>OU744726.1:21515855-22829924 GCA_916613615.1 Steromphala cineraria
TTATATAATATACATGTGAAGGAATGCCGATAGAGGTTACTGTCCTAAGCTGGTTTATGACGTTAAGACATGAAGATATCTTTATCTTATCTATAGTACTAGTGATATGCATTTTGTCTATGCAGTAACGTTGTTCAAGTGATGGATACATAACAGCTAACATCTTTGTATTAAGATCTCCTAAACATATATCAAAACCTATCTTTCAGAAAACAAATGCAGTTATCATGTCTTTTTAATCTAGTTTTGCACTCTTTGTATTATAATTATTTCAAAGCAAACTGTGTTTTCGTCGAAAACGAAACGGTTTTTGTTTTGGAGCTAAGGATATTCACTAACCATTTTGTCGTCAAAAGAGGGATAAACTCAGATAACAATATCCCCCTCTCTGTAAAGGCTTTGTACTTGTTATGGAAAAAAAACAAGCCATGTCGTGTTTTATTCAAAGCCATCATGTTGAAGTTCTTTGATGTCAGTTTTTGTCCATTAGTTCACCAACACTTAATCTAACCTTGGCCAACATCGGGAAATATTTTCAGAGATTTGAAAGAAATAATGTTGTTTGACAATAAAATGATCGATTTTGTTTCGCTGTTTTTGACAGCCTTAGTGGCTTGAGTGAATGTTACATTAACTGCATGTCAATGTGGTTACAAAAACAGAACACTCTATTAGCTATTTGAAAGGTATTTTGAAGTGGAGAAAGAAAAGAAACCTTTATCGATGACAACCTTTGTATTGTGAAAACAAGCTTTCGGGGTGCCATATAAACCACCAAGACGTTTATAGTGACAATTGTTTATTGTGTTTGAATTCGTAATATCTTCAAATCTATTTTAAAAGTTGTCACGCAAGCTGTTCTGAATTGCTTGTCACTAACATTATAAATTTTATCAACAGAAATGCACACGAATGTCTTTTTGTTAACTCCATAGGAATATCTCTGAAATAAAGGATTTTTTCTCATAAAATTTCTATGTTCTCCCAGACACATTGACAATTGCAACACAATAATTGTCACAGTTACGAAAAACGATCTTCAGTGTGCATTTCATTCGTTGATAACATATCCTGGTTTCAGAGTAAACCTTTTATCACCTTTTGCATGGTTGTTTTCTGTGACCTGTCTTTGACCATTTCTTTCGTATTATTTGTCACCCTGCATGCATGCTTATTAAAAATAGTATTTCTTAAGTTGACATCAGAACTGCAGACACATTTGGGACCTGATCCATGGACACTTTGGGATACTACATAAACTGAAATTGAAAATCATTTATTCTTCCGCTGTGCCAGGTACGAGCAGAGATAACATTTTGAAATAACGTCAGAATGTCTACATAGGTCTATTTACTCTTACATCAATCTTCCAATAAAAAAATCCCCCAAGTAATTATTTCAACAGCACTGTCTCATTCTCATTATGACCACTGCCGTATCATGAACTGTTTGTGACATTGTGACTGTTTTATAGGCCATGCCGACCGCTATAACGTAATGAAATTCTGTATGTCGGTTGTTGTGTGGTATCCAAGATTTAGGTTGAAAGATGACTGAAGCGCGCAGACAACGTGAATGTCTACTATCGGAATGATGATATTGAATCACACTCATTAATGAAGAAACAAAAAGAAAAAAGTCAGAAGTTGTTAAATATCAATATGTTTGTATCAATTGTTTCTTGTCGCCGGGGATTGCTTATAGTCAATAATAGTAGAGTGTAGGTAGGTAGTGCTAGGTAGATAGTCCAGCTTCATGAAGGTACAGTAATTGTTTTAAATGTTTCATATACTAAATTTTAGTCTAAATGACAGCATGTCTTTGTTTAGAAGTGGAAATCGATCTATACAATGTGTTGACTGCAAGTTGATTCTCCTCTGCTGACATGCATCAGTGTAATATCCGAAAAATAAAGTGTTTTGATTGTGCCTATTCAAACTGAGAGGGGACATGTAGAATAACCTAGACGTTGCATAAGGTTTGGTATCTAAAGGCTATATCAACTAAATAAATAAGTTCTGTAGTTTTTCATAATTCATCATTATGAACCTTATTATTAACCTTATGTGGTGGTATCAACCATTGATTGCAATATTGAAGTGATTGCAACACTGATAACATCACAGCTATATCAACTAAATAAATAAGTTCTGTAGTTTTTCATAATTCATCATTATGAACCTTATTATTAACCTTATGTGGTGGTATCAACCATTTGATTGCAATATTGAAGTGATTGCAACACTGATAACATCACAGCTATATCAACTAAATAAATAAGTTCTGTAGTTTTTCATAATTCATCATTATGAACCTTATTATTAACCTTATGTGGTGGTATCAACCATTTGATTGCAATATCGAAGTGATTGCAACACTGATAACATCACAGCTATATCAACTAAATAAATAAGTTCTGTAGTTTTTCATAATTCATCATTATGAACCTTATTATTAACCTTATGTGGTGGTATCAACCATTTGATTGCAATATTGAAGTGATTGAAACACTGATAACATCACAGCTATATCAACTAAATAAATAAGTTCTGTAGTTTTTCATAATTCATCATTATGAACCTTATTATTAACCTTATGTGGTGGTATCAACCATTTGATTGCAATATCGAAGTGATTGCAACACTGATAACATCACAGCTATATCAACTAAATAAATAAGTTCTGTAGTTTTTCATAATTCATCATTATGAACCTTATTATTAACCTTATGTGGTGGTATCAACCATTTGATTGCAATATTGAAGTGATTGCAACACTGATAACATCACAGCTATATCAACTAAATAAATAAGTTCTGTAGTTTTTCATAATTCATCATTATGAACCTTATTATTAACCTTATGTGGTGGTATCAACCATTTGATTGCAATATTGAAGTGATTGCAACACTGATAACATCACAGCTATATCAACTAAATAAATAAGTTCTGTAGTTTTTCATAATTCATCATTATGAACCTTATTATTAACCTTATGTGGTGGTATCAACCATTTGATTGCAATATTGAAGTGATTGCAACACTGATAACATCACAGCTATATCAACTAAATAAATAAGTTCTGTAGTTTTTCATAATTCATCATTATGAACCTTATTATTAACCTTATGTGGTGGTATCAACCATTTGATTGCAATATTGAAGTGATTGCAACACTGATAACATCACAGCTATATCAACTAAATAAATAAGTTCTGTAGTTTTTCATAATTCATCATTATGAACCTTATTATTAACCTTATGTGGTGGTATCAACCATTTGATTGCAATATTGAAGTGATTGCAACACTGATAACATCACAGCTATATCAACTAAATAAATAAGTTCTGTAGTTTTTCATAATTCATCATTATGAACCTTATTATTAACCTTATGTGGTGGTATCAACCATTTGATTGCAATATTGAAGTGATTGCAACACTGATAACATCACAAATGCAGCCTACATTAAATAACATGATGGACCATCCTACCCTTGACTCACATACTCTTGTCAACTCTAAAAGTGAATAAGCCGACTTGGAACAATCCTTGCTTCCAGGTTACAATTAAGCCGTCAGTATTGAGCGCCACAAGGGAAAGAACTCTGTCAGGAGATGTCTCTCACTTCCGGTTTGACGTGACGACGAGACTTGTAATTGCAGCATGAGCAAATCCTGACAGGCCGTGTCCTCTAATGAGCGCTGTAGTTTTTGTGCTGGGTGTGAAGAGGTTGACAGATTATCGAGCAGAGTGGTGCTGTGTCCGCCTGCACAGCGCTTCTTGGCACCAGATATGGTCTAAGAGACCCCATGGCTAGCTTAAGAGGCACTAGCACAAAAATGAGGGGAGAGTCTAATGTGAACGAATCTCGCCCTTGTTAAAACTAAGTTTGTTCAGGATTTTAAAATTAATTACAGCCAACCTGCCTCGTTAAGTTTCAGCATGACCATTTGGTTCTATGAAAGAAAATAAGATCACTTCAGTTAATTGGAGCCATCATGAAAAATGAGAGGAAATGCATTGAAGAATAACTTCCCTAGGAAAAGATGACTGTTAATTATCTCCTAGACTCTAATTATAAATAAAGACTACCAGAAAAAACTTTTGTTTGTTAGCGAAAGAACAACATAAAGGACAGCAAAGAGTTTAAAATCCCGTAGTGCGAGAGGGTATGATGAGGTGCTCCTACACTTGTGCTTATGCTTGTTGTCTTAATTGCTTTTTCTGGCAGTGTGTTCCCAAAATGGTACATCTCGTCTTTGTTTGAATGGTAAATTTATATAAATCTGTTGAAAAGATTCCCGGTGACATCTAGACGAAAGAGTCAATAAACTGGACGATCAAAGACAAGTCTTATATATCATGTTTCTATGCATTATCGAGAAACTTGCCTCGTCAGCTGAAATTCACAATCTGAGTTAGCTTATTGAATTTCAAACCAACACTAAGACATGCATGTAGAAAAGTTGTCTTAAGCAGATACATTTGCTGGCGGGAGTCCGCGCTCAGGATTGTCAGAACTTTCAGAAATATCAATAACAGCCTAGAGTTCTAACAGACTTGCAATGCTTGAACTTGAAGTTAACTTTATCCATCTTGTATTTTACACATGTTGTACTGTTGGCCTCATGGCCATTTATACGAAATAAATTACTTACTACTTACAATGCTTGAACATTGTCTTCTTGCTGTGGAAATAAACACTCAGGTAAAAAATAGCAATAGTGTTTATCATCTAAGTGACCCTGATGAACGGTAACGTTATCTCTTTGCTTCATTAGGTTTGAAAGAACACTTCAAAGTTTGAATTCGATTACATCAGTTTTTAAACAAATTGCTAACAATCGTTCACATCTTTATCGGTTTATCTTGAACAATCCAAATAGCCTTTAAGACTATCAATCTTGAGAGAATGACAAATAAAAAGACTCGATATGCTATGTAATGGATGTGTTAAGAAAGAAAGTTTGATTTACATTTACAGACACGTATGAATTGTTATGGTTCAGCAAATTTTGTAAAATATGAATTGTGCTCAAACTTAAGATACGGTATCATGCTATCTAGTCGCCTCTTATCATATTTCTGTCAAATATCAAACTGTGTTCTGACGAGTTAAACTAATTCGATGGTGAATTGAATATTCTTGTCTCAATTTAAGTGGTTTCATAAAGTATTTGTTTTTGAGCACGATTCTTTCTCAAAAACTGCCATTTTCGGGCCTCTTTCAGTCCATCATATTTGAAGATATACATGGTAACGTTGTTAGTTATGTTTAACGTTATTACAAATATGAAAAATTTATAACTAAAATATGAATATACTGCAAGTATTATTGTACAACAAATAGACGAGTATTTTAAGATGCAGTCGTTAAAGTCGTTAAGCCACTGGCTACTTGACACCCTAATCTGCAATTACAGTCAAACGTCACTTGTCAGTGAAAGCAGAATCTAGTCTGTAATCATGAAATGTTGAGACTCCAAAAGTCCTGACTCCTTGATTGGATTAATTTACTTCTTACATTCTTGATTCAATATCGACTGCATGATAAGGGGCGGTTAATGTCCCAAAATCGTTCTCTCTTTTTCTCATTATCATGTCTACATGTGTCTTTAATTACTATGCCTTCTCCCGAGGGTACAAAATGGTTTAAGGAAAATGTTACAAATCGAATTAACAAACATTAATTTATTTGATCTCATTTAGTCAATAAGTTTCTTTGTTACTTGTTCTGACGTTTCTCGAATCGAGTGATAATTCTATCTTGACTTTTCAACCCCTTTATTGTAACTATCAGTGTAGATTAGTTTTCGGGAAACGATTAAAGATTTCTTAGTGGCAAAGTTGTTATTGCTTTATTAAATTTGCAAGTTAACACTCACCATTGTAACAGTAATTTCCCCCACAAAAGCAAAGTGTTTCTGACTATTCTATTAAGTTAGATTATGTTCCTAACGAGGCAATTGCTTAACCCATTTGGAGTGAAATGGCAATGTTGTGTAAAGATGTAAATATATAATTATAAGCTATCTTTGGATTAATATATTTTGTTATCTTCATTTGATGAATGATGAGAACTGAATCAGAATATTTTCCAATTATACTATCCAATATGACATAAATTAATAATATCAAAATGAACACTTAAATGACACCACTTCTTTATTGAAGACATCTGATCCCCACCTGAATGAATCCTGATGTATTCTTTATGTCCCTCTATCTATCTATCAAGGTCTAAAACCTTTTAATCAGCAACTTATTGAGACAGACATAAGCTTGGGAGAAAAAGGCACGGATGGAAACTCTTAGACGAACTCTTATGATTAGCGATCTTACTTATTCTTTGTTAAGAGAAATAAAACCGACAGGAATTTTTGGCAATAAATTACAGATAAATAACAAAGAAAGGAAACAATAAGCTTTCATCTAGGAAGTTCTTTGATGTAGGTGTTTTTGTCCATAAGCGAAGAAACCTACTCTGACCAAAGGCCACACTTTGAGACGTTTTTCATAATTTAATGTTTTACCGTAGAACTTCGTCAGTACGATTTCAACAATTTCACAATTAAATTTGACTAAAAATTGGCAGATCGGTAAGCTCGATTTGAAAACCTCATATGCTGTTGAAAATCCTTAAACGACAATATCATTTGACATGGAACAATTCCTGTTTCCAGGTCATAGATAAGGTCATCGTTAGAGAACGTGACAAGGGAGAGTACTCTGTCAAGAGAAGTCTCTAACTTCCGGTTAAACTTTCAGACGAAGCTGAATGTCATTACAGCATGATCGGACAATGACAGGTCGTGTAGAGTTGGAAAGTTGGAGAGTTTCGTGCTGGGTGTGAAGAAGTTGACAGATTGTCAAACAGAATGATGCTTTTTCGGCTGCAGAACGCTGCTTGCAACCGGTATGGTAAAAGTGTCTCTACGGGTCCTTAAAGAGGACTTGCAAGACAAGGTGCATCTTAAAGGGAAAGTCCTATCGGGGTAGTTTTTGTTGAAACGAAATTCAAGGGGACATCCCAGTTAGGACATATATGTTATTGGTACATGTTTTAAACTCAAGCCAGTTGAAACCTTTTACTTTTGGTAGTAATTTTATTGATTTAATTTCGACAACATGAAGAAGAAGATCACACACTAAGTCAAAAACGACAACATTCATCGGCACTGCGAGTTTGAAAAGCCTTGCTACGCCATTATTAAGCATTGCTGATTTTTTTTCCAGTTATAATTTGTATATTTGTAGTTTCTCTGTCAATACTTTAGGTTCATTTGTACTACGCTGTAAAGTTTGTCACAACACAGCGCTTTTTTCATGTCATTTTCACTAACATTAAAAAGGCGGCCGGAAAACTGATAAGTCACCCACTTTAAGGGAGCTTTTACAGTTCTCTTTCTGGAACTAACAAATGAACCTTTATATTGCTTAAAAAAATTTATTTTTATAAAACAAACAAAACAAAAACATATCTTTGAAAAGTGAATTACATCTTCAAATAATCAATCAGAATCATAGAACTAATACAAATTGTCTACGAGGCTGATACATAACTCTCTTTTTGGCGTCAATTTAAAGACAAGAACAATTTCAATGAATTGCATATTTGCTCTCAATTGAGAACACAGAACAGATGTTATTAACGCTGAATTAAAGATGCGCTCGTATCCTTATCCTAGCATTATCAGGGGAAGAGATTCTTTGAAATGATCGTGTTTAGACGTGACGCCTTTATTACCAAGAGACTTGGCGTTGGCTGTAGAATGCTCTTTTAAGGCAAATGTCATTTAATCTCAAGCAGTGTCGGTATGTTTTCATTTATCGGTATGTTTTCATTTATCGCATAAAAGACAAAAGAATAAATGTATGGGTCTTTATGCAACCAATGGCTTTGATAAATATTTTCTTGCGATTTTTTGCGATTGTATCTTCAATTCCTTGTAACGTTTACTTTAAATATGAACATTTTGAACATATTAGGACTTGCCTAGATGCTAATAAACATGAAATTGTAGTTTTAATTGCACTCTATTTATTTTCGACGAACATGATACCTTTTGACAGACAGATAAATACTATTAATTATATTTAACAAAGAAGTTTTGTACATGTATGGTCAACACTTGATAACATGAATCATCACTTTAAAAACACTGTAACTGTCTGTTGAAGAGCATTTAATTCATCTAATTTAAAACTTGAAGCTGAATAGCAGGTGTGCGTGAAATGCTGGAAGGACAACACTGTTAATAAGGAGGACAAAGAAATCATCCTTGCTTCACTCAACTCACTCATCGAGACAATTCAATAGCTCTAACACAACTCCTTGAGTGTTAAAATGTCACATCTAACTAGTTGAATTGTCAATATTTAAAACTTTTCCATTTGTAAACTATTTCTTGATATGATCAATGAACGCTTTCGTGATTAAAAGTATACTAATTGTGGTTCTAGGGACGTACTGGTTAATACCAGTGGATGTTTTAAAAAGAACTTTACATGAAACATGTACTTCAAAGGAATTTGAAATATGTTGTAGGGACAGTAGCACGTTTTTATGGGGAATATAAGGTGATGTCAGGAAAATTAAAATAAATGGCTCCAATTGAAAGACAATGTGTTTAAACTAAATGAAGCAGTAATAAACCAAATATAATATGTATACCGGTAGTTCAGTCATGCGATTCCTTTTTCTTACACAAAATGATTTAAAGGTTTTCACACACAAAAATGGCCGCAAATGAATTTTATGTGAATCTTTATGATTTGTTGTCTAACTATAGATGATTGGTTTGTGTAATTAGATGGTTGACACTATCAAAATAATACATTTGGATTACGTACAATTATCAGTGAAAAATTGAAAATATATAATTTTCAAAAGATCGTGCTACTGCCACTTTAAGAACGCTTAATGTAAATCTATTATGTATAAGTGAGTTCCTTTTTCACTCAGACGAGGTATCACCTCAAAATCAGTTGTCATGATAAGTGATTACTGTCTGTATCACTGAGACATATTAATATCGAGTCATACATGTGTCTATACAAATGTTAAACCTAATCAGAAACAGGAATTGCCTTACAGGGACTCCTTTCACAAAACACCAAGGTGATCTTAAGTTCTTAAGGTAACCTTAGTGCAATGTAAAAGTACGGGCGATAGGGTCAACCTTCATAGATGAAAATCGTGATCTCTAATTAATTGCATTGATCGCAATAATATGAAACTGTTGGATATTACTCACAAAGACATCACGTGGTAAAAAGAAAAATCAAATGATACAAAACCCACATGATCTGAAAGATATTGTGATGAATTATATTGGAGAAAGTCCAAACTATGCAGTTCTTAAATGACGAGCAAATTAAGTGAACTGAAAATCAATCTTTTTACATATAAACATTCCTACTTTTGATGACGGGATTGGAACTCCGAGCTCTTGAAACGAAGTTGAATTTGCAGACATTCCTAAATGTTCTTGGATCCTTACAAACTGAATTATAATGAGCATATTGCAGGTATAATTACCACATTAAACATTCAAGCGAGTGTTTATCTGTTCTTGTGAACTTCATGTACGATTCTATTATTCCTATGTCTCGTTAGATTTTAGAAGAAAAATTCAAAAGTTTTGAGATCGACACGCAAATCTGTGTTTAAACGTCGCATACCATGAATAAAGAAGTTGCCATCCATTTATTCCTCTTCATATGTGTCATTCCTAAAACATTTGTCATTTCGTTCCTTACCTACATGGTTTATCATCAGTATATTGGCACTTAACAAATATATTATTTATCATTGAAGCAACCAATCTACTTGATAGTTGATATCCTGAGATGCCTCAAATGAAAACGAACCTGTCTGATCAAAATATTGCCTACAATCCTAAAATTTCGAGACTCCAATCCTTTTGTTTCTTCTCAAATTCTTGATTTTATCTTGCCTGCACTTCTAGCGTCAGTCCTTTCAAACATCAAATTGCATGTTCTAAACTCTTTTATTTTTTTCATTATCCCGCATGTCTTTAATTACTCTATCGTTCTATTGAGGGACAAAATTGGTTTTAGGACAATGTATGGATGCTATTCTCATTAACAGTGATTATTCCAGCCGATCCTATTTCGTTCACTTTTCTCTCTTTGTCTCATCTTTTGTGTTCTTGTATCTATTGCGAGTTGATTCATTCCATCTTGACTTTACAACCCTTAGTGAAGACTACTTGATTTGTTCAAGGGTTAAAGGTGTTCATGCTTTATCAAATTAGCGGAGAATTAACATTCTCATTGTGTATTTATCCAGAGTACTCTAGCATTACAGTTTTGTATCGCGTTTCTATTGACTCTATCACATGATGAATAAGAAACAAAACCGTTCAGGAAATTATCAATGGAAAACGTTTCATATCAGTAATGGCAGAATAAAAAAGTTCAATACAAAAATATAAAGGTGATACCTTTATATCCAGTTATTGTCTAAAAACAACTCTTCAAGGGGCATTGTCGGACTGGCTGCTATGTCATATATAAGTGATAATAGTTTGTTTGGGCCGAAATTCTTACTTAAACAAAGGTGAAATGATAAAAGTATACAAACATCAAAAATCCACTTCATCACGGAAATGCACTCAGGGGCGAAAGAAACGATACCATATGAAATGTATGATAGGTTAAGATACGAGTGACAGTTAAGGCTGAAACAAGGTTATTTCATGTCTTCAAGAGCTAGTTTTGAATTTCAAAGCTCTATCTGTTACCGCTTTTGAAAAACCTGCCTTTCCAAAAACGCCGTTTAAATCTCCTTAACTAGAAGAGATAAGATAGTGAAAATGCTTGTTTTAAAAATTGACAGAAAAGGATATACTGACCAAATTAGAGATATCAACGTCGTATAGATATCCAAGTATAGTAGTTTATATTTTGAGTTTGTTAGCATTTTGGGCTTTTGTTATAGACTCTTTAAAAAAGGAAGTTATTGTTTAAAGGAAATGATACTGACCTAATCTTATCGCCATATTTGTGACGTCATATAATGCCTTAAGTCTTTACTTTCGTCACCATTGCGATTGACCGTTACATTCAAAATAATAACAAATCATCAAAATGACTACATTATTAACTTCCATTCGAAGAGCAAGGTTAACGAATGGATGTGTATTCAAATCAAATGCCAAAGAAAAAAATATGTATAGTAAGGAAGAATGTTACATCAATGGAAAAAGTTATATTAAACTTTTTCAATTCAAATTCTCTCATTCAAAATGTTCCATCTCCTATTTCGTATTATTTTTTCATTTTAGTTTTAAGCATAGAAGGCTGTGAAAATTTGATTTCAATACTGTTTCTAGCCCCCTTGACGCTGTTTCCAGGCGGCACAATTACAACTGACTAGACCGGGGCAGATCGGATCTGTTTCCTGTCCTCTCCAGTCGACTCTAAACCCTCATAGGCTCTTGTAAATCCTTGAAAGAAAATATCATCCGACATGGAACAATTCTTGTTTCCAGGTCACAATTAAGGTCATCACCAGGGGACATGACAAGGGAGAGTACTCTGTCAGGAGATGTCTCTCACTTCCGGTAAAACCTGAAGGCAAGGCTGAGTGTAATTACAGCATGAGCAGAGTCTGACAGGTCGTGTTTTCTAATGAGAGTTGGAGTTTTTAAAAGGATGTGAAGAGGTTAACAGATTATCGAGCAGAGCGAAGATGTGTTGGCCTGTAGAATATTGCATGGAACCAGATATGGTCAAAGTGCTCCTGGACTCGTTTCGGAGGACCGAACAGAGCACAGAGCCTTTCTCTCCTCAAAGTTGATTCCTTCGTAAATGTTCACGATTTTTAAAAATTAGATTATACAAAATATTTCATTTTGGTAGAGTTTTTGCTATGCTTAAATATATTTTGTAGACATATAGTATATAAGAAAGCTGGACAAGCAAAAGTCTTCATCTTAAAATAATTGAACCAACGACATGTTTCTCAGTATGAAAAATCTCAATCAAAAGATTGCTTACTGGACTGCTGTCAGATAACAAGAGGCTAATACACGACCACTTTTGTGACGATAATATCGAGATATGGTCAATACTCTAACTGAAATGCATGTTTTTCATTAGAGAATTCAAAGCATTCATTATAAACGCTGAATTAAAGATGCACTGTTATCTTGCTCTGCACAGTTAAGGGAGACATTTCTTTGTGATATTCGTGTTAGGACATGGCGCCTCTATTTCTAAGGGGCTTTGATCACCCAAAGAAATATCTTTTCAAGCAATCGCCCTTGGATGTCAATGACGTGCTCGTAGTTGTTGATTTGTCGCATGAATAAAGGCATACACGAATGACTGTATGCGTCTTCATGAATACGATGTTTTAGTTAATTATTTTGAAAAAATTCCATTGGCATTGCTTATTCCTGTTCTGTAATAAGCAGAAATCTGATAATAATCATCGTTTGACAGATATATGAACATCTAAGTTCTTTTGCATTTCCATCCAATGAAACCAATAATTGTAAAATCGAAATGGTTCTTATTAAAAAGATGATAACAGCAAATGCAGACATGAGTCATCTATACAAATACACTGTTGCAGTGTCTGTTGATTAGCATCGTATTGAACTAATTCAACACTTGACGCTGATATGCGTGTCTCCAAGGACCTGGAACGTCTGGATACTGGACATCATTGTTAATAAGGTGCACAAAGAATGCATCCTTGCTTCACCCGGCTCGCTCAAAGTGACATCTCTACAGCTCTGACAAGACTCCTGAACTGTTAGAATGTCACATCCAACTAGTTGCATTGACAAATTATTGGAATATTTCTATTTGTTAACTCAGGCATTGCCTGCATCATTCAATGAATATGGATTTGGTAGGGCCGGTTTGATTACTGTCAATGGATCTTTTGGATGTCTTTTCAGACGATTAAAATGAATAATAGAATTACAAATATGTTCAGATGATGTCGATGATTAATAACGTGGTGTACTGGTTGCTGACAAATCTTGTTCTTTTATGAGTTACCACACAGTGGTAGTAATAGTGTCGTGTAAAACCTAATTAATCTTTGTGACATCGTGTAGCCAGACAGCTAAAATCAATTGTCATTATAGCAATACATATTTTAAAAGGTAAATGTAGAACATCGGACTATCCTATGGAAGTTTACAGTAACAATATTTCCCTTGCCGTTACAACCAACTGATATAATCCAATGCATTTCTCAGTGTATATAACATCTTGGATGTTAGGAATCTATTATCCAGTACTTTTTATTTCGTGGTCAGAAAGAAAGTGATAGCAATAAGGGAAAGAACTCTCGTTGGAGTTGTCTCTCACTTCCCGTTTTACTCGAAGACAAGGCTTTGTGTAATTACAAGGAGAGCAGATCCTCTAATGATAATCTGGATAGTCTTCCTGGTGTTAAGAGGCTGAAGGATATTCGGAGAGCATGCTATTGTGTGAGTCAAACAGCACTGATAGGGCTTAAAAGTGTTATATAATATAGGCTAAGGATCTTTAGTCGCAATGTAGGCTTTAAGCTTGAATACATGTAAAGACTGCTGTTGTGTCTGATAAAATCATTTGTTTATTGTGATAAAATATTAAAATGACATAATAACGAAAAAAGTAATTTTTGTATCAAAACATGGTTATTTTAATTCTACAACATTGTTATTTTACAAAATAAAATATTTGAAAATTTTTTTATTTTTTTTCAGACTTTTAAAATCTCACTTTTTACCAAACATGAAAGAGACAATTAATAAAAAAGCTTGTCTGTATTTTAAAACCACACTATAACCAGAGACCATAACACATTTCCTTTATGACGCCAATATGAAGATGGTATGCAGAGTCTTAACGAAATGCAATTTGTTTTCATAAAAGAACACATATAGTTATCACAAGTTGCGAGAGACGGGTCATCCATCTCTCTGCATAGGGCTGAGAGACGAATATCTTTAGACAATCATGTTAGTGGATGACGGGACTGTCTAGGGAAAGTGGAAGGATGGTCATTGGAACAAGGAGGGTTTAATCTTAATCATGTATTAGACATGATTTTTACATGAATTAACAGAACGTGAGGACATTTATCCTTGATATCAACAATATGCATACATGTATATTTCAACCTATCAACATATCACCGATGTCTCTAATCACAAGAATGTTTTACAATGTTTTGTGCAATATTATTCTTTTCCTGAGATGTGTATTATTTAAAAATCCTCTTCAAGAAGATGAAATGGGCAGTCTCTTCTTGTTTTCCGGAAGGAATCCAATTTCAAATGGTGTTTTGTGGGGAGCATTATATCAGACAATGATAATTTTCAACAGTATTTACTTAAACTCTTTTGAGTAAAAAATCAAAATCATTAGCATGTTTATCTATTTTGTCACGATAATTTTCCTGTATTTAAAGAAATTGCGTTACAGTTGTACATATTTTAATATTTACCTGAATGATATTATTCAATATGATGGCCACATATCTTAAATCAGTATTAGCATGAACTTGTTTCCAAGTCAAATTGTAAAACTAAAGTTTGATGAATTCGCTATAAATAATGGTTTCAATGAGTTATTAATCAACGTCTGCTTTTATGGCGATATAATGTCTATATTTTAAAAATCACATATTTAAAACACCTCAATTAAGAATTGTCATCAATATTTTGTCCTTGACAGCCATTGATCATTGGATACCTTTCAACATACTTTGAAAATTGATTCAATTCATCTCGATAAACTAAGAATAAATTGGTATGTCGTGTCATGTTCATTTCCAAAACAGCACTTGACATTGTTGAGTAACATTTATGCAGCTAAATATGCATAAACATATAATATATTTAAATCGTTTTTTTTTAGACAGTTAGATAACCTTGAACCTCAATTTGTTACAATCGAGCCATAACATATTTCCAATTTCCCTGAAAGAGGTAATAACAGCCCCTTTTAGCAAATATGATTGTCTGAAATTATGTGTTAAATGGTCTGAGGAAAACCATTATTATTAATCATAATATTAAATAGAAGTATTCTTCAAATCCATGCATAAATAGCTTTCTAATTGGACTGCCATCCAGGCTGTTGTTTGTGTTAAGTGTTCAATCTGGATTGTGTTTAACTTCAGGAATAGCTTTCCTGAATCCCATTAGAGGCTTTTAATGTGGAATATTAGCACTATATGAGATAATTACGCTTTCATATTTGACAGAAAACTATCAATATGTTTGACAGCCTAATGTTTCAACTGGAGATAAGCTGGTGCTTTACCATTACTTTGCTGAAAATACAATAGTTTTGTGGTTGATTATTTTATAGCAACGTATGTATTTATGTGTTACAGAATGTACTTTATATAAATGACATGTCTGCTCTTACAATCATAAGTATTTAATCAAAGAAACGAAAAGTAGGAGTATTTTGGAAAGAATTATTACTGTTTTTAGCAAATAGATTTTTTGCAATATCTTAAATTTATAAAGAATTTGACTCAATCTTTGATTAAAATGTTAGTTTGTTATTGACAAGCCAATTGCTTTCTTTGAATTCAGGACGTTTAATTTGCTCAAAATGTTTCAAATGTGATTTTAAAGATAAAACAAGGAGACGGTTAGAAACGAAATTAAAACATATTTGTAGTTTATCATTTTACAGCTACGTATGTTACCAAATATGTCTTGAACAGATGCCACATCTGTTTTAACAAGCAATGAGTATTTAATCTAAGCCAAATAGAAGTGAAACGTCATACAAATATACCAGACCCGAATGGTCTTTGAAAGAATTATTCATTGTTTATGCAAATACGATTTTATGCAATATCTTTATCAAGGATTTTGCTTCATCTTTGATTGAAAAATAGTTTGCAAGTGACAGACCTCATACTGTTTTGAACTCAGGACATTTGCTCAAAATGTTTTGACAGAGATGTTTTTTAAAGATGAAACTAGGAGACAGTTAGAAGGATTTATCCAAGAAAGATGTCCCTGGTATTGTCAGTGATCAAAGAAGAACAAATTACCAGCCGGGAGTTTGCACATGTCATTAAAACTATCACTTCAGAGGGAGAAATGATTGAGACTTTAACAATGAGCCTGCTATATGACTTCTGAAAAGCAACAAAAAAATCATCTTCTGAGAAGAAGCATTCAAGCTATTGGACTCTCATGAGGGTTTTGTCGATTACAAGTTTCTTTTGTAAATTGTTTGTTTGGAAATTACACAAGGATGAATTTATATACCATTTTGTATTGTGAAAGAATGAGCTAGATATTAAGATTGAAATTGAATTGTTGTAATAATGAATTCGTTTGGATACCATAAATCAGTTTACAATATATATCAAGAATATATCAAACATTCATGAGAGATTCAACCATACTAATTTTGGTTACTTTCCAACAATTCCTCAGCTTCTGGTAAATTACATTTGAATATTCTAATAATTCGACAATCAACAATCAAGTCTTGTTCTATCAAATAAAATAATTTTTTTAGGAGAATTTTAGAACGTGACTCATAATTATAAAAAATGTACAAACATAAAGTTGACAAAAAGTTTGATTTTAACGTAGTAGAAAAAAACTTCCATGGCATGTTGAAGTAATGATACACGTGTCTTGCAACGGAATGCCAGAGATATTGAACAGGGAGGGCCGGCAAACCCCTTCAGCAATTGACAATCCGCTAATTATGCTAATGCAGCATTAATTGGAACCGTGAGGATGATTATTTCTAGTCCAGCTGTGTTTCAATGATGATGAGTTGAGTTGATTTTAAGATTTTAAAATCAATTCGTTAACTTTTCAAGCATGGCCTTTACAGGACACATTTTAGTTAGTCTTGACTTGAATTTCCATCACAAAAAATGTCAATCTTAGGAAAAAAACCTTTAGACAATATATCTTTATAATATTGATAAGAATAAAGATAATTACCCAGCATATAAAATGATATGGCCCTTACAATGAACTAATTTGACAATCAATGTAATTATAGTTGTTCGCTATGGTCTATTATGAAATTACATTGTATCAAATTCTGAGCAATTATTAATGGTAACAAATAATCATAAACATTTATTGTCTATCAATCAACATCTTAAGTCACTTTAAAATAACGTTCGTTTATCAGTCCCCAATAACAAACTAAAAACAAAAATACTAGTTGCTAGGTCACAATATAGGTCACCACAAGAAACACCACATGGGAAATAACTCTGTTAAGATATCTCCTTCACTTCCAGTTAAGCATTAACACGAGGCCTAGTGTAATTACATTATGAGCGGATCCTATCAGTCCATGTTCTCTAATTGGTGTCTGAGCAACGTGTTTGGTGTGAAGTGGCCCATAGATTTCCAGAGAGTGTGGCATTGTGGTAGCTTCACACAAGAGCCCAAGAGACTGATAACGGCACCAAGCCAAAACAAAACTTTGAATGTTGAATGAGCATCTATATTGATAATATCAGAGACTTATTTCTCTTCGATGATATAAATTGTTTATCGTTTGACTTATAAACCTCAACCCTATTGTCCCAAGCCCCTCTATTGTTATTTTAGGACAGTTTCGTGTTCTTATTAATCATCAAAACTTATGCAATTTCACCTCCTCCGAAATTTATCCGTACCATTGTCCATCTTCCAAGGCAATTATCTTTTAAATAACCCCTTTCAATAATTTTTGTGCCAACAATAATATCTCATTGAATTCAAAGCGGTTACTAACTATAACTGTCCTGAAAACGTTTTGGCGACATGCAACTCCAACATTCCTCAAATTCCAAAATGCGAAATTAATGATGAACCCACTTTCCGCAGCACCTTGGGATGTAATCAAGGCTTCTATATATTCATTAGGATGCGGGTATTATGGATATATCGGTATATTGCAATACAGGAACAACTTGGTACGAATTGGTTCACACTTCTAATGTCTAATATATCGAACGCTTTAAAATGAGCTATTTCCATATAAAGTGGTAAACATAAAACTTGATTGACGGAAATCTTATCAACTCAGAAGTTGTTACAGAATAAGTATTCACTCTGCAAATTTGATAAATAGTTGCAATTACAAAACTTTTGGGATTTATTGTTATTTAGTAACTGTTAACTTTTATATTTATTCATACATGGACGCTTACAGCAGGAGCTGAGAGCAGGAAATACATTCCATAAAAATGAAAGCGAACAGTAATTAAATCAAAGGTTTTCTGTGAGAGATAACAACAATACCACCAGGGACAAATTAATACTAATTTTCTCTGTGATATCATTATCAACATGGTGTGCACACCCTCAATAAAAGGCAATTTCATCTCACTAAAGAACACAGAGCAGCAATTCAATAATGCAAACGATGCACTGTCATCTTTCTCTGTGCAGTGTCGAGGGAAGAACCTCCTTCAGACAATCATGTTAGGACAGGATGTCCGGTTTCAGGGGACTTTGAACCAGTGGATCTTTTAATCATTGGTCTTATATATTTTAAACTATAGGTCATAGGAAAATTTATTATAGACATATATATGTATGTGCTTCATGTATGTGCTTCACAGTGAATGTTGTCAAAATATCAGAGTTTAAATCGAAACATTTTAAATACAAATGAATCACCATGGCCAAATCCACTTGTGATCGAATGCAGTAAATCTTTTTGAACATTGAGCATTCCTTTGAACAGAAATACCTTTCTGAAGTGGTTAGATATGCCCTGAGCACATCATTAGTTCCAAGTTGGAACATGGTGTCGTTTCAAAAGCCATGTCAACAGTGTTCCAGACAGTTGTTAGAAAGAGAAAGACAGCATAACCTTGCATTAACAACTTTAAAGACATTTGAAGAGTAACAGGATCCTTTACATGCCCAACTTGTTCCTTTTGAGTCCAAATTTTCCACCATATCAAACACCAGAAACTCAATAGGCATTATTCAGGCCCAAATCCTGAGAATTGTAAAGGAATGGGACCAAGCAAAAACTAGCTTCCGTGACATTTAGCCAAATACTTGCATGGTTATTAGTTTTTCTGTACACAGTCATCCATAAAACTGAAATGTATTGATTGTCAAAAATCGACCAGGCAGTAGAAAAGCTTGCAATTGATATCAATTTTTTTGTGGAAAAGTAAATTCTCTCAGAGAAATAAAATTGTAAAAAAGTCAAATTGGATTAATCCTGACATCATCACCTTTACACATTGTTTTTACGATATCAATGATTTAACGAATCTGTACATATTATTATGGTCGAATTGAATTTATGACACAACTACATATACATGAATAACTACATATCATTGAAAAATGTTGATAATAGAATGCCTTTAATCAATCACAACTAAGATTCAAAAGTGACTGTTGCCACTGATAGGACTGTCTCTTTAATTATTAATTAAGTATTTTTCAAAACTTTTTATGTTGACATCGCCTTGTGAGAGAACGTCAATCTCTGTATGAGTTTTTAGTCAATTTGTTTATTGTATTGAGATAATGGTATTTGTAGTAAAGAAAAATTCAAATGAGTTTATCATTAGCCGAGGAATTGAGCTTCGATATTATGTCAAAATGACTTGTAAATGAAATCATTTAAGAGTTGGGTTTTGTACCTAACCATTTTCAACTAGAAGGATTTTAAACACCTATTTAACTTTTAATATAAAACAACTTTAGCTCAATAGGAAGATTAAGCAGAATACCAAATAAGTATTTTATGATAGTTTATGTTATAAGCCATCAACATTTATGTTTTGAGCAAGCCAAATTGATGAAAAGCATTGAATACTAGCTCATATAGCACAGCACAATGAGATGAGATGACAAAGAAACTCGGATAAGGACTACTTAACCCTTTTATCTCTAACAGAGAAAATACCATCCTCTTTAAGCCAAATTATTTCCAGAAATTATGTGGTAAATTGTCTGAGGAAAACAATTATAATAAACCATAACGTTGAATAGAATTATTCGTAAAATTCATGCTTAATTGGCTTCCACGATGGGACAACGTGTCACTCTGGTAGTTGTATTAAGTATTCAATCATGATTGTGTTTAACTTCTAAATTACATCGTTGTGCCTTTATTAGAAACCATGAATGTTGACTATGATTGTTCGATTAGATACATGTAGTTACGCTTTCATATTCGAAACTGAAATTACTAATAAGTTTGACATCCTTATGTAGCTGCAAATGGGTTGGTATTATACTACTTCTTTGTTGATATTAACTATTTTATATTTTCAGTACATCATTTGTTCAATAAATACCTGCAACATTGTAATATATGAAATCTAGTAAATTAAAATGTAATTGAGTTTGATATACACAAATGAAGCCCACCCATTTAAAGAAAACTAGAGTTTCTGAAAGAAAATGCGCACTTTTCTGTAATTTAGTTAACAGTTTGAAGACTTTGAGTCCTGTTAGAACAAATTTCAGCTTCCTCTACATATGGTTTTGCTTTTTCATAAAAACGTTTTTTCTCCAAGTCATGTTTTTACCACTTATCACAAAATGAATGCAAACAAACCAAATATTAATATTTTTAGTGGTATTGTAAAAATCAAGGGGAAAATTAAAACGACTCATTCCAGATGAAAGCAATAACCTTCCTGACCAGCAGACTGCTGCAAAACTTCGTACAGATTAGAAAAGATCTCCAAAGTTCGGAAGGTTTGACATTTTTTAAAGGATTTCCCTACTCTTGAGAAACAATGCATAAATTTGAATTAAACTTTAAAATGACCGTGCTGAGATGGGTAGATTTGTATAATAAATCAAATGTAACTGAAGACATTTTTAAAATTCATTATATCATTAATTAGATAGATAATAAGGCCTACTGACTTGATCTTGTCGAAGCTTATTCTAAAAAGCCTAACACAAAGATGGTGGTAGGTTTGTCATCAAACTGAAATTAATTATATCAATCAAAACACGACGGCATAATTAGTAAGTTGGCAATTTTAATATTGGAATGAACGTCTTATTGTCTACTTTATTTTCAATTTTTGTATTATATAAATCCTGGCTTGTTTGACAACGAAAACAAATTTATATTGATATAGTTGTCGCTGGTACAAAACGAATTTTGATTTGGAATCACTGAGGCGTACATGGTGTAAGAAATAATCGGAATTATCATGTGAGTGATTGTTATGTTCAGTTACCATTAAAGAGTGTGTTCTTGTTAATCATTCAAATAAATTACTTCTGCTAATCAATACATACACAAATTAATTTTTTTTATGATATATCATAAGTACATTAAAACGATCAGTAAGGATTGTCAATTTCAGTCAAATGATTAAAGCTCCATCGCACGTAGTGTTATAATGTAAGCTCCTTTCAACGATTTCTTGTTGTGTGTCGATTTCTTGTTGTGTGTCAATGACGTGATAATGAATAACGTGACCCCCATCATCGTTCAATGACGAAGGTTTAAGATTCTGTAAATACTTGACAGATGGAAACTAAAATTGCACTTTTTCAAAATATTGATGAATCTGATACCATGCACAATGCACAGTAAAGTATTCTTCTACTGAATAACTAATGAGTTGATACCTCGCTATTTCGAAAAACATAACGAATTCTAAAATAACTGAGGTCTTTAACAAATAGCATGTGTGAGTTTAATCGTTATCATTACCTCTGTTGTTGACATTTTTTATCTTGAAGGACCAAATCTCCATGTTAATGTCCTTAATGTCCTTGATGTACAGAAGTTTTGTGAGATCTTATTGGGGAGTCACCATTTTCATGTTGATATTGATTCTAAGGTCCTAGGTGTTGGGTTACATCAACAATGAAAGGTCTGTTGTCATTAAACCCTCGAGCTCTGGGGTCGATTTTGAATCGACTGTTTTTTTTACTTTTATAATGCAGAACATATTTTCCTCAGACAATTCCAATTCAATATTTAATGCTAATCCAATTCAAATGAAGCAATTGTAGCCGAATGATGTAATCTCTAATTACACATTAGAGCCCCTCAACTTTCATGATGAGACATATACTCTTAGTTTCAGAATATTAAAAAATTAAATTTAAGCTACTTTATGCCACTATAGTTTGAATGCGACCAAAATGTATTATCTTTGTGTACTATGTGCCGTTTTCTAACCCACTCATTCTCAAATAAATTCTAGTTTTGAACAGGGTATATGAATCAGTATGTGCATTTAACCGGGTTTTCTCGCATTAGAACACAAAATTCACATTTGTAGAATAAATCTTTCAAAGCAAAAACATTGAATATTGTGGTGGACGTTAATCAATCAAAATGAATTTGTACAGTACCTACCCATCAAAGTCAATGATAGTAAAGTTTTTTTGCAATACATCATTTAATTTTAATAGCTTATTGTCTGTGGTCATTTGCTGTGTCACTGGTAATACAACGGTTCAATGCAAAGCTCGCAAAACAGTGACATATATAACCAAAAAAACCCCCATTAATCAACATTGTCTTAATAAGGCAAAATAATCTGATCATGAACCCATTCATGAGAAATGTTCACTTCAACCACTAATGTTTGCTAGAGTAAATGGAAATGTATTTAAGCTACAAAAGTGATGATCCTTGAGTTCTTAAAATCACTGCTACCAAATTAATGAATGATGTCATTCTATGCTTAGGTTTTTACTGTAATTGAAAGGATAATGAGTTTCTGAGATTAAGGTCTGATATAAGGTAAAGAGTTGCGATATAAATTTATATCTTAAATCAGTATTAGCATAAACTTTTTTCCAAGTCAAATTGTAAAATTGAGGGTTAATTTTGATAAATTTACAAGTTTGATGGATTCCTTATAAATAATGGTTTCAGTGAGTAATTAATCAACATCTGCTTGAATGATGATAAAATGTCTTTGATTTAAAAATCACATGTTTAAAAACACCACAATTAAGAATTGTCATCAATATTGTTGAATAAATGTTTTGCAGCTAAATATACATAAACATGTAATATATACATAATCAATTATTTTTAGACTGCTAGATGACCTATAACCCAATTTGTTACCATCGAGCCATAACATGTTTTCAATTTCCCTGAGAGAGAACATAACAGCCCCTTTAAGCAAATATGATTTGACTGAAATTATGTGTTAAATGGTCTGAGGAAAACCATTATTATTAATCATAATATTAAATAGAATTATTCTTTAAATCGATGCATAAATGGCTTTCTTATTGAACTGCCATCCAGGCTGTTGTTTGTATTAAGTGTTCAATCTGGATTGTGTTTAACTTCAGGAATAGCTTTCCTGGATCCCATTAAAAGCTTTTATTGTGGAATATTAGTACCATATGAGATAATAACCCTTTCATATTTGACAGAAAACTAATAATTTGTTTGACAGCCAAATTTTTCAACCGAAGAAAAGTTGGTGCTTTACTATTACTTTGCTGAAATTACAACAGTTTTGTAGTTTATCATTTTACAAAACGTAAGTTACCGAAATGGTCTAGTACAAAATTAATGTTTCAACTGTTCTAACAAGCAATGAGTATTTAATCTAAGCCAAATAGGAAGGAAGAGGCAGACAACTATACCAAACCCGAAAGGTTTTGAAAGAATTATTCATTGTTTAAAGCAAAAAGGATTTTATGCAATATCTTTAATTCATAAAGGCTTTTGCTTCATTTTTGATTGAAAAATAGTTTGTAAGTGACAAAGCCCATGCTGTTTTTAAATTCAGGACATTTGCTTAAAATATTTTGACAGAGATGTTTTTTTAAAGATAAAACGAGGAGACAGTTAGAAGGATTTATCCAAGAAAGATTTCCCTGGTTTTGTCAGTGATCAAAGAAGAACAAATTACCATCCGGGAGTTTGCACATGTCATTAAAACTATCACTTCAGAGGGAGAAATGATTGAGACCTTAACAATGAGGCTGCTATATGACTTCTTAAAAGCAACAAAAAGTCATCTCGAGAGAAGCATTCAAGCTCTTCGTTTATAAATTTCTTTTGTGAATTGTTTGTTTGGAAATTACACATGGATGAATTTATATACCATTTTGTATTTTGAAAGTGTGAGATAGATATTAAGATTGAAATAGAATTGTTGTTATGATGAATTCATTTGAATACCAAAAATCTGCGATGGTTTACATTATATATATAAAATATATCAAACATTCATGAAAAATTTAACCAAAGCTAATTTGGTTACTTTCAACAATTAATTCAACAATTAAAGTCTTGTGCTATCAAATATCAATAATTTGAGAACGTGACTCATAATTATAAAAAATGCACCAAAATGAAGTTGACAAAAAGTTGATTGCAACGTAGTAGAAAAAAACTTCCATGGCATGTTGAAGTAATGATGCAACGGAATGCCAGAGATATTGAACATTGAGGACTGGCAAATCTCTTCAGCAATGACAATCCGCTAATTATGCTAATGCAGCATTAATTGGAACCGTGAGGGTGATTATTTCTAGTCCAGCTGAGTTGAATTTTAAATTTTAAAAATCAATTTGTCAGCTTTGCAAGCATGGTCCTTTACAGGACAAGTTTTAACTAAAGTCTGGACTTGGCTTTGCAGACAGATCATCACATTATATTACTTGTCGGTCTTAGGAAAAAATAACCCTTTAGACAATAGATATAATAAAGATGATTACCCAGTATATAAAATGATATGTCCTTTACAATGAAATAATTTGACAATCAATGTAATTATAGGTATTCGTAATGGGTTCGAAAAGGGTTAGGTCTATTATGAAATTAAATTGTTACAAAATCTGAGCAACTATATACATTGTAACACAAAATTATAAACATTTACTGTCTATCAACTAACATCTTGAGCCATTTTACAATAACATTTGCTTATCATTCCCGCCTAACAAAATAAAAACAAATGATATCAGTTTCTAGGTATAGGTCACCACAAGAAACGCCACAGGGGAAATAACTCTGTTGAGATATCACCTGCACTTCCGGTTAAGCATAAACACAAGGCCCAGTGTAATTCCAATATGAGCGGATCCTGACAGTCCATGTTCTCTAATTGGTGTCTGAACAATGTGTTGAGTGTGAAGTGGCTGAGAGATTTTCAGAGAGTGTAGCTTCACACAAGAGCCCGGAGACCGATAACAGCACCAAGCCAAAACCAAACTTTGAAGGTTGAAGGATCATCTATATTGATTACTCAAAGACTTATTTCTCTTCGATGATATCAATTGTTTATCATTTGACTTATCAACCTCAACTCTAGTGTCCCAAGTCCCTCTCTTGTTGGTTTTTGATGGTTGACAGAGTACCTATATTGATTAAATTAGAGACTTATTTCTCTTCGATGATACCAATTGTTTATCGTTTGACTTATGATATTTGACACTTCTTTGTCCCAAGTACTCAATTGTTCTTTAATGACAATTAATTGTGTTCTTATTTATCGTCAAATCTCATCCAATTTCACTTTCTCAGAAAGATATTCTCATTATTGTCAATATTCCAGGCAACATCCTTTGAATACATTTCATGTCAACAATACGTTTTTAGGTTTCTGATTGAATTCAAACCGCTTTATAACTATCACTACTCTTCAAACGTTTTAGCATGTTGCCGCTCCAACCTATATGCCTCAAATTCAAACATGCCATACCAGATTATCAATCCACTTTTCCCGCTGCGACTTCTATATTCTTATGGTCTGATCTTTTTCCAAATTCACGTTATTATTATTCTAAGTTAATAGTTTATAAATCGATAGAAAATCACCTGATCATTTTCTTTTATAAGTTAAACCAACACAATTATAAAAAATCTCCTTTAAACTGAGACGTTGGTGCACGAAAATGCTCAAACATAAAATGTGAATACACAATGGATTAGTAGTTTTGTAGTACCTGTTTTGAAATAAATCTATTAATTCATGAAGACTTAGAGCAGGAGCTGAGAGCAGGACATACATTCCATGAAAAATTAAGGGAGACAAGTAATGAAATCAAAGGTTTTCTGTGAGAGATAACAACAATACCACCCAGGATAAATTAATACTCCTTTCCTTTGTGACGTCATTACCAAGATGGTATGCACACCCTCAATGAGAGGCAATTTGTCCTCATAAAAGAACACAGAACAGAAATTGAATAACGCAAACTCATGGTCATCTTTCTCTGTGTAGTGTCGAGGGAAGAACCTCCCTGAGACAATCATGTTAGGACAGAATGTCCGGTTTCAGGGGACTTTGAACCAGTGGATCTTTTAATCATACGTCTTGAATCTCATTGCTTCATCAGTAGATGCACACATAAATAAGTTAGATAATAAGGATTCGAACACAAATGGAGATTCTGCTGTAAATTGTCAATTGGCAAAAAACTATTTATATTTATAGTTTTAATTGAGAAATTACATGTATATTTACAAACAGTTTCTATTTAAATAATAACTATATTCAAGTGTTTGGAAGAGTATTATTTCCCCCTTCTGCCCCCCTGAAGGTTGTTTGAGGCTGAACAAAGATAACGTTCTCTTTGCGTCAGGTTCACATATTGCCTTATCAACAGCAACAGGGTGTTTAACTCTAAAGTAAAAATGTGAGAGGCTAACATGATGGCATTGGACTCTTAAAAATCCCTCACCTTCAAATATGCAATATGTACAACTGAACTGCATTGACAAATACTTAACGATACACATTGTTCTGCTAAAGAATCATTTCTTCTTCAAGCAATTCTTGCTTTGACAGTCAATGTCTTGAGGCAATCAATGTTGAGTACAATTAGAACATTGCATTTGTATATAAGTCACTTTTTTATTTGTTCTCCTCGCATTTAGTTTGGAGAATATAAACTTTTGTTTAATATCAAAAGTTTGGGAAAATTAAAAACCAAATAAATATGTTTTGTCATGAGATATAAATGTATATGCGTCTTTGCTTAACGAATAAATTGATATCATTTTGAATCGTGTTTTTGTGAATATTTGATGTTATATTAGGTATAGCATATTTCTGTCTGAAAATAATTAATCTAAAACACCTTTGTTTGGACTTGTCAGTAAAGACATACATGAATGTGTTTGACAGCGAATTAATGTAAAACATATTACAAATGGAAGGTATAAATGAATCACCATGGCCAAAACCACTTGTTATCGAATGTAATGCATCCTCTTAAACATTAGAGCAACCGAATTCAACCGAATTCAACCGAAAGACATTTCTGAAGTGGTTAGATATGCCCAAAGCACATCATTAGTTCCAAGTCGGAACATGGGAGTCGTTTCAAAAGCCATGTCAACAGTGTTCCAAACAGTTGTTAGAAGGAGAAGACTGCATAACTTTGCGTGAACAACTTTGAAGACACTTGAAGAGTAACAAGATCCATTACATGCCCAACTTGTTCCTTTTAAAGTCAAAATCTTCCACCTTGTCAAACACCAGAAATTCAATAGGCATTATTCAGGTCCCAAAAGCTGAAAGTTGTAAAGGAATTGGACTAAAGAAAAACGAGGTTCCATGACATTGACCCAAAGACGGTGCATGGTTATTATCTTTTCTGTCAGCCACAAAAACCTATTGAAAAGTTGGATAGTATCGAGTCTTTGGTGGAAATGTGAATATTTCTCACAGAAATAAAATTGAAGTTCATCTTTATTTCCCTGATAACACCGTCTCTTACAGTGTTTACATGTTGTTTTAATGATATCAATCATAACCTGTGCATATCAAAACAATCGAATGTATGTATGACATAACTACATGAACAAGACATACAACATATGATATAAAATGTTGATAATGAAATGCCTTAAATCATTCACATCATAAATTAGATTCAAACAAGAGTTATTATCGCCAAGCCTGTGAAATATGTAGGTTTGTGGGAAAGTGAGTGTGAGTGTATGAACCTCATTTACTATTATAACGAATACTACATGTGTGGTACATGTTTGTTATTTTTTATAATATCAATTTTGCCTCCCCCATTTGTTCCTTAACCTGTTTAGGCAGATGTTCATTACAAACTTCCAAGGATATACCTCAGTTAGGTATTTATATTAATAATTGTGTACATCGTGTCACAATAGTTTTAACATAATGTATGCTTCTATTCTATCATTTTGTTATATGCTAGACATTTTTAGTTTGAGTTCTCATGTCTATCTGGGGAATGTGCGAGTGAGTGAGTGAGTGAGTTGGTGTTTAACGTGTTTTGAACAATATTTCAGTTATTAAACACGCAATTAAACGAGTTGATCAATGTGACTTTTCATTGAAAATTTGACAGGTTGAGGTCAAAAATATATTGGATTTTCTTTCTTGCTACAAAAGTAATCTATTTGAACTAATGGATTATGCAGACATATACAAATGGTTAGACTCAACAACAACGCCTTGTTATAACGCAGCAAGGTTTTCACCTTCGTAGCGCCGAGGAATGGTTTCACTAATCATTGATGTTGTTTTTACCGTGTGTGCATCCTTCTGTATAATTTTGTCAAAAATAAATCAAAGGATATATTACCCTCTGTATTGTTTCAAATTGGTTGTGTAATAACCACGAACTTATTACAATATATCTATAAACTTAAATATCCCCTTGATTTTCGTATGAATTAAAATCCTGAAAGGACTGTCTCTTTAATAGATAAACAACGACTGATGAAAAAAAACTGGTGAAAAAAACGTCAATCGCTGTGTGAGTTTATTGTCTGAGATAATGGTATTTGTAGTGATTGAAATTTCAAATGAGAATATCACCAGCCTAGAAGTTGAGACATTATGTCAAAATGACTTGTACATGAATACATTTCATGGTAGAGCAAAAAAGGGAACCTTAAGATGTACACCCAGATAACTTTTATACACATGTGTTACTTGTAATTTACAGAAAATTCACAATTCTGAGCTCATACAGAACATTAAGTAGAATTTCAAATACGTATTTTATAATGTTATAAGCTACCAACGGTTTTGTTTTGAGCAAGACAAGCCAAATTGATAGCCAATCTCTATCAGAGAAATTACCATCCTCTTTAAGCAAAGATTATTACAAGAAAGTATGTGGTAAATTGACTGAGGAAAACAATTATAATAAATCATAACGTTGAATAGAATTATTCGTTAAAACATGCTTGATTGTCTCTCATGATGGGATTGCCATTAAGTCTGCTTTTTGTATTAAGTATTCAATCACGATTGTGTTTAACGTCAGGAATTACTTCGTTGTGCCTTTATTAGAAGCCATGAATGCAGACTATCATTGTTGGATTAGATGATTACACGTTCCTATTTCGAACTGAAACTACTAATAGAGTTGACAGCCAAATATCAAGCTCCAAATGGGTTGGTATTTTACTTAGTCTTTGTTGATCTTAACTATTAATTACTGTCAGTAAATCATTTGTTCAATAAAATCATATATTAACGTAATTTAGATGATGTTGTAAATAGAAATATAATGTTGTGTGATTAAGGCAAAATTAGCTCTATAAATAACTGTAAAAAAATATCTTATAAACACTCGAAAAAGGAGATATTGACAAAATAAGCTGTTAAATGAAAACTCCAGCTGTAGAGTATTTCTGGAGCAAATGTGTCCCTTTACAGTTTGAGGACTTTGAGTCCTGTTAGAACAAAACTTTCAGCCGCCTCGAAATATGTTTTTTTATATTTTAAATGGCTTGTTCTGTTTAATTTTTCGTATTTGTTGTCAAATCATGTTCAAACCACTTTTCACAAAATGAATACACCCGTACCAAATATTTTATAATTGAATGGTATTTATGAAATCAGGTGGAAAGTGAAAACGATTATTTTTTTTATCCTGAATGGTTATTTCTGAACTTATTTCTTCATTAAACTCACAATTATTTTAAAAAACAAACACTTACTAATTAATTAATATGTTAAGCAAACTAGAATTGCCCTTCCTCCAAATATTGATGAATTTGATACCATGCACATTAAATGAAACAGCAAATTTCTATTTTGAAAACATAACGATTTCTGAAATAAATGAGATCTGTGCATTTCATCTGTCTTTATCAAATAGCATGTGTGAATGTAATCGTTATTATTACCTCTGTTGTTGAAAGTGTTGCTCTTGAAGGACCTAATCTTCATTTTAATGTCCCCTACAGTAGCTTCCTGAGATCTTATCGGTGAGTCACCATTTCCATTTTGATATTGGTTTCAAGGTCTTAGGTGTTGGGTTACATCAACAATGAAAAGTCAGTTGTCGTAAAACCTAAGGAGTCCGATTATGTATCCATTGTTTTTCTGTGACTTTACGATGCAGATTGTTATTTCCTCAGACAATTCAAATTCAATATTTAATGCTAATCCGATTATTAAACGAAGCCTTTGTAGCCAAATGCTGTAATCTCAACATGAAGATATTTAAACATGAGAACTTCTCCACTTTCATGATGTGACAGGTACTCTTGGTTTGTTAAAGATGAAGTTATGCCACTACAGTTTAAAGACAAGTACAATTATATATGGTTTAATACTATCTGGCGTTTTCTCATTACTCATTCTCATTTTATTGTTTAGAAGAGGATAAATGAATCAGCATGTGCATATGTAACAGACTTCTCACACGTTCGTAATGAATAATCAACAACAATGTTACCATTATTAACCTGTTTCATCGTGGTTATGTTATAACCATGGACCAAAAGTATAATATGTATAAATTGGAATGTCCCCCCAGAGAGCTAGAGGGGAGTTTCTGGATGACGTCACAAAAGGCTTCTAAGTCTTCTCTCTGGCAATGATGGTTTATGTGTTTACGCCGTTCATTTAAGTCATTGGTAAATTATTTATAAAGGTACTTATTTAAAAATGTAAATTATCAGAATAAAATGTGAAATATTGTTTTTGATTGGTAATGTCAAATGAAATTTTCTGTTTATTATTTTGAAGATGTATGGTAGATTAAGTAGATTTAATTCATTTCAAATGACTCTCAGCTATCTTACTTAATTAGAGTAATTATATTTTAATTCAGTTTTGCCAATGAGTTTAGTAATGTTAATGTCTAGAATATTGGCTAAAACCCCTCAAAACTAAAGAGCTACAATCTAATAAAATCCACTGCCTGAAGATGGTTACAAACACAATAGTAACATATCACTCCCAGGGAAGAAAACTGTTCTCGAGGGAAGAAAACATGACACCTCTTTAAATCTGCTCCAAAGGGTGAAAAAACAATGCAGTGAATCGATCCATCAATCAAGTTTCTTAATGCAAACTATGTGAATTAATTGGGATAAGGGGAGAAATTATGTTATGCAATACCCTTCTCAATATTCTATTAACCAGTATGAAAAAACATAAATATATGATCGCTGTGTATCTGTAACAAAGACAACCTTGTGGTATTCATTACAAATATAAAACAACACTTTTCTTGTACGTTTAGTTTTAGTAAGAAACTATTAAACTCTCTCAATAAATTAACACATGTATTCACCAAAATAAAAAATAAACGGTTACACTGTCGATTTCAAAACGTGTTATTTAATTCAGCCTTTTTGGAGAGCTGATGAAGAATTGAAGAATTTCTAGATAGCACGAGACAACACTGTAAAGAATGAGCAGACAGAATACAGCCTTGCTCACTCCACTTACTCCTTAGGGGATTTTAACAACACGAAGTAGTCTTCTAAACAGTTTGGGAGTGACATGCAACTGTTTGGCGAACTTCTGTAATTTGATATTCTCACTGTGAAGTTCCTGCTAGTTAAATTGTTGGGAGTATTGATCATCCACATTCTTCTTGGTTATATCTGAGCCTGAAAACGCAGCATCGAAGGAAATGAAAGGACTCGAATACATGCAACCGGATGAAAGGACGCAGGGGTTCGTCATATATGCTCAAGGCATTTCATATGCAGAAAAAAAACCTGACACATATAGTCATGAATGAACAGCTGTCCGCAATTGAAGACATTTGTCGTGACAGATATCGTTGATACAGATTCTATTATGTAGATCTGAAAGTACAATCACCCGTAGCTTTGAATTTTATAGTAGTGGTTAAACACTGATCCCTTCGGAAAATTATTTTCTTGCTCGAATTATTTTTCTTTGGCTTGTAAGTCTCTCTGTAACATAGACACATTGGGACGTTATCCAATGATTCGTTAATAATATCCAAATAATGTATTACCGGTCCAAATTGTATCAGGTATTTTAGTCTTATATGAAGAAGATGTTGCCAGGTTCTTTGAAAGAGTTTGCAATATTAGACATTTTCTCTGACATATCAATATCAATTATTTTATTGGACGGGTAAAAAGACTTTCTTCTAATGTTTGGAGTTTGCCCTTCAATAGGAACTCCTTACTTTCGGTCAGATACGAGTTATATCTATAGTCTCCTTGTTTTTGGTATAGCTCAGGTTATAAGCTGTCAAATTCTTTCACATTCGTGACTAAAAGACTGTTTTAAGAAAAAGTACCCTTTTCGATCATGTGTTAGCACACTACGACGATGTGGGCTAATATTGAGAATAATGATTCATATACAACCTGTTTCTTTCTGTAAATACATAGTTCTTGTTACAACGGATCTAGAAAATCACTTTTAAGATGTGAGCCTTTATTTTTAACATTAATATGTTTAATTATAACGGCTTTAAAGGGGCAGTAGCACGTCTTCAGTGGGAATATAAGGTGTTGTCAGGAAAATAAAAATAAATGGTTCCAATTGATCGATCCCCTTCACACTAAAATGGTCGTCAATGGACTTGTGAATATCTATAATTTGTTCTCTGATTATGGATGATTGGTGTGTGTAATGAGATTGTTAACACTATTAAAATGATAATTTAGCATTAACGTACACTATCAGTAGAAAATTTAAAATATAAAATTTTCAAAAAATGTGTGCTGCCCCTTTAAAGGTTGACAAGAAGAAATGAGTTATAGATAAACATATAAAAAAATCTCTTTCATGGTCACCAACAGACAGAGTAAAAGTGTTGCTACCTAAATGATAAAATTTTAACTGTGTGCATAAAAATGCACTTTGGAGTGATATTTCAGTTTCGAAAAAAAGTACTCTAGCGTCACTTCATCACAGTTGCAAAATCCTTTCGATTTGTTATGCCTTTACTTGAATATAGATTGTATTACGTTTCGGTTGCATTTTTCATATACTGTGATGTGATTATAAAATCTCTCCGGAATAGATATAATTAAAGATTCTTTGTTTGCAATGAAAGGAATCATAATACTCCCAATCAAAATTGATTTAGGTCATCTTGCGTAAGTATTTATTTGTTTTGCATTCTCCAACTAATACATTTTGTAAACACTCTTAAATCTATCATGTGTAAGTTAATAACTTAATAATGTTATTAAACACGAGATTAAAGTGCTTTTACTTGTCTATAAGTTATCCTTCTTATATACCACACTGTCACACTACCTTGCTGATGAAGCTGGAATATTGTTCAACGTGGCATTCATTGTAAAATACGAACACTATTTAATGTGTTGATGTTTTAACATGAATCAATGACTTGGTTTTTGTTCTGGTGTTGTGCAATAAAACTAATCTTTAAATGAATATTTTCGGAGCTTTTCAATTTCAAAGTGTTAGTCTTGTTCTGAATTGTTTCTAATGATATTTCTTATTGTTTTAAAGTTTGTATTGGACATCCTTATGTCTTGTTGATCACATTAATCAACTTAAACAATGAACATCTTTGTACAAGGGGTTTCATAAGAATTTACATTATACCATCCTACTTACCAGGAGAAAGCAATATGCGCAAATGGATGTTTCCATGGAAAGATGAGCTTCGAAACATTTGAGAACACCAACTGGTCAATGGTTGGTCAACATATATTTGTGCTTCTCTGAAATACCTTACGGAAAAGGACTGCCTGAGTCATGAAAAAAGCACAGTGTTAATCATTTCAGAGGTGACAACAAAATTTTCTATTATCTGAATTTGTTTGGTCTTAGAACTGATAACACGGTTTCTTAACATCTGAAAATGTTGGGTTGTAGGATAACGAAGTACATAAAGAGCACACAGAAAACGCACTTGTCTCACTCAACTCGCTCCTAGAGACAACTTAACGACCCCTCAACAGTTCGAGTGTCCCACCAACCTGGTTACTTTATTGAGTTACTGTCATTGCATTTTTGTTAACTTGTTTGAAAAAGGCCAAACAGCTTGCATGGTTAAAATAATATTGATTGGTGCTACAAAAGTTTGGATAGAGCTAATGAAGCTATAGACACATGTTTTAACATCTGTATAGAATATTGACCTCGTGGTAAAAGGTTTTAGTAATCTAAAGTGAAGTTCTGTTATTGTGTCCGTTGGTTTATTTACATCTGTTGCCAGAACATGCAGAAAAAAATTAAAAGGTTGAGGCAATACTAGAGATTGAAAATACTCTTATCACCTTTCATAAACAATTTTGTTTATTGAACGAAAACATCGGTTGAAAAAATTATCATTATGTTACCTTTTATGTCGATTGAATGTTGAATTATGGTCCTAGTGGGAAATTGGCTATCACATGCAACAACGACTTTATGACAGACAGCTGTTCATAAAACCTTAATTAAGTGCCCTTTTTGTAGTCAAAACTTGGTATTTGTAAGTTAAATATCAATGGACGTTGACCCCTGACCGTTTAATCTAAATGCATTTTGAAATCTACCTTCCGTGTGAATGGTACTTTGGAACGTTGTACATACTTATTCAAAACGTCATGTTAGTTAACAGATTGTAAGTTTATCAACTATTTCTGAAATAGATTTATGCTTGTGTTGGTAGAAATGATTAAACATTATGTTAAGGAAGTTTAAATTTTAACAATAAAAATATTATTGCATATAAAAGGATGTCCTAAGGTATAATTTGTCCCTTCATAATAGATTAAAAATCATAAGAATAACATATGAGATGATAATCTCCTCTAAATGTCATTTCATTTTGACTTCACAAGTTAGCTATCACAATTTCTGTCTCGCAGAGGTAGCTCAATTCATAAAATCCTACTATAGCAGCAGAGCTTTAGCTCGAGTTACAACTGTGGGTTTTGGAGAGAACGGTTATCACCAGCCATCTGTTTAATCAGACCTGCTGCAGAATTACACAATGTCTCGTCACCAGCACCACAGGTATCAATCAGAGACAAATCAACAATGTCCTAACAAATTGTAACATGCCTTCTCCATCTCAGGAATTACATTGTCTCTGAAGTGTCCATTGAACAAACGTTGACAATGCACATTGTTCCTCTGAAGGAAATGAAACAGCTCCAATCGATTCTGGCTTAATGAGCTCTTCAGATAATCCTTTCATTTAAACGGAAAATGCCTGGGGTAATGAATTTCTAATAAAATCCCCAGAAACTAATTTTCACTGATTTTCATCTTTTCGTGTGCTTTACCTAATTTGCATAAATTGCTGGATATTGAAATTACTCTCAAATTTTCCCCTTTTGTTTATTCTTTATCTGGTAGAAGTTATCAAATGGTAAATTGAAATGATATTGGAAAGAACAGGAAAATGTAGCATTAAACCTTTTACAGGAAATTATAAATTTATTATTTGTTTTATTATCCTCCTTAATAATACACTATATGGATTGTCTTCAAACTGTTTTGATAGTGATCCGAGTAGCTTTTTTAAAGGTAATGCAGAACTGCACTTCATCTAGTAAAGTTTGCCTATTTATATGTCAGAGATTATTAACTGAGGATAATCCATTTGGCACTTAGGTTACCATGTGTGTTTGTGAGCCTGCCTGTACATGTAACAGCTTGTGAATGGTAACATTCGTTGGACGTTGTAAATTGATAATATCACAGCATATTATTCAAGTTCCAAGTGTTGAGCTAACACTAGGCTTCTTTTCACATTATAGCGACCTTCATAATGTGTTTCATTCTACACCTCGTGGTAATGTGGCCTATATTATAACACAAACTGTACATTGCTTACAGTGACGTGGATAATGCTGATTGAGGGACATATGCCAAACATTTTCAGCGGTGTTATGTCATGGAGAATGTGTACTAAACACTTTCAGTTTAGTGCTTCTCGGTTCAGAAGAGGGACAATATAAATGCTAACGTAGTGGTTTATGATCGAACACCAGACAATTTATATAATATAACTTGAGGAAATTACGGAAGTACAAAGATTTTGTGGCCGATAGTGTAAGATTTGATGCTCGCAGGTAAAATACTAACATGTAAGGTTCGCATATTAATGCCTTCTCTTGCAAAATAAAAAATTACCTACATAATAACAATTATGAATGACGATTTTATAATTAACGGACTTCAGTTGTCAGTGTGTGTTACATTATTTATATTTTCGAATACATATATGTTTGTTTATTTCGATCAGAGTTAAAGACAGAATGCAGAGCTGCTCACAACGGTATAAATGACAATGTAAAAAGAAGACATTTATTTAGATCAAAGGTGAACAATATTCTTCCCTTGTATACTATGATACATATCAAGACAAAAGCGCATTTGCCTACAGATATAGGTTTACATGGACCCTTTCTGACTTCAAAGTAAATTTCCTTTCATGGATGACAAGGCCATCCTTAATCACTGAAAGAGAATAATTTCCCTTAAAACCACGGATAGTAGTAGTTCCGGTTTGAAGAGGAAGCGTGTTGTCTGTTCGCCATTCCTTCTTCATCAGTTCTCGCCATCGCAAGCCAGCAGCATTCGGCTGAAATACAGGTTAAATTAAAAGATAGTGTGAGTATTTATATTGTGCCTTTTCCACGTCAAAAGATATGCTCAAACATCATAACCCTATCGGAATGTACTTCCACAGCTGCTATTAAGCGCTAGTCACGACCACGTAGGTCAGTACATTCATTGCCATTATTTTCTATTGTAATATTGATGTTAAACATACAAAGACTATGAGCAAGATATTTGAGTCAGGAAAAAGAAAGTCTTGCAATACCGACTTTCGTTAATTAGATATTTGTCTTGGTGTAAAAGTCTCTCCGATGAAGTCAAGAGTAAAATCTTATATATGATATTTTATCTTGTAAATCTAAATAAAAAATTGGAAGTCAAAGGCTCTAACAATTACGTAACCATTACCCTTCAAAACGATACACAAACAAGACGTAATAATGCATGAAATGCTTATGGTGCTATTGAATGCATCGAAAGATGGGCGAATTTTATATGTAAGAACATATTTTGGCCTCAAATCTTCATAAAAATATATTAAAGAATGTTTGTTTTAATATTTTCATTTCTTTTAGATACATATACAGGTATAACATGTGTCATGTATCATGTTGACTTGTTCAACATTAACACAAACAAACATAAGTACATACCAACTGCAGTAACATTGAATGCTTATAGAGCAAAGATATAAAGTAAGTCTTGACTTGGCATTTTAATAGATTAATAAAAGTTGCCGGATATCATGACACACGGACCAGCGTTTCATGAATTTACAGTAGTTGCAATGTAAAACGTTAGGTTGTCAACACCATAGACATAATAGTTTTATTGCGGTAAGGGTTACTTTTAGCTTCAAAAAGTGCTACTTGAATGTTGTTATCTTTAGATTAAGAATAACCTAGACAAAGTAAAAGACAAATTTATGGATGACAACTTCTTGTTAATTGTGGAAACAATAAACAAGAAGTTGTCATCCATAAATTTGTCTTTTACTCGATACGCCAACTTCTAAATGCCTCTCACGAATCTCAAACTAGACAGATATAACGTTTTGAACGTTTTGTGAACCTTACTCCTTTCATATTTTAAGTCTGTCCCATATATTAGTCACTAACGATTAATCGTATAATTTTCATAAAAGGTACACATGTTTGAATTGTTTGGTATCAGTTTGAGAGATGAGATCGTTCAATGGGAGAATTCTATAAATGATGGAGTATTGAAACAAGAATTTGCTTTGTACCAAGATGTGATGAGGAAGGCGTAATATCTATCTCTGTCCAATCGTATCCATATTATATGTCACCTTTTTATTTGTTTTTCTCGCATTTAGAGAATATTAACTTTTGTTTAATATCAAAAGTTTGGGAAAATGAAAAACCAAATAAATATGTTTTGTTATGAGATATACATGTATATGCGTCTTTGCGTAACGAATCAATAGATATAATTTTGAATCATGTTTTTTCAAGAAGTGTAAATATTTGATGTTATATTGTGAAAAGTTTCTGTCTGAAAATAATTAACAACAAAACACCTTTGTTTTGACTTTTTGAAAGTTCATTGAAGAAAAGTATGTTTGTGTTTCATAGGTAATTTATGTAAACATATTAGAGTTTGAATCGAAACATTTTGAATACAAATGAATCACTATGACCAAATCCACTTGTTATCGATGCAATGCCTCCTTTTGAACATCAGGGCAACCGAATGCACCGAAAAAACTTGCTGAAGTGGTTAGATATGCCCACATTTCACCATTAGTTCCAAGTCTGAACAGAGGAGTCGTTTCAAAAGCCATGTCAACAGTGTTCCAAACAGCTGTTAGAAGGCGAAAAACTGCACAACCTTGCGTGAACAACTTTGAAGATACTTGAAGAGTAACAGGATCCATTACATGCCCAACTTGTTCCTTTTGAGTCAAAATCTTCCACCTTGTCAAATGCCAGAAACTCAATAGGCATCATTCAGGTCTCAAAAGCTGAAAGTTGTAAAGGAATGACACCAAGCAAAGCTAGCTCCCGTGACATTAATCCAATGACTTGCATGGCTATTAGTTTTTCTGTATAGTCAGCCTCAAAACTGAAATTTATTGATTGTCAGTTGAAAAGTTTGCAAATGATATTGATTTATTTGTTTGAAAGTAAATTTTTCTCACAGAAATAAAATTGTAAAAAAGTCAAATTTGATTAATTCTGGTGACATCATCACCTACAGTGTAAACATATTGCTTTAATTATATCAATGATTTAACTAATCTGTACATATTATTATGGTAGAATTGTAATTATGACATAACTACATGTACATGAATAACAACATATGATAGAAAGATTTTGATAATACAATGCCTTTGAGCCATCACAGCATAACTATGATTCAAACAAAAGTTACTATCACCAAGCCTGTGAAATATGTAGTGAAGAGGGCACCTGGTGAGATTCTGGTTTGACTAAAGTACAGCATTCAGTGAAGTATTATTTCAGTGTGAGAAAGATAATCAAATTATCAAAATATTAAGATAATTCAGCAGTGAAGTTGATAAGCCTATGCTGAGCTTCATTCACTCTTAGCAGTAAAGCTACATACGATCAAGTTACATTTTATAATATATTTTTGCCTACCCCAGTTAGCCATATATTAAGAAATAGATATCTTTTTCAGACATTCATTATAAACTTCCTATGTCTACATACTTCTGTGTGCGTACTTCTATATAATATTATTAAAAATAAACCAACAGAAATGTTACCCTCAATAATAAAAATAAGTTGTGTAATAACCATGAACTTATAACAATACATGTAAAAACTGTGATATCCCCTTATATTTTGTTTCCATAAAAAAAATCCTGATAGGACTGTCTCGTTAATTAATAATGTTCAATACCTTTTACGTAGACAACGCCTGGCGGGAGAATGTCAATTTTTGTATGAGTTTATTGTCTATTTATTTATTGTGTTGAGATAATGATATTTGCAGTAAAGAAAATTTCAAATGAGTTTACCATCATCCGAGTTGAGACATTATATCAATATGATTTGTAAATGAATTCATTTAATGATAGAGTTGAGTTATATGTGTTTCCAACAAAACAGTTTTGTACAAAACCATTTTCACCTTTAAGGTTTTATACTTTTATTTAACTTTTATTTACAAATTTTAGTATTTTATGATACTTTATATTTTGAGCAAGCCAAATTGATGAAAGGCTTGACTATTAGCCCTTATATACAAAAACAATGGGATTGGAAACACGATGCAACATATGTAGGATGACAAAGAAACTCAGTTAGTGACTGTTTAACCATTCTCTAACAGAGAAAATACCTTTTCAAGCAAAGATTATTGCCAGAAATTATGTGGTAAATTGTCTGAGAAAACCATTTATCATAGTTGGCTTTCATTATGAGACTGCCATTCAGTCTGGTAGTTTTATAAAGTGTTCATTCACTATTGTGCTTAACTTCAGAATTACATCGTTGTGCCTTTATTATAAACCCTGAATGTCGACTATCATTGTTGGATTAGATAATTACGCTTTCCTATTCCAAACTGAAATTACTAATAGGTTTGACAGCCTAATGAAGCTGCAAATGGGTTGGTATTTTAGTACTTCTTTGTCAATATTAAGTGCTAATTATTTTCAGTAAATCATTTGTTCAATGTTTCAAAATTTCGTTGTCAAGTCTATTTGACAGTAAGTCTATTTGGCTTCAAATCAACTTACTCCTTTTTGTACTCCCAATCAACATTGTGCATTCTCTTATCACAACATTGTACATCAAGCTGATTTATTGTATAAACAACCCATCGCCTACCATGTATATATTACCTCAATCCTTTGAACATGTATCACTTGCTTGAAAATCTATGTCGAAACGTCGCTTACACAGAATAGAGAAGTTGTTCATCCATAAGAATTGTCCTTTTTTTTCATCAATCCAACTTCTAGAATGCCAGTCAAAGAAATAAAAAAGATGCAACCAAAATTAGTAAATGTTTTCATTATATGTTTTACTATCTAACTGTCATACTGTGAAGTTGTGTTCCTTTTTGTGTAGTAATTATACGCCAAGTAAGTAAGTTTCCGCTTGACTCAATACTGTAGACAAGAACAATAACCTGACCAGTTAGGTGAGAAAGGGCGATCTGATGTGGCAGGCTTTGATTGGCTGAGAGAAGTTTTACAGACTGAAAATATGATGTATGTTTTCAAAGTCATTAAATAACAATTTTGCGAATTTTTTTTAACAAACAAAGTATCGATGTAATTTCATCATATCTTTTTGTATTCATTTCTGTATAGTGTACCCCCTCGAGGTTATATGATGTTTAATCCTAGTATTAATACAAGTCTATAGTTCCTGTAATTTCAGCCAAAGATATTTGATATTCTCTGAACAGCACTAATTGTCAACAGGCCATTATTTGATACATATGTTTGATATTTTGAGTAAATATCATCATATTTTGTATTTGGACGTGCATGATAAACTGAAAATGTTACTACTTGGCTATAATTTCTACTCTTATCATATTATTTTTAAAGAAAATTATGATAATGTTGATCTTTCTGTCAAAAGCCTTCAATATTCCATATAGAATATGCTTAGAATAAAAGCCAAAGGCTTCAATTCATTGCTGTCTTTATAAGTATGTGGTATTTCAGTACTTTCAATTATCTAACCGAATTGCTTCCCAGTTTCCCCTTGGGAAACAAAATTGCACAACTATCCATCTGAATTTCTCACATGGAAAGGGTGGTTCATTTCTTAATGTCTTTGACATAACTCATAAGCCAAAATGATGATTATAGAACAGCATTGCTGATTGGACAACTAACTTTGATTGCCTATGATCAGGCATCTCCCATTCTACACAACAAAGTCGGCGAATAAGAAGAGAGGCTTCATCTGCCTCTGTGGGACCAGAATGGATATAATGACATTATGTAAAAATGATAAGTATCTCTATTTATTTTGTGAAATGGATTTTCTTGATTTTAAAGCAATTACTTTACAGTTATAGCTGAATGTCGGTCATATATCTTAAATCAGTGTTAGCATAAACTTGTTTCCAAGTCAAATTGTTAAATTAATGGTTAATTTTGATAAATGGATATGAAATTTACAAGTTTGATGGATTCCTTATAACTAATGGTTTCAGTGAGTAATTATTCAACGTCTGCTTAAATGATAAAATGTCTTTGATTTAAAATCACATGTTTAAAAACACCTCAATTAAGAATTATCATCAATATTGTTGAATAAATTCTTTGCAGCTAAACATACATAAACATATAAATCGGTTCTTTTTAGATTGTAAGATGACCTACAACCTCAATTTGTTACCATCGAACCATAACATGTTTCCAATTTCCCTGAAAAGGTAATAACAGCGCCTTTAAGCAAATGGAATTATGTGTTAAATGGCCTGAGGAAAATCATTGTTATTAATCATAAAATTGAATAGAATTATTCTTCAAATCCATGCATAAATGGCTTTCTGAACTACCATCCAGGCTATTGTTTGTGTAAAGTGTTCAATCTTGTATCCAATTAGAAGCTTTTAATGTGAAATATTAGTACTATATGCGATAATTGCGCTTTCATATTTGACAGAAAACTATAAACATGTTTGACAGTCTAATTTTTCAACCGGAGAAAAGTTGGTGCTTTACCATTACTTTGCTGAATTACAACAGTTTTGTAGTTTATCATTTAATAGCTACGTAAGTTACCGAAAAGGTCTAGTACAAAATTAATGTTACGACTGTTCTAACAAGCAATGAGTATTTAATCTATGCCAAATAGGAACGAAAAGGCAGACAACTATACCAGACCCGAAAGGTTTTGAAAGAATTATTCATTGTCTATAGCAAATAGGGTTTTATGCAATATCTTTTATTTATGAAGGATTTTGCTTCATCTTTGATTGAAACATAGTTTGTAAGTGACAAAGCCCATGCTGTTTTTGAATTCAGGACATTTGCTCAAAATGTTTTGACAGGGATGTTTTTTTAAAGATAAAACAAGGAGACTGTTAGAAGGATTTATCCAAGAAAGATTTCCCTCGTATTGTCAGTGATCAAAGAAGAACAAATTACCAGCCAGGAGTTTGCACATGTCATTAAAACTATCACTTCAGAGGGAGAAATGATTGAGACCTTAACAATGAGGCTGCTATGTGACTTCTTAAAAGCAAGAAAAAATCATCTCGAGAGAAGCATTCAAGCTCTTGGACTCTCATGAAGGTTTTTCGTTGATAAGTTTCTTTTGTAAATTGTTTGTTTGGAAATTACACAAGGATGAATTAAGATACCATTTTGTTTTGTGAAAGTGTGAGATAGATATTAAGATTGAAATTGAATTGTTGTTATAATGAATTCATTTGAATATGATTAATAGGTTTACAATATATATCAAGAATATATCAAACATTCATGAGAAATTCAACCATACTAATTTTGGTTACCTTCCAACAATTCCTCAGCTTCTGGTAAATTACATTTGAATATTCTAATAATTCGACTATCAACAATCAAGTCTTGTTCTATCAAATAAAAAAAATAATATTTTAGTTGAATTTTAGAACGTGACTCATAATTATAAAAAATGCACAAAAATGAAGTTGACAAAAAGTTTGACTGTAACGTAGCAGAAAAAACCTTCCATGGCATGTTGAAGTAATGATACAACGGAATGCCAGAGATATTGAACAGTGAGGACAGGCAAATCTCTTCAGCAATGACAATCCGCTAATTATGCTAATGCAGCATTAATTGGAACCGTGAGGGTGATTATTTCTAGTCCAGCTGGGTTTCAATGATGTTGAGTTGAGTTGAATTCGAAATTTTAAAAATCAATTTGTTAACTTTGCAAGCATGGTTCTTTACAGGACACGTTTTCGTTGTTGGAACTTGGCTTTCCAGACAGACCTTCACAAAAAATGTCAATCTTAGGAGAAAAAAAACCTTTGGACAATAAATCTAAATACTATTGATATGAATAAAGATGATTACCCAGCATATAAAATTAAATGGCCCCTTACAATGAACAAATTTGACAATCAATGTAATTATAGTTGTTTACTATGGTCTATTATGAAATTGTATCAAATTCTGAGCAATTATTGATGGTAACAAATAATCATAAACATTTATTGTCTATCAATCAACATCTTAAGTCACTTTAAAATAACGTTCGTTTATGAGTCCCCCGTAACAAAATAAAAACAAAAATACTAGTTGCTAGGTCACAATATAGGTCACCACAGGGGAAATAACTCTGTTAAGATATCTCCTTCCATTCCAGTTAAGCATAAACACGAGGCCTAGTGTAATTACATTATGAGCGGATCCTATCAGTCCATGTCCTCTAATTGGTGTCTGAACAATGTGTTTGGTGTGAAGTGGCCCATAGATTTTCAGAGAGTGTGGCACACAAGAGCCCCAGAGACTGATAACGGCACCGAGCCAAAACCAAACTTTGAAGGTTGAAGGATCATCTATATTGATTAAATCAAAGACTTATTTCTCTTCGATGATATAAATTGTTTATCGTTTGACTTATAAACCTCAACTCTATTATCCCAAGTCCCTCTATTGTTATTTTAGGACAGTTTCGTATTCTTATTAATCATCAAAACTTTTGCAATTTCACCTCCTCTGAAAATTATCCTTACCATTGTCCATCTTCCAAGGCAATTATCTTTAAAATAACCCCTTTCAATAGTTTGTATGCCAACAATAATATCTCATTGAATTCAAAGCGGTTACTAACTATAACTTTCCTGCAAACGTTTTGGCGACATGCAACTCCAACATTCCTCAAATTCCAAAATGCGAAATTAATGATGAACCCACTTTCCGCAGCACCTTGGGATGTAATCAAGGCTTATATATATTTATTAGGATGCGCGGTATTATGGATATATCGGTATATTGCAATACAGGAACAACGTGATACGAATTGGTACACACTTCTGAAAATGTCTAACATATCCAACGCTTTAAAACGAGCTATTTCCATAAAAAGTTGTAAGCATAAAACTTGATTGACGGAAATTTCAATCAACTCAGAAGTTGTTACAGAATAAGTATTCACTCTGAAAATTTGATAAATAGTTGCAATTACAAAACTTTTGGGATTTATTGTTATTTAGTAGCTGTTAACTTTTATATTTATTCATACATGGACGCTTAAAGCAGGAACTGAGAGCAGGAAATACATTCCATAGAAATGAAAGCAAACAGTAATTAAATCAAAGGTTTTCTGTGAGAGATAACAACAATACCACCAGGGACAAATTAATACTCATTTCCTCTGTGACGTCATTATCAACATGGTGTGCACACCCTCAATAAAAGGCAATTTCATCCCATTAAAGAACACAGAGCAGCAATTAAATAACACAAACGACGCACTGTCATCTTTCTCTGTGCAGTGTCGAGGGAAGAACCTCCTTGAGACAATCATGTTAGGACAGGATGTCCGGTTTCAGGGGACTGTGAACCAGTGGATCTTTTAATCATAGGTCTTATATCTTTTAATATATAGGTCATAGGAAAGTTTATTAAAGGGGCAGTAGCACGTTTTTTGATAATTTTATATTTCAAATATTTTACTGATAATTGTAAGTAAATGCTAAATATATTATATTGACAGTGTCAAAAATCTCATTACACAAGCCAATCATCCGTAGTCAGAGGACAAAGTATGAAGATTAACATTAAATCCATTGGCGGCCATTTTTTTTTTGAACACCTTTTATTCATTTTGTGTAAGAAAAATGAATCGCATGGCTAAACTTTATGTTATATGTTTGAATTATTACCGCTCAATTTAGTTTCAATACAGAGTCTTTCAACTGGAACCATTTATTTTCAATTTCCTGACATCACCTTATATTCCCCCTAAAAACGTGCTACTGCCCCTTTAAAGACATATACATGTATGTGCTTCATGTATCTGCTTCACAGTGAATTTATGTAAAAATATCAGAGCTTGAATCGAAACATTTTAAATACAAATGAATCACCATGGCCAAATCCACTTGTGATCGAATGCAGTAAATTGTTTTGAACATTGAGCATTCCTTTAAACAGAAAGAATTTTCTGAAGTTGTTAGATATGCCCAAAGCACATCATTAGTTCCAAGTCGGAACATGGAGTCGTTTCAAAAGCCATGTCAACAGTGTTCCAGACAGTTGTTAGAAAGAGAAAGACAGCACAACCTTGCGTTAACAACTTTAAAGACACTTGAAGAGTAACAGGATCCATTACATGCCGAACTTGTTCCTTTTGAGTCTAAAGTTTCCACCATATCAAACACCAGAAACTCAATAGCATTATTCAGGCCCAAATCCTGAGAATTGTAAAGGAATGGGACCAAGCAAAAACTAGCTTCCGTGACTTTCAGCCAAATACTTGCATGGTTATTAGTTTTTCTGTACACAGTCAGCCACAAAACTGAAATGAATTGATTGTCAGGAACCAGGCAGTAGAAAAGCTTGCAATTGATATCAATTTATTTGTGGAAAAGTAAATTTTTTTCAGAGAAATAAAATTGTAAAAAAGTCAATTGGATTAATCCTTATATATGACATCATCACCTTCAGTGTTTATACATTGTTTTTATGATATCAATATTTTAACTACATGTACATGAATAACTACATATCATTGAAAAATGTTGATAATAGAATGCATTTAATCAATCACAACTAAGATTCAAAAGTGACTATTGCCACTGATAGGTCTGTCTCTTTAATTATTAATTAAGTAAGTAATTAATCAAGTAATTTTCAAAACTTTTTATGTAGACAACGCCTGGTGAGAGAAGGTCAATCTCTGAATGAGTTTATTGTCTACTTGTTAATTGAATTGAGATAATGGTATTTGTAGTAAATAAAATTTCAAATGAATTTACCATCAGCCGAGGAGTTGAGACATTATGTCAAAATGGCCTGTAAATGAATTCATTTAATGATAGAGTTAAGTTATATGTATTTCAAACAAATTGGTTTTGTACATAACCATTTCCCCAAAAGGCTTTTATATACATTTTAAAACGTTTATAACTCAACACATTTTAGCTTATTAAGAACATTAAACAGAATAACAAATAGGTGTAATAATAGTTTATGTTATAAGCTATAAAAGTGTATGTTTTGATAAAGCCAAATTGATGAAAAGCATTGAATACTGCCTCATATACTTAACTATGGGATTGAAAACACCTCACAACATCTGTACGAGAAACTCAATTAGTAACTGTTTAACCCGTGTATGTTCTGCCAATATCTAACAGAGAAAATATCATCCTCTTTAAGCAAAGATTATTGCAAGAAATTATGTTGTAAATTGTCTGAGGAAAACATTTATTATAAATCATAACGTTCGTGAAATTCATGCTTAATTGGCTTCCATGATAGGACTGCCATTTAGGCTGATAGTTGTTTAAGTGTTCACTAACAACTGTGTTTAACTTCAGAATTACATCGTGGTGCCTTTATTAGAAGCCATGAATGTTGACTATCAATGTTGGATTAGGTTTATTATGCTGTCATATTCAAAACTGAAACTAATAATAGGTTTGACAGCCTAATTTAGCTGCAAATGGGTTTGTATTTTACTACTTCTTTGTTGATTTTAACTATTTATTATTTTCATAACTATAAATCATTTGTTAATAAATCCATGTAACAATGTAATATGTGAAATGTAATAAATTAAAATGTAATTGAGTTTAATATACACAAATTAATCCCACCAATTTATAAAGAACTAGAGTAGTTTTGAAGAAAATGTGTCCCTTTCACTAATTTAGTTAAAAGTTTAAGGATTTTGAGTCTAATATCAGCTGCCTCTAAATATGGTTTTGCTTTTTCATGAAAATGTCAAGTCATGTTCATACCACTTATAAAAAATGAATACACACGAATCAAATATCTAATCTTTTAATGGTATTTTAACAACAAGTGGAAATTGAAAACTACTCGTTCTTTTATCTTGAATGATAATGTTTATTTAATTGACAATTATTCTATTAATAATAATAATAATATAATAATAATAATGAAGATTTATAATGCGCCAAGGTGTCCACGCACTAATGCATGCTCGTGGCGCCAAGAGTGCTGGGTGCCCCCAGAGTCAGCAGTTACAATTTGGGAGTTTGGTTGAAATTATATACACTATTTACAGCTGGAACCCAGAGTTCATAGAGGATGGCCATTCGAAGCTTGGAACCAGGTACCTGGAATGATGTCAATGATAGGCAAGAACACAATAGTGAGTTTTGAGCCTAGATTTAAAGCAGTCAAAAGTAGGTGAGAGTTTGATATAAATGGGTAGAGGATTCCAAAGACTAGCTGCAGCATAGCTGAATGATCGTCTGCCGCCGGAGGAGAGTTTGAAGGACGGGACTTTGAGGAGATGCTGGTTTTGCGATCTTAATGTCCTGGTCGGGATGTATTCAGTGAGCAAATCAGAGAGATAGTCCGGGGCTGTATTGTGGAGACACTTGTAGACGATGCTGAGAATCTTGAAGTCTATCCTATATCTGATGGGCAGCCAATGAAGTTGTTTTAGGATTGGAGTTATAGACGTACTTTTTGATGACAGTGAGACGATTCTAGCGGCAGTATTTTGAATCTTTTGGAGTTTCTGAATTTGTAGGTTGGAGGCACCATACAGAAGGCTATTACAATAATCTAATCTGGAGAGCACTAGGCACCTGGCGAGAGTAGCAGCACTGTCGGATGTAATGTACCTCCGGATTTGTCCAATACATCTGAGATAATAGTAACATGTTTTGCAGAGGTAGTTGATATGTGCATCCATGCTCACATCAGACTCTAGCATTACTCCAAGATCCTTGATTGTTGCGGATGGCGTGATAGTTTGTTCACCGAGGATAACATTTGGAACATTGATGTTGTTCAGTTTTCGAGAGCTGCCAAACAGTATGAGCTCAGTCTTGTCCTGGTTCAATTTTAGTACTCTAGATGTCATCCAATCACTAACCTCGGAAATGCAATCCTCGATTTGGTGAATGTTTTGTCGCAGCATTGAGAGTTCAAGAGTGTTCAGGAGCTGTGTGTCGTCGGCAAAGGAAAAGTGCTGGGATTGAAACTTTTCTATGATATGTGGTAGAGTATTTGTGTAACACAGAACGAGTATCGGTCCAAGGACTGATCCTTGGGGTACCCCGCATGGAAGTTTTACTTGAGTTGATTGGGCATTCTGGATTAGTACGCTCTGGGATCTGTCATTCAAATAGGAAGAGAACCATCTGAGTGCTGTTCCTGATATTCCCATTTCGTGCTTTAGAACTTTGAGGAGGTGACAGTGATCTACAGTGTCGAAAGCGGCACTGAGGTCGAGGAGTGTCAGTGCCGCTATGTTACCCTGATCCATTAGGACACGGATGTCGTTGGTCAATCTGAGCATCAGTGTTTCTGTGGAGTGATGCGCGCGATAAGCTGACTGAAATTTGTCCAGGATATTGTGTGATGTGATATGTTCCATTAGTCTCGATGAAGCAGCTCTCTCAATCAGCTTTGACAAATATGTCAAATTAGACACTGGTCTAAAGTTCTTAAGTAACTCCTTATCCAGCGTCTTCTTCTTGATATGTGGCTTGACAACTGCTTCCTTAAAGCCCTGTGGGAACGTCCCGCTGGTCAAGCTGTTATTGATGATCGCAGTGATTGCAGGAAGAGCAGTATCCACATAATCAACAAGAATATTTGTTGGAATAGGATAATTAATACACGTGGTCTTGTTTGATGATTTCACAAGTTCAAGGACTTCTGGTCAATGGTCTAAGCTCTTCCAGTGTAATACCGGAGAACTCATGTTCTGTAACCTGACTGCTGAGTGTGTTTGCCAATAGCAATGAATCACGGATTTTATCGATCTTGCTTTTGAAGAAAACATTAAAATCTTCTGCCAGTTCTTCAGGACTGTCCGACGTAGGGAGTGTTTCTACCTTGTCTTTGCCTTGTAGTGAGTCAAGAAACTTGTGTAGTTGTCTTGGCGATTTTCCAAGCCTGCTTATCTTCTCTTTTAAAAAGGATCGTTTAGCATGTTCTATCTTTTGGGAAACGATGTTCCTTTCAGCTTTATATATTTGCCGATGAACCTGTAGTTTTGACCTACGCCAGACTCGTTCTGCACGCCGGCGTTTCCTCTTAGCTCTTCGAATTTCATCACTGTACCATGGGCTTGTAGGCTTCATGATGATTCTCTTATCTTGTATTGGGGCATGTTTGTCCAACAATTCAACAAGAGTATTGTTATATTGCTCTGTTAGGTCATCTACATCAGTTTCAGGATCCGTGATCAAACTACTTTCAGCAAGATCACTATTGAAACTTTCAGGAATAATGGACTTTAAATTTCTACACTTTATGGTTTTCTTCTGGGAATTGGTTACTTGCATGTTGAGCACAATATCAATGACAAAGTGATCTGACATGAGCTTATCCACTATTTCAATGGATCTTACTAAACTTGCGTTTCTAGTAAGAATCCAGTCAAGGATGTGACCACGTTTGTGAGTGGGCTTGATCACATGTTGCATTAACGAGTGAGAATTTAAAAGTGTCATTATTTTGCGAATTTCCGGTTTATGACCTTCGTCAAAGTGAAGATTGAAGTCTCCTAGAAAAACTGTGTACTTCTTGGGATACAAGGTAAACAGCCTGGAAAGATCTTCATGAAACGATGTCACCGAGAGTTTATTTTTAGCTGAGGGGGGAGGACGATAGATACAGATAACCCTCAGCACAACGTCATATGAAGAGATTGTTACGTCCAAACGTTCAAAAGATTGGAACGTTTCCTTGGGACTGATTGCATCAACATGCACAGATGCCTTATGAATGACTGCCAGTCCACCGCCCCTGCCTTCTCGGGGAGCGTGCTTACACACAAATCCAGGTGGGGTCATAGCAGCGAGTATCGATTCGTCTCCATCTCTGTGTAACCATGTTTCAGTTATGAAGATAGCATCTAAGTCATTTTCAAGAATTAGATCTACAATCTCATTGCACATGTTCCTTGCTGACTGAGCGTTCCACAGGGCAACATGAAGACACTTTGTTGTCAGTTTAGAAGGAACAGTTAACACAGTTTTGGATAATAGCAATCGTTCTTTTTGTTTTTTCCCCGCCCTCGTGCCTCTGATAGTTTTTCTATCAATTGACAAGCCAAGGCTGTTAATTTGATTGAAGACTGTGACTGGTAGCCTGAGAGTAGTTACATCACAATATCCAGGTCTAGGTGCTTGCTTTCCGATTGACAAGAGCACATCTCTATTGTATGAAATCCTCTGCTGATTGACTGTCATTGTTCCAGGTTGCAAATGCACAGAGTCAGCTTGGCTGACCTCGGACTGTAGTGTCAAAGTGAATGTCACACAAATGACAAAATTTGTTGATAACATAAATATGAGCATTGTTTTTGTCCATACAAACATCACACGATGATCACGATCACATGATACATAATGTTGTCAGAAAAATGATGAAGTAGAGATAGCATAAATTGCAGAAAATCAGGAAAACTTGGGAGAGCTCTGTCGGCTGCCTGCCAGCGCTGACCACCCAAGCTGTATTATTAAACAATGACTTATAACTGTTATAGGCAAATTCGAAAGAGGGCCTTTGAAAACAATGTTTATTGATAAATCCCACAACTTTTTTTTACTAAATTCAAAGTTGAAAAATGAAACGATTAACCAAGCTCATCATCATATTACTATCTCGTACCGTAAACGAGAGTGAAAACGGCGGGAATATGACGTGAAAATGAAATTAATTATATCAATCAAAACACGATTGATTAATTAGTAAGATGACAATTTTATGTTGGGATAGACTTCTTATTTTCTGATTTATTTTCGTTTTTTAATCATATAAATCCTGGCTTGTTTGAGGACGAAATACATTTCTATTGATATGGTTGTGGCTGGTACGAATTTTGATTAAGAATTACTGAGGTGTACATAATGTAAATAATAATTTGAATGATCATGTGAGTGATTGTTGTTATGTATGTTCTTGTTAATCATTTAAAAAATTATCATACTAATCAATACATACACAAAATTAAATTGAATTCATGATATATCATTAGTATACTTAAACGTTCAGTAAGGATTGTCAATTCCAGTCAAATGATGAAAGCTGCATCACACAGAGTTTCTAATGTTTACAAGCTCCTTGCATTGATTTCTTGTGGTGTGTCGATGACGTCATGCTTAAAAAAAATAAAGATTGACTTGATACCTCACTGTTTGAAAACATAACGAATTCTTAAATAAATGAGGTCTGCATTCCATATGTCTTTAACAAATAGCATGGTGAATGTAATCCTCACTTTTATCCCCCACCACGAAGTGGTCCGTCCGTCCGAGTTAAAGGGGACAACTCTTCTGGGAAACTATTGAAGATAACCAATTTTGGTGTCCTCAAGGTATCAATACCGTGATCGAGATCGAAATTTAAAACTGCACAATTTTTATTTACAGAGTTATTGCCCTTGTTCCGACTTTTTGGACTCTGTTCGAGGGTGTCTTTAAAGAGGAATTTTTTTCTCAGAAACTATTTGAGATAGGACAACCAAATTTGGTGTGTGTCTTCAGCGTATCATTACCATAATGGAGTTCGAAAATCATATGGCGAAATTAATTTTTACAGAGTTATTGCCCTTGTTCCGTGTTTTTGGACATTTTAAGCGTGTCGTCAAAGGGACATTTTTTCTCAGAAACTATTTGAGATAGGATAACCAAATTTGGTGTGTGTAACAATTCCTTCATGGAGTACGACAATCAGAATCATGGATATTTTTACAGAGTTATTGCCCTTGTTCCGACTATTTGGACTCGTGTTCGAGGCTGTCTACATAGGAATCTTTTCAAAATAGGAAAGTTAAATTTGGCGTGTGTCATCAGGATATTTTTGTGGACTATGTAGCGTTTTCTAACTACTCATTCTCAATTAAGTTCTAGTTATGATTAGGGTATATACATTAGCATGTGCATATATAATCAGCTTTTCGCGCATTAGAGCACAACATTCACATTTTTAGAATAAATCTTTCAAAGCAAAAACATTGAATATTGTGGTAGACGTTAATCAATCAAAATGAATTTGTACGTTACCTACCCATCAAAGTCAATGATAGTAATGTTATTTTGCAACACATCATTTAATTTTAGTAGCTTAATTCCTGTTGTCATTTGCTGTGTAATTAGCTAGTTATACAACGATTCAATTGCAAAGCTTGCAAAACAGTGAAATATAAAACAAAAGAAAGCCTGTTAATCCACATAGTCTTCTGATCATTGACTCATGAGAAATGATCACTTCAACCTGCAATAATTGTAATAGTAAATGAATATAGGCTCCTAAAGTGAAGGTCCTTGATTTCTTAAAGTCAAACTAATGAATGGTGTCATTCTGTGCATAGGTCTTTACTGAAATTGAAAGGATAATGAGTTTCTGAGATTAAGGTCTGATTTAAGGTAAAGAGTTGCGATTCTGAAATTATATTTGGAAATAACGAAGATTCAATCCAAGTTTTTATACAAGTCATAGTTCCTGTAATTTCAGCAAAAAATATTTGATTTTCTCTGCACAGCACTAATTGTCAACATGCCATTATTTGATGCATACGTTCAATGTTTTGAGTAAATATCATCATATTTTGTATTTGGACGTGCATGATAAACAGAAAAATTTAACTACTTGGCTATAACTTCCACTGTTATCATCCTACTTTTAAAGAAAATCTTTCTGTCAAAAGCCTTAAACATTCCATATAGAATATGCTTAATATAAAAGCCAACGGGTTCAATTCATCGCTGTCTTTATAAGTATGTGGTATATCTGTACAATTATCTGACCGAATTGCTTAGTAGATTTATTGAGGTAATCAGATTATTGTAGTACATAAAACTGTGAAAGGACCTCGAATTGATATTTTGCTAAAAAGTTTAAACACTGATTTCTGAAGGCGAAACGAGGAGACGGTTAGTAGGATTTACTGAAGGAAGAGTTTCTTGTATTGTCAGTGATGAAAGAAGAAAGAATTACAATCTGCAATTTCGCACATGTAATGAAAACTTTCACTTGAGAGGAAGAAACGATTGAGATTTTGACAATGCGGCTGCTACATGACTTCTTAAAAGTCACAAACATCATCTCGAAAAAAGGGGTAAAACATCCCAGGTTCCACTTGCGAACCTTATATTCTTTACTTGAGTGATATTATTCAAAATGTCGGTCATATATCTTAAATCAGTATTAGCATAAACTTGTTTCCAAATCAAATGGTAAAATCAATTATTAAATTGGATAAATGGATATGAAATTGACATGTTTGATGTAAATAATGGTTTCAGTGAGTAATTAATCAATGTCTGCTTAAATGATGATAAAATGTCTTTGATTTATAAATCACATGTTTAAAAACACCTCAATTAAGAATTATCATCAATATTGTTAAATAATTTTTTGCAGCTAAATATACATTAACATGTAATATACATAATCAGTTCTTTTTTGACTGCTAGATGACATATAACCTCAATTTGTTACCATCGAGCCATAACCAGTTTCCAATTTCCCCGAGAGAGAATATAACAACCCCTTTAAGCAAATATGATTGACTGAAATTATGTGTTAAATGGTCTGAGGAAAACCTTTATTATTAATCATAATATTAAATAGAATTATTCTTTAAATCGATGCATAAATGGCTTTCTGATTGAACTGTCATCCAGGCTGTTGTTTGTATTACAAATACCCTTTCATTTTGACAGAAAACTATAAATATGTTTGACAGCCTAATGTTTCAACTGGAGAAAAGCTGGTGCTTTACTAATACTTTGCTGAAATTACAACAGTTTTTTAGTCTATCATTTTACAGCAACGTAAGTAACCCAAATGGTCTAGTACGAAATTAATGCTATGTCTGTTCTAGCAAGCAATGAGTATTTAATCTAAGCCAAATAGGAAGGAAGAGGCAGACAACTATACCAGACTCGAAAGGTTTTGAAAGAATTATTCATTGTTTAAAGCAAAAAGTTTTTTCGAATATCTTTAATTCATAAAGGATTTTGCTTCATTTTTGATTGAAAAATAGTTTGTAAGTGACAAAGCCCATGCTGTTTTTGAATTTCCAGACATTTGCTCAAAATATTTTGACAGAGATGTTTTTTTAAAGATTAAACGAGGAGACAGAAGGATTTATCCAAGAAAGATGTCCCTGGTATTGTCAGTGATCAAAGAAGAACAAATTACCAGTCGGGAGTTTACACATGTCATTAAAACTATCACTTCAGAGGGAGAAATGATTGAGACCTTAACAATGAGGCTGCTATATTACTTCTTAAAAGCAACAAAAAATCATTTCCAGAGAAGCATTCAAGCTCTTGGAGGGTTTTTCGTTGATAAGTTTCTTTTGTAAATTGTTTCTTTGGAAATTACACATGGATGAATGTATATACCATTTTGTGTTGTGAAAGTGTGAGATAGATATTAAGATTGAAATTGAATTGTTGTTATGATGAATTCATTTGAATACCATAAATCGGCGACGATTTACAATATATATATATATAATATATCAAACATTCATGAGAAATTTAACCAAAGCTAAATTTGGTTACTTTCCAACATTACCTCACCTCCTCCTAAATTGCATTTGAATATTTTAATAATTCAACAATTAAACGATCAAGTCTTGTGCTATCAAATAAAATATTTGTAGGAGAATTTGAGAACGTGACTCATAATTATAAAAAATGCACCAAAATTAAGTTGACAAAAAGTTTGATTGTAAGGTAGTAGAAAAAAAACCTTCCATGGCATGTTGAAGTAATGATGCAATGGAATGCCAGAGAAATTGAACAGTGAGGACTGGCAAATCTCTTCAGCAATTGACAATCCGCTAATTATGCTAATGCAGCATTAATTGAAACCGTGAGGGTGATTATTTCTAGTCCAGCTGAGTTGAATTTGAAATTTTAAAAATCAATTTGTTAGCTTTGCAAGCATGGTCCTTTACAGGACAAGTTTTAACTAGAGTCTGGACTTGGCTTTGCAGACAGATCATCACATTAATTGTTGCTTAGGAAAAAAAATAACCCTTTAGACAATGGATATAATAAAGATGATTACCCAGCATATAAAATGATATGTCCTTTACAATGAAATAATTTGACAATCAATGTAATTATAGGTATTCGAAATGGGTAGGAAAAGGGCTAAGTCTATTATGAAATTAAATTGTTACAAATTCTGAGCAACTATAGATTGTAACACAAAATGATAAACATTAACTGTCTATCAACCAACATCTTGAGCCACTTTACAATAACATTTGCTTATCAGTCCCCCTAACAAAATAAAAACAAATGATATCAGTTTCTAGGTCACAGTACATATAGGTCAGAAACGCCACAGGGGAAATAACTCTGTAAAGGTATCTCCTTCATCCGGTTAAGCATAAGCACAGGGCCTAGTGTAATGAAATTATGAGCGGATCCTGACAGTCCATGTCCTCTAATTGGTGTCTGAACAATGTGTTGGGTGTGAAGTGGCCCAGAGATTTTCAGAGAGTGTAGCTTCACGAAAGAGCCCCAGAGACTGATAATGGCACCAAGCCAAAACCAAACGTTGATGGTTGAATGAGTTTCTATAATGATTAAATTAGAGACTTATTTCTCTTCGATGATATCAATTGTTTATCGTTTGACTTATGATGACAATTCTAATGACAATTAATTGTGTTCTTATTTATCTGACCTTTTTCCAAATCCACGTTATTATCATTCTAAGTTAGTAGTTTATAAGTCGATAGAAAAATCTTGATCATATTCTTTTCTAAGTTAAACCAACACAATTATAAAAGATCTCCTTTCAACGTTGGTGAACAAAAATGCTCACACATAAAATGTGTATACACAATGGATAAGTAGTTGTAATTACAGAATTACTGGGATTTTTTGTTCTGTAGTACCTGGTTTTAAAAAATCTATCAATTCATGAAGACTTAGAGCAGGAGCTGAGAGCAGGACATACATTTCATGAAAAATTAAGGGAGACAAGTAATGAAATCAAAGGTTTTCTGTGAGAGATAACAACAATACCACCCAGGATAAATTAATACTCCTTTCCTTTGTGACGTCATTACCAACATGGTATGCACACCCTCAATGAGAGGCAATTTGTTCTCATAAAAGAACGCAGAGCAGCAATTGAATAACGCAAACACATGTCCCTTTCTCTGAGCAGTGTCGAGGGAAGAACCTCCTTGAGACAATCATGTTAGGACAGGATGTCCCGTCTGTCAGGGGACTGTGAACCAGTGGATCTTTTAATCATAGTGCTTGAATCTCATTGCTACATCAGTAGGTGCACACATAAATAAGTTAGATAATAAGTATTCGTTAACACAAATGGAGATTCTGCTGTAAACATTTAATAGATATAAAAACGATTGTCCATTGGCAAAAAATCTATTAATATTTATAGTTTTAATTGAGAAATTACATGTATATTTACAAACAGTTTCTATTTAAATAATAACTATATTCAAGTGTTTGGAAGAGTATTATTTCCCCCTTCTGCCCCGATGAATGTTGTCTGAGGTTGAACAAAGATGTCTTTCTTTTCGAGTCAGGTTCACATATTGCCTTATCAACAGCACCAGGGTGTTTAACTCTGAAGTAAACTTGTGAGAACCTAACATGATGGTATTGGACTCTTAAAAATCCATTACCTTCAAATATGCAAAGAGTAGAACTGAACTGCATTGACAAATACTTGACAATACCCAATGTTCTGCTAAAGGATAATTTCTTCTTCAAACAATTCTTGCTTTGACATTCCATGTCTTGAGGCAATCAATGTTAAGTACAATGAGAACATTGCATTTGTATATATGTCACCTTTTTATTTGTTTTTCTCGCATTTAGTTTAGAGAATATAAACTTTTGTTTAATATCAAAAGTTTGGGAAAATGAAAAAACAAATAAATATGTTTTGTTATGAGATATACATGTATATGTGTCTTTGCTTAACGAATAAATTGATATAATTTTGAATCGTAGTTTTTCAAAAAGTGTGAATATTTGATGTTATATTGTGAATAGTTTATTTCTGTCTGAAAATAATTAACCTAAAACACCTTTGTTTTGACTTGTCAGTAAAGACATACATGTATGTGTTTCACAGCGAATTCATGTAAAAATATTACAAATGGAATTAGGTATAAATGAATCACCATGGCCAAAACCACTTGTTATCGAATGCAATGCAACCTTTCTAACATTAGAGCAACCGAAAGAACTTTCTGAAGTGGTTAGATATGCCCACAGCACATCATTAGTTCCAAGTCGGAACATACATGTAGGACTCGTTTCAAAAGCCATGTCAACAGTGTTCCAGACAGTTGTTAGAAGGTGAAAGACAGCACAACCTTGCTTGAACAACTTTGAAGACACTTGAAGAGTAACAAGATCCATTACATGCCCAACTTGTTCCTTTTGAGTCCAAATCTTCCACCTTGTCAAACACCAGAAATTCAATAGGCATCATTCAGGTCTCAAAAGCTGAAAGGAATTGGACTAAAGAAAAACTAGCTTTCATGAAATTAATCCAAGGACGGTGCATGGTTATTAGCTTTTCTGTCAACAGTCAGCCACAAAAACCTATTGAAAAGTTGGATAGTATCGATTCTCTGGTGGAAAAGTGAATATTCATTACAGAAATAAAATTGAAGTTCAACTTTATATTCCTGATAATACCGTCTCTTACAGTATTTACATATTGTTTTAATGATTTAACTAACCTGTACATATCAAAACAATCGAATGTATGTATGACATAACTACATGAACAAGACATACAACATATGATATAAAATGTTGATAATGAAATGCCTTAAACCCATAACATCATAAATAAGTTTCAAACAAGAGTTATTATCGCCAAGCCTGTGAAATATGTAGGTTTGTGGGAAAGTGAGTGTGAGTGTATGAACCTCATTTACTATTAGTGAATACTACATGTGTGGTACATGTTTGTTATTTTTTATAATATAAATTTTGCCTCCCCCATTTTTCCCTTAACCTGTTAGGCAGATGTTCATTACAAACTTCCAAGGATATACCTCAGTTCGGTATTTATATTAATTATTGTGTACATCGTGTCACAATAGTTTTAACAGAATGTATGCTTCTATTCTACCATTTTGTTATATGCTAGACATTTTTAGTTTGAGTTCTCTACTACTTCTGGTCTCCGATCATGTCTATCTGGGGAATGTGCAATTAAACGAGTTGATCAATGTGACTTTTCATTGAAACTTTGACAGGTTGAGGTAAAAAAACATATCGGATTGTAACAACGCCTTGTTATAACGCAGCAAGGTTTTCACCTTCGTAGCGTCGAGGAATGGTTTCATTTATCATTGATGTTGTTTTTACCGTGTGTGCATCCTTCTGTATAATTTTGTCAAAAATAAATCAAAGGATATATTACCCTCTGTATTGTTTCAAATTGGTTGTGTAATAACCACGAACTTATTACAATATATCTATAAACTGTGATATCCCCTTGACTTTCGTATGAATAAAAATCCGGAAAGGACTGTCTCTTTAATAGATAAACAACGACTGGTGAAAAAAACGTCAATCGCTGTATGAGTTTATTGTCTGAGATAATGGTATTTGTAGTGACGGAAATTTCAAATGAGTATATCATCAGCCTAGAAGGTGTGACATTATGTCAAAATGACTTGTACATGCATACATTTCATGGTAGAAGAAAAAAGGGAACCTTAAGATGTACACCCAGATAACTTTTATACACACATGTTACTTTTAATTTACAGAAAATTCACAATTCTGAGCTCATTCAGAACATTAAGTAGAATTCTAAATACGCATTTTATAATGTTATAAGCTACCGACGGTTTTGTTTTGAGCAAGACAAGCCAAATTGATAGCCAATCTCTATCAGAGAAATTACCATCCTCTATAAGCAAAGATTATTACAAGAAAGTATGTGGTAAATTGACTGAGGAAAACAATTATAATAAATCATAACGTTGAATAGAATTATTCGTTAAAACATGCTTGATTGTCTCTCATGATGGGATTGCCATTAAGTCTGCTTTTTGTATTAAGTATTCAATCACGATTGTGTTTAACGTCAGGAATTACTTCGTTGTGCCTTTATTAGAAGCCATGAATGCAGACTATCATTGTTGGATTAGATAATTACGCTTTCCTATTTCGAACTGAAATTACTAATAGATTTGACAGCCAAACATCAAGCTCCAAATGGGTTGGTATTTTACTAAGTCTTTGTTGATCTTAACTGTTAATTACTGTCAGTAAATCATTTGTTCAATAAAATCATATATTAACGTAATTTAGATGATTTTGTAAATAGAAATATTATGTTATGTGATAAACGCAAAATTAGCTCTATAAATAACTGTAAAAAATATCTTATAAACACTCGAAAAAGGAGATATTGACAAAATAAGCTGTTTAATGAAAACTCCAGCTGTAGAGTATTTCTGAGTCCTGTTAAAACCAAATTTTCAGCTGCCTCCGAATATGTTTTATTATATTTATTTGTTTTTGTTCCGTTTAACGACTCGTATTTGTTGTCATGTCATGTTCATACCACTTATCACAAAATGAATAAACACGTACCAAATATTTTATAATTGAATGGTATTTGCGAAATTAAGTGGAAAGTGATAACGATTAATTTTTTTGATCTTGAATGGTTATATCTGAACTTGTTTCTTCACTGACAATCATTTTTATAAACAAACACTTTAAAAATGTTAACAAACTAGAACTGCACTTCTTCCAAATATATTTATTGATGAATCTGCTACCATGCAAAATCTATTCATTTATTGAAACATAAATTCCCATTCTTGTTTATAAAAAATGACTTGATACATCGCTATTATGAACACATAACAACTTCTGAAATAAATGAGGTCTGCATTCCATCTGTTCTTAATAAACAGCATATGTGAATGTAATTGTTATTATTACCTCTGTTGTTGAAATATTTGCCCTTGAGAGACCAAATCTTCATTTTAATGTGTTGTGAGATGTTATCGGTGAGTCACCATTTCCATTTTGATATTTGTTTCAAGGTCTTAGGTGGTGGGTTTCATCAACAAGGAAAAGTCAGTTGTTTAAAACCTCAGTAGGCCGATTTTGAATCGACAATTCAAATTCAACATTTAATGGTAATCCGATTATTAAACGAAGGCATTGTAGCCGAATGCTGTAATCCCAACATCAATATATTTTAACATGATCACTCCTCAACTTTCATGTGACAGGTACTATTGGTTTAAGAAAATGATCTTATGCCACTAAAGTTTAAAGGCAAGCAAAATTGTATATTGTTGTATACTATCTGGCTATTTCTAAATACTCATTCTCATGTTGTTCAGAAGAGGATAAATGAATCAGCATTTGCATATGTACACCGACCTGTCACGCGTTCTTCTTAATGATATAGATAATTATTAATCAACAACAATGCTATCATTAGTTACCTGTTTCAAGGTTGTAATATTATAACCATTGACCAAAAGTATAATATGCTTCTAAGTCTTCTCTCTGGTAATGATAGTTAATGTGTTTACGCCGTTCATTTGAGTCCTTGGTAAATTATTTACAAAGGTAATTATTTAAAAATATAAATTATCAGAATAAAATCTGAAATATTGTTTTTGATCACCACGGACTTTGAAGTTATGAAGCGCACAATCGGTTATGTCAAATGACATTTTATGTATATGTAATTTATTTCAAATAACTAACAGCTATCGTTACTTGATAAGAGTATTTTAATTTGAACTCTCTTTTGCCAATAATTTTAATAATGTTAATGTCTAGAATATTGGCTAAAACCCCTCAAAACTAAAGGGCTACAATCTAAATGAAATCCACTGCCTGAAGATGGTTACAAACACAATAGTAACATATCACTCCCAGGGAAGAAAACTGTTCTCGAGGGAAGAAAACATGACACCTCTTTAAATCTGCTCCAAAGGGGAAAAAACAATGCAGTGAATCGATCCATCAATCAAGTTTCTTAATGCAAACTATGTGAATTAATGGGGATAAGGGGAGAAATTATGTTATACAGTACCCTTTTCAATATTCTATTAACCAGTATGAAAAAACATAAATATATGATCGCTGTGTATCTGTAACAAAGACAACCTTGTGGTTTTTATAATAAATATAAAACAACACTTTTCTTGTACGTTTAGTTTTAGTAAGAAAATATCAAACTCTCTCTATAAATTAACACATGTATTCATCAATATAAAAAACAAACGTCGATTTCAAAACATATTATTAAATTCAGCCTTTTGAGAGCTGATGGTTGTCTTTAAGAATGTCAGAATAGAACAAGATAACACTGTAAAGAAAGAGCAGACAGAATGCAGCCTTGCCTCACTCCACTTAGTCCTTAAGGTTTTTTAACAACACAAACTAGATTCCTTAACAGTTTGGGAGTGGCATGCAACTGTTTGGTGAATTTGATATTCTCACTGTGAAGTTCCTGCTAGTTAAATTGTTGGGAGTATTGATCATCCACATTCTTCTTGGTTATATCTGAGCCTGAAAACGTAGCATCGGAGGAAATGAAAGGACTCGAATACATGCAACCGGATGAAAGGACGCAGGGGTTCGTCATATATGCTCAAGGCATTTCATATGCAGAAAAAAACCTGACACATATAGTCATGAATGAACAGCTGTCCGCAATTGAAGACATTGTTGATACAGATTCTATTATGTAGTAGGATCGTACTCGACCTGAAAGTACAATCACCCGTAGCTTTGAATTTTATAGTAGTGGTTAAACACTGATCCCTTCGGAAAATTATTTTCTTGCTCGAATTATTTTTCTTTGGCTTGTAAGTCTCTCTGTAACATAGACACATTGGGACGTTATCCAATGATTCGTTAATAATATCCAAATAATGTATTACCGGTCCAAATTGTATCAGGTATTTTAGTCTTATATGAAGAAGATGTTGCCAGGTTCTTTGAAAGAGTTTGCAATATTAGACATTTTCTCTGACATATCAATATCAATTATTTTATTGGACGGGTAAAAAGACTTTCTTCTAATGTTTGGAGTTTGCCCTTCAATAGGAACTCCTTACTTTCGGTCAGATACGAGTTATATCTATAGTCTCCTTGTTTTTGGTATAGCTCAGGTTATAAGCTGTCAAATTCTTTCACATTCGTGACTAAAAGACTGTTTTAAGAAAAAGTACCCTTTTCGATCATGTGTTAGCACACTATGACGATGTGGGCTAATATTGAGAATAATGATTCATATACAACCTGTTTCTTTCTGTAAATACATAGTTCTTGTTACAACGGATCTAGAAAATCACTTTTAAGATGTGAGCCTTTATTTTTAACATTAATATGTTTAATTATAACGGCTTTAAAGGGGCAGTAGCACGTCTTCAGTGGGAATATAAGGTGTTGTCAGGAAAATGAAAATAAATGGTTCCAATTGATCGATCCCCTTCACACTAAAATGGTCGTCAATGGACTTGTGAATATCTATAATTTGTTCTCTGATTATGGATGATTGGTGTGTGTAATGAGATTGTTAACACTATTAAAATGATAATTTAGCATTAACGTATACTATCAGTAGAAAATTTAAAATATAAAATTTTCAAAAAATGTGTGCTGCCCCTTTAAAGGTTGACAAGAAGAAATGAGTTATAGATAAACATATAAAAATATCTCTTTCATGGACACCAACAGACAGAGTAAAAGTGTTGCTACCTAAATGATAAAATTTTAACTGTGTGCATAAAAATGCACTTTGGAGTGATATTTCAGTTTCGAAAAAAAGTACTCTAGCGTCACTTCATCACAGTTGCAAAATCCTTTCGATTTGTTATGCCTTTACTCGAATATAGATTGTATTACGTTTCGGTTGCATTTTTCATATACTGTGATGTGATTATAAAATCTCTCCGGAATAGATATAATTAAAGATTCTTTGTTTGCAATGAAAGGAATCATAATACTCCCAATCAAAATTGATTTAGGTCATCTTGCGTAAGTATTTATTTGTTTTGCATTCTCCAACTAATACATTTTGTAAACACTCTTAAATCTATCATGTGTAAGTTAATAACTAAATAATGTTATTAAACACGAGATTAAAGTGCTTTTACTTGTCTATAAGTTATCCTTCTTATATACCACACTGTCACACTACCTTGCTGATGAAGCTGGAATATTGTTCAACGTGGCATTCATTGTAAGATACGAACACTCTTTAATGTGTTGATGTTTTAACATGAATCAATGACTTGGTTTTTGTTCTGGTGTTGTGCAATAAAACTAATCTTTAAATGAATATTTTCGGAGCTTTTCAATTTCAAAGTGTTAGTCTTGTTCTGAATTGTTTCTAATGATATTTCTTATTGTTTTAAAGTTTGTATTGGACATCCTTATGTCTTGTTGATCACATTAATCAACTTAAACAATGAACATCTTTGTACAAGGGGTTTCATAAGAATTTACATTATACCATCCTACATACCAGGAGAAAGCAATATGCGCAAATGGATGTTTCCATGGAAAGATGAGCTTCGAAACATTTGAGAACACCAACTGGTCAATGGTTGGTCAACATATATTTGTGCTTCTCTGAAATACCTTACGGAAAAGGACTGCCTGAGTCATGAAAAAAGCACAGTGTTAATCATTTCAGAGGTGACAACAACATTTTCTATTATCTGAATTTGTTTGGTCTTAGAACTGATAACACGGTTTCTTAACATCTGAAAATGTTGGGTTGTAGGATAACGAAGTACATAAAGAGCACACAGAAAACGCACTTGTCTCACTCAACTCGCTCCTAGAGACAACTTAACGACCCCTCAACAGTTCGAGTGTCCCACCAACCTGGTTACTTTATTGAGTTACTGTCATTGCATTTTTGTTAACTTGTTTGAAAAAGGCCAAACAGCCTGCATGGTTAAAATAATATTGATTGGTGCTACAAAAGTTTGGATAGAGCTAATGAAGCTATAGACACATGTTTTAACATCTGTATAGAATATTCACCTCGTGGTAAAAGTTTTTAGTAATCTAAAGTGAAGTTCTGTTATTGTGTCCGTTGGTTTATTTACATCTGTTGCCAGAACATGCAGAAAAAAATTAAAAGGTTGAGGCAATACTAGAGATTGAAAATACTCTTATCACCTTTCATAAACAATTTTGTTTATTGAACGAAAACATCGGTTGAAAAAATTATCATTATGTTACCTTTTATGTCGATTGAATGTTGAATTATAGGTCCTAGTGGGAAATTGGCTATCACATGCAACAAAGACTTTATGACAGACAGCTGTTCATAAAACCTTAATTAAGTGCCCTTTTTGTAGTCAAAGCTTGGTATTTGTAAGTTAAATATCAATGGACGTTGACCCCTGACCGTTTAATCTAAATGCATTTTGAAATCTACCTTCCGTGTGAATGGTACTTTGGAACGTTGTACATACTTATTCAAAACGTCATGTTAGTTAACAGATTGTAAGTTTATCAACTATTTCTGAAATAGATTTATGCTTGTGTTGGTAGAAATGATTAAACATTATGTTAAGGAAGTTTAAATTTTAACAATAAAAATATTATTGCATATAAAAGGATGTCCTAAGGTATAATTTGTCCCTTCATAATAGGTTAAAAATCATAAGAATAACATATGAGATGATAATCTCCTCTAAATGTCATTTCATTTTGACTTCACAAGTTTGCTATCACAATTTCCGTCTCACAGAGGTAGCTCAATTCATAAATTCCTACTATAGCAGCAGAGCTATAGCTCGAGTTACAACTGTGGGTTTTGGAGAGAACGGTTATCACCAGCCATCTGTTTAATCAGAACTGCTGCAGAATTACACAATGTCTCGTCACCAGCACCACAGGTATCAATCAGAAACAAATCAACAATGTCCTAACAAATTGTAACATGCCTTCTCCATCTCAGGAATTACATTGTCTCTGAAGTGTCCATTGAACAAACGTTGACAATGCACATTGTTCCTCTGAAGGAAATGAAACAGCTCCAATCGATTCTGGCTTAATGAGCTCTTCAGATAATCCTTTCATTTAAACGGAAAATGCCTGGGGTAATGAATTTCTAATAAAATCCCCAGAAACTAATTTTCACTGATTTTCTTCTTTTCGTGTGCTTTACCTAATTTGCATAAATTGCTGGATATTGAAATTACTCTCAAATTTTCCACTTTTCGTTTATTCTTTATCTGGTAGAAGTTATCAAATGGTAAATTGAAATAATATAGGAAAGAACAGGAAAATGTAGCATTAAACCCTTTACAGGAAATTATAAATTTATGATTTGTTTTATTATCCTCCTTAATAATACACTATATGGATTGTCTTCAAACTGTTTTGATAGTGGTCCGAGTAGCTTTTTTAAAGGTAATGCAGAAACTGCACTTCATCTAGTAAAGTTTGCCTATTTATATGTCAGAGATTATTAACTGAGGATAATCCATTTGGCACTTAGGTTACCATGTGTGTTTGTGAGCCTGCCTGTACATGTAACAGCTTGTGAATGGTAACATTCGTTGGACGTTGTAAATTGATAATTTCACAGCATATTATTCAAGTTCCAAGTGTTGAGCTAACACTAGGCTTCTTTTCACATTGTAGCGACCTTCATAATGTGTTTCATTCTACACCTCGTGGTAATGTGGCCTATATTATAACACAAACTGTACATTGCTTACAGTGACGTGGATAATGCTGATTGAGGCACAAACCAAACATTTTCAGCGGTGTTATTTCATGGAGAACGTGTACTAAACACTTTCAGTTTAGTGCTTCTCGGTTCAGAAGAGGGATATATAAATATAAATGCTAACGTAGTGGTTTATGATCGAACACCAGACAATTTATATAATATAACTTGGGGAAATTACGGAAGTACGAAGATTTTGTGGCCGATAGTGTAAGATTTGATGCTCGCAGGTAAAATACTAGCATGTAAGGTTCGCATATCAATGCCTACTCTTGCAAAATAAAAAATTACCTACATAATAACAATTATGAATGACGATTTTATAATTATAGGACTTCAGTTGTCAGTGTGTGTTACGTTATTTAGACATTGTTTTCAAATACATAAATGTTTGTTTATTTCGATCAGAGTTAAAGACAGAATGCAGAGCTGCTCACAACGGTATAAATGACAATGTAAAAAGAAGAGATTTATTTACATGTAGATCAAAGGTAAACAATATTCTTCCCTTGTATACTATGATACATATCAAGACGAAAGCGCTTTTGCCTACAGATATAGGTTTACATGGACCCTTTCTGACTTCAAAGTAAATTTCCTTTCATGGATGACAAGGCCATCCTTAATCACTGAAAGAGAATAATTTCCCTTAAAACCACGGATAGTAGTGGTTCCGGTTTGAAGAGGAAGCGTGTTGTCTGTTCGCCATTCCTTCTTCATCAGTTCTCGCCATCGCAAGCCAGCAGCATTCGGCTGAAATACAGGTTCGATTTAAAAATGATATTAGCATTTATATCGCGGCTTTTCAACGTCAAACGATATGCTCAAACATCATAACCCACAGCTGCTATTAAGCGCTAGTTACGATCACGTAGGTCAGTACATTCATTACCATTATTTTCTATTGTAATAGTGATGTTATGCAACCCAATGAAATTCGAGGATTTCGAAATGTCATGGTAGAATGTAATAGTGATGTTATGCATATAGAGATAATGAACAAGAGATAATTTCAGTCAGGAAAAAAAGTTCTTTCGTTTGACATGTTGTAAGAGTATCTCCGATGAAGTCAAGGCTAGAATATTATATATCATATGTTATCTTGTAAATCTAAATAAAAAATTGGAAGACAAAGGCTCTAACAATGACGTAGCCATGACCTAACAATTCGATACACAATCAATGAATGAAATAGTTATTGTGCTATTTAAGGCATCGGAAGATGAGAGAATTTTATATGTAAAAAAACAAACAGAAATTGTGCCTCTAATCTTCATAAAAATATTTAAAAGAATGTTCTATGTGTTTGTTTTAATACTTTCATTTCATTCTAGATACATAATACAGGTATAACATATTCGATGCATCATGTTGGCATGTTCAACATTAACACAAACAAACATTAGTACAGACCTGCAGTAACATTTAATGATTATGGAGCAAAGATATAAAATAAGTCTTGACTTGGCATCTTTATACATTTATTGAAGTTTATGACAAATATTATATACTATATTATACAATTTATGATGACAAACCGACCAGTTTTTCATGATTTTAGTTGCAATGTGAGTAACAGGTTAGTTTGTCAACATCTTAAACATTTTATTGTTTAAGTCAACTTGCGTGTTCTTTTAGTTTAAAAAAAGTGCTACTTGACTGCTGTTATCTTTAGATTTAGATAAGACAAATATAACGTTTAGATCGTTTGGTGACCCTTACCCCTTCATATTATAAGTATGTCCCATATGTTAGTCACCAACAATAAATCATAGAATTTTCATAACAGATACACATGATTATATTGTACAGTATCAGTTTGAGAGATGAGATCGTTCAATGGGAGAATTGATGAATGATGCAGCATTGAAACAAGATTTGCTTTGTACCAATATGTGAAGGGAGGCGTAATATCTATTTCTGTCCAATCGTTTTGGACCTCTGAAATAGTTTAATCTGTTTACAAGAATGACCTAAAGGTAAGAATAATTCAACAAAATCCATTAAATTACAAAAAAAGGAAAATTATACTATGATATCTTTAAAACGTACCTCGGCACTTGGGCCAATTGCGAGAGAAGCATTGGATGCCAATGAATCAATATCCGAGACACACCCGTATAGGAATCCCTCGACCGATGGATGGCTGAAGAATAGTCTCATGACGTCATCCAATATGGCCGCCTGCTGGTCCTTGTCGTCTGTGTCCACGCAAAACTCGGTTATCAAGAGAGGCAACCCGACAGCAGCTAGCTCATCAAGACGATACTAAAATGTTGAAAAAACTGCCATTGAATTACACTTGTGATATCAGCCTATTGTTCTCACGCTCCATTATTTTTCATTAATGGAGCGCTGTATTTTACCAGTCTAAGTAAACCTAGCCTCATTATTATCCGTTTTACTCCTATACTGAGTCTAAAAAGGTCTAATAGAGGGTCGCGTCAGCCGACCTTTCTGCGACCTATGACCCTCAAACGTTATACGTGCGAAGGCAGACTATTGTGGCTTGATAAGCTGAGTTCTGATTGGTCAATTCGATACGTGGGCTGACGCGACCTTCTTCTCGGCATTTCTAGACTCAGTATAGGAGTGAAACGGATAATATTGAGTCTAGGTTTACTTAGACTGGTATTTTACATAAGGATTTTCTCTTTATATTTCGATTTTTTAAATGCAGTATTAAAAGTTTTTGCTTTTGAATAGGCTTTATGTTGAGTGTAATGTAAGTCGGTTAATATCCTCGTAACTCTCCATTCTAAAAAATAATGAGCTTCCGGTCCTGGGGCCCTCGGCTCCATTATTTATTAGAATATGAGAGTTACTCGGACGTCATCCTATACTTAATTTCTTGTCAAAATGTACAATTTAAAGATAATGTAGAACAATATTGAATACACTATTATTTATCATAAAGACACAACTACTGTGTTTACTTTGTATTGCATTTTTTTCTAATTATTTAAAAATCATGTGTATAACCTTGATAAGAGTTAGGTCAACAGACGGGTTAAAGTGTCCTTTTATACCAAGTCCATAGAGGGAAAGAAAAGGTGTGTCCTTATAACGTTGCCCCTGACTACGGTATGCCTGAAAACATCAAGATATTGCAAACGTTAAAAGCTTCGTTACTGATCAAATACGAATAATAATTATGATAGAAATAATATATTAAAGTCACAAGTCATGGAATCAAACTATATAAGAAAGAAAAAACAAGATAAATAGTGACCAGCATTTGATAATTCTAATTTATAGTATTTATCACCTAGTCTATAAACCAATATTGTTTTTTTCATTTATTTACTTATCATAATATTATTCATAACTGTAACTTAAAATTTGCCCCACTTCTATAGTAAAGATACACGTGAATTATTTTGTTATTCCTATTTTAACAGAAAACTACACTCATAGTCATTGGTGATATACGATCTTTGTTTCAAACCTGTGTCATATAACCACTGCTTAGAACATCATAGTCGTTCAGAAAGAGTTTCAGGTTAGGGTTTTTAGCTATCACCCATCTCAATATGTCCATTGTTAGATTGACTTCTCCTGTCCTCTGTTCAAATAGTTGCGAATGTAGATTAGCATAGTTTGCATCCCAGGATCCAATCCTAAAACCAAAAGTTCAACAAATCTCAATTATAATCATAATTTTCGTGTATTTCAAGAAATTCTGTTTTAGGATGATATCAATGGTTTTGAAAAAAAACCCGATAATGACAACATAAGATAAGGCAACATATGAAGATGAATCGAGGTTTTAAATTTCTTTCGGTAAAATTCAAATTTTGAGTTGAGGGCTACAGAGGGTATGTCAAAATCATATTAACACAGATAATTTATGAATGTTGAGACAAATGTAAGGAATAAATTCTTAAGATGAAAGTAACAATTTTCATTGACTTTTCTTACCTTTTCATTAAAAAGAAATTTCCATTAAATGCATAAACATCATTGCAATTCAATTCATAATCGGACACATATGATCAGTTAGTTGTCGCTATGAAATAGACCTAATCAAAACCGCGTATAAAAACTAATAACACATTAAAAGTTAGATTGACAATCGACATAATCACAAACCTATCGCCTATTAAAGCCATTATGTCGTTTACACGATTCTTCATAACTTCAACCAAAGCCTCATTTTCTAAGTCGTTGACCCATAATGGTGATCTTTTCTTATCTCCCGAAAACAAACTTTGACCAAAGACCTTGATACTGAAACAAATATAGAAAATATTCAATCGAAATTGCGTTAAATGTGTATATAAATGTAAACATATTTCACAGCTTTAACAGAACCAAACTTGTTCGTAATTTACTTAGATCATGTATTCATTTTTATTACAAGATAAATATTAATATCATAAGTTACATATATATATATAAGTTGATTATTATAAAAGATCTACGATTCCTTACTCAAAAATTTTGATTCATGAATACGTTATGGACCTGAAATAAAAGGAAATCTCTGAACACTTACATGTGCATATTTGCAAAATTCTGACTACGTCTTTTTGATGAAAATATTTATTCAAAGGCTATGTTATGAATGCACATACATGTAGATACTAACCCATAATCATCTAGAGCATCAAGGACTGCCAACACGTTGTAGTAATTCAACCTTCCCTAGAAAAATAGCAGTGAAGCTTCAAGACATGGTATTCAACATCCCCCGCCAACTAATGTTTCCATATAGCTCCCAATATTTTCCTACATGGGCTGTAACTCATACGACTCATTTTTGAAGTCCATGAAGGTTTTGATATCATGAAGACACAAAGCAAATGTGGTTATCCTATCTTATATAGTTGCTGAGAAAAGGTGTTCCTCTGTTAATCTCTGTCTTTGTCTCCTACACTGTCTTAACATATTATAGTTTGAAGAATGGAAACCTCTTAGCCATTTGGTTCCAAGAGTGTTTTCAGGATAACATAGAAGATGGCGATTTTAAAGACACAATTGGTTCCCAACATGACCATTTAAGATTGGTTTTCAATATTTATGGTGACGAAGAATAAACACTGAATTCTCAACCATAAACTTTCGTGAAATATATATAAACTTTACCTGTTTTGGTTCATTTTCCACCCATTGCAGATCGCTAAACAACGTTGCCCACTCAAAGTTGTCGTAAAAGAAATCTTGATATTCCTTATAGTTGCTGTCAAACATCTTGATAGAATCTGTAGCTCCTCCGAAAGCAAATAAACTTGTTTCTTGGTGGACCTATGAATCATTCAAATGCACTTTTACAGATTTTTAACTCAATTTTGCTGATGAACACATCCACTTCTTTTGATCTAAACTCAAATTTGCTGAGATGATTGGAACACAAATATTACTTTGAGGTATTTTACAAGATGCAAATGAGAAATAATCAAACTACTGAGACAAATTACATCATAAACGAGACAAGGTTATAACAAACATTACTTTCACCAGGGGCATCGTGAAACTTTTAATTAACGTTACATCAAATTAAACTCGTATCCATACACACACACTATCAAGTGAATTCTTGTGGGGTCGTTAAAATTTTATTTATTGTTGTCAAGTTACTTTACAATGTGTTATTAGGAATCATTAGATGGATTTGTCAAGATTAAACACTAAATTGTGTTGATAAGATGGAGACTAATGAGCTCCTTGTTTTGACCTGTTTTGACCATCGTACAACCAGGCTTATATAGCGCGGTTATTTTCTATTAATGGGTGTGAACTGTATAGATGTTGCCAAACTCTTGAAATCATGGGTCTAAAGAGTGTATGTGAATGGCATGAATGTTTAATTTACCTTTAGTGTGATTCCCACTGGATCTCCGGAAGCGACCCTGCAATGTTTGATATAGGGGAACTCGAAACAATTATATAAGAACAGGATAACAGCTTAGTTTAACTTATATGAAACATGATTCTTATCTTATACACGAATAATTTTAATTCAAGCTTGATATCGCTCATTTGATGAAAATTCTACGAAAAACTCCTAAACGTCTGTTTGGAAACATCCCCATGTTCAGTTCCCACAAACCTTTGCGCGACATAAAAATACGCCCCTTTCTATTTATATACTAAAATCCAAAAGAAACATCCCCTCTATATTCGATTCTCGATAGAACACAAAATATAACAAAACGTATTTTTTTTTACCTTAACCACTGCATTTTGTGCGTTTAAGTGATGTGTTTCTTCAGATAGTGCCTTGGCATATATAAGAATGGTGTCATTTTTTTAATTATCTTTCGTGATTTTTGATGTGTGTGAAAAAACAAAAGGGGACGTTTCTTTTGGATTTTAGTTTAGCAACCTGCCGCTTCGGGAAAGCCGTTTCGATTTATTATTTCTTATTTCACATATAATGATCTGATTTTTTGTTTTGGTTGTACCTGTTGATTTATGAATATTCAGAGAATACGTTAAAAATACTTTAAAAATTATCTATATTACTTAAACTCTGCCAATGGGGCTTTAACATGAATTATAATCACTAACATTACATTGTCGTTTATGTTCTCAAGAACACGTTATCTTTACACCCACAACGTTTGTATATTGAAATGATTTGTTTTTGTATTTGAAAGTATCTTACATAAAATAAATGTCCCCCTTGCGGATTCTGTCTATCTCCCTGTCGGCCTCCTGTGCCCAGTTCCAGGGAAGAGGGATGAGCTCCCTGAGGTCAGTCGTGTCCAGCAGATAGTTGACCTCTTGAGAAGTCACTAAGATGTACACTCGTATTGCGTCGTATCCTGTAGATAGAAGAGAAAATAAACTTTGATTTTAATACAATTTTTACTTTTACGATTTATGTAAAGTATAGCTATACATGAAGTATCACTACTTATAGTCATATAGTCCTTGATCCCGACCAAATATTGGTACCACTTGGGGCAAAGGGAGAATCATATATATAAAACAATAGTTCAAGGTGTTGTCAACATGTTTTGATGTGATAGCAATGCAGATTCCATAACTTTAAGTGTTTACAGCAATATAAAGTCCATCCCCTTAAGTTCATATCTGTTTAAGGAAATGTATTCAGTATTCAGAAAATAGTTTCTCTGATGACTTTGTTGTCAAAAATAACAGTTTGACAGATCACCACTAAGTTTTAACTGTATTAAATAAAACATGTCTGAAATCACCTTTTCACTTGGTAAGTACTTAAATTCCTTATATATTTTCCATAGTTATTCATGTTTTTTTATTCCAATTCCAAAGATTACAACAGAAATGCATTTCATTTACAACAGGATTTTGTTTTGTACACTTTTGAAAAGTTGATATCGTTTCTTTTGCCCCTGAGTGTACTTACCCAACCATGTAGTTTGTATATTTTGTAAATGCAACCATCACTGCAGAACAAGCGTCCACGCGGTCCGTAAACTAACCCCTTCACGTTTTACATATTTACACATTTGAACATCAATTTAAGTTACTCACCCGAAGCGACTGTGAAATCAGCCCCTATTCTCTGCCATATAAGTGGCTGCATGAAACGTGTTGTGCCTTCTTTGGAATAGGTTGTATGACCTGCATATAAAACAATGACAACATATATTAACTTCACGAGACATCACAAACTGATCCCTATACATAAAGTTTTGTCACTTGGAATGAATACAGACGCATGTTATTCAATTTATGAAAAGTAAAAAGAATACAGAACATTCTCTGATTGTTAACTTATGCGCATTTTCTGAAGACAAAGTTTAGTCACATGGTTGTACAAATATTCTTTTTCTCTACATGTTCAGGTTCGTATGGAAACATATTGTCTTATAGACTATGATGTAGATCCTTTCAATTAAGAAGAAAACAATTTAAAGAAATTACGAAATCATAATAATTTAACTGCTGACCATTGCTGGTGTTCTGGTACTGTATCATAATGTCCACTTCAGCCGTTGCTTCACCAAATGGTGTATTTAACAGCTTGATGTATGCAGTGAAGGCATAGTTCTTTCCTTCATCCAACACCACATCCTGACCAAGCCCTGACCATGTGTTTTTTCTAAACAATGGAGTAAATAAAGTTGTTATCATATAGAATCGATGATTTTAAGAAGAGGAATTACTTACCACGTGTTTTCTACTCGAGGTAAAGATTGCGTCTTACACATATATTGTATGGATCTGTGTTCGAAAACATTTTAGACATTTCATACGAGTATGTATGAAGCCATTTTAATAGTTTCTTGACAACTTTTTTGTCATAATATTTAATTGTTTAGTGTCTTAAATTGGGAGATAAGATTTATGAATTGGATTATGTACCTGTCAGTTACGAGGGCGCTATAGCTTCCAGTGTGACAGTCTGTACTCAGCGACAATCTCGAGTCTGAATCGTCAAGATTCCAATTGTTCCATCCTTTGGGGTTGGTCAAAGTATCTTCTTCTAGACCGCCGTTGCTTAGCAAGTTGCCATAATAGCTGCATTTCCCTTTTCCAACCAGCAGGAACAGAAACGCGAAGACCAACATTTTTACCTTCAGATATAAATTTGAAGTCCACAACTCCTAGAATAGAAATGATCAAACAAAATTTGATTCTCCAACTGGAAGACAAATACACTATGTAGCATAGTTATAGATGTTTGAATCGAATAAGATGAGATTGAAAAAAGAAAACTCAACATTTATTGAATAACTCTCTTACCATTTCATCTTTTTGTAAATATTTGCACTATTGATATCTTTCAACGATAGTCAGTCGTTCATTATTAATAACAGTTCACAGATTTCTTACGTTATAGACGCCTCAATGTTGCTTGGTTGAAATCTGCTTATTTGAACTACAGAACTATGAATCAATTATCAATTAAAGTTTCTGACAATTTCAGTTGATCATTTATCTGCAGTATTTCAAGATACGCCGAATTGTAGCTAAGTTAAGTAGGACAATACGAGAATATTAGCCACACAATGTATATAATGTCTGTCGGTAGAAATAATAATATTCATAGAAAGAAACTCTCATTGTAAAATAATGAAGTATAATTTAAATAGAAGTTACGAGTAAAACCTACCTTTAAATGTGTGTTTACTCACTAAACAGTACTTACCTTCCCAGCAGCTACGTAAAATAGTTTAGAAAACACAACCTTAGAAACAGCAGTTACAAAATGGCCTTGCAAATGTGTGAACTACGCACTTCGTTATTGATGTTCAAACTTTTAAGAGAGGGAAACAATATAAAAGCCAATATGTTAACAAGTAAAAGGAAAATCAAACCATGTGATCATTAACAAACTCCAACAAAACAAGTGATAGACACGTGATGGCAAGAAACAAAATCAGTAAAGTTTGCCAGTGTGTTGGAATTATCTGAATAAGAAATGAAAACATTCTTGTTTCAAATCGCAATCTATCGCGTATCCATAAAGGCATTGAGAGACAGGATACTGAACAACCTTCAACTTAAATTTTCTTTCTTTAACTTTATGAGTATATAGTATTAAATGATGCTAAAAATATTATGATCAATCAAAACTCATGTCAAATAGAAATGATAGCTCTCCATAAGATTAAACGATTTTACTGCGATAATCGATTTCACTCAATCTAAGGTAGAGTTTGAATGTAGAACCTAAAGTTAATCTATCAAATTTTCTCCACAAAAGCCCTATGGTATTAGCAGTAATTGCTTTCATTGTGTGTATCATGTAACATATCTGTCATCATTACACTGATTGTTTGTCAGATACAGATTCATTGAAGGTCAAAGGAACCGGAAAGTCTTCAGTTAAGGCTAAAAGTCACATTAATTAAATATTTTATATGGTAAGGGTTGTGCTCGAAATGTGATCAATCAAACGCATTTCATACTTTAAATGCATTTATAGTTGCTAAGTTAATGTTGAAACTGAGTTGTTTGATGGAAATTAAAGTTTTACAAAGCAAAATGTTCATTGTACATTCTATGAAATTGAAATTCCAAACTTACTTTCGAATTGCTACCAGAAGTTTCAGAATCCTATCGCATCAATACAATAATAGCCAGAGCTTACCAATTTAATTCTAACCAGACCATGATTAACCCGACAATGCTTTTGCACTTAATGTGTAATTGAATTTTGAACTGAATCTCAATGACATCAACATTCATTTGTTCTCCGTGTAATGTAAAAGTAAAGGGATTTGTACAAAGGATCACTTTATTATGTTTGCACACGAAATTGCAAAGTCATTTTTACTTCGTCATAAAGCATTTTATTCCTGTAGCAATCATAACCTTTCCATGTTAGCCAAACCTTGGGAACCATTATTGAAATTTCATGTCCTATGGGGGATTTTAAGTTATCTCAGTAAACTTATTTCGAGGATGATGCAGAATTTCCCTTAAGACATTTTGAGTGCTTGCAGAAAAAAATGGCAGTGAACATTTCCAAATGATTCCCTTGGTATATCATTAAAAGCTGTTGATTTCAACTGCATATGTTTGATGCAAGTTTATTTGACACACTGCATAGCATGGTTTCCCTGGTAGTAGCTGTATACAAAATCTTATACAGAGTCATGTCCTTAAGATACAATATTAAAGATACAGATTATTTTTTTCGGGAAAAGTGAATTCGTCATGGCGATACACAAATCAATTCTAAACGGTGATTGTTTTGGATTTTTTATTCCACTTTTTTTGTATAACAGCACATCATGACACATCATTCAAGCCAACAAAGTACAATTCTACATTATTGATTAGCCGATGTCCTATGAAATTTTGAATCTAATAAAACATTGTAATAATACTTAGATCCATTTGGCTATTTATTAGTAAACAATGATTTAATGGTAAGATTGGATGCACTGATTGGGCATTTTCTTGTGATCTTAAAGTTTCTAGATACACATTAACAGCATTTCTCAATCCATTATAAGTCAAAAGGTTACATGATTTATTGTAAATATATGTCCTCAAAATTCTAAGTAAGAAAATAGTTTACCATTGTTATCTATCAAATCATTAATATATCTTATACCCGCTTGATCCCATTCTTTTATGTATAGACTATATATGATTGTTTTCAATCATTATATCATACAAATTTAGAATATGCATCCTTTCCTGATTTCTTAAGCTTATACTTATCCAAGAAGATACTCCAAGATAACATTACCTCACGCCAAAAATATGACGTCAAACTGTTACTGCTGCAACGGGATCTCCCCAGCGCAACACGAAATTTGCCCTTTCTGGCGTTACTAGAAGAATATCATTAAACAAAAACACCATTTATATCTAATCTCGTGAGGAAGAAAAAAAGTTTTTCACTGGTGGCTGCGCTAGACTGTTAAATATAACTTTCAACCTAACCCTACATGTATGTGATCAACATGGTATATATTATCTTGTATCATGGAGAGACATATGTTATCATTCACTCAACACAATTTTTGTAACATTTCAAAGGGCTTCATTTCAAAATTACGTTTGGTTTCCATTGCAATTTCTTCTTTGACCTTGGTGTCTGAATGTTTAATCAATGATATGTTTGTGTACCAGTACTAGTGTATAATACATGAATGATGACTGGCTATGGATAGTATAAGCATTATAATAAATATGAACTGTGACACTCAGTTTGACAATGACAATGACAATGGCAATGACAATACTTTATTACCCCGAGGGAAATTCTTTTTACATTTGATGGTGAACACATATGACATATGAATATAACACAAACGAAACAACTTTTAAATAAAGTTAAAGGTCATTTAAGAGGCGGATGCGTGATAGAATAAAATATTTTGAACCCTTTTGGTTTAAAACGGGGCATTTGGTGACGGCGGCCTGAAGGTAAACGATTATATGTTTGAAATAAAACATGGGTGGAATCAGATAAAATCCTCTCAGCGAGGTTAACAACACGGGCATTAAAAAGGGATGGTAAGTCCGAAACAGAAACACCGGATATTTTCCGTGCCATTAAAATGATTTTGTGAAGAAAAGATTTGCTTTTGATATTAAGAGAACCATACCAGTATTGCATGGAAAATGTTAAAATACTCTTAACAAAACAACGGGTAAACAACAGCATCACTTTTTGGTTTACGTTAAAAGATCTCAATTTAAGCATAAATTATAATCTTTGCTGGCATTTCATAAAGATGTACTTAAAGACCCCACTGTAATTTATCGTCGATGATGGTGCCAAGATATTTGTAATGATTAACAATTTCAACATTATCACTTTTGAGTTCAACAGGTAAAATATCAATTTTCTTGCTTCTGAAATCAATGATAAGTTCTTTTGTCTTTGAACGTTCAACTGTAAGTAATTATCGTCACACCACTGAGCTAAGTCATTCACGTCTTTTCTGTAATGAGCTTCTGTTTCCTTGATTAGACCAACCACTGAAGTTTGAAAATAAAACAACAATCTATGAGTATCTAAGATAAAAAGCATCAAGTTGACTAAACTTGACCTTCACAACACGGCTTTCTACGGAAGCATCCTAGTGCCACAGTGAGATTTTTTTTTTATCTCCTAATTAGGAGATACTATCTCCTAATTAGGAGATACTATCTCCTAATTAGGAGATACTTACTCCTAATTAGGACTTAGTTATCACCTAATTAGGACTTAGTTATCACCTAATTAGGACTTAGTTATCACCTAATTAGGACTTAGTTATCACCTAATTAGGACTTAGTTATCACCTAATTAGTACTTAGCTTTCACCTAATTAGGACTTATTATCTACCTATTAGGTGATTGCTAGGTCTAACTTCTAATGACCGATAACGCCCATACTTTAAAAGTACATTATACATGATCTATGCTATAAAAGACTCACAAAAGCACTAAAGATCAAAATATATTTTGTCTTTCATATAATAATAAAAGTTTAGGAGAAAGTTTATAGACTCGTGGAAAACATTATTGACCGAGGACGAAGTCCGAGGTCAATATTGTTTTCCTCAGATCAATAAAACATTCACCATTGCATAATTGTTTTATTATTCAGAGATACAAAAACGAAAAGACAACAAAAACTACGGCTAACTACGGGAATTTGGTTCGATTCTGATCATGACGCCATTGTCCACTTGTCCCAAAGCAATTGAACCTTATTGCTGTAGATCACGTAGTCTTTTTCGTATTTTCCTTTTTGTATCAAAGCGTAATAAAATAACTGTGAACTGGTGAATTCGGTCCAGCCCTCTTTCTATGAACCCGAGGAAAACAATATTGACCTCTGACTTCGTCCTTGGTCAATATTGTTTCCTCAAATCCATTAACTTTGTCCTCGATCAATATTGTTTTCCTAGGGTCCATAAAACAGGTATAGACCTCATCACCAGTCAATATTTATAATGTCATTTATTTCATTCAACTTATCAAACTACATTGTAAATATTTGTAAAAGGATAAAAATATATAGGTCTGCAGGTGGGCGTGTAAATAAGTAAAAAAGGTTAACTTTTGAATGACCTCCATGCTGAATAAAGTTTTGATTGATTGAAGTCCTAATAAGGAGATATATGTCCTAATTAGGAGGTAGTATCTCCTAATAAGGAGTTAGTATCTCCTAATTAGGTGATAACTAAGTCCTAATTAGGTGATAACTAAGTCCTAATTAGGAGTTACTTATGTCCTAATTAGGAGGTAGTATCTCCTAATTAGGAGTTAGTATCTCCTAATTAGGTGATAACTAAGTCCTAATTAGGTGATAACTAAGTCCTAATTAGGAGTTAGTATCTCGTAATTAGGAGATAGTATCTCCTAATTAGGTGATAGTATCTCCTAATTAGGAGATACAAAAAATTCTCACTGTGGCACTAGGATGCTTCCGTAGCTTTCCGCTATCATTCAAGCGCTTTCATTTTACTTTGAACTTAAAGCTTTGGTGATAAAGCGAGTTAAAAGTGTTAGATCTTTCACACATATAATCAAATAATACTTGCAATGACTGACAGACGTATTTCAGACATTGGGAAGTTTGAAAGAACTTATTAAAATCTGAAAAAGCATTGACGGCATTCAGAAGATTTAGAATTATGTTTATTTCAAAATGTTAAACCTGATGTTTATTTAGAGATGAAACAAGGAGGCTGGGAGATGGATTTATCACAGAACGATTTTGCTTGTGTTGTTAGTGATCAAAGAACATAAGATGACAAACTTCAGGGAGGGGGGAATTATTGGCTTTTCTTCTCGGACTTGAAAGTAAGAGAACTGAAACAATTTGGCGGATAAACACTAACATGATGATTATCCCCCGCCGCGCTTTAGCGCGAAGCGGGGGATATAGCATTGAGCAGCGTCCGTCCGTCCGTCCTGTGTACGTACGTACGTCCCGACGGATGAAATTGAATAACTCAAAAACTATTGACCTGATTCTTTTCATTTTTTGTATATAGCTTCATCACCATGAGAGCGAGGTCCCTCTAGAGGTTCATGACCTTGACCTTCATTTCAAGGTCATTACGATACTTTGACATTTTACCCTTGTCAGCGGGATATCTCAAGAACCATTCACTGGATTCTCTTCATAACTTACACAATGCATCTTATTGGGAAGGCGCCGGGCCCATTTGATTTTGGTGACCTTCATATTATTTTCAAGGTCACAATGAGGCTTATATATGGAAGACCCAGGGACCAGTTGATTTGTTGTGATCTAAATGACATCTAGTAGCATGACAAGTGAAGACAAGTGTTTCTTTGTATACAGTATGCATTTTGTTCACATCAATTTGCGGCGGGGGATATTGTCACCTTTATGACAAATGCTTGTTTTGTTTGTTAAATGTTTCAAATGAGATTTTATTACACTCTCGTTGGAGATACTACAGTTGTGAAACAATAACATGTTATTCAACACTGTTGTGAAACATTGCACGTGAAAGCGATCGCATCCGGAACTACTTTCCTTCCGTCGCATGATAGTTATCGGTTGATGATGTCAATCAAAACTGCGATTTAAGAATATTGTTCTCAATCCAAACGAAAGACATACGAGATAAAAGTAAAATTCTTTTTAAAAACGTGTTTATTTATTTATGATTAAATTGTGCGTGAAACAATAAAAAGAATCAGAGATACCTCCACAACATTCAACTTCAAATGTAAAAATGACCTCGAAATCAGGGTTAAGTCGGCATTCGATAGTAGATCTGGCAAGGTCATCCCTTCAGATCACGGTCGGTTCTTAAATGTCAGCGTCAGTACTTCAGAATTTCGATAAAGCAGCCCAATTTTTGGTGATTTACCGTAAGCATGAGCAACGCTCTCTTTATCGGCAACAAGTTCAAATTCGCCGAAACTTTAAAATGTTTTTAGAGTTATCTCCCTTGCAGCCCTTAGCTCCTAGCAGCGTTTTGCAACTCAAGGTCGTGCTAGCTATTCAAAGCAGCGATCCTTTTTGTTTTAGGATAAATATGAACTTTTGAGTAGAAGAGGGTATTCCCAAAACTATTCTCACCATGGATCGCAAACAAGGACAGTGTTCCTCTCACTGACACTAGCTCACACTTACTGAATCGCGCTTGAAAAGGCACATTCCGATGACGTCACAATCACTTGGCATTCATTCACACAATCTCATTCGCACAATTTAGCGACATATGGTTTTGTTAACTCAATAATTTGCGTTTGTAGGAACTTTAACACAAAGATAATTGAATGAGAGTTTTCAATTTGTATTTTTCAAAATTAAAGCTGTTATTAACGGACTAACTCATGACCTATTTGTTCATTGCTGCAAGTCTAATGATGCTACATATGCGTCCATTGTAAGAATTGTATTCCTACGCACTACGAGAATGGAGAGTAAACATAATTTTCATTTTATATCAATAATTTAAAGAGTGTAATAAATAAAATACTAAACCCCGTCCAGTTTAATAACATATTTATGAAACTCGTGGATAGTATTGGTATTTAACTCGCTTTCGCTCGTTAGATACGAATACCATCCACTCGTTTCATAAATATGTTATTAAACTGAACGTCGTTTAGTATTCACTATATAATACTTAGTAAAATCAAACTGTAAATTGCAGTAAAGTTTATTTCCAATGAAAATGTACCACACTGATATCTTTGACAAAGGATCTCAGCCTGAAAATTGATACATTTCTTATCTGTTCTGCCTTTATCAAGTTGGTTTAGCCAATTTCCTGTTTTTGAATTAACACAAACTCAAGTTCTTCTCTTCAGTAGTAGTAGTAGTAGTAGTAGTAGTAGTGGTAGTAGTAGTAGTAGTAGTGGTAAATGTAGTAGTAAGAAAAAAGAACAAAACCAATCAAGATCATAGCAAAATAGTGATCTTGTCTGCAAATTCAGCAATGCGACTCATGATAATGAACAATTGCTCGCAAAATAAGTTCAACAAATTAATAATTATACCACAATAAAAAAAAACTGTTTAATCAAATGATGCCCATTGTCCTGAAACTGAATGTCAATGATATGAACACTGGGGACAAAAAAATCAGCATTAACTGGAACTGTTAAGTGATTTTATTTCGTCCAGATGGTCTAGATGAAGAGTTCACTCAGAACATGTTCACGTTAAGGAAAACATTATTTTACCAGACAAATTCCTAACTGCTGTAAAACATTGCATTCTTAAAGTGGCAGTACACGTTTTTTTGAAAATTTCATATTTTAATTTTTTCACGGATGATTGTTTGTTAATGCTAAATGTATTGTTTTGATAGTGTTAAAAATCTTATTACACACACCAATCATTCATAGTCAGAGAACAAATTCTATTCATATAAAGTCCATTGCCTGCCATTTTTGTGTGAACACCTTTAATTCATTTTCTGTACGAAAAAGCAATCGCACGGCTGAACTTTACATTATATATTTGATTTATTACTGGTTTATTTAGTTTAAATTCATTGTCTTTCAATTGGAACAATTAAATTTCATTTTCCTGACATCACCTTCGTGCTACTGCCCCTTTCACGAGGAAATGATACGTTTCAATATTGATAGGAAGTTGGAATGACAAGATAATGTAATTAATTGGAAAGGGATAGCTATGTATTTTGATCAACCTTAATTCATGTTTCAAAGCGATATAAAAGCATTCATTATATATAATTATGATTATGTACAAGGACAAAGCCCCTCATCAAGATCTGGAAAAGACACTATACAAGAGGTCTACAATGCTGCATAAGATGAATTAGGTTGTAATCAACAGTTTTAAATGGTTCATCACTATTTTCACTGCAATTTTGTTTCTCAAGCGATGTTGTAATAACACTTAAAAGGTCTTCAGGGAAATGTAAAATCATGTTCGAAGTGATTACACTCAGATAGCTTAAAAACACCCATAGGATACATCGCTTCTAAAATTATTCCCATGGTTTGCCTCACATGGAAATGTTATGATTGCTTGCTGTGCAAACAAAATAAAGTGACCCGTTGTAAAAATGCTTTTACTTTTGCATTAAATCGAGAAGAACGGACTAGACGTAATTGAGATTTAGTTCAAATGTCAGTGCTAGATCTTTCTCTGGTCTGGTGAGGATTAAATTGTTGAGTTCTGGAAATCATCTCATTTGTGTGACTGAGTTCTGAATACTGCTTCTAATACTAATGTTATGTTTAGTCAAATGCTTTTTCTTTTACATTTAATGGGCAAGAAATGAATGCAAATATAATTAAGATCCCGTTTAAAAGTATGATTACGCATAAAGGTCTTCTGCCTTTTCAGGTTTAGCATTAGAAGCTGATAATCAAATTGTTCCTCTCTGCTGTAGAAATTGCATAAAGGATAGATCGATAAAGGTAATTAACATCCCTTTTAAACAATCTTAATCGTTTTTATTCATTTAGATGTATTCATGTGAAATATATTTGAAACAATTGTCATTTGTTTCGAATATTATCATCAAACTTTAATTCCTTGATAATCCCCAAACATTTTCTTATTTATCCGTATGAACCGATCAAATAACACAAAAACAGATAATTTTGTATTAGGATGATTGATTAAATTTCGAGTTTAAGTTCAACAATAACAAATCTTTTACCAGTGTGCACCCTAACCTGAAATAATGACTTCCCATACCCTTAGCCCATCAATGAATCTGTATCTGACAAATAATCAATGTAATGATGACAGATATGTTACATGAAAAGAGAATGTGAGCAATTACTGGTAATACCATACATCGTTTGTGGAGAAACTGTGATAGATAAACATAAGGTTCAAATGCCATGGCATCTTATAAATATTGATTTTTGCATCTAATATAAGTAAATTGATTTTCAATTTGTTATGCCATTTAGTTGGAAGATAAAGTAGTGCAATAGTTTCAATCATAGCAACTGCTGTTGTATAATGACTTTCTGTACTTTTTCGTAATAAGAAAATTGCCACTGTAGTCCTCAATGGCAAAAGAAGGAGGACATTTACTAAATATTTTCTTTCCAATAAAAATGTAATTAATTGGATAAAAAAGAAATTATTATCCTCATAAGCGTATCATATGACTTTAACCAAAATCATGCAAATATGTATATAACCCTTGATTCGCTCGTGTTATACACATATTGACAACTTTTGAAATTTCGAACATCAAATCATAATCTACCAGTCGAAACTGGCCGATGGATCGGAGTACCCAGAGAAGAACGAATCTGCCCTCTTTGCAACTCCCCAACAGTTGCTGACGAATTTCACTATCTTTTTAGATGCGAATGCCTTATTGCTGAAAGAACTTTATTAATACCAAGCCATTACGTCACCTGGCCAAATATCATAAAGATGACAAATCTTCTGAATTCAAACAAAATCAACATTTTACGAAAATTAGCGACTACAAGACTCCAAATAAAGAAATAAATTGTATATAATATCTATAACTTATCATATTGAGATATTCCCTGTATCATGTATCATTAATAACACATTTCTTTGTAAATCCTTGCCATTTTGGTATTTGTTATATATATTGCATTGTATTTGTATTTGTCTCATGTACCACCGTTGGTTAATTTTTGAGAATAAAATGATGATGATGATGACACTCGTTTCATATAAATCTTGTGGCACTCTTCCCCTTGTAATTATCTCTTTATAAATTGAAACCAATGCTTAAGTGTCAAGTGCTAGGGTTCGACAAAGTTTGTCACTTGATAACTGTGATACCTGTCAGTGTTTGTAAATACCAATTTCATGTTAACGTTTTATGATTTTTTCACATTATTTTCTTCCCTATGTTACGAAGATTATAGAGATCACAAGGCCCCATAAGTTTAACCTTTGACAGCTTGATCTGAGGTAGATTTCAACCACCAACCAAATCGTACATCTCTTAAAAGCCTATTCTACAGATTCAAGTGTTTTATCACAGTTCAGGAAAAATATGACTACATCTTATGACCTTTCAACTTTCCCTAAAAGCAATGTTAAGTAATTTGCATAGGTCATTCACGAATTATATTATAATGTCTGAGTATTTCACAGAACAAGTTTCTTTCGAATTTGCATATGTACATCGAATATGTGTGATATCAAATCAACAAGACTTTACCAAATGTTTTTATGTCAGTTCTGGTCTTCGCTTTTGTGTCAGTATAATTATGTCTACAAAACATAACGAATTTATATAGCATAAATCGTTTCATTGAAGAAATTAAAGGGAATATTGAAACGTTTATATAACGTAACTGTTCCATAAATAGCAACTTCAGCTTGTTGTTTGAAATTGTCCCATGTATTACATCAGCACATTTTGGCATGCGGAAATGTCTTCGATAAAGGTAAAATCATAGTATTTGCGTGGACCTTTTTCGACCAATAGATTGATAGGGCGATAGAAAGCACAGTTTGAGTTATTCTGTAACTCATTCGGGCATGGTAAAAAATATTTGTAATCGACATTTAGAAATAGTAGGAATTGTTGGTTTTCCGAGTTCTGAAGATTGGACATGAATACCCGTCTCCACATTATTGATTTAATTCATAAAATAATAACAAAAGTATTTCCAGATTCAAAGACCCTTGATAGTCAAGTCATAATGTCTTCACATGTTTGCATGAAGAGTCACAAAGAGAAGTTCAACAACATTGTTCAAAGGAAGTTGAAAAGCAAATTTTTAATTGGGCTTACAATGTCTCCTCTGTGTTCTTTCAAGGGAACACATTACGTGTCATTGAGGTTGATATTGACAATACAGAGGAACTATTAGCTTCCAGTGACCCTAGACTACAACTTAAAGAGATTTTCCTTTGATTTGATAACTTCTGACTTTGTCTTAGACTCAATGCACATGTAGTGTCTCGTTATGTATTGATCAAATCAATCTCAGCTTTTAAAAAAGAATCGATTGATAAAAGCGATGAGATAAAAATTCACAAAATCATAGTTTTCTAAATCAAGTTTTTCTTAATTAAATACTGTTAAACATGTCTAGAAACCCATTGGCAATGGTTTAGTTTGATCTGTTTCATCAGTCAAATAAAAAGATGCACATGTGAGATCTTAAAATAAAATGACTTAAAATGCCTGGACGTTATCAAAATCAGTAAACGAATTTTGAAATTCGAAACACTCATGAATAAGACTCTAAAAATGGTTTGAAGAAAAGTTCAATTATATTTTAAACATATGTTATTTGATAGCGACCATACAGGTGAAAAACGATCATTGATAAACATAGCTGAAAATCAATATAAAATGACTTTACATGTCATTTCTCTAAACAAATTTAAATCATCGCACTGTCAATATTCATTATATCATAATTTGATAAACGCCAATGCAGTAATATAACATTATTAAATTCCACATACAATATCAATTTTATGTCAGAAAACATGTGTTAGACATCCATGTGCCATGTGTTTATTATTTTCTTCATGCAATACTGATTTATTTGAAAAAAAGCATTCAACTTTACTGAATTTAATCATTTTGCCCACCCTTTGCGAAACTTTGCAAACACAAAACTGTCAAATCCTGTGAATACCAAGATATGAAGAGATATTCGTGGAGATCATTTCTAGTGAACATACGAATAGAGATAGCGTTTCCTCTCAAAATTATTTTTTAAAATACTTATAGAAGTCGTATTTATAAAGGCTTTTAGTACTTTAGTACCATCTTCAATTATCGTAAAATTATGTGTGTTGCTTTTCTTTGGATAGTAATCATGTTTTTATCATTTTATTGACCAAAGTATAGATCTGTAACTTAACAGACATACGTCTTTCCGATGCAACTTGTAGTTTCAGCCCATTGTATATATTTGGAAATATATTAGTTGTGAGTAATCAAATCAAATTTCATTAACAAATTATTACAAAGCAGAGTAAACATTGAGCTTATATGATATTATTCATCGTCATTGATAACAAGCACCCTCAATCTCACAAAAATGTTTCTGACAACAACCAGAATTACAATACACTAATGGATATCAACAATTAAAATGATTACAAAATGATTACTGAAAATATCTTTCCTAATAGTCAAATTCAAGGCTTAAATTGATATGTATTTGTCTTGATCAGTTAAGAACATCCAAACTGTTTTACATCATTCATTCTTTCAGAATTTCTAGAATTTATCGAAATCCTATTCGGCCATAGAGAAAAGTGCTGCCAGTATTCCATTACCTTCAAAATTCAAACACGCAGTGTATATTCACAGCAAGAATACATAGCTAAGTGTCTAGTACAGGTCTAGATTCTAATCCCAAATGATTTTAATTTGCTTGTCTAAGTCCCTTTAGACCAACTGTTGTCATACCCGTTCATTTTTGCATTTCCAATATAACAAATACCTCTTGAGAATTCAACATTCTAAAATTGAATTCAAATTACCATGTCTAAAACTTAGCTCGGAAAAAAATCAATAAATAGCATAATCCGAGTTCATGAAATGACTGTTGAATGAGGTCTGTATTTCGACTGTCAGTAAGATATGATAGAGCACATATCATTGAGCTATTCTTGGTGAACTGGTTGATTGCCTTACATGAAGACTTTAAATGGTATTGCCACGGAATAATGGCGTTGCGAGTTCAATCAAAAGATGTTCAGTGCAACATACACATGCTACATGACTGAAGCACATACTAGATGATTGCGTTTCTTTCAGGGTAAGACAGTTTCCTTGCTCAACAAATAACGGATAATTGTTGTTCTTTTCACGTCTTCGTGACATTGGTAAGGTAAACGATCCACTTCAAACAATATGGTATTGGGAAAATGTTGACGTTTTCTTATTCACATATGTGCTTACAAAATATGTTAAAAACTGGTGTAAAAACTGTAGATTTCTAGATTTGTAAAGAAATGTTATAACATTTTATTGTTAGATTCTGTAGATGGTTAAACAAACTTGTATAAAAACTTAAGAATATTCGCTGCACTTTTGGATTTGGATTTATTAGGAACAAGAGCCAAATTTGAATAATAAATTCTTATCAGAATAAGTGTTTAGAATTAGAATTAATTATGGACAAGAAACGTTCACGACAATGGAAATAGTTAAAAGTATTTTTTATTCTTGTTTTAAAATCTAATTTGGTGTTGAATTTTATTTCACAAATTTGTTTTCTATCATTCCTTGCTTGATTCACATAAATTGAAAACGGTTGTTATAGTAATCAACCCAGACAGAATGGATTATAAATTATATGCAAAGATAACTTTATTGAAAATGAATTTCTCTCCGCTTGTTTGTGAATGTTACCAACATCTGAGGCGCTTGTATGTACTTACCGCATTATTTCTATTCAAACCCAACTATAAAACTACCTGCCTGATAGTGGCTAGTTATGCTTACTAAGAATAAATGCTAATCATATGGTGATCGTATTTAAAACAAATATCAAGATAGCATTTTTTTCCACCAATGAATGAAAAATGGAGATGTTTTCTTGAATGACGTGGAAAAGATAGCAGTGATGAGATGGCAACTTTGTCAAAAGTTCGTTTTAAGTTACAAACAAATAATCATGACAGACCGACAGCAATTGACGAATTTTATACAAATTCATCTATATTTTGTCAAATTGTTTTGGGCAGTTATTGAAAGTCATTCGGAATAGACTAATTGTACCCATCACATGTTTTCACATATTGTTCAAACAGAGTGATCAAATAGCATAACCTGGTAAGTGTCTATCCTGTGCATTTGGAAAAATTTCGACTTGTCCTTTTTTCACCAAAACAATGATCCCTTATCATGAGCCTGATAAGGTTCATATAAGCATCTAAAAATCTCATAAAAAGATAAAAAATACAAATAGTTCAAGACACAGAATGATTCAGTTCTCACATGTAAAATTATTCATGTATTCTACTGGAAAATCATTAGAATTTCCAATATCAGTCATAACCCTAACAGTTATTAATAACACACTGTAGTTCATACAACAATGAATTTAACAAATATTCTTCCATATCAATCTTGATTAAAGCTTCAATATGTATTTATGGATATAAGTCATTCTAATCTGATTTCATTATTATATTCATAACTCTTGTGTGTTTTTATTCACAAGAGCCTTTCTTCTATTCTTGAAACGTCAGAAGAAGCATCCTACAGACCCATATCCCAGGAGAAGAACCTTACACGCTGTCAGACAATGAATAATTTGTTTTGCAAAGTGGGTAAATGAACAGGAGTGCATGGAGCGTAAGGCGATTATGAAAAATGACCAACTCATTGAGAGTTGGTAAAACGGCAAATGTGAGTCAGTCATGAATACTTGTTATGTTTTGTCATAATAAAGAGACAACTCAGGACAATGGTTAACATGTTTATGAAAGTTCTTTATCTTTATTTTGAATAAAATACTGCCGCATTGAGATTAAAAAAGAAATATCGTGAGAGGCAAAGTTTAAGATAAAATCAAATTTTTTCGAGATAAACAAATGAGTTATGAAAAGATTGACATTATAAAAGTTAGCCATGTATCTGTATTAACACTCCTGAAACGCCTTCAGCAACACAATTTGTACTGACATGCTCCTTGCAGAGTCCAAATGCTAATGCTGCATTAATTGGAAATTTGAAGGAGACTTCGCTCGAGTCCAGATGTGACTTCATGAAGATTGACTTGATTTTACGCTCCTAATTAAATGTTTTTTACAATTCATCATTGGCTCTTACAGTCTGGTCGATACTTGAAGAGTATTAGCATTTGTTCACAACTCATTGTGCATAGCGATGCATGGTAACTCTGAGTTCACCAGTTGTTGATAGAAGCTTTGTCTCTGTGGTGGAAATATTCTTTAAGCCATATCGTCCTCGAGGTCACAACTTATCAGAAGTTTATGGTTATCAGATTGTGTGTGTTAGATAGACAAATAAACTTGAATAAAGATAGGGCTATTTGGATTATAGTGTGTATTAATGTGATTTTAAATTCTTCTTTATTTAAGAATATTGCTATAATTTATGTTTAGAAATATTATTTGAGTATTTAGGGTCATGTCTGCCAAAGGTTATGAATGTGGTACTATATTGAGGATACTATATGAGTGTTCATGACATACGAGGGATAAACTGATATTTAGGCACAAGTGTCATAACCATATTATGTCACACGAATATAATATTCTGTTTATTACCGTAGTACCAAAGTAAAAAAATAAGCTACATGTATACCTAAAACCTAATTCTCAGTATAGACGGGCAATCCGCCGCCTGACCCGTATAGATTGCGATGCTGTTTATAATGCAACGTCAAGGCATTTTTTATAACTCAACATCACAATGGCAAGGTGATACCTTGCCCTAGGGCAACATATGAAAAATGTGAACGTCGATATGATTGACCTCGTTGGTAATAATATCAAATGCTCACACGTATATAACCTATTTGAAACTTCCGTGTTTATAAACACACGTGCATATGCATTTTCATGTATCAATTGATTGAAAAATGTTGTTCTTACGTGAAGTTTGTAAAAGTTACTCAAGAGTATTGTGTAACAATTTCTAAAAAGTCAAGAAAAGAAATTTCATTTAACTGAATATTGTTCAATTAGATATGAAAATATATGCAATTTAGGAAACGTGACTCCCAATGATAAATGATTGCACAAAAAATTAGGTTTACATAATGAACAATTATAGCATAATAGAAAAACCTTCCATGGCATGTTGAAGTAATGATGCACGTGGCCTGCAATGGAATGCAAGAGATATTAAACAGTGAAGACCAGCACATCACATCAAGTCTGACTCTTTTCTGCAACGACAATCCACTAATTATGCTAATGCAGCATTAATTGGAACTGCATGAGGTGATTATTTCTCGAGCAGATGAGTCTGAAAGATGATTTGAATAAGAGTTCCATTTTTTTTAGAATCGATTTTTCAACTTTCCAAGTTTGCACACATTGCATGTTTTTGGTCAGGGCAACATGTCAATCAAGACAGATTTCATACATTTGTACATTCAAATCCTGAAAAGACTTTTAAATCATAAGCGAAAAAAATAAATGCTATTATGAAAATAAGCATCATGCTTATACCTTTAACCAAAAACTCGATAACCCTGTTTTAGATAAAGGTCAATTTAGGAAGTTTTAACTAAAAAATGAAATGTTATGAACAGATCTACTGATCTAAACCTCTAGGTTACAATCAACAGCTTTAAAAATGCCCCCGGAGAATCAATTAATTTTAATTTCAGTTTCGTAAAAATGGTAAAAAAATCGAATAGACTTGAAGGTGATGTAAACTCATCAATAAGGACTCAAGATAAAAACGAAATACCTGAATCAACCCATAACAGATAAGTAACAAGCATAATTCCCAAAGTTTCTGTTATTAACTTCGTTTTTCCCTAAATCCCTCATGTACTTTTTAGGAAGAAATGCATTTCATAATGCATGACAATCTGTTCAAATTCACTTAATCCATCTGCAAAGCCTACTTGTTATTCGAAAATTATTGCATTGAGAATGATCACGTGGTGGCTCAGTCGACCGCTATCGGAGTAGTTCAGCAACAACGGGCGCAGCTCGCTGGATGGGTGGGTAACCCGTTGCTGGATAATCTGAGAGTTTGAAGGGTTGATTCCCTGCCCCACACTGAGACATGAGTTGAGAAATTTGTGGTGTCACCCTTGGTAAGTGACTTAGTTCGAAGCGTGCCTCTGTCCACCCAGCAGTAATTGGGTACCTGGTATGATACGATGGTAGTCTGAATTTGAACCTCGAGCGCCCGACAGGCGACCGGTTGTATTCTCCTTAGGAAGTGTTCTGTACTCGTTGACCAGGGGTAATATGTCACTCAGCGCTTTGAGCATGCAATGTGCATGGATATATGCGCTATATAAATGGACTATTATTATTATTATTATCATGGTATTATGCTGATGCGAGTTAGTTTACAATTTATACTGTTTAAATAGAGAACAAGAAAAATAAAGTCAATGTTGTTCTAAACCTTTGAATATGAAAGTTGAATTTTGCATATTGTTACATGTAAGCTACAAGGACATGTATGATAAACAATGGATTAAACGTGTATGTTCGTACCACATAACCGTGTAATACTGAGTTAACATAACTTTTCTTAATATATCAAAAACTGGAAATGCATGATATTTTGTGAAACCTGAAGACAGAATACATATGGATTGTGCCTTTAACCTAAAAAGATAATCTCCTCTTTCCTTTGCCCTTCGATTAATTTATATATGACAATAAAATGTAATGATGACAAATACGTTATGCAATACAGACAGTTAGAACAATTACCATACTGGGTTCTAGAGGAAAATTTGATAAATTATTATATGGTACTGCATGCCATTGCAACCTTAGACCCTATCACAATCAATCTCAATTTATCATTGTAAAGTTGATGTTCTTTAGTTTATTGAACACTACGGATTACCCTGGACTTTTGACATCGACAACCGCGTGAGGTGTTGATGGATTGGGTATCTCAAGATATCAAGTTTCAGTATTCTTCATAAAGAAGGATATTATTATTGCGATCATGAATATACTTGTGAGTGAGAATCCTCATAAGAAACTGAAAACACTTTTGAGTCTTCTTGGAATTGTTTCCACGATTGCAATATCCACAAATAAAACTGACGACGGATACCAGAGGCACTACGATATACAGTAAAAGGTGTATTTAGAGCTCAACGCCGACAAGGTTAGATTTTCAATATCAGTTGTCCACGTTGTGTCATACATATGTTCAATATTTGCTCAATCCCAATGTGTTATTTTGTTTTGAAAATGGAATGAAAATGGCATTATTTTAAGAAATTATACTTGCTAATAATGAGAACATTGAAGGGACTGAACAAGCTTTACATCCCGTTTAGTCGTAGTAGATTATTGAAGGATAATTTACGATTTAAAAAATGGAGTGGCGTTGTCGGGTTGGTTTCATTTAATGGTCACTTTTCCATGTTTCTAAAGTAAAACTCAGAATTTAGGTGAGAGCAAGCGAGTTGTGCATGCAGTGTGTGCTAAAGGTGACTGAGTGTGTGTATGAGTGCATTTGCCATTATGAGTTCATGGGGGTACAGTTCTGTGAGTATTTTCACTGTTTCTGTATTTCTGTATTTGTAATGATGACTTTGACTGAAAATGTACTTTGTAACTATAAAGTTGTCATGATGTTTCACTTTGTTAATATTTCATCTATTGAAAGATGCAATTGATGTAATGTGCTATAAATGACCAAATTGATGTTTTGTTTGTAAATGTCGTAATAATACGCAATTTGGTGAAATGTGATACTTTATTGCTTGAGTAAAGTATACTGTTCGGAATACTTTTGGTTGATTTTAGGATGGTAGAACTGTGCTGTGAGCTTTACTGTCTAAATCCTGCTGGAGGAGGCAACCTGTGGTTATCTGTTGATGTTCTGTGATTGTCTACATTTGATGTCTTCTTGACCTAATGTCAGTATCTACATATGATTTTGAACTGTCATTGTGACCAGATACCTTCTCGGAGATTGAAACGCAGAGATGACTTTTAAAGGTGACAAGTAAAGTGTAATTGTTCTGTATTGTTGATGTTTTTCATGGCATGCCAGTGTCAGTTGTCTTTGTCTCCTTTTTAAGATGTTGAGTAGTTTGTTGTATTGAATAAATGTTGTGTTTTCAACCGTGTGTTTCGTTTTTCTTGTGTGAAGATTGGTCAAGCTTTATCAGGTTCATATACACGTAACCATGACAGACCGTCACTGCTGTATTTTAATAAATGATACCTCTAACCTGTGCTTATTGTCTGGATGACACTTTATAAAACGTTTGCACCGTCGATTGATTCATGTAGGTCATTGACAAGTTAAGACATTAACAAATTTCATGCTATGATGTGAATCGTCAGCTACATAAAACATTAAATATCATGTACAAATGCGTCATCGCATGAAACACGCATGTATGCGAATGAGACATGTCTGAACATTTGAGGAAAGTTTGCATAGTAAGAAATGGCTGACATTTGAAGACTCCAAGAACACATAATTAGTTTCAAGTCGGAAACGGGAGTCATTTCAAAAGCCACATCAACGGTCTCTAAGACCTCTAAAAATGGACAAATAAAACAAGACCTTGCCGGAGAGACCTGAATACTTCTTGAGGAGTAACAGGATCCATAACATGCCCAACTAGTTCACTGTGAGACAAATCTTCCACTCTATCAAACACCAGGAATTCAATCAGCTTGATTAAGGTTTCAAATCCTGAAATTTCAATAGAGATTGAGGAATGGATCAAACACATCCATAATTGTGTTGCATTCATTCAAAGACTTATGAATAAATAGCCACTGTCTCGACTGTCATAAAAAAATGGTTCATTGATTGTCAAGAAACCGGCGCTAGGAATTTTCGATGATACAGATATTTTGGAAAAGTGAATTGTCAGATTGAAATTGGAAATGTTATAAATAAATGATAAAACGAGAAAGTACATTTTCAACCGTTCAATTGGTTTGTCTTTTGATTCAAAGGAAAAAAAGATCTTTGCAATAAATGCTACATTATTCGGTATATTGTCTAGTCTCATAGCCATATACTTAAGATATACCAATTGTTTAAAAATTGGTATATAAACTCTATCTTGGGTCTGAAAGCGCAGTCCTTTGTTAGTTGGATGACAAAGAACCTCTTTAGTTAACCGTCAAACGACTATGTTTTTCAATTTCCTAAACATAGAAACAGCCGCTTTACAAAGATATAATTATTTAAAATTTTCGGTTAAATGAGCAGAGGAAAATAATTATTTTAACAATAACACTAACTAGAATAGTTCTTCGATTTCATACCTTAATATATTTCTGATGGAATTTCCAGTCTGAATGTTATTCAGCGTTCAATCACTATTGTAATTATTATTTATTTCAGACATATTCCAAATATGTCACACACGTTATGTATTTTCATTTGCTGCCTGTCAAATATTAATTTCTTTACGATTATCTAGAGAAAATCATTCTCTCCCCAAAGAGGCAGATCAAGCCATGACATGTTGATACAGCCTCTGTTCTAACTCGCCGAAATCCATGGGTTCCGGTAGTTGCACCAAAACCCATTGAAACTATATCAAACAAGAAAAGCCTTTAAAAAGGCAAGCTTTGGGGCACCCGGTTATGTATCACTATATAGAACCAGGAGATTTAGGTTACTTGAATAAATTGTTCAAATCGGAGACGCATATGTTTTGCTCTTTGTTGTGATAGTTATCAGTACACTATGTACATAGAACAACATCTCGTTCGTTCCGCTTAAATTCCACCCAATGATAGATACGTCTCCTATCTCAATTATGATATAAATTGTTATGATATAAAATTTCTAAACATTAATATGGCAATTCAAATCTATGTTGCTTTAAGTTTAAAAGATAGCTGACGGTGAGTTTAATACAAGAGTCAGTGATTAATTAATAGAGAAATTGTTGCGCTAGTAAACTTTTCGGGATACATTGTTTTCCAATACCCGCAAATTTAGTTTAAACCGGACGAATTTCCCATTGACTTTCAGGTTAATTACATGTTGCAAGAATAATTTTCCTTAAGTGAGTGTTGATCGTATTACAGCCGAAAGTTGCTATAATTTTTAGAAAAGATCTCAGCTACAAGATCATTATTTTCATTATATTATAGGATGACATTAAAGAATATATAGAGAATCTCACCCATGTGTCTTCTGATATCAAATACAACACAAGTTGATAAAAGTAACAAATATCCGAGGCTTGTTTTTCTTTTTTGGCAATGGGATAATTTTGATGTTTTCCAAAGAGTGGGAACATGATGGAAACTTAATGATAGTTGACAAAACGTTTGGAAAATATCAGCCAGTTGCAACTTGCACTCTGCACTCTTTTAGAACTACACCTAGCAAATTATCAGGTCCACAGGCTTTATGTGAATTTATCTTAGCAAAAGACGTTAACACATAATCTTTAGAAATATCTAACACCTCACATGGTGGGAGTGATTCAAGTACAATGTTTCTTTCTTCTGAAAAATTACAACTTTCAAAGCGATATCTCCTCTGAAACACAGTTTTGGGTGATAATTTATCATATTTTAGACCCTGTCGAAAGTGTCGATACTTTCTTCGAAAGGCACCTTTAATCGTAAAAAAAATCACCCATAACGTTATTTTTTGAAATTGCATTGAGTGAACGATCAGTCATTGACAAGGCGGGACATTTAGCGTTAGCGTAAAATTGAAGGAACCGAATTCCTAGTTGATACAAAAATGGAATGTCGTTTCCGAATGTGGAATGCAAAAAAATACACCGAATAACTACAAAACAGCTCACATGCACATGCAAAATTGATATTTCTTAAGGGTGTAAACGCTCATCCATATATTTTTTAAAATTTACGATATATTTTACATCATAACATTATCATAATAATCAGTTTCCGAATTAAAGCTTGCCAATTATTTCGTACCACCCACATGGTCACGTGGGTATAAATTTGCAACAGCTCTGTCCATTGGTCGTCGAAATACCAGAATATGCTTAAGACAAATATCATTGGCTGAAACTTCTCTTTGAAGTTTCCAAGTGTATTATAGAGAGAACCTTCTGCCATTAGTTTTCAATATCAAATGTTACATAACTTTGGGGTCTCTGGACCCCAAAGCAATAACAACACTCGCATGAAAAGGGGGTGGTTCACATCACAATGCTTTTGCCATGAATCGGTAGCCAACATGATGATTTTAGAACAGCGTCGCTGATTGCACAACTAATTTTGGTTGCCTCCAATCAGGAACTTTCCATTCTATCAAACAATGTCAGCGTAAAAGAAAAGAGGCTGTATCAACATTTCATGGCTTGATCTGCCTCTCTGGGGAGACAATGAGACAAAGTATCAAGAAATTATTCTTTACTTGAACCTCATAGAATTTTTTAAAGGCGAAGCGACTTGGTAAAGTTGAATCATCCACATACATCAAATAATGCTCGCAAAGGCTGATGGACGAGTTTCAGACATTGTGAAGTTTAAAACATCTTAGAAAAAAAACTGACAAACGAATGGCAGCTGACAATAGACTTGGTCCAAATGTTTTGCTACAAACACTTTTATAACTGATGTCAATTTAAAGATCAAACGAGGCGGTTAGAAGTATTTATCCAAGAATGAGTTGCTTGCATTGTAAGTGATCAAAGAAGAAAGAATTACTAACTACAGCTTTGTGCATGTAGTTAAGCTATCACTTCGGAGGGAGAAATTATTGAGCCTTTAGCTTTTCTTCTCTTTCTATGATTTCTTGAAGTAACAAAAGTGCAATAGTTCAGCTGGAAACCTTTTCATCTATTATTACAGTTTTTTATTAGATGTTCCAAATAAACATTGTACATTTTGTTAAAAAAAGCGAATTGTAAAAGGATCTTGCTCATCACTTAAAATGTCAATTTGATTGTCGTGATTACCAACTTAATCTGAACGAGAATCATTGTCATGTAAAATGAACTGAAATCACGATAATGTTCATTTTTTTTAGATATTGTGCACTAATAATTTAAACTAAGGACTAAGTCATACCTTCCCTTTAACCAACTCTCATAATTGTCTTACACTCTATGCACTTTCGGTTCATTCGACTCACTTTGCAAAACAAATCATCCATTGCCTGACAGACTGTCAGGGTTTTCTCTTGGGAACTGGTCCTGCAGTATGTTTTATTCTGACTTCCAAAATAGAATTATGGCCCTAGGGAGTAAAAACTCGCTAGAAGAGTTAGGACTAGAATAATGAAATCAGATTACCATGACTTATATCCTGTACTACAGTATGATGCCTTAATCAAAAGTGATACGAAATTATATCTAATAATCATTGTGGAAAGAGCAATAGGGGGTTATGGATTATTGTGATGGTTTTGAATAACTAAATTCAAGGTTCACCACAAGTGACCTTTATGAAAAAGGGCAAAGTCTTGTTTAATGGAGATGATAAATTAATCTTTCAAAACAAATATGCAATTGTTTAATCAATTGTTTAACAATGAACTGTAGAGTTTAATCACGTGAAATATGTTTATCAAATAAAAAGCAATATGTTACACGAAGATACTGAGTACCTCCAAACATTAACCAAAATCAAAATTTCCCTCTGTCCATTTCCTATTGTAAGATTGATCGCGATTTTTGTCTAAGTGAATAATCATCAAGTGATTATCATATAGTCTTTATTACCATAATTATTAAGCTGCCATCCCAGAAATCAGTGAATGAGTTCACTTTCTGCAACATGGAACATATTTATCACTTTTATCAAAAAAGTGTGAATGTAAATGTTTATTTTACATTCATCAGCATCTGTTAGTTATTTGATTGTTTGAAATTGCATTCGTGGTTGTCAGTGACAAAATAACTTGTATAGAGGAATAAACCCTCCAATGGCTCAAAAAGCGTTGTATACACTGAAAAGAATGAAAATATCATAAGAAAACATGACAAAAGTAAACAAAGTTCTGACGAAACAACTTCTTTTTTGACAGTTGGTATTCACTGTTGTGTTAAGCTCTTTTAGGCGCTGAACAATTTGAAATAGAAACTGTTTTACAAGCAATTCATTATAAAATTCATCACAGTTTTGTCAATTCTTGAAATTTGCAATGGCTTTGCCGCTTGTGAGATATAAAATAATATAATATTATCTCCATCTCTGATTGGATAAAAGACACGAAAAGACTTATGTTGCTTATCAAAGATCACCTATGTGAAATATTTGACAATGGATGAGTGACAGTATAATAAAATAATGATTTCTAGTCCCTTTCAACAAATTTTAAGAATTAAGGACTGGTAATTATTGTAATTATTCTTGATCTCCGAAGTGACATTTTCGTTGCACACAGTTGATTAAAGAAAGAAAATTAAAAGAAGAGGGATGAACAAATGAACAAAACTTTCATCTGGAAAAAAAAGCACTGCTTGCGGAATGCGATCAATTTGAAAAATGAGTGTGAATGGTCTGAGAGAAAATGAAAAGATCACTTGAGGCTAATAGACAAGTTTCTTTGTGACGTCATATCAAGATGTTATGCACACCCTTGGTGACATGTAATTAGTTCCCATGAAAGAACACAGGGCAGCCCTTATCAAAACTGAATTAAGACATTCTTGTCATCTTGCTTCACAGAGTGTTGAGGAGGGACCTTTCTTGATACAACCATGTAATGACATTACTCTTGACAGTAGAGGGACATTGAAAAGAGTCTGGGTGGTATTTCTTAACGTTAATGAGGTTAATCTGCTTCTATAACTATAATGGAAATCATATACGTTAACCTAGCAATATCAAAGTTGTCTTGTGTATTAAAGTTTGTTTCCTGTTATATAAGTAACATCAAATGGTATCATCATTTCAGAAAGATAACTATCATTGAACGGTGAAGTTTACATTTATACTAAACATTGCAAATTGTTTTAGAAAGTTTGCTATCTGTGATAATATTTATTTATTAATAACAATTAATATAGGTTCACAAATTGGCACTCCTGCAATCAACACGAAATTAAAAAAAAAAATTACAATTGATACATAAAATGCAGAAGTTAAATTAATTAAATGATATAATCGATGTATTAGGCTCTATCTTTCCTGAGTTTTCATGTGTGTTTTCAACCAACAGGACATTCAGATGGAGATATGACAATAATTATAACATTTCTCCGATTTCTTTGTCCATCATCTCGACAACGATCATAATCGTTTACCAAAGGGTATTGATAAGGATATCTCATAACACAATCTTTCGGAGCCATAAAGGTTCGATTCCATTAATTCATTTAAATTTGCTTTGGTAAGAAACTTTATTGGTGGATCATTTCTTTACAGCATTTGGCATAACGGCCTGCAGTGCTGAAGAGGTGTCAGATTTCCTTCCTTTGAGACGCGAGTTATCTCCCATGGGTGTGATAATTTGTTCTATTGTTTTCTTTTCTGACAATGGCCCATTGTGACCATGGAGGAAATTCAGCAAGTATTAACACCATGGTTTCCCTTCTTGATAAAAATCAGAAATAGACATTCGATACACTTGTTTTCAAATGATAACAATCATTACAGGAGTGACATTTTGTGAAATGAAATGAAGTGACTACAATTGTAACAACTGTGTGATTTCTCACGATATGTAATGTGTAATGTGAACGTTAGTGACAGTACTTATTAAAAGGATAGTCTAAAGAGTTGTAAGTATTAACCTAAATAATTCTATTTCTCTCTGTCTTTAAAATCAACTGCTAAAGATGATGACATTTATAAACATTTGACTATGGAAGTCTATTTCAATTCAAAACGACCGGAAAATTTATTTCCTGAAAATTGACATCAATAATGTTCACATTAAAATTTTTTTTTTTTAATGAAGTCCAGTCATAATACTGCCAAGCACCGCTAAACAATGATAATAACTGTCATAACAATAACAATTTCTAAAACAGATCCCTGTTTTGTGAAAAATGATCGACTTAACCTTATGGAGCCGTTTGTCTAAATTTGGTATGCGACCATGAGAGCCAGTTTGTTCTTGACTAAATAAATATGTTCTAAGAAATATGGTTAATGTGATTATATTTTTGATCAGGAACATTACAGATCTCACAAGATGATTTATTTGCTATTCTACGTGAATCTTGTAAATAATTTGATAAGTTTCTCATGAAGAGAACAGCATTAATCAATAACCTGTTCTGTTCAATATTTCAAACAGGACTAACCATTCAAAATTCTTGAATAGTCATGGTTTCAATTGGGAATACTTTTTATAAAGATTTTTGCCACGACCGAAAAAAGTGATTTAAGTCATCTGGGTTATTTCCTTTGCTCATTCACTTCTAGCATGTCCGATTCCCAAAGGATTCTTTTTTCATAGAAGTGAAGTCAAAAGCAATACAGGGAAGGAAACCTTTACCCTCGAGAGCTTTAGTTAGTTAGACACATTTTGGGATTTCAGCCGCACACTTTGGTCTGCGTTCCTTCTATATATATACATTGCGTGTATACAATTTGAAATAAAGGATTCCCTAGAGCACGTATCACTGGGTAAGTTTTAGTTATGAATAATTCATATTATTAAGATAAGTCACGCAAGAAGTAACAAAATAAAAAACAATCTAAATATTCTTAATGATCAAGTTTGAAATTGAATATGAAAATACTTAAGTTATAATATTTCAATCAAATGGTTTTCAGCCATAAGTATATTGATAACGCTTAAGACATGAGAATTTCGATAAACCCTTTAGTTTAAGATAGACAGGGCTCGAATTGAGAGTGATTTTTATCAAGCAGACAATGAACAATATCATTGTGCACCATGTAGTTCATGAAGTAATTCTGATTTGATTTTGAAACTAATGGAAGACCAACAGATGTTATCTGTCATACAATTGATTTGATTTTGCATGTGGAATCTAAATGCCAAAGTATGATGTTATGAATGTTGACAGTTAAAGTTTTACAGATTTTGGTTTTGGAATTACAGAAATGTAGTCATGTTAAAGCATCAAGTAGTGATATTTTGCTTCCACTGAATTTTATTTATGATGACTTAAGTAACAATTATGTAAACAAATGAACTTAAATTTCTGCAGCAGTTATTCACGTTTGTATCATTAAAGATATATATATGTATTCAAAAATATAATTTCATTTGGTACGACTTATGCGAAATTTGTTTTCTCTAAAATCGACTCATGCGATGGCAGGAGTTTTCATATAATCCTCAAATCATGTTTATAAATTTCGACTGGAAGGAGATTTAGGGCTTTTTCAAAACAGTAAATGACTGAATAGGTTTGATTAAACGTATCGAACTTTTGTTGACCACATTGACACATTCACTCCCTCACAGGCTCAGAGTAATTATCAGTGGAATGTTATACATTCACGATTTTATAATTACATTTCTATTTTCATATTCAAATGTCGATTTATGTGTGAAATAGAATGTGATACACGTCTTTACAAAATACAATTTTGCAACAAATAAAACAAAGCTTTTCACACTGGGTACAAAATTCAAATTGTCTGGGAAATATAATACATGATGAACTACAGTATGGCAGATTCAAAGTCAGTATCAAGTATACAACCCTTATTCCAAACTTATTATATTTCAACGGCTATAAATGTGGTACTAACAGACCATGGAATACACACTAAATCACCTGATCTGTGATGCAAGCCCATATTTAAAGGAATAAATGTATATTATGACATAACAATTCAACCACTTACATGTATATATGACATTTACAACTTTGTTTTTGAACCAGCATGATGTAACTCTGAATATTGTAGAATATTTACACATCCATTTTTTTGCGTCTTCACAATTAATTAATAAGCAATTCTATAGTTGCATCATTTTAAAAAAAACCCCTATCAAACAAGTATGTAAAATATTACAAATTTTAATGAAATGTTAATGAAAAAGAAGTATGGTACATTAAAAATATATATTTTGAAATTCAAATACATAGAACTCAGATTTGATTTCACTGTCTTGTGTGCAGTCAACAGAATAAACACTGACTTCTAGGATACCATATTGTCTTCAGCACTGAAAGGCCGAGGATGAACGGTAGATACAAATTTGGAACATCAACTCAACTGACTTAGACTGGAGTTTCATGTGAAGAATCCTTCGATGTTTAGATAACTGCAATAAAGATCGGCTCAGGGATTGTGTCAGGAAATTGAAAGCACCGATGTATCTGAATTTACGAGCATGTATGACTTTGTATAGATTTAATTTGATATTTGATATTCATTTGTGTCTATTAATGTATCAATGTTCTAAAATAAATGATGTTTTTTTTAAATTAATGTAGTTAAAAGAAAGAAAATATCCTCATAATCCTAAATTATACCAGAAATAGCAATGTATATTGTCTAAAAGTAGTGAATGTGATATCCAGATCCAGATGTAGATCTAAAGCCTAGTTTTTACCGCGGCCTTTGCATATGTGCACATTTGCTGAGGGTAGTATATATACACACGTGTGTAAAAGTATTTTTGCTATGCGTTCATAGGGATTTTATGTCGCCTAAGCAGTTGGGTTTCAGTGCTTACGATACATATCATTTGCCAATAATCATGGATAGGGTATGACGGGAAACTTTCTGGAGACACAGTAAATATTCATTTTACGTTAGTGCTTGTCTAGTATTTAGCCTGGCCAATTTTAGGGAATGTCGAAGAAAGCTGCGACCAAGCAAGTGGTTTGAAGATGATGTTTTGAAACATTTTAATGATTCAGAGTGGCTGTCAGAATGAGGAGAGAAACTATGCATATGATTTGCGACGAACTATCGCCATCAGCTCACACTGTGGAAAAGCCCCAAGATATTGAAAAAAGGTTGCAATTGCGATAAAGATCTTTCAAAGGGGTTGATGTAAGATTAAGGCGAAATTGGCTAACTTCAATATAACTTCCTGGAATTTTATGGAGTGATAAAATCAGTGAATAAATACCTGCCACAATAGGGTATTTAAGAGGATTCAAACTTGGAAATAACAAATGGTACAAATATTTCTATAAGTAATCTCTTTGCTTGCAAAAAAAGATTAAAAGAAATACTGATATGTCTTAACTCAAACTGAGGATAATCTGTAAGCCATTGCAAAATGGGAAGAACAACTCTTAATCACTGTAAACTGACCAAGCCTTTTTGTTGAAGAACATAAAACTACCCCAGACCCTAAACTAAGATGGTTTCAGCTCAGATTGCTCCATAGAATTCTACCTGTTAATACATTCTTAATTAAGATGCACATTGTTTACAATAATTTATGTACTTTTTGCAAGGCTGGACCAGAAACTATAAAACATCTTTTTTGGACTGTACGGGAAGCAAAACTTTTTGGGACGAATTTTCAGAATGGATTGAATCATAGTGCCAACATGCACGTAATAGAGATCTTACTGTAGATTTTAAAAGTGATAATATCATGGATTTCATACTTTTACTAGCTAAATTCCACATATATAGATGTAAAATGCAAAATAGTCCACCACACATTAAACATGTTCAAAACGAGGTGAACTTCTACTATCAGATAGAATTTTTTTTATACTTTTGCAAATCATAACACATCGAATTCTATAAGAATTTTTTTTTAATGAAAATCTTCTCTAATTTCATTCTACAATAATTGTCTACATAGCTTCTAGCCTGTGTGAAGTGTGTATGAAAGTGTGTGAATGCTCTAGGTTATTTTGTTGTTTGTTTACACCCTTTTTTGGGGTAAATCCTGGTACAGTATTACTGTATACTACCCATAGTTACCATTCCCTATTCATGCTGTACACTTTTCCAGGAATAAAAAAAAGAAATTTGCTAACCCTGAGCAAAGTTGCTACACGTTCATACAGCGAGATTTACTTAGGGTAGTACAAAATTTGACATTTACTCACGGTAGTATGGCATTAATCCCTGACTAGGTGCAAATTTGCTTATGGTAGTGAAAAATTTACTTACGGTAGTAAAATTTACATATGTGCAAATGCGTCCATACGGCGAATTTTACTCATATGAGCAAATTTGCATATGTGTAATGATCTACTCATATGCAAACGCTCGCCGTATAAACAGGGCTTTAAAGTCGAGTTATTTTAAAGGGGCAGTAGCACGTTTTTTGATAATTTTATATTTTAAAAATTGCACTTTTAATTGTAAGTAAATGCCTAATGTATTATTTTGATAGTGTCAACATTCACATTACACAAGCCAATCACCCATAGTCAGAGGACAAAATATGAGGATTCACATAAAATCCATTGGCGGCCATTTTTGTGTGAACACCTTTAATTCATTTTGTGTAAGAAAAAGGAATCGCATGGCTAAACTTTACGTTATATATTTGAATTAGTACTGCTTCATCTAGTTTAAATACATTGTCTTTCAATTGGAACCATTAATTTTCATTTTCCTGACATCACCTTATATTCCCCATAAAAACGTGCTACTGCCCCTTTAAGGTACACATTTTAAACTCTTGAAAACAACAATAAAGTTGGTTAAATTTCCTTTAATTCACGAAATGATTAATTTTTCCTTTTGCATAACAAATCGTTTCATTGGATTTCTATTTATTTCATGTCTGAGTTAATTGTCATAATGATTGATTAAGTGATTCAGTCAGGGATGCCAAATGCTATTTTTCAAATAGATTAAGATTGCATGAGAAAAATAATAAAGCCCATGTCGCACAGACGGCTAAAACATGTTATCTGTCAGAAAATTGATATTGCATGTGAAATTTAATCATGTTATAATGCACCAGCGTTTGCCAAATTATGATGGAATGAAAATTGACAGTGTAGGCATTTAAGATTTGATCAATAATTCATCATTCATAGAAATGGTTATTTTTATGCCCCCGATTGGAGATTCCGGGGGTATATTGTTTTTCACCTGTCCGTCTGTCCGTTTGTCCACAAAAACTTTAACCTTGGTCATAACTTTTGATTGGTCAGAGCTAGGTCTTTGATACTTGACATATGGATCCCTTGTGTTGAGACCTTTCAGATGACACCATGACATTTGACCTTATGACCTTGACCTTGACACAGCGAGCAGGATGCATCCGGGGGCATTCGTGTTTCACAAACACATCTTGTTAACTATAGTGTAGGAATTTCCAATCTGTTTAACTGTCATATTTTGATCTTTGTCGCCTCTAGCGTTACCATTGAAATAAAAAGACAATTTTGAACTGTTAAAAGTAATCAATCCTATTCACTATACAATTGACTTTGGAATTACAATTTGTCGTACTGCTTTATTTCTTATTCATTTATTCGTCCATCTCACGGTTGATATTAAGACACTAAGAGTTAATTTTTAATTAGGTTGTCAACCTGACTATTACATTTCAATTTCAATTGTAATACAGGAAATACCTTTTCTGAACAATGTTTTTATTTTTATAATATTCTATCGAGCAAAGTATTTTTGAGAAATTCTTCATTAGATATATATCCTGGTAATTTTTTGCACTAGACAGGACTAAGGGCCATATTGATATTTTTTTTTTTCTTTCTTATGTTCTTGTATCCATGTGCTTACTTTTAGAGATGCAAAACACACTAGTTCCCAAGGCATATTGATTTGCATGACATTGCATTTTTATAATTGCACGAAGAACAATAATTCTCATGTATGGAAACCAACTGTTGTTTACCTGACAAGGAATGGATGTTGGATGTGAAACTGAACAATGTGAAAGTGCACCAGCGTTTTCAAATATAACAGTGCAGTGCAGGTGAGAAATATTCATCTAATGCTATTGTCTGCGAGATAATCATTTTAGCCAATTTTTGATATTCAAAAATAGTGTTTTTGTTATCTAACTAACTGCTGATTACTGATAAACTATTGAACTATGATTGAGAGAAAATGAGAAAAAACAATTACAAATTGAATTGTACAATCTGCTCTTTTTCATGCGTGTTTAGAACTTTAAAATTTGTTTGGCTGATTTCAAATAGGTCAAGGCTGTTATTAAAGTCCGATTTATTAAGATCTCACATTTGAATATCTATTTTCATTTGACTAATAAAACAAATCCATCTCAAGTTATTGCCAATGGAGTTCTCAACATGTTTAACATCTTCACAGTATAAAATTAACAAAACCTTGATTTAGAAATGGAGATGTGCATGGAGACTAGGACAAAGAGATTAATTATCAAACCAAAGGGCAACCTCTATAAATGAAAGTCTAGGATCACTGGAAACTAATAGTTTCTCTTTATGGTCAGTCAATAACATGTAATTTGTTCCAATGATGTAACACAGGAGAGCCGTTATCAAACAAATTAAAGATCTGCTCACAATCTTCCTTTGAACATTGTTTTGCAACTTATCTTCATACAAACAACTAATGATATTGTTTCTTGACTGACGAAGAGACTTTTAATCTAGCATTGTTTTCAATTGCTGGATTTCTTTAATGTAATTATCTTATGAATTTAATCAATAAAATCCTAAAAGAAGCGTGTCACTGGTAATATCAAATGAGTATTCGCAAACACTGACAGGAATCACATATCGCACACTTGATTTCTTTATTACCCATTTTATTACATTGATATCGGAAAGAAATCTTGAGTAAATGCCCTGCTTCTTTTGCCATGGTAGGCTACAGTGACACTTATCTCAAAACGTATACACGGAAAAGTACAGGAAGTTTTGATGCAACAATATATAGTCGCTAGGCAAAAGTTATATCATATGTAAACCCGAACTACGTTTGAAAATATTGCACAACCTTATCTTCCAACCTCCATATTAATGATAATCAAAATCACTCTATTTAAATGAAAAAAATCAATTTTAATGAGACCAAAGGTTGCCATGGCTCAACAAAAGATGTATTGTATTGTATTTTGTAACAGTACTCGCATTCTCTTTTCATGTAACGTATCTGTCATCATTACATTGATTGTTTGTCAGATACAGATTCATTGAAGGGCAAAGGGTATGATAAGTCTTTATTTCAGGTTATGATGCACACTGGTAATAGATTTGTTATTGTTGAACTTAAACTTAAAAAAAGAAATCATCTTAATGCAAGCTCATCTGTTTTAGTGTGATTTGATTGGTTCATACGGACAAATAATGTTTGATGAATATCCAATGAATTAATGTATGCACACTGGTAAAAGATTTGTAATCGTAATTTGTAAAAACTCGAAATTTAATCAATCATCTTAATACAAGATTATCTGTTTCATGTATTTTGTATGTTCATACAGACAAAAGAATAATGTTTTGGAAATATCAAATACTTATTGTATGTTGATATTATCCGAAAGAAAGGATCGTTGTTTCAAATATATAATTCACATGAATATATCTAAATGAATGAAAATACGTATATTTGTCCTAGAGGGATGACAACTTTATATATTCATAATGCAAATACCATGATACAGCAGACAGGTACAATTTGAATCTCAGTTACCAATGCTTATTCTAATTGAAGCTCCATGTCGTATGGATATTTTTAAGCTATCTTAGTTAATCACTTCGAGGATGATTGAAGACCTTTTAAGTTTTATCGCAACATTGCCTTTGGAATAAAAAATGACAGTAAGTATGATTCGACGATGAAAACCATTTCTTCATCGAGACCGATCTGGATGAAAAATAACTACTGAACAGTTCATATTATGCTACATTAGCACTATTAGTGGATTGTCTATCATAGTAATAGTGGAGATTTTTAAGTCCTCATTGTTAATCATCATTGGCATTCTGTTGCAGGCAGTGCATCATTATCTTGTACATCATGTTTTTTGCAAGTTTTTTTCTATTGTGGTATAATTGCTATATTGTCAAACTTATTTTTGCGTGCAATTGTTCATTACATGAGTCACATTGCTGAATTTGCAGACAAGATCACTATTTTGCTATTACCTTGAATGATTTATGATTAATGATAATAATAATGATAACAATAATGAAGAGAACAACTTGAGTTTGTGCTAATTTCCAAACAAGAATTTGGCCAAAACAACTTGATAAAAACAGAACAGATAAGAAATGTATTTATTTAAGACTGAGATCCTTTGTCAAACATTTCAGTATGATACATTATAGGTGGAAATATAATATAAGTATTTTGCAATTTACAGTTTGATTTACCAAAATATTATTATTTTATTTGAAACACCTCACAAACAAAACCATCATGCTCTAGTTTATCTTCATGCTCTTCAATTGTTGCACTTCTCTTACTTCCAGGAGTCAGAGAAGAAAGGCCTGTCAAAGTACCAATAATTCCCACTGTGAAGTTTGCCATTCTTTGTTCTTTGATCAATTACACCACAAGCAAAATCGTTCTTGGATAAATCCTTCCTCCAGCCTCCTCGTTTCATCTTTAAATCGACATCAGGTTCAACATTGTGAAGTAAAACATTAGTTCGAAATCTGCTGAAAGCTGCCAATGCTTTGTCAGGTTTTTATAAGATGTTTCAAACTTCAAAATGTCTGAAATACGTCTGTCAGTCATTGCAAACATTATTTAACACTTTCCAGTCGCTTCATCACCAAAGCTTTAAGTTCAAAGTAAAATGAAAGTGTTTGAATAATACTGTAAACCTGTTTTGTGAAGGTCAAGTTAAGTCAAGTTGATGCTTTGTATCTCAGATATTTATAAAAGGTGATGTAACCTTCAAACTGAAATTTATAGTTAATTGAGAAGCAACAAATCGAATTATTTGAAACGTTGGTAAGTACACATTAAAACCATGTTTGATATAAATAAAAGTGATATCAACTTGACATGTGTTAAACACTGGTAACACTAACACGTCTTTGATTGAACGCGGAGACACCAATGTCAAAGAAAGAATTCAATGGAAACGTTATTTAGAAAATTAATATTAAAGAAAACATGTGTTGAGTGCATGATAATATCTGTCTCTGTATGATACACAGAGAATATCTTCATTTCTTGACTTCTACCATGTTTATCTCATCGAGTGATGGTGAAAGGTAATAATTTCAAGAGTGGCAAAGCCATTTGTGAAAACATATTATTTTTTCTACCTCACGAGTTTAGATAGAGGTATCTGTCAAGAAGATTCATTGATTGATGATATTCTTCTAATAATGCTAATAGAGCAAATATCATGAGTGCTTCCAAATATCTTAGAATGAAAGTTTCAAAATCCTAACATCTAATAGTTAAATGTTCCAATGTTGCTGTTTACAGTTGGCGGTTTTCTGATTCTTGAAAGTTGACTATGGTTTATTTTGTGTCGTCATTACCAGTACCGTTTTGGTTAGATTCAAAAATAATCTGAACATGAGTCATTGTTATTACATTATTACATAATCATAAAATCATATGTCTTTTCTATATTTAAATTTTTTGTAAATTTAACTGATATAACGATAATCTTCAGAATTTATTTTATATTTTATGCACTTATGATTAAAATTAAGGAACCATACCTTCCCTTTTGCCAACTCTCAATGAGCTGGTCATAATTCATAATTGTCTTACACTCTATGCACTTTTTGTTCATTCGAAAACAAATCATTCATTGCCTGACAGCGTGTAAGGTTTTTCTCCTGGGAACTGGTTCAGCATGATGTTTTATTCTGACTTTTCCTAAATAGAATTATGGCCCTAGGGAGTTAAAACTTGCTAGAAGAGTTATGATTAGAATAATGAAATCAGATTACCATGACCTATATCCTGTACAATATCAAGATGCCTAACCAAAACTGATACGAAATTATGTCTAATATTCATCGTGGAAAAAATGATTATTTTGATGGTTTTGTAATTTGAATGATTGTCTGTGAGTACAGTAGAACACGGATATAGCAAACTCGGATATAGCGAACAATCGGATATAGAGAACTAAATTCTTTGGTCCCTTGGAGTTTGTTATATCCGAGTTCTACTGTATACGAATAAATATCAAATATAGGAAACTGTTTAATACAATGTCTTGAAATATTTGTACAATTGTCGCTTGATAATCAGGAGTTTAGTTGTATCTATCACTAAAACCAAGGTTCATGACAATTGATCTTTGTGAATATGAGCAAAATCTTTCTTAATAGAGATATCAAATTAAGCTTTCGAAACAAATACAAGATTGTTTTAGGAATCGTTTAAAGTCCCTTCGTTATAGTTGCATGCAATTCGTGATGAAATTTAACTATGAGAAAAGAAATATATCACTCAGCAGAGAAATCTTTCGTCAATAGTTTGATAATATATTTACATGTTTAAAAAAAAGAGCTTTTTGACGTCCGATTCAGAGATAAAGAAAAGAAAATATAGTTGTGTGTGAAACGGACGGCTATCAAACGTAAATTTAGGAAACTAAAATTGTGAGATGGCCACACTAGATTCGCCTTCATGTCGGCTGCCATTGCTGTCATTTTAGTAAATTGTCTCCTATTTAATGAATTTTGGTTCGTTATTCTTCAGATTGGTCGCAAACGTTTACAAAACATACAATGAATAAGCTGAAAATACTCATAAAAATTATTGAACTTCCCTACACTTGGAAAATGATGCTTTAAATACGAACTGTATAGTATGACAAAAAAACGAGTACCTCCATAACCGTAACCCAAATCAAAATGTCCCTCTGTCATTATTAAAAAAGGGTGAAAGTTTTATTTTATTTTACAATCATCAGCATCTGTGATGTTATTTTATTGTTGATTAAGTATTCGTTGTTTTCAGTGAAAAAATAACTTGTATGGTTAGAGGAATAACCCCACCAATGGCTCAAAGAACGGTATATACATTGAATAGAATGAAAATATCCCAAAGAGACATGACAAAAGTAAACAAAGTTCTGACGTAACAACTTCGTTGTTTACTTAACGGGTTGCATTCACTGTAGTGACAAAGTGAAAGTTCAGCTGTTAACGTTTTAAAAGGAAAACATGATAGAATACATCACAGTTTTTGTCAATTCTTGACATTTACAATGCCTTCGCTACTCTTTAAATATAAATGATCACCATCTCTAATTGGATATAAAGCTGAAAAGACTTATGACGCCTATCAAGAATCACCCATCTGAATTCTTTGACAAGTAATGAGTGTCAGTATAATGCTTATAATGATGTCTTTTTCAACAAATTTTAAGAATTAAGGACATGGTGATTTCTTTGCAATTCCCTCTAACCACGGAAGTGGCAATTTCATTGCACACAGATGATTAGAAAATAAAATAACTTTTTGTTTGAAAGAAATCTGAAAAAGAGGGACGAACAAATGAACAAGACATTCATTTCGAACTTAAAAGAACCACTACATGTGCAGTACGATCAATATGAAAATGTTGTTTAAAATGAAAAGATCACTGGAGGCTAATAGACAAGTTTCTTTGTGACGTCATATCAAGATCTTATGCACACCCTTGGTGACATGTAATTAGTTCCCATGAAAGAACACAGGGCAGCCCTTATCAAAACTGAATTAAGACGTTCTTGTCATCTTTCTTTACAAAGTGTTGAGGAGGGACCTTCCTTGATACAACCGTGTAATGACATTACGCCTTGACAGTAGAGAGACATAGAAAAGTTTGTGGGTGGTATTTCTTAACATTAATGGTGAAAATTGTCTTCTATAAATATATTCGAAATAACATACCTTAAGCAAGCAAAATCAAAGTTGTATTGTTCCTTAAAATATGTTTCTTTCATATAAATGACATCAAACGGTATCATCATTTCAGAAAGGTAACTTTAACACGGCTGAAGTATACGTGGTGAAGTATACACGTACATGTATGCTAAACACCCCAAATTCTCATTGCATGACATGTTTCAGAAAGTTTGCTGTTTGTGATAAGATTTCTTTAATAGATAAAAATTATATACATGTATAGGTTCGGATTTTGGCATTCCTCTAATCAACATGAAATTTCATTTATGTCTTGTTTCATTTTCAAAAGACACTTTTTGAATTGGTATACATAAAATGCAGAAGTTATATTAATTTAAAAATATAATCGATGTATCAGGCTCAATTTACCCTGAGTTGTCACGTGTGTTTTCAACCAGCAGGGCATAAGATGGGAATAAGATAATAATTATAACATTTCTCCGATTTCTTTGTCCAATATTTCGACAACGATCATAGACAGTTAAAAGAGGGTTTTGATAAGGATATCTCATAACACAAATTTGTGTAGGCATGAAGGTTCGATTCACTCAATTTGCTTTGAAAAGAAACTATATTGGTGGATCATATCTCCAAAGCATTTGGTATAACAGCCTGGAGTTCACAAAAGGTGTCAGATTTCCTTCTCTTGAGACGCGAGTTATCTCCCTTGGGTGTGATTATTGTTTCTATTGTTTTCTTTTCTGACAATGGACTTCAATGACACAAACGCGCAAAGTGTGACCAGGGGAAGTTTTAGCAAGTATTAACACTTTGGCGTTCCTTCCTGATAACAATCAGTATTTAATCATATTTCGTTGATTTCAGATAAAGAAATAGATATTTCATAAACTTGTTTTCATTTGATAGCAGTCTGATGTTGTTGAACTGATGAGTACAGGAGTGACATATTGTGGTGAATGGATTACACAAGTTATTTGCTTTCCTTTGCAAAGAACAAATACTATTGAGAAATACATATAGAACAATAAATTTGAAACTTTTTAATAAAGATGTTTATTACGACATGTAAATATAAAATGATGTGTTTTTTTCCTGATGGTAAGGAGATGAATGTTTTATGCTCATGTCAGTTTAAAGTGATTTGAAACAAGTAGAAACAATTAAATCCTGATCATCAAGAATTTTTTTTCCTAAAAAATACTTGGCTTAAAATGATAAGGTTTGACAGATTTTGACATCAACTTAACTGACCAAAAACAAAAGTTAATTGGAAACGTCCTTTGATTTTCAGATATCTTTAATAAATTTCTACTCACAGATTGTGTTCAAGGATTTGTTAAGTCTATGAGCAATCACTATTGTAGTTACTGATTACAAAAACCCTTTATGTGGGCCTTTACTAGAAAGAACAATATACCTCTAAAAGACAAGTATGACAAAACAATAATGATAAGCCTGAAGAAGAGCACCACACATTTTATAAACAGATGGCAATGCTGAAATCAATATTTCTTTTGTTTGGTTTCGCCCTGGGACAATTGCAAACATATCTGTCTAAAGCAAAATTATGACATTATAAGTAGCCAGTTTGTTCATAACTAAATTAATATTTTCTCAGAAATATGGCTCATGCGTTTCCTTTTTTGAAGGGTATTTATCAGGACGATTTCAGACCTTCCAAGATTATGTATTTAAGAATTGAAAATATATGATTCGTGTACCATACTATAAGATGTTTTTCACTAATTCAACAAATATATATACTTTTTAAAATGTTAAAGCAACAAAACCATGGAGAGAATAGCACTAATCCATAATCTGTTCTCTTCGATATTTCAAACAGGACTAACCTTCACAGTTCTTGAATGGTCATGGTTTCCACTGGGAATATTTTTTTATAAAGAGTTTTACCACGAACGAAAACTGATCTGAGTCACCTTAGTTGTTTCTTTTGCTCATTTCACTTTTTGCATATCGCTTTCCCAAATGATTCTTTTTATGGAAGTGAAGTCAAAAGCAAAACTGGGAAGGGAACCTTTACTCTCGAGAGCTTTAGTAAGGTAGACATTTCTTTTTGGATTTTAGCCGCACACTTTGGTCTACATTCCTTCTATAAAATACACTGCCTGTATACAATTTTATATAACGGATTCCCCAGAGCTTTGATCACTGGGTAAATATTGGTTATACATAATTCATATTATTAAGATTAGACACGGAAGAAGTGAACAACATGAAAAACAATCTAAATATTCTAAATTATCAAGTTTGAAATTGACTTTGACATTACTTATTTTAACTAATATTTTTTAATATTAATTGGTTTTCATCCATAAGTATCTTGGTAACTTTTAAGACATAACAAATTTAATAAACTCTTTAGATTAAGATTGACAAATTGAAAGTGCATCTAATCCAACAGACAATGAACAAGATCATTGTGCACCATGTAACTCTGGGAAACGTTCATGATGTAACTAAGATTTGTATTAATTCTTAATTTAAAGAAGGATTGATGTTCATTAATTCATTAATGAATTTTAAGTGATTATTGACAATTTTATCATTCCAAATACAATCATTGCCGGTAAGCCAAGTTGCAGGAACAGTTTCTTTTAGATATGAAAAACATGTGTGTATTGAGTTAAGTAATAGTTACTAGCATAGTAAATTGTATGCATCGGATAATGGCAGGGACACTTTGTCCGAGATGCCAGTACGAGACGGAGCCAAACAAATATGATCTTATCTATGAAATAAATTAATAATGTATCATTATCAAATTATTTTGGATATTTCTAGGCTTATTTTCCTTACATAACAAAAGATTTGGTGCAACACAAATCATATAATGTTTATTTCTTGGTATCGTTTTTTTCTAGTGCAAACTAAAGTCTACAGTGTTATTAGGTGATTTTAATATTTTCATTTTTGATATTTTGCAAAGTATTATGATTGTTTTACAGCTTGTTTTATTTGATTATTGATACTTTCAGTTCAATTCTATTTCTATGTTGTTGATTGATTGTTTTAAACCATGTGTATGAAAGGTTTACAAAAGTGTCCTTGCATCAGACGGCAGGACTCTTTGGCCAAAGAGTTTCCGATATCGATAATGAACAGGATACTTTTGTGAATGGTTGCCATGGACGACGAGGGCTAAGTGGGATGTAAGGAATGTATAAATGGCATTTACATGAAAGAACAATTGATATAACATATAACCCTAAGGAAGGTCATAGATATTACGTAGGTACTGAAATTGAACTTTAACGTTTAATCAATATGGAATTTATGACCATTCAAAAAGAAACTGGAAAGAATATATGTTTGGTATTCCAATGGAATCCCATCCTCTTTTTGGAATCAAATTATTTCCGTGGACAACTCCTCACAACTTGTCAGATTAGTTTTGCCTGGTGTCATTCAAAATATCTGCTGAGTGAGGCTTAATGCTATTTTTCAAATAAATTGATATTTCATGAAGAAACTTATATGTCACATGGACGGCCAACAGATGTTATCTGCCATAAAATTCATTTAATATTGCATGTGGAATCTTAATGCAGCAGTTAGGGACTGAATCTAACTTATGATGCATTTCACGTTTGTTTCATTTAAAAAAGATATACATGTATTCAATAAAAAAAACCTCAATCGATACGACTTCAGCGATAACATTTCTGAAATCAAATCAGACATGTAGAGGGACAAATTCCATCTGCATGAATGAGTCCTGAATATTTCAGCAGATCGCATAAACATATTAAGTTCATAAACTAGTTAAATGCTTAACTGTTGACATCACGACATAACGACGATGGAAAGAGTTTTTATATATTCTCAAATAATGTATATTCATGTCGACTGGAAGGTTTTGAAGGCTATCACAAAAGCGTTAATGACTGAACTGGTTGGATTATCATGTCGACATAACTTTATAAAAAAGAATTGCTCTTAGTTTTTCCATAACATCCGCTTTTATACTTAATGTTAATGATTGTGAACAAATACACATCCGAGCATTTAAACATGATATCAAGTATGATGAAACTATCATTACGTTGAGTTGAATTCTATCAAATCTATCTGGTTGAACGCCCAATTTCTGTGCAAGTGATACTTTAGCCAAAACATATTAAAATCAACTTTCAAAACAGAAGACATTTATGAATATTCAACTCCCTCATAGTCTCAAACTCAATATCATTGCAATGTTATATATTCAAATTCTTATAATTCGAAACCTTATTTCATTATTTTCAATTCAAACTTTATGAGTTTTATGCGATTCATGTGTGTTTAAAGATTCATGTGTGTTTAAACATGTCGTGATGAGAGTTAGTTTTAAACTTGTTTTGCCTTAAAGAAATTTGGCGTTGACTAACAGGATACTTTATTACCTTCAGCACTGAAGACCGAGAACGAACAGAGCTTGGTAGATGCTTGGTAAAATTGGACATCAACTCTGACCCAGACTCGAGTTTATGGGAAGCGTCCTTTGATATTTAGATAACTGCAATAAATATCGGCTCAGGGACTGTGTCAGGAAATTGAAAGCACCGAGGTACCTGCATTTACGAGCATGTACTAATGAAGTCACGATGCAATGGATAAATGGATAAATGTGGTATTTATATGCTTTTGTGCTTGTTAATCCCGCAATATTATCAAATAAAAACACATTGTTTGTTTTTATTAATGTAGTTAAAACAAAGAGTATATCCAAATAATCTAAATATTATACCAGAAATAACTATATATTGCCTGAAAGTGATAAAACGTGATATCCAAAGATCGAAGTGAAGTTAGCTGCTAACTAAATTGATGAAATAACCAATACCAAATTCTTGAAAATTAACAAAAACGTGGGTAAATTTCCTGTAATTCCCAAAATAATTGATATTTCATTTTGCATGACAAATCGTTTGCATGGGTTTCTATTTATTTCATGTCGGAGTTCATTGTCATAATGATTGGTTAAATGATTCAGTCAGGGATGCCAAATGCTATTTTTTCAAATAGATTAAGATTGCATGAGAAAAATAATAAAGCCCATGTCGCACAGACGGCTAACACATGTTATCTGTCAGAAAATTGATATTGCATGTGAAATATAATCATGTTATAATGCACCAGCGTTTGCCAAATTATGATGGAATAAAAATTGACAGTGGAGGCATTTAAGATTTGATCAATAATTCATCATTCATAGAAATGGTTATTTTTAACAATAGTGTAGGAATTTCCAATCTGTTTAAATTGTCACACATCGATCTTTGTCGCCTGTAGCTTTACCATTGAAAATAAAAAGATAATTTTGAACTGTTAAAAATACTCAATCCTATTCCAATAAATGTTAGAACTGATTTCGAAATTTCAATTTGTTATACTGCTTAGATGCATTATCTGTGTAAAAACTTTTCGAAATATCAAAACTCTTGATAGACTGCAAAGTAGCCAAACAATGAATTCTATTTTGTAAGAATACAGGGGTTCATAACTTACCTTTTGTCCATGCGCCCGTCCAAAAACCATTGACATAACTACAATGACTAGGGTTTTCATATACCATCCATTCCTCAAGTTACTATTTTCATAGTGTTACAATTGTATAAAGCTTAAAGAATCAGTGATAATAATGTTTTTTTGTTGTTCTCTAGGTGACTGTCCATGTACATATCATTTGAAATACAATAAGAATTTAAAAAATAGTGAGAAATGTTACAAAGAGACGGCTTGTGTTTCTACATGTTTGAGACATTTAAAACTTTGTATGATCTTTACAGGCTGCAAGTACTTCATGGGAATAAAATGCAGGCTTATCAGACAATCAAAGTGATATAATATTTATATCTACTGCTTTTTAAGTCCTAATTAGGACAGAAAAAAAATTGAAGCATACTCACATCTACATTTTGATCATTCTTTCAGATACACAGATTTTTTCCATCTCAACCTGATGTCAACAAATAGTTGTTCGAATATACATTTCATCTGATATTCATAAGATACTTCAATATAAATACAAACCACAGTCTCAACAAACATCATAACCATGTTCACCCTATCATGACAGTAGTTGAAAAGGCATTTATCTCTGGGAAGTGACTTTTTTCGGGGTATATATAACAACACAAGAACATATGTTGACTTCTTCAAACTCCTTGTATCTTCACTGCATGGTATCTGTTAACTTATACTACCACAAAGGTTGCCTTTTAGTTGCGTCCAGAAGAGCATAGACAGGTGTATTCAAAGCTCTTCGACTGTCAAATTTATAGTCATGGTGACTTATCATTGACAGATGGCAAATTTCATTCGAGGTACGAATATCAAAATGAGGCATGCATGAGGAGATGCAACTGTGATTGTTAATCTCTCATTACTTGTTACCAATTGTATGACTCAAAGACTGTTCAATATGACGTGTAAGACGATATCCAAACCCTCCTTTTAATATATAGGCAAGCTTCAAAGCAGATTCTGACAGGTGACGTCCTTTGACAATTGAATTATTTCATTACATATGACAGTTTTGGAAGTGATCGATGATACACCCGTAGTTCATACCTGGTACAAAAGTAACACAACTTAAAACTTTAAAAATATATTGTGTAAAAGTCATTTACATTTACGTCGAGAGAGCCAAATTTTTGACCCCTGCACTACATTGATTAAGTGCAAAATAGTTTGTTCCTTCTTTAATTTTGGTTAATTTGTTGTTTTGATGAATGGTGGATCAACAAGAAGTACTTTATTTCAAACTTCTATCGTTTTTCGTTCTTTATTAAAAACATTACAAAAGGTGGTTAAGTTTCTTTTGAACGGCAGTTTCTTTTGCACTAGACGATACGAAGAGACATATTGATTTTTGGTGCTTTTTTATCCATATGCTCACTTTTAGACATGCCAAACACACTGGTTCACATTGCATTTTGATATTGATTTGCATGACATTGCATTTTTATAGTTACATGAAATACACAATTCCCGTTTATTGAAACCCAGCAGATGTTTATCTGACAAGGAATTGACAAGGATGTGAAATATAACAATGTGAAAGTACACCAGCGTCTGCCGAATATTACATTATAAAATTGGCAGTGTAGGCATTTGGGAATAATCAATAAGCAATTGTTGGCGAGATAATCATTTTAACCAATTTGTGATATTTTAAAATAGTGTTTCTGTTATGTAACTAACTCCTGTTAAACAGATAAACTACTGAACCAGGATTGTGAGAAAATTACAGAAAATTGAATAAGCAGGGCCAATATTGGTAAGCTGTGCCAATACAGACTAAAAAGGGCCGATACCAGCAGACTGGGCCAATGGGACTCTGAGCATGCACTTAGACAGAAATGGCGCAAGTCCGAAGCTATCGCTTCAATCCTTTCATATATAACAGTTCACCAATCTAAATTATTATTTTGATTTCGATGAAAACTCTCCAATGTTGTGCAAGTAAATTACAAAGAAGTTAATTATTAAAAATGTCACTTATCAAGTTTTTACTTGGCTTCGCCTGGGTACAGTACAGCAGACCACGGACCTGTAATTCGACAATACGGAAAAACTTGATATAATGTAAAATTAATATTATATACATTATAATACATATACAGCTGATGCCTAAAATTTGTTTAAGCGAATAATCATTGTCACTTTGATTCCATATTGGCGTCGTTTGATATAAATTGCTGTTTGCAATTAATTTGTTCATTTCATAAGGTTTGGGCATGTTCATCTCAAGGCAACACATTACCATTGTTTGTGGACAACTGCTATGCAATTAAATAAGACCAAACCAAGACCAAAACAAATGTTCTTTCTCTACATTTCTCAGGGTATATACACTTTTTCTGACTCAACTTCTCTGCAGTTTTGTCCAATCTGTTCATTGATGTATATGAAGTATATGAAATGCTCACAATATATGTATATTTGTTTGACTACTTTTGAAATTTGTTTGCACTTGATAAATACTTATATAATTACACGTTACTACAAATAGGGTTAGTAACTCAGTTTATGTACTGCACACGTTAAAGATGGAATCAACCTGTAACAGATCACCTGGCTGCAGCTCCCAAGTCTCTTGATGTTTGGGACACAATGTCCTAACGTAATTATTTTAAGGGAATTCCTCCCTTGACACTCTCCAGAGGACGATGACAGCGCATTGTTAATTCAGTGTTGATAATTGCAGCTCTGTGTTCTTTTGGAAAAATAAATTGCATTGCATCAAAAGTATTCATACATTCTTGATATTGAAATCTCAAGAGACTTGTGTTTATACTCTCTTGAATTCTTAATGCTCCTGACAGATAGCCTCAGATGTCATCAGTGTTGGTAAAAAAGTATTTATCTGTCTTGTTCAGGCGAGTCTTGTCTCCCATCTCTAAAATATTTTGCTTTAGCCTTAACAGAATACATATCTTAAAAGGATATAAAAGAGTAGACAAACTTAAATATTAAAAAAAAACTGAGGGAAATTTACATATTTGAAAACCCTTTTGAAATTGAGGGTCTCAAGAAAGTGAAATGATTTGAAGTCGATTTCACATAGTCAGGTAGTTACCTCATAGAAGCTTGATCCTCGATGATTTTAGATTGTAAACAAATTACCGTATTCTCCCTATAAGCACACACCCTAATGGTGTTATAAATTAAAGTAGATTAAGCAACCCCCCCCCCCCCCCCCCCCCCCAAACATAAATACGGTTTTAGGACTTGATTTCAGTTCTTTTCTTTTAGCACGGTCAATGGATTTGTAACTTGTCGATAAAAACTAAATGTAGATCAAGAATATTACAAACATCTTTATGATTTGACTGATTGATTCAGACATTTAAATTAGAGCCCCCCTTTTCCAATATTGTAACCACCCAGGGCGCTTAATGGGTCAAATACGGTACTTTGACGACTGAAAAAATAAATTTGCAGGTTCATTTTATGCATAAGAGTTACCGTCACCACTGTCTAATACCGTTACTTTTGTGCCGTTCTGTTGAGAATCTGTTTGGTTCTACACACCAGGCTCTTTATTCAAACGCTCTCAATGAGAAGCACTTGTAAGAATGCGAACTTTATTTCCTGTAGGCCTCGTCTTCATGTTCAACCGAAAGGGAAGAGCGATTCGAGACAGAGTTCTCTTTCTTGTGGCAATTCCAGGTTATGACGATCTTTCAAGCATGTGATCTGATGTGGGTATGATGATTTCATTTAAAAGGAAAGCAAGATGTAACATACATACAAGTTGAAATAATTTGACCCCACAATAAATTAATTAAAGAAAATGACAGGTAATTTATCATTGATGTAGAAAATTTAAAGACCTTGATTGCACCAATGATAGAAATGCTGTACGTCTGCATACATATAGTTGTCAGCGAAAAAGCTAGTTTCACAGCATTCCTACATACACCTTGTACTGACGAGTTTGGTTTTATGGAGACGTCTACTCTGTAACATGCATAAAGATAACCCAAATTTAATTTCTCAAAATAAAGTTGTGGAAATCAAGGCGCTGTTGATGATTACTGTAAATTATTAACAATTATTTTTTTTAGGATCATCGACACTTAGGGGAGATTCGAATTTCAATAACGAAAATGATATCCTTTAACCTGAAAATGGATTCTTAATTTTCCTACAAATGAAGATTAAACATTCGAGACATGTTTGGTGTCTAAGTCATCAAGGAAGCAAAAGTTAAAAGCAAATTTCCCAAACTAATGAAGAAAAGTCACAATCACTTCAAATTGTTAAATTAAACACAACATAATTCAACGCCTTGTCACACCAACTACTTTGAAACAATTGATCACAGAATGTCTTGGATGTTTATGGACAAGCTTTACATCTTTTGTTAACTTAGCATTTGGTTAAAAAAATTTAAGGTATTTTTGAAAATTGTATTAGCGTATAAAAGATATTCAGAATGTAAAAGTCATGTTGATAACCAGAAAATCAAAATAATTTAAAAGAAAAATGCCTTCGGAGGAACAAAGAAAACTGAAAAATATCATAATCCATGACGTTACCAAAACGTAATAAAAATATGTCGAGTTAATATGTGTGCAGAACGACGTTCATGTGATTGCTTAATTCCAAGGGTGTACTCAAAGGTATTGCAGTGCAATAAAATGGCTCGTTCACAAATTGATGAAGTACTGAATGATAACGCTGGATTTGTGTACTAATTACAGCTTCCTTCCATCAATTTAATGCTGAAAGTTCATACTACATAACTGTTTCTATTATAGGTCATGTGACTACACCATGTTGTTTCCAAAGTAATCCCTTGAGCACCATTTCGACCATCGCAGTTTTCATATGTAGTTTAACCTCTCGTTTACTTTCTCATTTGTTTCTGAAGATATATATTTGGAAACCAGGAACAGAGGTTCGATGTCACCAGAGAAAATAATATTCTTAACAGGTAACAAGCCTAAGAATATATATACGTCAAGTTACTGATTATAGTCAAGGGGTAGACTATTTAAGTTAGACAGAAGGTATAATATTAGCTAAATTTAAAAGATTGTTAATAACCATACTTTCTCAATTACATGGCTAATTCAATCGCATTGCATGTCTTTGTTGTGAGGAGTTTAAGTTATTACTTTGCTGTAATATCAAAATAGTGATTCTTAGTATTGAGCTAGATTCAATGAAATATGAAAGATGTCTTTTGAGACATTAATAAAGTTTTGATGAAACACTTAAAAGTAAGCATGAATATGTAGTTTTTGGGATGGTCGACGTTTGAATCAACACTGAAAGAACAAAAGAACGAAAGAACATTATTTTTCATCCATTACACGGAATGTGTGTATCATTATCACTTCTGAACATTTCCCTAATAACTATCAAAATTTCGTTGCATCAGTATATCACCAATATTTTAGGTTTGTTCTCATTAAACAAATCATGTAATAGAAACATGTTTGCTCAATAAGAAACTATTTCACATTCACTATTAATCAAAGCACTTTTTAAAACTCTCTTTCATTAAAGCTTTAACATAGCTGTTTTATTATTCATACTGGCAAGACCACAAAACAAGTGCCTTTGTATCCTAAGAAATTGACAAGGAACATGCCAACAATGAATCAAACATGAAGCCCATTATTGCCACATTGTACTCCAACCATGACATGTTTATGCTTGTGCCAGTTTTGTAGCAGTTTATTGAATAAGGACGATGGCTAGGAATTATATCATAATTGATAAAGATAGTCATCTTCCTGAACCCTCTTGAACAAATTTCAAATGCCTGCATTGTCAATATTGATTCAATCACAATTTGGCGAACGTTGATGCCCCGATAGATTATCATTTGTTACAGATAACTGATACTGTTTTGAACATAATAATCCACTCACCAAAGTTGTCAATATACATGTATACTAGTACATATACAGCTGATGCCTAAAATTTGTTTCATTGAATAATCATTGTCATTTTGATTCCATATTGGCGTCGTTTGATATAAATTGCTGTTTGCAATTAATTTGTTCATTTCATAAGGTTTGGTCATGTTCATCTCAAGGCAACACATAACTATTGTTTTGTGGACATTTGCCATGCAATGAAATAAGAACAAACCAAATGTTCTTTCTCTACATCGCTCAGGATATATAAGCTTTTTCTGACTCATTTGTATCTGCAGTTTTGTCCAATCTCTTCATTGATATCAAATATTATATGAAATGCTGACAATATGTGTATATTTGTTTGACTACGTTTGAAATTTGATTGCACTTGATAAATACTTATATTATTACACGTAACTAAAAATAGGGTTAGTAACTCAGTTAATTTACTGCAGATGTTAAAGATGGAACCAACCTGTAACCTGGCTGCAGCTCCCAAGTCTCTTGATGTTTGGGACACAATGTCCTAACATAATTGTTTTAAGGGAATTCCTCCCTCGACACTCTCCAGAGGAAGATGACAGTGCATTTTTAAATCAGTGTTGATAATTGCAGCTCTGTGTTCTTTTGGGAAAATATATTGCATTGCATCAAAAGTGTTCATACCATCTTGATATTGAAATCTCAAGAGACTTGTGTTTATTCTCTCTTGAATTCTTAATGCTCCTGACAGAAGTTAAGGTGAATCTGGCATGGTCTTCCATCCCTAAAATATTTTGCTTTATCTTTAACAAAATAAATATCTTAAAGGGGCAGTAGCACGTTTTTTTATCATTTTATATTTTAATTTTTCACTGATCATTGTTAGTTAATGCTAAATGTATTATTTTGACAGTGTCAAAAATCACATTACAGAAACCAATCATCCATAGTCAGAGGACAAAGTATGAAGATTCACATAAACTCCATTGATGGCCATTTTGTGTGAACACCTTTAATTCATTTTGTGTAATAAAAAGGAATCGCATGGCTAAACTTTAAGTTATATATTTGAATTATTACTGCTCTCTTTATTTTAAATACATTGTCTTTAAATTGGAACCATTATTTTCCTTTTTCTTGACACCACCTTGTATTCCCAATAGAAACGTTCTACTGCATATACATATGGTTTGAGGACTTGATTTCAGTCTATTTCTTTTATCAAGGTCATTGGATTTGTAACTTTTCGATAAAAACTATAGATCGAGAATATTACAAACATCTATATCATTTGACTGATTGATTCAGACATTTTAATTAGCACCCCCCTTTTCCAATATTGTAACCACCCAGGGCGCTTAATGGGTCAAATACGGTACTTTGACGACTGAAAAAATAAATTTGCAGGTTCATTTTATGCATAAGAGTTACCGTCACCACTGTCTAATACCGTTACTTTTGTGCCGATCTGTTGAGAATCTGTTTGGTTCTACACACCAGGCTCTTTATTCAAACGCTCTCAATGAGACACCACTTGTCAGAATGCGAACTTTATTTCCTGTAGGCCTCGTCTTCATGTTCAACCAAAAGGGAAGAGCGATTCGAGACAGAGTTCTCTTTCTTGTGGCTATTCCAGGTTATGACGATCTTACAAGCATGTGATCTGATGTGGGTATGATGATTTAATTTAAAAGGAAAGCAAGATGTAACATACATAGAAGTTGAAATAGTTTGACCCCACAATACATTAATTAAAGAAAATGACAGGTAATTTATAATTGATGTAGAACATTTAAAGACCTTGATTGCACCAATGATAGAAATGCTGTACGTCTGCATACATATACGTTGTCAGCGAAAAAGCTAGTTTCACAGCATTCCTACATACACCTTGTACTGAGGAGTTTGGTTTTATGGAGACGTCTACTCTGTAACATGCATGAAGATAACCCAAATTTAATTTCTCAAAATAAAGTTGTTGAAATCAAGGCGCTTTTGATGATAACTCTAAAAGTTTTAACAATTATTTTGTTTAGGATCATCGACACTTAGGGGAGATTAGAATTTCAATAACGAAAATGATATCCTTTAACCTGAAAATAGATTCTTAATTTTCCTACAAATGAAGATTAAACATTCGAGACATGTTTGATGTCTTAGTCATCAAGTTAAAAGCAAATTTCCCAAACTAATGAAGAATAGTCACAATCACTTCAAATTGTTAGATTAAACACAACATAATTCAACGCCTTGTCACACCAACTACTTTGAAACAATTGATCACAGAATGTCTTGGATGTTTATGGACAAGCTTGACATATTTTGGTAACTTAGCATTTGGTTCAAAATATTTAAGGTATTTTTGAAAATTGTATTTGCGTATGAAAGATATTCAGAATGTAAAAGTCATGTTGATAACCAGAAAATCAAAATAATTTAAAAGAAAAATGCCTTCAGAGGAACAAAGAAAACTGAAAAATATCATAATCCATGACGTTACCAAAACGTAATAAAAATATGTCGAGTTAATAAGTGTGAGGAACGATGTTCATGTGATTGCTTAATTCCAAGGGCTATTTTGTAACACGGAAAAATCGTTTGGTGTACTCAAAGGTATTGCAGTGCAATACAATGGCTCGTTCACAAATTGATGAAGTACTGAATAATAACGCTGGATTTGTGTAGTAATTACAGCTACCTTCCATCAATTTAATGCTGAAAGTTCATACTACATAACTGTTTCTATTATAGGTCAAGTGACTACACCATGTTGTTTCCAAAGTAATCTCTTGAGCACCATTTCGACCATCGCAGTTTTCATATGTAGTTTAACCTCTCGTTTACTTTCTCATTTGTTTCTGAAGCTATATATTTGGAAACCACGAACAGAGGTTCGATGTCACTAGAGAAAATAATATTCTTAACAGGTAACAAGCCTAAGAATATATATACGTCAAGTTACTGATTATAGTCAAGGGGTAGACTATTTAAGTTAGACAGAAGGTACAATATTAGCTTAATTTAAAAGATTGTTAATAACCATACTTTCTCAATTACATGGCTTACATGTCCATTCAAATTCAATAGCATTGCATGTCTTTGTTGTGAGAAGTTTAAGTTATTACTTTGCTGAAATATCAAAATAGTGATTCTTAGTATTGAGCTACATTCAATGAAATATGAAGGATGTCTTTTGAGACATTAATAAAGTTTTGATGAAACACTTAAAAGTAAGCATGAATATGTAGTTTTTTGGATGGTCGACGTTTGAATCAACACTGAAAGAACGAAAGAACGAAAGAACATTATTTTTCATTCATTACACGGAATGTGTGTATCATTATCACTTCTGAACATTTCCCTAATAACTATCAAAATTTCGTTGCATCAATATATCACTAATATTTTAGGTGTCTTCTCATTAAACAAATCATGTATTAAAACAAGTTTGCTCAATAAGAAACTATTTCACATTCACTATTAATCAAAGCACTTTTTAAAACTCTCTTTCATTAAAGCTTTAACATAGCTGTTTTATTATTCATACTGGCAAGATCACAAAACAAGTGCCTTTGTATCCTAAGAAATTGACAAGGAACATGCCAACAATGAATCAAACATGAAGCCCAATATTGCCACATTGTACTCCCACCATGACATTTTATGCTTGTGCCAGTTTTGTAGCAGTTTATTGAAAAAGGACGATGGCTAGGAATAATATCATAATTGATAAAGTTAGTCATCTTCCTAAACCATCTTGAACAAATTTCAAATGCCTGCATTGTCAATATTGATTCAATCACAATTTGGCGAACATTGATGCCCCCATAGATTATCATTTGTTACATGTGCTGTCAATAAAATGTCAGAACAACATCTGTTTGGTTCCTTCACAACAAGAATTATATCCTTTTTCATTTCTATTTCAACGATAAATAAAAACGATCAATATAAATTTGTGATTTTGAATAGTGTGTTTGCATCACTTTAGCTAAAGATATGGATAACCAAATATTTGCATAATTTAATGTTACTCTCCAGACATGAGTATGTTACATTGACAATTCGGTTACTACGCCACAACATCGGGTACGAACATTTGATGAATCGAGCACGGTTGAAATAAGTCAGTATCTGGTCCTATATCATCCAAAGTAGGAAAATATCAACAAGGGTAAAGGTAAATAGATTCCATTTGCGTACACGTTTGACATCCTCTTCCACGTAACAACTTGAATCAAGAATTGTTTTGTATTCATAATCTTTTACATACTGGCAATATCTTTTTTACGTTGATGACAATTAATTCTAAGATCCAATGTTAAAAGCTTAAAGTCCTATATGAAATGACTTTCGAAGTCAAATATCATTGTCTATGTAAACAGAAGCAACCAATGACAATGTATGAGTATATGGGTATAATTTTTGATATATTTGTCTAAAATGAGAGCACTCATAAGAAAATATAATAAAACCTTCATGTACATAAAATAATACATGTACATAAAATTCTTGAATCACTGACACCAACTTTGCACTTGACGAAGACTGAATGGTTACTCCCAATTGGGTTAATAAGTCAATTCGTCTAGAACTACAAATGCAGAAGATGGAATAAGACTTAACAGAAATCCTGAATGCTGTTTAAAGTCTCTTGATGTTTGAGACGCAAGGTCCTAGCTTAATAAAATTCCTCAACACGCTCCAGGGGAAGATGACAGCGCATTGCTAATTCGGTGATGATAATTGCTGCTCTGTGTTATTTCATAGAAACAAACTGCATTAGATTGATAGTGTGAATAACACATTTGTATTGATATCCGTGTATATTCATGCAAAGAATCTATATTCCCTACATTTATTACTACATTAGTTATCTTATCGAAGGTCGGATCAAATCAAAACGTAATACATAATTTAAAGAGATACTTATGACCAGTTTGACAATATGATTTTGGATAAGGTGAATTTAAAAAAAATGTTTCCATATTTAAATTCTGTTGTCACTTCAAGGAATATTGCTTGTTTGAGAATTAAAAATCTGGACAAATTATTTAAAGAAACAGGCTTGAATTGGCCAGGAGACATTAATGCAAGTTATTTTCTCAAGCCTCAGAGCAGTTAAATCCAGTAACTTAGCTGTGTCCTTCTTTAGAAGCCTGTCACCCCCACTAACCTTAGACCCTCTTTAAAGTATGTGCCTTGCAGGATCAGCTCAAATCGTTATTTTGCTAAGCCTCTTTTTCATGTTAAACCGGAAGCGAATGTCGTGACAGTCAATTTTGTTGTGAGGATGTCAAGTTATGGCCTTTGAAAGAAGGGTTTGTTCCCTGGTTTCTTAATGTTCTTTTCTAGACTAAGGATGAAGACTGACGCATGTTGACCTTGTTAAGCTACAACATGTGCAAAATTCTTTCCATATTTTACTGTTATCTTCGAAAAAAACGGCCTTATGCTCATAGAATAAAAACTTCAATATGAAAAAACTATAATATACCATAATCATGTCTTTTAAAAGTCAATATTCCTAAGAATATAATGTATGTACATAGGAATTGAAAAAAATTCTGGAACCGTCTTTTGTACCGTAAAAATCTATATTTAATGGGTCAGTTTTGTTTTGGCAGCACATTTTCTTTAAAATTCTCTGTTAACATTTTCCAAAATAAAAAAAGTTTATGTCAAATGTGCTATATTCATAGAATTATACATCTTATTAATCTACCAAAGCAAAAACCAATAGAGGTCAGTTTTGTGTGAACACATTTATTTGTTTAAGGAAGAGAAACTGATTCTCCTAAATTCACTGAACATGACACGTTTGTTTTACAACAACATTGTCTGGCAATGGGTTACATTTATTTTCTTTTTCATGAGATCCTGTTATTCACTTCAAATCGTGCAATTGCCTACTTGAATCTTCAGTTCTTTATCATCACCCTTTATGTGGCTAAGTAGTTATGTTCTATTAGAAAAACAAACCAGTCAAATTCCCGCTGACTTATTTCCCTGGAGATGAAACCTTCACTCTTGTCAGACATTGAGGCGAGTATTCTTCTCATCTTTTCCCTTTTTGTGCAGTTTGACAGTTTGTTAAGATGCAGCTGTTCATTAAGATTAAAACCTAGGGATGCCACTACCTCTTTCCCGTCAACTACCTCTTTCCCTAGTCTTGCTATCCGTTTGTCAGCTGTCACTAGTACAATTTCAATGATGCAAGTAAATATGTGATCTTTACTATAGCTTTATGACAAATATACAGTTTGGATAAGTGTTAATGGAACATTTATTACACACATGTGAGTGAGAACACGAGATATTTTTGCTATCTAATATATGTCAGATACTGCAAACGCCGCCTCTGATTGGTCAATCCATGGTGATGACCCGAGGTCACGATGACCGAACTACTTTTTTCATTTTTAAGTTACAATTAAAATTCATTAATTACTTTCACGAGCAGGTAGAATATAGCCCTTTAAATAAACAAACATACGACAGATTTTATTTGTTTAAATGTCAACCAGTCGATGTCGAAAAACTAGGTACAATAATGATAAGAATGGCTAAATCAACTGGTTTGGACAATCAACAGTTAATGAACTATTCAGCATGCAAATACCTTGTGCAGAAACTCATTGACCAGAACATTCCTCCAACTGAAATCATGCAGAGTTTAGGACATTGTAATGTGCAAAGCAACAACGAACAGCCTGGTACGCTTGTACTTCCGTTACACACAGCAACAGCGAGTGTGAGTGATCTCCCTTCCGCCGTCAACATATTGTCAATCTCGGACCGCAGTCACTTGCTTCGGTTCAGTGCACTCCATTTTCTCGGTTCCAATATACGAGGGAACCATTAATGTGAACTTCTATGGTTCAGATGCAAAGCAGCCTCGTCTCACGGATAATGATGGCTGTTAGTATAGGCTAATACTAAACATAAGATACATTTACAAGCCACGAGTTGTAATAAATACGGTATCCATAGGGAACTCGTTTGGTATTCTCTATATATCTAATGACACTTCCGGGAAGATCAGATCAGCATACCATACAGAACAATTTCACAGTTGCACACGCATTTGTTTGACATTTATTTTTTCATATCTGAAATTATGAAATGCTGTCAGCATAAGATCTTGAAATGTCATTTTTGTCAAAAGAAAACATGTGCAGTAAGCTTTTCATCTCGTACGTTTAGGAAATATCTATAGTACAGTGCTGTAGAGTAGATTCATTGGCATAGATTGTACAATAATATCTGAAGAACTCTAACTTTTTATTTCAAACGAGGGCCTCATGTGTGTTCAAACATGTCGTGATGAGAGTTAGTTTAAACATTTTGTTGCCTTCAAACGATTTGGTATTGACTAACAGGATACTCTTTTACCTTCAGCACTGAGGACCGAGGGTGAACAGAGCTTGGTAGATGCTTGGTAAAATTGGACACCAACTCTGACCCAGATTCGAGTTTTTGGGACGAGTCTTTTGATATTTAGATAACTGCAATAGATATCGGCTCAGGGACTGTGATAGGAAATTGAAAGCTCCGAGGTACCTGCATTAACGAGTATGGAATAATGAAGTCACGATTCAATGGCTTTGTATGAATAAATAAGGTATTTATATGCTTTTGTGTTTGTTTATCCCGCAATACTTTTGAATAAGAAACACATTGTTTGTGTTTATTAACGTAGTTAAAACAAAGAATAGATCCTAATAATCCTGAAAATTTTACCAGAAATAGTTATATATATTACATGAAAGTGATAAAATGTGATATCTAAAGATCGGAGGTTAGATAGCTGCTAACTAAATTGATGAAGGTACTTATGTTAAATTATTGAAAACGAATATAACATGGGTAGATTTCCTGTATTTCCCAAAATAATTGATAGTTCATTCGCATAACAAATCGTTTGCATGGATTTCTATTTATTTCATGACGGAGTTCATTGTCATAATGATTGGTTAAGTGATTCAGTCAGGGATGCCAAAAGCTATTTTTCAAATATTGCATGAGAAAAATAATAAAGCCCATGTCGCACAGACGGCTAACACATGTTATCTGTCAGAAAATTGATATTGCATGTGAAATATAATCATGTTATAATGTAACATCGTTTGCCAAATTATGATGGAATGAAAATTGACAGTGCAGTGGAGGCATTTAAGATTGAACAATAATTCATCATTCATAGAAATGGTTATTTTTAACTATAGTGTAGGAATTTCCAATCTGTTTAAATTGTCACACATCGATTGATGTCGCCTGTAGCTTTACCATTGAAATAAAAAGATAACTTTGAACTGTTAAAAATACTCAATCCTATTCCAATTCATGTTATAACTGCTTTCGAAATTTCAATTTGTTTTTTCTGCTTTGATGCATTTTCTGTGTAAATCTTCTCGAAATATCGAGACTCTTGATAGACTGCAAAGCAGGTAAACAATTAATTTTATTTTGTAAGAATACAGGGATTCATAACTTTCCTTTTGTCCATGCGTCCTTCCATAAACCATTGGTATAACTACAATGACTAGGTTTTTCATGTATCATCCATTCCTAAAGTTACTCTTTTCAAAGAGTTATAATCCTATAAACCGTAAAGGGGCAGTAGCACGTTTTTTGATAATTTTATATTTTAAAATTTTCAGTGATAATTGTAAGTTAATGTTAAATGAATTATTTTGACAGTGTCAAAAATGTCATTACACAAGTCAATCATCCATAGTCGGAGTACAAAGTATAAAGATTCACATAAAATACATAGGCCGCCATTTTTGTGTGAACACCTTTAATTCATTTTCTGTAAGAAAAAGGAATCGCATGGCTAAACTTTATGTTAAATATTTGAATTATTACTGCTCCATTTAGTTTAAATACATTGTCTTTCAATTGGAACCATTAATTTTCATTTTCCTGACATCACCTCATATTCCCCCCTAAAAACGTGCTACTGCCCCTTTAAAGAATCAGTGATAATAATGTTTTTCCTTCTCTACGTGACTGTCCATGTACATATCATTTTGAAATACAAGTAAAATTTTAAAAATAGTGGGAAATGCTACAAAGAGACTGCCGGTGTTTCTACATGTTTTGAGACATTTAAACCTTTTTATGATCTTTACAGGCTGCAAGTACTTCATGGGAGTAAAATGCAGGCTTATCAGACAATCAAAGTGGTATAATATTTATATCTACTACTTCTTAAGTCTTAATTAGGGCAGAAAAACTTTGAAGCATACTTACAACTACATTATGATAATTTTTTCACATACACAGATTTTTTTTTATCTCAACCTGCTGTCAACAAATAGTTGTTCAAATATACATTTCATCTCATAAGATATTTCAATATAAATACAAACCACAGTCTGAACAAACATAATACCAATGTTCACCCTATCATGTCAGTAGTTGTAAAAGGTATTTATCTCTGGGTAGTGAATGTTGTCGGGGTATATATAACAACACAAGAACATATGCTGACTTCTTCAAACTCCCTGAGTCTTCACTGTATGATATCTGTTATCTTACACTACCACAACCGTTGTCTCTTAGTTGCGTCATGGATGCATGACAGTATACATCGGCACGTTGTAATAATCCTGTGCTCTGGAAGAGCATGGACAGGTGTAATCAAAGCTCTTCGGTTGTCAAATTGATAGTTGTTGGTGACTTATCATTGACAGATGGCAAATTTCATTCGAGGTAAGAATATCAAAATAAGGCATACATGAAGAGATTAAACTGTGATTGTTAATATCTCATGACTTGTTACCGATTGTATGACTCAAAGACTGTTCAATATGACGTGCAAGACGATATCCAAGCCCTCCTTTAAATATATAGGCAAGCTTCAAAGCTGATTTAATGTTGAGGCTTAAACTGCTGACAGGTATCATCATTTGACAATTGAATTTTTTCATTACATACATGTATGAAAGTTTTGGAAGTGATCGATGACACAACCGTAGTTCATACCTGGTACAAAAGTAACACAACTTAAAACTTTAAAAAATATTGCGTAAAAGTCATTTACAAGAATGCCGGGAGAACCAAAATTTGGAAAATAAAGTGGAAAATGGTTCGTTCCTTCTTTAATTTTGGTTAATTTGTTGTTTAAACGAATGGTGGATTAAAAAGAAGTACTCTATTTCAAGCTTCTATCATTTTTAGTGTAGTTCTTCATAAAAAAAGGTGGTTAAGTTTCCTTTGAACGGCAGTTTCTTTTGCACTAGACGATACAAAGAGACATATTGATTTTGGTGGTTTTTTATTCATATGCTCACTTTTAGACATGCCAAACACAATGGTTCGTTCACACAGCATTAATATTGATTTGCATGACATTGCATTTTTATGGTTGCATGAAGTACAATAATTCTCGTTTATTGAAACCCAGCAGATGATTATCTGACAAGGAATTGACAAGGATTTGAAATATAACAATGTGAAAGTACACCAGCGTCTGTCGAACATTACATTATAAAATTGGCAGTGCAGGCATTTGGGAAATATTCACTAATGCAATTGTCAGCGAGATAATCATTTTAACCAATTTGTGATATTTTAAAATAGTATTTTTGTTATGTAACTAACTGTTTTTAAACTGATAAACTACTACTAAAAATGAATAACCAGGTATCAAACATTTGTGAATACTTTTACAGTTTTGAACATAATCATCCACTCACCAACGTTGTCAATATACATGTATACTAGTACATATACAGCTGATGGCTAAAATTGGTTTAAGTGAATAATCGTTGTCATTTTGATTTAATCTTGGCGTCATTTGCTGTATTCCATTAATTTGTTCATTTCATAAGGTTTAGGCATGCTCATCTCAAGGCAACACATTGCCATACAATGAAATAAGACCAAACCAAATGTTCTTTCTCTACATCTCTCAGGATATATGAGCTTTTTCTGACTGAACCTCTCTGCAGTTTTGTCAAATCCCTTCATTGATATCAACTAGTATATGAAATGCTCACAATATATGTATATTTGTTTGACCACTTTTGAAATATGTTTACACTTGATAAATACTTATATAATTACACGTTACTACAAATAGGGTTAGTAACTCAGTTTATGTACTGCAGATGTTAAAGATGCAATCAACCTGTAACAGATCACCGTGGCTGCAGCTCCCAAGTCTCTTGATGTTTGGGACACAATGTCCTAACATGATTATTATAAGGGAATTCCTCCATCAACACTCTCCAGAGGAAGATGACAGCGCATTGTTAATTCAGTGTTGATAATTGCAGCTTTGTGTTCTTTTGGGAAAATAAATTGCCTTGCATCAAAAGTGTTCATACCATCTTGATATTGAAATCTCAAGAGACTCGTGGTTTTCCTCTCTTGAATTCTTATTGTCCCCGACAGATAGCCTAAGATTTCATCAGTGTTGGTAAACAAGTATTTATCTGTATTGTTCATGTGAATCTGGTCTTCCATCTCTCAAATATTTTGTTTTACAAATAAAACTCTTAAAATGATATAAAAAGGTAGATAACACTCACGGATACTTAAAAAACCTAGAGGAATTTGAAATCCCTATTATCAGTTGAGAGTCTCAATAAAGTGAAATGATTTGAATTTGATTTCACATAGTCGGGTTCATGTTGTTACCTTATAAAATCTTGATACTTGATGTTTGTAGATTGTAAACAAATTCTTTGATGACTGAAAGGTTCATTTTAGGCAGAAGGGTTACCTTCACCACTGTCGAATACCGCTTATTGTGTGCCGTTCTGTTTGATAATCTATTTGCGTCTTCACACCAGGCACTAAATTCAAATGCTCTCAAGGAGCCTTGACCACTTGTCAGAATGAGAATTTCATTTCCTGTTGGCCTCGACTTTGTGTTCAACCGAAAGGGAAGAACGAATCGAGACAGAGTTCCCTTTTCCATTGACGATTCTATGACGAAATTTAACAAGAAAACAAGATGTATGTAAAATATATACAAGTTGAAAGAATTTGATACCACAATAAGTTAAAGAAAATGACTGGTAATTTATCATTGATGTAGAAAATTTAAAGACCTTGATTCCACCAATGTTAGAAAAGCTGTACATCTGCATACATGCACATTGTCATCAAAATAGCTAGTTTCACATCATTCCTACATGCACCTTGTACTTACGACTTTGAGTATCAATAACTTGTTTCTTTGAAAATAGGGAACATTGGTGATATTCAACATCAAATAAATACAGAATCTTCACTGAACCACAGTTTGACAACTTTATTGATTATTATTATTGAAAGTCTAAATAGGGTTCATGTAGACGTCTACTCTGTAACATGAGTGAAGATGACCAAAATTTAGTTCCTCAAAATAAAGTTGTGGAAATCAAGGCTCTTTTGATGATTACTGTAACATTATTAACAATTATTTTGTTGAGGACCATCAACACCTAGGGGAGATTCGAATTTCAATAACGAAAATGATACCCTTTTACCTGAAAATGGATTCTTAATTTTCCTACAAATGAAGATTAAACATTCGAGACATGTTTGATGTCTAAGTCATCAAGGAAGCAAAAGTTAAAAGCAAATTTCCCAAACTAATGAAGAATAGTCACAATCACTTCAAATTGTTAAATTAAACACAACAGAATTCAACGCCTTGTCACACCAACTACTTTGGAACAATTGATCACAGAATATCTGGGATGTTTATGGACAAGCTTGACATCTTTTGGTAACTTTGCATTTGGTTCAAACTTTTAAAGGTAATTTTGAAAATTGTTACGGCGAAAAAAAATATTCAGAATACAAAACTGAAAATGAAATGAAAAGAAAAATGATTTCTCAGGAACAAAGAAAACTAAAAAATATCATAATCAATGACGATACCAAAACGTAATGAAAATATGTCGAGTTTATAACGACGTTCATGTGATTCCTTAATACCAAGGGATATTTTGTAACATGGAAAAATCTATATGTGTACTCTGTGAGTATAAAATGGGAATTTGTCACAAAGGTATTGCAGTGCAATACAATGGCTCGTTCACAAATTGAATGATAACGCTGGATTTGTGTAGTTATTACAGCTACCTTCTATCAACTTAATGCTGAAAGTTCATATTACATAACTGTTTCTAAGGTCATGCAACTACACCATGTTGTTTCCAAAGTAATTCATTGAGCACCATTTTGACCATCGCAGTTTGTGGTTTAGGGTCTCGTTAAACTTTCTCTCTTTAAATTATATATTTGAAAACCACGAACATAGGTCCGATGTCATCAAAGAACAATTATTATCCACAATTAGCAAGCCCGAGGACATTTTATTCGTCCAGTAGCTGGGTATAGTCAAGGGGTAGACTATTTTATAATATTTAAGCAGGTAGTACAATATTAACTGATTTTAATAGATTGTTAATTTACAATAGTTTCTCAATTACGTTGCTTACATTATAATTCAATCAGCTATGTTGTGATAAGAGGAGTTTAAGTTATTACTATGCTAAAAAATATCAAAGTAGAGAGTTATAGTCTTTGGCTACATTTAATCAAATAGGAAATATTATTTTTGAGTGATTAATAAAGTTTTCAAGAAATAACTCTTGAATGTAAATATGGCTAGTAGTTTTTTTGGATGGTCGACGTTTTCATCCACAGTTAGGAAAATCATTATTTCTCATTTATTTCAAGGGATATGTGTGTATCATTGTCACTTCTTAATATAACATCAAATGCTCGTTGCATCAATTTATAACCAACATTTTAGGTCTGTTTTCATTAAACAAATAATGGGGTAAACCAACGTTACATAGAAAAATGATTGATCAATAAGAAACTATTCGACATTCAATATTAATGTAATCACTTTTAAAATTCTATTCCATTAAAGCTTTAGCATTGCTGTTGTATTATTCATACTTGCAAGATCACAAAACCAGTGTCATTGTATCCCAAGAAATTGACAAGGAACAAGCCAAAAATGAATCAAACATGATGCTCGATCTTGCCACATTTTACTATGACATTTTTATGCTTGTGCCAGTTTTGTAGCAGTTTATTGAATAAGGACGAAGGCTAGGAATTATATCATAATTGATGAAGATAGTCATCTTCCTGGAATCTCCTGAACAAATTTCAAATGCCTGCACTGTCAATATTGATTCCATCACAATTTGGCGAACGTTGATTCCCCGATAGATTATCATTTGTTACATGTGCTGTCAATAAAATGTCAGAACAACATCTGTTGGGTTCCTTAACAACAAGAATTATATCCTTTTTCATTTCTATTTCAACGATAAATAAAAACGATAAATATAAATTTGTGATTTAGAATAGTGTGTTTGCATCACGTGCACTGGCTTAAGCTAAAGATATTGATAACCAAATATTTGCATACTTTAATGTTACTCTCCAAACATGAATATGTTACATTGACAATTCTGATAATACACCAAAACATCTCTTCGCAAGAACTGTCTTGTTTAATGTTGTTTAGGAGGTGAAACACGGCACAAACATGTTATGAAATCAAGCATGGTTGAAATAAGTCATTATCTGGTCCTATCAAGTAGGAAAATATCAACAAGGAAAAATGTAAATAGATTCCATTTGCGTACACGTTTGACATCCTCTTCCACGAAACAACTTGAATCAAGAATTGTATTGTAATTCATATTCTTATACATACTGACTATATTATTTTACAAAGCATAAAGTCCTATATGAAATGACTTTCGAAGTCAAATATCATTGTCTGGATAAACACAAGCAACCAATGACAATGTATGACTATATATATATGATTTTTGATATATACACAAAGAACTTAATTAAGCACCGCCCATTTTATAAAATTAAATTGGGAGCTCTTTGAATATTGGGATATGTTTGATGTATTGACCACCCTAGATATATCAATTGCCGTTTTATTTACTATTTAAGTGATGTAAAAATCCTTACAATACAAAATAATTGAAAATATGAGACAAAATGTGAGACCACTGAAATTTGGCTAAATATAACTATTGTCAATGGTTAGAAACCACGCATGAAACATTGGATTTTTAAAATTAAAAATAACATGTTTGATCCCTAGTTGACATTCAAATAGAGAAACCTTTATGTAAATTTGAGCTTCTTTGAGTTGGACTTGTTGGTCAAACACTTCTTCTCTCTTTAGATAAGCCATTATCTTTAAGAGTCGCCAGTTTTTTCTTTAGGGAAGTTTTTTTCAAATTTGATATTTGATAATTTTGTGATTTTGAAGGCTCATACAGCTCTAACGACTAACATTTGATGAGAGGTCCTTACTAAATTTTATCAACTCAGTCAAGAGAATTATCATTACCATATTGCAGCAAAAGTTATTTACTTTCATTTTCAGTTATAAGTAAACTTGGATTTACAAAAATACCAAGCCGGGGGAAAATTTTTATCCAGCGACAATGAATCGTAAATTGAGTGAAGTTTTCATTTCAACACTGCTAAATGATCGTTCTATCGAAAAATCCTAACTGTTTTTCTGGAACTTTGTATGGTTTTTTAACAGAATTTTTTTTTTCTAAAAACATTGGGGGTGCTTAACTAAGTTCTTTGTGTATATTTGTCTGAAATGAGAGCACTCATAAGAAAATATAATGAAACCTACATGTACATAAAATAATACATGTAGATAAAATTCATGAATCACTGACACCAACTTTGCACTTGACGAAGACTCAAAGGTTACTCCCAATTGGGTTATTAGTTCAATTCATCTAGAACTACAAATGCAGAAGATGGAATAAGACTTAACAGAAAATCCTGAATGCTGTTAAAAGTATCTTGATGTTTGAGACGCAATGTCTTAACTTAATGAAATTCCTCCCTCAACACTCTCCAGGCGAAGATGACAGCGCATTGCTAATTCAGTGGTGATAATTGCTGCTCTGTGTTATTTCATAGAAACAAACCGCATTAGATTGATAGTGTGAATACCACATTTGTTTTTGATATCCATGTATATTCATGCAAAGAATCTATATCCCCTACATTTATTACTACATTAGTTATCTTACCGAAGGTCGGATCAAATTAAGACTTAATACATAATGTAAGAGATACTTATGGTCAGTTTGACAATACGATTTTCGATAAGGTGAATTTAAAAAAAATATATTCCCATATTTAAATTATGTTGTCACTTCAAGGAATATTGCTAGTTTGAGAATTAACAATCAGGACAAATTATTTAAAAAAACATGCTTGAATGGCCGGGAAACATTATTGCAAGTTATTTTCTCAAGCCTCGGAGCTGTTAAATCCAGTAACTTAGCTATGTCCTCTTTAGAAGCATGTCACCCTTACTAACCTCAGACTCTCATTAGAGTATGCGCTTAGCAGGATCAGCTCAAATAGTTAATCCTCTAAGCCTCTTTTTCACGTTTAACCGGAAGCGAAAGCCCTGACAGTCATGTGACGATGCTAAGTTATGCCATGGAAAGAAAGATTTGTTCCTTGGTGGAGTATGAATAAAGACTGACGCGTGCTTACCTTGTTTTAGACTACAAAATATATGTAGCTATATTCTTTGCATATTTTACAGACGCATGCCAGTTAATTTATAAAAAAAATTTGATTGGCTCATAGAATAAAAGCTTCGTTATGTTTTGTAATTCTTTGATGAAATGAAATTTAAACCACAATCATGTCTTTGAAAAGTCAACATTGCCATGAATATATTGCATGTACATTGGAATCGAACAAAATTTTGAATCGTTTTTTGTATCGAAGAAATAAAGATTTGATGGGTCAGTTTTTTTGGGTAGCACTATTTAAAAAAATATTCACTCTTGACATTTTTAGAAATGAAAAAAGTAAATTCCACATGCGTTATACATCATATAATTTAACTAAAGCACAAACCATTAGCAGCCAGTTTTGTGTGAACACCTTTTATCTATTTGAGGAAGAGAAACTGATTCTCGTTAATTCACTGAACATGACACGTTTGTTTTATAAAATCATTTTTATATTTAAGATACACTGTCTGGCAATGGGAAACATTTTTTTCTTTCATGAAATCTTGTTATTCACCTCAAATCGTGCAACTGCCTACGTGAATCTTCATTTCTTTATCACCATACGTTATGATTCTGAGTGTTTATGTTCTATTAGAAAACAAACCAGTCAAATTCCCGCCGGGAGATGAAACTATCACTCTGTCAGACACTGAGGCGAGCATTCTCCTCAACTTTCTTTTTATGTGTGTACATGGTGACAGTTTGTTAAGATGCAGCTGTTCATTAACATTGAAACCCATGTTTGACATTACCTCTTTCCCTGGACTTGCCATCCATTTTAAGCTTTCACTTGTATGATTTCGATGATGCAAGTACATGTGTGATCATTACTAATAATATCCCAATAATATCTCCATAACCATCGCATATGAATATAATTACATTTTTCATTGTAAAGCACTTAACAATTTAAGGAAACAATATTTACTTAGCTCTCTTACGAAATTTCCAAATATATCAAACTTCAGAAAAATTATATCTACAAATAAATCTCAAGACTTAGTTAATTTGTCATATTTTATCAAACGTCTTTCATCTCTTGTGAGAAAGGAATAAGTGCATTTGAAGCTTTGTGAGTCTATCTTCTATCTTGAATATATTTTTTTATCATATAATGGAGGGTGTTATCGATGCAATAAAGCCATCGGATAAACTTGGTATCAGATTTGCTTAAAATCTGATAAAGATACAAATTAGGTCAAAATCCAAACTTTTTTCTCAAAACTCCATGCATTTCATGCGAGTCCTAAACCGGTCACTAGCCATTGATAACGTCGTCGGGAGTTTTCATGTTTTGTGTTTTTTTATCGAACAAAATATCGTACAAAAGTCGTCAGGGTAAACTTATCACGCATTCGTATTTTAGAAATTATAGCTTGGTTATTGCAGCATTTCAAGTTGTTTTCATCGTTCGTTTAAAATATATAACGATATGCAGCTAACAATATCGACTATCGAAAAATATGTGCTTCAATTTTCGTGAATAAGATAGGCCAAGATCGCTTTGACCGTTTCGGTTACCAACTTATCAGCAAAAACAAATCATATTCTAGTGATAGTACAGATTATCTAGTAGCGGAGTAACAAACGCAACAACCCTCACCTTCGCAAATTGTCGGCGTTTGGTCTAAGGATACCGTAACTGAACTGGCGTAACAACAATGACAATGCAACTTTTCAAAATGCAGTTAGAGTTACTTCCCCTGTTGTAGCGACGTTGACAAGTGGTTCTTACACATTTTGTGTTTTAAAAATATACAATGTTAACTCGTGCACTAGGAATCAGACTGAAAATGTCGATAGATTGTAGAAGACGTTTCTAACACTGTGAACAAATCATTTCATGAAGGAATATTTCTAGACTGTTCACAACCATACATCGCCGACAATATGACCTTCACCTTGGTTTATTGTGAAAGCAATTTCTCCGCGAAATCTAGGTCAAACATATTTTTAGAAGGAATCAAATTTTCGTTTAAACCCGTTTATTTCAAAATGACATTAAAAGATAAAGAAATTATTAACCTCGTGTGTTTCCGTATCATTAATATCATATAATAGGAATAAAAATATATGTATTATGATCGCCAAAGGCTCGCATAATACAAATTTTATTCCTACGGAAACACACTCGGTTAATAATCTCTATTAATCAATATGTATTACATTTTGTAAATATGCTCTTGTACCTACAATGTGATTTTATGAGAATAAAGAATTGAATTGAGAACTAAAGCTTTATGCCAAATATAAAGTTTGGATAGGTTATTGGAACAGATCTTCCAACGACACTTCAAGACAGATCAGATCAGCACTCTATACAGAAAAAATTCACAGTTGTACGCATTTGTTTGACATTTGTCATTTTATGACTGAATTTATAAGATTGATAGATCAAAAACATAATTTATGTAAGATTGAATTTCTGCATGTAGGAGTATTTGAATGCACCGCTGACCTAAGGAATCCCAGAAGTCCCGAAAGGCTGTCAGCATCTTAGAGTGTTCTGAAATATTCATTAATGCTAATGTTAATGCATCATTAATTGGTATCTTCGTGAAGGATTATTTCACTTCCAGATGTGCCACAGTGAAGATGGACTTGATTTTCTCCTATAATCGAGTGATTTTGACAATGCGACAGTCGTTTCCTGATATGTTGCTTAAAACATTGCGATAAACAGTTACCAATTGTTGAAATATTTTCTGAGCCATGGGATATGTCGTTCCGCAATAAATAGTTTATTTAAAACTGAGGAGATAAATATAATTTTTGTCAAAAAAAGATATATACAGTATGTTTTCATCGAGCACATGAGAAATTTCATAGTAATGTCATGGACATAGATGATACAGTTATATCTAAAGAACTCAACCATGAAACTAAATTGCTATTTCACACGAGGGCTAACAATGTGGGATTTATAATTTTTTGGGTACTTTTATGTCATAAACATTGTCAAGGCTTCACAGTTAAGATATTGCTCTTCAATAATCGTTTAAGTCTAGGCACAAACTGTCGTTGTAAATTCAAATAAAAAAGGACATTGTAATCTATATACGTTCGACACATAGGAACGTCAACATGCATCAAGTCTAAGTTGTCAGCAAAATGATTTCTTTCATGTCGTGCTTATGTCATATCAACGTGCTAACTATATGTACCGTTGTATGTGTAACAAGTTTGAGTAAGATTGGAATTATCCGATTATTGACTAATAACACAAAATTTCATGTTTTCCTACAAACCGCGTTTTGACATGCCATCGATACAAATTGTGTATGAATAGTTTCAGCTATTGTCTGAATCATTAACATCTGTTGTTGAGGGTTAGGCTCCTAAAGGACACAATATCCACTTCCATGAAGAATCCTGTGATGAATCATCATTTCCAATTTTAATATTAACTTCAATTTCTGAGGTGTTGGATTTCATCAGCTTTAAAACATCTGCTGTCTCCAAACCCTCTTGAGTCCGATTTTGTAACAACTGTTTTTCTTTGGCTTCTTAATGCACAATATCATTTCAAAAGATTATGCAGCCTTAATGGTGATAACTCGCAGGGAAGCCAAATCCAATCTCAATAATACAGGTTTGAGTTGAAATATTTTTTGGATTTTTTGACACTTTTTTAGTTTTTGAATCTTTATAGAAATCAACCGGAACTACGAAACGAAACAAAAATCAAATCAAACCCACATTCATCAATACCGTGATGTCGATCAGCTTTTGGCAATCATATATTTAATCCCTAAATCTCTAAATTTAATATTTAAATCTTATAGCCCTTAACTGTTACACAACTGTACATGGGATTCTATTCTCTGTAAAATATCACCAATGAGAGGTGCGGCTTTGTAATAGATCTTTACAGTTACAATAAAGATTATATGGACCGGTTACTCGAAACGCAACGCCCGGTATCATGATATTTAGCAAAATACACTACGTTACCAATGTCATGTCTCATACGTATATGAGGGCAGAATAAGAGTTTAAATCATAAATATTGTTGATCATGTAAAAAGAGTTTTTGAGAATTTGATGATTCAACCCTAAAGACTATTAGTAACTGAAAGGAAAACAACCTTAAGTACCAAATCAGTGCAATGACACAAGAAAGTTACATTTATAATGAGAAAATATCATCTTATCTGAAGTTTGTCTCTTGATACTGGAAATACGTCTATTGGAAATATTTTAACAAAGATGTCAATTAACCATTTTAATGTGCAAAATGGTACTTTCGAAATTGAAATAACATCAAACTGTCTTCGTTAAATTTGCAATAGCTATTATGCATTAATGTTTGCCAATGTTACGGTTTATGCTTCTGTTAATACTTCGATTTATTTGCTTATGGTTAATTTTTGGACAAATAGACATTGAATTACGAGTGTTTTGATTGAACAACTTCATTAAAGTATGGTATATTCCCTAGCTACGAACAAACACCAGCCTAGATTGTAAAAAAGATGCATTCCTGTATTTGAAAAAGTCAGAAATATAAACAATTAATTTCGAATTAGAAAAATATTTATCCGAATGTTGTTTAGACGATTTGCCCCACCTCTATGCATTTAGTCAAAGTAAACATATAACCATGTTTCAAACGTTCAGATATAATGTTGCAATCAATGTGAACATATTGTTTCATGAATATATATAATATATATGCATTGCTTATGATAATCACTTCCTACAGAAAACAACGACAATAGCTATAGGTAACTCGGTGCTTTCAAATTCATGACACGCCCTTTTAGTAGAATGTTATTGCAGTGATTTTAAGATCAAGGGACGCTTCGCATAAAAGTTTGGATCCTTTGAGATTATTTCGTGATGTGTTTGAGCCATTCCTCTTAAATTGTCCAGAAAATGTGGCAAATAAAATCGCCCGAACCATATGCCTTGTTGCCTTCCGCAACGTTAGCTTTCGTTTTAAAAAAGAGTACACAGTTAATAAGTTATTTTCTGATCATAGTACTGAAGTGCCATATCGTTTGGCGACTTTGAAAGTTATTGCATTTTCCATAAGAAAAATTATAATATGTTTCTTGAAAGAAATATGTGAAATGTAACTTTTAAACGGTAAGGGTTCTGAAACCGTCTCTTCCTTTCAGCTAATCACAAGGCTTAATAGATTTGGACGAGAAGCAAGGAGCAATGAACAGGTTACTCGCAAAATCACCTGTTGTTTGTGTCCTTAACATTCATAATACAATGATGTGTTTGTTTATCTTATAGCTAAGTAAACTTTCTGTAGAAATTATCAAATGTGAAATATTATTTGATCTAAGAATACAAGCCATTATTTTGCCAATATTTAGTTTTGATATTCAACAGGGCAGACCATGAACATAAACATTGACCCTTCATAGAAGGTCACAGTTAAAATGTATCATATAACAAAAATATAATGTTTTTAATGTTAATGCCGGAAAGGTTAACACTTTTGACATTCAGTGAAATTTCACTGATTTTACAGTAGTGAGATTTTAATCCCTGAAAACGATTATCATAAACACCTATTAATAGTGGTAGAGACACACGATATCCGTCTTTCGTCAGACGTTTTAGCTTTTGAATTATTTATGAAATTCTACCGGTATCAAAAGTGATGCAGATGATTTCACAATGTGTGCTGGGACATGCCTAACGCCAATAACAGGGATATATTTGCCTAAGTGATTTCTTAAAAGTTGAAAGTCATGAATATAGTTGTATCACTGTGTATAACCGTACACCGGAACTAGCGAGGTGTACGGCGGAAAAATGTTGCTAGCGAGGAGCCGAAATCGAAAGTTAGGTAATATTTTACTTCATAACTTTCAAATAATCAACATCATGTGGTAATTTTAGCACACATACTTAGTAAAATGTATGTGCTTATCATTCTGTATCCAAGGGACAGTAACAATGACAGTTGCGAGTAAGGCTGTTGTTAGTAACATATTTGCTGTCTCTGACTATGAACAGGATATGACATTAAATAGTTATGCCTCGGAAAGCTATTGACATGATAATAACATAGAAAAAGTTGATGAAACGGCGATGATTGCTTTTTAAGTGATCCCGTTTGCGATCACGCTCCTCGCTAGCAACATTTCTCCGCCGTACACCTAGTTCCTGTATACGGTTATACACAGTGTGTATATGAAAAAAGAATTTCCCGAAGGAGGTTCAATCGCTTTATGCAGTGGTAGTCGATATTTCCAGAAATTGAGTTTACTATACTTAATCATATTTTTCTACTCATAGTTGTTGATCACGTTGTAAAATATGCTTCTTTCATTGTTCTCCAAGCAGATGTAAGTTCTCAATAAAATACTATCTTATTAGTACTTCACCAATCGAGTTTTGAAAGTATCATGAAGTCTTATTTCAGCTATCAAATAAAAAGCAACTAAAGAACATAAACACTCCGAGGTTATTATTAACATATAATCTGACATAAGCCAGTATACCTATCACTTTTTAATCATGATTTTGAGAAATTATGATAGGAGTTATGCCGGTAAATGGTAAATTCAAAGTGCCTATTGGCTCTCAATGAGTTACAACCTGAATAAAAATCGCATTTTTACCGCATGTAGAGGGATACGGTCAAAACGGCGACAGACCAAAACGGCGACAATTTGGTCAAAACGGCCACAAATGCCTAGTCAAAACGGCGAAACACATTTATCAATAAAATATATGTCAAATTCGCTGGACATAACGGCGACAACATTTGGACGGAAAGGCGACAGAATTTTATTTATTTATTAAAATACATTTGAAAATGTTTTTTCTTGTTTTGTTTTGTAATTTTTTTTTTTTTAAAGTTTGATTATGCATTCGTTCATGCATGTGAAATGTGTTGCTTGTGAGTGTTTGTTTTGCTTGTGAGTTGTTGTTTATTTGTTTCATAACTTATAGAATGAGTTTTCAAATATCATATTTGATATATATGATTGCTTTTTCAGTCCGTATTACCATAATATTATATCCCATGTAGAGATAGCTGCTTGTGTCTAAAAACAATTTCGTTTGAATTAATTCATATCATCACATATGTCAAAAATATGTTAAATAAATACACTGGTTTGAGAAAATCGAAAACGTTTACAAAAAGTTTCAAGACTACTGTAAAGAATAATCGTTGTTGTTTGAAATACCTGCTAAAAATTGTCTCAACATAATTATATAGTCAATGATGTTGTTCTTTTTCAATTGACTGTCTAACTTTTGAGATTTTATCTTGATTTTCATAGACCGATCCATGATCTGATATACGTAACCGCCTGGGAATAAATACACTGAACAATACATATTGTTCTTGTAAGTCGTCTTAAATCTGGCTGTCTAAGTTTTGGGATGTTAACCAGTTTTCGAATGGCGTCGTGGACACCACAGTTTTTACGTTGTTCATATGGTATTCATATATGTACAAGGACTGTTTTGGGGATTCAGGGCTATTCAATGCATGAACAGCTTTAGTTATGTCCTAAGAGACAATAAAAGTTTCTTTGCCTAAGAGTTTATCTTGTTTTCACAATAACGCTTACATATAAAGTAAATTTACATGTAGCTATATTTGGAAATACGTCAATGAATAAGAATGTAACTTTGTTTTAAAATCTTGACATTTCAGAAAAGTGATATCTCATAGCTTTCGTACATGTAGTGATACAAAATGGGTGCACTATATGTGTGTTAGTTGTCCTCATCCCTTTCCAAGTTATAGAAAAAACTTTATCAAATACAACAAACATTCATCAAACCAATGGCTATGTTTCTCTTCATACTGTTTATAGACTGAAAGAAACTATTTTTCCTAAACAGATGATTGAAACAAATATTCTTAGTTATCATTGTTCATGTAACTTCCTAAAAACTAAATCAAACTTAAAATATTAATTTTGAAAATCCGGAAAGAATAACATAATGATTAGGCCTGGAAGGATTTTTTTATCAGGAAATTACTGATACAGAGCACGATATGACCTTAAATCCTCAAGGAAATCCACTGCCTGAAGACGATCTGGAAAGAAAACAATAGGAACAAAAATCACACCCAAGGGAGATAACTCAAGTCCCAGGGGAAGGGAACCTGACACCTCTTCTGCACTGGAGGCTGTTCGATTAAATGCAGTGGAGATATGATCCATCAATAAAGTTTCTTGCCAAAGTGAATTCATATGGAATGATGGAAACAAGCCTCCTGCCACAGGAGAAATTATGTTATTGGATACCCTTCTTAATATTTCACAGAAGAGCAAAAATAGCATCCCCACAAGAACGCCATGTGGGGAATTAATAAACCAAAACACCTTCGAGGCATTGTTTGATTAATGAAGAAATACGGGAAGTATCCTAATTATTTCCTAATTATTATCTCAAAGTCGCCGTGTTAGTCCAAGACGGACAAAATAAACACTAACCGCAAACTAATCAATGTGTTTTCATATGCACATGAATTTGTGTAAGGTTATTATACAAAGAGAATGCGCTTTCTTATGTATTAGACAATAATTGAAATATAAAGTTATTAGAACGAGCTTATAGCACAGCTCACACGATTGTTATTTCAGTGAATCGACCTGAAACTAGTTAAAACTGTTTGGTCAACCTTTGCATATATTTGGTGATTTTTTATGGGCAAATTGTTACATTTATTGTTTCTTACACAAAGGGCAATGTAAATGCAGTCCTCATCTGCCAGATTCCTGAAGTTCATGACAACAAAGGGGAGATAATTCAGAGTAACCACCAAAACATATTCTTCTTCAAACATCTTACTATATATTCTCGGCAGTATGATAGTTTACTCAAAAATATAAAGTTCAACCGGTTTTCGAAATGTGATTAAAATTCTGAAAGGCGAAATACGACTACTGAATATCGGTTTCGATAGCAGCCGCTATAAGATATTTTGAATAATTATCATATTTGCTTCAAGATAACTTGCCTGTGCACATCTTTCGATCCAAACTCGACCCAAACAATAATACGTTAGTAAACTTGATTTGTTTGTCTATCATTATGTGTTAAACCATCGATAAAATCATTTGATGGTTGCCAAATATGACCTTTCATTTTGGTACAAAGCTTTCGGTAATGTGTGGTATCGTGTGTATCATTTCTTTTTTTTGAAAACCTAATCATACGTTATACCCAAAATCTATAATTATGAATTTGTTTGTATTTCAGTTGAAGTTTTGAGGTAATAAAAAATGCTCAGTTGACTGCAATTGGTAGTACTGGAATTGTGATATGTGTCTACCCAACACAGAGACATAAGTTGACCCCCAAGAATTAATAAAATCATGACATTAAAAAAAACCCAACATTTCAATGCCTTTCGTACATGTAAGAACACACAATGTTTGCACTATGTGTGTATTACTTGTCCTTATCTCTTTCCAAGTCATAAAAAATACTATAAAATGCGGTTCATTCGTCAAATAAGGCAAAACAAGTTCCAACTAGATTAGCGTTTGCGGGACACCGCAAAAGCAGAGCAGCCCCGAAACTTGGGGTTTCGCCTTACCCTGTTCCGCCTTCTACAAGCCTCAGCATATTGGACATTTTCTTGTGACCTTGAGTTTTGACACTCAAGGTCACGCAATCAATGAATACATTTCATTGAATATAACATTAATGTAACGAATTAAAGTGTTAAAAGTTAAAATAATCCATTTTCTCAATATATGTTGACCTTGACCTTTGACCTTGAAAGTGAACATGTCATTGTAATTCCCCAGAGGTGTAGACACTAATACATGTTCATGAGTTCTGAAAAGCTTAATGGGATTAAGTTATATCCAAATTAGTTGCACATTGCAATAACACAAATTTCATGACCTTGACCTTTGACCTTCAAGGTTGCACAATCAATGAACACTTTTCATTGAGTATAACAATCATCTAATGATTAAAAGTGTTCATTTTTAAAATAAAGCATTTTCGCAAAACCATGCTAAAGTAGTGACCTTGCTGTGACCTTGACCTTGGACAGATTGTAGCGAAAACCTTTTCAAAAATTTTTACTTTTCCAAGGATGATACATACCAAGTTAGAGCTTCATAGCACAAAAACATTCAAGTTATCGCGTTTACAAGGAATTTTTTAGTGATTTTATAGCTCGTGACCTTGACCTTTGACCTTGAAAGTGAACATGTCAAAATCGTTCCCCCGAGGTATAAGCAGTAAGTTATGAATACAAGTTCTGGAAAGCTTAGTAGAAAAAAGTGTTGCCATTAGTATGAGCGCGGACGCGGCGGCGGCGGCGGAAACTGCAGAAAAACTGATAGCAGCTAATTAATCAAACCATTGGCTGTGTTTCTGTTAAAACTGAAAGAAACTGTTTCAGATGATTGATACAAACCACCTAAAAGTTTCTTAATTATCATTGTTCACGTGAACTTCCAAAAACTAAATAAAACTTAAAATATCGATTTTAGAAAAACATAATGATTAAGCCTTACTAGCCTATATGTGGTTAAGACATGTACTCGTTATGTCACCTCTGTGGATACATGTACTCATTGTTTATGGTCATGGATTTCAAAACATTGCCTCTTTTATATTATTCTCGAAAAATAATACGCTAGTTTCTAATGTTTTACCAAATCTAACTTACAAGATGTTTCCACAAAGAAAACAAATAAAGTAAAGATAAAGTTTAAGTTTTGCCACTTTTGTATCAAAACTACCTAGCCCGTAATAATACAACGATAAAAAGCAACTCAAATCGTAACATCGTAACATCATGGCACAGGGTTATGAAATTATATTCAGATCGTGTGAACCCGTACTTCGTGATATACAAAGCCTTTCAAAATGTTGAAATATTCACAACGCTTATCCATCAGAGAATAGACTACAATTATATATCCCAACATTGCGTGTAGTGAAGCTCAAGTGATTACATCTAAACGAATAGGGAAAGTAGATGAAATAGATTTCCTGTCAAATGTAAGTTCCAATTCTAACAGTGGTGCAAAATGATAACAGCATGCACGTTTAACGCAATAAGTTGATTTTTAAGGAAAAATGCTCTCTGATATGCTGCGTGTTCGGCTTCAATATAAAATTTATTCGCTATCAATCCAGTGTAACATGTCTCTGATTTTCAACACACTAGGTTTATCTCCTAAATACATAATGATTAATCGTCATTAATTTAAATTCATAAGGCTATGTTAATATTGGAGCAATCATCATAACAACACGTTTGCATTGAGTCACCTCAGCTTTCAGAAATTGAAATCGTGGTTGTCGGTAAAAGAATATCAGAAAATAATGACGTACGTGCCCAATGGCATAGGGACGTCCTTACACAATGACGAGGATTTTACCCATCATTTCCTGTCGTGAAAGTGAATAAAATAAATAACTTAGGCCTCGCTGGTTCGAACTCTTTTTGACAATTTTATTCTTTTAATATGCCTCATCAATTTGACAGAATAATGATTTCCCTTTTGAAATATAAGAAGCCATACGTACTGAAACTGAAAAATATTTTTAGTATTTGCTCACTATGGTTATGTATTGTACAATATAATATTAGAACTGGTAGTGAGAAAAATAGCGCTGTTCAGCAACCTTTGGTACCGTGGATATTTGATAATCATTAAATTGTAATTAAGCAACTGCTCATGTGATATCTCGCCTGGATTGCTTCATGCGTTAAGTCTAATAGAAAGTTGACATTCGACACCAAGGCAGAGATCTGACATTGACAGCATTATTGATTCACTGCTCGAGGTGACAGCATCAGTTAATTCCTCGGTGCAATTTGGGCTCATGGCTCTATCCGAAGTGTCAGAATTTGTTGATGTGCAGACAAAATCAGACGAAAATGTCGATTCTGCTTCAGCTTTCTATCTGATAATGCCACGTGGATTATTTAGGGTAACAGTTGCTTAATTGGAAATTGACCGAGACGCTGTGTTTAAAATAGCAAACTTGTTTGGTATCGGTATTTTCAATTAATCGATAAATTTTGTTTGACCTGAAATGAAATAGCAATAGGGCATAACATTATACTTTTGAATATACTTTCTCAATGCATGTTTATCGTTAAAGATCGAAACGACTGATTTTCTAATTATGAAATTTGCACTTAGTAGTCATTCGGGACATTGAAAATGCTATCCATAAGGACTCAAGTTTTCAAATAAAAACACAATCCCATCTGTTTCGTGGACAAATCATTAATAATCTGAAAACATTTTGATTATCAGCAATGCTCCTGCTCTAAATGTTCACTTAACATTTTATCACTGTCTACGTTATGTATTGATATGAAGTCAAGATTATTGAATAATAAAAATAGATTGCCGGCCATGTTGTTTTAATTTTATCCTACAACTTTGGATATACTCATTTTTATTTGCTTATTATCATACATCTGAATGATGAATTCCTCCTAGTCTCACTTAATGGATTCGTTGTAATGATCAAAGGTTCTGCGCTTGAGTGTTATCTGATTTCCAACATAATCAAGGTATTACAATCCAATCTCAGGCACATCCTCAGATACATATGTACATATTTTTAAAGGTATAAAATTCAAGCTGTTCCAAATGTAGGAAATCTACAACGTAATATTTGTATAATGTTTCGAGGACATTTGGTCTGGAATATGAAGCAAAATGTATTGCTTTTCATATAGAAGGTTAATAACTTTGAAGAACTATTGATGAACATGTTAGCCTCAATGATTTGAGCAACACTGGGCACTTTTGATGAAAGGGAACGCACTGTTGCTATGTATAGCAGTAAACCTGTCAGGAGCGACTGGAAATAAAGAACCGTCGGTAAAAATGCAATTTATCAAAGAATGAACCAACCAGTGGTGCAAGGATACCATAACTTACTGAACACAAGTTGTCAAAACGGTTCAACGAAATAAATCAAAATTTGTATCACTTTCATCCATCTTATCGGCGATATAAGAAAAACAGACAATGGAGTACATTATGCAAAATTTAATTGCAAGAAATGCAAATACAGCATGAGCGCCATAAGGAAGTTGTTTGTAGATAAATGTTGTAACAAAATATGATTTGCTTAATTCAGTCACACGTGCACACTAACAACACTCATTTACATTCATAGCAGCATCAACAGCGTTGTTCAACAATCAGTCTTTTAGGGGCAGTACGAATGGGCTTTATGGAAAGGAATTCATTGAATAATTCCTTTTGTGACTTGTAACTTATATGACTAAAATCTTTGTCATTTTATACATTTTAGGTTTATGAGTACAAAGTCATAAATTCAAATATCATCACGAATTTCCTTTCCATAAAGCCTATCGTTAACCCATCAAACAGTATCATACCCAACAATCCATCACAACACATTTTTTTAAAATTCGAAAACTGTACTAGTGTAATGATAATACCTTACCAAATATATTCAAAGTTCCAAATTGAAAATCTTTAAATAATTTGATTAAGCGGGAAACAATATTAATCAAACATTCCCATCTATTAGTTATCTAAATTGCACCGTTTTACATTGTTTTTGTTCAAAAGAGTTTTTCAAGGATTAAATGAAAAACATCCTTAGAATAATAATGATACGTTAATTCATGTCCTTAATAAAACGTTTTACCGAATGACAGAAATGCGAAATCAGCGATCTTGTCAGAGTTATTAAATATACGTAAAAGGATGACCTATGGCCGGATGGGCCGCTGCTATCGAACGTTAATGCAGTCAGTGAGACTTAAGAAAACTTAGACTTTACTAGCGCGCTCATTGCCCTGCGCCGGCAGTTGATCACAACAATGTTTTGTTCCCTGTTGCACATCCTATATTTATAACAAAATCATTTAGAACTGGCACAAAAAACACCTTCGCACAATGAGACAATAGATGCGCAAGATCACACATAAACAAACCAAATCCATAAATACATAATTATCACATTTGTTATTACAACGGGTTTGAGAGGCGAACATGAATAACATCTGACAATATATAATTTAAGAAATCTAAAAAAGTATTGAGCAGTGATCATGACAATAAACGGATTATGAGAAAACGTTTCATAAGTTTTCATTCTTGATTTTATATTTGACAGAAACCTAAAATACATGTAATCACGAGACTTAAGAAATTGATAAAATGGCAAGAGTTTCTTTTAAAACTTATTGTGTAGACAGTTCCGAAAGTGTTGCGAAATGTTTAGAATATGCAAGGTAAAGTCAGGTGAAAGGTGCTTATGTTGTATCTCATTCATGCTATTAATAGTTGTTATTTTCGATTTCTTGTTTCCAGGAGAAACTCTTTCTTATCATTAGCATCGACAACAGTCCTGGAATGCTTTCTGATTGGTCCACGTGAAAGGATGTAGAGAAGCGGACACAGTGCAACTTGGGTATACGTTAACCAGGCAGAGAGAGTCACAAATACAGAAGCAATGTTCCCCGTTTTATCAAACATTCGCCAAAACGCCAGCACAATATAAGGGAACCACAGCGAACAGAAAACACAAGTTACCACAAAGAATAATCTAGTAAGATGTTCATTTTTCACTGTATGTAGATTTACCACTCTACCAAAGTTTGGTCGTACCTGCATTCGTAATGGATTCAAAGCAGGGTTTGCTCCAAACCCATTCATCACATTAACCAAAGCTTGGCCGTTGGCCCCTGGTCCAAAGAATGTCCAGTTTGAGCTACGAGCCGGCTGATGCTCGAGTGGTCGCATCTTACGATGTCGTCGTAAAAATGAGAAGACCCGGAAGTAGAGGAAGACGGAAACAAAAACGATTAGAGAGAAGACAAGCATAAAACCTAAAGTATCATTGGCCTTGTAGTACTTGTGATGGAAAGTACATTGGCTCTCATCAGCTATAAACACATATGTTCCTATTCCCACCACAGGAGGGAAAGACATCGCAAATGCTATGGTCCATCCTACTACAACCACTATGAGATTCACAAGTCCCCGAGATCGTCGCTTATATATTTTGGAATACACAATTGAGAAATGTCTGTCTATTGCAATGGCAAGCACTGCTGCAGATGAGCTGTATATGAAAAACGAGTTTGCGAAAGCAAAGAGTTTACAGGCTGAAGATCCGTACTTCCAAACTGACCCTTGCAGAACTGTCATCAACACAAGTGGCACACAAAACACAGCTCTGGATAAGTCAGAGACACAGAGACTCAGGAGATAGTAAAATGGAGGTCGGTGAAGATTTCCTTCTTTCACGATTGTGTATATGATGAACCCGTTGCCTGATACCCCTGATAATGATATAAGAACCAGGGACACTGTTTTGAGAAGCAATGCAACTAACGATGCACCATCTTGGGTATCTGTAGTTGTTACAAAAGATATGATTGTCGTCACAGTTGTCATGATGTCCAGCTCTGGCGTGGTCTGGTTGTAGCCAGAACGCATCGACTGATTGTCTACGTCCGGAAACAAACTGGTAAAGTGACTGTCCACGGTTGAAGTAAGGTCAAATAATTGAGTAGATTCACTCAGGTTTACTGGCGAGAGATTAACTGAAGGCAAGATATTTGACATATTATATTCCATTGTAGAATTGTCCACCGATAACGAAGCACTTATATTGGGAGCTTCTGGGTTCCATTCCAACGTGTCATTTGATAATCCCCCATAGTCTAGCTCGGCTGAAAGGTCTGTGGCATTAACAGTCATATTGCTACCCCAAGCCATACTACTCTTAATAGTATTGCTGAATGCTGGCTTTGTATTCATTGAGTTAGCAGCGACGCATTGCTTTGATCGGTAATCCTTAGGGATGTATCGCGAACATTTGACAAACTGGCAGTCATTTTCTCAACAAAAGCCTTTGATGGACATTTTGTACGCTATTTATAACAGCAACAAATGCCTTTCTTGTCGAGCATTAACATACCAAATCCTTCTGAAATGGTTTCAGTTAATCCTTAAATTATGTTTTGTCTGAGATACTGAAGGATTTTATTTTTTCCATCCGGAAAAGCACAGTTACTGCAATATCGATCCAAATAATTTCCTGAAGTGTAGCAGAAAATTAATAATAACGTGAAGCCACACTAATCGCGTTAGGTTCTTAACCATGCCATCATCTTTCGTGTGCAGCTAATCCTTGAGGAATTCTTGTCCTGGAGGTGAAGCCAAAAGAAAACAGTTAACGCTGAAGAAACGCTTCAAGGGTCTAACACGCAGGCCGACGTCCTATGGGATGAAAATCATACACTTCTACAGTATGAGTAGTTCCTGTAGCTAATTCTCCCGGGTATCCTCTCCCGTAGTAAAGTGGAATAAAAACAATTGACGTAAGTCTCAATCCACTAAAACACGCCTTCGGTTTTTGCTGAGAGCAGTAACGTTAATGTAAAGAGGAAAGAAAACATGAATCACAATCCATAGAAACACGCCTCCAGACTTTGCTTTGGGCACTCAACTTATCTTTATGTTTTTTTCCAAAGCAAACATCGAACACAACAATTCTGACACAACTGGCTCCTTCACAGTTCTGGGACGTGCTCTTGTTTTATGACACAAAACCTCTGGCGCTCACACAATCTATCCTTCAATTTGAATAGCAAATTGACGTTATTGAAGGAGAGATAACATAATAACCTTCATTATGTTATGGATTCTTTCTCATATCTCCCGTTAACGAAAGAGGTCTCTATTGTTTACTGTGTGTCGCCGAAAAAATCAATATGGGAACAGTTTAGCAGCTATGAAACTATAACCGTCACCTGTTAGAAAAGTAGCTGTGCACAGCATTATCGCTTTATCAGACACGTGCCACAAACACACTGTTGACATAACGTACACCAACTGCTTGCTTTGCTCAAATCTGGATATGTTATCTGAAGAATATAACCAGGCTAATGAATGTCATGAAATATTCAAGACGTAGCTTCTCTGTGATGTCCGCTATACGAACTAGGTAATTTGGCCGACTGCGATGAATGACAGCATGTTGTTTGATATCACTTAAGGGGATGTACGTTCAAGTCAAAGCGGAGTCTGATAATTGCAGTCATAAATATTTAACAAGCATTTGTGCTTGCAGCATCAAACAGAGCAACAGTGAAAGCAAAGTCCTGTCAGATCACTAATAATCTTTTGGCAACGTCAGTAAAACGTTTGCTTATTTCTCAGTTTATTTATCTAGTTGGCTTAAAAGTTCTAAAATCGTGTTTTTTTTCTAAGTGGTATGTGCAATACTTTCATTTACGGTCTAAGGTAATACCTGGAACAAGGGTTTGATGAGTTTGAATTATTGGCTGCCGTGATTACAGACTCTGATTCGATGTAGACTAAGGTAATAACGTTATAACCTTTTGCTATCCTGGCACAATTTGTTGATGTAGATTCAGTACTTCATTAACGACAAAGTCCGAATTGTTCAATCATGAAGAAATGAATCCGTGTCATAAAACAAATGTAATGGCACACGAACAAGACCAAATAGTTCCTAATCGGGAACAATGTCGTTAAAGTGTTGTAAAAGGGTTTGTGGATGCTTTAAATCTGTCAAATATGTAGGGAAATTTCGTCTGTAATGTTCTTGTGGCGAATTCCTCTCTTAATCACGGCGCTTCTTTGTTTATTTTGTCTGCGTCTTTGTAGTTTTGGTATCAGTTCCCAACTCTGCCGTCACACTGAAATGAATAAAGTTTGTCCATTAAGAATACGTCTAATAGGGAAGCAAAATGTTATGTTCAACCGAAGATAAAACATTTATAAGTTAATAAATCGGTGAAACATTTGATGCAAATGTTTTATATAGCAGGAATAATTTCTTAGTTTGGTTGTAGCATTTAGATACTCCATTTTATGTTCTACATTCTATAAACAATAAAAAAACTTATGTGATATGTGATTTATGTTATGAAATCAAACAAAATTCAAGATAATCATATGAGAAAAACATCTAAATATATATGATACAACATAACATATGTAGCAGTATTTACCATTGCATAATGCTACAGATACATGCATCGGCAATGTATAAAAATAAATTATATAATTGATATATGTATCAGTAATGTATAACATTAACATACATAGTAAATACTTGTATTAGAAATGTATAACATTACAATACATAGTAAATACTTGTATCAGCCATGTATAGAATTACATTACATAGTTGATGCTTGTATCAGAAATGTATAACATAACATTGCATAGTTGATACTTGTATCAGAAATGCATCATATTACATTGCAAAGTTGATACGTGTATAAGAAATGTATAACGTAACATTGCATAGCTGATACTTGTATCAGACATGTATAAGGTAACATTATACAGTTGATATCGGAAATGTATGACAAAATTTCAGAAACATGAGAAATGAATATCTTCGCTATGTACAACTAAATGCATTCGCACATTAAGCATTGGTTTCCATAATTGCATAAAACATCGACTCGCACATGACTGGTTTCACGATGTAGCCCTATCAATGCTTAATGATTGGCCGACTGTCACGAAGTGCATGAAACATGAAGAAACGATGTCCATATCGTGTATCTCCGGTAACATGGCCAGGAAAGGCCTGTGGTTAATCAATAGAACAGGCGTGCACGACTTAGGCTTGTCATGTTGCTTCAAAATAACAGATTTACTTGCCATTGCAAAAGGGTTATTGATGTGCAGTATCAATATTGTCAGTATGCCAATGTTTGACCTTAAGAGCTACAGCATTAATTCTACAACTGCTTAGAGTGATTGATAGCTTTGTGGATTTACATTTGGTCGCTTAGCTGTTGCAGTACAAGGGGGTTTCAAGTTGAGAGATTGGCAATTTTTTTAGTTTCAGGCTTAAGGAGAATTTGATGATGTTTTTAAAAGGAAGGAAAAAATAATTTGTTATTTTTGACACAAGGTTCTTGACAAACAATTTTGTCAAAGTTTTAAAAATGTTTCCTTTGAGAGCTGCGTGCATTAGGAGAGACAGAAAATGTTCTTAAGTTAAAATATTTTAATGATATCTTGTCATGTAAAATATTTGTGAATAATGGTATTTATCTTTGCAGAATTCCTGCATTTAGAGTTCGTTATCATGCTTAGATTTCTCTAAATAATCTTATCTCTATACATTAGGTCCAAATTGATAAAGAGTAGATGTACATTCTTTCGCAAAGGTATCATTGAAATACGATCATAAAAATCGATACCGTCGTGTTTAATAAAATATTTTTATTAATAATAATAATGTGCATACTTATATTGCGCCTTTTCCACGTCCTAAGATATGCTCAAAGCGCTACATTATTACCCCGAAGGAGTGTACGTTCACAGCTGCTACTAAGCGCTAATCACGACCACGTAGGTCAGTACATCCAATTTTCAGGTACCGATTTTAACAGCTGGGTGGACTGAGTGCAATGTGGATGAAGTGCCTTGCCCAGGGACACAACACAAGATGAGACCCAAGTCATAAATGTTTGGTGTCTCCACCGGGATTCGAACCCGGGTCTCTGGCGTGAGAGGCCAGCATGCTAACCACTACACCACTGTGCTCCACAGTAATTACGTCGGATATAAATTTCCACATCAATACAATATCCAAAAGGTGTTTTCATTGGCTGCAGATAAGGGAGCTATCTCAAGTTACAACTTTTTGCCGCTAGGGCAATCTGCCGGAACCCCAGGATCTAGGCGTAATAGAACAGAGGCTAATTCAGGTATAACTGAGTTGCCTCTGTGGGGAGAGAATGCTTCATTATCTGATTATTTTCTATTTCAATTGAGATTAATTATATCAGATAACAAAGTACTGTTTCTTATTGCATATAAATAATCACTGTTGATTAAACAATCAGTACAATTAGCTCGATAACACACATAAATTACGTTAAATCGGGTCATCTTTGTTCAGTTTAAAGTAATTGGCAAAGGCAATGCATTTCAACACTTTGCAATATATTTAATTAGTATTAATATGGTTAACCAAATATATGTTTTTTTCCCAGGTTATGGTCATAACTAGTCAACAATTGTTCCTGGACATATTTTTAAAAAAGATATAAGCTGATCGTAAGTCTCTGGTTCTTATCAAGGAATATGACTTCAGATAAACCCGTATTAAGGTTCCTTTGAATAAACCACGTTTCGGTACCTCATTTTTCTATATATTTCACAACAAATCGAAATGTTTGGCAGGATACACTTAAATCGCAATTCGGCTTGTTTCTTTTCAAAAGCTCCCGGAAAGCTTATCATTATGGAATGTCAGTAGATAAGTAATGTGATTTTGAAAATATAAATCACCGCATTGTGAGTATTGTAACTTAGTTATCATTCATAGATCAACATCATACATATTTCGCCACTAAGTCCTTAGTTTAAGAGATGGAATGTTTCACCTTGAGTGAACTGTAATTTTACTCAGTCATATCATTCATTAAGCTCCTTTATGCCGTTAAAGACTTATACCGTTTATTTATGGGTTTGAGAACAAAAAGGCTTACAGATTACGTATTTTCCCTACTTCTCATTTCTGTCTTTTCGAGAGTTGCTTATTTACGACATTAGACACACTCAAATTCATATTCTTTAACTAGAGTGCATTAACATGAGTATAACTTACCCTCCAATAATCCGCTTACATGCTTAAATTTATGAGTTTAATCATCTGAAAGTAATCTTCTTATGTCATGTTAAAGTGAAGCGGTAGGCGAGGCATGGTAGATGAGGTTGTTTGCCTCCTATACAAGGCTTAAACCTAATCGAGAATTGCTTTATCGAAATAATAACATTATTTTAAACAACAAACTGGACCATTAAATCTTAGAGACAAAGATGTACGAGATCATGAATTTTTAAATAGTTTAAAGAGTCAGTAGCACAACTTTTTGGGGCTTTTGAAAAAAATCTTTTTCAAATATTAAGTTATGCCAAATATGTTTTCTTCAAATGGTTGAATATCCCTTATTCTAACCCGATGATCCGTGGCCGTAAATGCTAAAACGGCTTATGGATGGTTATTAAACTATTAAACTGAACATTAATTTTAGAACTGCTACTTTCAATTAAATACAATTTCTCACACGTTGTAACATACATTTTCGTTTTTGAGAAATATTTTTTTTTACATTAAAACATCTTGCTGCCCCTTGTATGAGCAGTACAATAGACTTGAGACATTTTTACAAATATTTTTTTTCAGATAATGTAACATTAAGTTTTTCGGCAAGGAAAACATGCCATAATTGCACGCTGCTATAAAAAGACATTAGCAAATAAAAATCCGCAAAATAAGGAACCAACATGCAAATACTAAATGTTTCATTTTTAACGTTACCCTTGTGACAGACCAGACAAACCAAGATGTCGCTTATTGGGCTGCACGACAAACATCAAACCGTAAAACAGCGTGCTAAACCTCTACAAATTACGTTATATGCCAAAGCACCGTCGGTCCATTACTTCTCATGTCACACGCTACGATAATGAAGGTCTTCGTTTTGACCAATCGCGTGAGGGAAGGAGCAGTTATATGCTTGGGTACCAATTACTCACACTGTATAATTAATAATTCACTTTCTTGAAATTATCATGTCCTTATTGACAGTCTAACCAATGGGATCGTCATTTTTGGCTTTGCTTTAACGTCAAATTGAAAATTATGGATTCTTCCTTGCGTGCAGGACCAAAATTCGATTCTGATAACTGCGTTAAATTTTTGCAAGTGACATTTTATAAGAGTTTATGTAGTCTGGGAGCTATCAATGTGCGAGCTCATGTCACAAAGACATTAGTCAGGTATCATTAAATAGCTTATGGAGAACATTTTGTCTCTGAAACGTTACTTAACGTTTCGAAAAGACTTTAAAATTCGAAAGGCAAATTACAGCATCTAGGAGGCGTGGCATGTGTTATTCATGTCATTTGTTTTTTAAAAACCGAGATATTGACTTCAGTGGGGTAAACCATTACGCTTAACTGCAAATAATGTTATAAACTGAGAATACATGTATTTTGAAATTTTAAGTTTGTGAAGCAGTAAAACTTCTGAAAAAGGTGAATGAATGCAGTAATGATAATAGCAAACATGTCCTTCCCTACCACAACACCCAAAATGTGTTTTAATTACGTATAATTACCGAAAACCGTGCAACACGTGTCAAATGTGAATATGTTTCAGTAATTATAAGGAGTGGCAAACATAGTAGAATCAAGTTTTACCAACTATTGAACAACTGCTATCCAGATTAATAACTGAGAGTGTATACTTTACACACATATTGATATTCATACTTTAGAAAATTAGATAAGAAAGATGAGAAAGATTATTACCAAACGTTACAAACAGATAACGTTTTTTAAATCATGATATTTATATGCAGTTAGTTGCACTCCCTCTGAATTGATTGTTCTTCCTTTTAACATTTTCTTACTGGTTATCCTTGTATAAACGCAAGGTGATCATCTTAAAAAACATTTTATATTTCCCAAAGGTGTTTCTCACCAAAATGACATAATAGTTTGTGTGGGCGTTAGGAATATAGCCTACTCAAAGAGAATTCAAAAAGCCCACAGAAGTCCCTAATGACAAATTTGACCATTAATACAAGTCACTGACGGCCTGTGGAAAACAACTTAATGTCCAATAAGTTATACACCGTGGTATGCGTAGTTTAACGTCCGCGAATGTACACGACTATTCCATAGAGAAAGCACTAAGCATAACATTTTTAAAGCATCATCGACTAAAACCCATTTACCAATTTCGTGTAAGACTTATGGGCTCGTAATGGCCGCGAGACAGTTTTATGTCTCGTTGCGCCTATAGAGGCCGGATTTCCATCGATACTTATATCAACCAAGCATGTGATATTTGCAAATGATGACCATGCATTTTGGACAGGCCCTATCTGGCATTGGTTTCCTGCAGGAAAGGTCAAGGGGGGCGCTAAAGCAGCGCTATCGGCTTCAAGAACCCTTGTTGTAATTGTGAACCGTTCCTTGAAGCAAACGTGAAATATGTTTTTCTACGAGGGGAGGCGATTTGCTATCACATTGACGGGTTCCTTTTATCAGTGTTTTGAGTGTCGCAAGACGATTCAATGCTGATCGCTTGTAGAGTTTCTTTTCTCGTAATACTGATTGCACCCTTTAGAGATAAGCACAGAATACGGTGGCGCAGGCTAGAATTGCTTGTCTAAGATAAGTGACAGCTTAATTATCCTGCTCTGATTGCAGTTGGTAACGCCACGGGACATTATAAAGATACATAATAGAACAGGAAACGTGGCAACAAACATTAACTGTGATGATACTCAAAGTTAAAACAAAACACCACAATGAACAAGACTAGAACTTTTAAGAATGATGAGAACATGCTTATCATTATTTAGAAACGTTGACACATATTGATTGATTTGGTTCACGTGCAAAGTGATCTCTGGACTATTAACCTTATGTTTTGTGTCATTCTTACAATCTTTTAAAGTTACTCATTTGAAATTCGCTTTGTTATCCTGAAGTGTGTTCCAATGAGATATAGCCTTGACTGAAGGATTAGAACAATGCCATGCAATAGTCGACTACATTAATTGATCATCATCACAAAACATGACGTCATAGGCAAAGTGACAAAGTGCTATGCTATCATCGGCAGACTAAATAGCTTTTTCTATTAAAATGATGGATACATTTTTGGGGATATCAAATAAAGTCTATCAAATATAAAGTATATTAATAATCGGCTGTAAAAGTAAATTCATCAATTCGTAACTCGTATCAACTATTGTCATAAAGTCTAATATCGGGAGAAACTATGCTAGATATTCCCAAGTGAATATCTAACTTAATGTATACGCAACAATTTAAAACCGTGAAACATCACGTTGAAAACAGGACAGTTTCTATGTTCGTAATGCTTGTACGATATTGCAGACGAAGGTGTCAGGATATCTTTGGTCAGTATGTATTTATGCACAAGGCTATACTGTCATATTGAAAAGAGACTGCCGTCCGAGCTTTCTGCTTAACATAAGTCAAACAGTCACACATATGAATAACTAGTTGTAATACAGACGAACTATTCTGTAAAGCAAATACCTTATTGGAACACTTGGAGAGAAAAGCCATAACGACTACTTGACATTCACTTTAATGCTTACATGTGGTTATTTGCAGAGACGAAGCTAATGGCTTTAGTATCAGTGTATAACTTTGCATTTGATCATAATTAGGGACCTCTTAAGACCATTCCTTGAGTTGGACAAATGCCCATAAATGCAACCTAAAAACTTTTCCATATCTCAGTGACAAGTAAAACATATTTTGGTGATGAACCTAACAGAGAAGTACATGTATCTGTTGTTCGGCATAAGAGAGGAGAGCGCTCTCCAAGTGATACAACACTATTCATAGTTTTGTCAGCCTTTAACGTGTATTGACACTTCGTATTCAAAATTACCTGTAACTGTGAACAATTACATTAATAAAGATTAGATTCTTGCACAGAAGCCAATACTTAGCAATATTTAGAAATGTATACTTAAATGTACAACTATACAGATCTATATTTACCCTTATGAACCTTTGCAGCGAAATCACGAATTCAGATACTTCGTAGTTCCCCCAAATGACGATATCGTATAAACATCTATTAGTTAAGATACATGTACTCGTACAACTTCATTTCAAGGATACTTCAATAATTGAATGTACTGCATTGATACCAATTAAATGTTGGAGATTAACAGTTAATGATAGCACAAAATCATTGATAATGACTCACCAAATACTGTGTACCAAGCTGTACTTTTGCCTCGAGATACAAATAGAACAAATCTTGGCTATCGATAATCGATGGATAATGAGAGACCTTGTCTAATTTAGTACAGGGATACTTGTCAGAGGCTACACAAACATGTTTATGTAAAAGGTGGAACTCCAATTTTGCAGACACTTAGGAGGGAACATGATCGATAGAAGTTTGGTTACTACATTATCTTTGATGATAACTTTACTTCCAATGTGAACATGTCTATTTTATGATAAATTTCAATGAATCTCCAACATGTGAGAACGCTGATGTACACAAACATGGGTTCTGGAGTATTTCAAAGTAGGACCTTTTTTTGAATAAATTTCAATGTTAAATTTGGATTCGAACCCCCAGTATCAGAGATCGAGTCAGATGTTCTCTCGAATAAGCTATAGGGGCGCCAATAGAAAGACACGTAGCTCATCCTTCAGGACATATTTGAGTCTATAGCAGGAAAAACACAAGTAATTGATCTTTAGAAAACTAAAATCGAGTCGGGTAATATTTCATGAATATCAGAATCTTTAATTTTGAACTCGTAATAGTCAAAGCCTTGAATATAATATACACGGGTCTAAAGCAATAATGTGAAAGAGGGAATGAGGATACGATTTGGCTAGTCACCCGAGGCATAAAAGTCAAGACGAGATTTTGGACTCAAGTGACCCTAAGTATATATCATATGATATCTACAGGTTAAAAAAATTCAATGCCCTGTATCCAAATTTGTAATCTTAACAATAAAAATGTGAAATTTTAACGTCTTTTCTTAATATAAACTATAGATTGTAAAAAAAGTCTTACCTACTTGACTAACAAGTGAATAAATGCATCAATTCGAGATCGATTTTCATTTCCCGCAGTTCTTAAAATACCACCATCTTCTGCCTACAATCAATATGAACGATTACTGGGGAGGAATAAAAACTTACATTGTGTATCCATTGGTAGAGAGGTCCAATATTAAACGAGGATCAGATGGTGCGTAGAGCGAAGCAGACTCCCTGACTCCAAGGAACCTGTTCTCCAATAGGATCAGTTGTCCAAATGAGAAGGATTTCCGAACACAGGCAAGGTAAACAATCTAATCCTCTTCCACGTCCTCGGCATTTAGTATTGGATCCGTGCTTCCACTCTAATAACAGCTGATCATGCCGCAGACTCGCTCGCCTTAGGGGATGACTGGAGATTACAGATTTTAACAGGTGGCTGAGTCTTTTTCATCTAGTTAGAGACCGGGCTTAATTGCATTGTGTCCTTCTGCAGACTTCCATTAGCTTTTTGAACTTGCCTTTTCTTGGATGGAATGAATTCAGTTACTAAGAGATGAGTTAAAATACCAGCTGATGTACAACTCTGATTCGGATGTGCACGTGGACATAAAGAGACCGTTAATGGTTCCGGAGCGCTGTTTGGGTCAGCGACTGACATAAAATATCAATGATTGCCTTTAAGTGTATCCGTAATCGTCTGCGCTTATGATTGCCATGAGATATCATTCTTCAATTTCACCGTGTTCAAACATTTGACTTTGTAGATTACCACAACGAATATTAATGAAAATTGTTGATGTACATTTCCTAGAGGATTTTTCAAAAGATGAAAGTCACAGAAGACAAAGGTCCTGTTGCTGATAGGTATATTTATACACCAATCTTGATTTGTCATAAAATCACATCACTGCCATTGAATGTCAATGACAATACTAGTTGACGAATTCAGACGATACTCCGAGCAGACGACACTTGCAGAGAACAATTGAAAAGTAAATACTTCAGTCACTTAAATCCTATGCACGCACGGTACCCCTAGCAGACGACAGTTGGAGCAGACGACTCGGCAAGTGCGGCACACCTCATGACTTTACAAGGTTGCGCCTCTAGTCAAATGAGTGCGGAAGAATTCCAGCAACAAATTTCGTCTATTGTCATGAAGGAGCGAGAGCGCTGGTTGGTTTAAGGCTGAAGTCTGAAATGAAGCAGGACCCATTGCCAGTAATTAATGCCATCGATTACGAAGCGGCCTCCATCAAGGCCTTCTGCAGTGCGGCTCACGTCGCTCCATTCATCACAATTGTACATTTGTAGCCCTGCTAATTTCTCGCCGGCCTCGTGTGACGGAGCATCATCTTGAGATCATCGCTCCCCACCGTGCATGTCCCCGACGACAAACGACTGGGGCTGAATCGATAGCTGGGGTCGTGCCGTGTGCCACCACCGCTCCCGTATCTATCAAAACAGAGTCTCAATGACCGGGATACTAATGGGAATCTAAGCTTGGAACATCTTTAAGGAGAATGCGTTGGAAAGAGCTCTTCTTCCGATGACAGGGGCATTTAAAGGCTTATATTCCGTTCGCGATCTTAAAGCACTTTAGTGCTCTATATCGGACACAGAAGTAGCATAAGAGTGTTCAATACTCTTATGTTTGCTCTTTATTCTGACAGTTGGCAAAAGCGTTTTCTTACTGAGGACGTTACTAAAATAAACGAGAAAGATTTTTATGCTGGCTTCACAAAACATCCTCGATAAACCAGTGCTATGTTCCTATACTTTTCACGAGTGGAGCCATTCGATGACCATTGATAACAAAAAAGATCAACGAACATTACTTGTATTTTTCAGAAACGGGAATGCATACCTTTTTCCATTTGTTTTCGTTATCAATTCTGATCCTATTTTGGCAATTTATTTAAATTGATGCTCAATTTTGAAATATGGATACCTAACAATACGCATTTCATCAATATAAAAATGGAACAGATTTGTCTTAATTCTGCACTGAATGAATTTTTGTGGTCTGATAATTTCCGGGTTAGAAACCTTACACCAGCAATGAATCTGAAATCGGCTCCCAAAAGCAGCTGCTTCTTAATTAAGCCTGTGGCGAGGGATGCTAGCAGTGTCAGAGGGGTCATTACCGCCGTGCTCTAACACGTCCCTGTCTGCATAAAATTGAGAGCTTTATTAAGAATAGAATTCTAGCAGTGTCTGCATAACGGTTAAGCTAAACGACCTCCGAAATCATACAGGCGTAAAACGTTAAGACGTACATGAGAGAGTGTAGTTTCGTCAAGGATAACCGGAAAGGGATATGATATTTGGAATATAAACCGCCATCGATAGTATAACTACATTGTATCTGCAGTTACATCATATGCATCATCAATTTAGCACCGTTAAAGACCGCATTTGAATTGCCTGACTTGCAGAAAAACGTGTTAACGCGATACAGTGACGCTAGCTATTATTTAAGGGGAAATGACGTGATGAGGTGCCTAACGTTCTGCTTTTGAGGATGAAATTATCAATATTACGGCTAGTCTTCATGCAGGAAGAAAACGGCAAAAACCATTGTTACTTTATATCATTCTGAAACCTGCAAGCCTTGGATGGAATTATTGAACTGCAGATCATACATACATGTAACTGGAATGCATTTCAACGCACTATCATCCACAAACCTTACTACACAGAACAGTCCTTTGCAGCATAGACTTCCAGAAGTCAGAAACTTTCCCGGAAATAAAATGAAATGTAGAAAAAGTTCCGTTTGTTGTTGCACCTGATATATCAAAGGTGATACAAACATAAATGTAGCCAGTGCAAAATGTTACACTAGTAGGGCTTGCAAAGACATGTGTACTCGTGATATATAAGTTAGGGATAATGTCACTTTTATGATAATGATTTCATCAGGTTGACAATGAAGCAATATGATATTTCTTTTTACAAAAGGTACATCTATTTCTTATTAAATTCGTTGTATGTATCGTACAAACTTTCCTTGTTAGTGACCGTCATGAAAGACGCAACACAGATCATTCGATTAAACAAGAGGTCGTTACCATAACAGACAAACGCTTTTAAAAGGTTCAAATTGAATTAGATCGTTTAAGCACTCCTCTGTCAAAGGTCTGCGATGACTAACAGAACATTGACATGCACCATTGCACATGACACATGTATTGAGCTGTGCTATGACACTTAGCTTTGATCTCTAAACCAAGTGTTAAAATGGATAAAGGAGACTTCTGATTATCATTTGTTTCAATATGCATAGTAAAGCCTTCAACAATGAAGTAGGAGTGTAATTGTATGATAGATAGTGTGATTCACCGGTAATCGCAATGATGACAGATAAGAGATTAATGCTATCTTCGCTACATGTCAAAAAGCCCTCTTCAAAATTCATACGGATTGTGCTATTGCCTCGTCTGTCTGCTTGTTATAAATCTTATAAAGACTAGAGTTGTTAAAATCTGAAAAACGTTAATGTTCGTTTAGAAAACTGTGTATAAACAAAAGATGATAAGAATAAATTCATGGACGGGTAAACCACTATTCGCAGATAAATCGTAATTGGTTGCAACGAAATTGAGTTTAGAAATCAGTGATCATTTTCTCCGAATTACTGGCACTTGGGACTCATTCATCTATGATTGTTCACATTTTCCATCGCAGAAGCAAGGGAGACGATTGTTCAATGTATTGAAATAATGACTGCGTTTTGATTGATAATGTTTAGCGGTACAGGATATTGCTATATTGCTATATTCTGCAAAGAAGTAAGATAATAACTATAGGTTTGACAAACCGAACAGACGCACGATTTTAAACACTGAATTTTGTGTAATATACATTCGTAGTTTACCGTCAAACAGACAAACTTTCTTGCGTGATATGATAAATTAATAAGAGACCACCCCGCATGAGGTTTCCCCACAGAACTCTATCTTTACAGCTATTACTTATCTTCATAAGAATGAACAAATTACTTCCTAGTTGTGGTAAGACGTACAGATTGCATTAAAACCAATGCGCGTTTGACAATCATTAATCTTACACAATAGCGTAGACGATCATGTATTTCTCATTACGTTTCGTTTACATCAATATACACCGGATGGCATTTCTCTTCCAGAAACCTGTAGAGAGAATGTTGTCTAACTTCCTGTTGAATTAACGAAGATGGATCAAATCAAAGATACAGGTGGGTGTTCCTAATCTTTACATTTTTCTTGATTACAACCATGATTCACATCTTTATGGATGATGGCAGATGGTGTTTCCATGGTTACATTGACAACACTTACAAACCAAAATAGGATATATAATTATAGTTAGGATGAACAAAGCCTCATTTGGTTTGCTAATCAACATGCATTGAGTCACCTTTAATCAGCTCGGCAGGTAATCACAGGTGATGGCTACCTGTAATTGCAAAATCTGCTCGGAGGAAGAAACATATAAATCTCGTTCCAGGGATGAGACCGTCCTGTAATTAATATCATTTAGGTTTTTCTTATCGTAGGGAAAATGATAGACATGCTTTAAATGAGAAACGTGAAGATCTCGTCTCAAAAAGAAGTTTGGGCTCTCATGTTTTCCCTACAAGATTAGCCAAATATACTTTTTATGAGATCAACGTTATGAAATTATGCCTAAAATGGTATCTATTACATGTAAGCAAATCAATAATATCTTGTTTAACCCATAAATATTAGTTAATGGAGTGTGATTAATAGTTAGGAAATTGAACCGTTATTACCGATGTTAGATGATCTATTCAATAACTTGTTCACATTTGACACTTTGAATTTGATGATTTGTGTCCTTATAATTTGTATGTCTGAGATATTTATTTTGATACTAGTCTGATAAAAGCTTTCATGGGCAGGTCAAACTTGTTCTTCAAAATATCTTTCGCTCGAAAACTAGATGGGATTTTCTACTTGGTAAATTAGTCTGGCTAGATTTTTTAAAAATCCAACTTTAAAATATATTTGCTGTACCACCATGGATAATACCACATGTGAAACATTGACGACTGTTCTTTGATCTATAATTAACTTTGTATATAAAATGTACAATTTTGTTTATTTCATAAGTGTTTCATTCTCTCAAGACAGGGATTACTCCAATCTAACCTCTGTTCCAATTAACCAAAATCATGGGTTCCGGCAAATATCCCTAGCGGGGAAAAGTTTCAACGCAAGATGGCACCCTCATTCACAGCCACTGAAACTTGTCTTAATAACCTTTGTTTGTAAGCATCGTAAACGGCCGTAAGGTTTACATGGGGAAATATCATACCTTTAGGGTTTTTTTTCTTTAACAGTGTGAAGGAAAATATTTCAAAAATTAAACTTTGATTTTTTTAAATTAAGATAGTCCTTTTTTATACCCGTGTAACTTATCATTTGTATTGTGATGAATTTCTTTTTACTTATGAAACTAAAAACAAATAAGAAGGTTAAAAGCGATATGTGTAAAACGAAGAGTTACATCCCTTGAATGCTGAATCTCTAGTTTTGCCGAAGCATATGGAAATGACCGAAGCTTTGCGAATGACCACTTTTGAAACGGCGCCGTTGATTGCAAACTAACTTTGATTGTATCCAAACAGGCTTCTCCCTTTCTTGCACATCTATTTGAGTAATTTGAACAGAGGCTAGATCAAAGTAGCATGACTGAGATGCCTCTGTGGAGAGAGAATATAAAATAAATAATTTTATTTGTTTTAGTTTATTTGTGAGTCTGTTAATGACTGTGATAACACCAATATTAGTTGCTCTTTATAATGTGTTATTGTATGAGCATTTTCATGTAAAATTGAGTTGATATATCTGTTTGTCTGTCTGACTGTCCCCTTATATTTCACGTAATTCAAATCGAGATAACTCACTTACGTTTTGTGTTCTGCTTGAAAAAGAAAGAGCTATTTTGAAAAATGTAAGATAAACCGTCATGTCAACTCGTAATCGATTCAAAATATTTAAAAAGGATTTCACACCAAATGTTACAATTAAAAAAGAATTATCTTTGATCTTTCAGGCAATATAAATCCATAAAAATTAAAGTTAAAAAATGCGGTAATTTTTTTTAGATTGTTTAATGTCTTTTATATTAACCGCTGTCTTCAAAGGGTTCATCATTTTCCACGCTCTATTGAGCATAACAGTGTTTAAAAGCCTGGAAATCCTATCCCTTCGTGCAGTCAATTTAAAAACATTACAACTAGATCAAGTTATGCTTCACAGAGGAAAGCGGATCAAATTGATTGTGAGTTTATAGGTTAAATGAACTGATGAACAGAGTTCCAATCCAATTTCGGTGACACATTGTACAAATCCTTCACTTATTTCAATGATAATCATGCAGTTTAGTTTATATTTCTCTGAAAAAGTTTCAACATGCAGATTTAGAGGATTTTATCATAGCTGCTATGTATATTTCATATTAGAAGATACTAATGTTTCATTAAAACTTCCGTAGCTAAGATTTGTTTATCAAATAAATCAAATCTTCAATTAAAAATGATCTTATCGTAAAAAGTGACGTTTGAGTATTGTTCGATTACGTTAAATTACTGTTGGTAACTGATACAAGTGTCTGAAACGTGTCCCAAGTGATTGATAGCATGTTTTTCATACAGATCCGGATATTCTCAAACAACATCTCATAATCTGCTGGAGTAACTCTTGAAGGCGTTAATAGCTGAGGGTTTGAAGGGTTGAGTCGCCAAGTGGCGTTATGTAAAACCTATATGTGTCTGTTCAACGAGCAGTACGATTGGGTACCCGGCGACTATCACGTCGAGGCTGTGACCATGTATGCAGCGTGGATACGTAGTCCATGATTCGTGATTCGTGATATAGCGATTTAGTATCAAACATCTTATTGTATTTAGTATTGAGAATTGAGAACTAATTTGGCTATTTTTCCAAATATTTCTTTTACAGAAAAATAGTTCTTAACGTCTTTATTTACTCTGAAAAAAGCCTTACCAAATGTCGCAAATTTTAATTTATCGCAACCAATACTAAAATCTCCATTTATTCAAAAGTAGAAATACAGGGCAAGAGCAGTGTTCGACAAATGGCGTAGATATAGACCCTGACTGAATAATGTTTTTAAAAAAACTGACTCATTATGCTGTTACCATTTATATGCTACATCTCATGTCTCTTATATATTATTTCATACAAATAATAGTTGCTATAGCGCTGTATATATGCTCATCATTATCATTATTAACTCCCTCCGTGTGCTCTGATAAAAGTCTTTGCCACCTGCAGAAGTATCCATATCAATGAGACAGATTGACCCCAGCTACTTTCACGGTTCACTGGACGAGGAAATACAGTGTCACCGATCCCCGGGGGCTCACTTAGAGACGGCTGACTGGTGCCACTAAGTTGAAGGCCGGGACGGTAACTCTTAAAGCCCCCGTTGCACGTTTCAGATTTCATTATAATACAGGCATCCTATGTTAGATTGGACAATCACACGATTTTTAAAAAAATCAATAAAACCGTTTCTGCAACTAAATTTATTTCTTTAACTCAAATGGTAAGTAGAAACACGAAAAAAGAGTTTGTTCTATTCCCACTACCCTATCTTGATTAATGTTCAAATTGTAGCTAGATGTTCACACGTAAATAGCCACATGCAGTTTAGGCTTTATAAGTGACTATGGAAAATCAGACTGAGTAACGAAACGTTTTTCTTTGAAAGGGATATCTTGCCTTTACTACTATTTAAGGGCGGTAGATTTAACAAATGAAAAATGAACTTGAACCTAAACTTGTATGAGATACATGTAGGTACAGCATTAGGGTCTTCTAGTGAAATGATTCTGTTTCAGGTGACTTAATAAGTAGTCAAAAGTCGCAATTCAATTATTATTGTTAACAGTCTATTAACCAACTAATAGTGAGAAGACTGCGTACGTGAATCGCATACATTAAAATTTACATGGAAGCAGGACCCTTTTTACGATTTATATACAGTCGTGATGCTTCAAAGGTTCAACGAGAGTTTAGATTCTCTAAAAATCATTTAACGTTTCCTAGAAATATTTGTTATTTTTCAAATAATGAAAACACGTACGCTTAATATAGAAAATATATGGAAGTGGATAACTGAAAAATTATGTTACTTGCTGAATATGAACGTTAACGCTTTCAATTTAATTGATAACCTATCAGGAAATCAACAGGAAAAGTCTCCCTTAATTATCACGATTAGGCATCTACATCCGTACTTAATAAACATAACCTTTTCCAAACTTCGGCTCTAGTTTCGTGTCGATCAGGGACACTGTGTATCGAAACCCGCTCTCAGCAGAATATTGCTTTATTTATCTCTAAGCAAATATCAATAAGCATCCGCAGATATAAATGATCATCATCCTCATGATCCAAAGATGTAATTAGGAAAAAGATCCCATGTGATGGATGCCAATCCCAAATCAATAATGAGTCGTGTCAGAGGTCACAACTGGGCTGAGGATCTTGATTAAGAGATGATTGAAGTGGTATTTATGGTATTTGCTTTGATAATATTTCCTCGCATGGTTAACGCCCTCTTTTAAGGATTCTTTGTTCTCAACAAGGCGGAAATAAGATTAATTATGAAAAACATTATTATTGATTGTGATTTAGAGGAAGACTATCATCGTGGGATATAAATGTACATTAATCTTGTAACATTATCTCTGATAAAATGTGCAAACTTGTGTTTATAAGATGTGAACGTATTTTAGAATGAAAATTGTTATTTCATATTTTTTCGAATGCTAGAGGAGCTATGTTCTAATAATAGAATATGATGTCTTGGTAAACTGATATGAAGGTTCATTCTATGTTGCATAAACGTTTTAAAATTTCATATCGTTTTTACAGCTGCGTATCTTAAGTTTGTTCACTTGCTTGTGTATCTTAGTGCAAATATCATGTAATATGGGTTTCGTTTTGACGTCCATTAAACAATTCCAGGACCACTAACAAAGGATCATCAATTGTCAATGTGTAAAACAACCATTTCCAAACCATATTTCCGGATCGTTTCGTCACTAGTGCTGAATGTCGATATTTGGAATGGTTAAATAGACCGATTGGGTCATATATTTGTGGTATTCGAATTTTCTTAAATGTCGATTAAAATAATCCATGAAAACTGTAAGAAAAAAATCAGCACAGTTACATTGCTTTAGTGAAAAGGAACAAATATAAATAAGATCTAAAGCTGTTGATCACTTATGAAAGGTTTTGTAAAGAAAAATAGAAAACAGTGTTTTCGAAATTTCGACCCCTGGTCACTTCAAAGGCCTGCCAAATTTGTTACGGTTATCTGTTAGGTATGATATCAATCAATCAATATTTATTCATGAATGAAGGCCACGGGCCCATAAACATACACAAATATACATGTTATGCGAATATGTTAATGCAAACTGAATTTTAACTAATGCAGTAACATTTAAATTTGTGGTTTCGTTTTGGCAATGCTAAGATGTCTGATTTCATGATATTTGCACTAGAAAACAAGGTAAGTGAACAAACTTAAGATACGCAGCTGTACTTTAAAGACCGTAAAATATGATTAAAATCACTTTGATGCGTTTATTTTTATTACATTACGTATGTGTGTTGCAACAAACTAAACGTTGTTAAGTTAAGATGATTGTTATGTTCACCTTCAAATTCAATTCAAAATGTAATTCAAATCCTTATTCGCTCTCGCTCGGGAAATACTAACATTTATACACTCGTGTCGTGAAAGTAAGGCGTAGACAAGAAAATGATATTAGTTTTTTTTTATAGAAGCTACGAAATGAAAGAAAATACTTAAACTATGCTTCCAAAGACAGATGAAATAGCCGCCGCCAGCGCCAAAGAATCCGTGACGTCAGAATTTGTATGACGTTACGTCACAGTGGAAAGGGATATTTTGTACTAGGGCACGCATCCTATGCAAAATATGAGACCCGTTATATCTCTCCTCGTAGATAATATAATGTAAGTTAAGCCATGCAATTCATTTTTCTTATACAAATTGAATTAAAGGTGTTCACACAAAAATGGCTGCAATGGACTTTTGGTGATACTTTTTAATCTGTTTTCTGATTATGGATGATTTGTTTGTGTAATGAGATTTTTAACACTAACAAAATAATACATATAGCATTAACGTACAATTATCAGCGAAAAATTGGAAAATATAACATTTTCAAAAAACGTGCTACTGCCCCTTTACACAGTGATAACAACATCAAAGTACAATTTGGTTATCAAATCATTTTTCTAACAATTAAAACACATTTTTTATACTTTTTTTAAATAACATATTTCTTTTCATTGAATGTGTTTTGATTGTCGTCTCTCAGGAATATGACGTCGAACCAAATCTTTTAGTTTTTAAAAGCTTCTGATTAATTTGTATAAAACGTAATATGACTATATAAAATGTATTGATTTACGCGTTAAAAAGGGGATAAACCTTGATCCATCGAAAGTGTATGAAAGTTATGATTTATTGGTATAGCCTCATTTCGACAGCAGAGTACCCCGGGAAAAATTGTTATTGACTGATGAACAAGTCGGGCTATACTACCTTGAAAAAACAGTTACGAAACATGGCGTTCACACTTACGGGTTTACTAATTCCTTTAACGGATTTTATGACGTTTGTGAATTCATCGGGAAAGTTGACAATTGTTTTACCCAAAACCTATCAATATATAAATGTCACATCACTTGAGGGATGCTTTTGAGTTTCAAGCACACTAAACAAACCTTTTTACTTTTTAAGCTTTGACACCCTTTCACTAAAGGGTAATTAGGGTAGGTAAGATTATAGTATTTTCTGACAAGTACTTGAAATATACTCACAACGTCCAACATTATCTCGAATCAATATAACCTTGGTAAAGTGTTTTGGTTCTCTTATAAAAGCCCATTCTTTTACTAATCAATAAATACGTTATAGACTAATACTCGTAACGTTTAACGTGATTTTGGAGTTCCTTTCAGAAAAAAATGCATCACACATGAATTGCTATTACAATGAGGGAACACTTCACATTTTGACAGACGTTAATACGGAAAGTGTTTGATGCCATAACTTCATATACATGTAAGTGTGACGAGTTTTGTCATTTTGACCTAAAGCCAAAACAGCCAGACGTATTAATCATTTTTTATTCTATTTAATTCAATATATCATCAAGATTGAGATATGGTTTTATGCTTGTAATCTCGTCATTCACTTAAATAACACGAAAGTTTGAAGATACATGAAGGAAATACATGAATTCCAACTCAATCATGACTTTTAAGAATTTATATACATGGTTACTTGCATAATCATTCATTTTCAGTGCTCTTGCGTGCAAGATGGCCATATTTTGTAAGAGTAATTACATATTTTTGTCTGGCGAGCGTTTTCCCAATGAGTGAGGCGCGTTACCTCGAGCTGAATTGATAAGACTATTAAAGAAGTCTGTGATGACAAGCTTCGTGCAGTGATGAAGAGAAACACTGCTCAATGGCGACATTGCACGACATTGTAATTCCAATTAGTGGGTAATTTGCCTGATAAATTGAGCATCCCAAGACCCCATTCCATAAAGTATGCTCCGGTCATGTCAACGCTCTCGTGTTTCTGGAATTGTGTCATGTTAGTCTTTATTTTCTGTTTTACTGGGCTGCCTTAAACCACAGAGGTTCGTATCGCTGATATGACCTAATAAAAAATCATGATCGAATTTAAATCTTATTTTTTTGCACTCATAAATCGCTTGTATCACTAACTTATATTTCAAACATGAATGAAATATGGAAGAAAATAAAACTTCCTAGACCTTAATAAAGAGAATACCAGGGAGAATATGACAACATGCCCGACAGTGTAATGACAATGAGAGGGTAAATTGACTGGTAAATTGAGCATCCTAAGACCCCATTCCATAAGTATGTTCGGGACATTTCAAAGCTCTTGTGTCATGTCATGTTTGTCTTTATTTCATGTGTTACTGGCCTGTTTTATACATCAAATGAATGAAGTCAGTTATCAACGTTTGAGCAACACTTGATTCTACCAAGACATTATGATTTGCGTTTTTTCTCTGGATAGATTTTATTATACAATTTTCTGTTTAGTTAAGGTAATGTTGTCATTGGTTTTATGTTTTAAAGAGAATTTGATACCTCTTCTCACATAGCGGACAACACAATAATGTGACTTTCATGACGAAACTGTAATCCACGGTGACCGATTTATTTATTTATCATATTCATTAACTTTAACATTAATGACAAATGCAAATGTAAGCCTGTAAAACATAATGACTGTGTTGGACTAGCTCACGTTAAGTAAAGAGGAGACTGCAGTAAATCAAGCTGAACATAATCAGACAATCATCGGAATATTTGATGACAAGCTCTTTGCAGTGATGAAGAATCGCGGAGCCTGGTGGCGACATCTCACGATATTGTAATTGAGACTTAACATCAATTACTGAGTTACTCAGAGAATAAAGTGAGCAAACTCTAGACCCATATGTTTGTTTAAGGAAATTTGAACACATTTGCTTATGATGAAATATGATCATTTTCAAGTCAATTAAAATAATTGTAATGAATAACATTACATTTTGTGCAACGACAGTTCACCAATATCGATATTTATATTAATGTATAAAGTGTTATAGTGAAGATAAAGTCTGTTCAGCTGAAGAAGATTAAATTCTGGACTAAGGGAATTGATAATTGGTACCTTCTTATAACATAACTAAAACATAATAGAGAATTTCTAATTTCTAACGAATAATGATGGAAACAACCGTTTGAAGAATATATATATATAAGCAATACATAAACAGTTTGTGTGGTAACATGTCATAACTATTCAACTCGTACTGCTATTCAAAACATCTTGAAGTTAGGTATATGGATATAAAACCGAATACGAATGTTTAAATTCCTTATCTCAATATCTTCTATGACATACCTACCTGTCATCAAATGTGTAAGATTACAATGAAGGAACAGTACATGTTCCCCATGTTCATTATCTTCCCTGCGTTTGAAATATGCAATGAAAAACTTAAATTGCTCTTTGTTGATATTGTGACATTGTTAACACAAGCATAGCAAATACATTCTCTTCAATGCTTACTGAATTTCCTTTTATTTTCAACTTCCGGTTTTGCATCCGAACTACGGTTTTCATAAAGACATTTAACCTGACTTCCACTTTTCAAATATCGCTGTGATGTACGTGTCCATACTACTTGGAAATCAAAACACATTATCATCATCTAAATCACATTCTCTTTACATTAAAACAATTGTATAGCGCTTGAACATGAAGCTGAACCAGATAAAATCTTTATATATGGCGACACATTGTCGGAAGAAATGCACATACACAACGTTTGGAGCATTCTTTGATAAAATGATGAGATTCTGTTTCTGCAGTAAGTCTGAAGTATAGTTCTTGTTCTGTTATGAAACTGTCAAGGTTCTATCTTCTTTCCTTTAAGTACTCAATTTCAGCATAAACAGAACTCATGAGAGTCACGAAATGGCATAGGTTTTCTTTGTAAACATACACACATATTGATGATATAAAACACACCGAGTAATTGCCAGCTGACGCCAGTATTGAGTCTAATGTCTTATACAACTGTGTACGAAAAGGTTACTTTTGAAGTTATGGAAATATCATGTAATATGGTTTGTAACATTTTGCAGAAAAAAAAAAGAAATAAGAATGTGTATCCCTTGGAAAATGCCAGGATTTTATCTGGCATACCACATATCTGTTATCAATCTATGCAGTATAGTTATGATCAAGTCACAAATGTTTTAACTATAAGATATTTAGTTAAGAAGATGTGATATATGGATCTTTTAACAGATCCACAGACGTTTGGTAAGCAACTGTATCTGTTAAAAAGGTGATCACAAGGCAGTCATTTGTTACACTATTTCCTAATCATTGAGATGCTGATGTTATCATCAAACAAGGAAACAATCACTTTAAACAACTTTCATTTAACATTATATAGATTATTGAACTTGAAATATTTTATTGAGACATTTAATCTCTAATCCACATCACTCATGGCAGCCTTTGGAATGCATCAGTAAAAATTAAACAATAATTAAGATACGTTCAAACTCTATTTATTTTGTATCACTTTCATAATCTGTCTTTTCGGGAATACTGAGGAGAAACAATTAACCTCAATAAATAAAAGCACTAGAGATGAACGAAATTGTAGAACGATCATCATATTACTCTATTGAGACATTTATCCATTAGTCAATTAAGCCATCTCTCCACAGACATTTCGAGAGTATTCAAGCTTTACTTCAGGGAATACAGTAAGTGATGGATAATGTTACTTATCAAAGTATGCTTTTACCAGAATGGCAGATGATGTCACTGAGTTGGAACCAAGGAAGATAACTTATGCTTGGCTTTGTAAGCCTGACATGTAATACTGGAGGAATTGATATAGAATAGATATGTCCAATTAAGTCTGTATTTCAATTGATGGTTTTCAATTGTTATGAAATGTGACCAGTATATATTTTCATTATATTGAGAGCATCAATTTGTAAGCCAGTTCTATTCTTAACTAAATATTCTTGAAAGACAAAAGAGTTTGAAAGATTAGAAGGATAGATATAACAATAAAATAGTTTTAAGGTAACTGAGCTGATATGGTTAGATGACATCTCAATATCTTGACAATTTTATCATTCTTGAGTAACACTAGCTTGTTTAGCACAGTTAAACGTGGAAATTGAAACAAATTTAATATTATAAACTGGGAAGAATGAATTGGTTCTTATATACAGGTACGATTGTAACATAAGGTTGATGCTCTTACTTGATACTGGAAGTGCATTAGAATATCACACGGAAAAATAACGAGGCAGACGATGAAAACGGACATCGCAAACATGTTATCAATCAACAACGTCTTTAGAAATATTCCACCATTTTTGGCCCGTTTATGTCAGGACGCCCCTTAAGAGAAAATGCTAAATTCGGCCACTGCTTCCTGATGGTAATGCCTTTGAGGTTTGTCTGGTCGAAGGGTTAACTAGATAAAAACTATGATGCAAGAAAGACGTAACATGCTCTTACTTCTACACGTTATCGACTGGTTGCTGAAATCTGTTCTCTTTCACTGCAAGATTTTAGTGCATTAAGACTTCATTTTATAACAAAATAACGCGACAGAATATGTTTTTCTTAAACTGATTTTCACTTTATCAACTTTTATCATAAGTACATTAACGTGAGATGCATTTTGCATAATGCGTGTGCAATAGTAGTTGTAAAGAAATGACATATCTTAGTCTGGCTAACGTCCAGTAAAGAGTGGGCTGCAGTTAATCAAGCTGAATATAATCAGGCAATCATAGGAATCTGTGATGACAAGCTCTTTGCAGTGATGAAGGGTCGTGTAGCCCAGTGGCAACATGGCACGATATTGTTATTGAGGCTACATACCAATTACTGAGTAATTCAGAGAATAAAGTGAATATCTTCCAGACCAATTTTATAACAAGGGTTGTGAAGGTCAACACGGTTTTTGTCATTTTTTGATAACTCACTTCATGACAATTTTTCAAATTTCCACGTATATTTGATTAAACGAAAATATATGTGATAAACAATCAATATGGTACAGTGAATCTGTCGTTCCGATGAAAGAAAGTAGCCAGTGTATTTTTTTACATAAAATAACAACCAATACAGATATATGTGCACATCATTTTGTTCTGAATAGAATATTCATTTCCCCAGCATATGCAGACACGTCAAAATTACCGTATCACTGTCAATAAAAGACCGGTGGTATCAAAAACTGATTTTCAGCACTTATCAACAAGGCAAATCCTTTGAAAAATGACAAGAAATGTTTATTTGATAACGGGTATGACGACCATGGGCGTTAATACAGGCAAACACACGTCGACGCATTGAAGAAGTACATGTAAGGCGGCGTATAAACTGTGGTGGGATTTGCTGCCATACTTAAATCAGAGCTTGTTTCAGTTGCGGGATCTTGACAGGGGGTGCGGGTCGTCTCCTGATGTGTTGATCCAGGTGGTCCCATAGGTTCTCGATGGGAATCATGTCGGGAGTATATGCTGGTTATGGCAACACATCGATCTTGGTGTTGGCTAGGAAGGCATTTGTAAGTCTTGCCGTGTGTGGTCTTGCGTTGTCATGTTGAAAAACAACTCCCTGCGGCTGTTGCTGAACGAAAGGAAGCACAACTGGTCTCAACACCTCGTCTCTGTACCTTTGAGCATTCAAATTGCGATGAATAATCACAAGCTTCGTCGTCAGATTCCATGGGTTCTTAGTCGTCGGTTCACCGTCTGACGACTGATGAAGCGTCCGAGGACTGTCGATGCCGTTGACGTTGCCGTGACAAACCGATTGTGCAGATGTATCATGCGGATGTGACGGTCTTCACCGGATGTTGTCACGGGTGGACAACCACTTCTTGGCCTGTCTGACGTATTGCCTGTTTGCCTGAGTCGTTGCATCGTTTTTCTGGTGCAGCCGAAGGTTCTGGCAATGATGGTGTTGTTGGGGCCAAGTTGCGCCATACTGACAGCTCTCTCTTTCCACCTGAGTTAAATGCAGCATACTTTTTGTGGTTTTCTTTTTGCTGTGGTCATACCATGTTGCGTGAGCTAATTTATACCGTCGATATGCACGTGCATTTTGTGCTACATCATTTTAGGTGTTTTGCAGCGTTGGAGCGATTTTTTTCACTTGTTTTGTCATGCGTTTCCGAAAAAAGATGCGTTTGCGCGTATAGAATATGATCCAATAAGTTTTTGGACAACATTTACATCCTAAAAAATTGGTATAAAATTCATGGGTGGGTACTTTCTTTTGGACACTAATTTAGCTTACCAAAAGTAATCTGTATACATTATGATGTTTTGATATAATGTGTTTAATTCACCTTACAGAATGTATTATAATTGCATTTAGTGATTCCATGTATATGGTAATTGTCTACCATGTTTTCATAACCTAAAAGCATGCATGTCGATAAAATCAGTATTTTTAAGAAGAGATATTTAGTTAAATACGTTTGAAAGTCGAAAACAAATGTATGTTTTTTTATTCTACAATTTTAGTTATCAAATCAGTATTAAGGATAATTAAATACAATGAAAAACCATGAAAAGTACTAGTTTGAGACTATCTATATTTCAAACTAAGAAGGAGTTATGACTTTCTGGATTGCTATTTAACGAATCATACCATTGCTGTTATAGTAAACGATCGAATTCATTCGATGATATTAAACATTAAAGGATTAATGGTAAAACAGATGGTTTGACATTGGTTAACTGTTTGACCCAGTGACAACCTCTATTCGTATTTCAGTGAATGGACTGGATCTTCTACATGATAAAGTGCAAGGACATTCCAGTTAACGTTTCAGCAATTGAAGAGACGTTATATCATCGAGCAATAACTCCCATTAACTTAGACGGATTCTGTCATTTATAATAGAAAGTTTAAAACGCCAGACGCATCAATCATTATTGTAGTCATATAATTCAATATGAATCGCCTCAGAGCAGGTTTAAACTTATAAAAACAACAAGTTGATCTGAAGAGTAAAATATATATATTAATACTCGATGAAATATTTGTTTCATTTATTGACATTATTTGTTATTTGCATGAACGTTATTTTCACCATTTTTTAAAAGAGAAATAACCAATCATGGTGTTGGAGCCGTTTTTGCATGGAATGAACCACTTTATTTCGAGCTAAAAAAAGGATTGTTAAAAAAATATAAGATGAAGAGAAACAAAGCTCGATGGTCACATTGCACTGTAATTCCAATTAGCGGGAGGTGATTCGGTAGATGAAAATAAGCTTTCTTACATCCCATTCCTTACATTATGCTTAATATGTGTCATGCCAACATTGCAAGATGTGCATTTATTTTCTTGCTGAGCTTGGCTGTTTTATATCATCATAAATGGTCCCGTTTTCCCGTTAGATTTCATTAAATTCATTTTTTTTACGATATTTAAATAATTGTTCATTCATACATGTTTTCATATCAGTGTAAGCATAACTCATACATATAAAATAAGACATGGTTAAAAAAAATATGGAATGCAATCGACATACACTATCTTCTCTCGTAAACATAACACCTGACACACTTAGGTCATCCTTTATGAATATGTTCATTTGGGATATTCTTACAGAGATAAGATGTGCACATATTCATAGGAATGAAAATTTCTAGATATCTGTAATGTGGAAATCTTATAAAAACCTCTAACAACGCGAATTGCATGAGCAACAGAATGAATGTCATGACCAAACCTATGCCAGATAAAAGGCATAACAGAACGATCAGTGTATTACTCCATTGAGACATATTTCCATTAGTAAATTAAGCAAAGACCTTCCAGACATTCTGAGTGTATTCAAGTGTGTTCACTTCAGGGAACATTATACGTTATGGGTAATGCTGCTGACCATAATAATGGTGGCGCTTATTACATTGGCTCTTACTACATATTTTTAATTAAATGAACGTTTAGATAGTCGTAAAACTACAAAAAGTATTATTCAGTTACATGGGGGAATATTTAATATGGTAAGATTTCAATAAATTACAATCACAATATAACATGCTCAAATTAATTTAGTAGAACATAGGATTAATGTGTTGTGGCAAACCATAAAACAAGCAAAGAAAACCCAGAATATTGTTTGACTCAAGTGTTTCAAATATGCAGGAGAATGTTTGTTTTAGCATATCATGAAGAAACCTGCTGCATATCCTGGTACACAAAATGAACATGCTGTTTCAGTTTTGTATAAATACTCTCGCTCAGCCTACAGTACAGAATAGAGTATCTCTTTCAAGGTCAACATCGAGTACAAAAAAACCTCATCGGCATAAGTCAGACTAGAAAGTGTTTTACTCGTAAAAACAGGTGTCTCGACGATAAACTATTACAGCTAGATTTTGTTTAGTAAAATACCATTGGCCATGAAAATGGAGAAAATCACAAGGATGAACAAGGATAATAAGAGTGGGGAAGTTTGGTCCAAGGTGTCAGATTTTATGCTCTCCCTTTATAAATGGCAAAGCCAAACTGTTGCCGTGGAAGTAAAAAATAAATAATAGAAAAGAATTTGAAAGTTGTTGTAGATGAATTGTGTACACTAACATCAACTATCTCTAGATTTACAACTATCTATTAAAGATTTAATTTTAAAACAAAAATCAGACATACATCCTTGTTAGAGTAATTAATAAACAGCTTAACTGCCGCTTATCGGACCTGGTTTTAGGCGAATAGTATATATAATATAGGTTATATGCTGGTACGATCATTGCTGTTTGGTTGCCTGACCCTGCCTATGATTTTAGAACTAGAAAAGAAAGAATATGTACTTTTGAAGATAACATGATCCTAAATATAACAATGTTCATTTTTATCGTTATGTATGTCTAAGAACAATGCTATTTATGAACTTTTAATATTAACTGTTTCCTTTAATGGTCAAACTTGAAAAACGACACGGCAGAAAATCTAATTCAACATGTCATTCAATTATTTGAAATAAATGAAGTCAAGCATGACATAAAGTGATAAGATATAACAAGATTTCATCTCTGGCTGTTGCGACCCTAACAAAAACTGGCATCCTTATGCAATGCAAGAAAATGGAAATAACATTTTCCTTCTCAAAGTTAGAAACAGACGAGGAACATGCACATTGTGTAACAAAGAGTCAATCAATGAAATCATCTTATAAAAGATTCCCATTTGTGTGGTTTGCTGGTCTCATGTTGAGCAACAAAAGAGGAAATGTCAATTTGGACCACTGCTTCCTGATGAGAATTCCTTTGACGTCTATCTGGTCGAATGGATAACTAGATACAAATCATGATCCAAGAATAGAATTTACATGACCCAACATATAAAGGTTATTATCTGACGAAACAGTGTTTATAAACAAATTTCAAGTACACTGCATGGATGATTAACAAAGTTGAAAGCAATTTACATGCATTGGAAGATTAATCCATTACGTTCTCGCATATTTTTCTGGAAGGTATAAACTATTCGAACCTGATTACTATTTTCAATATCAAATTTAATAGATATCATGCAAAACTATACGGATCTTGAACATACTTTTAACAGTTTTTTTAAAGATATTTTAACTGAAGTTAAATTTTTCACGTGAGACTATAAACTGAAGTAATTGTGTTTAAATAATAAGTAATTCCTTACATTTAGTCATCAAATAACGCTAAATAATCTTTAATAATCTTACCATTGCTTTAAGATTTTGCCTTATGCGTAGAAACCTGAGGTTTGCCACAATTGAATTATCAATAATCTGTAAAAAAAACTTGTTCATAAACAATATTAGTGTTTGAAGATAGTAGCCTCTTGTTTTTTGCTTTTTCAATGATCAAAAAACGTACGTACGATCGAACTGTACGTACATGTAGAACAAAGTTGAAGTGTATAGTAATTGTCATCTATGACCTGAACAAGAACATCCCAGACACATCAATCATTATTATACTTATTCAACTCGATGCAACAGCAAAAAAGGGAAATCGAAATAGTCCTCGAAAATAACGGTTATATTATCTGAAACACTTATCTGAACATACATGTCCTACAGTGTATATGGATGATATAATTTGGCTGGTTGACGTACTGCATTGAAATAGAGAGTCGTGGTTTTTCAAACTGAATGTGTTATGACTATTATGGAACTTCACTTTGAATAGCTCAATGCATTGAAGAAGAGTTCTAAAGCTGAACGCAGATTGTCAGGATACTCTAATTGTCACTTCATCAAAATGTGCTGATAATTCGAAACATAGCAATTCTAACTTCGGCCCCAGTCACGAGGTTGTAATGCTAGAGATGCCGACACTTGTTTTCGCAAGTGTTTTCATGTTCAGCTATTACTTACATCAACTATTTTTATGATTGAAATTTCACTCCAAGATATCATTCCATCACCAATTGTTGGTCAACAGTATTACATAATAATGATTTGTGCATATAGGCATATTGGCATAAATGAAAACAGTTGTAGCGCTTTACAATGAGGGACCATTTAGAAAAAGAGCGCGGTTATAACGTCAGAGAACATTGTTGATGACTTGGAAACGCGCAGAAACAACGCAATAGCAATATAGTAACAATACAAGGTAAAACAAAGAATACGAGAACGTATAATTTGAATTGAGAACGGACCTGAAACGAGTTAATAGATATTTGTTGTGATGAAAAACGTGTTGTTTGGAGTTCACTCGGCGATTTGATTGCATTTTGTATTTTGTTCAAACGCAGAACGCATGTCTAGCCTGAGGGCTCATGAGCAAATTAAATAAAATGAATTTAAAACCAAACCGCGTCTATTAAAAAAATCCTGTTCATTATAACGTTTCAACAATAATATTGTAACATCGAAATACCACCCCGGTTCATTAGAGAAACCGACGTAGCTTGGACTTATTATTTTATTGAAGAACAGACGAAAATGGCAAATTGATGCTCAAAACTGTATTAGCTATGACACTCCAGGAACAGCTGATGAGTTTGTTCAATCAACAAATAAGTAATGCTCAATCATTTTTTAAGTATTAACGTTTTTCAATTTAAATATCGCTTTAAGTGATATAAGGAATTAATTCAGGGTTATCAGATTTTTCACAAATCTACATAAAAGTTAAATTTATGATCACTTTATAACTATGTCTGATATTTTCTCTCATCTTACCTTTTGCTACAGCCTTCGAAAATACTTATCGTTCACTGAAACTTCCATCTGAAATGTGTTAAGTTTAAAAGTCTGTGCCTGTCTGCCTGTTCGAGTTGCGACAAAACGCGAATGTTATTGTTCACATGAACGTTGGCTAACATTGTCTCAATCAATAACCAAATCCAAAGAAAAAACTTCATATTTGATTACTTGTTCGTCTGTGAATGACCGATAAAAGGGAAAATGTCAACTTTGAGCACTGTTGGTAATGGGAAAATGACTTTGATGTCCTGTCTTGTCGAATAAAGAAAGTAAATATGAAGTCCGATCCATGAATAGATTCCCATGATTAACAATGTACATGTCAATGGCAGAGAGATATAAAGGGCTTCTAAAATACAAAGGGTATTTCTTGAATTTTTAAAGCTCTTGTATTGTGTTAGAGAAATCTACATAGTTTAATGATAACGAAATATGGTCATATGTTTCAGATTTAGTTCAGCGTTAAGTTTATTGAGTATTGATGTAACAGATATCCATCCATGAAAAATATTTGTTCAGCTTAAAGATTTAAATCATGTACACACCTGGATGTTCCTATTTTAGAACATAGTGTCCCGTGTCTGTTTGAGAACCCAACAAAGGTATAGTATTAGGTACTAATTATATAAAATTGTATTTCTCCTGTAATGGGATTGAATGAAGCCATACAGTTACAGATGTAACTTTGGAGGTAGTTTGCTATTTTTGATTTATGAACATATCCATCCATGCAGCGTTCACATTTCAGGAATGATATGCTTACCTTGGTAACAAGATTACCGGTGTATCAGCCTCAAATAACTCTAGGCAAAATATGACTCTAGAGTTATTTCAGGCTTGGCTCAGATAACTCTAGAGTCATCTGAGCCTAGCCCGAAATAACTCTAGAGTGCCCTGAGCCTAGTCTCAAATAACTCTAGAGTCATATGGGCCCAGGGAAACGCCCAGTCTCAAATGACTCTATCCAGGCTCAAATGACTCTACCTCAAATTCAACATTTTCTAAAAATAAATTCGATGAAACTAAGATAGAGTCATTTCGGGCTAGCCTCAGATAACTCTAAAGTCATCCGACCCTAGCCCGAAATAACTCTAGAGTGCTCTGGGCCTAGTCTCAAATAACTCTAGAGTCATATGGGCCCAGGGAAACGCCCAGTCTCAACTGACTCTATCCAGGCTCAAATGATTCTACCTCAAATTCAACATTTTCCAAATTTTATCGATGAAACTAAAATAAAGTCATTTCGGGCTAGCCGAATCAATTGATGACAGAATGTTAAATTTGTATAGCAATAATTTTTATTTTGTTGACGACTTCAGATATCCTATTTAATTGTATGTTTCTTTCAATTTCTTTTATTTTTTTTTAATTTGATTTAAAACAAATCTTATTGGCAAACCGATAGACAATAGAGAAAGTTTTGGAGATCTAACAAGGTTTAGAAAAAAACACTGCATGAAGGCAGACATCTGTTACTTGAGACATCCTCATACTTCTATCTAAGAACATTTTCTAATTGTTACTCCAGTCATCTGCATAATTCTTTCCTTTTATGGAGGATTGCGCGTATATTTCTTGTATAATTGTAGAACACTATTTTCACAACACATAGTCAAGTATAGAATTAATTATTTTGTCAATATTACCTATACGCATTTTCTGGTTGGAATAAAACTTGAACAATTTATAAGTCCGAGTTGTTGTCAATGAGAAGAGGTTATCAAAAGTTCTTTGTGATCTTATGGCGTGAACATTGACAATTGCTGATGAACGATAAAATAAAGGTCAACTTGTTTTTTCATGACCGACACACAACTGAAACGCTCAACTTATTATTTTCATACTTTATATCCAACCCTTTTCACTTTGATCTTGATATTATGCTGCTGAGTTATATATATATTTCCCTGTCAATTTTAGAAAATGCATTTCCATCCAACGATGATGTACGACCTGTTTTCAGGAGTTCAATATGTCTTTATATATATAAAAAGTAACATGAATTGATTTAGAAACTATGAGTATTTTCGTATTTTTCGTTTATGCATGCATTCCTGCCTGCGTGCGTACGTACGTGCGTGTGTGTGTTTATGTTTGTGTATGAATGTATGAATGTATGAATGTATGAATGTGTCTGTATGTCTGAATGTATGTACGTGTACGTATGTATCACGTATGTATTATGACTTCTATTGTTACATGTATGTATTATAAATGTGCCTGACTACAATGTCTCATAGGTCAAATCTGGTCGTATGTTATACTTTTAAATATGTCAACTTTCATGGGAATGTCTGTCTAAAACTTTAAAACAAAAACCAATTCTCTCTATTTCACGCATATTTTAGACCTTCCTACCTTCACACTACACAGCATTGCTATTGAGATAAAGTCCACTTTCATAAGTCTATCATATGTCTACAGGTTTAGAGGTTAAAGCGTAATCCTGTAGTTGGTGGGTTGCGATAACAATCACTGCGACAGGCACATGAGCTTTGACCAAGTACTCGCAATTTCATTCTTCAGAATATGAAAGTATTATTTTTGTGACTGTTCAATTACACTTGGGGTCCCAAAAACAGCTTTTCCAAAATGTTTTTTGGCTAGAAAGTCCTGAAGAAGAATTATGAAACTTAATATATAATAAAATAAATTGCTATGTAAACAAGCAAAACATTTGAGAGGCATTTTAGAAGTTGGAATGACAATGAGGAATAGATGGATGACAACTTCTTTACTCATGTTAGGTGACGTTTTAACACAACTGCTGGAGGCGTTGTCAAGCTCAAGATGTGTCGAAACGTGCCTTAAGATTACAAATACAAAACAAATAACTTTGGTTGATTTTGTTTTATTTCGCAAATTTATTGTAGGACGCTCGACTCACAAGCCTGTTTTCACTATCCTATCTCCGCTAGCCAAAGAGATTTTAAACGACATAATTTGTAAGGAGTTTTATGAAAACGTGAACAGGTATTGTTTTAGGATGCATAACTTAGTTCAGTTTAGTTTGTAATACAAAATATCAACAAACAGTTCTCTTATCACCACAAGCATCATACTTGGCCGTGATTATTTCTCAAATGACTAGGTTTTGCCTTCACTAAACTGGCAAACTATGATGCGACCTACGGGGCTGCGGTCAGACCTAATGGAAAGGTCCTTGTATCTCTAAAGAGATTTCATTCCACAAGTGTCCCATCTTCCTGTTTCATATCCGAAAATGAAAATGGCATATTTACTTTACGAAAATATTGAAACCGTTTAGAATGTTGTAAAATTCTAGTTTGTGAAGTCATGCATTGATTACGATACAGATATACAGAATGTATAGCAGTCGAAGGTCTGTCATATAACTTTTACTCTTGCAAGTCTGTATTTAGCATTCGATATCGCTCATGTTCCGAAAATAAATATCCATTCTTGTTGCGTAAAAGTCGTATGAAACACGTCCTTTGATATCTATCCTTCTAAATTCCTCGTCAATGTAGTTTTTTGCACTTACATTGTCAAGTAAATATGAAAATATGAATATATCTGAAATCATTGAATGGAGACTGCATTCGTCTAAAAAAGATGAAGTCTGATACTGAATTAGGATAGATTTATTCAAGCGATTATTCGGTAACATAATTGGCTAAAACGTAGAACATAAAATAATTTAAAAATTAAACAGGTAGCCTGACAGTATGGGAAACTGCCATTCAGATACTTAAATAGATCTACAAATTAAATGACTGCAATGTAGGTAAACTATGTTAATCATTCGATTAACAAATATACATAATATTATGGAAAAAGCACGATTTTACCATTTCGAAATTTGTAATGAAGTGAAATGGTATACATAGTGTGAGCCTTTTTAAAGACCAGCGCTTTCCATGTTCCTTTTTACAAAACTTATTTCTTTTTAACAAACGTCTCATGGTGGTTACAGCAAAGAAAAGAGACATAAAAATTTGATGTCTTAGGATTAAAGTCATAAAACATTTGATTAAGATGATACGTATGACGACGATTAAAACTAAACTCTGCTAAAAAAAACTCTTCATTTGTAAAATAATTACAGACGTATGATATGAATAACTTGTAATATAATTGATAATGAAATGAATTTGGTGCATAATTTTGAATAAAAATCATTCATTATCAAAACGTTATAACACCTAATCTTCCGTCTTCTGTCCTTTATATAAATTGTTCATGGAAAATTGCCGAAATACTTCTTTAAAAATCTTGCAATACCATACTGCAGTACACAAGATGAATATATTTTTGTAAAAGTTGATATCTCAAAACCTTGACAAACATGATTTTTTTCTTGACGCTTATTATAACAGTTCCCTCAAATTATTGACATGTAACGAAAATTGAACTTGAACGTGATTAAAAGTTTTGAAAAAAATGAATTTAAAAAAACGCATCAATAATAAATACATAAGCCATGGATATAAAAACTGATTTATATGATATAACCATTCACCAAATATGCTCTCATAAAATTGCTTAGTATCTTCAAAAAAGTAAAAGTATAGTCGCAAACGACAACATACGGATTCAACGCTTCATACATCTTCCTACGCAGAGCCTATAAGGCCAGTTTCCAAACTGTCAGTTTTATGCCTTGCTGCATAGCCTTGAGTTTTCTGTGCTTGCTCTCTAGTCTGTAGGGGCACTATAGCAGCACAGAAAAGTAGAGTCTCTGCAGCAAGGCATAAAATGACAGTTTGGAAACTGGCCTTTTAGGCTCTGCGTAGGAAGATGCGCTTCATAGTGATGATATGTGTAAATATTGTTACAATTTCAGTCAAGAACTATAGTTTAAACTCATCAGTAACGTCAGGTAATAAATGTAGCAACATGAAAACAAACTTGAAGCTGTCATATAGATAATACGCAGTTTTCATTACAATGAACAACAAACATGAAAATATTCTCTTCTCTAAACGCAGATTAAAAGTATGATATTTAATAATTTGGGGCGGATGTAAATCCAGTGCATGAAAACATTTAGACTTATCAATGGTTCAAAATAAACATTGAGACAATTCAATTTCACAGATTACTTTGGTAGAGTCATTTGAGCCTGGATAGAGTCATTTGAGACTGGGCGTTTCCTTGGACTTATGTGAGAATTTGATTTCACAGATTGATTATTTGCTAGAGTCATTTGAGCCTGGATAGAGTCATTTGAGACTGGGCGTGTCCTTGGGCCCACATGACTCTAGAGTCTTTTGAGGCTAGGCCCATTAGACTCTAGAGTTATTTGAGGCGGTAGAGTCTTTTGAGCCTGTTACACCGGGAATATACAATACATTTATCCCATGTTTATTTGAAATGATAGATGAAATGTTTGAATATAAAATCAAATGACCAAAGTTAATATAAAACTGCATGATAACCCTATGAAACATTGAAACTTAGCACTTATCTGTTGGCGTTGAAATCCTCTCATGGTCTTCAATGACCTTTGAAATAGAAATACTATCAGCTTCCCCGTCTTCTTTGGTAGGATAAGAATGTTGAACAAAACTATAGAGTTATGCCCCTATTTCACTACGAGAGGAATTCTCACGAATCGCCACGATAGAGACATATTTCACATTCGTGAACATTCGCAGACAATTCGTGATTTATTCTTGTGATTCGTAATGAATTCGTGATTGATTCGGCAATATTCTTACGATTCGTGGCATTCGTGAAATTTTTTTTGTTTGTCAAAAGATTTTCACGAATCAACTACGAATTTTGTTATCGTAGGTGTCTCGTAAACTATTCGTAATTAATTCGGGTCATTCGTAACAAATTCGTAACGAGTTCTTGGAAATTCGTGGTTGATATTTTTGATGGTCTCTCCCCGAATTATTTACGAATCATCTACGAAACAATTACGAATGTCCCGAATTAAGGACGAAACATTCGTAGTATATTCGTAGTTGTTTCGTAGTTATATCGTACAATTCGTACATAATTCGTAAGCAATTCGTATTGGTTTTGTAGTGTTTTAGCATGAAAAGCTACGAATTTTCGTAAACGTTTCGTACAAGTGAAATTGCAGTTCACGAATGTTGCCGAATATTCAAGAATATTCGCGAATTTTTACAATCACCTATTCGTGGCGATTCGTGAGAATTCCTCTCGTAGTGAAATAGGGGCATTACACTGACTGGTTACTCTGACTGTGATAGATTACATTAAGCTACACAGAACACGATTGCATTAATTCATTATCAGTGCAATGACTTTGATTAACAGTCTAACCCAATTTACAATGAATCGCCTTCTAAATATACCTGATTTGTAATTGCATCACATTAGTGTTCTTATGTTGTACTGAATCTTGTAAAGACACCTGAACATGTATAAGTCAGTATCACGATTAAGGATGGTAAAACATTGAATGGTAACTGACATATGATTTCAAATGTATGATGTAAACTGCCACGATGGACGAAAGGGAAACATTGCGTTCAATTGATTTTCATGTTCAGATGGTGTTGTTGAAAACTTGAGAAACCTATGTAGGGCAATTTATTTGAATTCGTCATTTTATGGATCCAAACATCCCTTTGAGATGGTGGATATACCAAAATACTTTGACAAGATATAATATCATATAATCTAATTTCTTCTATACTTGATTTGTGTTTCTTTTAAAAAATGCAACATGTATTTAGAGGAACTGAGTGAGTTTGTGATAAATATTATAAACAAATGAAGTATAACCTTTCGTGTGAGGTTTCACGTATAAAGCACACTTAGCTAAATTATTGTGAAGATGTAGTTTGAATTTAGTATTTCATCAAACAGTTTCATGACTGTTATTTAAGGAACACTGGAATTACTGTTGGAATGATGGTTAATGCATATGATCGATAACGTTTAAAGTGGGAATCAAAGAATGTGAAATTTCTATTAGATCTCCTCATATATTTCAAATTACGTAACTGTTCAAATAAGAAATTGCTGTTTACAAAGATGTGGTAGGAAACAATTGTTTGTATAAACATTGAAATTCACCTTTTTCTTGACCACATAAACAGAAATTCGATAACACATGTACAGTTTTTATTCATATGACGTTATTTTCAGTGAATCAATAAACTGAAAACATCAACATTATTGTTCACCTCTGACTCCCATGATAAAAATTAATTTATAAAAGACATTTCTACTCATTTCTATAATTATCAAATGCCTCAAGTCAAACAGTTGCCTCAAACCTCAACACCTGGGATAATTACAATCACTCACAAAAGCGTCGCACGCACAAATAATTCAATCTGTATCTACTCATGCGCTGCTAGCAGCCTACAGGAAGTATCTGGAGAGCCATTTTGTCTTCAGCCAGTTGCCTTAAGGATACAAATAATGCATTCACAACCCATTTCCATGATTGAAAATCTCTCAACTGAACACTTTGTTGTTTTTTTATTACTCACTTGTGAAGTTGTGATGTTATGTTCGTGTATCACGAACAGAAACATAATTGTCCCAGTTGATAAGGCAACTGAGACTTAGTATTGGTCTTAAAGTGTTTACTACACTAAACCCCAAAAGAAACTATCCATTTTTAGAATTTAAATATATTCTTAATTTACTTTAGCTAAATGTTAAGTTTTTTGGAAACAGGTCGCCAAAACGTAACATTTCAGTTGTTCATCTCAGAAATTGATTAGGTACGTGATTTTCATGACTTTTATTGAAAACTGAGAAAACACGTTTTTCTCATTTGATCATTGTTTCGCACATTCATTATTGAAATTGAGTTAGCAAGCGATCAATTCACATGTGAGCCCTGTCATATAAAACCAATTTTGAAATGCCTAGATTGACCCCAGAACAGCGCGGCAGGGCCTTGGGTATGAAGGACATGGGTGCTTCAAATGTTCTTATTGCAAGAACATTCGGCTGTCATCGAAAAACCATCGAAAATTTGATGAAACGTTATAGGGACACGGGAACAACATTAGATAGATCGCGTACAGGTAGACCACGTGTGACGTCACGTCGGGAAGACCGATACTTAAGAACTCTCCATCTCCGAAATCGATTCCTGACAGTTGCAGAATCGGCGTCTACGGCTCTCGGGAGGGTGCTTAGTAAATGAACCGTCAGAAGGAGGTTGAGAGCAGCAGGGATTCGGGCCCGTCGACCTTATTGTGGCCCAACCTTGACACGTCAACATCGACATAACCGATTAATCTGGACAAGACGTGTACGAAGGTGGCAGCTTCGTGATTGGCGAAATGTTATGTTCACCAATGAAGGTAGGTTTTGTTTATATAAGCATGATGGCAGAGCCCGCGTTTATCGCCGTCAGGGTGAAAGAAACGCTCCAAATTGTGTTGCAGAGGTCCAGGCACACGGTGGGGGAAGTGTGATGGTTTGGGGCGGTATCCGAGGAGAAAACAGGTCGCCTTTGGTGATCGTTATGGGTAACATGACTGCGCAAAGATACATGATCAAGTTCTTCGTCCTGTTGTGTTGCCATTTCTTCAGAATCACCCGGGAATTTTGTTTCAACATGATAACGCGCCTGCACATTCAGCAAGAGCAGTGTCAACATTCCTGGACAACAATGACGTCAACGTCTTGCCGTGGCCGTCACGTTCTCCTGATCTCTCTCCAATTGAACACACGTGGGACTGCCTAGGGAGGCGAATCAGGAATAGAGCAACCCCTCCAGTCAACCTGAGGCAGCTGGAACAAGCCCTACAGGATGAATGGGGGAACATCTCTAACGCCACCGTCAGACGTCTCACGACATCAATGAGACGTCGAGTGTTTGCCTGCACAACAGCTGAAGGTGGACATACGAAGTATTGATGACAATGGACTCCATATTCCATAAATTCATTAACATATGATCAGAAACTTCGATTTCTAAAAAATGGAAATTAACATTTCACACCAGTGTTAATAAAACGTTTCATGGCTGTAAGATAAACGAGTTATTGCAAAACAAATGAAGTTAGATAATGTGCAAATGATTCAGTATTAGATAAAATGTTGTTAGGATAGAAAACCGTGTCTTGTTATTTTTCAATGAAACTTTGAATGAGTGGATAGTTTCTTTTGGAGTTTAGTGTAGATACATGATCGTATAGAAGCTTATATGTTTATACGCATTTCTATTAATATAGTCTTAATCTAGTTTTACATCACACTTTCATATTTTTTGTTATAACTTTCTGTTGGATTCCAAACGTCAAAAATAGAGGTTCCTTCTTTGGCATTTTTGAGTCAGTAAGATGGACTGGAACATAACTAAACCTCACCTCTCTGAATCTCGAAAGCAAGGAAAATTGTTCCAAAGGAGAGAACATTGAAATAGGGATCAATATTCGACTTAAAGATTAACCGTGAGCAAATGGCGTTGTCCCTGGCAGGAAGAAGTTTCTGTACACTCATTAACCCGACACTGACTCCATTACATGCACACTCAACACACGTGTCTCCAGTGTTAACTTGGCAAATCATCTGTGAACAATTCCCTTGATAATCTCATGGCGGTCTCACTTCCGGGTTTAGAACCCCAGACCCGTATCCGTACGCGTTTCACTAATGGAATGTCCTGGTTTGATGTTATGAACAACTCCCTTTTGTTACAAATTACACTAAGTTTTTCCTGTTTAATGCTTGAAATAAAGAAATGGTTATAATAAAAAAAAGGATCTTATGACAATGCACTATTGCATTTTTGGTAACATAATCGTTTATTAAAAGACATGCATTTTTACCATTTGAAATTGCAAAGCGTTGAGTTACACAGTGAACTGAATGCCATTAAGGAATATATTTTGACACACTTTAGGTTGTGGTGGTAAAGAAATTAAAAATGTTGGGAATGAGTTCTTCAGAGAAACTAGCTATAGATTAATTACTGACATGAATTAGCTATCGGCTATGTGAAGCTAATATTTCAAGCATGAAAGTCTGTTGCATTTTGAGTGAATATATATCGAATCTGACATATATTTCATTAGAACATATATATTTCATTAGAACTAATGGTATGGTAAATTCAAAATGCATTTTGCTAAAAGATTTCATTTGTGATGCTATCCAAATTCTCCTCCGTTAGGTTAATTGATACTTTATTGTGTTATCGTTTTTGATGATTGTAAATCCTTTAAAATCCTTTTACAAATATAAGTGTCAATATTGTTTAATGATAATATTGTTGAGTTTATTAATCTATGAATAAGCGGATTAACAATATGAATGTTAAATCATTTTTATTGGCTTTATTAGTGTTAAATTTTAAAAAGAATAAAGGTATATGCAAGAAGCTATATAGGCTATATACGCAATGAAGCAGATGCGTTCACAGCTCATTAACTGATTGCTTTATATCTGCTTCCTGGCTGAGACACGAGATTCATGGCCCTTTCTACTTAAACTTGAATTAAATGTATGAACACTTATACTACTTACTCATCAATGCATGTACCATGTAACATTAACACAGATAAACCAGGAAACTATTTGACATGAAGGCATGGACGTCTGTGGATTTCAATACTATTTTAGAAGGTGAAGTAAAATGGATAAAGTGTAATTTTCTAAGGTCGTTTAAGGCAAAGAAAATGGATTTTTTGAACAATGTTAGCTGACATTAAATCTTTTCTACCTACATGTAATATTTGTTTCAAAAATCTAAAACTTTAAATTTTACCACGTTCTACGGAATAATCATTTTAGAATTTATATGAAATAAATGGGAGCAAAATATGAAAAAAAAATTCTAGTGAAAAAATGGAGATGAATATAGACTCAACATGTTTAAAGTTACAATATTATGAATTATAAGTCTTTTTTCGTAGATGGAAAAATCATATCTAAGCATTTCATTACTCTTATATTGAGTTCGACCTTAGGGGTACACATTTCAACATTGCCCTGATACTTGTTCAGCAAAATGTTAATTGCTTTCATTACTTAAATGATTATTAATTAGAATCATGTCTATCAAAACATTTTATATTTACAATTTTCTGTGTATGAAAATAAACATTGTTGATATGTACAAGCAAAGCATAGTTACCATTTACCTTACATGTCAACAAAATATTTTCCCGATAATTCAGACTTAAAGATACAACAATAATATCGATGGATTCCATGCTTCAGGCCTGTCCAGAAGATAAACCTGTCTGGTCCCATACTGCTGGCAATAGTGTTAAAGGATGAAAGTGCTCCCTTTTTGATGATCATTATCCTTTATTTCCCTGGAGCAATGTCTGAGTTAAGATGAAACGGCTTCACGAGGACATTTCGTAGACATAAACATGAAGTCCATGCTTTCAAGTTCGTATGTAGACAACCACACAATAACTTGATTACTGTAGTTGATTTCTTATGTACACAGATTTACCTATACTGAGACAAAAAAGTTAACGGCCACATCATTTTTATGTTAACAACCCTGGTTTGTTTAACCACATTTTTAATAATAATGCTGATTTCGTTTTACAATATCAAGGTCAAGACAGTATTAACTGATGAGAACACTTGAAGTGGTTTGTGTGTTGCATTTCAGGTGTAGGCAAAAGATAAGCCAAATGATTAGTCAGATTCGGACAGATTGCCTCGTTTGTCAGTGATTAAAACACTACAATTATTTTTGACCTTCAGTTGTTTCAATTTAAAGGTAGCTCTAAGACGATTGCATTTGAACTGCCGATGTGATGACATGAGTTGGGAAATATACTACTGATAGTGTACAATGTACGTGAATATTCTAGGACGATACTATTATTATGTTTGGTTTTTCCCCTGTGAATAGAACATGAACATCTTTATCTCTTGAAATAAAGCACGAATCGTGAAATTTAATCCTTGATACTTTCAACGTTTCCTTTGTAATATCACTAACTGGAGACGTTTGCTACTTGCTGAATGATCATCAATTAACTTCGTTCTTTAGTGCGTTTCCCTGCAATGAACAAGTGCATTCAGGGCTTGTTTGAAAACCTCATACATCAAGGTCAGAGATGTTACAATTGCAGGCTTACTTTGACATTCAAATTCAAATTCAAATTCATTTGAAATTCAAATTGAACGACATGAAAACTTGTGTTTTTTTTGTAGTGTAGCAAGATTAACGCCAATCCTTTATCCTTTTTTTTGTATTGATTACCGAATTGTTTTGAATGGCCTTCAATATGTAGGAGGCAGATAATTATCTACGTCAAAATCTATGTCAGAAACAGACATACAAAAGCATTATGGCATATCTTGCTAAAGCAGAGGTGTAATAACAATTCGCATAATCGGATCTTGACTCAATATAAAAATGACAATATTGCTTCGGTGTTATACAGTATTGATATGAATGGCAATGGGGAAGAATTCAGTGTCCCAAGTCTCAGAACAAAAATTAGAAAATAATCCACTGATAATTATTAATCATTTTCCTCACTTATTAGCATCTAAGATCCGAGGTATGTCAGCTCTCTAAATATAAAAACTCAAACTTTATCTGTAAAATGTACAAATTAGAGAATCTCTGTTTAATACTCCCCAGAAAATATCCAGAAGAAGGTTACTGTGCAATCAATACCCTCAACTCTTGCTTGCTCCATTACCCGCACACTCTATGCACGTGTCGTCACACATGATCTATGAATTATTGCCTTGATAATTACCTTGCAAGTCTCATGTCTGGATAATGAATGCACCCGTATCTGCCCGCTGACAAAACGCCCCGTTAGAAATGAAGCACTATTTCTTAAAACGACAATAATGATTTTATAAGCAATTGTTGATAGGATGTCTCATCTCAAAAGACTTAGTGGTTATTAATGGGAATTAAGAAATGAATGTTACTACGTGTATAATTAAAACTCAGCTATTTTGACTACAATTCAAATGTTGTAAAGGATTTTATTAAAGTATTGACGATGTTGTCATTTTTAAGGAGCTTTCGTTGAAATATTGTTGTGGTGTGTATCGATGACAATCCTTCAATGACTGTCTGCAAGAATGAATATATTACAATGAATTTCGTATATAAATAAAATTGTGTTGTTCTTTTTCGTTTCATAAAATATATGTATTAATGTTTCTTTCTAGTGTAGATAAGATCATATATAGTCCTGAAATATTGATTTAATTCAAAGCAATTATAAGTGTTAAAGGGGCAGTATCACGTTTTAGAAGGAATAAAAGGTGATGTCAGAAAATGAAAATTAATGGTTCCAATTGAAAGACAAAGTATTTAAACTAAATGCAGCAGTTATAATTCAAATATATAATGTATAGTTTAGCCATGCGATTCCTGTTTCTTACAAAAAATAAATAAAAGGTATTCACACAAAATGGCCGCAATGGATTTTATGTGAATCTTCATACTTTGTCGTCTGACTAAGGGTTATTGGTTTGTGTAATGAATTTGTTGACACTTTCAAAATAAAACATTAAGCATAACTGTACAATTGTCATTAAAAAATTTAAAATTCAAAATTATCAAAAAACGTGCTACTGCCCCTTTCAAATTGTCAAAAATTAATTTGCATCTCTGAGCGTTGGTTGAGGCTTTACATAGTTATAAAGTGATCCACGGACCTAATATGCTCCTGCACAGAACGAGTAAATTAAATCATAAATCTTCATGTATAAGGGAATTTGAGGACAACACATTTTCTCCGCTAACCAGGTTCTTTGATAGCTTATCGAGACTTGTTATATTCACTAGAACTTTAAACATTGTAAGAGTGTCACAAAGTGATCACTAGTAAGTTTTTGTCAAACACTTATGTAAAAATATATTAACCATGTCCCATAGACGTTTTTCCTGACATCTATTTAACAAAATAAAGAGCAAGTCCTGATAAACTTTATCATACATATGAAATGTATCATCTCCTATATCAGAAGGATTCTCTAACGATAAATAACGAGCATTTTATCGCAAATATAAGACGTTTCAAAGGTTCTTAGTTATAATGAAGCATAAACAATGTTGAAGGCTTTAGGAAAACATCCTACTCAATCAAACATTGAATGAGATTAATAAGGAACATAAATATATTTTTTTCAGATTGCAATACTTAGACCATAAATCATTACAAACTCACTTGAAAACGGAAAAGTTTAACTCCTTTAAATCAAAATGTTTTGAATTAAAAATGCCGCCCTCTCTTAATGGTAAACGGTTCTTGCCGGGGTAATAAACATCCTTAGACAGATTCGGGAGGCAGACATAATGAAATGATTAAATGAGGTGTGACAAGAAAATTACCATCCTGATATTAATGAGATCGAACCTGCAATACGGAATCGTCATATTCAATTGGCCTATGAATATTTTATAGTTTAATCTAATCAAACCTATGCCATTAATCTCCTAAATCAAGGGATATAATGGGAAAGTTTTCATCTCCAGTTGGGACTTGCAACACATGAAGACAATGATCACGTAGATTAAATATGATATTTAGCTTGTGTAATGCAAAAATACTGGAAACTTCAGTTAAGACAAGGATTCCGTATAAAAGCTAACATGCAGACAATTTTTGTGACAGGTTCATACTGGCTAACTAGAAGAAGTTATACCCTACATGTATTCATAGTTGATGCCCCTGTAAAATAGTATGATTGCTGTGGGACATAAGTATATGATATATCGGTCTGGCCAAAGACTGATGCCATCAACAAATTGGATGAGAAAACGAATTTCAGATTTATTCCCAAGACCAAGGTCGGTGTTTGAGCCAAGATGAAAGAATATGAAAAGACGTCCGACAGGAAATCCCTTCTGCGGAATTATACCAGATTAGTAAGGTGTCCATACAATGATTTATGTTTGATATAATGTTAATGAAATCATTAAAGCATTAATTATAACTGATTTGTAATTTCACATTTCACCTGTTCCTTGTTAGTTAAACAATGCATGTGGAATCTATGTAAACTGTCACGATAAATAATGATTAAACATTGCTTTGAATATATTGTTGCTGTTGACCTACATTGTCATTTGGGAACATTTTTAGCTGAAAACCGATTTACATTTTGGAATTCTTTAGAATGTTCTATCCCTTCTTTCATTTCACTTCAAATGGGTTGAATACACTTTAAAATTGAGAATAGTAGTGTTTAGAAACAAATCACCCTTAAAAGTTTTAAAAGCCCAATTACAGTGTCATGTTATGTTGCTTTAAATTGCCAAAAATATGATTGTCGATGCTATTGCTTCTTTTTATATCTATAATTGAAAGAAGATATGGTTATTTGTAAAGAATTGTTTTAAAGAAATGATTGTACTTATATCTAAACTAAACCCTGACATACTCGCATACCCATTTCATTTCTGTAGATATCGATTGCCGCCTTGATGTAACACCTCTCAACACCTTGGATAATCACAATCCCTCATACAATCTTCACGTATACAAACCAAAAGCAATCTGTATCTACTCATGTACTTCTAACAGCCTACAGGAAGTATCTGGAGAGCCATTTTGTCTTCGGTCTATTGTTGGATGGCATAAAGTCATTTCCTTGATTTGAAATCTATTAACTAAATACTTTGCAGTCATCCATTCACATAGTGAAACTACAAGGCATGTTTAGAAGGAAAGTGTGTCCCCATTATATTACAAATGGGATACAGGAAAGGTCTTACATATTTACAAGATACACAACCAAACTATCATATATGAATTGATTTTGTTTGTTATGGGTTTTAAGGTTTTTATTATTCCAAAACCATATATTAAGTCAATTCCATGTCATTGGAATAAGAATCTTCTTTGCGAAAGGTGTTATTATTTCAATATCTCTAGCCAAGGACTTGCTTGCGTCACAGATATGGGTTTAATTGTCAAAATATTTAAAGTAAGGAAAAACGTTCTAAATAAAGAAAACCACAAATCTAAAATAGTGATTTATAGTCGACTTAAACATTAACCCTGAGCAAATCACATAGCCCCTGACAGGAAGAAGTTACTGTACACTCATTAACCCGACACAGCTGACTCCATTACATGCACACTCAACACACGTGTCTCCAGTGTTAACTGGGCAAATCATCTGTGAACAACTCCCTTGATAATTCCATGGCATTCTCATGTCCGTTTTATGAACTTGAACCCGTATCCGTTTCACTAATGGAATGTCCTGGTTTGGTGTTATAACCAACTGCCTTGTGTAAAAAGAGCTCTATTTATGACTTCCTGTAAATCGTTTTCGACACAAAAAGTACTTAAAATTGGAAATTATACATCATATGTAAGCATTAAGAAGTAAACCTTAATTTTATTGAAAATATCTAAATAAATCAAAAACATAAACAAAGTCATAAACATTCCCATTATGCATACTATTTACTGTGCATGACAATCTATCTAACGACAAATGTGTGCGACTTTTTCATATTTTAAGTCATATTATTTAATTTTTTATTATTATTTATTATTTTGCTATGAGATCCAGCCGAAATGCACCACAAAAGTTCATTATAAAGAGGATATGGCCCGTGGATGGACTGCTAAGACGAAGTACTTTGTATCCTAATCCAAAGAGAGTCCTTATTGAATTCTCACATAATAAAAAATCATCAAAGGACGAGGACAGGCAGATTGCTAAAATTCTGTCCATTGGTAAATTTTATTGATTCCAGCTAGTTTTTTTTCTGACAGTTATCTATACAAATCACCCTATCCAATTTTCCATATTGCCATCCTTGATTAAGCAATCGATTTCATTAGCACTTTCATGAAGCAGACACTTTCACAGCTCATTTACTGATTTCATTATGTCTGCATTCTGTTCAAAGGACATTTGATTCCGAGTAATTTCTACTGCAACCACCTGGATGAAAATGTCTGTCAATTAAGATCAATACATCCTCATTTATTGTGTTTACTGTAAAACAGATTCAATGGAAAACTAAATGAGACCTTGATATACAGGTCCAATCCGGAGGTCACAAATAAAGAATACGGAGCATCAAACTAAGTGTTTGACATGCAAATTTTCAATAGGTAGGTGATTTTTTAAAGATCTCTAATGGTCAATATGGAATGTGGTGTAATTTTCACGGATCACTAATAACCAAAAGGTAATGAAGTGTCGTATTTACATATAGATAGATAATTTTCCATAGGTAATATTTTACAGGTTCCTATGATAATTTCCCCCCATACAATAATGTATCTTCAACTCAAAATGGTTTTGTATTTCTCCAGGACGTATTCAGAAGATGTACCTGTCTGGTTCAATATTGTTGTCTTCAACCTTCAAGGGCGAAAGTTGTCACTTTTGAAGTTAGATACTGTATTTCCCTGGGGCAATGTCTTTGCCGTTGGTTTAGATGAAAGAAGTCCATTGACATCAAGAAGACAGAGGAAGAATGACCGTCAGATATATATTACAATTGTAGCCTTGCATGGACATCAACGTCGAAGAGACTGGTCAAACTGAACACAATGGTGCCAAGAAATTTTTCTATTGTAGCATTCTATCTCAACTTCTTCAGGTCCAATCTTACTCTGCTTGAAAACATTTACTTCCTGTTTTCATAGCTCTTGCATTTCATAAAGTATTATAGCAATATTTACATCCCTTTTCTTTACTACATATGTTTCTATTGAAAGGTAGAATTGGACCACAAAGATCAATAAATTCCCTTGATATATTGAATATAAAAACATTGTTATTGCATTTCGCATTGAACAGGGGCAGATTCCTCAGACTGATTTACTAGAAGTGCTTTCCCATAAGTCTTCATTTTGGATGCCACTGTGAAAAGACATGATGTATTGCTGCCAGACTTAGGAATAAGCTATATCAGTCTGGCCCAATACTGAAGCCATCACCAAAATAGGATGAAAGAAGACACATTTCAAATTAATTCCCACGAATGTCTGTGCCTTGGGCCAAGATGAACAAGCATCAAAAGACGTTACACGGGAAGTCAATTCCGACTAACAGAATGATGAAAGTGGCAAAGAAACCATACACTATCATAAATACAGACGTAGTTAGTCTCTTTGTAGTAATATATATTTATCAATGTCGTTCGTATCACATTGTTTAACATAAGATACAAGTTTCCATTTTCCCACTTCTGAAAATTGCATAAATCAAAATGCAAAGCTTATTTTTTTCTGTGTCATGTAGAGCCTTATAGTGTCTGGTCTTTCTGATATTACATTGAATTTATTGAATTGACCAACCCTGATACCCTGAAACTGATTTTGCTGATTCTATATTGAATAATTGCGATGTACAGATTGTACAAGTTATATTCTATATATATCAGGAATGGTTCCTTACCAATCATCAGTGTCTATACAGTATCACCCCTATATGTAACATATATATTTTGTTTATGATTCAAAAAGGTATTTTGAACAAGCATCTTCATCCAATGAAATCTGTAACGAATTTCTATGCAAATTAGGCAGTTCTTCATTCCGTAAAGGCCCGACATATTATAACAAAATTCTCATAGATTGGTAATGGAATTGACTTAAATGTATGTAAATGATTTAAACTTGTACTTTCAAAATTCGAAAGATTATAAAAGATATCAGGAATTTTCGTACACATTCGATTACGTGTCTTCTAGGTAATAATGCATTAAATTAATTTTTAATTTAAGTTGAACTTGCTCCATTGCAGTGATTAGAGTTATATTAATCATACGCACATTGTCAGAGTTGCTTGTATATCATGATTAATTAATTATCTTCAACTTTTCATTTACTGTGGTTTTACATTTTGCTTTACTGTGCAGGGAACTTTGCACGCATAACCATTTGTCAATGTCCAATCTTGCAATTTTAAGATATTTTTTATATAGGCGTCGACAGGACGTTCATCATTCTCCTCGGTCTTCCTTTGATGAAATTCTAATTTCCTGTGTGAAACAAAAAAATCCTTTAATTTTTTCATATGATTTAGTGCATATGTAATCGGTTCACTTTTTCCATTTTGAATTCAGTTTAAAAAGAATACTTCAAACAATTTTTCAAGAATACAACTTTACATTTTACATGGAGATTGATGTTACCTTTTTTATTTTGTTACATGATTACTCGTGTTCTGTATGTTGATTTCAGATTTATGAATGTATTAAACAAGTCAAGTAAAAATTTAGAATTATGAAATGAAAAGTAACAGTAATTCAGTAACAATAATTTGAATAGTTTGTTTTGCTTGTTATAACTTGAACTACGATTGTTTTGTTTTCATATTTGTCAGGTTAATAACATTGGTGTTATCAGGTTTTGTTTTATATTTCTATATTTAATTCATTTCAAATGATAAATGATGATATAGTAAACAGAAACCATAAGCTGAAACGATTTATCTTTAAAGCAAACTTATTTCCAATACAATATCGCATTAAACCGATTACAGCAGATAAATAAAAATTCAACGTCACATGTCTATGCATTTTGGTTATTAAACAACAAAGTGTGTGTTTGTTGTTAAAGAGAGTTTATGCAATTGTCAAAGCAAGAGAGCTATGACACAACATTGTAGGCAAAGCAGTATTTCATAATGTTAAGATTTCCCAAGAGGTTTTAAACACACTTGCTATTTGAAAACCCAAACCTCTTTGAACTTGTAGCCATTAAATTTAATTATACCTTTCCCTTGAGTAATAAAACCTCGACAGAAAATAGAATTCTGTCATTTCTTTAATGTCATGGATTAGTTAGCAGATGGCATATGATGTTATGAACGTCATTCCACACAGGGTAATAGTTCTTTAATACATAAATATATACATGTTCCTTTCTACTTCAAACCATATACATATATAATCTTTAAAAGGAAATACTCAAATGATAACGACTAAACAATCAACATATTTTCAGTTTAGATATAAAAGTTCAGTAATGCAGGGGAAGATTCACTTTAAGTTCAACACGCTTAATCTGCAATTCACCTTACCCCAACACATAAGATAAACGACAAGCACGACTATACGCTGGAGGTACATTATCTGAAAAGTCCGTTTTCACAGATGCTCACTTTCAGTCAATTTTAGGGATATTTTCCCTAGAGACGTGCTGTTTAATCTTTGTGCAGTTATAACAAACACACTTTTGACAGATTATTGACAGGACAATATTTATAGCGTAACCAAAATCAGCAAACTTAAGGACCACCTTAAGAAGAGTAATAAAGTATCTTTCTTGTCAGTTTTTAATGCAGACTTTTAATTCAATGTAAATATCATACAAAGAACGCTTACAATTTCTTTGATCTTTACATTAGTATATATGTGATGACAAGTGCGTTCCTTGAACACAACAAATAAAAGAAAGGTAAATAAGATTTGAAAAATAATGATAAGTTTTCAATTTACATTTAGATTATTATGTTGTGTCCTTCCAAAAAGCTCTTGATGCATTATGAACCAATATATGGGTCCCATATTAAGTGGGTAATCATCACATGATCAATTCCTTTGTTACTTCCCTATCCATATGTCTGTTATGTCTTTAATTTACTAATAGATACTTTCCGTTATTGAATGAACTACTGACTGACGCGTTAAGGATCATATTTCGTGGGTCTTGTTTACTTGATCATACTTTTACGAAACATATCGAGCATTTCACTTGTAACAATTTGTTAAAAACTTAAGTGATAATCAAGGTTTCTTTTGTTCGAAACTAGTCATTGTTCAGTCATTGGTCTTAGTGAAAATATCTTAAAGAAAAGGTATTGGTATTCGAGAATCCCGGTGTTCTGATTTTGAATGAGATATAGGTTGTATAATATACCGGATCAAGAACAGAAAGAGCAATCATGTATCAATATATATATATATTTAAATCTTTAATGATAAGTGGATTTGTTGCGAGGATTTAAACATTATCATCGGAACTTCACTTTAGCTAAGACCACTTAGAAGAAACACATATAAAACACTTAAATGCCAAAAAATGTATATAGATGTTTTAAGGAATTCATGATAAAAGTCATCTTCCTACGCAAAACCTAAAACGCCGGTTTCCAAACTGTCAGTTTTATGCCTTGCCGCATAACCTTGAGTTTTCTGTGCTTGCTCTCTAGCCTGTAGGGGCACTATAGCAGCACAGAAAAGTAAAGTTTCTGCAGCAAGGCATAAAATGACAGTTCGGAAACTGGCGTTTTAGGCTCTGCGTAGGAAGATGGATAAAAGTATGGTCAAATAATCCCTCGTGTTCTTATATGCGGCCAACCCCATGTCTCACTTAATTAATTAACCTCAATGTCCTCTGCCCAAGGGTTGCGTCCGTTTAGAGTAAATGTACCTGCAAGTCTTCAGCTCCAAATAGAACCCAGCCATGCCTCCAACGTCAACGTCGTAATTACATCAGTTTTCTAACTCATTTGATGGACTCTCCATCAGGACTCCCGTGTCAAGACTGATGTTAAAAAGGTGCCGCGTCAAAGGATGCAAAAAAGCCAATTTACTTGAGAGTGCTTTTGAAAGCTTTCCAGTCATGTTGACTGCTATCTGTCAATGATGTAATGTTGAGCAATGTTATGAAAAGGTCAGAAATAATATGTTTCAATTCTGAGTTTTTCAATTTAAAAGTTGATGAAAGTTTATTTGACTCTAAAACACGCGAGATCAGGACAGGAAAGCCATTTTCAGTAATAATTGATTGTGATTGTTTAGTGATATTTTGCAAGATCATCCATCTTCCATTGTTATTGTCGTGTATTCCAAAGTTGTAATGTTGAACAATGTAATATAGTATGATTCTAATCCATGAAAGGGGTTTCTTCGATATGTAAAGTTTACTCGACTTCCAAACTTAAGGTGTAAAGTTGAAAAACCAACAAAATCATTATGGATAATGTCAACATTTAGTTCAGGTTTTTGAAGGGGTAGTGATTAAAGATGGCCAACATGCAAACTGTTTCGCGAGGTGAACCTTTCTATTTATTGAGTTGTTTGTCAAATTTGAATTTTCAAATCATATTGACCATATCTTGAGATATAGTTACATGTAAGCGTTTGAAACGTTTTGCAATCCATTAATTACCTTTTTTAGAAATTACTAGAATAGTAGTGTTTAGAAACAAATCACCCTTAAAAGTTTTAAAAGCCCAATTACAGTGTCATGTTATGTCGCTTTCAATTGCCAAAAATATTATTGTCGATGCTATTGCTCCTTTCTATATCTATAATTGAAAAAAGATATGGTTATTTGTAAAGAATTATTTTAAAGAAATGATTGTACTTACATATATCTAAACTAAACCCTGACATACTCGCATACCCATTTCATTTCTGTAGATATCGATTGCCGCCTTGATGCAACACCTCTGAACACCTTGGATAATCACAATCCCTCATACAATCTTCACGTACACAAACCTAATCCAATCTGCATCTACTCATTCACTTCTAACAGCCTACAGGAAGTATCTTGAGAGCCATTTTGTCTTCGGTCTATTGTCGGAAAACATGTTGGATGGCGTAAAGCCATTTCTTTGATTTGAAATCTCTTAACTAAATTCTTTGCTTTGAAGTCATTCGTTTACATACACTAGTAGAACTACAAGGCATCTTTAGAAGGAATTTGTGTCCCCATTATATTCCAAATGAGATACAGCAACGGTTTTACATATTTACAAGATACACAACCAAACTATCATATATGAACTGATTTTGTTTGTTATGGGTTTTAAGGTTTTTGTTATTCCAAAACCATATAATAAGTCATTTCCACGTCATTGGAATGAGCATCTTCTATGCGAAAGGTGTTATCATTTCAATATCTCTAGCCAAGGACTTGATTACGTCACAGATATGGGTTTAATCATATCAAAATTGTCAAAATATTTAAAGTAAGGAAAAATGTTCTAAATAAGGAAAACCACAAATCTAAAATAGTGATTTATATTCGACTTAAAGATTAACTCTGAGCAAATCACGTGCCCCTGACATGAAGACAGTTACTGTACACTCATTAACCCGACACTGACTCCATTACATGCACACTCAACACACGTGTCTCCAGTGTTAACTGGGCAAATCATCTGTGAACAACTCCCTTGATAATTCCATGGCATTCTCATGTCCGTTTTATGAACTTGAACCCGTATCCGTTTCACTAATGAAATGTCCTGGTTTGGTGTTATAACCAACTGCCTTGTGTAGAAAGAGCTCTATTTATGACTTCGTGTAAATCGTTTTCGACACTAAAATTACTTATAATTGGAAATTATACACCATATGTAAGCATTAAGAAGTAAACCTTTATTTTATTGAAAATATCTAAATAAAACAAAAACATAAACAAAATCATAAACATTCACATTATGAATAATATTTACTGTGCATGACAATCTATCTAGCGATAAATGTGTGGCTTTGTCATATTTTAAGTCATATTATTCATCTTTTACTATTATTTATTATTTTGCTATGAGATACAGCCGAAATCCAACACAGAAGTTCATTATGAAGAGGAACTCAAGATATGGCCCGTGGATGGACTGCTAAGACGAAGTACTTTGTATCCTAATCCAAAGAGAGTCCTTATTGAATACTCACATAATAAAAAATCATTAAAGGACGAGGACAGGCAGATTGCTAAAATTCTGTCCATTGGTACATTTTATTGATTTCCATCCAGTTTTTTTCTGACAGTTATCTATACAAATCACCCTATCCAATTTTCCATATCGCCATCCTTGATTAAGCAATCGATTACATTAGCATTTTCGTGAAGCAGATACTTTCACAGCTCATTTACTGATTTCATTATGTCTGTAATCTGTTCAAAGGACGTTCGATTCCGAGTAATTTCAACAGCAACCACCTGGATGAAAATGTCTGTCAATTAAGATCAATACATAATCATTTACTGTGTTCCTGTAAAACAGATTCAATGGAAAACTAAATAAGACCTTGATATACAGGTCCAATCCGAAGGTCACAAATAAAGAATACGGAGCATCAAGCTAAGTGTTTGAAATGCAAATTGTCAATAGGTAGGTGCTTTTTCACAGATCGCTAATGGTCAATATGGAATTTGGTGTAATTTTCACGGATCACTAATGATCAAAAGGTAATGAAGTGTCGTATTTACAGATAGATAATTGTCCATAGGTAATGTACTGTAATGTTCACAGGTTCCTATGATAATTTTCCCCCATACAATAATGTATCTTCAACTCAAAATGGTTATAACCCATTAGGGTTCATGCATAAACTCCCATTTTAAGAAAATGCAACGTTTTATTGAGATAACAATCAATTATTCTGTGTTAACGGTCATTTAATTTGTGGTGTCTCATGTTACTTTACATGTAATAAATTAACCGCCTTCAATGAACAGCCTGAAATTAAAACAATTATAGACAAATTGTTGAAGTTTCATCTTATTTATTCAATAAACATTAATTTACACGAAAAAGAGATATCTACACAAATTTTGGATAAACAGATAAGTCAAACCTGATTTGTACAAGTTTCAGGTAATGTAACGCTTTCTTTTACAAAAAAATTCCTTAATATATTTTAATATAATTTAACGAATTATACATTATTCACACAATTGATAAATTATTAAAGAATAACAGATAATCCTTAACATCCATTAAATGTATTGCTCAAGGACGTATTCAGAAGACATACCTGTCTGGTTCAATAGTGTTGTCTTCAACCTTCAAGGGCGAAAGTTGTCACTTTTGAAGTTAGATACTGTATTTCCCTGGGGCAATGTCTTTGCCGTTGGTTTAGATGAAAGAAGTCCATAGGCATCAAGAAGACAGAGGAAGAAATTTCTGACCATCAGATATATATTACAATATTGCATGGACATCAACGTCGAAGAGACTGGTCTCCTTCTGTTTAAAATCAAACTGAACAAAATGGTCCCAAGAAATGTTTCTATTGTAGCATTCTATCTCAACTTCTTCAGGTTCAATCTTACTCTGCTTGAAAACATTTACTTCCTGTTTTCATTTTTTCCTGTTTTCATAGCTCTTGCATTTCATAAAGTATTATAGCAATATTTACATCCCTTTTCTTTACTACATATGTTTCTATTGAAAGGTAGAATTGGACCACAAAGATCAATAAATTCCCTTGATATATTGAATATAAAAACATTGTTATTGCACTTCGCATTGAACAGGGGCAGATTCTTCAGACGGATTTACTAGATGAAGTGCTTCCCCATAAGTCTTCATTTTGGATGCCACTCTGAAAAGACATGATTTATTGCTGCCAGACTTAGGAATAAGCTATATCAGTCTGGCCCAATACTGATGCCATCACCAAAATAGGATGAAAGAAGACACATTTCAAATTAATTTCCACGAATGTCTGTGCCTTGGGCCAAGATGAACAAGCATCAAAAGATGTTACATGGGAAGTCAATTCCGACTAACAGAATGATGAAAGTGGCAAAGAAACCATACACTATCATAAATACAGACGTAGTTAGTCTCTTTGTAGTAATATATATTTATCAATGTCGTTGGTATCACATTGCTTAACATAAGATACGAGTTTCCATTTGGCCACTTCTGAAAATTGCATAAATCAAAATGCAAAGCTTATTTGTGCTGTGTCATGTAGAGCCTTATAGTGTCTGGTCTTTCTGATATTAAATTGAATTCATTGCATTGACCAACCCCGATACCCTGAAACTGATTTTGCTGATTCTATACTGAATAATTGCGATATACATATTGTACAAGTTATATTCTATATATATCAGTAATGGTTCCTTACCAATCATCAGTGTCTATACAGTATCACCCCTATATGTAACATATATATATTTTTTTATAATTCAAGAAGGTATTTTGAACAAGCATCTTCATCAATTCAAATCTGTAACGAATATCTATGCAAATTAGGCAGTTCTTCATTCCGTAAAGGCCCGACATATTATAACAAAATTCTCATAGATTGGTAATGGAATCGTCTTATGTAAATGATTTAAACTTGTTCTTTCAAAATTCGAAAGATTATAAAAGATATAAGGAATTTTCGTACACATTCGATTACGTGTCTTCTTGGTAAAATGTATTAAATTATTTTTTAATTCAATTTGAACTTGCTCCATTACAGTGATAAGAGTGAGTTATATTAATCATACGCACATTGTCAGAGTTGCTTGTATATCATGATTGGTGAGTTGTATCCACCAATCGGCATTGGCGCTAATGCCGCTGGCAATAAAAAAATAAAGCTAGTATTTTGCAGACAACAGCGCTAATGACTGCTAACTCTCCGCAAAAACGCTAAATATTGCCTAGTCACTAATTTGAACGACACCAATTAATTCAGCTTATACAAGTTAGTGCAAGTTAGTTATAATTTTAAACAAGCAGACATAGTCATCAACATCCCCCGCCTCTGGAACAAGGGCAATAACTCCGGAAAAAATAATTGCGCGGTTCTGATTTTCGAACTCCATCAAGGTATTGATACCCTGGAGGCACACACAAAAATTGATAATCCTATCTTTAACGGTTTCTGAGAAAAATTGCCTCCTTTAACTCGGACGGACGCACGGACGCACGGACGCACGGACGCACGCACGGACGCACGGAGGTCAAACCTATATCCCCCTTTCACTTCGTGGCGGGGGATAATAATTGAGATCGACATTAAAGGGGCAGTAGCACGTTTTAAGGGGGAATATAAGGTGATGTCAGGAAAATGAATATAAATGGTTCCAATTGAAAGACAATGTATCCAAACTAAATGGAGCAATAATAATTCAAATATATAATGTAAAGTTTAGCCATGTGGTTCCTTTTTCTTACACAAAATGAATAAAAGGTGTTCACACAAAATGGCCGCCAATGGATTTAATGTGAATCTTCATACTTTGTCCTCTGACTATGGATGATTGGCTTGTGTAATGAGATTTTTGACACTTTCAAAATAAAACATTAAGCATTAACGTTCAATTATCAGTGAAAAATTTAGAAAATAAAATTATCAAAAAACGTGCTGCTGCCCCTTTAAAACAAGAGACTGATAAGAAGAATACACGTTCCTCCCCGATAAAAAACACGCCAACTAGGCCTAGCATTTTTCTTGTGGAACACCACAAACAATACAAGAGACCTCTCAGTGAGGCTATCCCCAGATCACCATGCTTTGAGCAGACGAACCTTGACCTCACTAGTGGTTAAGCCGAAGACAAGAAGTATTATAGATAAAGCTGAAAATTACATTTAATTGGCAGATTGCCAGGCTATTCAGAAAATGATTTAATGGCGTTCAATTTTGTAGGCTATACAAATAAATGTTTAGATGCATGGATTTGTTCATCTACAAGGCGTGATGCGCATGCGCTTAGATGAGGCAGCATGCATATTAGCTCTGACCTTTCTGCTCAATCTATGCTGTCTATACTTTGCACAAAATGTGTATTATGTGCATACTGGTAAAGTATGTTATGAAGATGACAATTGGTTATTTTTGGAACTTTCAAGGCTGAAATGGGGACTTTATGGACAATTTTGAATCTTATCTTGGTGAATTTCCACTGGACTCACTACCTTATGATGATCACCACACAAGCCCCTGTCTCGCAAGACAAGCTAGATTGGATGAACCACACAATGGGAAACAATCAGCATAAATTAGTGTACACCAGAGCTAAGCTGTTGACAATGCAGACCTGCCAAACTGGTGACAAAACATATAAGCTGCCCCAGCCAAGTGTAAAAAGACAAAAAGAGGTACTAAGGCTGGCAAGAATAGACCCAAGTCTTTTAATAAATCAAATCCAAAACTCAAAGTTCTTTATCTCAATATAAGATCATGTCGCAAAAAGGCAACAGAAATCCATGAGCTCGTAACTGACCTTCATGTTGACATTATGATGTTGACTGAAACTTGGTTGTATCCATTTGGAGACGAAACCTATATCGAATCAATGACACCAGTTGGATATGAATTCCGTACAAAAAAATTGCACACTGGATCCAATTCCAACAAATCTGGTCAAGCAATGTATTGGAGACCTGGTACCCCTTAATAACAGCTATCATAAACACTTCACTTTTAACAGGAACTGTCCCTGCCCAGTTCAAGGAAGCTGTGGTGATACCCCGCATTAAAAAGTCAAATCTTGACCCTAACAATATGAAACATTTCAGACCGGTTTCCAACCTCCCTTTCCTTTCAAAACTTCTTGAACGAGTCGTGTTGAATCAGCTGCTGAAACATCTGTCTACCAGAAGACTCCTTGAAATGCATCAGTCTGCCTATCGCAAAGGACACAGCACCGAAACGGCCGTACTCAGTGTCATTAACAATATTCTGATGAAAGCTGACGAAAGAAATGTTTCATTGATGGCACTGTTGGATCTTAGCGCGGCGTTTGATACGTTTTAACAAGATTAGAGGAAACCTATGGCATCCAAGGTACTGCACTTTGCTGGTTCAGCTCCTATCTGAGTGGAGGATCCCAATCTGTCATCATAGGCAACCAGCGATCAACACCTAATTCCCTTACGCTATGGTGTGCCACAAGGATCTGTGTTAGGGCCTGTACTTTTTACTATGTACTCCCAACCACTCTTTGAAGTCATTTCATCACATCAATGCGATTTCGAGAAGTATGCCGATGACACTGAACTCTCTAAAAGCTCTCCGCCATCCAATTTTCCATCCACGAAAAGCTGTGTCTCATCAATGATGTATCTAACTGGATGACAAGCTAAAGTTAAACTCTTACAAGACAGTGTTGATGCTTGTTGGTGCCCAAACCCGTCTCAGACAAATTCATGACACATCAGTTTTCATTGAACGTACATAAATATTATTCAAGCGCAGAGTGAAATACCTGGGTGTTGTAATTGACCAATCCCTCAACCTTCAAGAGCAGGTCAGCAGCTTGTGTAGAACATGCTTTCTGGAACTGAGGAGACTGGCATCTATAAGTCAATATCTCACAGAGGATGCAATGGTCAAGTTGGTCTCATCAGCCATATTATCACGTCTGGACTACTGTTATTCCCTGATCCTTGGTCTACCAGCTGAGCAGATCGCACGACTTCAGAGAGTCCAAAACAATGCTGCACGACTTATACTCAGGAAGCGAAAGTTCGACCATGCTACACCATTGCTGAAGCGACTCCACTGGCTGCCTTTTCAGATCCCAATACAAAGTTGCAACTCTTGCCTACCATCACTTCCATCAAACACTTCCGGCGTACCTGTCTAATACTCTCACCACATATCAACATGAGCGTACTCTCGGTTCCTCACAAGAGAAGTTGCTAAAGATCCCAAAGTGCAATCTCAAGTCAGGAGAACTCTGCACCCTGTGTTTGGAACTCCCTTCCAGCAAACCTGCGAGATGCACCAACCCTTGAAAACTTTAAAACAAGCTTAAAAACATATCTATTCAGACAAACTTTCACTGACTGATTTCCACCTAGTCAATAAGAGTCCAAATATGAGATTTTTGCGCTATACAAGAACTATTCATTATTATTATTATTATGTGATTGTATGTTTAAAGTTCATATAACCACAAACATATTTCACTATTTTCTTTGAATTATATTAAAGTCTGATTACAATATTGTATAGTGCGCCAAAGGTCGCTACTCAAATATGTTCAGTTTGTTAATGAAAGCCGTTTTTGAATGCCACTTTGGTTGGACCGCTTAAACCTATCTGGCCACAAACCAGTGAATGCATGACTGCCCGTCACTGCTTACACCCCCTTTTTGTGACGTCATAAGCAGAAGTAGTCTCGTTATATCTATAATCTATCATAACAATACCACAGAAAAAAACCCCAATAATAAACGATTTTCAGAAAATGTTTTCCACCCAGTTAGATAAATCATTTTACGATGTAACACTAATAAGCATTTGGTGTAAAAAAGATATCCACATCAATGGTAATTAAACAATTATTTAGGCAGTATTTCAGTTCAAATAATGATACGTTAATCTGTGTAGTCTGTTTATTACGTCACACACGCGCGAGTTTTATGGCCCCTGACCCAGGTGGGGTTTTCACAGCCGATAATTACGCCGTCTCAATAAAAGGCTAATTAAAGGTGTTTATTGGACAAATTAACAAAAATCAAGCCAAGTTTTAATTTTTTTGAAAAATCTTTGAACGAAAATCGAGAAGTGGTAAAGTCGAGGTTAGTTGTTGTTTAACATGTTCACCACAATGTTGAACTGCTCGAACAGTATATCTTTTGGCATATACTTCTGCATTCCATTGTATACGTCATTAAAACTGTTATTATCTATTTTAATTTATTGTGTAAGGATTATATGTAGATAAAAATCTTTAAGGCATATTAGTCTTGAATGGTAGTACTTTTATGAATTGATTTATACATGCGATTTTACAATTGCAAAACGTTGGACTTATGAATACTTGGAATTTGACTATTTGAATTGCTTCATTTTTAATAAAATAAAAACATCTTTTGTGCAAATCGCATTGTTGGTTTATTATCATAATATTTATTTAATTCAACATATATGTAAAATCACCAAATATTCGCCATGTTTTAATGTTATTTACAAAACTTATTTTCAAACTGTTACTGTTCAAGCTTTCGGTTACTGTGGTTTGACATTTTGCTTTCTGTGCAGGGAACTTTGCACGCATAACCATTTGTCAATGTCCAATCTTGCAATTTAAGATATTTTTTATATAGGCGTCGACAGGACGTTCATCATTTTCCTCGGTTCTCCTTTGATGAAATTCTCATTTCCTGTGTGAACCCAAAAAATCCTTTAATTTTTTCATATGATTTAGTGCATATGTAATCGGTTCACTTTTTCCATTTTGAATTCACTTTAAAACGAATACTTCAAACAACTCTCAAGAATACAACTACACATTTTACATGGAGATTGATGTTACCTATTTAGTTACATGATTACTCGTGTTCTGTATGCTGATTTAAGTCTTTTGAATGTAGTGAACAAGTCAAGTAAAACTTTAGAATTATGAAATGAAAAGTAACAGTAATTCAGTAACAATAATTTGAATAGTTTGTTTTGCTTCTTATAACTTGAACTACGACTGTTTTGTTTTCATATTTGTCAGGTTAATAACATTGGTGTTATCAGGTTTTGTTATCTCAAGTTCTATTTCTATTTCATTTCAAATGATAAATGATGATATAGTAAACAGAAGCCATAATCTGAAAAGATTTATCTTTAAAGCAAACTTATTTCCAATACAATATCGCATTAAACCGATTACAGCAGATAAATAAAAATTCATCGTCACATGTATATGCATTTTGGTTATTGAACAACAAAGTGTGTGTTTGTTGTTAAGGAGGTTGGATACCTTTGTTTCTGCACATCCGCAACAGTCAGATAATCAGATTGAGCTATTTTAAAGTTTATGCTATTTTGTTTATTTTTCACTGCAAGTGTGAGATTAAAAAACTAAAAAATTAAATAATGATTTAGTTTAACAATAAACAATGACTATGTTATATTTGTGAACATAAGTATTTGTTTTATGATAAAATTTATTTCACTAATTAACCTTAAAAACTAATGATAAATTCTAAAAAGGGTAATGTTGACAATTAAGAGTTATCTCCCCTGGATGTTGATTTTCATTGATGTGGCTTAATTGAATGTGAATATCTCTGTTATCCGCTGGTGACATATCTTTTTTTCTTTTTAATCTTATTCTAGTGTGTATTAACTATAAAATATATAATTTTCAAAAAAATCTTAATACGAGAAATGTATTTTTTTTTCATAAAAGAATAATATTTTACAAAAATAATCATAGAAAGAAAAAGGTTATTTGCATGTCTTTACTTCATATTAGTTTCAAGTTCCCTTTTTCCGACTTAGTTTACTTCCATACTGTAATGGCTTAATAGAAAAACATTTAAATAACAATTATATTCCAAAGTTATCTTGAAAAGGAGTTTTTAAATTATTGTATTTTCATCATTGGGTGCCCTAACGGATGGGCCCTTTTTCGAACAATAACTGTGGTGACATGGTATTTTTATGACACAATTTGATTCAAGACATATTTTTCAACAAAATAAGACCAAATTTAGCTATTTCTTAATACCTCGATATTTTGTATCCAACCTCCTTAAAGAGAGTTTATGCGTTTGTCAAAGCAAGAGAGCTATTACACAACATTGTAGGCAGAGCAGTATTTCACAATGTTAAGATTTCCCTAGAGGTTTCAAACACACTTGCTATTTGAATACCCAAATCTCTTTGAACTTGTAGCCATTAAATTGAATTATACCTTTCCCTTGAGTAATAAAACCTTGAAATAGAATTCTGTCATTTCTTTAATGTCATTGATTAGTTAGCAGATGGCATATGCTGTTATGAACGTCATTCCACACAGGGTAATAGTTCTTTAATACATAAATATATACATGTTCCTTTCTACTTCAAACCATATACATATATAATCTTTAAAAGGAAATACTCAAATGATAACGACTAAACAATCAACATATTTTCAGTTTAGATATAAAAGTTCAGTAATGCAGGGGAAGATTCACTTTCAGTTCAACACGCTTAATCTGCATTTCACCTTACCCCAACACAAGCACGACTATATGCTGGAGGTACATTATCTGAAAAGTCCGTTTTCACAGATGCTCCCTTTCAGTATATGATTGATGCAAAAGTCAATTATAGGGATATTTTCCCCAGAGACGTGCTGTTTACTCTTTGTGCAGTTATAACAAACACACTTTTGCCAGATTATTGATAGGAAAATGTTTATAGCGTAACCAAAATCAGACAAATCAGCAAAATTAAGAATTAAGAAGAGTAATAAAATATCTTTCTTGTCAGTTTTTAATGCAGACTTTTAATTCAATGTAAATATCATACAAAGAACGCTTACAATTTCTTTGATCTTTACATTAGTATATATGTGATGACAAAATGCGTTCCTTGAACACAACAAATAAAAGAAAGGTAAATAAGATTTGAAAAATAATAATAAATTTTCAATTTACATTTAGATTATTATGTTGTGTCCTTCCAAAAAGCTCTTGACGTATTATGAACCGATATATCGGTCCCATATTAAGTGGGTAACCATCACATGATCAATTTCTTTGTTACTTCCCTGTCCATATGTCTGTTATGTCTTTTATTTACTAATAGATACTTTCCGTTATTGAAAGAACTACTGACTGACGCGTTAAGGATAATATTTCGTGTGTCCTGTTTACTTGATCATACTTTTACGCAACATATCGAGCATTTCACTTGTAACATTTTGTTAAAAACTTAAGTGAAAATCATGGTTTCTTTTGTTCGAAACTAGTCATTGTTCAGTCATTGGTCTAAGTGAAAATATCTTAAAGAAAAGGTATTGGTATCCGAGAATCCCGGTGTTCTGTTTTTGACTGATATGAAGGTTGAATAATACCGGATCAAGAACAGAAAGAGAAATCATGTATCAATACTTAAATCTTTAATTATAAGTGGATGTGTTGCGAGGATTTAAACATTATCATCGGAACTTCACTTCAGCTAAGACCACCTAGAAGAAACACACATGGAAAACTTAAATCCCGAAATCAAATATAATGATATTTCAAGGAAATTCATGATAAAAGAATGGTCAAATAATCGCTCATGTTCTTATATGCAGCCAATCCCATGTCTCACTTAATTAATTAACCTCAATATCCTCTGTCCAAGGGTTGCGTCCGTTTAGAGTAAATGTACCTTCAAGTCTTTAGCTCCAAATAGAACCCAGCCATGCCTCCAACGTCAACGTCGTAATTACATCAGTTTTCTAACTCATTTGATGGACTCTCCATCAGGTCTCTCGTGTCAAGACTGATGTTTGAAAGGTGCCGCGTCACAGGATGCAAAAAAGCCAATTTACTTGAGAGTGCTTTTGAAAGCTTTCCAGTCATGTTGACTGCTATCTGTCAATGATGTAATGTTGAGCAATGTTATGAAAAGGTCAGAAATAATATGTTTCAATTCCGAGTTTTTTGGTTTAAAAGTTGATGAAATTGTATTTGACTCTAAAACACGCGAGATCATGACAAGAAAGCCATTTTCAGTAATTATTGATTGTGATTGTTTAGTGATATTTTGCAAGATCATCCATCTTCCATTGTTATTGTCGTGTATTCCAAAGTTGTGATGTTGAACAATGTAAAATAGTATGATTCTAATCCATGAAAGGGGTTTCTTCGATATGTAAAGTTTACTCGACTTCCAAACTTAAGGTGTAAAGTTGAAAAACCAACAAAATCATTATGGATAATGTCAACATTTAGTTCAGGTGTATGAATGGGTAATGATTAAAGATGGCCAACATGCAAACTGTTTCGCGAGGTGAACCTTTCTATTTATTGAGTTGTTTGTCAAATTTGAATTTTCAAATCATATTGACCATATCTTGAGATATAGTTACATGTAAGCGTTTGAAACGTTTCGCAATCCATTAATTACCTTTTTTAGAAATCACTATTATAGTTACCATCGTCTTTTTCCGTAAGAGTCTTTTCTTTCTCCACAGGGGAAGATCAAGTCATGAAATGGTGATTAAGCCTGTGTTCTTATTAGCCGAGTTTGTGGGGTAGGATGGGAAATGCCTGAGTGGAGGCAATATCAGAGTTAGTTATGCAATCAGCAACGCTGTTCTAAAATCATCACTTTGGCTGCATAATCATGGCACAGGTTTTGTGATATGAACCACCTTTTCCATGCGAGAGGCGTTGTCATTTGCTAATAAAATTTTGCCACCACCCTGTTACGACGTAAGATGTAATAAACGCGGTAAGATGTAATAACTGCGGTAAATTGTAATAAAAACGCGGTAAGATGTAATACTGCAGTAAATTGTAATAAAAATGCGGTAAAATGTAATAAACACAGGTGCGGTAAATTGTAATAGGGGGTGCGGTAAAATGTTAGCACTCAGTGTGCGGTAAATTGTAATGTGATGCGCGGTAAATTGTAATAACATTGGTTCATATAAACCATAGAAAATGATTATGAGTATGATTCGCCAAACATTTTAGAATCATTATGCTAAGGTATGTATACAGTAATTATGACAATGATAGGCCGCTTATGATGCGCATTTATCCTCTGCTTCGCAGTTGCACAAAGCGTTACATATTAATACCCTGACGGTAATTGTACTATGCCGAAGGAGCAAGGAATCAACATACACCCGTTGTTTCAGGCTTCACTCAGTGCATTGTGGATAAAGTGTCTTGCCAAGGGACACAAAATAAATAAAAGCACTCTTGTTCGTCATACATGTATGTTTTAGAAATACAAAAAGACACCGATTAGTAAGCAACAAGGATATATTTTAGATCACACAGGACAAAGCGCTCCCCGGCTTATTTTGCCCCATTGAGGGTAGTATTCGATATGTAAATAATAGAAACTTAAGGCAAATAGTTACGCATTTCTTTAGTCATTGATAACATGATACCAATGTGCATCATAGGTGCATTAGATTCAAACTTCCCTTTTGTGTTTTTTTATGGTATATCTAGTCACATCCATTCCTTATAGCAAAACCATGTTTTTTAGAATAATTGATAGCATACGTCCCCAACCCCCGCAAACGATTCAAGCATGTGTCACAGTGCTTCATGCCGTTTACTTTCATTGGTTGGCCATAACAAATTACGCAATTTGTCGATCATTAAGAAGAAATAATGCTTGGTCATTTTGCCCCGAGGGCCCGCTTTGCCCAGGTCTACCCTATATCAACTGATAAAATCCCACTGGTCACATGTGTATATTCTCAACCTTCTAATGTTCAGCAGCATTTGTTTGCTTCTTGCATGTTCAGCAGCATTTGTTTGCTTCTTGCACACGCATACCAAACTTAAACTTTAAACAGACATCGTGCATGCTTGACATGTCTCTTGGTTGACGTTTGATGCATAATCTAAAAACGAAACTACCAGAGTAGTTTTTTACTAATGAACAATGATGATTTTATATTGCATATCACTGTACGAACGAGCAATGATTATGCGTTTTCATTTTGTTATCGTCATTTCTTTTGTATATATACATGCGCATTATCATAAATATCTTCTAATTCCATATATTTCTCTTACTACTATCTACTTTTGACTGCATATACTCCTCTTGTTTCGCACGAATATGATTTTCTGATCCTGCACCGTATGTACAAACTGCCTTGGTTGTGATTCCAGCTTTATTCAAGACCCTTTCCCAATCTCTTCCTTTGGTATGTACCTTTTTGAAATATAACGTTTGTATGCAGATTAGTTCGTAAGATATTGCATATATATGTCTGTGGTCACTGCAAATTGGTGTACTCCTTTACGTCTTGATCATAAAGTACACGACTATTCTCTATCACATAGTAATCCTATTTTCACACATCTTTCATATTTATATGAAAAGAGTATAACATGACACATAAGGAAACGAGTGTAATAATCCGCTTTATTACCGAATCTATTACATTTTTACAACAACAATTTCTGCTCGACAAAGGTGATTTGTGCATGATGTGTTCATATTGAAAATACGGCACTTCTTATTATTCAATATTAGGATGAACTACGATTGCATTTCATTCATTTTGATATTTCTCCTGCATACATATTATTAAAGCTCAACATTCTTCACAGCGATAAATGGATACCTATGAGTACCGCTTTGTACGAAAAACGTTGTACTTGTTTGACAAAACAATCAGACCTAAAACTGGCAATAAGCCATGTTAAGCTGGTATAAGGCCGAGGTATTTATACAAAAAATAAAGTGACTTTAAGACGAACAAAGACAAAGCAATTGTTTTATGATTTATCTCTGATTTATCTGTGGGTTTACTTCAAGACTACTTATTAAGTTACTCGGACAGTCCAATGGATAGACTTAAACTTCTGATGAAGAGACGAAGTGTGTATTTTCGATATACATTTAAATCTAAAAAATTGACAAACTGTGCAATAGGAATAAAGACGTTTGGTATAAATTTTCTTTTGTTACTTTCGTTTGTGTACACTACAACTATTTACTCTCTTGAACTGTTAGTCAATTCTTCAAATGAAATATTCAAAACTGATATAAACCGCACGCTATAAACTAAGAAGAATTGAATTTTAAAAATACATTACGACGCTTGTCAGGTATGCAGTACGTTTTTAAATTGAATTAATACGACCTTGTGTGTAATATATGTCCTATTAGCAGACAGCCGATGGGCTTATGGCTTGGTTTGGTGTCCGGCGTCTGTCCATCCATCCGTCAGTCAGTCAGTCCATCTGTTAATTGTTGTCCATTTTGGACATATTTTTATTTAAAAAAAGAAGCATTGAAGACTGAAACTTGCTGTACAAACTCCTTGACTAATGAGGATTATTATTTACAGCTTTGGTGACCCTGAGTCCCCTAATAAGGGTCATAGGGACCATGCCATTAAAGGGGCAGTAGCACGTTTTAGGGGGAATATAATATGATGTCAAAAAAATGAAAATTAATGGTTCCAATCGAAAGACAATGTATTAAACTAAATGAATCAGTAATAATTAAAATAGATAACGTAAAGTTTAGTCATGCAATTCCAAATTCTTACAAAAAATGAATTAAAGGTGTTCACATAAAATGGCCGCCAATGGATTTATGTGAATCTTTATGCTTTGTCCTCTGACTATAGATGTTTGGCTTGTGTTATGAATTTTTTGACACTGCCAAAAAAATACATTTAGCATTAACTTACACTTATCAGTAAAATTTTAAAATATAAAATTATTAAAAAACGTGCTACTGTCCCTTTAAAACCTATTTACGTCTTTTACTTAAACAAACATGAGGTCCAGAAAGCTGAAACCTTGTAGACACAATCTTTATGCAATGGGTACTAATTTATCTCTTTTTAAGATCATGTGGCCTGTAATAGGCATCGGTGAACCTTTGGAACTTAAGCCTTAAATTATTTTAAAGCATTTTAAGTCCTACTCAATTGAAGGTCACTCCGTTTACCCTTTTTACATTTCCTTGAATGTTTGAACAAATCTATTTTTGAATTGATACATACTAAACTTTAGCATTTCTGATCTTGTGGCCCCTACTAAATCCTTTTTGTCCTCTTCTTCTCTAACACCACAAGGTATAGAATGATACAATATTGTCTATAGACTCATAAGATAATTAGAAATTTACGAAATTGCACATTCGGTAACTCTTTGGCCACAACTAATTGGAGAACAACATTTTCCGCACCCTAAAGCAAAGTTAAATGTAAAGCCTGATAAGCTGCAGAGCCATTGGTTCTATTTCAATATTTATTGGCAGTAAAGAGTTAAAGTTAAGGCGTATTTTTTCTAGATAAGTTAGTAGGCATGTAACCAACACACATTTTAACCATATTTAGTAGCGTTTTATAAAGATCAAAGGCACTGCTACCATTTATTCCGTTGTAATTTTTGAATGACGTCATAAAGTAATGGTTCATGACGTCAATATATAACTATACTATGACGTCACTTGAAAGGGTTCTGGTCTCCGATTTCGAGCTTTAACTATTGTAGTGTAGGTAAATAATATAATGCAAAGCTCATGATTGTTTGGGCAACTGTATTTATCAAATAACTCATTGCATGAACGTTATGAAAATGATGATTGTTGTATTTTCATTATTTAACCTTATTGTGAAGAAAACATTGGGTTGGACAACAATAACTAAATCAGAATTAAAAATAGACTAAAAAGAATTATCAGCCATCTTTGGGGAAATAACCTTTATACTGTATACTGTTTAAAGCAATTAAAAATCAAAACGTCTGTGATTTATAAGTAAACATTTTTCTTGTTTAATGATATCTTCCATTTTATGTTTCAAAACAGTGTATCTTATTTTTTATAAAGAACATGATAAAAAATGAGGCATAGAGTTGGTTGGGTTTATAGCATAGGTACTAGTACAAATGATTAACTTGAACAAATTCGTTAGAAGACTCGACCAAAGAACCGATTAGAATCACACAATTATCTTTGGTTGTCACAAGAAGGCGTTCCTGGTAGCAAACACCTTACTACCTTATTGGAACTCGATTTTGTCGAAGTCTCAGTTGATTGATGGATAAAGTTTTTTTTACAGCCAATGGAGTGATTTGTTCCTGACTATAGGCAGTGGGTTATTTTAGAAAAAAAATAAAGAAATTTTACTTTATCCGATAGCGTCACAGTAAGTTTTTTTTCCACACCATGTATAACAAAGAACATGCAACTTGCATTAGGACGATTTCATACTTCCTACACACATCTTCATCGACCAACAAACGTCATTGTAAACCCATAAATGTTACAGAAAAATGAATGTTGATCAAACCTACTACTGTATAGCAAAAATGTATATTTTTTCATATAAAACTTATAAACGCATCCTTTTCACTTAAGGGGTAGAAAATATTGACAAGTAACTCAGCATTAGAAGTATATCTTTACACGAGCATAGATCAATTATTACGAGTTATTTTAAATTATCATTTATTAATTATATATTGATTATTATACGTGTGCATTTTGAAATGTATCACAAACCCTCTTGGTAATCATAATAGATATAACCATTCTTGAAAATTAAAGATTGCTCATTTGTTTTCTCAAAAACTAATGATTACCCCTGATAATTATTCATGAACAAAAAACAAATATTGATTTTCCAAAATAAAAATAAAACATTTATGAAACTAGAACACCGTTCTTAAGCAAACTAAATAAAACTAAAAGCCATCCAATCTAACTTTCATAGATATAAACCATGAAATATAAGTCGTCCAAATCAATTATAAGTTATGCAATTTAGAGGCGGGGTGTTTAGGGAGATATCAACCTCTCCCTTTGTGTTATGCGACGAGCCCATATACCCCGCCTTTGAATGGTATAAGGAATTTATCTTACCGAATGTTTAAACATAACGCATTTAATATGAAGATAAATGAAAACGTTAACTGCGTAAACACTTTGACTATAGTTTGCTTAAAGTTACATATCGGTTGATCAAAAGAAACTAGCTTGATCATGTGTTCGAGGTAACATACATTGTAAACTTTTTTGTGCCGGGGTATAAATAATTTACCCTCCCGCTCAACAGGGTGATATCAGTATTTTACCAGGGTCACGTGGACCAATCAGAGATGTGATATATCTTTATAACATTACTGATGATAAAATACAATCATTCATGAAAGTGTCATAAAATTCAAGTGTAATTCAAATTTAAACATATTTCGTTGTGTCATCATCAATCAAAAAACAATTAAACATATCACATGTACCAGCATAGACCAAAAATGGACAAATATTGTTGAAAAACAGTTATCAAAGACTGTGGAAAGGTTATTACATTTTACCGCATATTGTATTACAATTTACCGCACCTTTTAGTAACATCTTACCGCACCCCCTTATTACATTTTACCGCACCTATTTTTATTACATTTTACCGCAATTTTGTTACAATTTACCGCAGTATTACATTTTACCGCGTTTTTATTACAATTTACCGCAGTTATTACATCTTACCGCGTTTATTACATCTTACGTCGTAACACACCCACATATTTGGTCTCATAACAACGGAGGCTCGATCAACAACATATGACTTGATATGCCTTTGTGGGGAGATAATGAATAAGAGAATAAATGACTGGAAGGGCACCCTGAGACAGATTAGATTAATGTTAACCAGCCAACAGAGCAATGTATGGGATTACCCTTCCATTTAGGCTGAATCTTCTTCAGATGAATCTAATATGTAACTTATCAGATTACAGCTGAACAATCCAAACTGATATTTAAGTCATTAATGCATTGAATTATATCTGATTTGTAATTTCCCTTTTTACCTGTCTCTTGTTAGTTAAACAATGCATGTGAAATCTATATATGTAAACTGTCATGATAAATACTGATAAAACATTTCTGTGAATACATAGTTGCTGTTGACCTACTTTGCCCAAAGGAACATATTTCTAGCCGAAAACCAATTTACATTTTGGAATTCTTGAGAATGTTCTATCCCTTCTTTCATTTCACTTCAAATGGGTTGAATACACTTTAAAATTGAGAATAGTAGTGTTTAGAAACAAATCACCCTTAAACGTTTTAAAAGCCCAATTACAGTGTCATGTTATGTCGCTTTAAATTGCCAAAAATATGATTGTCGATCCTATTGCTCCCTTTAATATCTATAATTGAAAGAAGATATGGTTATTTGTAAAGAATTGTTTTAAAGAAATGATTGTACTTATATCTAAACTAAACCCTGACATACTCCCAAACCCATTTCATTTCTGTAGATATCGAGTGCCGCCTTGATGTAACACCTCTCAACACCTTGGATAATCACAATCCCTCATACAATCTTCACGTACACAACCCTAATCCAATCTGCATCTACTCATTCACCTCCAACAGCCTACAGGAAGTATCTTGAGAGCCATTTTGTCTTCGGTCTATTGTCGGAAAACATGTTGGATGGCGTAAAGCCATTTCTTTGATTTGAAATCTCTTAACTAAATTCTTTGCTTTGCAGTCATTCGTTTACATACACTAGTAGAACTACAAGGCATCTTTAGAAGGAATTTGTGTCCCCATTATATTACAAATGAGATACAGCAAAGGTTTTACATATTTACAAGATACACAACCAAACTATCATATATGAACTGATGGGTTTTAAGGTTTTTGTTATTCCAAAAGCATATAATAAGTAAATTCCATGTCATTGGAATGAGCATCTTCTATGCGAAAGGTGTTATCATTTCAATATCTCTAGCCAAGGACTTGCTTACGTCACAGATATGGGTTTAATCATATCAAAATTGTCAAAATATTTAAAGTAAGGAAAAATGTTTTAAATAAGGAAAACCACAACTCTAAAATAGTGATTTATATTCGACTTAAAGATGAACTCTGAGCAAATCACGTGCCCCTGACAGGAAGAAGTTACTGTACACTCATTAACCCGACACTGACGTCATTACATGCACACTCAACACACGTGTCTCCAGTGTTAACTGGGCAAATCATCTGTGAACAACTCCCTTGATAATTCCATGGCATTCTCATGTCCGTTTTATGAACTTGAACCCGTATCCGTTTCACTAATGGAATGTCCTGGTTTGGTGTTATAACCAACTGCCTTGTGTAGAAAGAGCTCTATTTATGACTTCCTGTAAATCGTTTTTGACTCTAAAATTACTTATAATTGGAAATTATACATCATATGTAAGCATTAAGAAGTAAACCTGTATTTTAATGAAAATATCCAAATAAAACAATAACATAAACAAAGTCATAAACATTCACATTATGAATAATATTTACTGTGCATGACAATCTATCTTACGACAAATGTGTGCGTCTTTGTCATATTTTAAGTCATATTATTTTATTTTTCATTATTATTTATTATTTTGCTATGAGATACAGCCGAAATCCACCAAAAAAGTTAATTATAAAAAGGAAGTCAAGATATGGCCAGTGGATGGACTGCTAAGACGAAGTACTTTGTATCCTAATCCAAAGAGAGTCCTTATTGAATTCTCACATTATAAAAAATCATCTAAGGACGAGGACAGGCAGATTGCTAAAATTCGGTCCATTGGTACATTTTATTGATTTCCATCTAGTTTTTTTTCTGACAGTTATCTATACAAATCACCCTATCCAATTTTCCATATCGCCATCCTTGATTAAGCAATCGATTTCATTTGCATTTTCGTGAAGCAGATACTTTCACAGCTCATTTACTGATTTCATTATGTCTGCATTCTGTTCAAAGGACATTCGATTCCGAGTAATGTCTTCTGCAACCACCTGGATGAAAATGTCTGTCAATTAAGATCAATACATAATCATTAACTGTGTTCCTGTAGAACAGATTCAATGGAAAACTAAATAAGACCTTGACATACAGGTCCAATCCGGAGGTCACAAATATAGAATACGGAGCATCAAGCTAAGTGTTTGACATGCAAATTTTCAATAGGTAGGTGCTTTTTCACAGATCGCTAATGGTCAATATGGAATGTGGTGTAATTTTCACGGATCACTAATGATCAAAAGGTAATGCAGTGTCGTATTTACAGATAGATAATTGTCCATAGGTAATGTAGTGTAATGTTCACAGGTTCCTATGATAATTTTCCCCCATACAATAATGTATGTTCAACTCAAAATGGTTATAACCCATTAGGTTTTGCATAAACTCCCATTTTAAGAAAATGCAACGTTTTATTGAGATAAAAATCAATTATTCTGTGTTAACGGTCATTTAATTTGTGGTGTCTCATGTTACTTTACATGTAATAAATTAACCGCCTTCAGTGAACAGCCTGAAATGAAAACCATTGTTGAAGTTTCATCTTATTTATTCAATAAACATTAATTTACACGAAACAGAGATATCTACACAAATTTTGGATAAACAGATAAGTAAAACCTGATTTGTACAAGTTTCAGGTAATGTTACTCTTTCTTTTACAAGATAATTCCTTAATTTATTTTAATGTAATTGAATGCACTACATTATGGTCTCACAATGCCAAATTTATAAAAGAATAAAAGATAATCCTTAACATCCGATAAATGTATTGCTCCAGGACGTATTTAGAAGATATACCTGTCTGGTTCAATATTGTTGTCTTCAACCTTAAAGGGCGAAAGTTGTCACTTATGAAGTTAGATACAGCTGCGTACCTTAAGTTTGTTCACCTGCTTTTGATCTTAGTGCAAACATCATGTAATATGCGTTTCGTTTTGACGTTCAAAAATACCTTCAGGACCAATTACAGAATATTATCAATTGTCCATGTGTGAAATAACCATTCCCAAATCATATTTCGGGGTCGTCTTGTCACTGGTGCTTAATGTCGATATTTGGCATTGTTAAATAGACAGATGGGGTCATATTTGCGAATTTCTGATTTTCTTAAATGTCGATTAAAATCATCAATGTAAACTTTGTAGGACAAAAATCATCACAGTTACGTTGCCTTTAGGCAAAGGAACACATATGATTAAGATCTAAAGCTGTTGATTACTTAAAAAAGATTTTGTAGAGCAAAATAGAAATCAGTGTTTTCGAAATTTTGACCCCTGGTCACTTCAATGACCTGCCAAATTTGTTACAGCTATCTGCTAGATATGACATACGAATATGTCAACGCAAACTGAATCTTAAAATCATACTGTCCCAATTTTGACCCGATTTCATATCAAAGTAAACACGAATCCTAAACAGTGCCAAGCAATAATTTTCACCTGTGCAAAACAATTAATGAATTATTGTTAATTTCTTCCGCTAACCGACGCGCTATTTTTAGACATCATGTGCCGTTTCCATATAAGGAAAGTTCTAAACGGCCTTGACCTTAATATCAGTGAAGACGGAACCAAGTCTATATATTCATTCCCTATCCAGAACGAGGCTAAGCCCGCATGATCAAGCAACAAGAACCCGGAAGTGGCTTACCCGACCACGACATGCCACTTAAAAAGTTCGTTTTATGTAATTTTGGAACATTTATTTCTAGCAAAAGATTTTACATAATCTTAAGCAATATCTATATTGTCTATATACCAAAAATATGTTCATTTAGTATTTAGGATACGGTGAAACGACGGTCGCCAACGTAAAGTTTTGGTCTTTTCAAAAGTGTGACATCGGAGTCAGATTGTGTATCTTCGAAACTTCATTGCTGATTTCTTTTCGACATAAGCATCAACATTTTAAAAAAGATTTATCAAATGATGATTTGGACTAATAATGTTTGGGTTTCCCCCCGATGTATCTCTGTTACTGTTATTCAAACGGCATGCCTTCGGTAACAGTTGATTTTGACAATCACGGACCTAGTGACCCCATTGCATAATTATCAGACTGACTAATTTGAGTGAAAGTTGTTACTGAGGAGAAGTTTTCCAAGGTGAAATATATGATATACATCAATATTATTTTCAAAAGGTATCTACTTAGCTAGTTAGAAAATCGAAGTCGGCCTACAAGATGAATACAGTGAAAGTTATATCAGTCACACCCAGATAATTCGATTTGCCAACTGAAATGTCATTTGAATATTTTTTCAAATAAACAAATATATCAAACAAGGTAAGTAATTTTAAGAAATATTAAATTTATTTAGATATTGATTAGAGCAAAATTGTAAAGCTATCAAATTAAATTCCAAAGGACATGATTAGAATATAATAAAGCATGATATTCATTTGTCATTACTTAATAGAAGACATTTCCAGATAATAGTAATCATGTATGAAAATGTTGTATCTACCAATGAGAACCAATCTCATGTCTAATATATTGAATCAATATTTGCTTTCACATGAATGATTTGTAATATGATTAATGTATAAAATTCTTTACATTATAGAATTAACCATGCTTTAAAATATTATGTATGTATTACAGATATGACAAACATAGGTCAAAACTTTTTAGGTAATTCATTGTGTATTTTTTTCTTGATACCATTTCATAATTATTCATGTGACTATGCAAGTACATCTTGTCAATAAATCAAAGGTTTTGCATATCACTCTCAATCCACAATCAGAAGGTATAATTTGAATTTTACTGATGTTCATTCAGAATCATTGAGTGTGAATTTTATTTTTAAAGTATGTTTATTATAAATTGAAAGCTTTCAAATCAAATCAAATCAACACAATTTTTTCAAACTATTGAAAAGGTAAAGTTTATACCTTGGATGGAAATCATAAAAGTATACAAATTCTAAATCAAAACATTCATTCCAGACTGACATTTTTATGATATTAAGCTATATTCAGAATGCAAAAAAAAAATCATCATAATTTTAATAATCATTCCTTGAACTCTCTAAGTATGATTAAATATTTACATTTAATTTGACCAAAAGTAAAAACAAATACCTCTAAAAATTATCAATGATTATGAAAAGAGGACCATTGTTGAAAAAAGACAACCACATAAAAATAGTGTTGTTTTGTCAGATATCAATGCAATTTTGAAAAGCATAACTGATCATACCCAAATTGCTAACATTAATTGATTCATAAATAAAATATTTTTGATAATGCAAATTGAATTACCCTGGCTTCTTACTATGGACATTTACTATATGCCCTAACAAAACAAAAATAATTCATGTCATATTCATTTTAATTTTTATGCATTTTTTTTACACAGATTAGCCTAATGATTTTGCAATGGAAGGGAATATAATTTAAGAGTGGGACATCATCTGTTCTTAAATCAGGAATAAGTTTGCATGAATAGAAATAACTTTCTGGTGTAATTAAAACAAAACTGCACTGCACAGAAAAAAATTCATTCATTCATTCATTCGAGCTTAGGTTTTTTTAATAAAACAGAAGAAAAACATTTTCCTTACGGTGATTCACCAGAAAAGATTCTGTTCAATGTGTCATTTGTAAGCGCAAGTACAAATGTGAAAGATAATACCAGTATTTCCAGTGAAATGAAGGTAAAATATCCACATACAAATTTAAATAAAAAAGAAAAGATAAATATAAAGTTTATACCATGTTATATATTGTATCTAAAAGTGTAGATTACTTTTTCTTAATCTGTAACTAATCGTGTGGGCTGATTAATTGATTACTTGACTTTTTGAATTGCTTTTATAGACCCTAGAATTTAAGAATGTCAATATTTATTATTTTAATAAATCAATTACAGGTATTCATCTTACTATGTAAGAACCTTGTGTATGTTTTCTGGATTATCAAATAAGGAGTTGATGATACTATAAAGAGGATATTAATTGAAGATTGGGGATGTGTATGTGTTAAGAAAAGGGAATTTAGGAAAAGTTCTCATCTAATTTTAGTGTTTTAGACCAAGTATTTGCCTTGTGGCATTGAGTCACACTGTAAGAGTCAAAAGTTGTGATTTGTTTTAATTTCATGACAATTTGAAAATTATCAATGAATAAAATCATTGATGTAAATATTCAAATTGAATCAAAGCTAACATATAGGTGTTTCTATTTTCTATAAAACAGATTATATTTTTTTCTGACACAACTTAAAAACAGCCACTATGGTTATTTGCCTTAACCCCCCTTTTCAGGAACTAAATTAAACTAAATAGAATCTAGGACTGTCAGTTGGTGCCAAGTGCTTTTGGACATTCTGCTGTTGAGTCATGGATGATCTCTCTCTGAAGATATGTTGAGTACAAAAAGTATCAAACTATGTGAACACACCTGTTTCATTCATTATACTGTGTACAAGGTGATTGGTCCCATCAAAATCCTAAGAAATGTTGTACTTCACCAAAAGAAAAACTTTAAATACATACACACTTAAAGAAATCATGAAACCTTTAACTTAATTTAGGTTTTGTTGGCATTGGAAATTGATAATCATGCTAACATGTACCTAAAAAACTTAATTAAAATTATCATTTGTGATTCATCTGTCAAAAAAGTTTGACACATCAAAACACATTTTAAACATAAATCTTTTTTTTCATTATCTTATTGTAGGTTAACACTGAACACAATTCAAGACAGATAGTAGAAACTATCGAAACAAAATCATTGAGATCCATTGAGTTATAGTTCCTGCTGTAAATATTAACAGGATGTTCATGTTCCCTTATTCAAATGGGGTAGACACAATTTTTGTCAGAAAATAAAGATTAATTTTCAATAGTTTCAACATCAAAGTAAACATGTTATCAATAGGTTAGTTGAGCTTAATGAACACCATATGATAATTGACAATCGTTGTCAATTAAATGTCATCATTTTCCCTTCACCAATCAGGCTGTCCATACCCTTTAACTCCCTGAGATACCCTTTAACTCCCTGACATACCCTTATCATACAATTGTAGCAAGTGAGACGACATCAAGTGCTGTATGCTGAGAGCACGGTGACATGGTCATGACTTCGTCTTAGGGTGAAATATCTAATTATCTGTGATTACTCTAATCAATCTTTAACACGTTACAAGGGGTTGTATATATTAAGTCCTTAAAACTATATAATGGTCCTAATTGATCGTGCCTCTCTAAGATACTAGGAACTAGTAGATTGTCAAGTGTTACCAGTTACTTCGAGAAAAAGCAGCTTTTTAACGTCCGCGTCTGATAGATAATAAACTGATCACTCTGTGTCTTAAATAAAGTAGTGTCTTAATACGAGGCAAATGAATCTCTGGAAGAACTTAAACAAATATATTCCCTTAAAACCTTTTGATTCGGATGACCTTGGTTCAAGCATGATTTGATACGGCTACTATCAGCATAAGGTTTGTTAACTGATACTGTATTTTCTTTAAATTTCCTAATAGACAACGAAAACAAATGATATCATATACAGTCCTGGTTTGGTCTTGGAAAAAAACATCTTTTTGTCAACACCAAAGGTTTTTTTCGTTTTCAATTTTGTTCAATGTTTTGTTATTCATCTCACTTGCGATTGAAGCAAGTAAAAAATCCATTTAAGTGTAAACACATCTTCAATATTTGAGTTCGCCAAAATAATTCTTGCAGCTTATCTTGAAGAGATGTTCCTTTCTTCATTCATATAGTAAAGTAGAAACGTAATAATGAGCTTGTGCCTGCATTTTTAAACAAAATAAGGTTACCAGAATGATAATCTCCATTGCATTTAAGATAATTTTTACGACATGGAGGAAAATTCATAAAGTAAATCGAATACGTTTTGTATGAGTGAAAATGTTAAATCCGGATTTCCTTTATGAATAATTGCAGGCATTCACTCCTGAAATTCGAATGAGTGTTCTCGCACCTTTTGCATCGATCATGGCAAATGGGGGATTAGAACCACCTTCAACAAACGGATCCCGGATGACACTGAGTTAACTAGAACACGGAAACAAAGCAGTAGAGTGCATTATCGTTCCCCATTGATGTGTTAAAGTGATGGAAATAAAATGTTCTTTATCGTTCCATTGAACTTCAACCGAAACGTCGATGGTATTATTATAATATTACAGGTCTATTAATCGGTGACCATGGCGGAAAGAAGTAACGTTTCAAAATCAATGTCCTTACGAAGGAACCGTAATTATGTCAAACACTTTAAGATATGTAAATTCAACAATTATGCAAAGATTATGTTTACACGTTTAGAAAGCTAACGTATTTTCAGAAGAATCATAGAAAGGTTCACCTTCCGAAACAGTTTGCATGTTGGCCAAATTTAATCATTACTCCTTCGCACACCTGAACTAAATGTTGACGTTATCCATAATTATTTTGTTGGTTTTTCAACTTTACACCTTGAGTTGGGAAGTCGAGTAAACTTTACATATCGAAGAAACCCCCTTCATTGATTAGAATCATACTATTTTACATTGTTCAACATCACAACTTTGGAATACACGACAATAACAACGTAAGATGGATGATCTTGCAAAATATCACTACACAATCAATAATTACTGACAATGGCTTTCTTGTCATGATCTCGCGTGTTTTAGAGTCAAATAAACTTTAATTCATCAACTTTTAAATCGAAGAACTCGGAATTGAAACATATTATTTCTGACCTTTTCATAAAATTGCTCAACATTACATCATTGACAGATAGCAGTCAACATGACTGGAAAGCTTTCAAAAGCACTCTCAAGTAAATTGGCTTTTTTGCATCCTGTGACGCGGCACCTTTCAAACATCAGTCTTGACACGAGGGACCTGATGGAATGTCCATCAAACGAGTTAGAAAACTGATGTAATTACGACGTTGACGTTGGAGGCATGGCTGGGTTCTATTTGGAGCTGAAGACTTGTAGGTACATTTACTCTAAACGGACGCAACCCTTGGGCAATGGATATTGAGGTTAATTAATTAAGTAAGACATGGGATTGGCTGCATATAAGAACATGAGGGATTATTTGACCATTCGTTTATCGTGAATTTCCTTGAAATATCCATATATCTCGTTTCGGGATTTAAGTTTTCCATGTGTGTTTCTTCTAAGTGGTCTTAGCTAAAGTGAAGTTCCGATGATAATGTTTTAATCCTCGCAACACATCCATTTAACATGAACGATTGATGTATTTTTGTAAATTATTGCTCTTTCTGTTTTTGACTCGGTATATTATTCAACCTTCATATCATTCCAAAACAGAACACCGGGATTCTCGGATACCAATACCTTTTCTCAAAGATATTTTCACTTAGACCAATGACTGAACAATGACTAGTTTCGACCAAAAGAAACCATGATTTTCACTTAAGTGTTTAACAAAATGTTACAAGTGAAATGCTCGATATGTTTCGTAAAAGTATGATCAAGTAAACAAGACCCACGAAATATGATCCTTAACGCGTCAGTCAGTAGTTCATTCAATAACGGAAAGTATCTTTTAGTAAATTAAAGACATAACAGACATATGGATAGGGAAGTAACAAAGGAATTGATCATGTGATGATTACCCACTTAATATGGGACCCATATATTGGTTCATAATGCATCAAGAGCTTTTCGGAAGGACACAACATAATAATCTAAATGTAAATTGAAAACTTATCATTATTTTTCAAATCTTATTTACCTTTCTTTTATTTGTTGTGTTCAAGGAACGCATTGTGTCACCACATATATACTAATGTAAAGATCAAAGAAATTGTAAGCGTTCTTTGTATGATATTTACAATGAGTTAAAAGTCTGCATTAAAAACTGACAAGAAAGATATTTTATTACTCTTCTTAAGTGTGTGGTGGTCCTTAATTTTGCTGATTTGTCTGATTTTTTTTACGCTATAAATATTTTCTTATCAATAATCTGTCAAAAGTGTGTTTGTTATAAGTGCACAAAGAGTAAACAGCACGTATCTGGGGAAAATATCCCTAAAATTGACTTTTGCTTCAATCATATACTGAAAGGGAGCATCTGTGAAAATGGACTTTTCAGATAATGTCCCTCCAGCATATAGTCGTGCTTGTATTTAATATTATGTGATGGGGTAAGGTGAATTGCAGATTAAGCGTGTTGAACTGAAAGTGAATCTTCCCCTGCATTACTGAACTTTTATATCTAAACCGAAATTATGTTGAATGTTGAGTCGTTATCATTTGAGTATTTCCTTTTAAAGATTATATATGTATAAGGTTTAAAGAAGAAATTAACATGTATGCATCTATGTATGGAAGAACTATTACCATATGTGGAATGACGTTCATAACAGCATATGCCATCTGCTAACTAATCCATGACATTACAGAAATGACAGAATTCTATTTTCTGTCGAGGTTTTACTACTCAAGGGAAAGGTATAATTCAATTTAATGGCTACAAGTTTAAAGAGGTTTGGGTATTCAAATAGCAAGTGTGTTTGAAACCTCTAGGGAAATCTTAACATTGTGAAATACTGCTTTGCCTACAATGTTGTGTAATAGCTCTCTTGCTTTGACAATCGCATAAACTCTCTTTAACAACAAACACACACCTGTTGTTTAATAACCAAAATGCATATACATGTGACGCTGTAATCGGTAAATAGTAAATAGTCAAATTCCAAGTATTGATAAGTCAAACGTTTTGCAATTGTAAAATCGCAGGTTTAAATCAATTCATAGAAGTACTACCATTCAAGACTAATATACCTTGAAGATTTTTATCTACATTTAATCCTTACACCATAAATTATAATAGATAATAACAGTTTTAATGACGTATACAATGGAATGAAGAAGTATATGCGAAAAGATTTACTGTTCGAGCAGTTCAACATTGCGGTGAACATGTGAAACATACAATCACATCACGCCTTGTAGATGAACAAATCCATGCATCTAAACATTTATTTGTATAGCCTACAACATTGAACGCCATTAAATCATTTTCTGAATAGCTTGGCAATCTGCCAATTAAATGTAATTTTCAGCTTTATCTATATAATACTTCTTGTCTTCGGCTTAACCACTAGTGAGGTCAAGGTTGGTCTGCTCAAAGCATGGTGATCTGGGGATATCCTCACTGAGAGGTCATGATCACTTGTATTGTTTGTGGTGTTCCACAAGAAAAATAATAGGCATAGTTGGCGTGTTTATCGGGGAGGAACGTGTATTCTTCTTATCAGTCTCTTGTTTTAAAGGGGAAGCATCACGTTTTTGATAATTTTATATTCTAAATTTGTCACTGATAATTGAACGTTAATGCTTAATATGTTATTTTGCAAGTGTCAAATTCAAATTACACAAGCCAATCATCCATAGTCAGAGGACAAAGTATGAAGATTCACATTAAATCCATTGGCGTTTGAAAGGTCAATTAAATGACTTCAATTTAATATCAGAAAGACCAGACACTATAAGGCTCTACATGACACAGAAAAAATAAGCTTTGCATTTTGATTTATGCAATTTTCAGAAGTGGCCAAATGGAAACTTGTATCTTATGTTAAGCAATGTGATACCAACGACATTGATTAATATATATTACTACAAAGAGACTAACTACATCTGTATTTATGATAGTGTATGGTTTCCTTGCCACTTTCATCATTCTGTTAGTCGGAATTGACTTCCCGTGTAACGTCTTTTGATGCTTGTTCATCTTGGCCCAAGGCACAGACATTTGTGGGAATTAATTTGAAATGTGTTTTCTTTCATCCTATTTTGGTGATGGTATCAGTATTGGGCCAGACTGATATAGCTTATTCCTAAGTCTGGCAGCAATACATCATGTCTTTTCAGAGTGGCATCCAAAATGAAGACTTATGGGAAAGCACTTCATCTAGTATATCCGTCTGAAGAACCTGCCCCTGTTCAATGCGAAATGCAATAACAATGTTTTTATATTCAATATATCAAGGGATTTATTGATCTTTGTGGTCCAAATCTACCTTTCAATAGAAACATATGTAGTAAAGAAAAGGTATGTAAATATTGCTATAATATTTTATGAAATGCAAGAGCTATGAAAACAGGAAGTAAATGTTTTCAAGCAGAGTAAGATTGAACCTGAAGAAGTTGAGATAGAATGCTACAATAGAAACATTTCTTGGCACCATTGTGTTCAATTTGATTTAAACAGAAGGAGACCAGTCTCTTCGACGTTGATGTCCATGCAAGGCTACAATTGTAATATATATCTGACGGTCAGACATTTCTTCCTCTGTCTTCTTGATGTCTATGGACTTCTTTCATCTAAACCAACGGCAAAGACATTGCCCCAGGGAAATACAGTACAGCTGCGTATCTTAAGTTTGTTCACCTACCTTCGTATTCTAGTGCAAATATCATGTAATTTGTAACGTCTTTGAGTCACCTTATCATTGTGAAAACAAAACCGATATTGATGAAATTTCACTGCATAAGTTAAAATCATACTGTCCCCTTTAACATTGACCCTATGGAAAAAAATGTTATTGCAGAAAATGAAAGAACATACTTTGTATAATCGATTTAGACTAATCTTACACACTGATTGTTCACAAAAAGAGCGATTAGAGCGGATTTAAAAATCCCGCTAGTGGCCAGCCGAAATTGGCTGTAGACATTTTCTAGGTCAAAGAGCATTGCGCATGCCCAGATTGAAGGAAAATCTCACATAACTGGTTAGCGCGTTCGCTTGCGCTAAAAATGCCTTTGCAATATGGCTGCCATCGGTCGAGTTAGTCAGCGGGCTCAATTTGAGCGATGGAAAATAGTGAGGGAGACCATTGATGTTAATACTGAGTACTCAACGAGATTCCAGCAGAGCGACTTCTAGCTGCATGGTAAGATATCACCTTTTCTATGAACTTAAGATATATTGCGGGGATCCCGTCGACAACACGAAGTGACAATATCAGTTTGCCCTAGATAGGCCTAAACCGAAACTTGGCACGAATGCTCTAGATCTTTTCTCGGATAGCAAGCTGTATAGTCACCTTTTCGACTACAACAATTTTTTTTTAAATCAGTCTTTTCTAAATAATATAATTCCACGAATCGAGCATGATATGATTTTTAAAAAGTCAGGAACGATCGTTACCATGATGTGTATTAGCTACCTATTTACGTTTATTTCAGGCCTGAACCGTCTCACGAGGAAATGTCTTGCTTGACTGAGTGATCCCACTCACCAGCTGCTCACAGATCAAAACACGGAGGAAGGGGATGTTTTCTAGAGGGGCATGACATTTGGAATAAGGTTGGACCCAATTGTCATAATATTAATATTATTTAATATCTATATGGATGTTATCAATTTACAATTGCATAGATAATAGTGATTGTGATAATTTTGAAAAAATAAAAATGACTCAATGATACTTAGAAATATTTTACTAATACTTTCCAAAATCATGAAAAACATTTTGGGTTTTTAAAAACTATTTTATTTTCTAAATGCTTCATCATTTTCTATGTTCATTTGTTGAGTGTTTAGTACAATTTTATGAATATTCATGATCACAAAATATTCAAGTCTTGGATTCCCTCATTAGGCCTAGATTAAAGTCTGAAACATGATGAAATTAGAGTTGTGACGATACAGACATGTCACGATATGATATGTATTATAGTATTAAAGAACGATATGATTCAATATGATAGACAATTATATTAGACATGTCACAATATGGTTTAAACATATTTATTTCTTTAGAAGAACTGGATTGGTAAACAAGCAATAGCTTATCTGAATACCGCTCCAGAATACATGTATGACAAATGTGACATGGTGAATTTACAGTTGATAAGAGTTTTTTTTACACAAGCCATTAATAGTACAGTCAAGATTGAAATTACAAAATAGCATGCGTACAATGATAAGAACAATATTCTAAAAAAGATGGACAAATGCCAATATGATTTATAAATAGATACAACATCCATCATATCAGTGGTCAATGATCAAATCTGCCTGTTAAATCTATAAAAGAGTGTACTGAGATTAAAAGTTCCTTATTTCTGCATGGGGAACAATTTGAGTTTCCAAATAAAACAGACTTTAGATCATATCTATTTTTGTAAAAGAACATGTTTTCCCTTGTATCACTGTAAAGAGAACATAAAAAGAAGTAGTGGTGTGAATCTTCATAATTGAAGCCGCACGAGCAGTCGGGTGTTTGAGAAATAAATCTTTCGTATTTATGAGCATTTAGGTCACTGCATTCAAGCCTGAGTCGAGAGTGTGAAATTTGACAAGATCGTGTACCGTAATTTAAATCAAAATGGCTGTATGTGTCGGTATCCTTTAGAAGTTCACTTTTAAAGCTTGATAATGATGGCGAGTCTCTGATTTCGGGCGTTAAGGAGTTCCATAATTTGATTGTGTCCGGTAAGAACGATCTGGCATAATTTGTAGTTTTACAGTTGATGGTCCGAAGTTTTGTGATATCACGAAGATTGTAAGTAACAACATCGGACAATTTTGGAGGTACAAGATTGCTTAGATAGTTTGGTGTAAGGTTGTTGATCATTTTGTAAAAGAAAGTCAATTTATGAATGAATCTTCTGTGGCATAATGATTTACAATTGGTTTCCTTGTATATCTTATTATGGCTGGTGCCACGAACGGCGCCACATATGGTTCTCAGAGCATCAAGGTTAAGCTTTTCAAGTGCATCTGCTTGCTGTTTTGAGCAATTATCCCAAATGTGACTACAATAGTCAAAAAGAGGGAGAATGAACTGTTTGTACATGGTTTCCAATGTTTTTCGATTTAAACGGTATTTAAGACTTCTAAGACAGTTTACCATTGGTGCAACTTTGTTTATAGTGTCGTTTATTTGTTCATTCCAAGAGCAGTCGTGCTGAAGAGTTAGACCCAAATGTTTGTGACTTTGTACTGAATCTATGATGTTATCGTGCATAATTAAGTCAGGCATAGGAAGTGGGTGTATCTTTCGGGTAAAGCGAATAGATTCGGTCTTATTCGGGTTAAATGCCACTTGCCATTTATCTGCCCATTCAGCAATTCGCTTTAAATCTGAATTTATGTCGGTCGCCGTTTCTACGGGGTCACCGATTATCGCGTATAACGATGTATCATCAGCGAAAAGGCGTATGTTACAGTTTATACCTTCGCCAATATCATTTATGTATATAATGAATAGAAGCGGCCCCAGTACAGAGCCCTGGGGCACACCGGCAAAAACATCCCTTTTATCTGAACAGAATCCATTAATAACAACGCACTGATTTCTATTTTCTAGATAACTCTCAAACCATTTCAATAAATTACCCTGAATACCATATTTGTTTAGCTTATGTATAATACCTTTATGCCAAACTCTATCGAAAGCTTTACTTACATCACAGAAAACAGCTCTAATTTCTTTACCTTTGTCTACTGCTCCAGCTATAAAATCATATAAGTACGTCAGTTGATTAACAGTGGAATCTCCTGGTGTGAAACCAGATTGAAGATTTGTCAGTATTTCATTATCCCTAAGGTAATTAAATACATGTTTAAAAACACACTTTTCAAAAACTTTTGCTAGACAACTTATTAATGCAACGGGTCTGTAATTTGAGCATTCGTTGATACTACCTTTCTTGTGTATAGGGACAACAGAGGCTTCTTTCCAACATTGCGGAAATGTTGCTTCAATTAGTGAGAGGTTAAACACTTCAGTTAGAGGGGCGGCTAAAGGCTTTGCAGTCATTTTAAGGAATTTATTGCTGATGCCATCTGGGCCAGTTGCCTTAGTTGTATCTACTGAGGCAAGAATATCATGAACTTCATGTGTAGTAAGATGCAGGTCGCATAACGGAAAATTGGTGTCAGAAACAATGTCTTCAATTTGTTTTTCGGGATATGGAACTTTAGTTTGATTTGTAAAGTATTCATTCATTATGTTAGCAATTTCGGTACTATCCTCATACAAATTATTATCATGGAGAACAGGAGGAAAAGATGTTGATACGCTTTTGCTTTTATTGAAATTTTTTATAAGACGCCACCAGATTTTTGTTCCATGTTTTTCGTTTAATATTTGATCAATTTTGTCAGTGTATATTTTTTTTGCAGCCCTTACTGACGATGTGGCTTTATTTCTATACAGTCTAAATTTGGCCCATTCGGAGGGTGAGTTTCGCCGTTTAGCCGTTTTATGGCAACGATTGCGTTTACGGATCAGATTCCGCGTTTCTTTGTTCATCCACGGTGCATCGTTTGGTCTTATAGTAACAACTTTGTTAGGTACATATTTATTACATAGGTTTAAAATGGTGGTGGTTAGTAGGCTTGCTACATGGTTAATGTTGGTAGTAGAGAATATTCTATTCCAATCAAGGGAACTAAGTTCATCACTAAGGTTATCAATGTCAGCTAAACTATAATCATAGATTTTTCTTTTGTAAGTGACTGATTTGGGGACTTTTTCTTTAAGAGTAACATGTACAGGACAGTGATCACTACATATAGGGTCAAGGACACCAGAGTCTAGCACAAGGCCAACATGTGAAACAAAAACAAGATCAATCAGGGTACTAGAGTTAGGCGTGATCCTAGTAGGATCGGTAATGATTTGCGACAATCCATTCAACAGCTTTATTTGTTCTATTCTATTTGACTTTGTTGTAAAAATGTCTTCATTGAAGTCACCGGTTATTATTGTAAACAAACCAAGATCAATAGCATTAGTGATTGATTCATCTATTAGGTCCCAGTATGCATCACTTCTGTCTGCCCTATAAAATGTTCCTATTAAATAGTTGCGATTTTTACATCGTATTTTAACCCACAGCGCCTCAAGCGCGGGTAAGTCTAAATTGTCCATGGACTCGAAGGTCAAATACGTTTTAATATATACTGCTACCCCTCCTCCTCTAGTCTGTCTATCTTTTCGTATTGGTAAATGGTAACCTGGAATCGCTATGTCACACGTATTGATACCACCATGTAACCACGATTCTGTGATACAAATAACGTCATACGATTCTAGTTCAGCATGAAGTATATCTAGCTTTTCTCTTAGACTTCGTACATTCAAGTGAATTATTTTAAGATCCGATGTGTGCAGTGGTCCTGGGTTAGGGTGAACATCACCGCAGATCAATAATAATAAAGTGACAAGCAATGAAATGTGATTGTTATAAATACATAATACTGAAAAAAGATAGCACTCTTTTCTTGATTTAAAGGCAGATTTGCTTAAGATATGACAAGCAAACGAACCCACCGCTTGTCTGTACTGCATGATATCAATCATTGTCATAGAGAAAAATGTATGAGTTAGGATGGGTGGGTTCGAACAACTTTGTGGAATGGTAATGAAAGATAAATGTATTCAATAAATTAACCTTTGGCATTACGTCCTTATTGTGGTCTCTTAGATATGAAATACATAAGGCAAGATCAAAGTTTTGGGAACAAAAATCAAGTGTACTCAAAGACGGAGGCTTGAATGTGAAGTAAGATATGTGATGATTGATTGAGGGAAATAAAAACGAGAGGAAAAAAAGGAGAAGAGGAGAAAACATCTCGTTTGATGAATGATGTGGAGACTTTGATAATAAGGGAAAGAAAGAGAGGTGATATATTGTTATCGGCTGAAGGCATATGGAGACTACATGTTTGCAAGTGATATTATACGATGTGAGTAAGTGGCAGGCTGACAGCATCTGCTTAACACGAGTATCGTGATGCACGTGAAACATGTAGCGTACACTGTGGCAAGCGTGTATGCATTGTTGACAGTGACAGGCAGTCTGTGTAGCATGGATATGGATATTTCTGATAAATGTAAGTATATTATGTTTAGTTTGAATATAATGGTTTACTAAATGTGTGTTATAGTAACTTTAAACGGAAGCATGGCACTGACTAACAGGTAAGATAGTCATATCTAGTACAAAAAGTGTCATGTTATTCAAGACAAAAAGGTAGATGAACGCAATGTATTTGAATAGCAATATCCCATAATATAATGGTTTACTAAATATGTGTTATAGTAACTTTAAACGGAAGCATGGCACCGACTAACAGGTGAGATAGTCATATCTAGTAAAAAAAAAATGTCATGTTATTCAAGACAAAAAGGTAGATGAACACAATGTATTTGAATGGCAATATCCCATAATATACACCTTGCAATTGAATTAATCTATCCAATTGTAATCATACATAAATATCATATTGTAACATCATCCCATTCGCGAAAAATACCTTACCAAGAAAACAAAAACAAAAAAACCAACAAAAGACACAGATTGTATCATACTTTGATATCACGTGAAACCATACCATAATAGCAAGTCTTACTATGTAGTAATTAAGACAAGAATATCCGTGTAGTAATTACGTTTATCAAGTATATAAAACACGATCCGGATATACATTACCAAATGCAAAATTCCCCAACAAACAATAACAACAAAAACAGATAAACGTATCATAGTTTGATACCATGTGAAAGCACACCATAATTTCAATGCTTACTATGTAGTAAGCAAAAACGCTATGTAACAATTTGGTCAACAAACTAATATCCATATATGCAGTAATTAAGACTAATACTAATATCCATATATGTGGTGAATAAGACATATTCATGTAATAATCACTTTTATCAAGTTTATAAAGCAATATCCGGAAATACTTTCACCAAATGCAAAAACGAGACCCCCCAAAAAGTCAAACAGATAAACGTATCATACTTTGATACCACGTGAAGGAAGAAACACCATAAATTCATGTCTTACTATTTAGTTAGCAAAAATGCATTGTAACAATTTGTTCAACAAACTAATATCCATATTCGGAAATGCCCTACTATATACAAAACCCAAATGCACAAAATTGTGGTGTTCATCCACTTATGTGTCATTGCAGCTTGATTTGGTAATGCATTTATCCATACATACATCGGAACGTGTAGATGAACAATACATTATGTGTAAAAGGAGAACTGTGTACACGTTTGGTTAGTTTGTCTTATTACTTTGGGGGGAAATAAAAAAAAAAAAAACAACTAAACATCAATTACTTTCGAACAATAGTGGTTGTATGACTGAACCAAATCACTGTATGGAACACTTAGACCTTTTTCGTATTCGTTATGAGTCAAGTTGAGTCACATACTTTCTGGAACAGTGCTTCATTTGAAACCTTCCGTGTTGACCCATCTTTTAACTTAATGAGGATCACTCCCCCTGATACCCAAGTACCTTCAATCTTTTTCTCATTTGCAAGGACACGGGCCTTACGAGCAATGTTAGCTCGTATTCTGGTCAGGTCTTCATTAATGAAGGTTTTGGGGAATGTTTGGTTACCCTTGAGTTTGAACCGTTGTCTTAGCAGCCGCTGTTTTACGCTGTGGTTCGTAAACCTCACTATAATGGGTCTGGCCCTTTCCTGTGGTTGTGGGGGGAATCTGGGGACACGATGACTTATATCTAATTGTCTATCATATTGAATCATATCGTTCTTTAATACTATAATACATATCATATCGTGACATGTCTGTATCGTCACAACTCTAATTTCATCATGTTTCAGACTTTAATCTAGGCCTAATGAGGGAATCCAAGACTTGAATATTTTGTGATCATGAATATTCATAAAATTGTACTAAACACTCAACAAATGAACATAGAAAATGATGAAGCATTTAGAAAATAAAATAGTTTTTAAAAACCCAAAATGTTTTTCATGATTTTGGAAAGTATTAGTAAAATATTTCTAAGTATCATTGAGTCATTTTTATTTTTTCAAAATTATCACAATCACTATTATCTATGCAATTGTAAATTGATAACATCCATATAGATATTAAATAATATTAATATTATGACAATTGGGTCCAACCTTATTCCAAATGTCATGCCCCTCTAGAAAACATCCCCTTCCTCCGTGTTTTGATCTGTGAGCAGCTGGTGAGTGGGATCACTCAGTCAAGCAAGACATTTCCTCGTGAGACGGTTCAGGCCTGAAATAAACGTAAATAGGTAGCTAATACACATCATGGTAACGATCGTTCCTGACTTTTTAAAAATCATATCATGCTCGATTCGTGGAATTATATTATTTAGAAAAGACTGATTTAAAAAAAAATTGTTGTAGTCGAAAAGGTGACTATACAGCTTGCTATCCGAGAAAAGATCTAGAGCATTCGTGCCAAGTTTCGGTTTAGGCCTATCTAGGGCAAACTGATATTGTCACTTCGTGTTGTCGACGGGATCCCCGCAATATATCTTAAGTTCATAGAAAAGGTGATATCTTACCATGCAGCTAGAAGTCGCTCTGCTGGAATCTCGTTGAGTACTCAGTATTAACATCAATGGTCTCCCTCACTATTTTCCATCGCTCAAATTGAGCCCGCTGACTAACTCGACCGATGGCAGCCATATTGCAAAGGCATTTTTAGCGCAAGCGAACGCGCTAACCAGTTATGTGAGATTTTCCTTCAATCTGGGCATGCGCAATGCTCTTTGACCTAGAAAATGTCTACAGCCAATTTCGGCTGGCCACTAGCGGGATTTTTAAATCCGCTCTAATCGCTCTTTTTGTGAACAATCAGTGTGTAAGATTAGTCTAAATCGATTATACAAAGTATGTTCTTTCATTTTCTGCAATAACATTTTTTTCCATAGGGTCAATGTTAAAGGGGACAGTATGATTTTAACTTATGCAGTGAAATTTCATCAATATCGGTTTTGTTTTCACAATGATAAGGTGACTCAAAGACGTTACAAATTACATGATATTTGCACTAGAATACGAAGGTAGGTGAACAAACTTAAGATACGCAGCTGTACTGTATTTCCCTGGGGCAATGTCTTTGCCGTTGGTTTAGATGAAAGAAGTCCATAGACATCAAGAAGACAGAGGAAGAAATGTCTGACCGTCAGATATATATTACAATTGTAGCCTTGCATGGACATCAACGTCGAAGAGACTGGTCTCCTTCTGTTTAAATCAAATTGAACACAATGGTGCCAAGAAATGTTTCTATTGTAGCATTCTATCTCAACTTCTTCAGGTTCAATCTTACTCTGCTTGAAAACATTTACTTCCTGTTTTCATAGCTCTTGCATTTCATAAAATATTATAGCAATATTTACATACCTTTTCTTTACTACATATGTTTCTATTGAAAGGTAGATTTGGACCACAAAGATCAATAAATCCCTTGATATATTGAATATAAAAACATTGTTATTGCATTTCGCATTGAACAGGGGCAGGTTCTTCAGACGGATATACTAGATGAAGTGCTTTCCCATAAGTCTTCATTTTGGATGCCACTCTGAAAAGACATGATGTATTGCTGCCAGACTTAGGAATAAGCTATATCAGTCTGGCCCAATACTGATACCATCACCAAAATAGGATGAAAGAAAACACATTTCAAATTAATTCCCACAAATGTCTGTGCCTTGGGCCAAGATGAACAAGCATCAAAAGACGTTACACGGGAAGTCAATTCCGACTAACAGAATGATGAAAGTGGCAAGGAAACCATACACTATCATAAATACAGATGTAGTTAGTCTCTTTGTAGTAATATATATTAATCAATGTCGTTGGTATCACATTGCTTAACATAAGATACAAGTTTCCATTTGGCCACTTCTGAAAATTGCATAAATCAAAATGCAAAGCTTATTTTTTCTGTGTCATGTAGAGCCTTATAGTGTCTGGTCTTTCTGATATTAAATTGAAGTCATTTAATTGACCTTTCAAACGCCAATGGATTTAATGTGAATCTTCATACTTTGTCCTCTGACTATGGATGATTGGCTTGTGTAATTTGAATTTGACACTTGCAAAATAACATATTAAGCATTAACGTTCAATTATCAGTGACAAATTTAGAATATAAAATTATCAAAAACGTGATGCTTCCCCTTTAAAACAAGAGACTGATAAGAAGAATACACGTTCCTCCCCGATAAACACGCCAACTATGCCTATTATTTTTCTTGTGGAACACCACAAACAATACAAGTGATCATGACCTCTCAGTGAGGATATCCCCAGATCACCATGCTTTGAGCAGACCAACCTTGACCTCACTAGTGGTTAAGCCGAAGACAAGAAGTATTATATAGATAAAGCTGAAAATTACATTTAATTGGCAGATTGCCAAGCTATTCAGAAAATGATTTAATGGCGTTCAATGTTGTAGGCTATACAAATAAATGTTTAGATGCATGGATTTGTTCATCTACAAGGCGTGATGTGATTGTATGTTTCACATGTTCACCGCAATGTTGAACTGCTCGAACAGTAAATCTTTTCGCATATACTTCTTCATTCCATTGTATACGTCATTAAAACTGTTATTATCTATTATAATTTATGGTGTAAGGATTAAATGTAGATAAAAATCTTCAAGGTATATTAGTCTTGAATGGTAGTACTTCTATGAATTGATTTAAACCTGCGATTTTACAATTGCAAAACGTTTGACTTATCAATACTTGGAATTTGACTATTTACTATTTACCGATTACAGCGTCACATGTATATGCATTTTGGTTATTAAACAACAGGTGTGTGTTTGTTGTTAAAGAGAGTTTATGCGATTGTCAAAGCAAGAGAGCTATTACACAACATTGTAGGCAAAGCAGTATTTCACAATGTTAAGATTTCCCTAGAGGTTTCAAACACACTTGCTATTTGAATACCCAAACCTCTTTAAACTTGTAGCCATTAAATTGAATTATACCTTTCCCTTGAGTAGTAAAACCTCGACAGAAAATAGAATTCTGTCATTTCTGTAATGTCATGGATTAGTTAGCAGATGGCATATGCTGTTATGAACGTCATTCCACATATGGTAATAGTTCTTCCATACATAGATGCATACATGTTAATTTCTTCTTTAAACCTTATACATATATAATCTTTAAAAGGAAATACTCAAATGATAACGACTCAACATTCAACATAATTTCGGTTTAGATATAAAAGTTCAGTAATGCAGGGGAAGATTCACTTTCAGTTCAACACGCTTAATCTGCAATTCACCTTACCCCATCACATAATATTAAATACAAGCACGACTATATGCTGGAGGGACATTATCTGAAAAGTCCATTTTCACAGATGCTCCCTTTCAGTATATGATTGAAGCAAAAGTCAATTTTAGGGATATTTTCCCCAGATACGTGCTGTTTACTCTTTGTGCACTTATAACAAACACACTTTTGACAGATTATTGATAAGAAAATATTTATAGCGTAAAAAAAATCAGACAAATCAGCAAAATTAAGGACCACCACACACTTAAGAAGAGTAATAAAATATCTTTCTTGTCAGTTTTTAATGCAGACTTTTAACTCATTGTAAATATCATACAAAGAACGCTTACAATTTCTTTGATCTTTACATTAGTATATATGTGGTGACACAATGCGTTCCTTGAACACAACAAATAAAAGAAAGGTAAATAAGATTTGAAAAATAATGATAAGTTTTCAATTTACATTTAGATTATTATGTTGTGTCCTTCCGAAAAGCTCTTGATGCATTATGAACCAATATATGGGTCCCATATTAAGTGGGTAATCATCACATGATCAATTCCTTTGTTACTTCCCTATCCATATGTCTGTTATGTCTTTAATTTACTAAAAGATACTTTCCGTTATTGAATGAACTACTGACTGACGCGTTAAGGATCATATTTCGTGGGTCTTGTTTACTTGATCATACTTTTACGAAACATATCGAGCATTTCACTTGTAACATTTTGTTAAACACTTAAGTGAAAATCATGGTTTCTTTTGGTCGAAACTAGTCATTGTTCAGTCATTGGTCTAAGTGAAAATATCTTTGAGAAAAGGTATTGGTATCCGAGAATCCCGGTGTTCTGTTTTGGAATGATATGAAGGTTGAATAATATACCGAGTCAAAAACAGAAAGAGCAATAATTTACAAAAATACATCAATCGTTCATGTTAAATGGATGTGTTGCGAGGATTAAAACATTATCATCGGAACTTCACTTTAGCTAAGACCACTTAGAAGAAACACACATGGAAAACTTAAATCCCGAAACGAGATATATGGATATTTCAAGGAAATTCACGATAAACGAATGGTCAAATAATCCCTCATGTTCTTATATGCAGCCAATCCCATGTCTTACTTAATTAATTAACCTCAATATCCATTGCCCAAGGGTTGCGTCCGTTTAGAGTAAATGTACCTACAAGTCTTCAGCTCCAAATAGAACCCAGCCATGCCTCCAACGTCAACGTCGTAATTACATCAGTTTTCTAACTCGTTTGATGGACATTCCATCAGGTCCCTCGTGTCAAGACTGATGTTTGAAAGGTGCCGCGTCACAGGATGCAAAAAAGCCAATTTACTTGAGAGTGCTTTTGAAAGCTTTCCAGTCATGTTGACTGCTATCTGTCAATGATGTAATGTTGAGCAATTTTATGAAAAGGTCAGAAATAATATGTTTCAATTCCGAGTTCTTCGATTTAAAAGTTGATGAATTAAAGTTTATTTGACTCTAAAACACGCGAGATCATGACAAGAAAGCCATTGTCAGTAATTATTGATTGTGTAGTGATATTTTGCAAGATCATCCATCTTACGTTGTTATTGTCGTGTATTCCAAAGTTGTGATGTTGAACAATGTAAAATAGTATGATTCTAATCAATGAAGGGGGTTTCTTCGATATGTAAAGTTTACTCGACTTCCCAACTCAAGGTGTAAAGTTGAAAAACCAACAAAATAATTATGGATAACGTCAACATTTAGTTCAGGTGTGCGAAGGAGTAATGATTAAATTTGGCCAACATGCAAACTGTTTCGGAAGGTGAACCTTTCTATGATTCTTCTGAAAATACGTTAGCTTTCTAAACGTGTAAACATAATCTTTGCATAATTGTTGAATTTACATATCTTAAAGTGTTTGACATAATTACGGTTCCTTCGTAAGGACATTGATTTTGAAACGTTACTTCTTTCCGCCATGGTCACCGATTAATAGACCTGTAATATTATAATAATACCATCGACGTTTCGGTTGAAGTTCAATGGAACGATAAAGAACATTTTATTTCCATCACTTTAACACATCAATGGGGAACGATAATGCACTCTACTGCTTTGTTTCCGTGTTCTAGTTAACTCAGTGTCATCCGGGATCCGTTTGTTGAAGGTGGTTCTAATCCCCCATTTGCCATGATCGATGCAAAAGGTGCGAGAACACTCATTCGAATTTCAGGAGTGAATGCCTGCAATTATTCATAAAGGAAATCCGGATTTAACATTTTCACTCATACAAAACGTATTCGATTTACTTTATGAATTTTCCTCCATGTCGTAAAAATTATCTTAAATGCAATGGAGATTATCATTCTGGTAACCTTATTTTGTTTAAAAATGCAGGCACAAGCTCATTATTACGTTTCTACTTTACTATATGAATGAAGAAAGGAACATCTCTTCAAGATAAGCTGCAAGAATTATTTTGGCGAACTCAAATATTGAAGATGTGTTTACACTTAAATGGATTTTTTACTTGCTTCAATCGCAAGTGAGATGAATAACAAAACATTGAACAAAATTGAAAACGAAAAAAACCTTTGGTGTTGACAAAAAGATGTTTTTTTCCAAGACCAAACCAGGACTGTATATGATATCATTTGTTTTCGTTGTCTATTAGGAAATTTAAAGAAAATACAGTATCAGTTAACAAACCTTATGCTGATAGTAGCCGTATCAAATCATGCTTGAACCAAGGTCATCCGAATCAAAAGGTTTTAAGGGAATATATTTGTTTAAGTTCTTCCAGAGATTCATTTGCCTCGTATTAAGACACTACTTTATTTAAGACACAGAGTGATCAGTTTATTATCTATCAGACGCGGACGTTAAAAAGCTGCTTTTTCTCGAAGTAACTGGTAACACTTGACAATCTTCTTTCTATAGCCTTTCGTACGGTTCTGTTTCTGGAACTAATTATGTATGAGACCAGAGAGTGATGATGAAATAATGTGGCTGAACATCCAAATGGAGACAGTTCTTATATTTTATAAAAGCTATGTTATGGCACTGACCTTAGTTCCTAGTATCTTAGAAAGGCACGATCAATTAGGACCATTATATAGTTTTAAGGACTTAATATATACAACCCCTTGTAACGTGTTAAAGATTGATTAGAGTAATCACAGATAATTAGATATTTCACCCTAAGACGAAGTCATGACCATGTCACCGTGCTCTCAGCATACAGCACTTGATGTCGTCTCACTTGCTACAATTGTATGATAAGGGTATGTCAGGGAGTTAAAGGGTATCTCAGGGAGTTAAAGGGTATGGACAGCCTGATTGGTGAAGGGAAAATGATGACATTTAATTGACAACGATTGTCAATTATCATATGGTGTTCATTAAGCTCAACTAACCTATTGATAACATGTTTACTTTGATGTTGAAACTATTGAAAATTAATCTTTATTTTCTGACAAAAATTGTGTCTACCCCATTTGAATAAGGGAACATGAACATCCTGTTAATATTTACAGCAGGAACTATAACTCAGAAGGATCTCAATGATTTTGTTTCGATAGTTTCTACTATCTGTCTTGAATTGTGTTCAGTGTTAACCTACAATAAGATAATATTTGTACCAATTATGTCCGGTCACATTGGGTGCTGCAAGATGTATGCTTAAAAATATAAAAATGTTCAATATTTCGTTATGGATCATGTCCAATGCATCGACTGATATTTCCTGATTGGGTTCTTTGCATATCTGAAATGATTATATCTATTTATAGTCCAGTAGAAATCAGGAAAATCCCGGACATTTTTGATAACAGACAAATTTGGTTTTAAAGTGGTCCTTATAACAATGCTGATGATCCATGAAAAACCCAACCAAAATCAACCATCGGCAAAATGCATTTTTGGGTCAAAAACCTAAAAAAATGAAAGAAAATTGGAAATATTTGTTTAAATATATTTTTTCTTAAAGTAAAGACTTTTTAATTTACTTGAATTTACATAATCAATTGATATGGCAGGTCGAATCTTGTCTCTTTTGGGGTAAAAACCCTTCGAAAATGAAAGAAAATTGGAATTATGTTTTAAAATGAGTATCTGTTACACAAAACAAAGGGCTACTGATGAAAATGATAGATCATGAATTATAATATAACTCTTTAATCCATTATTGCTGCATTTTGAACACCATGCCTGTTCTGGGGTAAAAAAGTAAAGAAAATGAAGGAAAATTGGAATAACTTTGTAAAATAACTCTCTGCTGCAAAATACAATTTTGCAGTGAGCTGAACAAAAGATCAAGGAAGATTTCTTTTTTTTTATGTCATTTATACTCATGACTGAACTTCATTTGTTTGTTTTGGGGTGATAAAACATAAAAATGGGGGGAAAATGGAATATTTTCAAAGATTGAATATTTGCTGCAAAATGCACTTTTTAGTGTATAGAATTTAGTATCCTAAACTGTGTTCAACACGAGATATTGCTTGCGAAGATCAAGCGATATCTCCTAGGAGATTTTTAACAATGCTCTGTTTCATTAACATAACAAGGTCACAATGTTATGACCTCATAAAAACGATGACGTCACAATGCTAAGACATCACTGGTTTAGGAGATTTACGGCTATGCAGTGGCCAAAGATGTACATTTTTCATGCTAATGTGATGACAAATGATTTTGGATGATAAATAGAATCTCACCCTCGTGTCTTTAGATACCAAATGTATCAACACTTGTTGATAAATGTAAAATTTGTTACTTTTATGAACTTGTGTTCATATTTTTTATATCAGAAGACACTTTGGTGACATTCTCTTTAGATAATAAATCAGTATATATTAAAAATGTTCTTTTATAAGGGAAATTTGTAAAACTTTAGAAATGTATTAGGGAAATTGAAATCTTTATTAAATTCAAGCTTTTTGCAGTGGAATATAATATTTGTATGGTGAATAAAACTTCGTTTGACTTGCATATTCAGATAATGTAAATCTAATGACTATAGATTGTCTTATTTTTCATGATGGAAAATCCAGTCAAGATCATTAAACATATTCCTGGAAAAAGTGAATTAAAAAAAAAATATTACTAGAAAGCGTTGCAAGAAGTTGTCAACTCCTAGCATATTCTAGAAATGAATTACTTTTGGAACCTTAGGCAATTTTATTCTTAATTGTATATTATTGAATATTTCAATTCAAATTACAGAAAAATCTTGTATTGTCTAATTGAACTGAGTATATAATTAAATCTTAACCACTCTTCCAACTTCCAACTCCAAAAACAAAGGAGACATTATATTTATCACTAATCATTTCACTGCATTCCATGAAAAACATCAAGAATCTGAATACTGCACTGTCATAAGACTGCCATTGCTGTGATGTCATAGCTTTGTTATATCATTGTGTTCACGATGTCCTAGCATTGTGGTGTCATGATTAATATGACGTAAATGACAGGGCAATGTTCAAAACCTACTGACATCAAACAAGTGATATCTCCTGTGAAACACAAATTTTGGTGACTATACGGCTGGTTCCTAATAAAAAGGGGTTTTGAGGAGGAGGATTGATTATCCACACTGACATCCATCAGTTTATTATGTCCTCGGTCACTCAGGGCTCCCTTTTCCAACAATCTACATATCATCCCTGAGACTTTTCATCAGTATTTAAATTCATTGTCCCTTAATAATCTAGAGATCTAATCTTAAGATGAACCAGTTGTGATCTCTAAGTGTATTGTAGATACCTTACCAAATATTTTTCATTCATGAAAACAGGATGAAGGCTCTTGATTTTGCAAATAAATAACATGAAGTGACATGATTTATATTTTCCCCAAGCCGTTGATCACCAACACAATTGTCCTGATTGGTGTTCTGAGGCCTGTACTGAGTTTGAATCATTTAAGTTTAAAGTATTATAAGGGGATGTAATTGCACATTCCATGGTACATGTATATGGCTGCCTGTTTCCTCCACCAGTTGTATTAATTGACTGGTACTGGACTGGTCCACTATTCATCAAATCTATGTGTATCATTTCACTTAACTTAGTATGATGTTAAATATTTTGTTGTGCCTTTTGTTACTTTGATTGTTTTGACTTTTCCATGTTTTTTCAGGTTTCCATGGAAACTATTTGAACTTAGTACATATGGGTAGGGCCCCTTTTCCAGCCTTAATTCAAAAGTAGACCTATAGATAGAGTGGTCCCCTTTACTCCATGGGCTACTTTTTTATCATGTATTTTGTATGCTGAGGTGATGAGGTTTGATTAAATTATGGATTAAACATTTGAGCAGGACACATCAAAGTGCTCCACATGCACATACAATATATATATCTTGTTTTCTAGTATTTTTGGTCGGAAAACATTAACATGTTTCTGTACAAGGCACTAATTTGGAAAATAATGATATTTGAAAAAGTAATCAATTTATGTATTTTTTATGTAAAGAATTTTTTTAAGCCAGATTTATCTTATATCTAAAATCATTTTCAGCAATTATTAATTCTGTGAACTATTCAAGACTTATGACATAGTAAGATAACCTAAAGTACTTTATAACACATGGAATATAGAATAATGGCGTTGACGTTTGGTATTTTGTCATTAAAAAGCAATTAATGACTAACACAGATTTTGAAAAAAACACCTAAGAATTTTTTTTTCTGGTGTTATTCATTTTGGAATTCTCAAATCATAAGATTCACATTTTGAGTTTTTTTCAAAGGAGATAAAACTTATTACCACTAAGCATTTCTTATTATTTTTTTTTCAAATCGACCTAAAGCAAACAAATCTAAATTGATGATAAAAATCCTTTTGCCTGGTATGAAACCTATTTTTGCATTAAAAAGATAATTCTGAATGTGTAAATTTTAGATTATATTAACTATAAAATATCCATGAACACATAATGATCAGCAGAGGCTTTCTTAAAAAAAAATAAGTCAGCGAGAAAGTAGTATCAGTATGATATGCATGCTTAGCTCTTCAGAGGTGTTTTACTTTAGGTCTTCAATTTATTTTCACGTTATTTCACATCATATTGAATGTAATTCATCTCCTTGAACAGAAGACATATCAATTACTTTACTAGTTAACATCATTATCTCAAAGAAGACGCATATTTGAAGTCCAAGTTATGAGTTTACAATGCAAACATTTAGATATCTACAACATTAAAAACCGGATTATTTTAAGTTGTCTTTCATAGACTAATGTTTTTGTCTGAATGACAAAATATATTTCTGTACAAAATACCCAGGGTTTTTACATCAAACTTCATAAATTACCGCTTACAAACTTCTGTTGTCAACAACAATGACGGCCATTTTGGCTGTTGCTAGGAAGGGAGATAACTCCGACGATATTCATACAACTGATCTTATATGAAGAGGCTTCATCACAACTTTCAGGTACATTTTCAAATGGCCATAACTTTTTCTGCTGGAGGTTGATTTTGGTTGGGTTTTTTTCTTTAATTCTTGTATTTGTATTCTTTAATTTTTTCAAGTTATTTGTCTGTTATCGAAAATGTCCGGGTTCACTCAATTTTAGGCAGATTTCTACTGGCCTATTATCTATGGATGATGCAATCATAAAACATGTTATTCATGACTTCTTAATTCTAAAGGGTTTTTCCAACAATTTGAAGAATATGAATATAAAACGCATTAATGTGTAAAAAATTGTAATAATTTATATTGATGAATAGTCTTCTACAGAATAAATTAAATATAAAATTGTCAACATATAACACATCAAATATCTACAATTTTGTTTCGAATAATATAAAGACTTTTTACCAACTACTGCTATAATCCCACAAGTTATTATGGCATTCATCTATTAATCTCTGCACTGTTTTTCTTTTTTCTCTACAAGGAACGTTGTGCCCAAGTCTTTTTGTCCAAACGCCATACGTCACTGTCATCAGTCAATGCTAGCGATGCTACAAATGCAAATTGTTTTCACATCAACGTCGACAGGACGTTAATCATTCTCCTTAAACTTCCTTTTATAAAATCCTAATTTTCTCACCGAAGCCTAAATATCCCCTTGAATTTCAATGTTGAATTGTAATTTGTGTTTTCAGTGGCAAAACAAAATGATTGCATTTTTCATTTTTATCTTGAATTGTGCTCATTGTCAATAACAAATTCGACGATACATGTTAATCAATAAATATGATGTTTGTTGTTGTTACTGTTAAAAGGTCTCGAAAAACTAAGATTGTAGCTTTGGCAAATGCAACGTGTCTCTGTAAAAAGGAAGGGGATAAGGCCGGTAATATATTATTCGTAAATCCGTTTTAATCATAAACGTTGTTACATTCCTGTTCTATTGTAAGAATCATCCAAAACCAAAAGTTAGGTTTCCAATGATTTTCAGGATAATTATTTTAGTCTTTTTCAAAGCATTCTTTATCTTTAATAAGGTATATGACATTATGCATTACAGTGAAGATTGTTATGTTTGAAGAGCAAGTAACGTCACGACTTTTTAATCAAGCTTCAGGAACAGAGAAATTAAAGAATGTGACACAAAATAATTTTGGAGAACTTTAAACATGATATAAAGGGGAACTGTATTTGTTCTACTGAATATGACAGCTCAAAATTAACAATTCAATTCAAGTTCTTATAAGTTTTAGCTAAATAAATGTCCCAATTTTCGTCACGATTCATCGGCAGAATAAGAGCACCCAAGGACTAACAATAAACTCCTACGATGTGCAGACTTACTTACTTCTAAAGCGCCAAACAATCACATGCAAAGCAAAACCAACATGCAATTGTGTAATCAATTTCAACTCATTGAACAAGCGTTACATCATTTTGGAATATACATGTAAGTTGATTAACTCTGTCTATTGCTCAACTTTAAGACCTCTTACAGTCAGGGGTCACGATCCCAACTTTTCAAAAGAGTACAATAGAAAATCCTGTCGTCATTGAAATGCGACTACGAATTTCAGTGATAGGCATTCAAGTTGTGAAGAAGTACTCACAATTTAAAACATCACTGTTACTTTTATACATAATCTTTGGAAATGGAATACAAAAAATACGTATTAATTTTAGGAATTTCAATATGATCAATATAAATAACCTTTGGTAGAAATTAGTTTGATCATGCATTTTCTCTGTAAGTTGTTTCAATGACAAACAAAGGGGCCATATCCACTATCCTATCTCGTCTGTTTAAGGAAATTTTTAAACGACCTTTATTGAAATAAACCTGTTTCAGTCGTCACTTTCACTCGTAGGTTAATCTCTCGTGCAATTTATATGGTATCTTTTCTTTTATCACTAGGTGTATGTTACCTTTGTATAAATCTGCCCTCGAAGAATTGTGTTCTTCGTCATCACTATTAATAATGGCATCTATTTCATCTAACTGCTAAGCCAATAGGCCATAGACAAATTGCTCTCATAATACACCCGTTAGGCTATTGTCAGTGGTGGAAAGAGACAAACTGAAGTTAGGGTTAGTTTGAAACCGTTGTAGGTTATTATTTTGAATTTTCATATCCTTTTTGGGAACACAAATGGTTGTTGATTCTAATGTGTACATGATATTTCATTATTCATATGGGATAAGTTAAAAGACAACATATAAATCACATTACAAATAAATGTATAGTTTCAAGTGCTCATGTCCAATCACGAAGTTCCTTCATATTCCAGTTACATAGATCTTTGGAAAAAGCATGTGTTTAATATACAACCTGTACACAATGAATTTTTTAAGTCACCTATGACAGGCTTATATAACCAAACTATCCAAAATAACATTCTCTGAAGTTGATTTTGATCAGAAACATGATCCACCACTTAGTATAATCCCTGTAGTGGAATTTGAATGTTCACAAATGCCTGTTATTTCTTTGTTTAATTTACTAATGGACAGATGTGTCATAGGAGGTATAAATGGACCATTTTACCATACCTTTACCTCTCAGATCATTAACAGACTCCCGTTGATTATTGTGCAGGTTTATTAGCCTTGGAGATTTATTTTTTCATCATTAAAAATGAATTGAAAAATGTTGTTAATTTGCAGTTTTTAAAATAATTTCAATTATTGACTTGTTCAGATCGATTCGTCTTAGCATATGGAACCAGAGTCGATGGTGGCTTTAGTAGCAGAAGTCCTTTATATGTCATAATGTGAAGAAAACATCTAGTTTACAAGAAGGTAATGGTATGTGAGTTTTATTTCTGTTAAGGATGTGGCCTATTGACGTGATTTCGGCGCCATTTTGATTATTCGAAACGTCCGACCCCATGCAGAATTGAGTAATAGAGCTAGAAAATTCAAATTTGTCCTATTGTGTAAGTGAAACATGATCCATTAAAGAGTTTAATTTAGATTTCACGAATTCGGAGTACTTTTACCAGGGAAGGCGGTGCATCAAATCCACCTATTATGGGACCTAGCCCATGGCGTCAATGTTTGAACAACATGGCCATGATTGATGTAAGCAACGTCAATCATTTACAGTGATGACTATATTAGAGAAACTTTAGATTCTAGATTCTATGCATAACAATGAAAGTATATAGACTTCAAAAATAGATTTCTTATAAGTGTTTATTTAATCAAAAATAAGGAAGTTCTTTGTGTTACATATATGTATATTACTAGGAAAATACACTTATTATACACTGGATTAATACACTTCTTAGTCAGTAGTTTTCAGAAAGTTTCCAAAACATGATCATGTTTCACACACATATAACGATAGTTTCTATTAAACCTTTTATCTATATGTAGATATATTTTTACAGTAAAATCATACTTTCAACAACAAAATTATACCATGTATAAACTACATCTATTGTTTAAAAAAAATATAAACATTATTGTATGGCCTTCGACAATGACGTATATGCAAATTGAACTGACATTTTGTTTTAATTCAATGATGGGTTACATTAGCCACCACTTTGTTAATTCCTTGAAGTTAAACGTAAATACTTTCTAAACGTCTGTGGGGTCTTTTCCTAATTTTTTTATGAGTGTTTCCCCCACTAAACTAATCTACTGGCTATTATGTCATCAACTTTATCACTTTGTTCATTTGTTACATATACTTATTTTTGTTGATTTTGCATTTCACTTAAGAAAGATTGAATTTGGAAACATTAGTGTAAATCAGAGGTTCGTTTGTTCGGGAGCTTGGTTTGATTTGATAAGTTTTGGACTAGGTTGCACTTTTTTCAAGAAAGGGGATAACTATCCCAGACATATACCTTCAAATAGTTATGCCCCCGCAATCGATGTTACATTCGTTTTCAAAGTCATTCCATTGACAGTACATCAGGTCTCTCGTGTCAAGACTGATGTTAAAAAGGTGCCGTGTCATAGGATGCAAAAAGGTAATTTACTTGAAAGTGCCTTTTAAAGCTTTTATTTCCATTGAGTGAATGTTGAGCAATTTCATACAAGTCTGAGGTACATTTTGCAATATCTTCCAAATCAAAGTTTTTTTATTCAAAAGTTATCGACAAACTATTTGACTCACGCATGAGGTCATGAAATAAAAGCCATTAACAAGGATGTTTTATTGTGTATCGATAACTGATAAGGAATATGACCCATGAACTTATATCACTATTACCATTTATTTAAATGATTTGATATTGAACCATGTTATTGTTTATATCTCTAATGATTGTTTTGTCTTAGTTAAATAAAGTTTATTTGGCTCCCTACCACATAGTGTCACATTGAAAAAGCGATAAAATGTTAATAACGGGGCGTCATGTGTTCAAGTGTTCAAAGTTGTAATGGTTAGATATGTTTAAAACGCGAAAAGATCAGCTTTGCATCATTGTTTTATCTACTTATCTAACCTTTTGTTTGGACTTTATTGTGGTTGCTTTATAAACATGTTGATTGTGAATCCATTTGGTCTGTCCCTCTAACTGACAGTGAATCTATCTGTCATAAGACCCACATGAATTTTCACGACTTTGGAGAACATTTTATGTCATTCACTTAATCAGATAACGATAACCCTGATTGAGGGTGAGATACTCTTGGCCTTTTCTGACAGATATCCTCTATGTATTGTTTTTTCTGTCCTGTCTGGATGATTTCAAGTTGTTTAAGGTTGTCATCATTTGCGACCTGTAGCGCTTGTAACTGTGAAATTATAATCGTTGTTTATACCTTTAGTCAAGAGAAAAGCCTTATACAATGGATTAAATGAAGTCCCCTCGCCGTCACACTAAATATCATTGCAAGAAAAGTTCAAGATAGAATTATGTTTCTGTTAACTTGAACCTGAATTACTTTAACAATATGTAGACACCAACATGTATACTGGTTTACGAAGATAATGAACGTAGTATTTCAAGATAAGCTGTAAAAATATTTATCTGGATTATACTGTGAATTGTTTGTATATCCGATTTCACTTTAGATTTTAAGTTTCACATCATACCTCACTTCTTGTCAAGTTAAGTTTACTGGACCAACTGATTAACTGGAAATGGTCTACCTTGTAAGCAATTAGTTAAGAACAGGATCCATCACTATCTTCTCATTTAAAGTGTCATCCTAGATTTATAACTTTATAACATTATCTTACCCCAAATTATTAAGATGTGTGCGCACGAAAATAATTGAATGAAATGTGTGCTTGCAAGTAACATGTTATTCAATGATAATATATAATCGGGGTGGGTAGATGTTATAAATTGCATTATACTGCGAAAGCGATAATTTAAAGTATGAGAATATAGTCTACTTTTAAATGTTGACATATTGATGCTATTTCCAAATACATATCAGCGCATGCTTCTCAAGTCATATTCTGTATTAAATAACTACGACGTTTCACCTAAATAAATAAAAAAAGGTTTGTAGTTTGTCATAGATGTTTTATCGTCTTTCGAAACCATATAGTATGAATGGACAAACTCTACCATAGGTCCTGTCGAGTTCAATGTAGTAATCTCTGTCTAATTTATCAGGACCAAGAAATCAATTTGTCACATACTTTTCAATTTTCATCATAGATACATTTGATATAAAAGACGCTCTTTGATTGATGAAATAGAATAATATGTCTACTATCAGTCAGAGGCAGACATCCAAAAGCTGCTTTCCTTTAGAGGAACTGGTAACACTTGCCAATCTACTTTCTTCCATTTCTCTAGTGCGTGCCTGTTTTATCGAACTAAGCATGTCTGAGTCCTGAGACTGATGATCAAAGAATATAGACGGATTATTTCTTTAAGAAGTTGTAGCACGTTTTATTACTATAATCTTTGAGGAGTTAGTCATACGTATCTCATATATCACATGAAATGAATGATATTGAATGAAATGACAAAAAAGTTTAAATTTCTTTAACAGGAAACTAATAGTACATTGATCTACACATATGTGAAATATAATATAATATATATTTTAAAATCTGGTTAACCTTGAGCTTTATACACTCGTTTTGGAGTTTCTTTTCCTATGATCTTTACAGTCTTGACTTGGCAATTATTCTGTACCTTTTGGGACAATTGAAAGCGATTCCATTGTCTAAGGGTTCCATGTCAGTTTCGTCCCCCGGAGCAAATTCCACAGAACAAGCCCGCATTATGCCCGCTAGGATCAAATGTAGCTCAGGTCGAGCCAGGGTTTCTCCAAGACAAACTCTTCTTCCAGCAGAAAACGGAAGCCAACTGTCTGGTTTGGGTGCAATCTTACCGGAAGTGTCCAGGAATCGTTCCGGTCTAAATTCTTCTGGCTGATCCCACTGGTCAGGATCCATGTGAAGGGAGTGGTGGTTGATCATCACAATGGTTCCTTTAGGCAGTTCGTAGCCTCCTGGAGGAAATAGGGGTACTGAGCTTTATCGTAAAGAGACAGTCCTATTGGAGGTATTTCTTGTGATTATTTCACACTGAATTTGAAATATGTTATTGAGGTTAACATTTCAGTTGTTCAAGAATTACCGATTTGGCAAAACACTGAGCGCATCACTTAAAAAGATAAACATCGTAAAATGATGCCAAACTAGCTACAAACGTGGAATACATTATCATGGGAAACAATGTCATAACTGATAACTTTTATTACTATGTTTCTTTGTAATTATGCTTATGTTCTATCAACCTATTAGTTATATCCTTACTTTCTTTAGATTTGTCTTCTCGTATTGCTAAAATTTTGAAATGGCAATTGCAAGCCGATATATAGTCCTCTTTATCAATTATGTGTGAAGATGAAACCTCATGATATTTACGTAACAAATGGATCGTCTTTGATGAGAAAACTAAGTTCATGTAAAGATGTGTCCTATGCACATGCTTACAGTTACGTCGAACTGATTGTTTATAGCAGAGATGATACATAATAACCCTTTGAAGCTGATGCATTTGCATATATCTGGGCCATCCACGATTTACGATTACATGCTATTTTGGATTCAAGAATATTTTTAGAAAAAGCATATACATGAACTGACCAACTGATGTGTCCTTGAGAGTTGAATGCGGCAACCCAGTAGGAGCAACATGCCGGATCCTCATGGTCTCATACAGTACAGCTTCAGTGTAGGGCAGGTGCTCTCGCATATCCTGTCTCATCTCCAGGTCAGGGTCTTCAACAGAGTACAGAGTATTGATACGTACACAGAATACAGAAAACAGATTATTTAAGAGGATGGACATCGACACAGGAATCAAAGTACGTATTAATATGGACACGGAATATGGAGTAAAGATATATCATCATGAAAGAATTTATTTCATTCCTCAATCATTTCCTACTGAAAGTGCTCATTTATGACTGCAGCTACTTTCAGGTGGACCTTTTGGTATATAAAGACACATCAGAGAGCAGTATAAGCGCAACCTATTAGTAAATACCGTCTGTGCTTCAGACTGAATCAACTTTCATGTGCAGTTTCGTCTATACTTCCGAGTGTAGACATATCACCAGCAGAGCTCAGTATTATGTGTTTGGTATATACCGGAAGTGCTTACCGATAACAGCATCCACTTCCTGATGGACCTTCTGCTGTATTTCCGGGTGTAGACACATCACCAGGAGGGCCCAGTGTAAAGTGTTTCTTGAGGTGTCGATACCAGCTGGCAAACAGGTGAATGAAATTGATTATTATTGCCTTGTTTTATTAATGTCTTTAAAGTCTTTCTTTTAGTTTGTGAAGACAGTATAAGAGTATGATTAGAATACTTACTGAGAGTGTCCTGTTTGGTGAGCGCGTAATATTTGCGATATTATATTGATGTGCATGATTTATTTGTTCTTCAGTTTTAATCGTTCACACACATCCAAAACAAAAATGCATGGACCTTATATACACAAAATTTCTCCTTAACTTTTGAGTTCCCACATCATTTAGATATCGACTATGTTCTTCTACTAGACCACATATATCTCCACCTAACAAACAACCTACATCAACATATCTATACCATATCTTACATACATAAATTGAAGAGCATGTTTCCTTTTATCTATGAAAACGTTTTATAGCTCTTTTTATTGACAAACCATGTAACTCTTCAAACTAAAGACTATATATCTCCTCAACTTGACGATCATGTACCTTATCAACTTGAAACCCATGTACTTCCTAAACATGAAGACCATATACCTCCTCAACTTAAAGACTATTACCTTCTCAACTTGAAAACCATGTACCTTCTCATTTTAAATAACTTAGAGAATATATACTTCCTCAAACTTAAAGACCCTATACCTGCTGAACTTCAATACCATTGTCATCATTAATCATAGACAATGTACCCCCTTAACTTATATACTATGTACCTCCTCAACGTAACGAAGCTGCACACTTGATGCTCAACATGTTTCCACTTCTTCACGTGTTCAATAATTGTTAATTTGCAATGAATAGCTTTTAATATATATATAACGTATGATTCTGCTTCCAGGTAGACGAAAGTATCGACAATCGATGGAAATCACAATTTCATTACCAAAGAAGACATTAGAGATGGTAAGGAAAAGATGTCTGTCCGTGATCTGAGACAACATAAGTGGGTCTTCTTCATCCTTCGCTTCTTCTTGAACCAATAGCAGCGAGTCGGTGAAGTCACGTGACACCTCTGGGAGATAAAATGGAGATATGACATAGTTCTGTTAGGAAATGTCAATACCTAGATCTTGGGATAAAAACATACATTATGATTTCTTGTTAAAACTAACAATTGGGAATCTTTTGGTAATTTACTCTTCGAAACATGTAGGAGAAAAAGTGTTTTACTATGAAAACTGTGTACTTGATTTATCCTTCACGGAATATAAACACACTATATAATGACTTAAAGCTGACCAACACTATCCTGATTGGTGTTGGTTCATGTTGGATTTGTTTGCATATGTGAAATTGATTTTTGCAGACATGAAGTGCGGTACAAACACTCAGCGGGGAATTCCCAGTCTAAACATTAGTTCTAAAAATGATTCAATGTCAAGTGCCATGGAATTAGACGCGCACATATTCCTCTCTAATCCACTTTTGATTTGGTAACACTCATTACATTTTGACATCAACCCTAATATTTTGAGTTAATTCTCACCCTTTTGAAAGGTTTCCTTATGTTGATTCACTTCTAGGATAATACGATCATTCATGTCATCGAAAAGCCTCTTAATACGCTTGAATTTCCCTTTCGGACACAAACGCAGGGGTGGGAAGAAATCTTCAGTCAAACCGTTTCCAAATTCCTTGGAAAACCTATCGAGACCTCCCACGTAGAATTGGACAGCTTCGTCCGTCACGTCGGAACTTACATAGAGACAAATACAGTTGATAAGCAAACTATGAATATATTACATATGCACACTATAAACAATACTGATTCAACATAGTATCAAACTGAATGCTTTTGATACAATTGACACTAGTTTTAAGACAAGATGGCTGTGACATGTACAGGAGAAAATGACCAATTGACATCATTTTCAATTTTTTCAATGAAATATAATTTTGATAAATGTTTATGATACTTAAACATTCAATAATATTATGTTCGTGTATGTGCATCTCCACTTGGAGACCGGTTATTTTTTGCACGCCTCTTCACATAAGGTATGTAACAGGCAATTTACGTGATATGGGTGCATCGAAACAAAACAAAATTTTACCACTGCCACGGCCATCACAAAATGTTCAATCCATTGAACCAGACAAAATATGACAAATGCATTTCTCAAAGAAAGTTATTACAATTCCTTTTTATTTGCATGTATTACAAAACCTTTGTTGTAAATATCCCGCCCCATGGTAAAATTACCTTCACACCATTCTATCTAAATTTCTCTTCTCAACTCAGAAACAAACAGTTAGATAAGTAGGCTACCTCAAAACGCGGCTGCAATAAGGGTTCATATTCTTGACACAATGATAGAATAGACAAGAGTTTGTTGAGCTCACCTGAACTTGTTAAAACACATGGAGCTGAGAATATTGAAGACTGACAGTGTGATGTAGGGGAAGGGGTCGAATGGTCCTTCCTGTTTCAGCATTAGTACAGTGGAGATTGAGATTGACTTGCTCAGATTCTTGTTCAGTAACCCTCCCACTAAGTAATGTCTGCAAGGAGATGGGAGATATGATTTCAACAACATTGTACGTCACTGTATATTGACTTGCTCAGATTCCTGTTCAGTAACCCTCCCACTAGGTAATGTCTGCAAGGAGATGGGAGATAGATATGATTTCAACAACATTGTACGTCACTGTATATTGACTTGCTCAGATTCCTGTTCAGTAACCCTCCCACTAGGTAATGTCTGCAAGGAGATGGGAGATAGATATGATTTCAACAACATTGTACGTCACTGTATATTGACTTGCTCAGATTCCTGTTCAGTAACCCTCCCACTAGGTAATGTCTGCAAGGAGATGGGAGATAGATATGATTTCAACAACATTGTACGTCACTGTATATTGACTTGCTCAGATTCCTGTTCAGTAACCAACCCACTAGGTAATGTCTGCAAGGAGATAGGGGATATGGTTTCAACAACATTGTACATCATTGTATATTGTTGCATGATTTTAATTTTTAACTAACTAAAATCCATATTTTTGGTCGGACTGGCAGTCAAGTCAATATTATACATGTACAATTATTGACTTCAGTTGAGGTGAATCCAATGGTTTATTGTCCTCGGGACAGTTATGTTCACCAAGGCGACAGCCTTGGTGAACATAACTTTCCGAGTTGAATAAACCATTGGATTCACCGATAACTGAAGTCAACAACTGTTTTATTATATGATTTATGAAAGTTTCAGTTATTTTGAAAACAATCTTTTCTTTTAAGTTTTTTGGAAGCAACTCTTTACGGCGCTCCTCGTCGTGGCGATCTATTTTTAGCTCCAGGTCATTGGATTGTTATGTTAACCTCGCGTGACGTTTCCCGCGGTCAACATAAGGTTCGATCATTGTCGGTGGCCACCTTCCTCGACCAATCAGAAGACAGATCACTCGTCCATCATAAAATAAGAATTTTTATCGACTGCTACATAACCGGTCGACCATTAGGATTGTGGGGAAAACGAGCTTGCATAACAAATCAAATTGTCTCTACGGAAATGAGACTACAATTTTTCACTTAAGCATTTTTTATCAAAAAATGTTTGAACTTTTCTCCTTAAGTTAATGACCGTTCTTTTTTTAATAAGAAGAAACAAATCATCTCTATGCAGTTGATATGTAAAAACTCAAAGAAATCCCAGGAGCACATTAAATCTTTAAATAAGATAGAACATTTGGCTTGGAAGCCATGTGCGATCTGCTTAACAAACTTCATATTTATAAACAAAACATTGTTATTGTAGCAGCTATGGATGTTCAATAAAATAGTTAAATACGCAGTTACATATACACGAGTTTTTTGATAGCAACAATATTTATCAAATACCTGAGGGGTGATCAAATCCTTATAATTACTCTTACCTGATTGCCTTAGACACAAGCTTTCGATGTAGCTTCCACCGTGGTCCGTAGTTGGCAGATAATATGCCCTCGTCACTTCCAAACAAGTGCTCGGCTTGATAAAGGAAAAACGATTGATTTGATTTTGTTGTTTTATACCGATATAAGTTCAAGGCAAACATCTTCATCAAAACAAATCTCTAAATTTGAATTATCGTTAAGACAATAGAAACGACAAGTTGATGATCAACAACAAATATTTGATTTTTCGATAAGAGCTGGTCACCTAGCGACATGGCCTGTTTATCCAATCAACACGTTGAAATCATACAATATGATTATCCAAACTTGAATAAAATCAATTCGAATATCAAGATACATAATTATCGAGACAGAGCATCAAACAACATAACTCACATGCCATATATGGCAACGTTGTATCTCTTAAGAATTTCCATAAAGGAAGACGTTTATAAACAGAAAAACCTAAGTTCATGTTTTGTAGTTAAACGTAATTCTAATATCAAAGATATAACTACATACATGCAAATGATTTGGGTCTTCCAGCAAAGTCAGCTTGACGTTTGACTAGTGCCTCCAACACGACGTCGATTCTACACAGGAAGACATTAGTGATCGGACCTGAAATACAACACGGATTGGTATCATTTGTATCATTAGTAACACGACACACTTCCTTAAAGGGGGTCTGCAACCTGAATTTTTAACTTCCAGAGTTTTATTAGCAGGGCCCCGAAAGAGTCGTAAATGCTCTGTAGGGATGAAATATTTTGGTTACGAATCGCTTACAGCTGACAACCAGTACCAAGTTTGTGTCATGTGAACCCCCTTACCCGTCGGGACGCTCTCGCTAACAATGGTCAATTAGGTTTCACAAGATAGGTTGTTGATTCCCTTTAACTTCAATCTAGTATTGTGATTTTCTAATTTTCAAGTCAAGCATTAACCGAGACAGAGCTTGGTCGAATACGGAAACTTGTACAAATGAAATAATGTAATATTATATACTTTGTAACTATGCAAAATCATGATATGTCAGAGATTAACTTCATCCTTTCATTTTGACTTTGACTGCCTTTCAATAAACCTCTATAATTTCTTATGATATAATCACTGAAATACAAAAACTCACTCGTTGATCAGAGAGAAATATCGCATACAGCACTTACTATTTGTCAATGTTCCATCAAAAGCAAATGCAGATTACAATCTTGGCTGAAAAAAAGTCATTTTTAAATAAATGACTTTGCTGAATAATAACATTTTCCTATACATCATTGTCAATATCTATAATAAACCACAATAACGTTAAATCGATATTATGATCTACTAAGAGAGTTTTTCGCATAATCTTAGCCAGTGAAATACAATACCCATATTAACAGAGACGACGGGTCCCAGCTCCTTGCTCCAGCCGTCAATCACTGTGAACATCTTCTTACTGCCGATGATGTCTGCAGGTGAATGAGACACGTAGAGGCAATGATGAATACACTTCATAAAAGGAGTTTATTTCGATTGTCAGTTATGGTATTGATCGTTTGTAGTAACCAGAGTAAATAAACAAGATTTAAATAACAAATGAGTTAGTGAGTTATTGTTTAAATAACGCCGCTTGGGCAATATTTCGGCCATAAGCGGTGAGTATACAGATGAGGATACATGTTTAAATCATTCTCGTATGATAGTAAAATAATAAAAGTAGTTTACATGTCACATGAAAGGGAAAGCAATGCCACCTATGCAATGGCTACCTAAAGCTGGACGAAATTTAGATAGAAATTTTCAGCGTATTTACCGAGCATGTTGCCGAGGAGCGGCCATCCTCTAGGAGCGGGGGGCATGTTGTATCTCTTCCTGGTGAGCCAGTAGACCACTGTAGCAACTACAGCTCCTACTAGCAGAGCCTGGAACGTCAACGACGTCGGCCATAACTGCAACAGCGCCTCCAACATCGTCGATTCTTACGGAACAAACCAAAGAGGGATGATATGAACCGCAATTGTTGACAGAGTTCCTTAAAACCAACGTGTCTTCATTGAGTTGTAATATTAGGTGAACATGTTCAGGTCTACTGCAAGCAGGGGGTGAGGCACTATTTCCATGACCCCATGATTATTAAATGCATCCTTCCAACATAACAGGCAATGGCTTATAAAGGTCATCAGGCAAATATAATGTATGTAATGACGCTATAACAATCGTAAAAGCGTGAAATACACAGGTCATAGTCAATATTTCTACCTAACCCTTTGCAAGAATGATATCCGACATCTTCCTAAAATCAGATATCATATGTAAGCTTTCTAAAGTGCAACATTATCCATGCATATCCATAAAGGGGTGAATACATGACCCAATAGTAGGCACATGTACAGTACTAGTGTCAATAACCAGCCTATCTATAACTATATGGTAATGAGAACGTTCGGCCTTTGTGTTGCTGTATTCTAGGTCAACTTGCCCTAGAAGCCCAGTCAACAGTAACAGGCTGACTCAGGCAATGAATCCTTATAGGAGAATAGATACCCTCTCTCTCTCTCTCTCTAACGACCTGTGTATTTCACACCTCTAAAGAAGGTTATATCGGTTATATTTAAAACACATTAAAATAGCTATATAATCGAGAAATTGCCATCCGTCTAGATAGTATATCTCCCCTGTAAAATCTATATGAACCAAACAAAAAAATTATCACTTGACAAGTGAACATTTTATAGCAAATATTGCATACTGAATTGTCCATCTGTAGCGTATACTAAACATGGAGTAACAGTTGCTTTACATTTAAAAGCTTACTAAAATCTACAAACAAAGGCACTAACTTACATTTACACACGAGATATGTGTATCGTATGATTAACTATGTTCCTACCTCCCGGAGTAGGTCCAATGAACACGAGATAAACCCTCAACACATCACCAAGTGTGGGTGACCCCCGTTCATTGGTCTAGCCTCGAGTTAACTGCAGGCTAGTCATTCGGGGCTATGGTGGTTGATTTCAACCATCTATCACGTCTCCAATTGTTGGGCGAAATAGCGAAATTGTACTGCGAAATAGCGATTGGACAATGCGAAGTAGCGAAGGATCGATGCGAAATAGAGAAGACACTTTTGCTACTTCGCATCGCAATTTCGGTATTTCGCATCGTTACTTCGCTACTTCGCTGCTTCGCTTCTAGTATATTAAATAAAACTAACAATTTTCACGGGGACGAAAATCACTCAAATGCGATATATTTGCTTAGTGGTTGAAGTATAATTTGACATAAGGCATCTCCAACAACATCATGCTTTTACGATCTACAAAAATTAATGAATTGATTTTTAAAGATAAAAATTTCATTATGGTGTGGCGTTTTCAACAAACCTTAATCCATGTTGTGAAATTAAATATGACCAGGAAATGACAAACTTAAGGTCGGACAAATAATCGTTGCCGAATGCCGCAATTATTGCCGAGCTAACCTTGACATTTACAGAGCAAGCGTATTTGACTTGACCTTAGTTCCTTAGTGAAATCGGTTCATACAAAACTGGACGTAAATTCAATTATTGTTCGTGTCATCTCGTTGATACGAATGAATTGTTAACTAAACTTTTAAGATATGACAAACAAATATTTTAAGAAAATGAACTTTAGCTTTTGAAATGACATTTAAACATTATCTGATTAGTTTTCGCATGGCTACGCAGTTTTAAGGCATCCACAGTTACATGATATTCAAATGGATTTACAGGTAAATAAACAAATTTAAACCTAAGGTACGCAGCTGCATGGTCACCGGTCATGGTTGTTGTAGATCTATATGGTCTATCATTGTTAAACGAATGTTATCGTTAAAAAGACGAAAAAAGAGGTAAGGACTATCACAAGCTGAAGTGGAAATGTGATCATTTTTTCACTTACATCCTGTCCTTGTTTATCCATATATTAATCAATTGTTTACAACCTAAATTTGCCCAGGGCTTACATTGGCGCACAAGTAAAGACCACAGAAGTCAATATTATATTATATAGAAATAGCAGATGTCGATTCCCGGTCGCATCATACCAAAAGACGTTAAAACGTGGGAGCTGTTGCCTCCTAGCTTGATACTCAGCTTTGTAAAGGCAGAACAACGCATTAACTGGTACTGCACTGTGGCTGACGGGTGCCATTGGCATAAATCAAATTTCCAATGTACACGTACAAAGGACAATAAAGTGTTATAACATAATGATTGCTAAATTTTAGGTAAAGGTTCATAACCGAGTAACTCTCCATTCCTAAGAAATAATGGAGACGAGGGCTCCATTCCTAAGAAATGATGGAGGCGAGGGCTCCATTCCTAAGAAATGATGGAGACGAGGGTTCCATTCCTAAGAAATGATGGAGACGAGGGCTCCATTCCTAAGAAATAATGGAGCCGAGGGCCCCAGGGCAACTGCTGCTAAAACAATACCCTCAAAGTTTCATATTGCGAAATCATCAATTTTTGACAGGATCTCTTTTCGTTACATGTTTGATTTCTCCGAAAACGTATTTCCTTAAGATTTTATATATTCTAGTTGCATTGATGAAAACATGTAATTGAAGCGTTTAATTTCATTGACCATCCGAGAGCGGCTTGTATTACCAACCAATACACAATTCCAGTCTTGAAGCTTATTTTGATGAGTAGCATTATCCATCACTTAGTATATTCCCTGTAGTGGAGCAGCAATGCACTCAAAATGACTGCTGTGTTTTTGCTTAATTTACTAATGGATATTTGTCTCGAAGGAGTCACAAAACGGTCATTTTGCAATGCCTTTACCTCTCGTTTCATGCTATGCCCACATCAGGACTCAGACTAAATAATACGCTGTTCCCTGATTCTGAAGATTTTTGTTCTTCACCACCTTTATTTCACGTTAAATCAAGCAGTGCAAGTATTGTAACACCGAGAACAACAGAGAAAATCATTTTTGAAAAGATTTGACAAACTTAATCAGTCGAGGTCAACTAACACAGACACTTAAAGAGCGTCGGTGATTGGCTGTAGCAAGGGAGGTAACTAGAGTTAACAGCTATCGCTGGAGAGGGCGCTGTTAGCAAACCATAAATGTCAAGGGTTGAAAGCAAGGGTTAGATAAGCCAGGTCTGTGACTTAAAATAGCGACCAGCGTCTTAATCTCTGCATAGGAAGATGGTCCTTGGTAAGCTGAATCACAAAATTAAAAAAGATAATGATGAAAGCGACCAGAAATTATAGGATGTTTGTATTGCAGTCCCAATAAAATCTGTTATCCTACCACAAGCATAGCAATCCACAATGAAATATTTTATATACACTAAACCCCAAAAGAAACTATCCACTCATTCAAATTTTCATCGAAAAATAACAAGACACGGTTTTCTATCCTAACAACATTTTATCTAATACTGAATCATTTGCACATCATCTAACTTCATTTGTTTTGCAATAACTCGTTTATCTTACAGCCAGGAAACGTTTTATTAACACTGGTGTGAATTGTTAATTTCCATTTTTAGAAATCGAAGTTTCTGATCATATGTTAATGAATTTATGTAATATGGAGTCCATAGTCATCAATACTTCGTACGTCCACCTTCAGCTGTTATGCAGGCAAACACTCGACGTCTCATTGATGTCGTGAGACGTCTTACGGTGGCGTTAGGGATGTTCCCCAATTCATCCTGTAGGGCTTGTTCCAGCTGCCTCAGGTTGACTGGAGGGTTTGCTCTATTCCTGATTCGCCTCCCTAGGCAGTCCCACATGTGTTCAATTGGAGTGAGATCAGGAGAACGTGACGGCCACGGCAAGACGTTGACGTTATTGTTGTCCAGGAATGTTGACACTGCTCTTGCTGAATGTGCAGGCGCGTTATCATGTTGAAACAAAGTTCCCGGGTGATTCTGAAGAAATGGCCACACAACAGGACGAAGAACTTGATCAATGTATCTTTGCGCAGTCATGTTACCCATAACGATCACCAATGGCGAATTGTTTTCTCCTATGATACCGCCCCAAACCATCACATTTCCCCCACCGTGTGCCTGGACCTCTGCAACACAATTTGGAGCGTTTCTTTCACCCTGACGGCGATAAACGCGGGCTCTGCCATCATGCTTATATAAACAAAACCTACTTTCATCGGTGAACATAACATTTCGCCAATCACGAAGCTGCCCCCTTCGTACACGTCTTGTCCAGATTAATCGGTTATGTCGATGTTGACGTGTCAACGTTGGGCCACAATAAGGTCGACGGGCCCGATGCCCTGCTGCTCTTAACCTCCTTCTGACGGTTGATTGACTAAGCACCCTCCCGAGAGCCGTAGACGCCGATTCTGCAACTGTCAGGAATCGATTTCGGAGATGGAGAGTTCTTAAGTATCGGTCTTCCCGACGTGACGTCACACGTGGTCTACCTGTACGCGATCTATCTAATGTTGTTCCCGTATCCTCATCAAATTTTCTTGCAATAAGAACATTTGAAGCACCCATGTCCTTCGTACCCAAGGCCCTGGCACGCTGTTCTGGGGTCAATCTAGGCATTTTAAAATTGGTTTTATATGACCTGGCTTACATGTGAATTGATCGCTTGCTAACTCACTTTCAATCATGAATGTGCGAAACAATGATCAAAAGAAAAACGTGTTTTCTCAGTTTTCAGTACCTAATCAATTTCTGAAATGAACAACTGAAATGTTACGTTTTGGAGACCTGTTTCCATAAAACTTAACATATAGCTAAAGTAAATTAAGAATATATTTGAATTCTAAAAATGGATAGTTTCTTTTGGGGTTTAGTGTATGTTACAGATGAAAATGAATTTGCATCTTTACTGTAAGATGCACTGTGCACTACTGTTGTGACAGTGACGAATTGCATCTTTAAAGAAAAAATGTATGGAAGATCACATGCAGTGTAAAGTTAATACAGATAAATCTGAAGCAATTTCAAAACGATCCCCTGTTGCTCTTCCTATTACTGTTCAGCCTGTCTGCATTTCGCTTTTGGATCTTAATCATTTTCTTTACCTAATTAAGATATTGAATTTCTATAGCAATATGTGGGGTAGGCCTTCCCTGTGCTTACTGGTTTCTCCAACAACGTTGTGTTCAGGGCATTTTTTCAAATGACATTTGCCAAAGTCATTTGTCAACGCCAGTGATGCTTCAAATGCAGCGTTTTTTTGACATTGGCGTCGACAGGACATTCATCATTCTCCTGGAACTTCCTTTGATGAAGTTCGTATTTCCTCATTGGAGCCGAAAATATCCTTTGTTTTTCTTGCAGCAATTCCAATTCTAATTCAGTGTTACATTGTAGTTTGTGTTTTAGTTGTACACAAAATCATTTCTTCTTCTATTCTTTTCAATTGTGTTAGCCATAACTAAAATTACGATGAGATATGTGTAAAAATGATGAGTGGTCACTCGCAATGAGTAGTAATGGTCTTGAAAAACGCAGATTATAGTATTAATTGTACATTTAAATGGAAAGTCCATAACTGTGCTAGATGTTATTCCCCTTGTTCACAACGACTTGTACTTCAAACGATTAGCTGTATAGTCTAAGAAGAATGAGGCATGGATATTCTACTCTTACCCCAAGATTTGGTGACAGCGTTCAACATTTCTGATTTTCAACTCTCTCAAATGATTAATTATTAGTATAAAAAGCAAATAACTTCATGCTTTATGAGAAGGAACAAGTAGCTTTGTCTCATTAAACTTGACTAACATAGTAGATTTGTAACACAATTTCGAAATTGTTTTCTTGAAGAATTCTAAAAGTAACAAACCGCTGAAGTTTACTTATTCTTCTGAATATGACAATAAAGATCTTCTGAAGCATCAGCGAGGTGACTATTTGATTGAAGTCATAATTAGTGTAAAGACAGAGGTCCCCAACGGCATTGGCTACGATTCATAAGCAGAGCACGAGATGAACTGTTGAGAGTTATAATGCCCCCTAATGAAGTGTTGAGTTATCAACACATAAAGCGACAAACAATCCAAATGCAAAATTAAGACATGCAATTTTGTGATCAAAACTAACTCAAGTCAGTGTTACATCATTTTAAAACAAAATCAACCCCTTTAATTGTTATATTTTCAGATCATTAGAATGAAGGTTTGTCAATAAGAGAGCAGAGGAAAGATGAACGTAAGACAAAACAAGTTTAAATGTGATCATTTGCGAATCAACGGAAGTCACTATTGGACAACAAAATTTGAAATCGGATGTGCTCCATTCTCTTCCCACGGAGGCAACTCAGTTATACCTGAATTAGCCTCTGTTCTATTACGCCTAGATCCTGGGGTTCCGGCAGATTGCCCTAGCGGCAAAAAGTTGTAACTTGAGATATCTCCCTTATCTGCAGCCAATGAAAACACCTTTTGGATATCAACGACTTTGGGAATTCTCAACGGTCGTACAGTGACTTTCGAAAGTATCATGCCTTTAGGTTTATTTTTCATTAACAGTGTGAGAGGGGAAATATTTGAAAATCAGATATGGATAAGGTTTTTCACAAGAAACATACTGTTTTATAATTGTGTAAATTGTTCTTTGTTTTATGATAAATTTTATTTTAATAATTTACCAAATAAAAACTAATGAGAAGTTAAAAAAGCGATGTTTTGTAGAAGGAAGAGTTATCTCCCCTGAATGCCGAATAGCCGGGAGTAGCCGAGCTTTTGCGAATGACCCCTTTTGAAACGGCGTCGCTGATTGCACAACTAACTTCGATTGCCTCCAATCAGATTTCTACTTTTCTGTCCCGTGTATTAGCCGTAATAGAACAGAGGCTAATTCAGGTATGACTGAGTTGCCTCTGTGGGGAGAGAATGGATGTGCTCAAGAAATATCGATTTTTGACAACGGCATTATCTTGGTGCAAACCTGACAGAATTTTAATATATGCTCGTACCGGGCCTGCATGTAATCAATTTTGGAATTTAAGCAAAGGGTTTTATACGGAATGTGGCCAAAACATAAGAAAATTGATTATTATATTTGACACACTGAGATGTTTTATTTCATCAAGCTATCAAAGTCAATTAATCTGGCACACATTATGTTGCTCACCTCACTGTAATCTTAGTAATACAATATACATATAATGACAACAGTATAGTCGATTATCCTACAATTTAAGCAATTCCCAATGAAGACGAAAGATGAATTACCATCAAATTGGTGAGCTGCACTGTGGCCTGCTGTTGTGACAAGTGACAAATTGCATCTGAACAGAGAACATCTAGGCACGATCCCATGCGGTGTTAAGTTGATACAGATAAATCTGTAGCAGTTTCGAGCCTCTCTTGCTAATTACCCATTACTGTGCATTTCGTTTTTGGATGTTAATCATGTTCTTTAACTAATGAAGATGTTGAATTTGAACAAATCGTTCTGTTATATATTCTATTTGAAAATATATTCAGTAGAAGAGAGTATCGTTTATTTTGAATTATTACTTGCACGATTACATTTTCAAATATGCAAAATGCAATCATGTGGTTATTCATCTTTCTTCCCTGCAATGTTAGCTTAATTTTTTGAAAGTAATTTCATAACAATGCAATTGAAATTGTTACCTACGACATGAAGACGTTATTGATTAGTTGCCACAATGGAGACAATTATCTATTTTTAATTAGCAAATTGTTATGAAAAGTCTCTCGTCCTCAATCCGTTTTACGCATCCCGCAATATAGAACTGATGTAATTAGTGCCGACATTTTGACTTTACCAAAATTAATTATCCTGTGCCTTTAAATTTCAAACCTATCATCTGTCAATTTCATTTTATTTTGAAAACATGCTGAATAATGATGCTTCGAGATTTCTTAAAACAAACATCAGCAATTGAAGAGATATTTCTATTGTAAATAATCTAAAAATGAATGATGATCAGTTCAAAAGTACATTATCATTTTGATGCAATATCATATGTTCTTTCCGTTTTAGACGTTAGCATAAAAGAATCTAATACAAGAGTATTTATCTTCATACAGTGCACATGGCTAAACATAATAAAAACAAACGGTTATTTTTAATAATAATATTGGGGGAATTTTGAAAAAAACTATGTTTCCCTAATATGATCTGTCAATTATCAGTAATGTTATAAACAAGCAAAAAAATTGTTTTAAAATCACTTTTTGCAAATATTCATTATATCTAGATAACAACAGTAATAAGAACAGTAACTTCAAGGTGCCCGCATCAATTTGCTAGAGTATTGACTATTTTGACCTTTTTACTGTTTGAACCTGAGAGAAATGGCTCAAGAAAAGTCTTGTCTCAACTATGATAAATGGATAATTTCATTCGTTCTTGCATAAGCCGTCTGTCTGACGTTTACGGTAAAAGAAAATGAAGTACATATTCAATTATGCATCTTAACAGTTAAAATATATTCCAAACAAATCACACATTGCATATTACAAATATTGCTTATGTAAAAAATCATGTACACAAATGCAGCAATATGTAAGGATGTTTTTCATGAATGTCATCGACTTTCCTCATGTCATACATATCTTGGGCAATTGAATGTAATCACCAATTTAAAGAGACACAGAATATGTCGATAGGATCACATATGTCAAATTTTGAAATCGATGTTATTACAACAGGAACCACTAACTGTTACTGAACATAACAAGTTAAAGGTCAATCAGTACATTAGAGCGAAAATACAGCCTTCCAAAGTCGGGATTTTGATCGAAACGTAATATTGAAATCTTGTCATAAGCTGACAGGAAGATATATTCGATTCTATAGTGTTTATTAGGTATTGTAACTAATAGGTAGATTAATTGGATGCATAATTTCGAATATTAAACGAATTTGAGATGTTTTCTTGATTTTTCCATAAAATCAAACATTTTGGAGATATTATGCATAAATGAATATATTTGCAAGTCCAGTGATGAGATATGAACTTCAAACAGCATATTAGATATTTTGTAGCTTATCAAAACCAAATAAAATTTTAAGAAAGATACTCTGTGTCACTTTAACCTCTGATCACTGATTTGCAAACTATTTAACCAAAGATACCGCCATACCCTCAGACCCAGATTCAGATTCGTTTAGTACCTTTATCTGTCATGATATTTTGTGCAATATAAATACGGCATTGGTACAGGGGATAACCTCAACGTTTCTTTGAAGAGTGAGATGGTTGCAAGGACCAGTGTTCTCTGCTCAGGGCACGGTGACCTGGTCATGACCTTGAGATTAGCTTCAGTGTAAAAACTCTAATCATCTGTGATTACTGTAATCATTCATTAACATGTTACCAAGGATTGTATTTCTGAGGTCTTTTTAACGGTAAAATGGTCTTAAAGGGACAGTAGCACGTTGTTTGATCATTTTATATTTTAATTTTTTTACTGATAATTGTAAGTTAATGCTATACATTGTATGTATTATTTTGATATTGTCAAAAATCTCATAACACAAACCAATTATCCATAGTCAGAGGACAAAGTATGTAGATTCGCCTTAAGTTCATGAGCGGCCATTTTGTGTGAACACCTTTAATTCATTTTGTGTAAAAAAAGATATCGCATGGCTAAACTTTACATTTTATATTTGAATTGTTACTGCTCCATTTAGTTTAAATGCATTGTCTTTCAATTGGAACCATTAATTTTCATTTTCCTGACGTAACCTTATATTCCCCCTAAAAACGTGCTACTGCTCCTTTAATGTCATTTTGTTTCCATTGAACTGTGCGTAACAAAGGCCATCAGAAAATTTAGTCATTTCACAGGACAAAATCTAGCATATTGACATTGATATACATATTGATAAACCTGTGGAGAATATCTACCGAGCCCCACCTCAAATTATCATAAACTCTGGCAGAAGTTAGATGGAATCCCCCAACCTCTGTGCCATACATAAGAATCAGTAATATTTTGACATAAAAATATGTGATAAAATTTAATAGGGAAGATTTAAACAGTTATGCAACCTAGTGTGAATAATTGTGAGAACCTTTAACGCCATCTCAGAAAGAATCTTCTTGGAAAAATACCATGAAACTGAACTGGGAAAGAGTTAACCAAGACATTTATAGTAACAAATAGTATCCAACTGATCGGCAATAATGAAACATTTTTCAAATTTCAGTTTTGGTAACATTAGGTAATTGTTAGCCCATAATCGTTTTTAAGTGAAGTTGTACATACACCTTGAATTCTAATTTGAGGTGTACTCAAGAGTTTGGAGGTGTACTGAAAAGTTTTGATAAATGTAATTAATTTACTTTATCCGTTCTTGTTTTTGACCACCGCGGATATTATTTCAGATTCACTTTTCATTTAAATTTGTATAAACATGATACTGTTTACATCTTCCGAAAAATACAAATACGTACTCAAATACTCTCTTCAATTCAACTAATTTCTTTGAAAGTAGACAGTTATTCATTTGTTGTCTAGTATGCAATGTGTTTTATCTTCCTATTATCAGTGTAACTGAACTGTAATTTATTAAGTTCATGAAGGTAATTTTGAAGTCAATTCCTAACTAACCCTCTCTCTCTCAATAGGGTACTAAAATTGCATTTGTTTCGTAATAATTATACGTATCCTTGTACTAATGTTCTAAACAAACACCATTGTGTTTTCGCATTCTATTTAACAGTAATGTAACATATGTGAAGCTTATAGCTCTTTTCGAAATACAGTCATTGATAAGAATATTAGTGGAAACTTTCATCATAACCTTTTAGCATTAATTTCCAGTCAAAATTATGATATTTTACATGTACATAACATTTCCATCTTTTTATTAAAAGCTCAAAAGTTAAGGCAACTTTATACACAAAAAGTTATATTATAATTGTGAAGCTTTTGCAATATTTTCAGTAACTACATTGTAAAAATGCGCAGGAGTTTGTTAACCCTGAATTTTGTGTATTTTGGGCCTAAGGCCTTATACTGAATAAAGTCTGTCTGTCTGTCTGTCTGTAATATAACAAAACCAATTGTCGTTTTTTCCTGATCCCTGATAAAAAATTACTTATACAAAATGCAATATTATTATCATTAATAATGATAACGGGTACTTAATCCATATACCAAGTGCATGCTGAAAGCGCTTACAAATTAAAGTTTTGGATAGTGTCTAACAGATGCGTTTTGAGCTGAAAACTGAAAATGTCAAAGTCAAAAGTCAAAAGAAGTTTATTGTACTTGAGGCCTCTGGCCCATATACAATGATATACACATATATATACAATATACATAACTGAAAACTGAAAATGTCAAAAGATGAACATGTCTTAGATTAGAGGGCGGTTCATTCCATTCCAAGGCTAGGACAGAAAAGGTTTTCCACCTAAAGTTAAAGAAAAAAGGTGGAACTGTTGTCAGATACTTGTATATTGAGCGAATTATTAGTTATTATGTGTTACCCGTACCATTATTATTGGAATTTGATGTACAGTTATATGATTATCCATAGGGAGAATAATTGTTTTCCCTTTTGAAAAATGTACAAACTATTCATAATATTCAAATATTCTCACGCCATGTTATATCACAAATCAATTAACTCAGCATGTCCAATGTCGCCACGTTATAATTATTTCAATTTAAGTCAATATATTTGAGGTTCATATAATTTTGTAATTAATGAATCGATAAATGCGTGACACACGACGACATTTCAAATACTTAATTGAAGTATTGAAGTAACTTTGTCTGTATGTAACAACAATCTGTTGCAACAATTTATGCATCTTAAACTATCTAGAATTGTCGCCGAGCATTTGGAGGATTAGACTTGACGAGAATTGAGGTAGGATGTTCTCCGAATTATTCAATATTCTCATGTTACTTTACCATCTATTTTTACCTTGGACTTATCCTGAAGAATCCTCAAATAAAAAATACCAAAGTCGTATCCGTATATTTGACCATTTAACTCGGGGAATATACTTACACTCAACGGGAAAAGAAACGACTCCTCATGAAAAGCAAGATCGTTAACTCCACGTAGAGTAGAACACATTGTATCATACCTTCAGTAAACAACCATTGATATTAATATGTTTTATATGTTTTGAATCTTAACTAGTCGAAATAGTAAGGTACAGTAAGATCTTTTACGTCGTACCTGTATGACGCGACAGCAAATTATAGTTCAACAGGACACATTATGTCAACAACATCATTTTGTTTATCTTTTTACCTATATACCAAAGGTAATGTTGCGAATGCAGAATTTATAAATCCAAGTAATTAAAATTCGTCAAAATCACATTTTAAGCTTTAAAAAAATAATGATCTTTTAAAAAACTATATTTCTGTGATCCACAAAAATGATAACTTTTTAAAGATTTACTTTTATCGTTCAAGCTCAACTCCTCAACTGTTGACTTTAAGAACATTTATAAGAATTGTTCTATTTTTTCAGAAACCGAAGAGAAACATTCACCTACTAAAGGAGGTAGTGACAAGTGTATATTAATTAGAATATCAAACAGAGGGTGTAAGTTCATTTTGAAAGTCGTTATGAAGTTGAAATGTAGAAGAAAGTCAAATTTGGTAAAATGGGTGATCTCAGTTCAATTAGCCATGGTTCTTATAGTAATACTTAAAGTCACAAATATAAAATCTAAACAACGTGTCAAAGAAAGGGTTTTAACTTTAGAAAAGATAGATAATGAGTGTCCCTTTGAAAACATTCAATGTAAAAGAGAAAGAACCCTTCCATTGAAAATAGAAAGACACATTAAACATGCAAATGACAATGGTTTTGAAAGTCTTAGTTCGACAATCAAAGCTCAAAGTCAAATTTTTGAAAAGGAAAATATCGAAATATCGGATGAAAATGAATCAAACCTAGAAACCAGTGAGTTGTCAGGTAAACACAGACCTAACCAATTGAGCAATATTCCTCCCATTGAAGAAACACTGACGTACTTCAGGAATACTCTTGAGATCGACGGAAAGCAAATTGAAGTGAATACCGACGAACTCCAATACATTTCCGCCCATGACACCGAAAACATTATCATTCAGGCAACAAAATGGTTAACAATAAACGACACCGAGAAAGATGATAGACTCAATCGACACAAGTTTTACTACCATCTTAACAGCAAGTTGTGTTCAAAGAAAAATACACCCATCGTCATCTTGGTACATTCTGCAGTAAAGCATGCCAGAAAAAGACGCCTGATTAGGAGTACTTGGGGTGCTGTAAAGACTCGTGTCTCACAGCCAACCATCATATTCATGCTTGGTGAACCCTTTCCTGAAAATAAAACGCTTCAACTTGAAATCGAAAAAGAATCACAGAAGCATGGTGACATCGTTCAAGGAGATTTCCTGGACACTTACAAGAATCTGACGTACAAACATGTGATGGCGATTCACTGGTTGACGTCACATTGTGCTGACGTCAGAACAATTGTTAAGATTGACGATGACGTTTTTGTCGATGTTCACAAATTGGCTAATTTCTCAGCTGCATATGGAAGTATTCAAAACAGTGTTTATTGCATGGTTTTAAGAGATCGAGTTCAACGATATGGCAAATGGGCAGTGACTGAGATAGAATATCCATTCTATCGGTTTCCCTTGTACTGCTCTGGAGCAGCCTATATCATATCAATGGACGTTGCTAGAAAATTGGATAAAGCATCAACCGAACTGGGTTTCTTCTGGATAGATGACGCATATATAACTGGTTTTGTGAGGAGAGTAGCACAAGTAGATATCCAACAGTTAAAGCCAGGACATAGAATGGTCATCGCTTATAGTAAAATTTCCAAACCCACAAAGAACAATCTAAAATCCTTCATGTTTTTAACCGGAAAGCTTGACTGGGACCTTCTCAATAAAGTCTTGTTCAATGACGCTAGATAAGATGATCTTCCTCACTGAAGAAGAACAGCTAGATTTGATAACAACTTATATAATGTGACACCACTCGGGACAAGAGGAAGCGGATACTCAGAGCCCCTTTTCTTCTCATAAACGACTATTTTATCATAGATAAAGAAAGAACATCTGAGTATTAGCTATTTGGTTCTCTATAAATCTAGATTTGCTCTTCAATGGGTATTGTCATGTGTCAATGTTCCAAGTGTACAAAGACCATACTGATAAAGGATAAGCATGAGGTTGTATTTTACTGATAATAAGGTTATGAATATGGGAATAATGTTGATACATTTTACTATGATATGTGATATATATGATTCCCTGTAATAGATGATTAGTAAAGATGCAACGCCTTATTACTGTGAGGTGTGTTTGTGTGTGTGCGAAAGTGGGTCGGTGTTTTGGAAAGACCTTTGTGACAATATGAATCCTTATTCAGTAACCTTTAAATCCATGCCACAATCGTTGCTTATATCGTGAAACAATTTTAAGTGTGTTGAAATAAGCATACCGGTGTTGGTCATTTAAAGGGGGTCTGCAACCTGAATTTTTAACTTCCAGTGTTTTATTAGCAGGGCCCCGAAAGAGTCGTAAATTCTCGGTAGGGACGAAATCGTTTGGTTGCGAACCGCTTACAGCTGACAGCCGGTACCAAATTTGTGTCATGTGACCCCCTTACCCGTCTGGAAGCCCTTGTTAACGATGGTCAATGAGGTTTCACGAGCCAGGTTGTTGATCCCCTTTAAGTCAAAACAAACGAGTCGGCATAACATGTATCGAGTGAATGAACAATGTTAATATGTCTACCTGCCGATTTTTCAAATAATATCATACATCAGAGCGTATACATGCTGCTTTGTCAATTGATACCTTTAACAGATTTAGTATTATTCATGTTTACATGTCCATATTTTACTTATCACAAGCATCATCCCTCTTAGCAATTCATGATATATAAGAAGGTAATGTCAGAAATTGAATAAAAACTTCATCAATAGACACTTCCTACTTTCTGTTACTCCTGAGTTTCAGATACTACCAAGAATGAGGTGAATTTTTTTCACATAAGTTTGAGCTTCATTGGAAAGTTATTGAGAAAAATAATTCATTCTTAAGTAATTAGTAATTAAAATGATCCACCTGAGCAGAGTTAGTTCAGATCTTTAAAAAAATGCCGTTAAAAGATATTGTTAAAATCATTGAGTTACCGTTCATCTGTCACTATATCATTAAATCAGGTCTCGAAATCCATTTACAAATCTGATGTTCATGTATCTTTCATGCAACAGTGTGTATGCCAATCAGTCTTACATACGAGCAACATGATAAAAGCTATCTTATTTTGAATCAGCCTTCAAAAAATTCGACATCGTTAATGTATATCTATAAAATATCATCGCTCCTTTTCGATTAAGACAAATTAACATTTCAAGACCTTGGTTAGAAGAATTGACTTAAAACCATAACTCCTCACAAATTCTTAACATTCAATTGCCTACCTGAAGGATAAAATATCAATGGAAGTATCTAAAGTTTAATAACAGTTCTACAGGAAGCAGATAACACGTTTAACCCCAAGGCATTGGTACTTCATTGAAGCGCTCCTTAAATTAGAGAAGGTCATTTATAATGTCTCGTATTGAAATCAAATATTTGCTAGGACAGCTAATAGTTCAAATAGTTTGGAGCAATCATGCCTGGGCTAGAGCAGTAACACATCCTTAAAGTCTGGGATTCGACTTGAGCGAGAAGAGGTGAAATGACATGATTCAATATATCTACCGGTTAATGAAGAAATTAAATATAATATAGTTTGTTATCGTTCGATACTCTAAAAGTTGGTAGACTGAACAGATAATCCAAACTAAAATATGAACAGGCAGTGGATAGTTTGGTCATTTCTCTCTGAAAATTAACAGTACATTTGAGTAATATTGGTTCAGGTTTTCAACAAGAAATCTCAGCGGACTTCTCTTGCTGATTGGCGATCTAAAAAGAAATCGCCACAAAGCATAACCCTAAGGTCAACCGTTGTATGCAGAACTAACCCCGTTTTATAGTCAGTTTTCCAGGATGAAATATTGACATTTATTTCCAGTGCAAACAATGCACACGTTTCATCATGAAATTACCTCATGTCTAATTCCTTGCTCAATGGACACAACCATATTCGATTGAATGTGCCTTTCAAAAAAAGCAAGTTGGAAAATTAACTTTTTACTGGGCGAGCAAGTAATGAAATTATTACAGCAGGTCGACAAAAAGCAGGAACTATTGATATAGCACTTTCACGTTATGACGTCCAAGAATGAAATCAATGTTTGACCATGTTTGATTTCTCAAAAATGACTTAATCAAGATTGAGGCAAAGTCGGGTCACCATTTAGTTATAACACTGCATATGTTCAAATATCCTCTTATAACAATGTAATTATTGTGTTTATTGTAATATTGCCTTGTAATATATATGTATAATAACGTGAACTTTATGCATGCTGAATCTTGCAGAGAACTCTTTGCAGTAGAGAAACCTCCTTTATTAAATGAATTCATGGTACTTCGTATTCATTTTAAAGTAATATTTATTCAGTATAAACCTTGTTCATACACCAGATGATGTGAAAAAATACTTTTTCTTAAATCTAAAAATATTAAAATTTGTATATTAGATTTTGAATTAGGATAAAAAGTCAATTTGAAACATCGCTGTTAAGATAGTTTTCCATATATAGTATATTATAATGAAATCATTGAGAAAATTAATTCAACAATGGTTATGCAATTTTTTCAATACTAAAAACCATAAATAACAAATCCCCCGCACATATTTTGTACATAAGATGATTTCATGATTTGTTATTGCTTATCTAGGAGGTAAGAGATAAAATTGGTCATTATCACTAGATACCTCCTTTCCAGCCTTTACGTCAACTTTGTCACTTACATTAATCGTTCTAGTGATCTATCATCTATGTCGAATTAAGTCAGACTCTGGCATCAGTCTTCATTTTCCAATTGAAACCTTTCATCGGCTTCAGGGAACAAGTTACAAGAAATTGCTTCTCAGATGCACATGTATGCGTCCAGACATATTGAAAGTCAACTTCGATGGAGAACTTGAACAGTCACAAGCTAAGGATTTTTATCAATATTATATTTTACAATAGTCAAAAATTCAAAGGAATATTACCGGTAAGTAAACTAACGAGCAAAAGAAAGTATAACACTCACTTGTTTTCCATTAATTCAATATTTTAAAGAAAAAAGATGCATTTGATTATGGAAGCAGACAATAACACCTTTCGGCTGTAGTTTGAATGGCTTTATTGGTGACTGTTTTATATTTTCACTTAAATGTCATCATTTAAAGTAGACTAGGGTAAGAAATGAAATTTACACCAACATGACCCCTACCATGTTCAAAATGTTGTAAATGTGTGCATGACGATGAACATTTATTGATTTTCACACAGAGTATGTGTTATATGTCGATGAAAAGTTGTGTATTGTCAAAATAAATTTAGGGAAATTTTAATATTGAATTTTTAAATTTTTTTTTTAAATTTAAAAAACCGCGTAGAGGTATTCTTTTATTTATTTAATGTTTTGGACTAATTTTCCAAACAAGTCATTTTTGGAAAACGACGTCAAAAACTCGAGATATCTGACTTTGAAAATTTTACATATGATAAATACAACTGAGTGTTATACTTTCTTTTGCTCGTGAGTTTAGATTTATATTCTCAATGAAGAAATAAAGACCTGTTAGCAAGGTTTCTAGTTTATAAAGTTCCACAATTAAAAATCACTATGTTCATAATCATCGTTAACTTTGTTTGAGTGTTTATCATTTAAATATTTCACATTACCTGGTAAAACAGTTACTGGACAAAAACAAGGCGCTTAACCCAAAATGTATTACCTCTGGATAAAAGGATTGCTAAAATAGACATCAGCACCGATGAGTTTCAAACGCAATGGACCATTAAACAGAGAACAGTTTTTGACTGCACTTAAACCCATCCTAATCGCCCCCATGGGGAGCTGTAATGTTCTCTGGCGTTTCTTGCCTCGCCTGTTCCAGTTCACACTATGTCGCCAATAGTTAATGATTTTTATCAGCTCTAACGTGTCAGGACTCATTTAGTAAATAGGATGATGAAATGTGTGTGAATTAACTCATTTGATCCTCTAAGATGTTAACTTTGAATGAAAGACAGAATTGTATTCTATCTTTCTCCTGCTGGTTTTCAAATCATGAGTTAAGAACATAAAATAAGTCTATTTCTGCCAAATTACAATTTCTGAATATGTAGCTTTCTCCAAAAGCAAAAGAACAGTCCAAATCTGAAAGTTGCATAAAAAATATATGGCTTACGTTGAATGTTGTACACCTTATCAAATTTTTATTTTACCTGTTGTTTATTGAAATTAATATTGAGAAACTCCATACTCTTCCTTGGTCAAAAACATCAAGCGCGAAACATATAAATTTGGTTGATGTTACGACAGCTCAACAAAAAATCCAATACGACAATTGAATTAAGTTTTAAAAAAATTGATTTAGAATGAGGTATGGAGATTTAAACAAAACATGATGTCTATAAAACAGCTGTTACTTTGTGACATTGACAAATGGGTTTGAAATACCGAACATGAATGGCGGGTTACTTGCAGGGTGTAGTGAAGAATACCAGATATTCAGTTTCTGAAAATGACCCTGTTTTGGGATCAAGCTTTCATTGAGTTTATAAATAACACAATACTGCAACTTGTTACCAAAGTTTAGGGTCCAGTGTTAGGGGTAGGACTATGAACTAATCATATACCGGATTTTGTTGATTGGAGTGTAATGAGTTTAGCTGATTAAAATAATTAAGCCAAAACCTGAATTAGGATAGACAATACCAGATTACCGATTCGGAAATTTTTAAAAAGTTAGTCTAAAATGTCACGAGAAAATTACTTGATAGACAAGAAGAAAGAACGATAATATGCCCCCATTAGTGAGTTATTTGTTCATTATCCGTTTGTAAGTTTAATGAGGAAACTAGTAAAGCAAGCTTGCCCTAGAGGATTCGACTGCGTGTAGAACAGTTCAGACAAAGTTGCCGAGCCCTTGACCAGAAGCCAAACGCGATTACTACTGAGCTATCCCGCACCTTGACAAGGAAGAAGAAGAGCTTTATATGAGTATTTGTTTTTAGCTCACAATGACTAAGATTTGTGTTATGTGCATTAACGGAAGCATTTTTTAATTCATTTCTCCTTTAATGATGTTCAATAGGATTTTATTGCTCACGTTTTACAAATTTGTTTTTCAAAAATTCAATTCGGTGTGATACAAGTCAGCTGAAACTACGAGGTCCATTTGATTATCATTGTGAATATCTTACACACACTGACTTTACAGAAAATGAATTTTTTCCAGACCAACAAACAAAGTTTATGACAAAACACGTGTTAATAGGAATATTTACATACAGCAGAGAATGAAGACAAGATGTAGCTGGATAATATCTACCTATGCGATCACGAGGGGTCTCCACTGTTGCTTTTTTGAACTCAACTGTCATGTTTGAGCTAATGTCGTGTATTACCTGAATTCATAAACAAAGGGATTTTTTATATCAATACATGTTAATAAACATATAATGAGAAGAAAAACATGACAGTTTTCTCATTCACCCCATGTCAATAATGTCTCCGATAAACACATTTTGGTTATAGTGCATGTTGGCAATAAGTTTAATCAATCCTGATCTTCAGGTGAAATAATGAACACGTAGACTATTTTTCAAAGCTTTGGAATCCCGAATGCATTTTAGTCATAAGTGTCAAGATAGTCTTTGATACAAAATAGTTTAAAAAAAATCAAATATAGGTTTAATGGTTATTATGCGTATACCATAAAATATAGCCAAATCACTTTTGTCAAGTACGCCTGCTCAACCGTTTTTACAAAAACATATATTTAATAATTGAATAAAACTGTTATATAACTAGAGAATCAATAATCAAATAAGCGTCAGTGATCAAAACATTATGAGGAACTATTTTCTGGGTATCATAGAGAATATCTAACACGCACTGATTGTACAGAAAAGGTGATATCCCGTTAAGCCACTTTAAATTATTACCAGATATATGGACACATGACTTAATTAGGAAAAGTTACATTGAGCAGACACCAGATGTAGCTCCTGACCCCGAGTATTACGTAATAAGACAAGTTTTCATCTAATTACGAGCTCTATATGGCTGAGCGATCAGTCTCTTGGGGTTTTGGGGGTTGTGTTTTTAACTGTCTTTAAATGTGTCAAATAAAGCTTAACGGAATAAGAAGCTGTTCTTGAACTGTTCGTATTGTCATGCACTAACTTACTTAAAAATTGTATAATAGCAAACTGGTAACGAAATCATTGTTCAACTCACTTTACTCCATCATAAACAAACCCATTTTCATTTGCGACTAATGTTTGACGTGTAATAATGATTATTGTGCATCAGTTTACGAATTTTATAATTGTCAAAATTCATGTTGTATTTGGGTTATTTTCATATATGTTTCATTAGAAATTGTGTTCTTTTGGCTTCGTTTTGTGGTTCCAGTACCATGGTACAAAACGATGAATTTCTTTTCAACTTTGATTGTTTCTATCTTATATTAGATAATATTTAACTCACAAATAACCACAAATAAGGCATGATTGATGAATGATCTGCTATATTTTTAAATGTGTCAAATAAAGCTTAACGGAATAAGAAGCTGTTCTTGAACTGTTCGTATTGTCATGCACTAACTTACTTAAAAATTGTATAATAGCAAACTGGTAATGAAATCATTGTTCAACTCACTTTACTTCATCATAAACAAACCCATTTTCATTTGCGACTAATGTTTGACGTGTAATAATGATTATTGTGCATCAGTTTACGAATTTTATAATTGTCAAAATTCATGTTGTATTTGGGTTATTTTCATATATGTTTCATTAGAAATTGTGTTCTTTTGGCTTCGTTTTGTGGTTCCAGTACCATGGTACAAAACGATGAATTTCTTTTCAACTTTGATTGTTTCTATCTTATATTAGATATTATTTAACTCACAAATAACCACAAATAAGGCATGATTGATGAATGATCTGCTATATTTTTTCTACAGATTCAAGTATTCCTGTTGGAGTCTCTTCCTTAATTCTTCTGAGTGATATGGCTTTTACTACTAACGTCATTGTTACCAAAACTTGAAAGCTATTAATACTATTGATCACTAATATAAACAACGCCGTTCCCTTCTTATTCAATTCATCATTTATCGAATGTTACTGATATCTCACAATGCCTTCATTAAAAAAATGTAACAGTTTGAACAATATAAAGTTTGATAGATGCGAGAAAATCTCTATCATGTAGGCATGCTGTTTCATATCAGAAAAGTAATATAACATTTTTCTAAAACAACAAATATTTTGACTTCATGACTGTACGATTTCTTCAAGTTTGATATATATTCCCCGTAGAACAAAAAAAACAACATATCTGACACAGCTTGACACATAACCTTATATATTTTTATTTGAATGTCAAGGGTTTGACCTTCTAACCTCTCTTTCTTTATTTTCATAGGTCCAAGATCTGACAAGTCACTGCATTCCTTTAAGAGAAATCCTTCGTTACTAACAGCAAACTTGCACCTTTTACAACTGTTTTTGCGTGTCAGGTCACTTTATTGCCTTCAAGGAGTGTTGTAATCCCCTTAACATCAAGTTTATTGTTGCATGATATTTCCAAATGATCCATTAGATGCTCCCACTCTCACGTCTCAACTGTCATCTTCTATAATGTAATGGTAACATTTCACCGGATTAAAAGAAATTCAAATATAAAACCTCCTCTGAGAAATGCTTCCGGACATTTTGACAGTCCTGTATTCCATCGAAATGGTGCTAAATGAGAGGCAAAAGCATCACTCTTATTCAGTTTTCTCTATATTTTTTTTGTAGTCGAGGATTTATGAACCCAAATGGATAACTACTGCCTGATGTATTTGGTGATCATAGAAGTGATCAGTGAACATTTAGTGTCTTTTCAAATGTTTTATTGTTTATTTAATTGATTTATAGATTCTTTTGTTACACTTAAAGAGGTGAATGTGTAAATCCATTTTTCGAAAGTTTACTTTTTAGAATACAATTCAAAGTAAAAACACATCTGCCAAATATAAGTTATCAAGGAGTTCAACCTCTCAGTGTTGTAAATTGATTTCAAGGCAGGGTAGCTGTAACCTCGATTAGGACTAGTTTCGGAACAAATGGACCTTTCAAATAAATAGTTTTTGACTGCACTTAAACCATTCCTCTTCAGTCTAAGGGGATCGCGTTATCCTCTCAACAGTTTGTATCTCTCGTCTGTTCGAGTTCACATTATGTCTTTCATTTGTCAAGGGTCATTTTCAGCTCTCACGTATTAAGATGTGTTTTACAACTACATTTAGGAAAAAGAGACCAAAAATGGGAATTAATTATGTTCTTCATATGCTTTACTGACCTTGTTTTACGTTTGGAAACTCCTCAAGATAAGTTTAGATATCATCATTGGAAACCAGCCTATGTTGTGTCCCAGTACTTCATCCTCATTTCACTCAGTTCACCAATCTGTAAACGGATTAACAGACCTAAAACTTGACACGAAGCGCCTAGAAGCTGCTTGGATAATACAATGGTTATACGACAATAAGTAGTTATATAAGTGAAACAGATCATATAAAATAAATTAATCAGCGATTGAGGTCCAGAAAGTAATAGATAAATATATTTAGATAAATATAAATAAAAATGATAAGTATTTGTTAGAAGGAAACATATTCTATTCCCCTAAAAAGTTAGTTAGCATATCCATCATCAAAAACTGGGTTTCTCGTAACATGTCTTTTGAATGAGATCTATGATATTGTATAATGCCGTGTTGGCGTCACCTACATGAGTTTGCAATACTTTTGAACCATCAAGTAATAACATTACAATGCTAATACGTCATAAACATGATGACGTCACAATGCTGTGACATCACATCACTGAAAGCCAATTGTCAGTTGTGTGTTCAGAGATACAATATATTTTCATTAAAAAGTAATGAAGATTGATTTTCGGTGATATATATATTCGGATATTTGTAACATTTATCAACTCGTGTTGAAATTATCTATACATTTCCTATATGTATCAGGAACAAGCAGTAATTATTGAATTATACATTTTATTACCCATATGGTTGGAAATAAGGAGTGACATATTTTCAATATGAGCACTAGTGCACATATCACGTTTGCCGAGCAACGATTGTTGTAGAGCGAGTTCCCGTATTTATTCGCCTGTGACGTCATTACACCATTGTTCGTGACGTCACTTTAGCCAGCCGTCGCAAGGTAAGCGACCAGTTTCTTGCATATTTCTAAGATGGTAAAATGGAAAAGAAGCGGTAATAAAGAAATTATTACTCTCGAAAGTGTGTCATATGCCTTTCACGAAACTCGTGCAAATTTTTGTATAACCCTCGCTCTCGCTCAGGCAATACAAAAATTCACACTCGTTTCGTAAAAGTCATATGACACACTTCCTCGAGTAATAATCTCTACTTATTGATACGTGTGTGTTTTAGACGTGAATATACTTACGTGTCCTACACAAATAGTGTGCAATGGATAAGTTATCATTATGTTTAAAGGAACCGATCTCTTTGGTCAAGAACACAATAACACATATATTTGACATTTTTGACCTTCAAAGAGCCATCGACGGGGTAATTTAAGTCTACTCAAATTTTCGAAGTATTGATTTCTAAAGAAAAAAGTTAAGACTGATTCCCTGCTCAAGGAACTGAGACAATATTGGGGTAAGCTATGTATTTCATTGAGGAACCCCCTGAGGATTTCACATCACGGGGATATTCAATTATGATCCAGAGAAGATCATAACCTGTCAGTAAAGCAGATTCTTATCAGAAGATGTTCACACTTGACGAGTTATTATGAGAAGTTACGTTCTGCAGACACAAATATGTTGTTAACATCCTGAAGCAATAACTTAATATGGCTTTGCATCCAAGAAGTTTTTATCCAATTGCAACCTGGAATGGCTTAAATGGGGGTCTTGGGCTTTTCATTGAAGTTATTTACAACTAATGTTTCAAATAAAAATTCATTGAAATTCCGGCTGTCAGGCTCCTGTCTACTTGGTCTGATATCTTGCGTTGGAGTGGTTGATGTCTAACAAATTACTTTGTATATTGTTCAGTATCAGATATTTACATTTTATCCGTTTAAAGGAGTGAAGAGAACTGGTTTCATAAACGATGGACCAACACTGTCACTTAATAAACCTTAGCTTACTATCATTACGCAAAAGATGACATTACCACCTCTGTTATTGAAAATCTTTGAAATGAAAACGAAAATGTTCTAACATATAATTTCACAGGTATTGTCAATAAAGACAATAATAATAAAAAAACACTTCAATTTCGCTTTATTTATAGGATGACAAGCAAGGATTTATTCATGATTTGTTTTCATTTGTTATGAGCTTTACAATGTTTTGGAATAATCGTTTTACAAAGCCAAAACCATCTGCAATAGATATTCAGATAATTAATTACTAATGTTCCAATAATCAACTAAGGTATTGTCGTTAAAGACAATAATTAAAAAGCAGATCAATTTCGTTATATCCCTAGGACGAAAAGCAGTTTTTTTTATCTCTATGCTTGTCCAATGTCCTTTGTGTTATTAGCCTAAAATATGTTTATTTGGAATGGTCGTTTTGAAAATACCAGAGCCAAAACCTATATTGTTTGCCATCTGCAATACATATTCCTAGTGAATTACCAATTTATAAACAAGATACTGGATACAGCAAGTTACCTAATTCCGTCATATCTGGTTCCTGGCGGCCTCAAATGTTGGAAAATTAATGGGATCTCCATCTCAGAAGATCGCAAAGGTTTAGGAATCTTAACAATACCCGTTGCAACCACTACCTGAACAATGACAATCAGTATAGAGGTTTTTATCTGCAGGCTACCAATGTAATTTCGGTAGCAAAAGTTACTAACAAATGTTGATTTAAGTCATATTCAGTAATGCCTGATGCAACTCTTTACTGAGATTATGGACAACTGGGAAGATGATTAAACAAGCAGTCACTTGAATGGTTCTTATGAAACAACTTGTGCATATCATAAACAAATAGTGAAAATAATGAATTATTAAATAGCTTAACACATCCTTTTTTTCAATATTTTAATTTTTAGTTTTTCTGTTTTCAATAGTCATAAAGTGGCATCAAACTCAGCAAAGATCTATTTAACTATGAAAGGATCTTGTATTCCTATGACATGACTTGATTCTTCCTTGTTATCATGCTTAAAAGTAATTGATTAACTTTCCCAAAAGATAAACAGCCTTAACCCTTTTCTGATAACTGCAAGATACAGATACCTTTCAAGATCCTCATAAAAATCAATCCTCTAACTGATAGTTGAACAATGAATCTTTTTATGACAGATATTGCTCTAATGTCAAATAGTTGTAAAGATCTTTTTGATGTAGGCTTTGTTCTTTATATCATCTTTTCTACTCAATTTAATGAATGAGCCATTTTGGGTAACAGATATCAATTATTCTGAGTTCATGGCTACATGATTTCTTTGAAGCTTAAACGTTTTATTCCATAGAAAAACTAACGACCAGAAGGAACTACCATTGTTGACACAATTTGAATTTTTACGATGTCAATAGACGATCACTTCATGATCGATTTATATCCTTATTGTTCAATATTTGTTGAAAGGCGAATTTAATTATCAACAACCTAAACGGATTCTATTAGTAACCATATTTCAAAGCCTAAGACTTTAATCAAACGAGGTATAATCTGTTGAAATTAAGTATCATTCCCCATCAAAAGGAATTGATATCATTCACAAGTCCTGATATCCAAAATTTAATTCAAGTTGCATGTTTTAATGTTCTAAAAAACTTATTCATCCGTACATATAGTCCTATAAATTCAATGAATGATCTGTGGAACATTCAAATATTGATGTGCATGTATTAAATAAACGTTCAAGGCATGAGCAATAAGTAAATTACATAATTCCTTTAAAAACAATAAACTCAGTGAAATACTGAAACTTGTCTATCACATGAATCTTTCATATTGTGCACCAAGCAGAGAACTTAACATCCCACTTAAATCTGCCCCTCGCTTTTCCAAACTTTGCAATTGGATTAATTTCTTAAAGGCAACGGCGTTATTCTCTTAACGCTTTTTACACGAACACTTTTCCTAGTCGAACATAAGATGGACCCCTCTCTCATGTCATGTTTAATTTTGCAATGGGGTATTTTTCCACATTCAAAAAGCTAATAACAATGAAGTGCTTCAGGAAGACTGCTCCTGCTTTAGACAACGCTGCTACCAACTGATATAAATGTTGTTAACCAGATATGTCCTGTAGCTGAATAACCGCAAGAAAGAATGTGATCTTCACCACACTAGTTTGACCTTATATATATATGACTTTTATATGATAATATTTGTTGCATGTATGAGTTTGATAAACATATATATCGGTGTAAAATTAGCTAACTTTAAATGAAACAACATAAAAAAACTATCGACAAACATCTTAATAGCATATCTCGTTATCTTCGTGATAATCATATGATTTTTTTTCATCTTGTTCTGCATGTACTGGATTATGTGCACTTGTTAAATGACATGTAGGCAAGTGTACAAATATGATATATGCATGTCCATTCATGATAATGCATGATAAAATTACTTTTTCGGCCTTGTATTGCCTGGGTTTCATTGACTTATGTGTATTCACAGTTGACAGTGATATTTTCCAGAAACAGAAAATTGCATTGTATTAAGTTCCTCCGAAAATTCAATACCACTACTCGAAGATACTTATTTATAAGATAATGTCATTTGGTGACAGGTTATGATGATTACGTTTTGCAGATACCAAGATGTTACTTGTGAAGATAAATTTAGGTTAATCATTAATTATGGACAGGAAGTATTCAACTAATAACAACTTGTCATGTTGGAGTCAGTTTCTTGAAAAATATTCTATCTAAAATTGATAATAATAAGGGACAAATTTCTATCCTTTAACATCAAATTAATTTTGAATATCGTTAAGGTTGGTTGAGCAGCATTCTGATGCCCTTTTGCAACTGTGCAGGCGTTCTTGTATTAGATAGCTATAGGGAAATGATTTATCCAAGTGCTTAAGGATCAATATTTGCGTTAATATGTTATGTTTATTTGGCCAAGGAAGTGGATAACCTCATACGATTTGGATAAATCTATCATTTGTGGTAATTTACTCACAAGTAACAGAATGTTCGAAGAATGAAATTATCATATCTGGGATGCTTGTTTTCTAAAAGGAAATATTGGCCAGTCACGTACTATGTTCTGTTACCTAATTCAAGGCAATGACAAAATGACGAACGAAACTCATTTTTGGGAAAGGATATTTTACCCTAAATTTGTTGAAATTATAAACCCTACGGTTCACCATACATCAATCTCAAAACTTACTTTTAAAGCTTTGAATTGGAAACTTTTTAAACAGTTCTACTTTGGCACCAAGTTTTGGCAATTCACAGAACTTTATACATTGGAACTGATTTCAAATTTTAAAGAATACTATGAAAATGAAAAACAGCTTTAAAAAAACTGAACCAAATTCTGAACTCATCGTAAGTGATAAGAAATTATTCTGACCCAAGATCCCGTTCCTCTCCTCACCTAATGTGAGCGATTTAAAATTAGTTATCACAAAGCTGAAAGTCAAAATGATAAGTATAGAATGTTTAATAGAATATAGAAATGGTTCAGACTTTGCGTCCATGATATTTTTCTCCTTTACAAATGATCCAAATACATCGTATAACGTTCTATGTAGTTTACCTTTATTTTATCTTGTTACTAAAATATTTGTTGAGCCTTTTTTAAACCATCTTTAGAATTTCGATGAGAGATGAAGGTGCTAATGACTTATTTTGTAAACTTGAAACATTTACTCAAAAGTAGATTTCAGTTTGTTTTGTTGAGACTTTGGTAAAAATATCACCTGCAGTGAACAGGAACAATATACTTAAAGAGTAAAACCTTTTCTCTAGACTTTGTTGGCATGTGTGCAAATCAATACGTCTAGATCTGTACCAATTGCAGCTTCTATGTTCCTCCCACTTCATCACGTTAAAACAACACAATTGGTCCGATTGAAGGCACAAACCCAAGAATGATGACCGAGCCTAACATTTAAGTGAAATGTCACTGCGAGTACATCATGTTTGCCAACTCGCGGAATGCAAACAAGTTCACTCTAGTTCTCATGAAAAGTATATTTGTGTCCGTGGTAATATAATTAAAAATCTCTTGAAAAAGGTTTGGTGTTGATTGAAATCATTATTCGTTATATAGGCCATAGCTTATGGATATGTGTAAATGGTTTTGTATTATTCCTCTGAATCAGGACACAGTTTTCTATAACTTTTTTCACTACATCATGCTCAAAGTACCTGCAACTGGTCAATATTATTTCAGTGAAAACGTTTCGAAAACTAGAGACATATCAAATGAAGATTTCCTGCTTGAAGAGTTTAACTTTGATAACAAATGAGTCTACAACTCTGATTTGTGGTTCAGACAGAATTAGTTCCACTCCATCAGGGCATTGAGAAAATTCAATATCATTAAGAACAATTTTCTACCTGTATGGATTTTCTATTTGTGAAATCATTGTAGACCAAATCCCCATTGTATAATCGTGATCTTGTGTCTGGTAGATGTCAAGAAATTTCCTAGTCGACAATCAGAGAAGAAATACAAAAAGCTGTGCTTCAATGAGTTGTGACAAAAATATTTGAAAGGAAAAGAAGGGACGATATATATAATGTGATAAAGGCTTATTCAATACATTAATTTGACCTTTCCTTTCTGTAAAACTATCATTTTAACTTTAACTAATTATGTCCCCCGAAATATTTTTCGGGAGACATAATGTTTTCACCTTCGTCCGTGATTCCGTGATTCCGTGATTCCGTGATTCCGTCATTCCGAAATGCTTTCTTTTCCGGGCCATATCTCAAAAACCGTTCAATATTTTTTCACGAAACTTGGTATGTGCTTAGACCTAGTGATGGAGTAGTGCCTTTTGCTATTTTGGTTATTCTGAATTTTTTATTTATTCTGGTTTCCATGGAAACAATTTGAACTTAGTGCATATTGGGGGTAGGAACCTTTTCCGGCCTCTATTTCAAAAACCGTTCAATATTTTTTCACGAAACTTGGTATGTGCTTAGATCTAGTGATGGAGTGGTGCCTTTTGCTATTTTGGTTATTCTGAATTTTTTATTTTTTATGGTTTTCATGGAAACAATTTGAACTTAGTGCATATTGGGGGTAGGAACCTTTTCCGGCCTCTATTTCAAAAACCGTTCAATATTTTTTCACGAAACTTGGTATGTGCTTAGACCTAGTGATGGAGTGGTGCCTTTTGCTATTTTGGTTATTCTGAATTTTTTATTTTTTCTGGTTTTCATGGAAACATTTTGAACTTAGTGCATATTGGGGGAGGGTTTCATTTCCGGACCATATCTCCAAAACCGTTCAATATTTTTTCACAAAACTTTGTATGTGGTTAGATCTAGTGCTGGAGTGGTGCCTTTTGCTATTTTGGTTTTTCTAAAAGTTTTATTTTCCTGGTTTCCATGGAAACAGTTTGTACTTAGTGCATATTTGGGTAGGGACTGTTTCCCAGCCATATCTCAAAAGGTATTCAATATTTTTTATGAAACTTGGTATGTGGTTAGACCTAGTGGTGGAGTGGTGCCTTTTGCTATTTAGGTCATTCTGAATTATATGATTTTTCCTGGTTTCCATGGCAACAGTTTCAACTTAGAACATCTGGTGTGAGGACCATTTCCGGGCCATATCCCAAAAACTATTTAATATGATTTTACGAAACTTGGTATGTGGTTAGACCTAGTGGTGGAGTGGTGCCTTTTTCCATTTTAGTTATTCTGAATTATTTTCCTGGTTTCTATAGAAACAAGTTGAACTAGGTGTATATGGGGGGTAGGGTCTGTTTCCGTACTTTAGCTTAAAAACTATTCAAAATATTTTTACTAGACTTGATATGTGGTTAGAACTGCTGGGGGAGTGGTGCCTTTTGCTACTTTGGTTATTCTGAATTGTTATTTTGCTGGTTTCCATGGAAATTTGAAATTTGTACATAATGGGGGTAGGGTCACTTTCGGATTAAATGTTAGCGGGGGACATCACAGTGCATCACATGCACATATTTCTAGTTTTTTCTATTATTTTGTTTAGCTACTTCTAAGTAAAGAAAAAATCCTTTAATGTACATGCACTACTAGCGAATTTAAAGCCCTCATTGCCGATGCAGTATTTCAGCTTTTGAGGCCTGCATTGTTTTGTTGGATAACAACATGAATTCTGTGCGCTGTCCACCTGTCTATCTGTAGATGTGGGTACGTTTTTCTTTGGCCCTTTTCTTAGCATTTCTTCAGTTGATAAACTACCGTATTTCCTCAAATAGACGCCGGGCCTCGAATAGAGGCCGGGGTATGGCTGTTTTAAGTAAATACAAGCCGGGTCTCGAATAGACACCGGGTCTCGAATAAAGGCCGGATGATAAGTTGATTAATTAAAACTCCCGTAGAGAATTTGCCATAATTGCTTCCTTTTGAGGTTGTGACCTGGACGAACTTTCCAACAAAAAATAAATAGACGCTAGCCTCAAATAAATGACAGGTCTCAAATACGCGCAGGAGTGTAAAGGGGGTCTGAAATAATAGACGCCAGGGGCCTCTATTCGAGGAGATACGGTAACTATTTCTTACTTACTTTCCATAACTTTGGGTAGTTAAATTGTTCCATAGCTAATGAGTGAATTTCAGCTGTCGATGTGGTATAAGTGAAAGTCATATTTGATCACAAGGCTAAGTGGATTTAGTCTTTTGTCACAGAAAATTCAATCCTCGTTTTGCAATTTTTTAAATGGAAAAGAATCAATCCGCCAAAGATGAAGGGATATTGCTTGTCATCATGAACTCTTGGAGAGAAAATTTCATTATCTTTTGAAGTAGTTCTTGACAGTTTTTGAAAAATCTAATTACAAAAAGTATGTTTTAATTCCTACAAGTTGCAATTCTGCAGCCCATAATATGATTCCCATTGATTTTGTTGATAACTTGAACTTATTGTTTGCAGAGGGCTTCAGTTGATAATTATCGAACCTAAGTTTTGTTTTTTAACCCAATTTTAGCAAAACATATGTGACACTTGAAAACCATTTTTTTAGATAATTGAAAATTGTCACTTCTTTGTGTAAATTTATAAATGACCTCAATCCTCAGATTGTGTTTTCGTTCGATTCAAACACAACGCAGAACTATGCAACTGATGTGCTTCATATACTGCAAAGCCAACATACGAATAGAGAAAGTAGTCATAGTGTGCACAAAACGTCAAGGCAATAAACTGTGTACAAACATATTTCAGTAAATGTAGATATTTCATTTTGAATATGAAAAGATATTTTTTGTGAAAAATTTAACTTGAAAATGTAATCTATTACTTAACTTGACTCTTAACCTTACCATTTTTTTCTCAATTACCACTGTTGAAAGTTACTTAATTTTATAACTTATCCTATCTTTTCAAATGTTTTATATTTTCTGTTAAATTCGTCCACCATGCCTTAAACAGATGTCACAAACAGACGTCACAAATGGGTCAAAACCAGACGGGACACCAGTGTCCACTGTGGTCACGTGGACTGTTTAACCAAAGGTGATTATGGTCAAGCTTCACAAAAGGTTTTCCAATCAATGAGCGCCTGTGGATTTGCGAGACAGAGAGGGGATAATAGGCTCCCCTTAAGGAACACCACTGGCTGAAGTGAAAATCACTCATTGCCTTATTCATCTGAATTATCACCACAAAGCATCTTCCTCAGCATAACTTTCACTAGATATTGATTACTGTACAGGTTATAAACACCATTATGGATAGTCTGTTTTTATGTCATTATAAGTCGAAAAAAGGCATCGCAATTAATTCAATTTAACACAATGAAAGTTTTTTTCTTGCAGAAAATTTATGAAGTTGAATGAAGTTGTCATTAAAGATAGTCTTAAATCTAATCAACATCAAATAGTGACAAGGGAAATTTTGACGACACGATGATGATCGAAAACCGGACATTAACGCGCGTCAATCAGGCAAACATAATTTCTGAGACTACTCTAAAGCACAAAGAATGACAATTGTTTGATATGTTATGCAACTTGTAGTCATATACACTTGACTTGTAAATTTATTTTCCGTGAATATATTTGGCTGCTTTAAGTTTTTCATTGAAAACATGTTATATCACATGTTTTGAATTTATATCATGAATTATGACATTAACGTTAGTATCAAAATACAACAATATATGATGAAAATCACGAAGTGGCTCTTTAATGTGCTAATGATTCTAAAAGAATATTCAGAGAGAAAAACGTATGTAATCATAAATGTGCATACTGAATGTTAAAATGTGTATTATTAATATATAAGCTTCTGTTAGAAAATAGTGCAGGCATGTCACTTTGTCTTAATGTTAATATATAATTATTGTTGTTCAATTTTACATCCATGAGACCAAAGCATTCGTTTAACGAATATTAATTGTATGTATTCCTTCTTTTCTTTTCATGTTACTTTTGCAATTCTGTCTTGTCCAAAACCTTTATGTAGTGGATAAAACCAATTTGTGAAATTTTACTTGATATGATTCACTTGTGCAATAAAGGAAGACAACATTTTTCATAAATACACATTTTTATATATATCTTATTGTTTTTCACAGCATATGGTTGAAAAGTTTAATAATGAACACAACAAGGAAAGGGTTTTCTAGGGAAGTTGAAGAACGTGTACCATATCATTTGTATTATGAATAAAAATATATTCAAAGCATCTAAGTACTATTTGAGAATGAGAAAAACAAGATTACAACATGTGAGTTAATCAAAGATCATACATGTATATACTGATACATTGATATCATTATAAAATAGTTGTTTTACTTTGTTTTTAATCTAAAGAATAGGACAACTTAGTTCATAAATGGATAAAAGACTTTCCATAATTTGGTCTTTCTAATTTGGTACTTTCTGGTTGCAAGTGTTGACCAGATATTATGCGAAGTAGTATATGACAGTGATGTTTTCCAGAACCAATAAATTATATTAGGTACCTCAGAAAATTCAATACCAGCTCTCGAAGGTAATTGTTTATAAGATAATGCTAAATGATGACAGCTGATTAAGATTAGTTACATTTTGCAGACACCAAACTTGTTCTGCATGTAATAACATTGAGAATAAACTTCTCATTGTAATAAATTATGGCCAGCAAGTATTCAACTAATTACATCCTGTACATGTCATTATTGAATATTTACATTAATTTAACTGTAATAGCGATTTTTTTTAACATTTCTGACTATCTTTAATGACAACTTCATTCAAATCTTGTAAAAGGCGGATTGATAGCATGTTTACGCCCTTTTGAAACTGAGCAGACAATCAAATATTTCACATCTGAAATTGTTTTACTTAATGCCACTTTAAGCAGTAGATTTACTTAGAATATGCACGTGGATCACCTAATACAAATTGATTACAATCGAGAAATAGCAAATGTTTTAATTTTGAACATTTTATATAATCAGAACTGTAAAAATCTATCTAACGTGTTTGATCAAACACACATCACATTATATTGAAAAACACTTAGTATTTAATCAATAAAATTCTCCCTTTCTTATTTTAACACCTTCAACTAACGGCGTGTGTTCAAAACAGTGTTCAGTGTGTTCATATAAGTGACATTTAATTGTGTTTGGAAATATTAATCCAAATACTGTTATAACTGTATATGTTTTATCGCACTCAAAAGTGTCTATAAAGATAAAAAAAACTTCAAAAAAGCGTTTCGACTAGGAATTCGAAATGCAACCAATAACAGCATTCAGAACCCCGTTGTCACCTGTACTATTGCTTTTCTTTTTCATCAATTTTAAAATTCAGCAACATGTTTGAACTGTTTGAATTTGCACAGATGTAAATTGTAGTGACAAAATGCCCTTAAATTAGTTTATTCCATATGAATCAAACATCAAGCATTGTAGGTGGTGAATAATATGCATTCACCGAACTATGAACGAAACTTAGACGAGCAATTAAAGCTAGAGAAGCTCTACGTTTATGAAATCTTCTTGCAAATTATGTCCTCCAATAAATTCTACTTTAAACCAAATAGATCATCTTCATGTGAGAACCAAACCGATTGTCCTTAGTCTTGAGTATCAGGTATTAAGTGAAAAGCAACGGCAAACATATTAGTGGAAATACGTTTTGATAATAAGACATAGGGAATTGGATTTACAATGCTCAAACGAACATGTTATGTTTGTTACAGAACTGCCACTTTTGACAAAACCTGTTTTGCAAAAAGTAATATTTATTTTAATTATTTGATATCATGTTAGTTACTTGTGCTACTGTCACACTAACATATTTAAAAAAGCCCATCTAAGTAACAAATACATCAGATTTGGAAACAGAGTGTAGCAACCATGGCAGAAGATACACTTCAGTCAGTAAAGTCACCAATAGTGTATATCAATACTTGATGTTAATGAGCACAACCTTTCTTGCATCATTTCATTATTTCGCTTCTTATCAAATCAATAAGTTTGGACCAAATCTAGCGTCCATGTTTTTTTTTTTATAAAAACCAATCCCCTTCACTTAGTTAAAAGGGCTAGACTAATGACAAATACGTTAACTTCATCACCCATCTACCTAGTCATATGGAAGTTCACGGTGGGAATATAATTTTTTGGATGGTTGCTCATTCATGGCGGTAGAAACATGAAAAGAGAAGAAAAATTGTGTCCATAATATATCAATGAAAACTATTCTCTTATAAAAATCAAGCACAATTCTATCTGAATAGTTTCAAGTCATTTATCCTACACTAACAGGATAAGTATTGTATGTTAAAAATGGAAGTAGATCATGTTACACAGTTTTTATTAAATGTGAATTGGTATTCCTAAATAAAACCATTCTCTCCCCACAGAGCAGATCAAGCCGTGTTGATTTAGCCTCTGTTCCATTACGACGAGTTTGTGGGATAGAATGGGAGATGCCTGATTGGAGGCAATCAAAATTAGTTGTGCAATCAGCGACGCTGTTCTTAAATCATCATTTTGGTTACTGAAACAAGGCAAAGGCATTGTGATATGAACCACCCTTTCCATGCGAGAAGTGTTGTCGTTTGATAAAGAAATTAAAATGTATTGAGATGAAAGTTTTTTTCCGCCAGGGGAAACTGCCGGAACCAACGGATTTCGGCGTAATAGAACAGAGGCTTAATCAACATGACTTGATCTGCCTCTTTGGGGAGAGAATGAAAGAAAACACGTTTTATGAAACTTCAGCAATGTGATGACAACAGTTGCACCTGATCCTGGATACGTTGTTCACAATCAGAAATCCAAACAAAAAGGTTATGATGTCTTTACAACTCAATAGCCTACTATACTATCCGAGAGAAAGAAAACTCTCTCTACAAAGTATCTGTCGATATAAAGTAAAATAACAGTGCATAAGAGGAATCCTATAACAAATGTTTGTACATTCGAAATTAGGTTGTTAATTTGCAATATGCTACCTTACTCTTCTACCAATCCTCCTAAACTAACGTTCTGTGTCATTTGTTCACAACTTACATTAAATATGCACTTTGTCACAAACGCATTCCTTTCTGTAGAGACATTATCATTGAACAATTTCTGCCTTAAGAGTTTAACTTTGATAACATATGAGTCTACAAATCTGATTTGTGGTTCAGACAGAATTAGTTCCACTCCATCACGGCATTGAGAAAATTCAATATCATTAAGAACAATTTTCTACCTGTATGGATTTTCTATTTGCGAAACCATTGTAGACCAAATCCCAATTGTAGAATCATGATCTTGTGTCTGGCCAATATAAAGAAAACTCCCAGTCGACAATCAGAGAGGAAATACGAAAAGCTATGCTTCAAATGATTCGTGACAAAGAGACTTGAATAGATCACGAAAAGACATGAAGAAAACGACAGCAAAGTGACAATACGACATATATCTTCATATGAAACGAACACTGTAATGTAAGCCAATTTGATATTTTATTATGATTTTTTCTCATTGTGAAATTACATCAACAAAAATAATATAATCAATGTTTGACGACAACACGGAGGTTGACATGACATGTTGTAACCTTTTTAATAGAAAATGAGTATACTTGTATAATAATATTCAAATAGAACGTACATTATTATTTACACATATTTTATGAAAGTAGTGAAGGCTTTCAAAGGTCAGGTGTAGAAAACTAACTCTCTTTTTGGATTTGATCTAGACTGTTTGATAAAGACAAAAAATAAACAAGAGCTTGCAGTTAAGGTTCGATAATCCCACATATTATCCACTCACAATGGAATCAGTTTTATGTGGCAGTAAAAGCCTTTCAATTTTGCAAAATCAGGTCATTTTCAAGGCAGTCCAACAATATATTTTAAACAGCAAGCGCTTCTGTTGACTGCAGCATGTACGTACATATTTACTTTTGTAAATATCTTTCTACCATTCTGTACTATACTATTTTCAATGTTATCATGTATGTCACTATATATCTATCATTTTGTAAATACTTGGGAGAAGGTTACCTAAGTTGGATAACTTGTTCCTAATCCCTTTCTTTATTGAATAAAATATGTTTAAATCAAATCAGTTTTATGATTTTGGACGTCATTGATGATTATGCAAAGTGATAAAGGAGATATTTAATTGCATTTAATTACATGAAAATATCTATTATATACGGAAATCATTCTGACATCGTTTTAATTACAATTTTCACAGAAATCGTTAAATTCTTACAATTATAAATACAAAACCCAAATTTAGGTTTAATGTAATAACGTTTAATGGTATGTTATTATGCTATGAATGTTTTAACAGTTTCTGTTTTACGTGTAAACGTGCCAGTTGGATACAAAAACTTGTAAATAAACTTGGTTTAAAAAAAAATTGTAACTTAGAATTTTCACACGACAGCATTTAACCTTCAAAATCCATTCTTAGTATATCTTAGATTAAGTTTGCTTTACATTATTCATAAACATACAATTGTTATCCTATTTCGTATGTTTTTGTTAACCACTATATTTTTATGTCAGATATTGTATTCTAGGGTCCTACGCCACATGGCCGTAGAATAGGTCAGTAGGAATTCCCCCCATGAAGGATTTATAATGTTTTTCCAAACGTCATGATTTTCACTATAAAGAAGTTGCTATCCAGAAAATCTTGCTGTTCAGATTTGTACTAACTCTTAATACCTTTCCTAGATTTGATCATTAAATATGTTCATACAATCCGATGGATTATGTCATTAGTCTAGCAAAATTCAGTCCTCAGTTTACAATTTTAAACAATTAGAGGAATCAATCAGTGAAAGATGAAGGGACATTGCTTGTCATCCATGGAACCCTTGAAGATAGAATTTCATTATCTTTTGAACTTGTTCTCGGAAGAGTTTTTAAATTCAATTACAAAAAGAATGTTGTCATGCGAACAAGTTGGAATTCTGAAGGCATAATTTGATTTCGATTGATTTTTGGGATAACTTGAATTTATTATCAGCAGAGATGTTCAATTGTTCATTCTCAATCCCAGTTTTTGTTTCTTAACTCAATTTTTGCAAAACATATGTGACACTTCCGCAAACCTTGAAATGGTTTTTCGTAATTGCAAATTTACACTTTCTTTGTACCATTGATCATTCTTCGGAATAATTTGACCAAATTTCTCACGCTGATTTTAACATTCGATTTTTTACAGGACTGGGATGTTTTCCACTGAATTTAAGAGAGAGATGTGTATGATAAATCTAAAATTAAGGATTCGTGAACATATACTTTTGATACTGTTGAGATTAGAGTAGAGTTGAGTAGAATATGACAAGATATCTATATGTAACTGCGGACATAAATAATATACTCAGTTTTTCGTAGAATGTGAAAAATATATATTATGTCTAGTAAACATGAATCTTGAAAATCGTTTTTCTAACTTTCTTACTTTGAACATTTAAAAAGTGATTTCAGCAGGGCTGATTTCTCACTTGAGTTCTCAGATCTTTAATTGATTCCTAAAGGCATTGTTTAAAGGGGCAGTAGCACGGTTTTTTTAAATTTTCACTGATAACTGTACGTTAATGATGAATGTATTATGTTGATAGTGTCAAAAATCTCATAACACAAAACAATTATCCATAGTCAGAGGACAGAGTATGAGGATTCACCTAAAATCCATGGGCGGCCTGTGAACACCTTTAATTAATATTGAGTAAGAAAATGGAGTCGCATGGCTAATCTTTACATCATATACTTGAATTATTACTGCTCCATATAGTTTAAATGTATTGTCTTTCAATTGGAACCATTCATTTTCATTTTCCTTACATCACCTTATATTCCCCCTAAAAACGTGCTACTGCCCTTTTAATGCATTGTTAGTAAAGAAAACAAGAAAACAAAGACGAGGATAATGTTCTCTAGCTCATTTGGCAGTATTTAGCCAAATAATATTTCTGGACCTAGTAAGCATAAGTTTAGCACATCTGATATTAGAATTATACACTTTCAAAAACCATCAGCCATCCTTGTATTGCTGACATTGAGCATAAAAATAAAATCAGTTTTTCTATTGTTATCTTGTGGTCTTTAGACTCATTGGATTTGCCAAATATACAGTTCATATCTTCTTTGAGAGGCATTTTAGAAGCAGGTTTCTTCTTCATACAGTTCATACATGTCAAACAAATTTACATGTACATGTATGGCAGAGGCTTAAACAATATTTTTTCAGCTTGTGATTCTCGGGACACAGTGGTTTTCAAGTGCTATATTAGTGGGTTCTTATGCCCTACAAGAAATTTTAAGTTCCTTGAACTAAAATAAAATGTCAAATAATCGTTTTGGCCAGTAGAAGCATATGCCTAAGGTTGTTTTTTCTTTATGGACAAGAGAGTCATGCAATCTGTATTTTGTTATCATCGTTGGCTAAGTAGTCTGTACTCACCAGCTTTCTAGGTCCTTTCATTCTAGTACGAGGAAACAAGCTACAAAATTACAAAATCAACAATCAACAATGACCTTTGACTAACGAATCTGTACGCAACATAACAGCCATCTATACCATTTTGTTCTAAAGACAAAATCTTTAAGACAAGGCCCATTGGGTCTAATAAGGGAACACATAATCACCAAATCTATGATTTATTAGCCATTGGCGAACAGGTTTTTACACAGAACTCAGTTCATCACGACCTTACTATCCCTGTGAAGAAGATATAGATAGATTATTTGGTGGTGGTTGCTGTGATTCAGAGCTAAAAGGGTATAAATTCAATTCTGACTATCTAGTGTTCCCAACCCTGCTTTGAGAAAAGACACAATGTCACAGTGACCGTTTATCCCTGCCAGTTGGACAGGTGTATTTCCATCCTTGTCGTGTCTCTGCTCAAACCCTCTCACTTCCTTCAGACTGACCAGGTACCTAACCATATCTAGTTTACCTACTCCAGCTGCTATGTGGAGTACATTGCGATCAAGATCATCAGTACTGGTTAGATTGGCGTTGTGTTTCACTAATAATTGCACCACTTTTATATCATTAAACTTTACAGCCAACAACAGCGGAGTTCTTCCAAACCTCTCTTTTGCTTCTATCTCTGAATTGGTTAGTGACAGGACATACTCTACCATACTTATATGACTCCGTTGACATGCATGATGAAGAAGAGTTTTGTTGTGGTCATCAATAGCATTGATATCAGCCCCACTTTCTACAAGAAAATCTACAACTTTTCTTCTATTTAGCAAAACACCACACATTAATGGGGTTCTCCCATTATATCCTCTTGATTCTATATAAAAAATATGTTGTGAAGTTATATACTTGACCGAATCGACAGAGTTACTGTAACAAACAACATGTAAAAGATTGTTGTTCATGTCATCTTTTGCATTCACATCAGCGCCCCTTTGCCTCAACATCCTTGCAATTGATAAGTGACCGTAAAGCAATGCTATCATCAAAGGAGTTCTCCCTTGTAAAGCTCTGCTCTCTATATCAATCATCTTGAGTGACAGAATAAGCTCTGCAAGGTCTGTATGACCATTTTGGCATACCAAATGCAGAATGTTGTTTTTATAATAATCTACTATTTTGCTTTCAGCCCCACTTTCTTTTAGGAAGTTAAAAATTGATCTGTAACCATACGCTGCAGCAAGCATCAGAGGCGTTCTCCCGTACCTCCCTCTAGAGTCTATGCTTACTAAGCCAAGTGAATGAACATACTTGACCATCTTTAGATTGTCAATTAGACATGCCTGGTGCAAGATGTTGTTGTTGTATTTATCTAATTTTGTATAATCAGCCCCGCTGTTCCTAAAAATATTGATAATTTCCGTATGACCATAACGAACAGCCAGTGTTAATGGAGAGTACATATGCTTTTCTCGGCAGTTAATGTCAGGAATTCCTATATCCAACAACTTTTTAATAATATACATGCTAGCACCACGACATGCATAGTGTAACACGGTACATCTGTTTTTATCAACAGCTTTTAGATCACACCTTTTGGAAAGAAGAAAGTCAAAGATCTTCTCATGCTTCTTGTCTGCTGCAATCATGACAGCTGTCATTCCCGACTTGAAGGAACAGTTGACATTCACTAACCCAGTGGACAACAATATTTTCACGTTTCGTATCTGTCCATTTATCAAAGCTCTTAAGAATGTTGGCCTGGCATAAGAATCACAGCGTGGGGCTCTCTTCCTTATAGTATTTCTATCTGTAGATAAGGAAAGTATGGCCATGCAAATGCAAGATACGTTATCAAGTCTAATATGTTATGAATCTGAGGTTATGGAAAGTTCTTCCAACTTTTTATAGCCATTTTTCCTATGATTTGAAGGTGAAATTTCAAAATGACAACACTTTCATTCGGAGCCCTACTAACCTTTATTGAGTTGGCTCTATTCATTCATAACTTGATCATTACAGACTCCTTATAATTCCATTCATTTGAACAAACTCTATAAATTCTGCTCTGCGATGATAATTTACACTCATCAAACTTGTGTTGTTTTCAATTTGGATGTGCATGACAAAGGATTTCCAAAAAATATATTAGTAAACTTTGAGTTATACAATTCGAATAATTTAATGGGAAAACAGACAAAGGCTTTTTTGCTATCAATTTGACAAATGTAGATCTTAGAAAATGAGACCGAAAACAATAACATTTTACTTTCTAAATCCTATATTCTTGCATTGAATTTTTTGTTGTTTTTTTAACAGTTTTTTATGTAATAAGTATAACAAAAATAACGTAGAAAATATATCATTGATCCACTTTCAAATGTATAAATGCCTGGTCACTGGTATAAGAATTAACATTATACATGTATTTGCACTCCCAGAATTGAAATTTTCGGACTGAATAATTTCATTTTTATCAAAACTGTCACAAATTGTATGCACACAATCAACTATATTTACCAGATTTCGGGGGAGGTGTAGATGTTGTAATGTTAGACTCACATAGGTCCATCTTTCCTTTGCTTGAAGGCTTGTTTCCAGTAAGCCAACTGGATGTATTGAAAACAAGTCGACATGACAACTGCACCTCATCAAATATATGAGTTGAACAGGCTTCTCTGCTTTTACAAAGGATTTCACACATTCTCGGACCATATGGGTGAAATACATTCTGACTGAAAACCATCATGCTTTTGTTAATAAGAAGTGCCAAATTAAGGAGCAGAATATGAAACATTTTGTTGAAACCTTTGAATACAGTCATTGTCTTTGAACCTCTTTGTAATTGGATTGTCTTGTGGTTTTGATGTACTTTTAAGGTTTTCACATATAGATATCAAATGATAATGATTTTGTCTGGCACTAGGTGTCTATTATTGATAACAAACTGATACAATGGTCTGTCAAATTCAAAATTATGATTCGGCATCGATTAATAAAGATATAAGTTGCGATGTCTAAGTATCTCATTATTCCACTTTAGATAATGCTTGCAAATCACTAAATAGATCAACATCATATCAACAAATTGATACAGTGGTTAATTCATATCGACATTAGAGTTGCAATAAAAAAGCATTTTTAATTAATCCTGACAATTAATTACGGTTGTCAAATAATATTTTCGTTGACAGTAATGCTAAATACCATTTTTTGTTATTCCACCAAACACAAGTTGGGCTCACAATTGAAAACATGTTCATCAAAAACTTGGGTAAAAGCCTTTTTTGTGTAGAATCACAAGGAAAAAAACAGATAAACCAGGTAAAGGTAAGAGCTTAATATATGAAATTTGATATAAAGATGGCCGTAGAAGAAAGGGGACTTAAAGATACAAGTTGGGATGTCTAGGACACCTGTTATATCGTTGTAGATAATGCCTGCAAATCAGTAAATGAATACAGTTGATAATGCTTGTCAAATGATATCTTCTTTGTAGATTATGATTCGAAATTGAAATTAATTATGGAATAGTGCCATTTCACTAAAGAGAATTTTATGTCAGAATAGTGAGGCATTGAAATGCTTGAACTACTTGACAATCTAAAGAGGATTTGTTATAACTAGTCATAGTTAAACTGAAAACTCCGCATTTATACAGCATTTATGTGTAGATAGAAACATAGGGTTAGCTGAAGTTTTATTTTTAAGCAGGAAAGAGTTAGCTGGGTTTCATATATTAGACAATCACTATTTAAGCTTGGTCTAGGATACGCCTGGATATTCCAGAAAGTCGGACATTGCCAAATATTTTTGAACCAAACTAGGCGTAGACTTAAAGCTATCTCCGAACAAGAGTGGCATTCAAATATAAACACGAGTACTAGATACAATAACTACTCATTATATAAATATAACTGATTCCCTGAGAAATATGTAACAGATAATACATTTGCAAAATTAAGACGCTACTTAGCATTGTTTAGAACTGGTGAGGCGCAGCTCCAAGTAGATATTGGACGTAGATTTAAGATACCAAAAGATGAAAGAAAATGTAAACTTTGCACTTTAAACGTAAAAGAAGATGAATTTCATGTTATTTTAAAATGTACTTTATATGATGAAATACGAAAACAATATTTACCAAATAGATATCTTAAGAATAGTAACTTTGAAATGTTTTGTTTACTCATGTCTGATGATAATACAAAAACACTTTTAAATCTTACAAAATTTTGTAAACACGCCTTTTCAATTAGAAATGAGACAATGAAAAACAAAATATGAAATATTTCAGAAACTGTTTGTCAATTCCATCATCAATGTATGCACTTGTAAATATATGTATGTAATCATGTTATTTGTATATGGGCCTGTGGCCAAGGATGCAAAAAACTTAATTGAATTGAATTTTTAACAAGCTTTACTTTTCAGAAGCTATAATGTTCAGTCTGATTAAAATCGACTGTGATTCGAGGAAAAAAGTGTACAAATATTATCTCTAGCGGGGTTCGAACCTCACCCAGCCCGACTTTCCTCTCATTCACAGTCTGAAGGCACCCCTATTGCCCGCATGTTCTGACACAAGCTCATCTAGCCAATCGAAAGGAGCGCAGTGAAAGCTTCGGTATCCATCAGGGGCAGGTAACTCCAGTGTACCATTCGTTATACATAACCGCCGCTAAACGCTATTTAAAAACGAGGATGTGATTGGATAGCTTACGACTGGGTTTGTCTGCGCTAAACTGGTGGGCAACACGCGATAGAGGTGGGTGCATTCAGACCGAGACGGAGAGGATATCCCGAATGGTTCGAACACCGATAGAGACAATATTTCGTATATTTTATTCCTCGGAGCATGGTCGATTTTAATCAGACTGCTATAATGTTTAACCTAGTTTTTTAACCTATTGGTTTTTCTCTTTCTGTTATGTTATGCATTAAAAACGTGGGTGTGATGCAAAATAGTTGATCACTGTAGAAACGAGTATGCATTCTTCAGAGTCATAATTCTAAATTCGGTTAGTCATAAACATAGTTGATTTGTTTCAAATACATGTTCAATAGTCATTGTGTGAGTTGCATGATAGAAAGCAATATCACTCTTTTTAAAGCCTTCACCTACATTTTTTTATATAAAACAAGGATTTCTGAAAAAAAATTAAATTGTCTTTGTCTAAAGATTTCATAATAACATATTTGCAGTGTTAGAAAATAATGGAGAACTATTTTCTGAGTATCATTTAGAATATCTAACATATAATTGTTTTTAAAAAGGGACATCTCATTATGCAACTTTAAACCTGATATAAGATATATGACATATGGCAGGTTATTAGGTGAGGTAAGGTGATAAAAGGTTCGCCGCTTTCAAGGGTTACACGGATTTATTTTTACAAAGAAAAGTTACATTTAGCAGACACTTATGTAGCTCCCGACCCCGTGTATCAACGTAATAAGACAAGTTTTTATCTAATTGCCGCCTCTACCTTTCTAGGCGATCAGTCTCTTGGGTTTTTCTAGGTTGTGTTTTAAACTTGATATGTCAAATAATTCTTTACGGAATAAGAAGCTGTTCTTGTATTGTTGTGGTTTATAACTACATGTACTTACCTAATTTAAAATATTTTTAAAATTTAATACAAACAAATGGCTACGAAAGCATTGTTTAATTAATCTAAGTCAAACATAAACAAACATATTTTCATATGCGACTAATGTGAGTTTGTTTCACGTGCAAAACTAATTATTGTGCAATAGTATAAGATTTTTGTGATAGTCAAAAACATGTTCGTTTTTGGTAAATTTATTTTTGTTATAATATATGTTTTGTTCTTTTGGCTTCGATCTCTAATTCTGGTATCAATGACACAGAACGATGAGTTTCAACGTTTATGGATCTAATCTATACAATAATCTTAACAGTTCATGAAGCTGACACTGAACCAGAGACATATGTATAACAACAAATCAGGCATGAATTGGACTTTCTTTCTCCATGATAAAATAAACTGTAATCACAACAATTGACACTTTGAAAAGCATCTGTGACACCCAATACACCTTCGCAAGTCAGATTCAGGTATTCCTGTTGCAGTTTCCTCTTATATCTTTCTAAATGATTGAGTTCTAATACTTTCGTCCTAGTTACCAAACTTGAAATCTGTTGTTTTCATTGATCACACACATAATCAACGCCTTTCACGTCTATTTAATTCGTTTCTGGTATGATACTTATATCTCGATATTCCTTTATTAAACAATAGAACTGTTAGAAACGTTGTTATGAAGGTAACTGCTCTCCTGTTATATAAATGCAAGAAAATCCCTTTGATGTAGGCATTTTTTTCACATCATATATTCTCCTTAGTTGAGGAAAATAAGCATTGTATGTAATGTATCACATATTCCAACTGCATGACTACAAGATCTCTGAGGCTTGATAAAGGACACGGGAATGAGATTCATTACGTTTGCATGAAAAATGTGAATTTATGAAAGCTGAACTTCCTTTAAAACCCTGAAGCGGTGAGGTTATAGCATTGTGTCCTTATCATGTTTATGACGTCATAGAAATGTGAGGTCATTGTGTTTAATGACAACATAGCGCTGTGACATGAGTGATGATGTTGCAAAACGTTTGTGGCGTCATGTAATTTTTCAGTTCAAGACATTACTAAAACGTTTACTGTTTAAACCATATCTCCTTGATCTTCAATGGCCGGTACCTCCTTTGGAAATCCGTTTTGGATGATAAATTATATTATCATAACAATATTCACAGTTTACTTTTTCCAACTTTTCAACAAGCGATTTTACCTTCTCCTGTTCAATTTTCATAATGCCTATGCTCTAACAATTTATTTCTGTAAGTCCTTGGTAACAGTCAGCAAATTTGCACCTTTTTTCAACTGTCAGGTCATTATTATTCTTTCAAGGAGTACTGTAATCCCCTTTAGATCAAGTTTATTGTTGCATGACATTTCCAAATGATCCATTAGATGTTCCCACTCTCACGTCTCAACTGTCATCTTCTATAATGTCATGGAAACATTTCACCGGATTAAAAGAAATTCAAATAAAAAACCTCCTCTGAGAAATGCTTCCAGACATTTTGACAGTTCTGTATTACATCGAAATGGTGGAAAATGAGAGCACAAAACATCACACTTATTCGTTTTTCTCTATACTTTTTATTGTTGTCAATGATTTATTAAAGCAAATGAAAAACTACTGTTAAGCATTGCATTAATAGATCTTTTGGCTAAATTATCTTACATTTAATTAGGTACATTGTTAATCCATCCTTCGGAAGTTTACATTTTACAACACAAGTTCAAGCCCTCAGACTGGTAAATTGATTTCATGGCAGAGTACATGTAATAAACTTTGATTACGACTAGTTTAAGGCGTATTGGACCTTTCAAATAAATAGTTTTTATCCTCTTCAGCCCAAGGGAAACGTATTTATTCTTTCCCTAGTTTTATTATTTGTCTGAGTGCGTTCACGTCTTTCATTTGTCAAAGGTGATTATCAGCTCTCACATGTAAGGATTCGTTTGACAACTACATTTATGAAAATGAAATTTTAACTGACTCATTTTCAGCGGTTAAAACATCATATTCTTTACTGACTCTATTTTACACTTCGAAAACACAGTCTGTTCTCACGAAAGGTTAGGTATCATCTTTAGAAATCAGCCTGTGTTGTGTCCCTGCACTTCATCCACATTTCACTCAGTTCACCAATCTGAAAAATGATTAACAGACCTACAAGTACACGAAGCACTTAGAAGCTGCTTGGACAGGACAATAATTGTACGACAATAACCAAAGCTAACTAATCATCGACTTAGGTCCAGAAACTTAACGGTAGACAACTAATAAAGTATTTTTGTAAAGGAAACATTTCCGTTTCCTAAGTCGATTATTATATATTTTATCCATATTTCACCGAAATATTAAGGCCATAAGTGGTGTTTAATAAATATCTACAATGGATGATGGTCCAGGAACATTTCTCTTTAGGTCAAGGACAGAAAAGAGCCATCACCGGGACATTTCAAGTCGACTCAAACCAAGTTTTGAAGTATTGATTTCCAAAGCAAAAGATAAAGTTATATAGGTCCTTGAGGTTACAAGTCTGAAGACTGGTTTTAAGCTGAAAACTAATTGAGACAATATTGGTGCAAGTCATGCATTTCATTGAGGAACCCCTGCGAAATTTACACAAAGGGGATTTTCAATTATGAACCAGAACAGATCAAAGTTTCACCCAACCAGATTCTCGATGTCTACACTTACAAAGAGTTACGTCTTGCAGACACAAATACACTGTATGTTGTTCACAACCTGAAGCAATAACTTAATAAGACATTGCAGCCAACAAGTTTTCATCCAATTGGAATTTGAAATTTCATAACCAGGGGCTTTCCGTTGATATTATTTACACCTTTATGTGTCAAATAATAATTCATTGTATTTCCGGCTGTCAGGATTCTGTCTGCTTGTTCTGTCATATTTCATGGAGTGGCTGATGACAATATTCAACAACAAATATTTCAAGCTCGTTTTGAAGGTTTCTAATATTATGATATTTAACTTATTTTATTTGCAGACTTAAAACTTCAGCTAGGTTGACATATGAGACAATTCTTTAACTACATTACAACTACTATACATGTAGATTGTTTTAAAGAGTGGTCCTTTTGATGACTGTTACAATTCTGCATTGTGAGTTAGTACCAAGATGTTAAACCTTCAGTGATAAATGCCAAAGATATCATTTTGTTAGATTATATTTAAATGCCATTTATTCCATTCATTGTATGGTTAATGGTGTGAATTTTTGTTTATATTCCTGTGACATTTGGTATTGATTCTGATATGATCATCTCTAAACAAACTGCTTAGAAGATTGTTTCTCAGTTTAGTCTCAGATATTTACATTGTTTCTGCTTAAAGGAGTCACGATATTGATGAACCAACGTTGTCAGTTAATAGAACTTAGTTTATAAGCATTAAGCCGACATCTGCACAACAGATAAGATGATAATAAATGAATATTGTACATCACACTTGCAGTGGATAAGATGACATTACCTTTTCTGTCGTTGGAAGTCTATAAAATGAAAATGAACATGCTGAACCATATAATTTCACTTCCCAATTTTAGAAAAAAATTATCATTCAATAGGTCTTGACATAAACGGTCTACATGTATGCCCGTTGCAACCATTACCTTAACAATGACAACTAGTTTTAGCATTTTCTCTGCTTGCATACATGGACATTAAACACATTTGGGTTTTAGTCAATTTCAGTAATACCTAATGATATTCTTTACTGAGATTATGGTCAACTGGAAAGAATATATACCAAGCAGTCATGTGAATTGCTGTTACGAAACAACAGAAGCGAATCATAGAATAATATTGACAGAAATGCATTTTTAAAACATTAAACACAACTTTATTTCTTAAATTTCAATTTTCAGATTGTATTTCTGTTTTCAATAGACATATGACGTGGCGTGGAACTCAGTAAAGAGCATGTTAACTATTAAAGAAGCATTTCTTGTATTCTTCATGTGAATTGTTGATGAGGTGATTTGTTATCATTTTGTTCCTTGTTATCATACTTGAAAGTTATTGTTTAACTTGTCACAAAGGTAAACATCCATCGCCCTCTTTTGATAACTGAATGACACAGATACCTTTCAAGGTCCTCACATAAAAATAAATCCCTGCAATGTTAGTAAAACAATGAATCTTTTATGACAGATATTGCTCTTATGTCAAATAATTGTAAATATCTCTTTGATGTATGCTTTGTTCTTGATGTCATATTTTCTACTCAATTTAAGAAATGAGCCTTTACGTGAAACAGATATAAATTTCCTGACTTCATGGCTACATGGTTTCTTTGAAGCTTGAGCTTTTTATTCAATACAAAAACTAACTGCTCGAACTACATGTGTTTCTACCATTGTTGACACAATTTGACAATTCTACGATGCCAATCCATGATCACTTCATGATCGATTATCAATTATTGTGTAACCATATTTCAAAGATGACACGTTTTGCTCTCCTGTAAACTCATATATTTCGGGGCATTTTACAAAAACTGTTTAAAACAACAGTTTGGAAAAGCCATTTTGAGTGGATTTTAAAAATTCAAATTTCAAGTTAAATCATAATAAAAAACCACCAAAAAGCATTTTATTTCCGTGAGTAGTATAGTCTTTCATATCCAATCCGAAAACTAAATTAGCTAAAAAGGCTATTGTATCACTGCTGAGTATATTATTAAATGCAACAAAAATGCTTATTTCACATAAAATGGATTTTTCGAAACAAACATTACACTATAATTTAAACTACGCAGAAATGATAAATGCACTCAAAAATGGTAACAAACGGAGCGAGCTGGATGTATGAACAAAAAAAAAAGAATGACATTGAGCACCAAACAGCGAACTAAACTTCCCTTAAATCTGTCCCTTGCTCTTCCAAACTTTGCAACTTGATTTATTTCTTAAGAGGCAATGGCGTTATCCCCTTAAAGGGGCAGTAGCACGTTTTTTGATAATTTTATATTTTAAAAATTGCACTTATAATGGTAAGTAAATGCCTAATGTATTATATTGACAGTGTCAACAATCACATTACACAAGCCAATCAACCATAATCAAAGGATAAAGTATGAGGATTTACATAAAATACATTGGCGGCCATTTTTGTGTGAACACCTTTAATTCATTTTTGTAAGAAAAAGGAATCGCATGGCAGAACCTTACGTTATATATTTGAATTATTACTGCTCCATTTAGTTTAAATACATTGTCTTTCATTTGGAACCATTTATTTTCATTTTCCTGACATCACCTTATATTCCCCCTAAAAACGTGCTACTGCCCCTTTAACGTCAATCTTTTTACACGGACACTCTTCCAAGAAGATGGACTAAAATGTTTCATTTTGCAGTGGAGATGTCTCACCAGATTAAAATGCTGAATTACAATGAAGTGCTTTGGAAAACTGCGTCTGCTATTGACAATACCATATTCGATGTGAGCCTTCTTGGTCCAAGAATTCCTATTTAACGTTGTTTACAATACTGCTTCCGAATGATATAAATGTTTGGCGTTTGACTCAACTTGTTGTGAACAAAACATGTAAGTGAATAATCATATTTCAGCACATGTCTGTAATTTATAAACCATAAAGACTACATGACATGACCCTTTATATGAAAGCAATCTGTATTTAATCATGCCTTGTCGTAAGGCACTCCTTTTTAGTCAATTCCATCGAAAGCTAACACTATAATGTTGTTTGTTAGATAACGATGGTGACAAGTGACCTTGACCTTTCACACGTCATTTACTCTGCCAGGTCTCTACTTCCATGTGACAATACATGTTCAAAAATGTTTTCCAAACTCTGCCCACCATCCCAAATAATGATTGATTAAATCTGATCTCAGATATGCGTTTCTTTTATTGAGTAGTATATATGGAAGCTGACATTATTCCACACAAATGTAAAACTTCAAATAGCTTCCAATGAAACAATTAAGATGTTATTGAAATCTCTAAAGATTTTTCTAGTACTTTGGTCTAAGGCATCATTTTCTTAAAATAATCAATATTCAAATAAAAAAAATTGTCTTAAAATATTGGAGAGTGACGTTGCCGTTCATATGTAGACATAGTTGTAAAACGTAATTTCCTGTGCCAATAGTTTTAAATATGTATATCATTATATCCTTCGAGGTTGAATATTTTCTTTTCTTTTGAGAGGTTCAAACATAATATAAGACATGAATGACTAAAATACATGGCCTCTTAACAAATTCATCGAGTTATGTACAAATCAATAAGTCTGGACCTAAGGTATCTTCCATATCCTTCTACTGTTAATCTCAGGAATATTGTCAAAATACTTATGATTTCAGTAAACCATGTTGTTTTGTACTAGAAGACAAAATCAGTTGAGATGTAATATGATCCAAAATACTTTATAACGTTGAAAAACTAGTTTTATTTAAACACAACTCGTTCCATGAAATTCAACTGGCTACATACATACAACATGTCTTCAATAACCATACTTTACATAAGAACTAATTATCTCAGGATCAAGACCACGTATGTAATACATATGTATCCAAATTAGTTTTGGCCATCTACTGAAGGCTTATATTGTTTCGATCTCTCTTTATAACTGAAGTTATCAATCATTTGTATTCCCAGAAGTGAAGCTCAAATACACTCTACAAGGCTGTTATGATTTTGCCTAATTCACTAATGGATATTTGTCTCAGTGGAGTGATAAAACGGTCATTTTGTTATCAATTGATATTAAGGGTCAACTGTTGAAATCGACAAATTTTCAAAATGTCTTAGGATATTTTAGTCTAAATGGGACTGTTTTATTAAAATTGGGAAGGACATCATTATTACAGAGGAGGACCATCATGTTGGCTACAACCTTGTCGTGTTTTATAATGCAAGTAGGTTACACTTGTAACGCAGCTTCTTCTCTCTGGTTCTTTATTTAATGAATTTCACCAAATCGGAAGCAGTCAAATACTCTCGCCTGTAGCTTTTCTTGTCTTATGATATTTTCGTTGTTTAAGACACAAAGGTACAAACATGAATGTACCCTCAATTGCTTTTCTACATTTATTTCACAATAGAAACGCCCAATACGGTATTCTTGTTTCATCTTGTTGTTTTTTCAGTTTACTAGTATTGGATTAAAGACTTCGAATTAAAAATATTAATGCATACTTATTCCCATCATAGTCTGGGTATTAAAAGTTCAAATGTAGGATTTAATTTTTAGTTATAAACTAATGGATATTTGTCTATGCAAAGATAGGCCAATTGCTTTCGCCAATATTATTAACTCAACTTTGTTAAATAAAAAAATATTAAAAAGCAGGTTCCTTATGCACACAATTATTTCATTATATTTTTATAGTACATAACTCTGCTATTGTTTTGTTCTAAACTGACAAACTTGTTTTCCAGGCATTAATGTCAGAGGCATTCTATAACACTGTTCAAGTCTTCCATTAAGTTAACGCATTAAACAAGGCTCTGGTGTCATTTTTGTTTTTTAAATGAAGACGTTTAACTGTAAAATAAATTATGCCAAAGTGCTTCTGATAATGTTTTCAGGCATTTTGACAGGGGTGTGTTTAATGGATGTGACGCTAAATGTACAAAACACTAGACACATGGATACCCCTTTCCTTTGTAAGTCAAAAAGTAATCATGACATGATAAAAAACATGCCATGAGAATAAAGGAATTCGTCTTGCATCATAGTTAACAAAGCATTTTTTGTACCACTTCAAAGTTGCATTTGCCTTTTTAAAAATTCAATCGGTGTTGTTTTGTTCAAAAATGGACATTTCAGGTTTTTAACTATAGCTAGATAGCTGTATAAAAGTTCATTCTTAAAGAACATTTCAATATGTTATATCCTGTTTCTTGTTATTTCTTATTATCAGCTACATGGTATTAATTTATGGATTGTTTCTAAATTGAGGAAATATTGCATGTAACGAACGTACATGTAAGTGATCATATGTTTCAAACCGAAATGATAAAAATGACATGATCCAATTTATCTGATTTTCCCAGAATCTCCAAAAGAAGCTACCAAAATTCAAAAAATGCAAAGAAGACTGATATCACGTGGGGTTATCATATTTGAATTCTTTTACATTGTTTGACTTTTACTTCCTTTTTTTACTCACATATAATTTTTTTAAATCCATTTCTGTTGTTTGTATTGCATAATTTTTTTATACATCGGTGTCGAATTAGCTACACTGTACGTGAAACAAAATTAAAATAATCGGTAACCTTCTGAAAAAGCACTGGGTTTATATAAACTTTTTTATGAGAATGAAGGCAAGTGTATAAATATGTTGTGAGTATGTCCATTTCATTCATAACGACTGCGTAGTATGTGACCTGATATTTTTAGTTGTAGACCTTATGCAAACTAGTACTTGACGGTGATATTTTCCAGAAAGGGAACATTTAATTAAGTACCTGAGAACAATCAATACCACTACTGGAAGATATTCAATAATAAGATCATGTCGGTTGGTGACAGGTTATTATGATATATTACATTTTGCAGACACCAAGATGTTACTAGAAACGATTTGAATAAGGATAATTATCAATTGTGGCCAGCAACTATTAAACTAATAACAACCTGTCATGTTCGAGTCAGCATCTTGAAATTAATTTTATTGATGATAAATTTTCTTAAAAAGAACAACATTTCCATCTAAGAACACTTCCATTTTAAATATTGTTATACGCGGATTGAGAACCAATTTAAAAAGAGATAACACGTATCTGTAATGAAAGGATATTTACCCATAGCTTGTTGAAATGCAGTTCTCCTTTTTAGCTCATCTGGCCTGTAAGTAAGCCCATCGGGCTTATGGCATGGCATGGTGTCCGGCGTCCGTCCGTCCATCCGTCCGTAAACTTTGTGGAATTTCGACTTCTTCTCCAGAACCATAAGGCCTAGAAAGCTGAAACTTTGTGTACAGACTCCTTGCCTAGTGAGGATTATGAATTGTAGCTTTGGGCGCCCTGTGACCCCTAATAAGGGTCACAGGGGCCACGCCCTAAAAACCTATGTTCATCTTCTTCTCCAGAACCATGAGGCCTAGAAAGCTGAAACTTTGTGTACAGACTCCTTGACTAGTGAAGATTATAAATTGTAGCTTTGGTGGCCCTGTGACCCCTAATAAGGGCCACATATGCCACGCCCTAAAAACCTATTTTCATCTTCTTCTCCAGAAGCATAAGGCCTAGAAAGCTGAAACTTTGTGTACAGACTCCTTGGCTAGTGAGGATTATAAATTGTAGCTTCGGTAGCCCTGTGACCTCAAATAAGGGCTACAGGGGCCACGCCCTAAAAACCTATTTTCATCTTCTTCTCCAGAAGCATAAGGCCTAGAAACCTGAAACATGTATAGCCTTTTTGAAGAGTGAGGATTATAAATTGTAGATTTAGTGGCCCTGTGAACCCTAATAAGGGATCGGGCCACTCCCTAAAAGCCTATTTTCATCTTCTTCTCCAGAACCATAAGGCCTAGGAAGCTGAAACTTTGTGTACAGACTCCTTGACTAGTGAGGATTATCAATTGTAGCTTTGGTGGCCCTGTGACCCTAAATAAGGGCCACAGGGGCCACGCCCTATAAACCTATTTTCATCTTCCTCTCCAGAAGCATAAGGCCTAGAAAGCTGAAACTTTGTGTACAGACTCCTTGGCTAGTGAGGATTACAAATTGTAGCTTCAGTAGCCCTGTGACACCAAATAAGGGCTACAGGGGCCACGCCCTAAAAACCTATTTTCATCTTCTTCTCCATAAGCATAAGGCCTAGAAAGCTGAAACATGTATAGCCTCTTTGAAGAGTGAGGATTATAAATTGTAGATTTAGTGGCCCTGTGACCCCTAATTAGGACCACAGGGGCCACGCCCTAAAAGCCTATTTTCATCTTCTTCTCCAGAACCATGAGGCCTAGAAAGCTGAAACATGTATAGCCTCTTTAAAGAGTGAGGATTATAAATTGTAGCTTTTGTGGCCCTGTGACCCCTAATAAAGGCCACATATGCCACGCCCTTAAAACCTATTTTCATCTTCTTCTCCAGAACCATAAGGCCTAGAAAGCTGAAACTTTGTGTACAGACTCCTTGACTAGTGAGGATGATGAATTGTAGCTTTATTATAATAATAAAGGCAACAGGAATGTCCTTTAAATCTATTTTTATCTTCTCCTGAAGTATAAGGCCTAGAAAACAGAAACTTGTCGCCTATATACAGGGTTTAAAATATTGCCCGTCAGCCAGTCCTTGAACTGGCTACTTTTTGCCAGGACTGGTTACTTTTTGGTCAGGACTGGTAACTTTTCAATTTTTTTCTTAAATTTCCCAAAGGAAATGACTAAAGAATTTTCAGGACAGGCTAGATTTCCAATCTATTTTATACACTGCTATATATACTTAATTTTATGATTTGTGACCCTGTGGCCTCTACAAAGGGGGAATCACATTGGCCACACTCTACATCATAGTTGATGATGAACCCTGATGAGCTACAGAGCCAATGGCTCTTTTTTTCAAAATTCAGTTCGCTGTCAGTTTCAAGGTATTGCCCAAGAATATTTGCAACACCTGAAAAGTGTCCAAACAGATTTATATTATAAACCCTAGGCTTCAGCAAACATTGATCTAAATGCTTTTATTTTATGTATATCGTTTTTGCTCTATATTTCTGTCTGTCCCCAAAAAAACGTTAACCTTCCTCATAACTGCTGATTGCATGCGGGTAGACCTTTGTTATTTCACACGTGCATCTATCATGATAATACCTTGGCCTTGGCACAGCAAGCAATTTGATTGGATAGAGATAGACCTTTGAAAATTCACATGTACAAAGTGACCATGACTAGATCTATGGCAATATTTAATGGAAGTTCAAATGTCTCAGGTACATATCGACAAAACAAATATACAGTTACAATTTGCGGATAGCCAGTGGCATCAGGGTTCACAGGAAACCCAACAATAATTTTCCTAATTCTTACATTTGAACTAATTCCTATCATTGTATTGATGTTAAATCTTATTGTAAAACTTAAATTGATGAAGAAAATGCAAGCAAAGCTGAAAAAGGGAATCAAATTCTGAATGCATCGTGGCGATATTACATTACTACAGCCATGATGATTTGATGACTCTCACTTCATTCCGTTAAAACAACATGATGACCCAATGGCACAAACGCAAACCTAAAGACCAAGCTTAACATTTAAATGTGATGTAACTGTGAGTACATGTATAACAATTTTGCATAATTTCGAAACCGCGGAGTGCAATATCACTATTTCTCATGACAAGTTAAGTTATGTGTGTGGTAATGTAATTAAAAAACACTTATTGAATGTAACACCCTTTCATCTGGAAAGAATCAAATCACTGTTCGTATATGCAGAACATTATTAATGGTATGTGGTGTAACACCACTTTCGCGAAAAGGGTAAATGATTTCGTATTATTTTTCAGAATAAGGACACAGTTGTATCGAACTTATGTCAGAGTAATTGAAGGGTCCGTGTGACGGGGTGTCAAAAAGGACTGTTAACTGCAACCTAGCTCTTGAAAAAGACTCAATTTGGAATATTCTGAAAGCTGAGATAATTATCTATACCATGATATATGGAATGACACCATTGAATTTGGTTGCAGAAAGATTATTCACAATGAAATCACATAATTTTCGAGTTTGGTTGCAGTGTCCTATAGGCACCTGCAACCAAATTATTTTTCCAAGAAAATACATGTTTTTATCAAACAGAAGAGCCTGGGCTTGAAGAAATTTGGTTGCAGATGGAATATATGATGATTTGACAACTGTTGATCACTTACCTGGCTTTTTATTTACATTTCAATGACACATAAGCCACTTACCGATCGCTATCGAGTCCGGTTTTCGATCATGTCACATCATGTTTTGAAAGCGTTTCTGACATTATGGATAGAAATATTTCACTGACCTTGATTATTTTAACAGTTTCTATCATAAAGCATGTCATGGTAGGTACTTTTGACATTATTTGACCAAATTGATCCCTAAATTTCATTTCTGTGTTTCAATGTGCTCCCATAGCGATTTCGAATTGTTGTCATATCTCAAAACGATTCTCATTGGCTGTCAGGAATCCCTTTAATTGCAAAATGATTTTGATAGAAACTAAACATCATTGAGTAAGTTTAACAAATGGTTTCTATCCAAAAACAGAACAAAATCAATTATAAATAAAAAATTAGGAAATTTAAAAATTGTTGGAAATGTTTGAGATTGAATCAACCAATTGTAGGACACGTTACATACCGCATGGCATTACGTCACTCACAGTGCGAGAGGGAATCTGTCAAAATGAAAATCCTGATTTGCTTTTGTTTTCACGTAAAATAAGGTTAATTATAAAACTCCTGCAACCAAACTTGCCTCTTTGCTAATTGACAAGCAGCTAAAATCTCTGCAACCAAATTAGTGTTTGTCAAGACACGAAAAATGATGGATAATTGCTAGAAAATAATTTGGTTGCAGTTGCCTATAGGGACTGCAACCAAACTCGAAAACCACTCGATTTCATTGTGATTGTACGTTCTGCAACCAAACTCAAGGCTTCAAGGAAATGGTTGATTTATAGTAAATCATTTTAGCTGTGAGAATATCTTCATTTCAATCATTTTCAAGGAAAATGTGGCATTTTATTGATGTTTTAGATACCCCGTCATCCGGACCCTTCAATTACTCTTAGGCCGTGTTACAAGTACCTTGCAAGTGGTCTTTGTCAAGTATCTCCAATATAAATCCTGTTAAATAACGTAGGTGATAACCTTTTTGAATAAATGCTCTCAACTGGCAGGATAGATGCATTATGCCGAAAGCATTTCCTTTCTATTAGAGACATAACAATTAAAGATTTCCTGCCTGAAGAGTTTAATTTTGATAACACATGAGTCTACAAATCTGATTTGTGGTTCAGACAGAATTAGTTCCACTCCAACAGGGCATTGAGAAAATTCAGTATCATTAAGAATAATTTTCTACCCGTATGAATTCTATGTGTGAAACCATTGAGGTCCAAATCCCCATTGGATAATCGTGATCTTATGTCTGGCAGATGTTAAGAAGTCGACGACCAGAGAGGAAATACGAAAAACTATGCTTAAAATGAGTTGTGACAAAAAGACCACAGAAAGAAAGTTATATATTTATAATGTGAACTTTGGTTATTTGATATTTGATCAAAGCTGATATTAAGGATATGAAATCTGACATAACCGTCTTAAGGGAAGACATAAACAATAGTAAGAGAGAACAGGATATACTGAAACTCGATATCGATGCTCTAGATGATAGGACAGCGGGTTTAGAGTCATATTTAGAGGAGCTTGATGCTAAGTTCGAGGAACAAGAACAACGTAGCAGACGAAACAATCTTGTGCTCTACAATGTACCTGAAAGTGGTGATCGTGAGACGTACACTGAGAGTAAGGACAAAGTTTTGACTGTGTTGAATAAAGCCAGGGTAGAGAAAGATCTCCCACCTTTAGTCCCAAGGGATATAGAGAGAGCACATAGGCTATCCTCTAAGAGGAATGACAAGACTCGCCCCATTATAGTCCGCATGTGTCATTGGGAGGACAAATGGCATTCAGTGAAAATGAGGAGTGTTTTGAAAGTTCAGGGGGTGGGGATTGCTAACGACCTTACAGTGTTCCAACGACAGGAGTTACAACGCCGTCGAAGTGAAAACCCAAACATGCACTTTTACTTTAAGGGAAATAAGCTAATGCAAGCCCCACGAGAAGACCCCCCTGAGACCTCCGATACACAGGCACAAACCGTAGCTCATGACCAGTCTCCCCCACGTCCGCCTAGGAACACGTCACGACAGGATAGCCAGGGTACCCACCGCGGGCTCAGGTCGGCATCGCGTCGCTATCACAGGGGACGTTCTAGATAGGGGTGGGGCCACGGCCAAGCTTCCCATACCTACCGCTCTGCGGCGTGTAGGGAACAACCGGATCATGAAGATACATTCAATGACAGTGATTTCGTAAAATCTAATTTCGTGAATTTTGTGTTCTGGAACATTGGTGGAATATCTCATAAACTTTCGGATAATGACTTTATTGAGTATATCAATAATTTTGATATCGTTGGAATTAGTGAAACCTGGAGCAGTGATGTAGATATAGCCAATTGTTTTCCTGATTTTGAGGTAATTGTAAAAGTAGCAGATAAAATATCTACTTGTGGAAGACTATCAGGTGGAATTTTAGTTTTGATACGTAATCAGTTTTGTAAATATAGAAAGTGGACAAAAATTACGGAAAATGCTGTTTATATATTGTTTGATCGTGCACTATTTGGTTTCGACAGAGACATACTATATTCATGTGTATATATCCAACCGGAAGGTTCGACCTGGTATGATAAATTATCTCCACATTGTAAAAATGGTATATTTGTATTTCAAGACTCGTTAGTAGATATTGTGTCCAACTTACCAGATGTTTATATACTCTGTGGCGGAGATTTTAATGCTCGAACTAGTACAAACCTTGACTTCATAGAGGATGATATATTAGAATTTACAGAAAATCACAATGACTCAAACTGGGATTTTTTAACTGACTTTTTTAATCTGAAACGCTTTTCAGCCGACAGAGTTATAAACAACTTTGGTAAGACCTTATTAGACTTATGTTCTACCTTGAATGTTCACATTATGAACGGTCGATGTGGTAGTGACCAAGGAATTGGAGATTTTACATATATAGGTCATAATGGTACAAGCCTTATAGACTATATAATCTCATCATCAGTACTATTTGATTTTGTAAATAGTTTTAGTATAGAATCTCGTACAGAGTCAGATCATCTACCAATAACAATGTCACTGAAGTCCGACCACGTAAGATCTTCTGACAGGCATGGCAAAAGCCCAAAATATTCTTATAAATTTTTCTGGGAAAACGATAAAAGTGAACAATTTAGAGAGAATCTTTTATCTGAGCATGTTCAATCACTGTTGGATAAGTCGGTTAACTTTGCTTTTACGAATATTGATGATAGTATTAAATATGTTACCGATGCCGTCTGTTTAGCTGCAGAAAATATGAAAAGGAAAGTATGTACATCTAAAAGAAAATTGAGGAGGTGGTATGACGAGGAATGTGAGAAATTAAAATTAAAACGGTGTAAGTTGTTGAATAACTTCAGGAAGTCGAAAGATAAGACCTCATTTGATGAATATTGTTTGATAAGAAATAAATATAATGCAGTATGTAAGCAAAAGCGACTAGATTACTTTAGAAAGAAGCAGTTAGACATAGAAAATAGTATATCTGACTCAAAAAGGTTTTGGTTTGAATTGAAAACGTTGAACAATCCTACCGTTGTTAAAAACAATATTAGTATGGCTGAATGGCATCGACACTTTAGAAACCTTTTTAACCCGGATACTGATGATACCAATAGCAACGATATCTTTGCAGGCGATGCAAATACATCATTTCGTGATCCTAATTTTGCTTTGACAGAGGATATACTAGATTGTCCAATCAGTAGAAATGAGATAATAGACAGTATTAAATGCTTAAAGGCGAATAAATCACCAGGTATTGACGATATCATACCGGAGCTCATTAAGAATTCGGCAGACATAATAGCACCATATTTAGAATTATTGTTTAACATTATACTAGACAAAGGTACTTTTCCAACTAGTTGGTCAATCGGAATTATTGTCCCGCTCCATAAGCAAGGTTGTTTAGACAATCCAAATAATTACCGAGGCATTACTCTTTTGAGTATTCTTAGTAAGGTTTTCGCTGCTATCATAAACAGAAGATTAGTATCATGGGCGGAGGCAATGGAAAAAATAAGTGAATCCCAGGCAGGTTTCAGAAATGGGTATACAACAGTTGATAATATGTTTGTACTACAAAGTATTATACAAAAATATCTTAATACCAAACGAGGTAAAATCTACGCCCTTTTCGTTGATTTCGAAAAAGCCTTCGATTCCGTAGACAGACAAAAGCTGTGGGATATTTTAAATAACCACGGCCTTAGCCCGAAGATGAAAAAACTTATCCAAAATATATACGAAAATGTTAAAGCTTGTGTTAAAAATAATAATGAATTTTCAGATTCTTTTGAACTACAACTTGGGGTGAGACAAGGTTGCATTCTTAGTCCATTCTTATTTTCATTTTTTATAAATGAATTGGCAACCCAAATTGAAAGAAGTTGTGAGTACGGAATACAGTTACATCCGGATCTAGTGCAGGTTTTTCTTTTGCTTTTTGCAGACGATATCGTGCTTTTTTCAAGTACCGTAGTCGGTTTACAAAAGCTCATTAAAGAACTTGAGATTTACTGTGACAACTTCAAGTTAACGGTAAATAGAAATAAAACTAAAGTCGTAGTATTTAAGAAAGGAGGATGTTTAGCAAGAAAAGAGAAATGGTGGTACAAAGGTGAGGAATTAGAATGCATTAATTCTTATAAATATTTAGGATTATTTTTCAGTAATACTTTATCTTGGTCAATGCATATTAAGTACGCTTGTCTGCAAGCACAAAAGGTAATGATTGGTATCTTTAAACAGTTACGTGTACTTGGAAACATAAATATAAATTCATATTTTAAAATATTTGATGCTAAAATTCAGCCAATATTGACGTATGGAGCTGAAATCTGGGGATTAAATTATTACAACGACATTGAAAGAGTGCATCTGAAAGCATGTAAAAGATTTCTAGGTGTTAAATGTAGTACGACGAATGCAATGGTGTATGGAGAATGTGGTAGATACCCGATACAGCTGTTTTCAAATATCAAAGTGATAAAGTATTGGTTAAAGTTACTGAAGATGCCCCCATATAGATTGCCAAAGAAATGTTATAATATGATGATGTTATATGATAAGACTGGATACACAAATTGGGTTACTTCTGTAAGAAAATTCTTGTTTTCAAAAGGTTTTGGTTTTGTGTGGTTAGACCAGAATGTTGATTCGAATGATAAATTTATTTTTCAATTAACAAGACGATTAAAAGATATATATTTACAAGAGTGGCTTGAAAAGATATCACTTTCCAGTAAATGTTTGTACTATAAGATGTTTAAATGTACTCTTGAATCTGAAACCTATTTTTCATGTGTTAATGTAAAGAAATTTAGGATAGCATTAACTAGACTAAGATGTTCTTCGCACGATCTATTCATCGAAAGTGGAAGATTCAAATCAATCCTAAGAGACAATAGAATTTGCAAATTATGTAATTTGATCCAAATAGAAGATGAATATCACTTCGTTTTAATTTGCCCTGTTTATAATTCCCTGAGAAAGTTGTATATCAAATCTTATTATTCTGTACATCCAAATCTTTTTAAATTTGCAGAATTGTTAAATAACAAAAACTATACAGTTATCCAAAACCTGTCCATGTTTGTGTATTATGCCATGTTATTTCGATCAGAATATATCTCAAACCACAGTATAAGTTACACTTAAATTTTGTCATATGCTTGTAAAGGACTTGTGCGTGTAAATATTATTATATAAATGTATTGTACTACAGGCCTGTGGCCTTTCAGTACCGGAAATAAATTGAATTGAATTGATACAATAATTTGATACATGTTTGTCATTATTTGTTTAGCTACTTCTTAGTAAAGATAAAGCATAGCATTTATACGATGTACTACTGAAACATTTAAGGCCTCATTGCCGATGTACATGTACTACTAAAGCAATTATGACCCTCATTGTCTATGTAGTACTGAATCATTTATGGCCCTCATTGTCTATGTAGTACTGATACATTTAAGGCCTGAGTTCATGAATTCATGTCTGCATATCTGTAGATTTTGAAACGTTTTACTTTGTCACTTCTCATTAAGATACATTGTTTATGGTACAGCTGATAAACTTATTATTGCTTACCTACTTACTAAAACTTTGCATGCATGTAGTTAGACAGTTCCAAATCTCATGAGTGAATTGCTGCTTTTGGTTTCGTATTTGTGACGTAACGTTGTGTGGATTTAATCATTAGTCACAGAAAATTGAATTCTCGTTTTTCATTTTTTTTAAATTAATAAAATCAATCTGTCAAAGATGAAGGGATATTGCTTGTCACCCTGAACTCATGCAGATAAAATTTGATTATCTTTTGAACAATTTCTCGACCGATTTTTTAAAATCTCATCACAAACATTATGTTGTCATTCGAACAAGTTCAAATTCGACAGACCACAATATGATTTTAATTGATTTTTGGATAACTTGAATTTATTATTCGCAGAGAGTATCAATTGAAAATTATAGAACCTAATTTTGGTTTCTTAACTCAATTTTTGCAAAACATATGTGACACTTCTACTTAAACTTGAAGTGATTTTTTGGGTAATTGCAAATTGTCACTTTCTCAGCTTAATTTGGAAATGACGTCATTCCTCAGTTTGTTTTTCAATCGATTCAAACATGATGCCCAACAATGCAACAAATGTACTTTAAATTCCAGTGGTTCATTCACACATATTTCAATACTGAGCAGTTAACATATGAGTTAAAATTGCAGAATATCAACATACGATACAGATAAATCTATTATTTAACGTACTATACCGTCTCCGACTCACCGTAGCCCCATTGATTGCCTATCAATTATCTCTCGACCCATAACACAGAAAAAAAAACACGGGAGTTACCTGCATATCCCCGCCGCGCCACCTATGGTCACGTGACCAAAACCTCATTCCAACTTCCTGTCGCTCAGTGATCGGTTGTGTCTCTGAGCTCTCTCGAAGTTATCTTGCCTTGTCTAAGTATTTAAGTTTGTAGACCTTTTTTCTCGATCCTTGGGAGTAAGAGTATCTTCTCTTACCTCCTGATCTCCTTCCAATTTGCCACATTTGGAGGTTGTTGTTGTTGGGTTTTCTGCCTGTGGGACAGACAGGCTACTCAGTATCGCGCGACCCTGCTCGGGTTGTGCCGCTTGGGTTGCACGTGCTGCTCAAGCTTCTCGGTTAAGTAGGTCACGCCTCCGGGTGTCTGACCTTTGACCTCCGGCTTCGTGTGTGGGACGTGTGCAAGCAGTGTCAGCTTGGGCGTTCGCTCCACTGGGGTGAGTGGATCGTCACGTGCTCCGCCTGGGTACGCGTTTGCCCAGCTTCACTCCGCTTGGTCAGTCTGGCGAGTGACCCTTTGTCCGTCTGGTGAGTGACGGACGGGAGTGACTGGTCCGTCCTCCGTCTTGGTACGCGTTTGCCTCGCTTCTCTCTGCCTTCGTTCGTCTGGCGAGTGGCGGATGGGAGTGACTGCTCCGTCCTCCGTCTTGGTACGCGTTTGCCTCGCTTCACTCCGCCTTCGCTCGTCTGGCGAGTGGCGGACGGGAGTGACTGATCAGTCATCTGTCTTGGCACCCGTTGGCTTCGCTTCACTTCGCCTTGGTCCGTCTGGTGAGTGACGGACGGGAGTGACTGGTCCGTCCTCCGTCTTGGTATGCGTTTGCCTCGCTTCACTCCGCCTTCGTTCGTCTAGCGAGTGGCGGACGGGAGTGACTGCTCCGTCCTCCGTCTTGGTACGCGTTTGCCTCGCTTCACTCCGCCTTCGTTCGTCTGGCGAGTGGCGGACGGGAGTGACTGGTCCGTCCTCCGTCTTGGTACGTGTTTGCTTCGCTTCACTCAGCCTTGGTACGTCTGGTGAGTGACGGACGGGAGTGTCTGGTCCGTCCTCCGCCTTGGTACGCATTTGCTTCGCTTTGCTTCGCCTTGGTCCGTCTGGCGAGTGACGGACGGGAGTGACTGGTCCGTTCCCCGTCTTGGTACGCGTTTGCTTCGCTCCGCCTTGGTCCGTCTGGCGAACGACGGACGGGAGTGACTAGTCCGTCCTCCGTCTTGTTACGCGTTTGCTTCGCTCCGCTCTGCCTTGGTTCGTCTGGCGAGTGACGGACGGGAGTGACTGGTCCGTCCTCCGTCTTGGTACGCGGTTGGCTTCGCCTCGCTCCACTTGCACCGTCTGGGGAGTGACGGACGTGAGTGACTGGTCCGTTCTCCGTCTTGGTACGCATTTGCTTCGCTTCACTCCGCCGGTCCGTCTCGCGAGTGACGGACGTGGGTGACTGGTCCGTCCTCCGTCTGGGTACGCGGTTGCTCCGCTTTGCTCCGTCTTGGTCCGTCTGGTGAATGACGGGTCAACCTTGTTGGTTCATTGGTGAGCGAGCCCCCCGTTCTCCTCGCGGACGGACCAGGGCATCGTCAGCGATATGCTGGGTTCGTCACCTCGGAAGATACGAGAGAGTGCGAGGCGGATGAACGGGGCTCCGTTTCATTCACTTTACAGAGTCATTGGTGTTCAGACGTGTCTTGTCTCGCTCCCCGTGTGTTTGAGCCTTTAACTTGTTCAGGACTTCTCGACTCAATTCTTTCTCAATTTCTCCTTATTTTTTGTCTGTCTGCCTTCCCTACGGGTCTTTAATCCTTCTGGGTTAAGTACTGTGCTTGGAAGGTGTTCTGTTGACACAGCGGCTGTGTGCATTGGGTTTACAGGACGATTCTTATGCATTGCCATTGTACATTTACCTGTATGATTAGTCTCTCTTAACCCTAGTTGAGGGTGGCTCATGTGTGTGTATGTTTTATTTGTTTCATATGTATATGTATTTATGAGGTGAGACTGAATAATAACCTGTCTGTCTGTTTGCAGTGGCAGGGACGGTCCGTCGCCCGGGTCCGTCGTTGGATGGGGCAAGCGCCACACGCTTCGCGCGTGGCGGTGCGCTTCCCTGGCATCTGCTATCGAGTAGGTGCTCACTTGGACGTGTGCTTGTGCGCTTGGGCGCCCCCTCGCGCTCGTGTCTCTCGCTCTCAACTCAGGGGAGCTTCCCTCCATGGGAAGCGCCTGAGGGAGGAGGGGACTGATGCGTGTCGCTTGGTAGTGCGCTTGACGCTCAGGTTCACGGATTAGGCAGGCGTTTTCCTAGCGTCTCCTATCGAGTAGGCGCTTACTTGGACGTGTGCTTGTGCGCTTGGGCGCCCCCTCGCGCTCGTGTCTCTCGCTCTCAACTCAGGGGAGCTTCCCTCCATGGGAAGCGCCTGAGGGAGGAGGGGACTGATGCGTGTCGCTTGGTAGTGCGCTTGACGCTCAGGTTCACGGATTAGGCAGGCGTTTTCCTAGCGTCTCCTATCGAGTAGGCGCTTACTTGGACGTGTGCTTGTGCGCTTGGGCGCCCCCTCGCGCTCGTGTCTCTCGCTCTCAACTCAGGGGAGCTTCCCTCCATGGGAAGCGCCTGAGGGAGGAGGGGACTGATGCGTGTCGCTTGGTAGTGCGCTTGACGCTCAGGTTCACGGATTGGGCAAGCTCTGGCGCCCGCTGGCGCTCGTGTCTCTCACTCTGACTCAGGGGAGCTTCCCTCTAGGGGTAGCGCCTGAGCGGAGAGGGAGTGCTTGGGAGTGCGCTGGACGCTCGGATTCACGGATTAGGGTAGCGCCACACGCTTCGAGCGTGGCTGGCGCTTCCTAGCGTCTACTATCGAGTAGACGCTTCCTTGGACGTGCACTTGGTGTTCTGGCGGCCCCTCGAGCTCGTGTCTCTCCTTCTTAACTCAGGGGAGCTTCCCTCTAGGGGGAGCGGCTGAGTGGAGAGGAGATTGACGCGTGTCGCTTGGTGGTGCGCTTGACGCCCAGGGTCACGGGATAGGAGATGAGGCGCGCCAGGCGCTCTCACTTGCCGTGTCCACCTTGGAATTGAGGTACGTATTTAAATATCTAAAATATTTAGATTTTAATAAGCCTTGTCGCTGATTGGTTGGCGTGTCTCTCACTCTTTATTCAGGGGAGCGTCCCCCTAGGGGGGGCGCCTGAGTAGAGAGGTGATTGACGCTGATTGGTTGGTGAGCTCTGGCTGCTCCGCTGGTCTGGGATGATTGTGCGCTTGTGTGCTTGGCTCCCCTCGCGCTTGTGTCTCTCACTCCTTTTACTCAGGGGAGCGCCTGAGTGGAGAGGTGATTGACGTGTGTCGCTTGGTAGTTTGTTTTTTTGTGTGCAGGGTGTCCGGGTAGGACAAGTTTGTCTCCAGATTGGTTCACTGGTTCTAGACGATGTCGAAGTTACATTAGCTTCACTTTCATGGGATGGGTTACAACTTTAACCCTATGTCTTTCGGTGACACAACAAGACTATTAAGTATTTGGTTATCGGAGATAATTTATTGGGGATGTTGATTATTATCCATTTCTTAGGATAACTCTACAAGAGTTGTATACAATTTACCCAAACTTAGGGCTCACTTCAGCTCAGGTCCGCTCCGAGACCTCTTCAGGGGTTTCTAACCCTCACGTCAGGCAGGAAGTGTGCAGACACGCTTTCCCGCTCCCCCAGCGGCTCGTCCCTCACCTAGCCTGATGGAGGGTGGAAGCAACGTTTCTCAGGTGTTCCACTCAGACCTCCCGCGGCGACCGCACATCTCTTCGTGGACGCTTCCACGCAGGGTTGGGGGAGCCCACCTGGGAACGGAACAGACGGAGGTGCTCTGGTCGTTGTCCCAGCACACGCGGGTCATCAACGAGCTGGAGATGGGGATCCATCACTGGTCCGCTCTGCTGTGGGGACAAGTGCTACTCGTGCTACTACCATCCCCCAATTAGCACTGGATCTCTTCCGCCTGACAGACAGACTGCACATGTCATTTCGCGCGGTGCACATCCCGGGGGTGGAGGACGTCCTAGCGGACGCTCCCTCCAGGCAGGACCAACCGCCGTCCACGGAATTGAAACTCCTTCCCAAGGAGTTCCAACAAGTGTGTCAGCACTTCGGGAGACCACACATATACCTCTTTGCGACCCGGCTGAACCACCTACTGCCGGTCTATGTGTCTCCCGTCCCCGGGGCGTGGGGCTCAGACGCTCTGTCGTGCGAATGGGAGGAGATGGACGGTTACGTTCCCCTCCCCCCACCCCAAGCTTCTCACTCTAGTGGTGACGAAGATCGAGGTGTCAAGGTCGATCTTGTTAATCCTAATAGCTCACTTCTGGCCGCGGGTTCCTCTGCCCAGCGTGTCTCCACCCGCAAGCTGTATGACGTACAGTGGGGGTCATTTGTCACATTCTGTGCGGTTAAGGGCTGAGACGTCAAGGTAGCGATGGTTCCCCAGGTGGCGGAGTACTTAATGTACCTCCGGGAAGAGAGGCGACTTAGACTCCCTCTATTAACACTCATCTAGCGGCAATCATGTCGGTCTTACGTAAGCGGGCCCCGCTGTGGACATCTCCGTCCTTAAGGAGGTGATCAGAACCGTCCGTCAGGAGGACAGGCGGCTCAAACCTAGACCTCTCGAGCGGGCCCTAGCAATTGTCCTCGAGCATTTGTGCTCCGACTTCTACGAGTCCCTGAAAGAGTCCTTCATTCTCCGATTGACGGTCAAGACCGTCTTCCTGGTGGCGATGGCTTCGGCCGCCAGGGTCTCAGAGCTGCACGCTCTTCAGGCCGATTTGCTCCGGGTTGAGCGAGGGATGGGGGTAAGGACTAGCTGGGACTCGCACCGGTTTTCGTATGCAAGAACCAGGGGTCGGTCGAACGGGGCAGGGTGTTCCACATCCCCGCCCTCTCAGGTGTAGTCTCCCCCTCGGACGAGGGAAGTAGGTTCCTCTGTCCGGTCCGAGCTCTTCGAATTTACGCAGAGTGTACGCGTTCTCTCCGCCAGGGGAAGAGGAGACTGGTTCTATCTCACTCACAGCAGAGCACGAAGGAGATAGACAAACGCCTCCTGGGGGTCTACCTGCGGTCCGCTATCCTTGACGCTTTTTTAAGCCAAGGAGCTAGCCCCGCCGGCTCCTGCTAACCCTCTTGAGATCAGGGCGATCTCGGCCACTATGGCTTTTCCAGCAACATCGCCGTAGCAGACATCATGTCGGGCTGGTTCTGGAAGTCCGGCATTGTGTTCGCTAGCACTACCTACGAGAATTGTCCACGGGAGACCATGGGGCCATGGGTGTTCGCTCAGCACCGCACTGCATAGGTCCTTTTTGCGTTCTGTTGTTCTAACTAAATGAACTTCGCATCGCACATCCGTGTCTCATTTGTTCTTTCTTCCGGTTTGGGGCGGGCTTCCCTCCTTAGCAGGGCACCTGGGCACCCGCCGTTAGTTAGACGTAGTGGGGGGAGTAACTGCTCTCCTGCCGCCTCGCTCTCGCAGCCCTCCACCCTCTGTGGTAGTCGGGGCTACGGTGAGTCGGAGACGGTATAGTACGTTAAATAATAGTACGTTTTTGAGTAAACGTCATTATTTGTACTTACCGTCAACGACTCACCAATTTTTATTTCCCACCCATGCCTCCCCTCCTGCGAGTAGGTTCGCTCTAGCGTTCACTGGCTCCAGGTAGGTTGGAATGAGGTTTTGGTCACGTGACCATAGGTGGCGCGGCAGGGATATGCAGGTAACTCCCGTGTTGTTTTTTCTGTGTTATGGGTCGAGAGATAATTGATAGGCAATCAATGGGGCTACGGTGAGTCGTCGACGGTAAGTACAAATAATGACGTTTACTCAAAAACGTACTATATATCATAATGTCATGGCGTGTACAAAAAGTCACGTTATTTTAAGTGTGCAAACATGACTCAGTATATGTAGGTAATTTCATGTTTCATGAAGCAGTTTACAAAAGATATAGTTTCTGTGATCAATGAATTTGAAAATGTAATCATTTTCAAGGTTATGAAAATATCATTAGTAACGTCTTGGCGTTGTTTGTTTTTTGTATTGAATATTTTTAAAAAAGACATTTGTGTAAATCATTTGAAAGGAAAATTATATGATCCTAACCATCGATTCAACTGAGAAAAACGGTACTGGATAATGGCCGAAAAAAGACCTTATACCCTTCATTCACTGGCTCATTTAAAAATTAATCTCTCAGTTAATTACAATATGAACAACGGGGTTTCGACATTTATCTGTAAACAAATTATATGAAAACATGAGAGAAGATGTGTCTTTATACATCTGTTTTAACAAGGCATAATGAGATAGGACATTTTATTGAATTAAATGGAGAACATTGAATAATTGTTTTTATGTTTTCGAATCTTTCAAATTATACATACTACATGATTCAACTAACCATAATTATCATTGTATTCAGAAAACTTGTATACTATGTACAAATTAGTGTTCGCCATCCACTTTAAGCTTACATTGCAAAACTATCTTCTGTTTCGGTCTCTGAAGTGATCGGTAAAGCTTTCAATCACATATGTTCCCTACAGTTTGGCTTGAATGACTACTACAGGTTAAGCTTAACTAAATTCTGGGTGTTATGTCTCCATGGAGCAATGAAACGATATCGTGTTATCATGTTGGCCAAATGTTATTATTTACTTTTTTTTATCTCAGGAATGATTTCCTAAAACTATAACATTGAATGATGTTCGAAGTTATTTGGAAAAAGGACCACCATATTGTTTTGTTTTTCCGAAAATTTGATATTATTTGGCCTTATTGTCATATATTGTCCATATGGTTGAGGTATTTTTTCAAGTCTCGTGGCATATTTGATTTTGAAGTTAAGGCATTTAACAAAAAAATTAATTGAACAAAATGCATCTAAAGACTACGTCAGACATTTCAACAGCTTTGTGTCTAATTGAAGTCATGTTTAATGGTATAAAACCCACCAGGCAGATTGGTATACTCCTGTTTTTGTCAGTAACTCGGAACTATCACTTCAAAACTGAATTTGGGGTAATCTTCTCTGTTTTCAAAACATTTCAGTTTGGTTGATAACAATATTTGGTTCTTTTCTTGAAGAACATTTATTCATGATTATCACTTATTATCGAAGAAACATGATGTATTACCTTGTCAATAGTGAAACAAAAAGATACCTTCAGTTGTTGTATCTTATTTGAGCAAAGGTTATCTATCATCAACATAAGTGGCAAATAGTTTTAATATCAATTCGTCATCAAAAGCGGGTTAAATTATCATTAGGCTCATATCATCGTTCTCTCCTAATTCTAACCTTGCCTCCTCAATAAAGTCTTTTTTAACTCTGAATCAAAGAAGGGTAAATATCCTTTCTGAAAGATCTGTTTCACTTTTGCTTTGAATGTACTGAATTTGGTCGACCTCTTTATTGAACAATGTGGCGAATGTATCAATAAGCAAAATATGTCAGTTGAATCAACAATGTATAATCATAATGTTCTTCTATGAAAGACTATGTAACACGTGGCCTTGTATTGTCTGGATTTCAGTGTAGACCTTATATTATGCAAAATAGTATTTGACAGTGATATTTTCCAGAAACTGAAATTCCACATGTTACGAGGAACATTCAATCCTGGAAGCTGTTTATCGATAAGATAATGTCAATTGATGACAGGTAATTAAGATAAGTTACATTTTGCAGACACCAAAATCGTGCTAACACCCATTAGAATAAAGTAAATGATGAATTGTGGCCAGCAAGTATTCAACTAATAACGACTTGTCATGTTTGTGTCTGACAATTTACATTTATTTCATTGTTGAAGAAGGTTATTGTCATTTTCTAAGTATCTTAAAAGGAGGAATTCATTCAAATCTTTTTCAAGGCGGGTTGATTAGTATCTTGACGCCCTTTGAAAACTGCGCAAGCGTTTAACTGCTGATATCTGCATTAAAATCGTTAATCCATAAATACTTACTTTACTCAATGTCACTATGCGCAGTAGATTTACTTGGATAATACACGTGGATCTCTTATACAAATACAAATAGAAGTAGCAAAATTTCAATATAAAAAAAAAAAATAATGGAACTGTAAAAATCTTTGCTAAAGTGTTGGCACATCATATCATATTAAATTACGCTTTTGGATTAATGATTATAATTCTTCCTTTCTTATTTCAATACCTTTAACTAACAGTATGTCGTCAACACAAATATATGTTCAGCGTTTTCATTAGTCTGTCATCCAGACCCCTTAATTGTTTAAGCGCCTAGGCAAGTCTACAACAAGACTCTGAGCGCAAAATGAACACATCTCAGAGGCTCCTTTTTATTATATTTTTTTTCTTTCAAATTTTGAAATTTTACGAAAAATTCATTTCAGAGTCTAAATGTTAGACTACGTTTTCATAAAAGAGACAATTTTAGTGCGTTTGAAAATGTCAATCCAAATATTGTTTATAAACGTGTTTTATCGCACTTATTAAGATGAACATGTTGCAACTTTAAATGCAACCAATGACAGCATTTGGAACTCTCTAGTAACCGTTGGCAACTGTAGTATTGCTGTTCATGCTCGTTTTCAAGAAGTTTAAAATTCAGCAACAACATTTGAATTCGTTCATTCACTCCCACTTTAGTTTTTGCCATTTGACTTATACTGAAGATGGTTAATAATACGCATTGACTGAACCATCAACGAAACAAAGATAAGCAAAAAAAGGTACAGAAGCTCATAAAATCTTATTTAAATATTTTCTCCAATAAACTCTAATCAACGCCCTTTAGATCATCATAATACCCAATAGACATCAAACATCTGATAACAAACTCGATCATCCAGAGTCTTGAAATATCAGGTATAAAGCGAAATTTAATGGGGACCATTGTATTGTAAATACGTTTTGCATGTTATGATCGTTTCAGAACTACCATTTTATGACAACCTTTTTTTCAATAAGTAATATTTTTGTTCCTTTATGCGATATCATTTACCAAATTTACCTTAAAAACTATAAGTCACACTAGCATATTTTAAAATAGCATATTTAAGTAACAAAAAAATCAGATTGAGAGTGAAGCATTCTATAACAGATGATACACTTCAGTCAGAAAAGTCACCAATAGTGATCAGTTGACGTTAATGAGTACAACATTTCTTGCTTCCTTTCAGCTTGTTTCCGCATTCTGTGCAAATCGATTAGTCTGGACCAAATGTAGGTTCCATGTTTCTCTAAAACTAATTCATTCATCAAGTTAAAAAAGGCTTGTCTATTGACACATACTTGTACTTGATGATCCTTCCACCTAGTCCTATGAAAGGTCACTGTGGGAATATCATTATCTGCATGGTTGCTAATTCGTGGCGGTGATAAATCATTGAAAACAATCCCCCTTAACATCATGCACAATTCCATCTGGATAGAGTCAATTATCATAAACATGATGAGAATTGTATGTAGAAAATGGTAAACGATATATCGTGTTACACAGTTTGTATACAATGTAAATTGGTAATTTTCCAAAATGAAACATTTTATGAAACTTCAGCGATGGCTTGACAAAGACAAGTTAGTAGCATGTGATCCCGGATAAGTTGTTCAGTCAGAGAAATTAGAACAAGAGTAAAATTGTGTAAATGATAAATTAATGAAAACAATTCTCTTCAAGTATACTTCCATCTGGATAAAGTCAATTATCACAACCTAACAGGATAAGTGTTGTATGTAAGAAAATAGTAAATGAAATGTCATTTTACACAGTTTTTATAAAATGTGAATTGATATTATTCCCATATCAAACATTTATCACGTTGAATGAAACTTCAGCGATTGCATGACAAAGATAATTTATATAAGTAGCAAATGATCCTGGATAAGTTCTACACAATCAGAGAAATAAGAACAAAAGTTTAGGAAATTTAGAACTCCAGAGCCTACTATAAAATCAAGAAAGATAACTCTCTCTGCATTGTAAATGTTTATCAAACATTAAAGAAAAGTGCATTAGAAGAAAAGAAATGTAGAAAAATTTGCTCACGACTAAAAATAAATTACCACTTTATCACAAACTCGTTCTCTTCTATTGAGACATAATCATTTGAAATTTTCTGTCTGAAGAATTTAACTTTGATAATACAAGAGTCTCAAATTGTATTTGTGGTTCAGACAGAATAAGTTCCACTCCAACGGGGCATTGAGAAAATTCAATATCAATAAGAACAATTTTCTACCTGTATGTTTTTTCTATTTGCGAAGCCATTGTAGACCAAATCCCAATTGTAAAATCATGATCTTGTGTTTGATCTATATAAAGAAAACTCCCAGTCGACAATCAGAGAGACAATACGAAAAGCTGTGCTTCAAATGATTCGTGACAAAGAGACCTTAAAAGATCTCGAAAAGACAGGATGAAAAAGACAGCAACTTAATATACAAAAAAAACTGCTTTGAGCCAATTTACTATTTTAGTTTTCCTTGAAATTGAAATTTTGTAATCTTTAAGTCGACAATCAATATATATATATACATATATATATATGAATATCATAATATTCGACACAAAAATAATTATGTTTGATGCAGCATCAGTCAGTGAAAGGGTGTTAAGTGATAAGGTTCTTGTGAATGCTTCCTTCAAAATCTTCTCGACACAGATCACGTTTTCTGAAGGATTCTAACTGAATGAATTATAACGAATGATGACAATAGTCATCACGATACATCGGCTATGCTATGTGAACAAAATATGTAATGGTGAAAACAAAATCAGCATTGCAAACCCCTGTGGACACTTTGTGAAATGTATTTGCGTTTAATAATGATTGATTAATTAATACCACATTTAGAAATTTATAGTTTTTGACATCGTTGATGATTATGCAAATTTATGAAAGGAACTTGACTTGGATTTAATTACTTTGAGGTAATTTTTATGCAAATCATACTGACATCTTTTTTATTTTATTTTTCACAGTGAAGGAAATTTTGAAATTCTTATGAAATACGTAATAACGTTTACAGAATGTATATAATGCCATAATCTATTATCAGCTTCTCTTTTACATGTAAACGTACAATGTGGATAGAAGAAGTTGTGAATAAACTTGGTCTCAATTTAATTTTGTAGTGTTAACATTTTCCCATATCAGCATTTACCCTAAAAATTCATGCTTAGCAAAACTAAGATTAAGTTTAAACATCCTATGTCATATGTTTTAGTTTAGCTACTTGTAATTATGGAATAAAGCATTGTATGTAAGATACAGTATAGGATAGTCCTACTCCACATGGCCGTGAAATAAGTAAGACCTGATGAAGGTGTAAGAATTTATTTTCCCTACGTCGGGATTTTCACGATAAAGAAGTTGTTATCCAGAAATCTTGCTGTTCAAATGCATACCACTTCAAAATACCTTTCAAAGATTTGATCGATTGACACATTCCAATGGATTATTAGTGATAAGTCACAGATAAATTAAATACTCATTTGCAATTTTTAAAATTAAATGAATCAATCCGTCAAAAATGAAGGTAAATTGCTTGTCAACCATGCAACTCTTGAACCGAAAATTTCATTATCTTTTGAACTTGTTCTCTGCAGATTTTTTAAATTCAATTACAAAAAGTATGTTGTCAAGTGAACAGGTGGGCATAATTTGATTTCCATTGATTTTTGTGATAACTTGAATTATTATTAGCAAAGGGCTTTAATTGTACATTGTCGAACCTAGTGTTTGTTTCCTAACTACATTTTTGAAAAACAGATGTGATATACAGAATTTTGAATAGAATTTATATATGAATTAACAAAATATACATATTGAAAAGGTAAATATAAACAAGAATAAAGCATTAAAGTTTTTAAAACTGTGCAAAATGACACTGTAAGGCCTTATACCTTCTCCAAAAATTATAGTATACCTATCTAACATTTAATTTATATATATTTGTTTACTTGGGAAATTTATTTATCTTTTAACTGTAACCAAGTTACAAGTTTGTTTTTAAGGTAGATAAGGGGCCAACTAACCGACCTTCGAGCACTTGTTTATTTTTTAATCAATGTCATAATTGAAGTTCGGTGTTACAGGATTCTTTTTCCAACAAGACACCCCCCCCCCCCCCCCCCCTTTCAAGCTTATTAAGAGTGCAAGTATATGTACTAGTGGGGTTATCATGAAAGTCAAAGGCCTTGATATCCGAGCAAGTGGGCAGATGCATTTAAATGCTTAAAACTGGCCTGTCTCAACGTCACGTCACGTTGAAAGCTCACAACGTGAGTAAAAACAAGAGATATATGCTATTTATATATTGAACAAATGTAACATTGTTATATTTGGGGTCACACTATCTACAATTGTAAAATTCTCAACGTAGAATGCGAAACTGACGAGTTGGTTAACTGCTTGTATGGCTCTTGGCATTAAAAAGTACTTAACATTTTACTATAGTAAATATTGCGACCCTAAATATAATAATGTTAACAATTGTAAACATTTCCTATCTCTTCAAACTTAACTATATTGATTCCCAATTATGAAATATGTGACATTTGCCATTCATTCTCGGACTGTGAATGTATTAACTCTCTTTGGAAAGATATCCAATAATTGATCAATATTAATGCCCACATAGTGTTGCCAAAAAAAGAAATAATACTTTGATATCTATAAAAAAACAACGACCCAATAGATGTTATTACTTTGTTGATCAAGCACATTATTCTGAAATGCAATAATAGAGAGTCAGCTATAACTATTATAAGAATCCAAAGGGAGTTGACACTCTATTATGATATAGCCAAAACTATAACCGACTCTTCATGTCAGTACAACTTTGTTAAATGTTGGTCAAGTTGTCATCACTTGTTCACATAGACAATCGTTTGCCTTTTGTCAATAGAAAAAAGTGTTAAAATGACGATGGTCAAAACAAATTGTACCCTATATCCACCATCCAAAATGTAATTATGAATGAACTATGTGTATGAATGTTTGTATATATATATAATCCGGAGCAAATGGTGGGTACACCAGTACATTGTCATGGTTGTCAGACGTCATTCTTTAAAACAATCTCAACTCCCTGGGATCATAGAATACCAAAAGCCATGAGTCACAAATTTCTGTACAGGCTATAAGGTGTGAGCATGTAAAGATGTGTCCACGATCTGGTATATATATACAAAAAGACTTCTTCGTAGTTCAATAATAATAATTATACACTTCAGACTTCTCATTCTCTCCCATCAGAAGCAGGTCAAGTCATGAAATGTTGATACAGCCTCTGTTGCATTACGCCGAAATCTGTGGGTACAGGCGGAAAAAGAGTGCCCCACAAACCAATTGAATTTCTTTATCCAATGACAACGCTTCTCGCATGGAAAGGGTATTTCATATCTCAGTGCCTTTGCCTTGATTAAATAGCCAAAATTATGATTTAAGAACAGCGTCGCTGATTGCACAACTTACTTTGTTTGCCACCAATCAGGCATCTCCCATTCCATCTCACAAGCTCGGCGTAGTATAACAGAGGCTGTATCAACATTTCAGGACTTGATCTGCCTCTTTGGAATGCAGACTTCCTTGTCTTACTGTTAATGAGCATAAAAAGGAAATACGTTTCTCTGTTGGAATCCCTTTTGTCTCATTAGGCTTGCCAAATGTACAGTTCATACATGTAAAACACATCTATATAACTTTTCAGCTAGGTTCGAGGCTCAAAATGGTTTTCAAGGGCTGTGATAGTAGACTCTAATGCCAGAAAAGATTTTTTAAGATTTTCACACAATCATGTTATCATCGTTGGCTGAGGTATCTGTACACAGCATTTCAACTGTGTTGGTCCTTTCATTCTGGTAAGAAGATAAAAAGCTACTTAATCACTAAATCAACAATTATTACCCCATGACCTTTGGCTCTGTAGGATCTGTACACAACCTTACATAGATAGTATTATATGGGTATTTTCATATCACATTCGGTATCAGCCCGAGACCCCAATATCAGCCCGAGAGCTTTTATCATATACTTACCAAATAAACTACAAAAAATAATTGTAGCATTTTTAAACTTTAATTCATAACATTGACATGTGGCTGATTTTATGCGTTCTGGGATAAATAAAATAATCATGCAGCTCCCGAGCATACGCCTGTTGCGACATTTTCTCTCAGGTTGAACTTCCAAACTGGAAAGCAAGGTTGTATCAAATTAATAATCAAACTGACAAATCCTATCCGCAAGTGATGCACTACTTTTAAATCATTAAACTTTACAGCCAACAACAGCGGAGTTCTTCCAAACCTCTCTTTTCTTTCTAACTCTGATGTGGTCAGTGACAGGACATACTCCACCATACCTATATGACTGTGTTTACATGCATAATGGAGAATAGTTTGTTTATTGTCATCAACAGCATTGATATCAGCCCCGCTTTCTACAAGAAAATCTACAACTTTTCTTCTATTTAGCAAAACACCACACATTAATGGGGTTCTCCCATTATATCCTTTTGATTCTATATCAAAAATATGTTGTGAAGTTATATACTTGACCGAATCGACAGAGTTACTGTAACAAACAACATGTAGAAGATTTTGGTTCATGTCATCTTTTGCATTTATATCAGCCATTCTTTGCCTCAACATCCTTGCAACTGATAAGTGACCGTAAAGCAATGCTATCATTAAAGGAGTTCTTCCTCCATATCCTCTGCTCTCTATATCAATCATATTTAGTGACAGAATAAGCTCTGCCAGATCTTTATGACCATTTTGGCATACCAAATGTAGAATGTTGTCTTTGTGCTTATCTACTTTTTTGCTTTCAGCGCCCTTATATCTTAGGAAATCGAAAATTGATCTGTAACCATACGCTGCAGCAAGCATCAGAGGAGTTCTCCCGTCAGTCCCTCTAGAGTCTATGTCTACTAAGCCAAGTGAATGAACATACTTGACCATCTTTAGATTGTCAACTAGACATGCCTGGTGCAAGATGTTATTGTTGTGATTATCTAATTTTTCATAATCAGCCCCACTGTGCCTCAGAATATTGATAACTTCAGGATGACCATAACGAACAGCCATTGTCAATGGAGAGTACATGTTGTTTGCTCGGCAGTTTACGTCAGGAATTCTTATATCCAGCAACCTTTTAACAATATACATGCTACAAGTACGACATGCATAGTGGAACACTGTATAACCGCTGTAATCAACAGCTTTCAGATCACACATTTTGGAAAGAAGAAAGTCAAAGATCTTCTCATGCTTTTTGTCTGCTGCAATCATAACAGCTGTCATTCCCAACTTGAAAGAACAGTTGACATTCACCAACCCAGTTGACAACATTTTTTTCACGTTTCGTGTCTGTCCTATTATCAAAGCTCCTAAGAATGTTCGCATGGCATAAGAACCACAGACTGGCGCTTTCTTCTTTAAAGTATTCCTATCTGTAGATAAGGAAAGTATGCTCATGCAAATGCAAGAAACGTTATCAAGTCTTATATGTTATGATCTGAAGTTTTGGCAAGGTCTTCCAATGTTTTTAATAGTCCTTTTTCCTGATTTAAAGGTGAAATTTTCAAAGTGACAACACTTTCATTCTGAGCCATAATTACCTTTTTATTAAGTTGGCTATAATCATTCATAACTTTATCATTACAGACTCCTGATAATTCAATTCATTTTAGCTTTAACAAACTCTATAAATTCTGCTCTGCGATGATCATTTACACTCATCAAACTTGTGTTATGTTTTCATGATGGATGTGCAAGTAGGTGCCATCATTACTTATACAACATTATTGAACTCACTTCTTCAGTATATTTGCTTTCTTTAGTGTAAGCCATTGTCAAATGAACAGTGTCAAAAGAACCTCTTAAATTACAAAAACAAGGCCTTGCCAAACAAACCATTAAAAGATCCTGATATTACTTGTTTACTCTATGCAACAACTTGCAGAAATGCGAAAAACGTGGGCAAGCTTTAAAAAACAATTTGCATGGCAAAGGATTTCAAAAAAGTATATAAGTAAACTTTGAGTTATACAATTCAAATGATTTAGACAAAGGAACAAGGCTTTTTTGCTATCAATTTGACAAATGATCGAGATCGAAACCAATATACATTTCTAAATCCTTTTTTTAGTATAAAATTGAACAGTTTTGTCTGTAATAAGTACAACCAAATTAACATAGAAATTATATCATTGATCCTCTTTAAAATTTATAAATGCCTAGTTGCTGGATTAAGAATTAACATTTTACATGTATTTGCACTCCCAGAATTGAATTTTTTTGACTAAATAATTTCATTTGTATCAAAACTGTCACAAATTGTATACACACAATCAACTATATTTACCAGATTTCGGGGAAGGAATGTTACCTTGTCCGGGAGTCGTAGGTTTTGTTATGTTAGACACACATAGGTTCATCATTACTTTGCTTGTAGGCTTGTATCCAGTTGTATTGAAAACAAGTCGACATGACAACTGCACCTCATCAAATATATGAGTTGAACACGTTTCTCTGCTTTTACAAAGGATTTCACACATTCTCGGACCATATGGGTGAAATACATTCTGACTGAAAACCATCATGCTTTTGTTAATAAGAAGTGCCAAATTAAGAAGCAGAATATAAAACATTTTGTTGAAACCTTTGAATACAGTCATTGTCTTTGAATCTCTTTGTAATTGGAGAGTCTCGTGATTTTGATGGACTTTTGAGTTGATTGTCATATATAGATATCAAAATGATAATGATTCCGTCTGGAACTAGGTAAATATTATTGATAACAAATTGATACATTAATTATTAAATATTGAAATTAGAGTTAGAAATCACTTAATATATCAAATATTTTAAAGCTTACCCTTACAGTATTGACGCTTATCAAATGATATTTTGTTTAATGAGAGCCCTACGAAATTTAACTAAATATCGATTTTTATTATTCCATCCAAACACAAGTTATGGTTCAAAACTTAAAAACATGTTTATCACCAACTTGAGTAGAAGTCACAAGAAAAACTAGATAAGCCAAGGAAAGTTATGATTTTTATAAAAGAATTTTTCATGATAAAGAAAAACAAAATAGTTACTATCAACAGGCGTAGGAATTTGAGTTCAAAGTATGAACAATTTTAAGGAAAAGTAAAGATGGATATTATTTGGCAAAATTGACAGGAAACAAAGCATTTATCACGTGCGGTACTAGGTCCTTTTTCTGTTTGCAATTTAGAAGAAATGTTCTTTCCATAGCGTGTAGGACAAAACCGTACGTGCTACAAATAGTCCGTATTGATAAAAACTTGTTATTGATATGTATGTAGCACTCCTAGAAATTAAATTCTTAGAAGATATTTATTCAAATTGTAACTGTAAAGGTCATATAAAGTCACATATTGTGTAAAAGCAATAAATGATAATTCGCCAGATTATTTTCTGAAAGAGTGAATCCCAAGCTATCCGGAAGTTGTGTGTTTTGTTGCGTTTGAATTACGCAGGTTCATTTTTACTTCGATTTAGGGACTGTATTCAATTGGCCAACTGGATTTATTGAAAACGAGTCGGCATGACAACTGCAGCTAATCAAATATAGGAGTTGAACAATTTTTTCTGCAAAGGATTTCACCCATTCTCGGACCATATGGCTGGAAAGTACCCTGTCACTGAAAGACATCAAGCTTTTTGCCTATAATCAATTGCAAATACAAGAGTTGTTGTACGTTTTGTTTACGTCTTGGATATAATATCTCAACTGAGGTGTCTTGATATTGTTGATATGTTAAACACATAGATATACCTTGAAAAAAAGATGAAAGGATGTTGTTAGTTTGTCATTGATATTTAATCAGGAGATCAAATAATAAACTTAATATATTCATAGTTCATTCATATTCATACTATCTCTCATCTATTGAACGAGGTTAATCAAATCGGGGTTCATGTGTTTCATGCTGCCCTAGTGTCAAATATCATTTTTCATTGTGACGTCATGTTATGAAAATGCTTTGTAGTCAGGGTTCGCCAATGATATAAGGGCTAGAGGCGGCTAGTCCGCATATGCTGTGATGTAGATATTGAGTATTTTCTATATTTTATATTTGAGCACTTGTATTTTATATCGCGACTACAACGTTAATATGCAAAAAGTTAATTAAATGTGTATTTTAATATTAAATTTGTCCCCATGATATACTTTGTACTTAATAAAAGTATATCCCTCGCTCTCGCTCGGAAAATACAAAACTTTAGGAATTTGTGTCGTACACATAGAATGTCATGAATAAAATCTTCGGTTAATAACATATTTAAAGAAAGATTATTTAATATAGAAAGAGACTTCCAAGATGAAATTGAATGGATTGCATCGGTAGCAGATAGGATAATTACATGTAAAGATAAAAGTGATGATGTCTGGGTATCCTGTTATATCGTTGTAGATAATGCCTGCAAATCAGTAAATTAAATCAAAAATTAGTCTGACTCAACAATTGATAATGCTTGTCAAATGATATCTTCCTCGTAGATAAGGATGCTAAACTGAAATTAATTATGGAATAATGCCATGTCACCAAAGTGAATTTAAGGTTTTGTAAATTAGCAACAATATCATGATAGCAAATCGTCGAAAGGGTTGTATAACCTGACGATCTAAAGAGGATTTGTCTTAAAACTAGTCAATGTTGACTGTTGAAAAGACGCGTAAACAAGTCAAATAGCAAGCATCCAGTCATCATTAGAATGATACCGAAACAGAGGGTTAACTGAAATGTTGTTTAAACAAACTGAATGTTTCAAAATCTAAATTGTTCAAACGAATCTTTAAAAATTTGGTTCATTCAAATACTTCAACTCGAACGGATCTTTAACAGTTGAGTTAGATATTTGGTGTTTATTCCTTATTCATTTTACATGTTAAGAAAAATTAAATATAATAATTAGTAACCTTTGCTCCTATTGGTCCCTATTTCTAGACGAAAGTAGATTCTTTCATGACAGGTCAATTATGTATAGTAAGTTCTCCCTCAATGGCTAAGTAAAACTCTACAGCATGTCCCTCCCTTTTCTATCCCAAGGCATTCTCCCTTTAGAACTCTCCAAGATTGAGGCTTATCATCATTTTAATTCAAATTCTTACGTCATGTTAATAGTTAACCATTTTGTTGTAATTTTTTATGCTAAATTCTTTACTTAACTCTGGTTTATCTGGTTTTTATCTAGTGATGTTTTACACACATGACCTCTTCTCAGGTTGGTGTTAGAAAGGTATATCATCAAAGAACATGATTACCAAAAGGTTTCATTGATTGTTTTTCTCGTAAGCGTAGCAGCCGACGAAAAAAGCGGTGGGGTAAATGCAAGAGACCGTGCTTCTTTATACTTTATACTTTATACTATGTAACTATGTAAGTGTTTAAATCGAGGGGTCGTCTTAAAACTTTTTTTTTGCAGCGGGAACGATTGGGGACATTTAATGATCTAGGAGCTTGTGGATGATCCTTCATCAAACAACTATGATCTAGATGTAGTAAAACTGAACCTTTAATTACAGCATGTGATATAACATTGAACAATAATTAGTACTATACTTTAGCTTTTAAGGTGTTTGACAACATCAAACAAGAACATTTAATAATTTGTTAATTCTTTACCATTATCAATTTATCATCATAATCGCCATGCAGTAAAGCGCAAATGAAGAGTAATAGATATTCGTATCTAGTTTTGAAAGATATTGTTAGACTTGACTTTCATAAGTTGAACATATATTTGGCAGGAATGTGTCTCAAAGACAAGGCAGTCAGTGACCTAATCGATACTGATCCTTCTTGTAATGTGTGCTTTCAAACAAACATGATCATTGGCATTGCAGAGCACATAGACAGTCCTTACCAGAGATAAAAACACACGAGATAAGCAATTCCCCTGCCGGACACCTAACAAACAGTGAAACGTGTCTGCAAATTAAATTACTGACAAGTCGATTCCATGTCGATTGGTGTAAATTGATAACATAAAAGATTTAATCTTAAAAGAACAATGGTTGAGTTGGCATAAGGCCATATTTTCTTATTTCCGAAATGAGGAACTTTGTCATTTTTGATAAAACACTTTCTCAAGCGATCAATTAATTTTGGCAGTTAAGCTTGTTTTTCAATATTAGGCTTATTTTCTTGCAAAATGAAAAGGATCATCATAATTTCAAACATCGAGATCGATATCCTTTGTTGAATTGATATATGTCGTGAAGTTAAATTACAGTCATCCTGTGAACTGTTAATTTAGGCACCAATGGGGTTAATAATTCAGAAGCCTGAAATAGGTGACAATGGGCTAATTATTCACTTCTCAACAGTTATTAAGGAAACAATCAACGATTTGCACCATATGGCTTAAACAGACGTTACAAACGAGCGTCACGCCAAGGTCACAAACAGGTCAATTGACCCCTATAGTGACTGTAACGTCCACAGTGGTCAATTCTGGTCATGTTGACGATTTAACCCGAGGCGATTGTGGTCACGCTTCACAAACAGGTCGTTACAATCAATAGATGCGTGGACGTATGAGACAGTAAGGGAATAATTAGCCTTCCTTGGGGAACTCCACTGGCTGAAGCGACAATCACGTATTTCCTTAATACGTCTTAAATATGACGAGAAAGCATCCCTGATGATAAATTTTAGCTTCGTTAATTCGTCTTGATTATCAAAAATAAGCATCTGTGCAAACAGCACGCCATTTATTAAAGATTCGTTATTTGGTCGAAAGCTGATTAACGCCAAATGGCTTCATTTCGTTTAACTATCTTCCCTGATTAAACCAAGATGATATTGTTGTGCAAAGTTCGATTATTCATTTCAGAATATATGAAATATTTCAAATATAAACTTTATTACCAAATGTTCAAACATGTTGTAGCTTTTTTTTGGCATTTGAAATTTGAGTTGAAAATATAGTGGAAACACGTATGTGTAAACAGTCCCCGAAAACCTCCAATTATTCAACATGATGATGAAAAATACTTAAACTAGTCTTTCCTTAATATGTGAATGCTGAGATGTCTACAAACAATATTGTATACATACAAACGAAATTAGCAATGTTAAGTTTTGAGAAAAGTTGTCACAAGCTCATTTACTACCAAGCATATGTCAATGTAAGCGTAATTTAATAGCATTTACAAGAAAGATTCCTAGTGCATGTAAGCATTGCAAGTTGAGGAATGCGACTGTGAAGGCTATTTGACACAGAAAGATGGAGTGGCTTTGTTTGCTCATTACAGTCTCCATTAGTTGCGGAAACATGTGCCAGAGGGGGACAATGCGACGGTGGCAGCGAGCGGGTTAATTTCAACAATGAGCAAATATTAACCATCTTCTCGCCGTGGGCAATGTGGTTCGCTGTAAAATTAGCCCTGAGGACAACTAGTGACCGCTAAGTTGGATAGAAGTCCTTCAATTTCATAAAATTATGTTAATAGCCCCTGCATGAGATCTTAAATTTCCATTAAAATGTTAAACATGTTATTGGCGGTGTGACATAATTAATTGAGGCACACTTTTAAAGGCTTTCCTATGGAGGTCTTCGTTATAAATAGGATCAGATGAAAATTAGGTTCAAATGAAGACTAATGGAAAGCTTCACGAACTGAATAACTATGGTTGACAAGTGCACCTTGTCTTCAGGGCATATGTTATTCTAGTATTAGAGGTTATTGATAATGATTTAGGAGGTTTTCAAAACTAGACGCGCAACAACTTCAAGCTCACAATATGCATTCTTAGTAATTGTTACAAATAGCGAACAGTTTTCATTGCAACAAAAACCAATTCAACTGACGTATCTATAAACCAATCACTACAGTGTAAATATGTAAGTTGCAGCCATGTTAAGGATAACATACAAGTAACCGTCCATTCGTGAAAAAGAATGTACGAGCCGCGAAGCGGCGAGTTCATTGTTTTTCTCGAATGGACGGTTACGCGTATGTTATCTGACTTAAAATACAGCCTAGGTTTTTATAACATTCAACATTAGCTTTTAGTGATAAATACTCAAATTTAACAGAAATTCAAACAAACAAGAGGCATAGTTCAATAAAGAATTTCCTTAAAACCCTTTGAGATGCCCAAATCTGATAAACCAGTACATGCTTAACGCACGTGTAAATGGTTCTAGACGAGAGTAATCGTTTGGGTTTGGTATAAAAGGGACGTTGTAATTGTTATATATTGACATTATGTGTGGTAATTTGGTGTGTCTAGGGGGACAAAACGTCCGAGTTTCTTCAATTTGATGATAAATTATCAGACGATGATGTTTTAACACAAGCCACACAGAAAGGAACAAATCGTTCTCATGCACATTGTATGTACGGCGAAGACTAAATTATTTCCTCGAATGACGACCGAATATCATCCAAATGTCCAAAAGAATTCGAAGGAAGCAACGGGCGGTTTGCTGTGCCAAAGAGTGAAACCAAGTGACCTGTTGAAGACGGTAAGTTTTATTTTTATCTACTATACTGATGATTAACGTTAGTGTTATGTTTTATTTGATAAACGTGAATAAGTCTCTTAACAAGATTCTAGATTATTTTAATTTTCAAGTTCCATATTATGCAAATTCTAAGTTTTCTTAACATATATTTAGGATATTCTAAAGGGACTGAACTACATGAATGCTGTCACTCTACTTTTGTTAAATTTTCAACCAAACTAAACAAGGTTAGTGCAGAGCTCAACAATTTTTTTAACAAGAGTTGATAATAATTTTGTTTGTTTTCCAGATTTTTAAAGAGAACTAAGACGGGATCGATGGACTGTAAAAACATGCAAAAATGGGACGAAGTAGGAAAACCTACCAAGGCCATGAAATAAGACGTTCTACAAGAAAACATTCAAAGAAATAACTGCAGTGGAGAAGAATGTCATTCTCAGGATATTTATCCGAAAAGTGAACGATAGTATTACTCGGAATTTTGACATCAACAACAGTGTGAAATGTTGTTAGATTGGATATCTCAAGTATTCTACATAAAGAAGGAAACTATTATTTTGATCAGGAATATACTTGTGAGTGAGAATCACCAGAAGATACTGAAAACACTGTCGAATCTTCTTGAAATCAATTTCGCCCAACAACAGCAGACTAACACAAAACACCACGATTGATGCTGATGAAGGATACCAGAGGCACTGCGATATACATAATATTGTATTTAGAGAACAATGCTTGACAAGGTTACATTTTCAATAGACATTTCAATAAAAATGCTTAATCCCAACGTGTTATTTTGTTTTTCAATGAAAATGGAATGAAATGTTACGTAATCAAATTATGCCAACTAATAATGAGAACGTCGAAGGGACCGTCTTACAAATCTTTACTTCCCATTTAGTTGCAGTAGATTCCTGAAGGATAATGTACGATTGACACAATGGAGTGACGTCACTGCTGTATTTTAACTCTGAAGAACGTATTCATCTTTAAAGCCATTCCTTTAATACATTCTTTACCAACAAAGCTGGTTATTTGACCATTATTGTCCACGTCAATATCTGTCTCTGTTACAAGTGGAGCGCTTTATTGGTTAGATTTTTAAAATCCTGACTAGTTGCAGTCATTGTTAGGATCATGCAGCAATCTTGAGCATTTTTTCAATAAAAGCATGTAAACTTCTGACTTTTTTCACCTGTATACATAATCAATCCCGTAAGAGAATGAGTTGACTCGTAGTCAATTTGTCTTGAGAAACATGACGCCATAATGAAGGACAAGTTCTGGCTATTATTTTACCACAAAATCTTCATTGTTTCAAAATATCCTCGTATGATACGAACAAATTTATTCTCACGACTAAGGTCTGGTTGAACAGATAACGCGATTGACGCCCAGTCAACACAATAAGGCGTACGGAGTTATTTCCCTTCTATCATATCTATCTGCAGCATATTGCTGTTTACTCAGTCAAAGTAAACCTAGCCTCAATATTATCCGTTTCACTTCTAAGAGTGAAACGGTTAATATTAAGGCTAAGTTTACTTAGACTGCTGTTTTACTATTTTTAACTAAATCGTATGGATATTGTGGAACATATTCATTTCAAAGCTAAAAGCTTGCATTATACCGCTCCAAATGAGAAGATAAAGTGAAGGTGCATTATTTGATGTTGCATTTATAATAGCTTCTTTTCACGCCAGGTGAATTTACAAACGATGGTATGTATACAAACGCCAACCACCAAAATCAATAAATGCTTAAAATTCTACGGTTTTTGCACGAATATCAAAAGTTCATCATTTACAAAAGAAGAAATATTTTGGTTTACTTAGTTTTATAGAAGAATCATTCAATAAAGTAGTATGGTAGGGTCCGTGATCAATGTATTTCTAACGCTGATTTAGAGCATTCACTAGCTATATAAAGACAGCATTACATTTGTTGTGGAACCAGTCATTGCATTAGCTAAATTTTGTAATTAACCTTATTCTTCGTAGTGGGTATTGTTACACAAACGGATCTGTGCCCATAAATCCATCTTAGCGAAAGTTAAGATAAACACTGAGCCTAAGAATAAAAGGCGAATCTTGGTTAAGCCAAATCGGTTCGTTGGTCCTCCCGTCCCGGAATTAACAAGTATAAGACAAAGTAGGATCAGCGAGAAGCACATGCATACATTTATTTAATAGAATTCATTTATTAAACACTTACGTTATTTTTAATCTTACGGCGTCACAGTTCGGAAATGATTAAGGCTCAAGGAGTTGCTTCCCTTGAATACATCTCGAGATCTGTCTAAAGCATTATAGAGTATATTCCGTGAGAAAATCAATTTAATGCTTTTTAGGATAATATTTATCAGACTGTTCTGAACTTCAGAAGCCCATATTAAAAGTCCCAATTACACACACATATATATAAAGGCATTGGAACCCATTGTATGAATTATGTTTATATATCCTTTTTTCAAGTGAAATTACCAAACATTGGCATATCTACAAGTTATGTCTAAAATTCACAATTCGAATTAGTTGGGGGAAAATCTCTAAAGTGTTTGACGCAACAGAGCGCATTTGCACGTGTGTTACCACAGCATTGTCTTTGGCAACAAATGCCACGAATGGTCACGTAAGAAAAGTATTTTGAAGCAATGGTTTTAAAATGTGATTTTTACGTTGTTTTATGGATTTAAGTATTGTGTAGTGTAATACTATTAAGGACAAAGGACTTCAGTTATTATAGGGGCATGTTGTTTGAGAGGCATTTTAGAAGTTGGAAATATCAAGAAGTCAAGGATTTTATGGATTATCAACTTCTTTATTGTAAAATATAGCGACGTTTCGGTATAGATTCTTAAACCGTTTTCAAGTAAATTCGGGGCATGACTTTTTAAAATTAAAAAAAAGCAATGGCAGTTGACGCGCAAACCCATAACCCCTTGGTTTGATTGAAAATGTTGCTTTGAATATGTATGCAATTGTTTAAAAAGGTGGAACGTATTGACTTTTTTAAAACACAAAACATGTTTTGGTGATATTTCAAGTACAGTTTCTATGAAAATGGAGTAAAGCTCAAAAATGGTTTCAGATAAAAGTCTTCACAGACATACTGTTTCTAAAGATGCAAATGTATGCTTCATATGGAAAATCATTGACCATGCCTTTCCTCTTTGAACAGTAATGTTGACGTTTTTGTTGCTTTAGGTACTAGGTTTCAATGACGAGCATAACATATCGCTGATGTTTTCGATACAATACTGATACCGAAGCCGTTTAATGAGCACTAAAATCTAAATTTTCAGCAAAAGTAAGTAACCCTTCACATAAACCAGCATTTCAAGGTTTGCCTATTTGACGCCAGCAACATGCTCTATGCTCTTGTTGCTTGTATTAGTACATTCTGCGTTAGCTTGGTGAGCAAGCATTATATGATGCACGAACGTCTAAATAAGCCGCTACCAAGCAACGGTTTGTAAAGTTAACCTACAATTCCTCTGAAACGTGTCATAGCAGTTCATTTGCACTGACGTCGAAATAAAATGAACATTGTTGTTCTTCTTATCAATGTTTGATATGATATGCATATGCGAATAGCATAAAGTTTTATTTTTTTGATATTGCCAATTATACTTAGCACGTGGTTTTATTAACATGTAACGTCGAAAAAGTAAATTAACAAAAAGTTACCTAAAATCCATATTTGATGATATTTCAACTTCACTTAAGACGATGGTTTTACATTTCATTTTTCTATTTAGAATTGGTATGAAGTAATTGTCATGAGATGCTGAAAAAAGTGTTTATAATGTGATAGGGGGGATCTTGTTTCGGTAAAAAGTTAGACAAAGAATATTGAAGTGGTTTCTAAACGGTCTGGGGATAAAGACTTCGATAGGTCAATAACCGCGTAGCTCAAACTGTACAAAAACTTAATCTAGCATGTCCTGAAATAAACCAACTGAACTACTAAATTGTTTTAAGAAAGGAAACGTGCATTTATATAATATGTTGTGTACAGAGCTATTTAAGATTTTTTTGTGAAGATCAGAGCTATTTGTATTAATGAACAGTTCACGAAGTAATATTGTATTGGCTTTTCGAGAATTTGTACGTCTATTTCACATACTGTGTCAATCAAACACATATGTTATGTTTCTTATCATCTTGCAATCAACCGAGGGACGATAAAGCTGGTTCGTTAAAACGTTGCCATAGTTACTACTCCTTTAGATTATCGTGAAAACTAATTTAGGTTGCAGACTGTGTTTATGAGATGAGAAAACTGAAATAGACAAGCTGAGAAGATGTCAATGTGTAATCAACAAAGTGAACGTAACGTCGTTGTCTATGTAGAATGTCATTAATTTCTAAACGGATCAAATGGATGCCAAAAGGATGTCGACAAATATTCAAGCAAATGAATTAAGGTCGATCGATAATAACGTTGAATTTGCTTTTAAACTCATAAATTAAAAATCATAATTAATTCATAAAACTAGTATCAATTGAAAAACGAGATATTTGTATTAAAATTAAATAAAGATTATCAAGGAGGTCAAACACAGGTGATTGAATAACGATTAACAATTAAATTTTAATCAAATAAATTTGTACAAAAAGGAAATGATAAGGGATTTGAGGTTGAGATTAGTCCTTGAAAAGTACTTCCCTGTTTATGCTTATAAGTGATTATTACAAGATTATTTCACACATATGTTTATCGTAATACATGTAGCCTTTGCCAGTGAGGTAACCTTTTAGTTTTTCTCATCCTGTCACAGGGAACGAACGTTCCGCTAACTCCACTAATCTGTAGTGGAGTTAGCGTAACGTTCGTTCCCGGAGACAGGATGAGTTTTTCTAGAATCAACAATTTGACAAAGAATAAACCTAGAATACATCAATGTGTCCTCGTGAATTTTGTTTCCACAAAAATATCCCGATATAGGACTGTGAATTCATTTAAATCAAGCCCTCATGATCATGAAAGTCTTCTCTTAGGCTTGTTATATATATGGCGCAGGACAGGGTCCGACTGACAAACTTACCGACTGTAGGCCCATTAAAGAGCCACAGAGTATGTTGATAGGATCACATATGCCATTCAAAGTCGGGATTTTGATCGAACCCGGACAATGTGGCTCGAGTGGCGCGCGCAAATTCGTCAAACGTAATTTTGAAACCTTGTCATTAGCTGACAGGAAGATATATTCGATTCGATAGTGTTTATTAGGTATTGTAACTAATAGATAGATTAATTGGATGCATAATTTCGAATATTAAACGTATTTGAGATGTTTTCTTGATTTTTCCATAAAATCAAGCATTTTAGAGATATTATGCATATATGGATATATTTGCAAGTCCAGTGATGAGATATGAACTTCAATCAGCATATTATATATATTACATATTTTTTAGCTTATCAAAACCAAATAAAGTTTCAAGAAAGATACTCTGTGTGGACAGACGTCAATACCCACAAGCACCGGCCTAGTTTCCTAATTCCATATAATGTAGATAAATTTCAACGAATATTATTAATCATTTATATATGTTTATATTTATTTATATATAGATTTGATTTAGACATATGTTTAGGCCCTGTTCCTTTTTGTTGATCCTCTATTCAGTTCGGATAGTAGGCCTATAGATCTTCTATGCTATCATTCTCATATGTATCTATATCTTATCACTTGTTCGAAAAGGTCCATATGATCACATTTATAATTTGTACAAATCTGACACAATGTCACGACCAACAGATTAATTTGTGTCCTCATAGGCCCATAATGAAGACACCTAGCTAGATGTAATTAAGTGAACTTATGATGAACTGATCACAAAACCTTTTTCGGATATTTGAATTTTTAAGAAATGTAAGTAACTTATTTCTTGTATTCGAAACATCTACAACTTTCATTTCATTTTCACCTTGATTAACCAATAGGCCTACTGTTATAATATCATAGAATACAAAAATCACCTAAATAATAATATTAAATTTAAATGTATCATTAAATATAACCCTAAGCATGCAACATATAGTGTACTGTAAACATAGCGGTTTCTTATTTTGAAAGAACGTGTAATTTTGCAGTAAGTCTTATAACCGGCATATGTGGATTAGTCTTATGTTACGTCACAAGCTCATTGACATTGTGAAACATGTCATAAGGGGGCGTGGCAAAGTTAAGACAGAACGACTGAAATAACTGAAATAACATGTTAGGCTTGCTGAGATGTTAAATCGCACCCCGTGAACCTTCGTTAACGTCCTGAAATGTAAAAGACTGCTCGGGAATACGGAAAAATCACACATGAACGGTATTTACTGCTCTCGTACGTGCCGACGGTCACTGTTCGGTGACCTCTTTGAAGGTTAACTGGAACGAATATAGAGTTATCCGCCCTTGTCCAGCTGACGAAACAGAGCAGGGAAGCTTGCGGCATGATATAAGCAATGCAAGCGTGCAGTTTGTGATCTCCGTTTCATAAGTGACATTGGCATCGCTTGAAGTAACGGTGAACATTTGCAAATATTAATACGAAGACCTGTGAGTGATTACCGCTGTTTCTTTGCTGCAAGTAAGTGAGTTGTATTCCGATCAACTTGAACTGTTAACATGGCAAATCAACAAGGCCAAGGGGACGCGTCAGGAAAAGTTCTCACAATGGAGACACTGAATCCGAATGTCCGACTTATGGAATATGCTGTCAGGGGTCCAATCGTCGCCCGTGCTAATGCAATTGATGCCGAACTGAAAACGGGAGCTCAAAAACCATTTTCCAAAGTAACAAAGGCAAATATAGGAGATTGTCATGCAACTGGACAAACGCCTATCACTTTCATCAGGCAAGTGATCGCTCTCTGCACCTACCCCCCTCTCTTGGATAGTCCTGATTTCCCTGAAGATGCCAAAAATAGAGCGAGAAGAATTTTGGATGGATGTCGAGGGGCAAGTATTGGATCATACAGCGACAGTTCAGGAATTGCGGTCATTAGACAGGATATTGCAAATTATATCTCTAAGCGTGATGGTATTCCTTCAAATCCAGACAATATTGTTTTGTCGACAGGTGCCAGCGACGGAATCAAGTCTATCCTTACTTTGCTGTTGACTGGAAAGTTGGGAAACGACAGGGCAGGAATAATGATCCCAGTGCCACAATACCCCCTGTATTCGGCTGCCATTGCTGAATTTAATGCATACCCAATAAGGTATTACCTCAACGAGGAAAAACATTGGGGCTTGGACATATCTGAACTTGAACGAGCAATTCAAGAGGCAAAACCTCACTGTAAACCTCGAGCTATAGTGGTTATTAATCCTGGTAACCCGACAGGTCAGGTATTGACAGAAGAGAATATTCGATCAATCATCACCTTTGCAAAGAAAGAAAAGTTATTCATTTTGGCCGACGAAGTCTACCAACACAATATCTATGCCAAAGGAAGTCATTTCTTCTCTTTTAAGAAAGTTATGATGGAGATTGGGGAAGGATTCAACCAAATGGAGCTAGCATCATTTATGTCCGCATCGAAGGGTTACATGGGTGAATGTGGCTACAGAGGAGGATATGCAGAGGTCATCAATCTTGACCCTGAGGTCAAGGTCCAATATTTGAAGAGTATCTCGGCAAAACTCTGCCCACCAATTTCAGGCCAGATTGTGATGGACGTAGTCAGCAATCCCCCCCAACCTGGAGAACCTTCTTACGAAAAGTTCACGAAAGAAAAGGACGAGGTTCTGGCGCAACTGAAGAGGAAAGCTAACCTTGTGACAGACACTTTCAACTCCATTGATGGCATCACATGCAATGAAGTCCAGGGGGCGATGTACGCCTTCCCTCAAATATATCTTCCCCAGAAAGCTGTCGAAGAAGCCAAAAAGGTTGGGAAGTCTCCTGATGCTTTCTACTGTTTCCAACTTCTTGAAGAGACCGGTATCTGCACGGTTCCTGGAAGTGGGTTTGGAGAGAAGGAAGGGACCTACCACTTCAGAATCACCATCTTACCCCCTGTGGAAGAAATCGAGAAAGTTCTGAAGCATTTCAAGACTTTCCATCTTAACTTCTTACAGAAGTACAAGTAAATGATTATGGTATGTATCAATACAAGAAAGTTGTTAATTTCCTTTCAGGATCTTCATTTCCTACAAATTGAATAATTCAAATAGGTTTGATATAAGAATCATGAGTGTGTGAAAATATGTGTAAAATTTTCCTAAATACTTTAAAACATGTTTAGAATTTTGCTGTATGCAGTGAATCATGATGATTTGAATTATAACTCATCCATATAACTAACTGCAGTGTAAATTATTTCACCAAAATATTTCACTAGTATCACAAAACAATCAATTATTGTCATACTGCTACACACATGAATAATGTCCCAAGTTCTCAATTGTGACAATCAAATGTTAATACAAAGCATGACAGTTCATGAATGCCTAAAATAACATATGTAAGTTGATACCATCCACCTGTTGTTAAAAAATGGAAAATTGTATCCACATCATGACATTTCAATGTTTTAACGTTCATAAATTTATGCAAAGTAATTTTTGAGAACATATGTATCCTTTTATAACCATTGGTTTAAAGGGGCAGTAGCACGTTTTTAGGGGGAATATGAGGTGATGTTAGGAAAATGAAAATAAATGGCTCCAATGTAAAGACAGTGTATTTAAACTATATGAAGCAGTAATAAATCAACTATATAATGTAAAGTTCAGTCATGCGATTAATTTTCTTACACAAAATGAATTAAAGGTGTTCACACAAAAATGGCTGCCAATGGATTTTATGTTAATCTGTATAATTTGTTCGCTGACTATGGATGATTGGTTTGTGTAATGAGATTTTTGACACTATCAAAGTAATACATTAAGCATTAACTTACAATTATCGGCGAATAATTGAAAATATAAAATTGTCAAAAAACGTGCTACTGCCCCTTTAAGAAATTCCTTTTCATAGCTCTAAAATTGATATTACACATTGTCATATAACATCGCATATTGACTAATTGACTACTCAAACAAACATAGATTCATTAAATTGTAAAAGAAATATTTGTAATGGAAAAACAGTAATGAACATAATAATTACAACCGTCAAGTAGACCATAACTTTATTAAAACAGACTGAAACATGAACTCAACATACATTCAGAATGACCTACAGAAAACATTGACAATATTGCCAACTGAAATTGCACCTACTCCATGTTTGTGAAATTCAGAAAGAAACTGCCGTTAAGAAGAAAAACATACTGTGTTTATAGCAGAGTTGATTTCAGCTCTAAATTTAAATTCAAATGCTTGGCTTAAGGCTTTAAATAGATAATTTAGAGCTGTGACACTAAAGAATACTGTAATGGCTTATTTTGTAATTTGTTAACATTTCTGAAATTCTGATGTATATGTTGCTAGGTAACAATTGAATTCTTGCGAATTAGACAAAGTAAACAAAGCACCCTTTTACCAAATCATATGTTATCTTTTTACTGCAGCCACCCAGAAACAAGTGTTTGTCCATTTATGGCAGAATTACTATTTAAAGACTAACAAACTCTCTTTTTCTATATAAATCTTTGTTTGCACTGTAAGCAAGAGACCTCATAGGATAAAGTCTATTTCTTGTATGTAATCAATTAACCTTACATTTAACAAGGAATGAAAAGTAAATCTTAAAGTGTGACCTCACAATGCAAGCATTCAAGTCACAACGGAAATGTCAGTGATTTTGATGTATGTTTTGATGATGAAAGTCAGAGTAATAAATAAAACTCTTAACACTGTCCCTTTTATATAGAGTATATATATAGAGATTATTATCCGAGGAAGTGTGTCATATGACGTTTACTCAACGAGTGTGAATTTTTGTATTACAGTGACGTCACGAACAATGATGTTATGACGTCACAGGCGAAAATATTAGGGCTGCAACGATTCACCTAGACAACTTTGATTCGATTTATTAATTTTTACAGCTCAATTCGATTTATTTCGATTCAATTCGGCCATATTGCTCGACCGTTGCCATGCAGCGCTGCTAAGGCAAATGTATAAACCACGCTGATTGGCCGAGAGCCTCAAAGATGAGGATATTAACCAATCACTGATTACGTTACATATTGTAGACATATTGACATATTGTAGACTTGGTTTCCGGTTTAAAAACTTACGTGACTTGTTAACACTCGTGAATGCAATATATCAAGATCTAAGTTAGGTAAAATTTTGATTATTTTAGCAAGAAAAATTAAAAGTGAATCGAATCGAAGTTTTGAATCATGAATCGATTTTCGATATTATAAATCTGAATCGATTTTCGATGCATCGTAGTGAATCGTTGCAGCCCTAGAAAATATACGGGAACTCTCGCTGCAACAATCGTTGCTAGGCAAAAGTGATATGTGCACTAATGCTCATATTGAAAATATATCACCACTTATTTTCAACCATATGGGTAATAAATATATATATGTCCCTTTCATGTAGAGATTGTGATTTTTACGAAACAAGTGTGAATTTTCAATACCTGAGCAAGAATGTGAAAGTCATACGACACACTTTGGAGGGTAATAATTTCTTTATTCCTATTCTCTTCCATTTTTCCTCTTAGAAATATCTAGAAATTGACTTGCTTACTTTGTCGCGGTTGGCTACAGTGACGTCATTAACAACTGTTTTATGACGTCACAGACATATACGGGAAGTCCCGCTACAATAATTGTTGCTAGGCAAAAGTGATGTGCAAATGTGCGCATGTGCACATTTAAAAAAATGTCCCTGTTTATGACTCACAATATAGATAATAAAAAATAATATTAAACTGGTGAATAATGATTCATCATCTTCACTCGTAAAATACCAAACAACTCACTTTCATATATTTAATTAAACAGAATGTTGCTTAATGATAATGTTTATTTCGAAAGTGTTGGTCTTCAAGCCAATATCACAATATCTACAATATTAGCCAAAACATTGTCAAATATAGCAACCAAAAGCACTATATTACATATAAAACATTTAAAGCAATTTTTTTTTTATAATATCTCATAACACAAATACAATATACACAGTGTTGTTCCTAGGTGGTCCTACCCCTGGTACATCTCCAAATTTTAAGGGACACCAAGGAAAAGGGTTTGCAACTTTCCACAGGACTCCCTCTCAGAACAAGACTGTTTACATATTGAAATTTGAAACATTTGATAAAATGAAATGAAACATTTAAAGGGGCAGTAGCACGTTTTTAGAGGGAATATAAGGTGATGTCAGGAAAATGAAAATTAATGGTCCCAATTGAAAGACAACGTATTTAAACTAAATGGAACAGTAATAATTCAAATATATAATGTAAAGTTAAGTCATGCGATTCCTTTTTCTTGCACAAAATGAATTAAAGGTGTTCACACAAAATGGCCGCCAGACGATTTTATGTGAATCTTCATACTTTGTCCTCTGACTATGGATGATTGGCTAGTGAAATGAATTTTTTGACAATGTCAATATAATACATTAAGCATTTACTTACAATTATCAGTGAAAATTTTGAAATAAAAAATTATCAAAAAATGTGCTACTGCCCCTTTAAGGTATTCTTTCATTCTTTTCTTTGGACAGAACTTAAATGAATATAATGAATAAGTTGCCATGCCTTCTTTTCTCTTTTAAAAAGTTGTTGATTAGAGGCATAGCAATATATTGTCTAATCGTGAGTATTAATATCTAATCTAACAATACAGGTATTGTGATACATTCTCTGGATCGTGATACCATTATATATATAACTATCAGTGAAAATTTGAAAATATAGAATTTACAAAGAATGTGCTACTGCCCCTTTAATGAAGCATTTACTTTCTGTAGACATAGTGTTCTCAATATGTTTCTCACCTGTAGAAACATTTTTCTCAATTAATATTATTTTTCTTCTTAAAATATGCTTCTAAGAAATTCCTGATATTGATTTTTAAGTCAATGAAAAGGAATGAAATTACACCAATATATCTTGATATCAAATAAAATCTTTTAAAGAAACTTTAGTTAAATTTTGTGATGTCTAAGCTGATACAAAAGCATTAGCATTAGCCTTTAAACCTAAAGCATTTTGTCAATATCCAATAAGAATAGAGTAAAATGCTATAAACATTTTCAAAATGGATATGCAGAAAAATTGACCCTTAACAAACTGCATCAAGTTTTGGACATAAAAGCTCATGTTATGAGGAACCGTATGGTTGAAATCCGTTCAATACAATATCTAAATTTGCATATATTGCTTATTTTTTATATTTGTATATCCGTACATTATTTTGTTCGAATGAAATTATTGCTCAATTTCTAATGGATTCCATCTTAGGAGTGTGAACATAAGCTCGCCAATTTTCCATCAAAATTTGAAATTAGGTGTTTATATTGGGATGTTCAGTATGACCTATTATCAAAAAATGTTGAGCTAAATTTGATTAGATTGAATAAGTATCCTTTTCTTTTCAAATGTTTTTCTTCAGGTACTTACAAATGACAATAATGTTATGAGACTCATCTTTGAAGTGTAATAGTGTAGAACCTAAAGTAGCAACTAATACATCAAAGCTGATAACCAACTACTGTTTATGAACCAAAGTTATGTACCCTGTGTACCCGTAGTGGTGATAATATATATGATATGTATTGTTGCTTTTAAAAATAAAATTGTGTAAATGTTGAATACTTTGTTTTTGATGATGTTCATGTGATATTTATCTCTCATTATTTGCAAAACTTTTTTTCAGATTTCAAATACTTCAACAAGAAGACATTGCTGTTTAGACATTGGAACAAGAAGACACAAAGAAATCTTAAGACGAGCACCAACTTTAGGACACTGTTTTCAAACAACGGGGATGTTTCTGACCTATGAAGAGATCTCAAAGGGGCACACCATCTCTTATTATGCTCATATGTTAAAGGTTATCATTTATCAGACGGTGCAATTTCATAAAAGAAATTTCTGAAAAATTGGAATCAGTCCAAAACAGTGACAGTCTGAAGGTTTTCATCTTGTTATTTGATTGTAAAACCAGACAAAATGTCTTCTGCTTTTAACTCAAATGTAATTTCTCAAAACTTGAAAAAAAATTTAGTTAATAGTTTATGATGATTACTGAATAAGTTAATGATAATAACTGCAAGTATTCATGTCAATTCATGTTTTTATATCTAGCTGGTCAACATATCCCATGTTAATTTCATCCTTTAAAGGGGCAGTAGCACGTTTTTACGGGGAAAATAAGGTGATGTCAAGAAAATGAAAATTAATTGTTCCAATTGAAAGACAATGTATTTTAACTTAATGGAGCAGTAATACATCAAATATATAACTTTAAGTTTAGTCATGCGATTCCTTTTTCTTACACAAAATGAATTAAAGGTGTTCACACAAAATGGCCACCAATGGATTTTATATGAATCTTCATACTTTGTCCTCTGACTACGGATTATTGGCTTGTGTAATGAGATTTTTGACACCGACAAATAATACAATGAGCATTAACTTACATTTATCAGTGAAAATTTTAAAATATAAAATTATCAAAAAACATGCTACTGCCCCTTTAAACAATCATATTTTGGGTTTGAGTTAAATATCCAAGCCAAATTAGATGTTCTGTCATCATATCTGCACAAATTGTGTTACAGCAATTTAATCCGAGCAAAATGATTTTTGAATTTTTGAATAGCAGAGTGTCCCTTAAGAGTGTAGAATATCCTTGCATCAAAGTTTCTAATAATGTTTTCAATTTATCGCTCATGACTTAAAGGACAAGCTAATACATGTATATAATTAGTGTGCCATTTATGACATTTATGATAAGAAATGATTATGAATCATTGAATATTTTCTTCCCAAAGAAATTGTATTTCTGTCTGTAATTAATATAATACCTTCAGATATCATATATATTCTTCATTTTAGCTTATCATGACTTCAATGAACTTGACATTTGCAATTTTATGATATAGTTATTCAAGTTTATTTTATGATACATTTTGTAGCTTTATCAGTCATCCATGTGTTTTAGATACACCTCTTGATTGTATTGATATAATATACTAGAAAACCAAACATAAGGACCACCCAAATATTCCTTTGTTAGTATCATTTTGATCATAACATTAACATCAGAATATCTTACTTGTTTGATAGGCATTGATGATGCCAATTTTATAGATATAACTTCTTCATTCAATTTTTACAATGACTGTGTTGAATATCTTATTTTTTAATTTTGGATGGTAGATGCTTGTTATATATTATAGATGCCTATCAACTAATTGGATTTTTTTTAAAACTCTATATCGATTGTGGAAAAGTAATATTGCTATATTTTGGAGACAACGTCAGCTGAGGAACTAATTTTTGTCCCTTAGCAGGATTGAACCCAGCCTCCTCCAGAGTCTTGAAACAAGCACTGATCACACAGAAAGCTCACTAACATGGCCACCAGGCTTGACAAAATGCTCCAACATTTGGTACTTGAGCTCTGAATATGAAACTAAGGTATGAGTTGACTTACAAGGAATATTACGATTTTTTTTGTGGAAAAGTGAATTCTGTTTCTTTTGGAAAGAAAGGTTTTTCAAGAGATAATAATATTTTGAGAAAAGGCATAATTATGTTGATTTGTTGAATTTGAAACAGAATATGGTCATATATAGTTGAAGTTTGTTGACATGAAAATGTTGATTGTATGACTCTTCAATCACTTTGAACAAATTATCTCCCTTGAAATGATATACCTGGTTTTACATATGTCTCTTGAACTGAAGGTTTTCTATCAAAAATGTATTTATTAATTGCTTTTTAACTTGACTTTACTGCTCACTTTCCAAAGTAAACCCTCAGCATTTGTTTTAACAGTAAATACTCAAGATATGTTCTCTTTTTCTATTTATCATTATGAATATTGATATATAAATATCAAGTTAAGAACTTTTATTACATTAACAATAAACTATATTATATACAATATCCAAAGTTTTTGTCTCATATTATGCCATATTGGACCTTCTGTCTTTCTACATGTATGCCATATTGTTGTAAGTTAGTTGTGTGTCAGTAATATTTTAACTGTCCTGTGAACTTTCTATATTAACAAAGGTGTAATCTCTACATTGTAACTTCGATGTGATACATGTTATTGAAAATTAATGTTTGTTTACTAACCAGATTTGTTGCTTGTGAGAAGGGAGAATAGAAAATGATTGGGGAAAAAATATTTATTGCTTCATCTTTACACTCAGAGGATATGTCATTTCTTTCTATGTAACCTATGTCACAAGTAGAGCACTTTCTTGCTTAGAAATGCTGATTCCTGATTGGTTACAATCATATTGAGTTGTGCAATCACAAGCTTTGTTTCAAAATAAGCATTCAGTCTAATCCAATAATGATTTAAGAGTTTCGCATCAGTCCAAGTTGTGAAATGATTTTTGATGAACAAAGAAGTTGTCATCCATATATTCCTAAGCATTATTGTCATTCCAACTTCTAAAAATGCCTCTCAAAGAAGTGATTTTTGATTGGAATAGAAAATGGACAGTATCCCGTTTCAAAACAATTTCTGTTGGGGGATATGAATTGAGAAATGTGGTCCACTTGTATCAAAGGTTACATGGCAAGAAATAAGTTTTTTGGGACAAAGCAGGTAATTAGGCTAGGTACAATTGTTCATATTATGGTAGATAACTACACGACCAGTAGGGTACAATGAAAGAATTCAGTTTGTAATCATTAGCAGCCCCGTCTAAGGACGGGGCTGCTATCAGTTTTTGTGAAGTTTCCATCGCCGCCGCCGCCGCCGCCGCCGCCGCACTCGTACTACTAGCTATAACTTTTTTCCCCTAAGCTTTCCAGAACTCTTATTCATACCTTACTCCTCATACCTCGGGGGAACGATTTTGACACGTTCACTTTCAAGGTCAAAGGTCAAGGTCACGAGCTATGTATTCACACTAAGAATTCCTTGTAAACGCGATAACTTGAAAAGTTTTTGTGCTATGAAGCTCTAACTTGGTATATATCATCCTTGGAAAAGTAAAAAATTTTGAAAAGGTTTTGGCTACAATCCGTCAAAGGTCAAGGTCACAGCAAGGTCATGACGTAAGCATGTTTTAGCGAAAATGCTTTATTTTAACTATGAACACTTTTAATCAATACATGATTGTTATACTCAAAAAAAAGTGTTCAATGATTGTGTGACCTTGAAGGTCAAAGGTCAAGGTCATGAGATATGAGTTATTACAAAATGCACTAAATTGGGGTATAACTTTATCCCATTTAGCTTTTCAGAACTCATGAACATGTCTAAATGTTAATACTTCCAGGGAATCATTATGACATGTTCACTTTCAAGTTCAAAGGTCAAGGTCACGAGTTATAAAATCACCACAAAATTCTTTGTAAACACGGTAACTTGAAAAGTTTTTGTGCTATGAAGCTCTAACTTGGTATATATCATCCTTGGAAAAGTAAAGATTTTTGAAAAGGTTTCGGCTACAATCTGTCAAAGGTCAAGGTCACAGCAAGGTCATGACTTAAGCATGGTTTAGCGAAAATGCTTAATTTTAACTATGATCACTTTTAATCAATACATGATTGTTATACTCAATAAAAAGTGTTCAATTATTGTGTGACCTTGAAGGTCAAAGGTCAAGGTCATGAGATATGAGTTATTGCAATTCCTTGTAAACACAATAACTTGAAAAGTTTTTGTGCTATGAAGTTTAGATTTTGTATATATTATCTCTTGAGAAGTTCAACATTTTCAAAAAGTTTTGGGTACTAACTGTCGAAGGTCAAGGTCACAGCAAGGTCAACATATATGGAGAAAATGGATTAATTGTATTTTTAACACTTTATTTCATTACAATAATGTTATACTCAATGAAATGTGTTCATTGATTGTGTGACCTTGAGTGTCAAAGGTCAAGGTCACGAGAAAATTCCCAATTTGGTGAGGCCTGTAAAAGGCGGAACAGGGTAAGGCAAAACCCAAAGTTCCGGGGCTGCTCTGCTTTTGCGGTATCCCGCAAACGCTAATTTAGTTTGAATTTTGTATTGTTTTGTTTCTCATATGCTCAGTATGTTATTACTATAGACAGAGCTTATAAATTCTTCACAGGTTTTATGTTTTGTTTTATTTTTTCAATATTTTTATGATGATGATATGCAAGATGTCATTAACCAGATCTTTAGTGCTTTTCTGTTGGATATATATAGAATCCATTTGAATGTAAACATTGTTATAATTTCTTTGTACATCATTAGTACTCTTTTGTTTTTTTGTGTGATTTTTGGTTTGTTATGTAGACACGTGTAGTTTTGAAATTGCGCATTGTGCATGCATTTTAAGTTTTAAACTCATTTCTTTTTATTTAATCTTCAAGGTGACAGTGTGTATATTTTTGATAGTTTTCAAAAAAAAAGTTATCCAAATTCTTAATGGGGTTGTTTGTATTTCTTTGGATTGAATATTTCAATTGTTGACTCAAATATGTTTTTCAACCAATTCAGGGTAAATATTCTGCATATTCAAGAATAACATACAGGCTTCTATGTTTGTCTCCCTTGTCTGTTCATCTTTGTACAGCAACAATAAACCTCAACATTTAAGATACTGTTATAAGGGGCCTCTGTTTTTCACAACATTGGCGGATCAAAATGGTTGCAGGATGCTGAATTAGTACACTTCCTGCCCAAAAGAGTTCAAATTTATGTAGTAATTTTTTTCATTTTATGAACAAAAACTATATGACAAGATTAATTAGAATCACATCTTTGAAATATAAAACACAAATATTCTTTTATTCTAATTGATGAATTCAATAGTGGTATACTTAGGACACAATAAAGGCACTATGTGTTTGTTGTGCCTAATGTAGTTCTAGTTTTGGATATTATTTGATATCAATGAATTAATAATTAACAAAATGTATCATAAGTTGGTAATATGTTCTATGCATGTAATGTCACATTATCTAACAGGGTATTATAACATTATGTCCCACATGAATATTATTTCACGATATATTTGGATATTGCTTGTGGGATATGAAGATGATGTTTATGTGCTGTGCACAGTCATACAATATTCAATAGGGTGTTAAAGAATTGTGACATGAATCCCAGTTAGCAGTGTTATACAATGTATTATCACATTGCTCATGGGCGTAATAATTAAAATGTTTGACTTTCAAATATTGTATCAAACATCCATTTTGTTTTGCTTTATTTGTCTTTTGTATGAGTTCCTTCAAATTTGTTGATTTTGTTACCCCAATATTAAGTTTCAGAAATTGTTTTGGTCATGATTTTGGATAAGGGAGGCTACTCTGTATGCCTTAAAAACATAAATTTTAGCATTCTATGAATAAAAGGTGATAGATACGATGAATGTTAAATGTGGACATTATCTGAATTAGAATGAAGAATTGTACTTAGTTTTTGAAAGTTGGGTTTTAACCATTTTGTACTATGGTGATGAAAGAAAACTTATATAGGAAAAATTATTTCCTTTGAAAATGTCAAGTTTTGCACAATTTAATGCCATTTGAAATTTAGTTCCCTTGAAAATATTTAGTAGTACCAACAATTTGCATTCACATACCGGTAATCAGTTGATTCCATTGCCATCAGCTTTATATAAGCATTAGCCTTTAAACCTAAAGCATTTTGTCAATATCCATTAAGAATAGAGTAAAATGCTATAAACATTTTCAAAATGGATATGCAGAAAAATTTACCCTAAACAAACTGCATCAAGTTTTGGACATAAAAGCTCATGTTATGAGGAACCGTATGGTTGAAACCCGTTCAATAGAATATCTAAATTTGCATATATTGCTTATTTTTTATATTTGTATATCCGTACATTATTTTGTTCGAATAAAATTATTGCTCAATTTCTAATGGATTCCATCTTAGGAGTGTGAACATAAGCTTGCCAATTTTCCATCCAAAATTTGAAATTAGGTGTTTATATTAGGATGTTCAGTATGACCTATTATAAAAAAATGTTGATCTAAATTTGATTAGATTGAATAAATATCCATTTCTTTTCAAATGTTATTGTTCAGGTACTAACAAATGACAATAATGTTATGAGACTAATTTTTTAAATAGTAGTGTAGAACCTAAAGTAGCAACTAATACATCAAAGCTGATAACCAACTACTGTTTATGAACCAAAGTTATGTACCCTGTGTACCCGTAGTGGTGATGATATATATGATATGTATTGTTGCTTTTAAAAATAAAATTGTGTAAATGTTGCATATTTTGTTTTTGTTGATGTTCATGTTAACTTTTCAGAGGAATACTTATCATCAAAAGGAGGGATGTAATCCCATAACACTTGGAATCTGATTAATTGAGTAATCCTTGGAATATGTGATATACTTTTACACACTAGATCCTTTGTTGGATTCCAGTACTCATCTTTATCATCCCATTTGGTCTGTAATACCATGGGATATAGTCATGTTCTATCAAACCGTTCCTTATCATAACATTTGCAAAGTATAACTATGTTTAACCTTGCACATTAAAACTAAGAATGTAGATCAGATTTTGGATCTTAATCTTCTTCAGATTGTTTTGCAGTTTTGATGGAAACTGAACTTTGAATTAGATTTCCAAAACCACTAGACCTACATGTAAGCTATATATGAGGATCAGTCAACATCAGTCTAAGTAAACAGTGCCTCAATATTTCCCGCTTTTCACTCCAATATTGAGTCTAGAAAGATCTAGTAGAGGGTCACGTCAGCAAACCTTTCTGGGACCTATGACCTTTAACTTTATATGTGCAGAGACAGACTATTGTGGCTTGGTAACAGGAGTTCTTATTGGCCATTCGATATGTGGACTGACGCAACCCTCCACTAGACCTTTCTAGACTCAATATCGGAGTGAAACAGCTAATATTGAGGTAAGGTTTACTTAGACTTAGTCAGCATGTTTAGATGTGCCTTTTAGATTTCCAAGGTCTTTGGATATTTCTTTGTTGTTTATATTTTAGGGTAACTCAGACTTATGTTTCCAGAGCATAACTCAAAAACTGTAAGACCTAGCTCAGGATCTGAATCAGTCATCGTGTGTGAATGTGCCATTTTGGATTTACAGCTTTATTGGATTTATATTTTAACTTTTCCAATGTAACAACTAAAGAAAAGTTCAAAAGCAGATACATGTTTCACAGTTTTCTCAGTGATGATGGAATATAGAATGTTTTGGTCTTTTTTTAAATCTTAAATGATTTTTAGACCTATATATTCTGATTTTAGTGATAACCGGTGGGATCTGTCATCTTCTAATAACTCTTGTCATGAGATGTCTTGGCCTGAGATGTTTATCTCAGGCATACCTGGAAGTTAATCCTGAATGCCTGATGAAGCCATTGACACCTAATACTGTTTGAAAGTTTGCATTGCGAATTTAAATGAAGATACTAATTAAACTTGCAATTTTCCAACGAAAGAGCTGTGCCACTGTTGGTTTCAGGACAAGTGACCAAAACATTAGAAACGGAATTCCCTTGAAAGTACAGGACTTTCATGAAGCAATGATTGAAGTTGATTATTTGCCTGGAGAAGAAACATTACATCGTGAATCATAATAAATATATTGATAACTTTATGGTCATTGTTCGCAAATATATGTTAAACATATCAGAATTGACTGTTCTGTAAAATATGGCCATATGAACAAGCACACATGGAAGTTTGTTATTAATTTTCTGTATGATTCTTCTTAGAATTCATTGTCTTTATGTAGTAGAAATGCATTAAATTTAAGAAATAACTCTTGACAATCTAAAGTTTAATTAAGGTCATCACTTATATTGGGGTCTTGAAAGCTAATATAGGTAAACAGTAGAGCTTAATTTATATAGATTGGAGCAGATTTGGTCCAAATAAGATCCAACAACTTGAGGGTCGACTTTAACACCTTTTGCTGTTGTGAATGTTCAGTTCATCTGCAAATGTTCAGTTCATCTGGGAATGTTCAGATCATCTGCAAATTTTCAGTTCATCTGCGATGTTCAGTTCATCTGAAGTTTAGTTCATATGTTCAGTTCATCTGAAGTTTAGTTTATATGTTCAGTTCATCTGATGTTCAGTTCCTCTGTGAATGTTCAGTCTGCAAATGTTCAGTAAATGTGTGAACGTTCATTTCATCTCTGATTGTTCAGTTAATGTGTGAATGTTTAGGTTATCTATAAATATTCACTTCATCTGTACATTTGGGTTTATTCTGCCAAAGTCCAGTTAATCTTGTGCAGATATGACTATAGCAAAAGTTAAAACAATTAATAATAAAAGCTTGAGATGATTATTGCGTTTGTAATTTGGTCTAATATACGAATATTGATCTAATATCTACGAATATTCAGTTTTTCAGTTTTCACAGCTGAGTTACGCTCCCTTCCTCCTTTAAATCAAAGAGATACAACCACAAAACAAACTGATGTTCTTTTGATAAAAATTATGTTGTTCAGACAAGTCTGTGTAAAGAATTAATGATATTGTTTAATGTGAATAGATGAAACTACCCTTAATTCAGTAAATCATAAAACTAAAAATGCCCATATGTAGCTTGCAACCATATGGCCATCGTAGTTATATTTATTGTTCGTTTTAATACCGGGTTGCTTCGCGTTATTACGTGACTTTAACGATTGCAGCAACGAGGCTCGCATATGATAAATCACCAACGAGCGAAAACAAGGCCTATAGCTCGTATGTGTCAGAAGAAAGGGAGACCCCATTAATCTATGACGTTGGAGGACCATCTAACATCCAACTTCAACGTGAAAACATTTTAAATAATTTGTTACAGGATTCACTTTACTAAGAAATGTCAAACATTTTGGAGTTAACCCTCACGCTGTAGCGTGGGGCCTTTGAGGCCCGGTTACATGTTTGACATTACCCAGAATCAACACATTTGAAATAAGCGACTTCTTACTTCATGTATTCCTCCATTAGTATGTTTTCTAAGGCTACATATGACGTCATAACTGTAGACAAGATATTGCTTTTTTAATTGACGTTTTAAGAAAATGCATACGTTTGCTGTAAGCTCGGGCCTCAAAGGCCCAGGTAAACTGTTGTTTCAGTACAAAATATACAGAGTCGCAATGAAAAAATAAATACATAATACCCCTTGAGATTACTTCCTGATGTAGATAAACCAAATAATAAAAAAGTTACCTAGCAAAAATAATAAATTCTCCCAAAACTGAAACGCACATGCAATTTTTCAGAGAATCTATTTCTTCGCCTTAAAAAACAAAAATGTTGCATAATTCCAATGATATCAAGGCGAAAATTCAGTCTTATATATGAATTCATGGCATTTGAAAAACTATGTTGCTAGACTTCCCTTTTGAAATGAATGGACAAATAGGTGGAGTGCCCATTATGCAGTTCCACCCCATTCTTTCTGCAATGCAATGACCAGTTAACAATTGTTGGTGTGTCTCGGGCGTATTGTGACGTTGACGTACACATTTATTTGATTCATATAGTTGATGTTTCATTTGGCTTTGAATCTAGTATTTGAGAAGGCATTAACTTCTTAACTTAAAAGGCAGTGTAATGAGCCATCTAATGTTCTGCAAGTAAATTCAAGTTATATCAATAGAAGCACAACCTTTGTTGGTAAATAATCTGATGCAAGTGACGTTCTTGGACGTTATCGAAATTGTGATTTGCCCCTCAACACCCAATCACACTGTCTCAACCGAATCTGTTGACTTGTGGCATAAACTATGGGCAACATAGTATTAAGGTTCAAGATCATGATCGTAAAACGCCAGTTCATATGATTGAGTTCTTTGAAGCCACCTAAAACAGGGGCGATAACTGGCCTTCATGGTCATATACCCCATACATGCAAACGCTTTAGTAAAGTTTAAATTTGGTGAACTTTTTAACCCAAATCAGTGATGATGTGAATAATCTGTATTCCTGTTGCAAGAGAATGAAGAAAAATTGTAACCCCGATGTAGAGATTTTTGGTTTTGGTGGTAACTCTTTAAAGCATATGCACATGCATCTTAAGCTCTTTTGGCCGGAAATGGCCTGTAAGAACGAACCAATAATGCGCAATATAGCGATAGTGAATATTATAATGCCAGACTACTGTGAATCATGAAACTTCGGTTTCAATTTCACGTTCAACAGCATTTTAATTTCTGACACTCAGTCGATGCATAATGGTAACCTTTGTTCCATGTAGAATTGAATAACACAATTTGAAAAATAATTGCCTTCGGTTGGTCAAAGGTAGCCTACCACATGTTCTAGCGTTTACTCTTACGTGAATTCTGCTATGCATTTAATCCAAATAATGTTTTACCAGAAGAGCTTGCAAATGAGTCTCAATCAAGCAAAGAAGTGAGCGTGGCTCACTAATACCCCCGACCGTGCATCCCTGACTAACTGAATTATGTTTTACTTTCAAATGAGTCATCTCTTTCACAGCATTTGACCCCCAAAGAGGAATTGAGAGAAATGACGAATATAAAAAAATGGAACTTTGTAAAAAAAAACACACACAAAAAACCCTTATCAATTTTAGTTTTGATTTGGCACTGGACCGCTCCTAGTAGGGAAGAAGACACATGTAAAATGTGAAAAGAATCAGATGAAAAGTTTTTCCCGTAATAGGTTGGACAAATCTGATATTGGAAAATGACTATGTTCAAAATATTGAAATTTGAAAAAAATGTAAATATCAATGAAATTTGTTGCAATTTCGCACCGCACCCCTCCTAGTAGGGTAGAAGGCATGTGCAAAATTTGAAATAAATCGGATGAATAGTTTTCACGTAATAGGTCGGACAAATCTGCTGTTGGAAAATGACTAAGTTCAAAGCATGGATATTGTAAAAAAATTCAAATATTAACGAAATTTGCTGTAACTTCGCACTGCACCCCTCCTAGTAGGGTAGAAGACATGTGCAAAATTTGAAATTAATCGGATAAATAGTTTTCCCGTAATAGGTCGGACAAAAAATGTCCTCGGATAGACACACACACACACACGGAATCGTTGATATTACAAGTTACACCCCTTGGGCGGTTATATCCCTTCTTTTTTTCAATTGGTTTTAACTCATAACTACCTTCTTATAGGTGTTTACCCCTTACACCCCTTGTGAAGTTATTGTCTTTAGTTTAGTTGAATGTTATATGCCGTGAGCTCCATCCGCTTAGGTTGGTTATCACATAACCACCTTGGTTGGTTATAAGATTGTAAACAATTGCAAACAATTGGACTTGTAAAATTTGGATTTTTAATCAAACAAGAAAGTTAAGATTTATGAACAACGAAAGTGGGATTCGAACCAGGACCTCTATGTTGTCAAGCAGCTCTCGTACCTGTTGAGCTACCGTGGATCCATGCCAGTTGATGTAATTTTGTGTGTGTCATGTTTGTTTTTTTAATTTTCCCCTATAAATATATATTAATATTGCAATAAAATAGTTTTTAATGTAAGGAATCAAGTTTTTAGTTCTAAAACACTAAGCAGGGGGTATTGTAAGTAGTCTAAAATAGAATTCTTATCAAGACCCGCAAAATAGATCACTAAACCGTTTTCAATTATTTGTATGTAAACCAATTTAGTTGAAACACCGTAATAAAATAGTTTTTATTGTAAGAAATCAAGCGTTTATTTCTAAAACCCTAATATGGGAGTAATTTAAGTATTTTTTCTTATCAAGAAATGATAAACCCGCGAATGATATCAGTAAAACGTTTTTAAATTAATTGTTTATAAACAAATTAAGTTTAAACTATTGCAGGAGTCTTCCGCGGGAGTGTAAGTCAAATAATAACCCGTTTGCCTCGGGTTATGGAAATAACCTCTGCTCGGGCTACGCCCTCGCGAGGTTATTTTCCATAACCCCTCGGTACCGGGTTATTATTTACTACATACCCCGGACCGTTGGTCGGGGGTATAATAAACATATCACCGATCAGTTTGTGAGGTTTGGAACAGATAGGTGACATATTTTACATACAATCAAAAACAATATTGACCCTTTTGCCCAGGCAGCGTTCCTGAGTTGCATGTGCATGTGCCTGGGCCCCTGAGGCCCACATGGTCGCAAAGGTGGTGTCATTAACGATACTGCGTGAGGGTTAAGAATGATGTTGATATCAAAATATTAAACATGATTATGCCAAGAAAATGAGAGTTCTATGAATGGTACATTAGCGCGAGAATGTCACTTCTAATAGATTGGCGGTAACCTATTACAAAATCATAAGTAAATCCGTCGTTTGGTATTTACAACCTCACACTAACTAAATACAAATCAAACAATTTCTCCCTCACGAAAAAAATTGTCAATTCATTAATAGCACTTATACTCCAAGGTGCAGTTCAGCTTTTTTAGTATCATTTAAATAGAAATATCATATAATAATCCCATGAAGACCAATCAGGTAAGTAATTTCTTGCGTTGTCAGACTTTCCCAAGATGGAAATGAGTTCGCGGAAGGACTAGGGGATTCCCCTGAAAGTAAAATAGGAATAAGGGCAAGGTCGACCGCCATGTTCTAGAGAAATGAATCGATCAAGGAGCGCACTCTGTCTATAAAGACTCTCAGTGAAGAGTAAGAGCCATCTGTCACAGTAAGTACCAAATGTATTGTAAGAGTCAGATTCCAGCTAGACGTACGCCTGTTGGTAACTTATAACTGACGATAAATGCGGGTCCATTTTACACAGCACTGTTCCCGACAAGCTCAATGCCAGACTGAGCCTCGAGTGGTCCCCGGTTGTAGTAACACAAATTATTATTACCTTGTATGCTTGAGAACCTGGTGCCGCTCACTCTCTCCACCCCCCACCCCCCCCCCCCCCCCCCCCCCCCCCCCCTCCACCCGACTTTACGTATGCAGTCTCCACAGTTTTAAAATCCCCACCCCCCCTGGAACCCTTCCACATGCTGCAAGAAACCCGAGTTAATGATCAAGTGGAAGGAAATACGTCTTCTTAAAGGGACAATCCATGCGTTGTGGGATTCGAGTTTGAAATGTTATTCATATTTAGTTACGATTTGTTACTTTTCTTGAATACTACTGTTTCATGAGTTTATCGCTTTTTAAGTAAAATTGGCCTACCAACAGTGTCCAACACTACGGGCACGTAGATATTTTGTAATCTAAACCGAACATGTAAGTTTGATACTCTACAATGGGAAATTACTGAAATGTCATTTTGGGAAAGAAATACATGCAATTGATTGGACTTGACTGGACTCAAGTGCAAAATATTATGGAAATATAGTAACCTTTTCCTAAAAAATACTTCTTTAATGCTTATCGATTCAATAAACTGCCATAACAAAGTCGTGTATAGTAAGTTTTCAAATGAAAACCGAGCACACATACAGACATATAGACTAACATTTAGTCTCAGAAGTATTTTTTTTCAATATTTACAGCATTTTAGACAATTCATGTATAATAAAAAAATGGAGCCCAGAAGAAGCTTTAACTTCAGCTGAGCGATCTAGACTTGCTATACTTTTCTAGACTGGGTTGGTCATCAATTAATTATTTTTGCTTTAGGGTCTGGATGACAGACTAACAGACCAGCCTGGACATACAGTGAGATGTTTTGGCAAAAATACAAATGCTTGCGCATTAACATTTACTTACGGGTACAGACAAATAAACATGACAATATTGCAAAAGCTATAAGTTATAATTTAAGATATTATGTATAAAGTTTCCTTCACCTTTGAGCTTTTAACAAAAAGATCGAAATTTTATGTAACATATTATTTTCACTGGAATGCTAAAAGTTAGGATGAAAGTTTCCATTACTATTAGTCTATTACCGCGCACATTAGTTTACATTTTCTACGGCCAATTAGTGAAATGTCATCCCACCAATTTGCATATTTGTCATACGTTCACGCGTATTGTCAGTAAGTACCCTACTCTCTTTATTTCAAAGAAAGGTTCATAAGGTTATCTACATTGAGAAAAGATAAATGGTGCTAGGTTACATGCATGGCGGCAATATAACCTTTTTAAGGGGGCAGCTTTACTGAAGTAGGCCAGGCAGCTGGATGTGAGCCAAGATTGTTGTGATAAATATAGATACATGTACACGCTTGTGTAAATTTTTTAATGGTTTGCATTCAGTATATATAAATGTGTATGTACACCTGGTATCACGCGCCGTTGAATGTGTAATTGTTTATTGAAACTTTAGGCGTCAAATCATCATTTAATTATTACTTCTGTATTTTAATGAAATTAAAATATTACCAATTGATAACAAAATTGCTGATATGACACAACTATTCATCGACATAGAAAGCATATACCATGTGAAAATTACATTGCCTACATTAAACAAAGATATTTCAAGCTACATGTTAACGTTAACCAGACAGCAATGGTTTTATTGAAACTGATGAGAACATGTGTTATTGTAAACTGGCCACAATCAAAGGCATCACATGTCTTTTACTTATCAAATAACTCGAATTTTGTAGGGATTTTCTGCCCGGTAGTTAACTCCCATCATTTAGTTCATAACTTATGAAAATACTTTAATTTTGGATACGTCTTTTGAATATGCCCTCATATAGATACCCTAGATAATGCTATGATATGATGATGATGTATGATAAGAATGGAAAGACAAATTGGGTATCCAACATTCGTAAATTATTAAATAATGTTGGCTTTGGTGACATATGGCTGAGCCAAAAAGTTGATTTTAACTCCAATTTTGTAAACATTATTATGCAAAGACTGAAAGATATATTTACACAAGAATGGTCTATGTCACTATCACTTTCAAACACATTTTTTTATTACAGGATGTTTAAGACACATATCTTAATTGTGTAGAAGACGAATATCATTTTGTTTTAATTTGTCCATTATATGCTGACCTCAGAACAACTAACATTCCTAGATACTATTATGAACATCCAAATAAAATCAAATTCTCATTACTTTTAAGAACTGACAATAATAATCTTATTCGCAAGCTATCAACTTTCATTTATCAAGGAATGTCACTAAGAAAGAATATTGTATTAAATTTTAGATAATATATGTTTTGTCTGATACGATATTGTATGTTAGAATATAATATGTTGTTATTGTAATTATTAATGTGTGTAAATTGATGTTTAGAGGATATGGTCTCTGTGAAGGTGGCTGCATTACCATTGAATGTTATCATTTGTAATTCATCCATGTTTTGTACTATAGGCCTGTGGCCTCTTAGTATTGAATAAAGATATATATATATATATATATAATTCATAACTTTTTGAACGATGATGATTGAATGAGTACATCTTGATATTTAATACTATTTTTTATTAAACTCTCGAATGAATTGGTATCAATCTCGCTTTCGTTTGGTTTATACACAATCATTAACTCGCTTGATAAAAATACTATTATTGGAAGGTCGTTTTGTATCTTCTATACAGCAGCGTTTGTTCACTTACCTGCGTACCTGCAAATGTCATATAATTTGGAATGTCTTTGAGGCATCCTAGCATTGCGAAAACGAAACGGTTAATGTTGAAATTTGAGTACATGAATAAACATTCAGTTTGCGTTAACATATTTGTATGCCACACATTAAAAATATTTGTAACAATTTGGCAGGCCATTGACATGACCAGGGGTCAACATTTCAAAAACATTATTTTGCATTTTTCTCTAAAAAAATCCTTCATTATTTATCAATAACTTTAAACCTAAGTCATATTTGTTCCTTTGTATTAATTCAGTGTAGTTGTACTGATATCTTTCTAACAAAATTTATATGGAATATTTATTACAAGTTATAAGAAAATCTGACTTTCACAAATATTACCCTATCTGTCTATTTAATCATGCCAAATATCTAAATTCAGTACCAGTGACAAGACGATCCCAAAACAAGGTTTTGGAATGATTATTTTACTAATGGAAAATTGGTTGTCATTTATGAGTCCTTCTGGAATTATTTTATGGGCGTCAAAATTAAACCTAATTTACATGATATTTGCACTAAAATACACAAGCAAGTGAACAAACTCAAGATACACAGTATGTATACATGTACAACATATGATATCAAAATCAAGTAAACATGTACATGTTATTCAGTGAATTGTTTAATTCACTGAATACATTTTTACAATGACAATAACAATTATCAGATCAATAAATCAGATGAATATGTCCACATGTAAGTCATATCAAGTTTGTTTGTATTGTGTTTAAGGATATGGCTGAGCGGAAGAAGAAGAAAAAGAAGCAGCTAACTCCCCTGGAGGTGGCAGTAGATGATAGTGAGTTAATCATAACGACCATGATGGAACACTTGGTGTTGTTCTGCTTTCCCTTAATCTTCTTGAAAAATTGTCTGTTATTGCTCTTCAACCTGGCACTTTTTACTTACAATATGTTGCTACATGAAATGTCCTTGCTTGTGATTTCTGTATAGCCGTATAATATCAACTTTCAAATATCAATTGACATGAGACATAAAGCTTTAGCACAGTGACTAAAAGAAACATTCTATAAATGAAAGGGCATTTTCAACAATTTGCCAAATTGGCTAATTTTTTATGATGCTTTCCACAAAAGCTTATTTTATCACATTTCAATTATAAATTCATCACATTGGAAAACACATATCTTGATTAATCCTTGTGGCAATATATTCATAATGTAAATGTCAAGAAAATGAAAAACATTCTTGTGAACGTAGACCCTCAAACTGTCGTCGACTCCTCATCAGCAGGCAGAGTTTTCTATTTGTTCATACTTGTTTATATTTTTTTTATGTCTAAAAAACAATTTTTTAACTTGTTACTCTTCCAGCACGTATGGAGTTCCGAGGGGAGCATGTATACAATTACTTCACTTTGAACAACGCAAATGTGGTGCAGATCGGATCTGATAACTCTGTCGCCTTCAAGGAAGCACATCAGTTACTTGAGAACCCTCAGGGTGAGATTACATTCATCATTAACAAACATTGACGAAAAAGATCACTGGTCGTGTTTGTCGATTACAATTTGATTAATATCAATCCCAACAAAAAGTTTTCATGTAAGGCCGCAACCCGACAACCAAACTCTTTCTTTTTCTCTATTTTCTCCCCACAGAATTCAGAATCATTTGATGTTATGGCTTGAGCTACTTCTAAGGGGAGATAATAGTGTGCTCCATATAGTCGTGTATCCTGCCAATCACAAGGTTTACATAAAGACGCCTTTTAAGGGGGGTAGGCGGCATGACCCAAACAAAAGCATTCAATATTTATTGATATCAAAATTGTTTATTTTCAGAATAGTGATGTTTTGGTAAAGATCCTTTTAAAAAAGTTGGATAATGGATAATTCTAGGGTATACAGGAATTCTTGTACTTTATCACCCTAGAATGCGACTCAAACAGTATTTCTCAGAATCTATGCATAGTCGGTTGGTCGATAGAACTTAATGCATTGGCCACAATTATCTTTACAATTGTTGTGTGATACTTGTCTTTTGATTAGGTTTAGTCCGTACTTAATTCATCACATTATGCAACGAGAAAGTGTCATCCGACTTCGGAGAGTCATAGGCAGTGTTATCAACTCTGAAAATCTAACTCTTTCAAAATAACTTTAGCTTATCAATCATTTTTACATAAATGTTACATAAATGTTACATTCAATGATTGAAGTTCGATGAAATAAGAGAAAACGTATCTCAAACGTCATATGTTCTGACATTTTTTATAGCTACTTATGAAGTTTTTAAAGGATTTTAAGATATTCTCGAATAAAATATGGAGTAATTCTTTGATTGGAGATTTCTTATCATTCAATAGAAGTTCACTATTTTCTAAATGAAGTGTAAGTCATCTTAACAAGAAGTTGAATCAATAGATATGTATTTGGGTGCGATGAAAACAATAATAGCAAGCACAAATGATAATGCAATTTAATTCAAATACCAAGTAATATTTGTCTTTCAGGAAAGTCATCCCATGGGCTTGGTAAGAAGGAAATATTCATCGGCCTCATCAACAGCGTCATCAACCCAACATGCACACTGAAGGCTGTGGAGATGCCCCTTAGGACCCTGGAGCGTCAGTTTGTAGATCACTTCAAAGGACGTTCACCGATTAGCTCTTTCAAAGATGCATATGGTGTGCCAATTCGTCACTTCCTTGAGATGAGCCCGGAGTTGTACACGCTCTACAGTAAGAAGGGAAAGGAAACTGTAAGAATGAAGGCGAGGACTGGCAAGAAGGAAAAGACCAAAGTTCCTGATGATTCCTATTCATGTGATCCTCATCAGACAGTGCCTAAACATCTTGATGAGCAGGATCCGTCAACTGCTTCGTTACCTGAAGCGGATCAAATATGTGATCCTGTCTTGGAAGAGCAGAATGAACCTTCTATCGAAACACCCACAGAAACAATCACAGAAGCTTCGCAACCTGAGGAATGGCACACGTACACCAGGAAACGAAAAGAACGAAATCTGTAACTGTATCGGCCTCGACCTTGCAAGAATCGCCTACAGACAGTGTGCTACTTCCTGAATTTGATAATGACTCTCAATATGTCAAAGATTTGCTTCATAAGCAAGAAAGCGATGTTCTGATTTTTTATCCAGACGAGTCTGTGTATTCAAAAAATCAGGTTCAGTTTATGATAGATGTTGTTTCCTTATGGAATACACCTTCCAGACACAAGGCTTCTATTGTTCTAGGGGTCCGTGTCAACTCTTCTGGAACTCACCATATCTCTGGGATTCAAGTTCGATCTGCAAATGACTATTATCAGTGTCTTTTTCAAGAAGATAATTTTACCATGAAGCCTGTGTTTGAGTATAAAGAGTATGTCTATGAGGGAAAAGTTGTAGGAATCATAGAAGTTGCAAGTAGTTATGGGGGAGGGGCTCCAGCAATAGTGAAAAATGATATCAATCAAAATGTCAAGGCAGATCAATTGTGGGTAAGATCAGGTAAAGAAAACAGAATATGTCTCCAAAAAGACTTTCTCACAGTTCAGATATACCAATGGTTTGCTGGGCAAACATCCCCTGTTTACAGTTCTGTTAAATCAGGAACACCAATAAAATTTGAACGGACTGAACATATGGAGGAAACTGTCAAGATTTCAACTGATGAAAGATCAAAAACTGAAGATTTCTGTTCAGTGGTTGGAAACTTTGATAAGGGTCATTTTGTTCTCATAACAGGAGGAATACCTGAGAACACAAAATATGTCCAGTCTCTTGCACTGGTCCCTTGGGTAGCTGTGTATGACTTTGATGAAACAAGTAGAGACATTGGATTATTGTCAACTATCGAGGATGTGATAAAGGATAGAAGATATCTTCATGTCTCAACATGGCGCAATAACGCTTCAGGAATAACTGAAAGTGGTACACAGTGGGTGTTCATGCGTTGACTACGCGAAATTCCTGACAGCAGAACTGATGATAATCCGAAACGTTGGCTTCAAACTGTCAGGGGGAATTTGGATAGCATTTGTCTGCAACTTGCCCGGTTTTCAGAGGATTATACAGTTCTTAGACTCCTGGTCCTTTGGCCGGAAAACGAAATAATAACTCAGTGTATTTACAAATTCATCTGTAGACTGAATGAACACCTCCAAGATCAACCAAGAATAATCTTATGCTATGAAAAGGAAAATATGTCACAAATTTCTAAATCTGCAATGGATCTATTATTATCTGAATGTTCAGAAAATACAGCCAAAATCAAGATAAGTCTTACTCACTTGTGTGCCCATGTGGAGGACATAACAAAGAAAATAGATGTCAAAACCCGCATTACCTATGCTCTACCAAAGGAGGCAGGCCATGTCAGTCCAGCACTTTCAAATAAGGATGCTGCATGGCTAAAAGAAGATTTGGAAGTATTATACTTGTCAAACCCTTACACAAAGGGAGCATCTGACCTTGAAGAGCTAAACAAAGAAGTTGACAATTTCTTTAGAGGAGGCACACTGCACTGGTTTGCTTGGTATGAACTAGGCACAACACATGTTGATGTTGAGCGAGAGATAACAGAAAAGGTTGTGGAACATATTGACCAAAAATTTATCAAAGAATTCAAGAGTGGAGTGGTTACTTTGTTCCATGCACCAGGGGCCGGAGGAACAACTGCAGCACAACAAATTATCTGGGAGCTTAGGAAGAAGGTTGCATGCTGTCAAATCAAACGTCGATCAGGATCCTCTTTGGATGAACTTGAAGCAAAGATCAGGTTTCTGTATGATAACACACATCTCCCTGTTGTTCTGCTGATTGATGGAGAGGATGAACCACGGGTTAAGCAGCTTCACCGTGGTCTCAAATCTGCGTGTGTCATATTACTGTATGTCAAGAGGTTCCCATACAGATTCCCTGATCAGGTTAATCGTCCCAGAGAAAGTAAGTTTTGGTTGAAGGGAGAGGTCTCTGGAGAAGAAGCAAAAATCTTGGCTCTTAAATTCTCTGAAAGATGTGAAAAGGAATCCAAAAGGAAAAAGCTACATCAGCTTTGCAAAGAGGTCCAATGCAAAAGGAATATACATTTCATGTATGAATTTGGAATGACAGTGTATCACAATGAGTTCAAAGGTATTGAAGCATTTGTAAAAGGATTTCTTTGCCTGGACACGAATCCAACAAGGGAGCTCCAACCATGGCAGAAAATACTTGGATACTTGTCTCTGGTCTATTATTATGGACAGGCGTCAATGCCGTGCAAAGTGTTTGCAAATCTTTTATGCAAACCACCCAACTATGATGTCACAATTGAGGATTTCCACCATCCAATCAGTAACTTCATCGTAGAGGAGTCCATTGATGGTGCAAGGAAGAATATCCGCATCTGTCATTATTTCCTTGCAAAAGAAATCCTTGAGCAACTGTTGAACAGATCAGGCAAAAGATCACGAGGTGAAAGTTTAAGCAAGGAAGCAAAGAGAAACCTGCAGAGCTTTTGCACTGAATTCATATCCATGTTCAGATCAAAGAAGGAAAGGTTTTCAAGAATATCTAGCAATCTTGTGACGATATTGGCAAGGACTTTTATTTTCAGGGACAACAAGGATGTTGGTGAAAATGAACCACAAAACAAGAAGAGGCCCTTGTTCTCGCAGGTCATTTTGGATGTCGACTCGAAACCTCCCTACAGTGGACGACTAGAAGTACTGAAGAAATTGACTTCAACTTTTCCAGATGATCCAAACTTCCTTGCCCATCTTGGACGATTCTATGCTTACTGCAGACCAGAAGAAGAACACATGGCAGAAAAATGCTTCAAGGATGCTCTGGAATTGTGCAAAAGTTGGAAAAGTAGTAGGGTATCCCATGGCACAGATGAAGGCGTGAAACTCACCTTGATGCACATTTACCATATGTATGGAATGATCTTCCAAAGACGAATTGCCAAATTCACGGGGAAAGGCCCTGATGAGAGTCCAGACATCAAAACTTCCCCTGAAGAATTTCCTCTTAGGGCACAAGAAATCTTGAATAATGCTGAAACTGCATGTACTTATTTCACTCAGTGTCGGGAAAGCACACCAAGTGGACATGAAGAGTGTTATGGATTTTCAAATGAAATCCTTGTTCGCTTACAGGTGTGCGATTTTGTAAGCAGAAACTACCGAGATGGTGGAATGTCAAAGTTTTTGTCTACAAGGAGAAATAGCTTAGAGTATCCAGTTGCCCAGTTCATCAAAGAAAGCATCACTGATATTGAGGACCTCATCCTGGAATGCTACAGCCTCATAGACCCTGATAACATTGATCATACCTTTGAGAAAGCAGTTGTGTGGTACAACATACTATTTGGAAAGAGCCCTGTTGATTTGAGGCCTCTCTTACACGGCGAAGACCCACCTTCCAGACGACTGTTGATCACAGTGAAGAAACTGGAGTATTCAAGAGAAGGGAATCTTTCAATATTTGATGGATATATGGCAAATGAACATGTTGCTGAACTGGTTCATTTGTATGAAGAGAATTTTAAAGACGCAAAAGTGATGGGTGACTTTAACAAACGTCACTTGGAGATGGATCACAAAGAATGGCTCTCAGCCATAAGGCATTCGAATCTTCAAAAGAACTACAATCTCCATGATGTTCTTTGTGAAGTAAAATTCTGGCACGAATCTGTCCAAAGTCCAACATCAAAGTTTTACCACTTTGTTCTTTTGAGTCTGATAGGTTTTGGAACTGTCGAGAAGAGGGGCAACAGCGAAAGTCTGGTGGAGGCACAGATGTTGAAAGAAGAGATGATGAAGCTGACAAAAACTGTGATACGGCCAAGGTTCCCGAGGGAATGGATGGGCAAAACTAATTGTGATATTCGACGTCTTGTTCCGAACACAAAACTATCTGGTCACATTGATGCTCGAAGGATCAAAGGTAATTTGCAGAGAATCCTTGCTGTTTGCAAAGGAACAATTGCTCATCCGAACAACAAGAAACTGAGTGGTACCATCGACCTAGATTTGGGGAATAATTCTATTCCAATCAAAGTCTTTTTCATTCCACTTCTTGCAGATTTTTGTGGAACAAGATTTGCAGGACAAAGAGTTCAATTCTACTTGGCATTCACTCTATATCATGGCTATGAGGCTTATAATGTACAGGAACTCTGCAAGTATGCTTGCTTGACGTGTGGTCAGAAACTGGAAATAAAGCTCGACGAAGACTATGTTACATGCAAATGTGGAGCAACAGTTGAAACAACAGAACCAAGTCAGGTTGCTTCAGAAAGCAGTCACTCAAGTGAAGATGACTGAAGTACATTCAGAGAATACGATCCTGTCTCCCCAAGGACACTACTCCTGTGATCTATGGTTATGGAAAAGATTGACTACTGCAACAGCTTGAGAATATAGTCCATTAGTAACTCCTTGACTAACTTGAATAACAATGTTTCCAGATGGGGAAAAAAATTAAGTTGTCATTGAGAATCAATGGTTTCAGTTAAAAAAAAACCATGTTCTTTTTAAAATATTGTGCACAACTCCAGTAACTTGATTGACCACCTCCTAAGCCTACGTTTTGTTAAAATTGGATTTCAATCAAAAAACAACCAGCAATGACTTCTTTTCCTACAATGCCTCAAATGAATGAAACGCTCTAGCTCTCCCCCCAGATCAACCTTAATCAGGACTATAAATCTTTCACAACTACGTTAAGACACCCTTCCTTTTGCTGATGAGTTGTATCAAAGGGTCAAACTCTAAAATAATAATTGCATCTTCCTCTCGTGAACTAAAGGACCTTTTAAAATTTTGTCTGTAGGGATTATCAATTGTAAATTTGTTTATTCTGTGGCCCCTATAGGAGTCACAGGGCCAGCAAATTTTCATTTGTTCTTCCAGAAAGAAAATATGTAGAAAGTTTAAATACTGTTCACATTTTATTTTTCAAATGGAGATGTTATAAAACATTATTGTGTGTGATTATGTGCTCACAATTGTACAATTACTATTACAGTCTGATGAGAAAACAAATCAGTGTCTGTAAGAGTTTTTCTTATGTAAAACATGTAAACAACTCTTAAACAGATAATTATATTATAAATGCCCTGTAAACGAGTTGGAAGACATCTTGTCAGCCTTATATCGATTGTGATGTATGTCTTAATTAATCTTTTTTGTATTATGCATAAATATAATTGTTGATTTACCATAGATAAAGAATAATAAAAGATAGAATGATGACATTAGCTTTGGGGCCGAAAGCTGTATTAAGTGGTCAAAACGAGTCATATTTAGTTTTGTAGTTTGAATATTGAATTGTCAATGATTAAAGGGTTTCAAAAACTCTTTGGGTGAAACATTCTTTTAAAAAAAGTCTCATTAAGAACAACTTAAGATGATTTCTTATTCTTTTGTTTCATGAATAGGAAAGTGGTTTTGCTTCTGAGTTTTTGGTTAATGAACAAACTAGCAAAGGCGTAGGAACCCTTGGGTGAAGGCAGCCGGTCCCACAAGCTTAAAATTCATCAAAGCAACAAAATTGGGATTATGCGACATATCCAAGTCTAACCCGACATATCCAAGTCTAACCCGGTGTTTCAGCCTCATATGACTCTAGGAAAAAGACGACTCTAAAAATATTTCAGGCTGGCCTCAAATAACGTTAGAGTCCTCTGAGCCCAGTCTGAATTCACTCTGTAGTGTTCTGGGCCAAGCCTGAAATAACTCTTAGGGTCAAATGAAACTGGATTTTTTTTCTCAACTTTTAAAAAAAAACCTTAACTTTCGTTTTTCTACCCCAGCCTGAAGAATAGTGTTTAGGGAGGAACCTTTTTATGTTGTTAGATGTCAGTTTCCACCGACACCGTCACCGCCTCTTCGTATATTGGTTTTAACTTTACAGAAGTCGTACCCTTTACTTACTCCTAATACCTTTATAGGGAATATTTTTACATGTTCACCTGTACGGTCAAAGGTTAAGGTCACTAGGACGCTAAAAGAATCCCCCAAAGCATGAAGTTTTGTGCTTTGAAGCTCACCTTTGGTATCTACCGAATATTGAAGAGACAGAAATTTGAAAAGGTTTTCGTTCACCCCGTCAAAGGTCAAGGAGTTGGTTTTGTTGTGATCGACTTCCAATTGTTGAAATGCTTGTCTGCATTGTGCCAAAACTTGTAGTGTGATCAAACATTCATCAGTCAAAAGTGACAAAATAGGGATAGGACTATAAGGTCTCCGAAAAAAAGCCAAGAACAACTAATACCACATGCAGTTTGACTTTAATTTGTCATTGATACATAAGTTTGTACGAGCTTAGCTTCGTAAAAAATTGCCAGCAAAATATTCTTCTTCCTTACAGAGATAGCTCAAGTAATACATTCCTGCATTTTGCCGCTAGTGAATCTGCTGGGAAATCTAATCAAATTTTATCAAGCTAAGTTACCTCTGGTGGAAGAAATGAATAAATTAAAATAATAAAAGCATGTTTCAGTTGTTTATTTTTCTGTGATAATTCAATTGAATTTGGTTCCACAAACAGTTTGCTATCACTTATGATATAAATACCCTCAACAGGCATTGGAAACTAAACCCTTTGCCCTAAAGTATTCCATACTCTTCTCTGGAAATGAAAAGGAGGTAACATGAAAGAGTCTGTTTCCATAAATTGTCCTTCTGTGCATTTAGCAGGGATGAAAGGACGACATTATGGTAAGAGAAGATGACATCCAAGATAAGGTTCAACACTGCATGGATGTGATTTGACAACTGCATATTAATGATGAATAATGAATGGAGTCCACGACACATTCAGGTTACTGACGTGACGAATAATCACAACATGAAGATTGGTTCAAGTAGTTGGCACATTGCGCTTCTCGTTGTAGTTAAACTAGTTAAGTCAAGTTTCAAGGCACCAATAATTCCAGACTTGGCACATCACCACTTTCATGTAAGAAAACCCTTATTTTAGATGTTTACTGGCGATTGTACAGACTGGTTTCCAACAATTGACCCGGTGCGCAAGTCCGTGAAGTAGGAAGGTGTAAAGCCTCGTTTCAAAGTAGCAACAAATCCAGTCGAGGCACATGACTACTTGCTTGAGTTTCAGCAACAACAACGTCAGCTGTTTCTTTCAGGCGCACATACATATTTCCTCTGTTACTTTTGGTAAGTGAATACAGAGATGCTTTCTTCTGAAGTAAGGACAAAAGTCGAGTATCGCAAACATCATCGAATCTTGTGACACTGTTAGTGGGACACAACCCTCGAAAACTGGACACAATCTCAGCTTCTAGGTCTGTCAGAGGCATCAACTCCGAACCTTGATCTCTTTTCGTTAAAATGTTGTTTATCAATGCATACAGATAGTCCTTCTTACTAAGGCCGGGAGTTTCTATAAAACGAAATTGATATGTGTTATTAATTCATTAAGTCTGAAATATCAAGTTTTTAAAGTTTCAATGCACAAACAAAACACAAATACATGAATTTTAATGCTCAACTACTATCTATATTTATTACTCTCCCTTTGAAGATATCGCTGTCTAATAGATCCAATCATATGTGTCATAACATCCCGCTCTGACCAAATGACAGGACGTCATAATAATGTCACAATTATTAAGTATGACGTCACAATGTCAGCGGGCCCGCCGTCTTTGCATGTCGGCAATTTCGATGTAATTAAGCCTTTGATAAATAAAATACTAAACTCGTCCCGTTTCTTAACATGTTTATGAAACTCATGAAAGGTAATGGTATTTAACTCGCTTTCGCTCGTTAAATGCCAACCAATTGTGCAGGCGACAAAGTAAAAGTAAAACAAATTCAGAAAGATATTGTATGTTTAACAAGGAAATGTAAAGATGAATATAAAACGAAAATTGAAAGACAATTCTCGGTTAACAATTTACGTAACGCATGGAGTGGTATTAAAACTATTATTGGCTCACACAGTAGGCCACAGCCGTTACAATCCATGGATGATCTTTCCTTTGCAAATGAATTAAACTCTTTCTACTCCAGATTTGACACTGGAAATTTTTCGGATGAAAGGGAAAGTGTAATGGAATCGCTTCCACTTGGCGAAATGGTAACAATTACGACAGAAGATGTAGTTAGTTCATTTGCTCAGATTAACCCCGTAAATCTTGTGGGCCTGATAACTTGTTTGGAATTGTTCTTAAGGAGTGTAGAATGCAGCTGGCTGTTATCTTCCAAAAGCTATTTCAAATTTCGATAAATTCTCATGAAGTTCCCACTCTTTGGAAAACCTCTAAAATTATCCCAGTGCCCAAAAGGAAAAATCCAACCGTTAATAACGATTTTAGACCAGTGGCTCTTACCTCTGTTGCAATGAAATGTTTGGAACGCATCATGAAGAACTTATTGCTTTGTGAAGCCAGCCATATTATTGATCCTTTACAATTTGCATACAGGGCAAGGCGTGGTGTAGAAGATGCAACAATAACTCTGCTACACAATATCTATCAGCATTTAGAAAGCTATGGTACATATGTAAGAATTATGTTTGTTGATTTTTCATCTGCTTTCAATACTATTCAGCCTCATCTACTTACTGACAAACTTTGTAAAATGAATGTAAATTCTAATATCATTAGATGGATCAACTCATTTCTAGTTAATAGACAACAATTTGTTAGGGTTAACCAAGTGCAGTCTTCAACTGTAAATACATCCACTGGCGCTCCACAAGGTTGCGTTATTTCACCGATTTTGTTTATATTGTATACCAATGATCGCGTATCCAATGCAAAAACTTGTATGACAATCAATTTGCCGATGATGCAGCATTGGTGGGCCTGATTAGAGAATCTGAACTGTGTTACAGAACTGAAATTTCAAAATTTGTAGATTGGTGTAAATCAAACTTTTTGTTTTTGAATGTGCAGAAAACCAAAGAAATGGTCATAGATTTTAGGAAAAAGAAGTCTACATTAAATGCTGTGACTATAGATGATGGTGAAATAGAAAGAGTAACAAATATTTAGGTACTGTCTTGGATTCAAAACTTTCTTGGAACGAAAATACTGACAAAATTTATAAGAAAGGACAGCAACGCTTGCATTTTTTGTGGAGATTGAGACATTTTAAAATAGATCAAACTATATTGAGGTTATTTTACAGAACATTTATTCAAAGTATCTTGACCTTTAATTTCTTGAGCTGGTACGGAAATCTGTCTGTTCAGAATAAAAACAAACTTTCAAATTGTTAAAACAGCTTCAAAAATTATTGGACTTCCAATTGAAAGTATCGGCGATTTTTATGAGCAGCAAATTTCCAAGAAAACAAATAAAATTTTAAGTGACCAATCACATATTCTTTTTTCGGAATATTCTTGGCTACCTTCAGGACGCAGACTGTGCATGCCGACTGGGAGAACAAACAGGTTTCGCTACTCTTTTATTCCAAACAGTGTTCGTTCCTACAATGAGCAGTTTATTGATTAATGTTATATATATGTTTTAGTCAAGTGAATGTGAGTGTGACTAAATCGGATGTGTTCATGTTTATTTAGACAAATCTTATGCATAATAATATTATCATGTACAGTTAGTTTGCTTTGTTTGTAACTGGAGAACTGTATATATGATGTATAAACAAATTTCCCTTGGGACAATAAAGACATTATCTTATCTTATCTTATCTTAATTCACTCGTTTCATAAAACTTATATGAAACGCGACGTTGTTTAGTATTCTCTATAAATACAATGAAAGAAAGAGGTGGATACTTCATCCAACAACCTTATCATTGAGACCTTGCAGCTGGAAGGTCTGGAGCCTGAAGATCCTCCTGAAGATTAGGGCAAGTCTCCGAGAGCTGGTTGTCTCTAGCTTCAAGTCTAAGTAAACCTAGCCTTAATAATACTCGCTATACTCCCATTCTGAGTCTAGCAAGATACAGTTAGAGGTCGCGTCAGCCGACCTTTCGGCGACCTATGATCCTCCAACGTTATATGTGCGAAAGCAGACTAATGCGGCATGGTAAACCGAGCCCTGATTGGTCAAAGCGATAAGTCGGCTGACGCGAGCCCTTACTACAACTAGCTAGACTCAATATAGAAGTATAGCAATTATTATTGAGGCTAGGCTTACTTAGACTGCTCTAGCTCCGGACCTCCCTGTAGTTGATCAATGATCATTTGCCCCTCCCCCTCCTGTCATATTTCTTATCTATTTATTCAGTGTTTACGCTCTAAAATGTACTACTCACTTGGATTTGAGGACGACTGAAGTGATTTCTTAATGGACTTGGCTGTTGGTCGTTTCTGAGGATCGTGGTCTAGCATGTCTTCCAGAACTTTTACCTATATAAATGAACATATAAATGTCACTTTGATATGCACTTTTTACCTTGATATTACCGGGGTTTTCCGAAAGCAAGCCCTCTCGTTTAGAAGCCCTTGGGCTACTATTAGGAAAATATTTCCATCAAGAAGCCCATGGGCTTCTATTATATTCCAAAGTGCGTCAAACGAAAGTGGTCTTCCCTTTCTACAACAACCAATAGTTACTGTTGTATCGGTATTTTTGCCATATGTGACATAACAAACAATACAACATCTGTTTGCGCTGTCGAAAGTGCATGATTGGCCTACTCACCGCTGGTATAGATTTTTGCCATTATAAAAGATATGTAATATGACATTACAAATGGTATCTGTTTGCTCTGTGGAAAGAGTTATCAGCGGTTTTCAAGTACAAAGAACATTTAGATAGTTCGTCCAATGAGAACCAGGTTGTTCAACTCCATTTTGATCAAGATTTCTCAAGATTTCTCTCAATATTTCATAGGTTCTTTTTTTTCAGAAGAGAATTCAAGGCATAATATAGCTTATAAAGTGTTTTTATTTCTAGTTTATGGATTTTATCTCCAACATATTCATGAAACGTTTTAGTTGCAAATTGTTCCATTTGTCTTTCCCAATCATTTGAGTCCATATGATCATGTGAGATGCCCACAGAACAGCGTGAAACTAAGGAATTAATAACAATAAACAGCTTTAATTTCCATTTACATCTTTCTACGCAGGATACTTAATCAACACTAGAACAACATTACAATGTTCAGAAATTTCATGTGTATACAATCTATATAACACTTGCAATCTCTTTTTTTTTTGAAAACATTGTCCAAAGTCTATTTAGTAGTATTTTTAAGACAAGATATATGTGTTTATGTTTTATGTTAATACTTGATCGAACCATTTTTATACATGCATGCCAAATCGGTTTAAAAACAAATGATGTTATAAACTAATACAACATATGAACTTTCGAACCCCTGTCTCTCGAAACCTAAATTTTTAAAGTTAAAACAACGTGGTTCTCATGGGCCGAGTATAGTCATTCAATTCTTTAACTGTATAGTTTTTCATTACGAGAGTTCCCATGCGCTACCTTTTCTTAACTCATTGCAAAAGTCATATTTCTGTTAAATATATCAAAGTAATGCCATGCCATGTTTTTGTGAGTTTTATTCAGTATGATTGTCAATATTGAAGCTAAAATATTCCGAATACAAGCCCATGTTTCCGAATATAAGCCCGGGCTTCTATTTAGTCCCAAAGTTCACTTGTCAAAAACCCTATTTTCCGTATAGAAGCCCTGGGCTTGCTTTCGGAAAACAACGGTAAGTATCGCATTCATCTCTCTCATCCCATTCTTCTGTCTGGAGTACTGTTTGTCAAAGTAAAAGTAAAAGCTGGTCTAAAGCCTAACTAGAAATGTAAAAAATGGTTCCATCGAAAAACTGTAATATTATTTCAGTAATTTTAACCTACATTTAAAAAAGCGGGGCAGTCAGCTTTCAGTAAGAAAAAAAATTTTTTTCGTTGTTATCCTCATTATAATGACATACCTTATTTGAGAGTGATGAGAAAGAAATACCGAAGAAACCAAAATAAATTACTTCCTGTATTTGGGTACTTACTTCTGTTTCAAAGTCGTCTGGAAAGATGATCCTCTCCGATCTTACAAGACCAAGGATCTTGGATCGTTCCATTCCTGTTGAAAGGGGTCGATATGACACCTCAAAGAATATAATGCCGAGACTGTATATATCAACTTCCTGAAAAATAAGTGCCAACATAATAACCTCTTGGAAAAAAGATCATATACATGTGATATATAAAATATTGTGTATCTCTCTATATAAATCTATATTCTTTATCTCGTGTGAGACCGAAGGTAAGTGATTTTCTATTTCACGTTGAATCTATCAACAAAGTTATTATTGTACCTTTCGACTAAAGGACCGACACACGCCATGTTGTCTTGGTCTGCCTCGAATTTGTGGCTCACCGTTTATCCGTATAGTTAAACGCCGGGCTTCTATTAATATCAAATTGTCTTCACATTATGAGACAGGTTTCTATAGACTAGACTAGACGTTCATATCCATGTTGATACTAGAACAATGAAAAGCATTCGACATAAAAGGGGCGTTGGTAGAGGTATTGAACAACGTCTTCTGACCGAAAAAGCAGGCTCAGTTTATTTTGTTTTGGTTATATTTCGGATTTTGTCTACATTTTGTGCTACTTCTCCTTTGAGGTGTGTTTAAAGGTTTCTGCTGTGGAGATAAATGTAAATTAAATGTGGAAACATTTAATACAAGCTATTGATTAGAGAACACGATTCAGCAAATCGCTTTTAACAATCAAAGAGATCAAAGAGGTCCTGACCTGTCCATATTTCGATTTTGGTTCATCACAAAGTATTTCTGGACAGACGTACATCCGAGATCCTATGTTAGTCGTTAGGTTTTCCTTTCCCATTATATAGCTTGGTCGTCGGCGGGGTCGTTTCCTTTTCTGTTACAAAAGAATATAAGCTCATTTCAAATTGTAATTGAATGCATACTCTATATGAATAAGTTTTATACACTTTTAAAATGTACTAAAAACTATTTTGTTAAATATTGCTTGGTTCATTATGTTTGAGAAATGTAAGATATGGTATACATCTGTCACACTAAGATTGTTATCTGAACATGGTTCTTTATTCTATAACGAATAAAGAATCTAATTGAATAGCTACTCTATGAACTTAGTATACAAGTATATAGAACTATAATAATACAAGCGTGATCGCTCTGAAGTCAACCGAACTTTATATCATCAAATCGCCATAAGCAAAATATAAGGTTTACAAACATCTTTAAATGCCTTCGGACAACACTTTTGCTGAGAGCACATGTTAATATAAAAGCGATCTACGTGAACACAGATTTCCTGTGAAAATGCATAAAATAATGGCGGTTTACTACACGTATTTTTTTTAATAATAAGAATAATTCATTTCATAAGATAACATTCATTTTGCTAAGTATGGGGAGATAAAACAAACTAATACAATTCATTGACATTTAGGTATTAACAAAGAGGAAACTCCCATTCATATAATTTCGGCTATCAGCCTTTTTCTACAACTACTTACATGTACCTTCCATCTAACCTTCGTTGCAAGTCCGAAGTCTCCTATTTTCGCTCCAATTTTGTCATTATGGATGAAAATGTTTTCCGGTTTTAAGTCACGATGGATTATAGCCTTGAGAAAACACAATTTGACAATGAAAGGAATAATCAACACATTTACAGAAAAGAAAGCTTTTGATATTCGATAAAGGCTAAATATATGAAGCGCATATTCCTATAAACAAATCAAGAGAAAAATCAGTATTTTCTACTAATACCATAAACAATAATAACAACAACTGTTTTAAAATTCAAGTTAAGAATACTTCCTACTTGAAAGAATTAAAGGGTTCGCATATAATGAAATAGTCAGTGAGTTATAATCATATACTATGCATTTATGTGAACCATGTGAAGAATCTTAGAACAGTTATAAGAGTTTTGAAACCTAAACGAAGATTGGCCAGTAACACTTTTTTATTGGCGGGTATCCTTCTGTTCAAATTTGATGTGTTTATATTCAAGGCCGCTATATTTTCAAGAGCGGGAGATTGGGGACTGTAATTTGTACCCGTATTTATTGGGGACTGTATTGTGTACCCGTATTTATTGGGGACTGTATTTTGTACCCGTCTGATGTTTTAAGGTTTTTCAGTTTTCCCTGTTGTACAATCTTAAGTGTTGGGTAAGAGTGTTTAGTCTACCTGACTGTGCAGATAATCCAGTCCATCCAAGGTTGAGTTGATAATCTTCATACGACAAGATTTCTTCTGACAAAATCCTTCATCAACGTAAGACCGCAGAGTAGATGTACCACAGTACTCCATCTGAAATTATTCCATTTCTCACTGATTATGTCTTCTGAAATTCTTGGACGTGAATTCCATGTAGGGAGACCAGGGCAAAGCGCGTCGTCGGGGCAAAGTGACCAACCGTTATTTCTCTTTAACGATCGACAAATGGCATGGTTTGTCATTATCAACGAATGCAAGCAAACGAAAGAAACGTTGTGATCAACGTTTACATTGTTAGCGTGAGTTAGAGACTAAGTATTGCAAAAAGTTGAAAAAACAGCATTTTTCTTTAAGGACTTTGTCCGAATTCCAATATTTCATACAAACACAAAACGCAACATTAAACTCTAAAGCACCTATTACACAAAAATATATCTCCTATTCATTGAATAAGGAAATTTGTAATTCATTGCTTTAATTATTTTCTATGATGCACACATCGAATGCTACCCTCAAAGGGGCAAAGTGAGCCGGGGGAACGCTTTGCCCCAAGTGATCTAAAATGTTTTTTTAATGGTCAACACATTATCAGTATCAATTAGTTTTCATCAGAAAATATCGTAAGATAGAATTTAAATTTTCATTCTATTATTTTCTTGTATCTTTTAAAATTGGTATTACAAATGAATTATAAAATTATATTATATGATTATATTTAATTATTTTTTTAACATTAGTTTGATATTCAACATATATTTTGTTTTATCCCTAAACAATTAAGAAGATAGGCCGTATGGGCAAGCCCGACAGAGATAAGATGTTTTTAAAATGTTAAATTTGTCTTTCAAACCAATAAAATTAATGTCTTTATTTCTTTCATATATTTACTGGTTTCTCATTTTAAATGAGTTGAATTGTTAAACCTACCATAGTTCTTAGAAATTCGTATATAGTAATCATGTAAGTTTTTCGATGAAAACTTCGAAAATATAGGTCCATGATATATGAAAACATAGTTTGTCCTTTTGGTGCATACAGAGCCTAGGTTTATATTATTTGTTAAGTTTTCATAAGGGTGCCTGTGAGTTGCATGACACTTTTAAACAACTTTTTTGTATGGTAATGGCTTATTATAGGTGTTTGACAAACCACATTTGTGCATGGGCCACTTTGCCCCAAACTACGGGGCAAAGTGCACCGCCTTTGTCGAAAAACATTTTCGTTAATACATGTATCTCTTTATGCAGGCATGGTAGGTTAAAAAACATTTGTCACACAATAGTGGATCTGATGAGAATTAGAGACATGCTGCAAGTTGCATTCTAAACATGTTAATATGCCCAGAAAACACGCTTATATGTTAGGGGGCGCGCTTTGCCCTGGTCTCCCCTAAATGATGCTTTATTAATTCAAAAAAAACCCATGATGAGTGCACTATGACATTTAAGAAACAAGTGATTACGTATGTGTGTCAGGCGACTGAAAGTCGGCTTTTTAATCATTACCTAATACCTAATAATAATCTAAATTAGTTACCTGAATGAAGAGAACCCGTGGATTTGCAATGGAAATCTCATGATGCTGAAAAATATTGAACAAATCTTAAAATATCGTTTTGGTACATGTGCATTTCATCTTACAGTTTCATCATATTTTATTATCTTTTCAATACCATTAACGTTAAATTCACTAAAACTGTTCATGTATTCATGTAATAAAATATATATTTTTGACGTTTATTGATGACACTAAAGTGCTATCAACTTACGATGAATAGATGAGACATACCTTTTCTGGTGGCTTGGAAACTGGCAGTTCTTGATATAAAACAAATGAATCAGTCAGCTATATTCATTCATGTTAGTCAGACGCGCAGCTTATGACTGAAATATTGCACCAGCGACGTTAAGCATTAACTCACTCGATATATTTAAGAAATAACTATTTATGTTAGAAAAATTTGAATAACTTATCAATAATTCAATAACTATCTCAAAGTGTTGACATAGAAACCACCTTTCCTGAATTTGAGTTACAATCAATATATTGGCAGCATACCGAAAAGTCACCCGTGTCTCGCGTGCGAAATAACTGATCTCTGCTCATTCAATATCAATAACTGACCTGGATATCATGGAAATGGTGTAATACAACATTTGACATTCGTTTCTTATACATGACCACTCGGTCACGTGATAATCTCTTATTAATGTTATAAAGGTCTTACATCATCTTGGGCGAAGACCCAACATCTAGTTTTAACTATACCACTGCCTATCAAGGTTGCAATTTGACCGCTCAAAATACATAATTAGTGACCATGTCCCCCGCCGCAAGAGAGAAACTGACTAAAACGGATTGCCGATTGGTGTCTCATAGTTACCCTTAAAAACGATGTAAAACCAAAACCAACTGGTGTCTGCATATCTAATGACAATGAAGACTGAAACAAAGGTTTTTGGTGATATCGGGCTAAGAAGAGTTTAATGCATTGGTCATACTCCTGTTGTGATTTTGAAAATTAGACCAATGTCACCAAAACAAAATATCAACTGGTGTCTGCATAACAACCCAATGAAGATGGATACCAAGTTTGAAGGCTCTTGGTGCCAGTTTTTTTGTGATATCAGGATAACTATGTTTCCCTGTTGTGACCTTGAAAATTAGGTCATGGTCACAATATCTAAATGGCATCTGAATATCCACTCAATGAAGACTTATACCAAATTTGCAGGGTCTTAGTGCAAGGGTTCGTGAGATATCACGCATACAAGATTTCATGTACTAGTCATAGTTTCAGTCGTGACCTTGAAAATTAGGTTAAGGTCATGAATGCCAATTGGTGTCTGCATATCCACCCAATAAACACTCCTACTTAGTTTGAAGACTCTAGGTGCAAGTGTTTGTGAAATATTGCGCTAACAAGGTTTAATATACATGTCAAAGTTCTGTTTTGACCATGAAACTTAGGTCAAGGTCACCAAAAGCGACTTGTATCTGCGTGTCCACGTAATCAAGACTGATACCAAGTTTGAAGGCTCTAGGTGAATGTGTTTGTGAGATACCGCGCTAACAAGGCTTTACATACTGGTCAAAGTTCTGTCGTGACCTTGAAAATTAGGTAAAGGTCACCAAAACCGACTGGTGACTGCATGTCCACCCAATCAAGACTGATACCAAGTTTAAAGGCTCTGGGTGAAAGTGTTTGTGAGATATCGCGCTAACAAGGCTTTACACACTGGTCAAAGTCCTGTCGTGACCTTGACAATAAGGTCAAAGTCACGAAAACCGACTGGTGTCTGCGTATCCACCCAATGGAGATACCAAGTTTAAAGGCTTTAGGTGAAAGGGTTTGTGACAATATTAGCGTGTCTCAGTATTTTTAACTTTCTGAAAATAAAAATTTGGCCCATAATTTTATTTGAAAGCTCAACATATTTTGTTGAGAGGGTGTTATGATGTGAGTAACTATTTTCAGCATACAAGATCTTCTTAATTCGTTGTTTTAAGAGATTTTGACTGATAGCCCGATTATCAACAACATTTACGAATGCATCAGGTCTTTGGTCTGACAGGTGGAGTTTTCAAACATGATGACGTTCAATCACATACAGAACTCCGCTTGGTCTACGTCTATGTCAAGATCATGGCGAAAGTCCTTCACCTAACTCCCTCAAACACGAGATCAAACCCCTTTAGAACATACATGTTATTAACTTTATAAACGTGCATGTCAACGTCATATTACGTTTTGTACACTTCACCATCGGGCCATTTCAATACGGAAAGGGTGGAGAAGAACTTTGTGAAGGGGACTCTTTTACCTTTTGCATTCATTGCCAGAAATATGTAAATCAAGAATTGCTCTATATTATAACAAAACAATAAACTGACTTAAGCGCCAAATTTTGGATATATAACACATACGAACAGAACAAAAACTAATGTCAACGTGTTTGCCAACACCCTTTCTACAGCCTCGTTAAATTTCACTTTCTTACCATTGGAATTATGTGATATTTTCGCTCTCAATTAATTGTGAATATATTCGAAGAAAAATGATTCATGCGTTTCTTTTTTGAAGAGCATAAAACATATATATATGATAACAAACTTTCGACGAAAGGTTTTTCTACGTACTGATGTACTTCTTTTCTCAATACATGTAGCTATATATTGTAGCTAAATTTCACCACGAACCGCATGTAAGTTTGACGATGGGACTTTAATGGATAAATATGAAGGTTTGAAAAGCGTCGAAACTACTTCAAATCTATTATATTATTTGTACCCGTACCTAACTTCTGAACTGAAAACTACTATGCCGTTGTCATGACAAAAACTACTTGTTAATATCTTTAAACAACCAGAGGCCCACTTAAACTTACATGGAGCCGATGACTTTCTGCGTTGTTACTGATTGGCTTGTGAGAAAACATCATCAGACACGACGGCGCTTATACATTACAAAGTGCGACATATTTTTCATATCAATAAACGCAGTGAGGTATGAGTGATGTATTTAGGTTCGATCTGATATAAATGAGATAACAGTGTAACAATGACGTTCATGTGAGATTGTGTCTTTGTTAAAAATTATTCTAGCAAGAATGAAAGAACTGTTTTTTACGTGATTACCATTAACAACTTCCTCTTCTTCCTCCTCTGTTTCTGTTTCCGTTTCCGCTTCCGATTCAGTGTCAGACACGTAATCGCAGTTCTCTTCTATCCACGAGTTGTAATATCTGTTTGCAAAGGTACTTTCTTGACAATATTAAAACATTGCTCACATCGACAAAGAAGTCTAAGTAAAGAAACACAGGGTTATAATATTACGATCAAGTTATGTAAAAAGGGCACAGACAATCTAATCGCAACGTAGATAAGACTTTATCATCATTGAAAGGACCAGTTTTCCTTGATGCAACCGAACTAGCTTTTTATCAACGACGCGTTACATATTGAATCATAAAACATAAAATGGTTTGTTTTAGAGCTTTTACATTGTCTAGCAATTGGAATAATTCATTTCCGTTTTTGAGTGATCACTCTTTGAACCTACTAAAACCATGCTACATCCACGAATAAACCTTACCTGACAACATTCCTGTGGTCCAATTTTGTCAACATTTTCACCTCGCCAACCAGCCTATTCATTTTATCACTGGCTCGGATTCGAACTCGTTTCAAGGCATACACCTCACCATCAATCTCATGCCTAGCCTTGAAGACAATGCCGAAGCCTCCCTGCCCAATTTCCTCCACCTCCTTGAAGCCAGGAATCCTACAGGAGGGCTTCACGAGGCTTGTTTGTCTCCCTGGCATTCCAACTGGAGACGTGGCACCTCCTGTTGTCGTTTAAACGAGGAAATAAATAGTCATTGGCGCTGTGACTTATCAACTATCTACATGTATAATGTATTACACAAATGTCAGGATTCACCAAAACTTTACAATCATCACAAACTAAAGAGTCGGTACACAAGGTTTAAAGTTTCAAAACTTTTTAATGGGAAAAAATAGGAATTCTGCACACCTTTCTTGAACATGATGACTTCCTATATGGTGAGTTTGTTGTTGGCACAGTGTCTGTTTACCTGTAAAAAAAGACTTTACGTAACGGAAGTAAATGAGGAGGGGATTCGCAAAATAAAAATCAACAAGTCCTGTACAAGAAATTTGTATTATTTTTCATGTTTATGCATTTTTTATTTTTGCCAAAAGGGATGCACTATACATGTACATGTACTCATGTAGGTCACACAGATACAACCATTATACAGCAATTCGTCCATGCACGTGTTACAGCCTTTTCTTTTATATACCCAACTCTGTTCTCTTTAAAAAAACATCATGTTTATTCTTAAAAAGGTCGATTATCTATATTTTATCCTCACATAGTAACTGAATCTCAATGGTTGAGACCTACGAGTTTTCAAAATGATCATCCCTAACACGTTGTCAATATCAACAAGCATTTCATGGAAATCACGTGCAGAAAATTCAAAAGATCGATTAACCAATGCACTCTCCGGGCTCAAGAAAGATTTTCGTTGGCCCTCAATCTGTCCAGTGTCATTGGTAACTGACATATGTGCTACGTACTGTACATTATAAACTACGAAACGTAATACGTAAAGTAAATAATTTACTACCAAAGCAATAATTGTTACAGTTATTCAGTTATGATATACATTTGTTGTTGTTTATCTAGACAGTTTTCGAACGTAATTCTCTTCCCTGAAGTAATAGATAAAAAAAGAAATATTACTATTTTCGACAACCGTTTGTATCCAGGTAAACTTATAACATAAATATCTATGTTTAACAACTTGCTGCCTTTGACCGCAATCACTGTATTTCTTCTAACTTTGCATTTTTTATCATTGACTACACAGTAACTTTTGAAGCAATTAAAGATCCATTATCAGAGTTCAATATTTTTCAAAGTAATTTTTACTGTTTTCCTTGTATTTTTTTGCAAAATTTTGCGACCAACTTAGGGAAAATCGGACCAAAATTCATTACGAAGGAGATAATTTATCAAAATTACCGAAACGGCAGCCGACAAAATGGCGAATCAGGTGTGGTCATCTCACAACTTCCGGTTTCTAACTATACGCTTGAAAACCGTCCTTTTCGTGCCCGACTAGATTTGTCTTTTCTTTTTCTCCGAACTACTAGATATCGTTGCTGCCAAATTTGATACCCGTCGAACGCAATTACGGTAGTTGAGAGAAGATGTAGATCCTACACGCATAATGATTACGTCACCAAAAGGGGGTTAGTTAAATGCTATGCCCTTTGACAGAGCTCTGCTCTTGGCGTCCAAATAAGTTTGTTGTAGTTGATAAACAATTTCTTTTCTACAGAGTGATAAATTTATGTTTTCAATAACTAAATTTCATCCCAAATCGCATGCAAGTTCATCAGCGAAAATAAGGTTTATCAGAAATAGGGAGCTCGAGGGTGTGGTGAGACAGTGGCGGAAAGGAACTGTCGGCTGGACTGAGTCCTAACCTCGATAGAGTCAATATGTTTTTGTTTACAATTTTATTCCTCGGAGCGCGGTCCAATTTAATCAGTCTCCACACATTTCTTGACACATGAAAGACTTATGACGGATAGACTTTTCATTTTTGTAAAGATGGGGTACATCTAATTGAATGTCAATCAGTCTAAATAAACCTAGTCTCAATATTATCCGTTTCACACCTATATATTCTTGAAGCGTAGTTAGACTCTGCGTAGGCCTATTAAGAAACATTCACAACCTATTATACCCTGTCCCCTAAGCTGTTCAGTAAGCACAAAGCGATTATTCTAGAAATAACCCATTGATGAAAAAGTAGAGTTTCACTTACGTTTTTGGAACGACTACGTAGTCGAAAGACGAAAACTTTTGATTACGAAAACGCGGACAAAAGGAGCTGTCAAATGACGCAACATGCATGTAATCAGTTACCAGCCATGTCAGCTTTCAAGAAACACTATTTCTTCGAAGAAATACGGTAGTCTTTTATATAACAAATGTTATCATGTAAAAGTAAAACGGTGTTAATCAGTCTACTGAACACAAAGCATCATCATTCTAAACATTGCGGTAAACCTTCCAAGGTTCTGGAGAATCAGAATATTTAATGCAAGGTTATTTATGCGTTTAAAATCAGAGGCCGATGTAGAAAATGTTGCATTGGCCATTATGATTATCGACCACACGTGTGACGAAGCTTCAAACTCATAATCATATGAAATCACAACTTGATACACTGAACGGTATGCCTCCTCCCAATGATTTACTCACAGATTGGCGTCTACATCTGTAGCTGATATTAATATCCAAGCATTGAAATCAATAACGGCCATGATTTGTTTCAACAGTAGTTCAGAAATGGACAGCGATTTTTAGAACGATCGCGCCGCCATTAGCGCATGCCCTTTGAAAAAGTAAACAACGCTGTTTGGAGTTTGGGATCTATTTTTGGAACTTCCGGGGAATCCCCCTCTCTAGCTGGTTAAGAGAGTGTGTCGGCCGATCTTGTCTGTTTGAACCGTGTACAGGGCGTGAGTCAGCGACTATAGTCTCTTTCTATAAATGTTTTCCTCGAATTATCAAAGGTCCTAAATAAATGATTTGTTAAACGAATTTAATTATTTTTGATGAAATTGCAAATATCTTATCCTTTGCCTGTGTCTTTTTTATGACATTTCGAATGTCGACCTGTATGAAAATATGAAGTGCGAAGTTGAAAGTGATGAAATGACTGTATCATAGTCGAATAATTGTCTGTTATGTAAATGCAAATATAATGGAAATGAAAGTTAAGGTACTGGGTTGACTGATACTAGGCATATGTGACATTTTTTGCAAAATTCGTAGTGCCTCAAACTATTCGATTCTCCTTGATCAAATGACAAATTCCCCACTAACATCTCATCAATAGAATTTAAAACAATTAAATATTCATTTGGAAAACTTTTTAAGTGACATAATTCAGAACTTAATTCATAATTCAGCTCAAGTTAAGAGCCGTATGAAGAGAATGAAGATTTTATGAGTGCTTAGATAAAGCATAAACCACTGATAAATGCATTACAATTTAACATCAACGACGACTAATGAGATCAGGTGAAATAGTTTTAATTCAAAGCAGTTTTTTAATTCTTAGATATTACACTAAAAAGATAACCTCTTCCGAACACGTGAACATGTTCATCTGATGTATATTTAAGACCGCATTAACTCCATGTGGTTTCAGAGTGAAATTGAAGACTCCTTTCATAGCAAGTCTGATATTGCTGAAAGTAGGTTTCTGTAATTTTCTCGTGCGTCTGCATGCAAGGACTTAAGTCATCGAAAGAAATACATATCACCCGTTTGTTTCGTATCTCACGTGCAACATGTGAAACAATTTACAATTCCAGGCAGTGCTACTCCCAGTCTGATTAAAATCAACTGTGATTCGATGGAAAAAGTGTTAAAATATTGTCTCTAGTGGGGTTTGAACTTCAACCAGCCCGGCTTTCCTCTCATTCACAGTCTGAAGGCATCCCTATTACCCGCATGTTCTGACGCAAACTCATCTAGAAAATCGCAAGGGGTGCAGTAAAAGCTTCGATATCATGCTAGGAGCAGGTAACTTCAGTGTACCATTCGTTATACAAAATCGCCGCTAAACGCTATTTAAAAACGAGGATGTGAATGGATAGCTTATGACTGGGTTTGTGTGCGCTAAATTGGTCATAGGAACATGCGATAGAGGTGGATGCATTCAGACCGAGACGGAGAGGATCTTCTGGCTGGTTCGAGTCCCGATAGAGACAATATTTTTGATATTCATTCCTCGCAGTATGGTTGATTTTAATCAGACTGTGCTACTCCAGGCTTCTTTGAAAATTTGCATTGGCTTTGATATGTGCAAATGTACCTTTTAAATCATTCACTCGACTTGCATTCTATTCATGTCCAATATGCAAAACACAAGAACAATAAAATGAAACAGAACAAAAATAATTATTTATGTGCTGCAGTTTAAGTCACATGACCTATTTAATAGAATCACTGGGTTTATAAGAAAGTACAATATTATAACATATATTTTTATACTCCTTTTTTTAAACTTTCAAAGCCGCATGTTTAATTAAAATCCAGTGAATGTACGTCTCTATATATCACCGTTGTTCGTTTTATTTTGGGAGTTTTTGATGCAGCCTTAGAGTGACACAGAGTATCTTTCTTAAACAATTATTTGGTTTTGATAAACTACAAAATATCTAATATGCTGATTAAAGTTCATATCGCATCACTGGATTTGCAAATATATCCATTTATGCATAATATCTCTAAAATGCTTGATTTTATGGAAAAATCAAGAAAACATCTCAAATACGTTTAATATTCGAAATTACGCATCCAATTGATCTACCTATTAGTTACAATACCTAATAAACACTATCAAATCGAATATATCTTCCTGTAAGCTTATGACAAGGTTTCAAAATTACGTTTGGCGAATTTGCGCGCGCCACTCGAGCCACATTGTCCGGTTTTCGATCAAAATCCCGACTTTGAATGGCCGTATTTTCGCTCTAATGTACTGATTGATCTTTAACTTGTTATTTTCAGTAACAGTTAATGGTTCCCGGTGTAATAACAACGATTTCGAAATTTGACATATGTGATCCTTTCAACATACTCGGTGTCTCTTTAAAACCAACGAAGAGTTCTTCTTGAAGAAATCATATCAATGTTGTTTTAATCTATTTCATCTTAGCATCATTTCCATTATATTCTATTATGTTCTAGTTAACTGTAAATAATGCTTTATAGTGAATCGAGTTTGAAACAAAACAAATAATTCCCAAGACTCAGATCTTGATATTAATAATTTAAAAACAATATGCAACAAAGTATACAGCCGGTTTAGAAATATTTATAATGTTCAATATAAGCATACTCTTTTAAAGCAGGATGTTAATTCATTCGGTTTGTAAAAACAATGAAAGTCAACATGGATTACACTAGACAGCCCTCTAAGCCCAAGGGGAGTCTCCTACCACCAGCACTGCTTTACTCTGCACTCCCTGTGAATAAAGACAATTGGAATCAATACAGTTGAAAGCAAACAAGTCATTAACTTCCGCTATGTTCAACGATCCGCATCGATTCATGGCCACGTCTGATTACAGCTTACATAATCAAAGATCAAACAACCGTGAGTCTTTGGAAATATGACTTGTCAATCACGGTTGTATCCATGTTTTTGGTCGAGCAACATGCAGTATTTTGTTGTATTCTGTTGTATGTTTTGTGACTCCTAATAAATTGTTTATGGTGGTCCTCTGCTTCATTATGATCATCATCTTGATCGTCATCATCATCATCATCACTATCATCACCATCATTACCATCATTACCATCATTACCATCATCATCATCATCATCATCATCATCATCATCATCATCATCATCACAATCACCATCATTATCTATGCCTGGTCCAATGGTCATATAGACGATGGGATGTTCTTCACGGGTTCACGGACTGGAGGCAACTGTGGAAATTCTTGAAGATAAGGTATGGCATCGAGATTGTTTGACATTAATAGAAGTAGCACATCATCATAATCGTCGCCTTCGTCGTCAGCAGCATCAGCTTAATTGTCGTTATCAAATTTACATTGTCTTCATCATCAACGTCCCCATCAGCAGAAGCATCAATACCTTCAAATGTCAAAATCATGGTCTTCACACTCGTCCTCATCATCATCACCATCATCATCACCATCATCATCATCATCATCATCACCACCACTATCAGCAGCAGCAGCATCAATACCTTCAAATGCCAAAATCATGGTCATCACACTCGTCCTCCTCCTCATCATCATCATCATCACCACCATCATCATTATCCTCATCATCATCATCATCTTCATCATCATCATCATCATCATCTTCATCATCTTCATCATCTTCATCATCATCATCACCACTATCAGCAGCAGCATCAATACCTTCAAGTGTCAAAATCATCGTCATCACACTCGTCCTCCTTCTCCTCCTCCTCATCATCATCATCAGCAGCAGCAGCAGCAGCAACAACAACAACAGCAGCAGCAGTATAAAAATGGGATAGAAGTGGTTACAAAATAACTTTCAAAATTTACACAATAAGAAGTATGTGATACGATTTTTTAGGAAACTATTGCTAATTAGAGACTAACGTTAATGCAATAATATTGCACGCGTCAAATAAACGTTAATGCAATAATATTGCACGCAAATAAAACAGTTCCTCGGTAAAATAGATACTCATTCATTGTTTTTGCCGAATATCATTTCTGTCTGACACTTTCTCATTTCACGAGATGAGATAGAAATGATATTCGGTTAAAACATCTAAATAGTCTATTTATTATACAATTTTTAAAACGCCAGTTGCCAGACATCGGAAGGCAAAGTTCTGCGGTTGTGCAATCTAAATAAATTTAGATCAACAGGTTTTATATTTGGTCATACTGTTGTGACAAAATAAAAAATCTGTTGATCTAAATTTATTTAGATTGGCGGTTGTGATGAATGTTCTACTCTGCTCACTGCAGTGAAAATATGGATTATATGACTTTCTACTGTTTTTCTTAAATCATGGATTAAACTTTACTGTAAAACCCTATATTTCATTGCTAATTATATAATAAAAAGATATATAATTTGAGGGGAACATTTAGATCTCAAAGAAACATTTTAATCCGACAATGCCATCATGGTATGGCAGTCGAGGGTTGATGTGACCGGCAATAGGCAAACTGTCATATCATAACCTCTATTTGTCATTGAATTTATCTGAGGATGTTAAAAAGAGGTTAAGAAAATATCCACAAATGATATTTTATTCATTTCTCCGGATCTTGTATCCCTCTGAAAATTGTCATCAGCATGCACAGACGCATTCTCTCCCACAGAGGCAGATCAAGTCATGTTGATTTAGCCTCTGTTCTATTACGCCGAAATCCGTGAGTTCCGGCAGTTTCCCCTGGCGGAAAAAACTATCATCTCAATACATTTGAATTTCTTTATCAAATGACAAGGCTTCTCGCGTGTAAATGATGGTTCATAGCACCATGCCTTTGCCTTGTTTCAGTAGCCAAAATGATGATTTAAGAACACCGTCGCTGATTCATTGCACAACTAATTTTGATTGCCTCCAACCAGGCATCTCCCATTCTATCCCACAATCTCGTCGTAATATAATAGAGGCTAAATCAACATGACTTGATCTGCCTCTGTGGGGCGAGAATGGCACAGACGATACATACCGTTATATATAACTTGGCTCCGTCTATTCATGTTTTTGGCTCCAGGGCCGATACGGATTGAATTATCGTATGTGTAAAATGCTCCATATCATTTATAAGAATGTGAAAACAATTTTATCAACTCGCAGGGTAGACAATTTAAATAATATCGCCTTTGTCTGACTTTCTCGATAGTACTGATAAAAATGTGATATATACTCATGCTAGGCCCTATTTGCCAAGAATACTATTCCTCTTATAAATCATTCAAAAGAATGTGTCAACTATTGTATGATCAAGAGAGTAAGGTTACGTTACAATACCTAATAAACTAACAACATGATTAATTACACATTGGATTCATACACATGCAAAACAATCTCTCAACGTTTCAATATTGTTTATGTTATTACCTTAGCATACACATACATGTAACTTACCCTGCCAATCAAATTAATGGTGTGGGGTTTTTTCAAATTGTTGATGCTTTGTTTATTCATTGATTTTTCGAAAGCCTGAAAGTTAATGCTCTGTCATTTGATATTGGCGTTAATTATTGATAAGGCTCCTATATGAGTCCACACATGCGTGGATATAATGGCGCGATGGGACGGCATTGGAAGTCTTTTTAAAGAAATTCTTATCAGTATGCGTCGCCTCGATGGTGAGACCTTAGAAAGGTTTTCTCCCCCAATTTCCTAGTCTGTGAGTATTTGTTTCAAGTCTGATTTCCATTCCTTTTAAATTATAGTCTAGTTTTGTGTATTTCTAATTCTAAATCTGGTAGATGTTCAACCAACAGTGGGATTTATGTCCCTAGTCAGGATAATCATCGATAATGAATATGGGAATTGTGAGAACTGATTTTACAGCCATACTATAGGTCTCGGCTCTAAAAGAGGAAGTGATTTTATTTGCTTTTCACTCAGTGAGTCTTATAAGTATGCGTCGCCTAGATCGATGACACCTTTAATGGGTACTCGTCCGAGCTTACAAGTCTGTGAGTACTTTTGTTTGGTTTAGCTTCTTATTTCCATTCCTTTTAAAATGTGTTGTTTTTTGCGCATTTCTGATTCTAGATGTGGTCAATGTACAAACAACTGTGGGTTAGAAGTTGATGACTAAGAATGTATAGAAAATATGTTTATATACATATATTCAACCGACCTTACTTGTTTTAAATAACCAAGAAAAAGTTCCAACTAATCTCTAATCGGCAGAATCCAATGAAATATTCATTAGGAAAGATTAACCTAATTCAGAATAAGATTTTATATATAATTCAGCTCCTGAAAGGAAAGAGCTGTGTGAAGGGAAAGATGATTTTATGAGTGCTTAATTAGATCACCAAAAGAAAACAACGTTGCCACTAACCTTTAAGGGCGGCTAAATGGTAAATGCTCATTTTAAGTTTTGTAGTTCTTCGAATATATACTCAAATAAATCTTATTATTTGAGGATGTTCTGAACAGGTGAACATGTACGAACAATGTGATTTGTATGTGACTGCATCAACTCCATACCACAGGCGCCTGTGTCATTGCATGTTCAATTGTTTCCGCTTAAAAAAGGATAGAAAAAAGTTCTGAGACAACCCCGTGATTTCAATACCTTCATAGTTACAATGTAAAAAAAAGGCAGGAAACTTGTACCTAGTGCTAACTACTCCTATGCCGTTTTCGCCGACTTCTACACTTATGTGACATGCAATCGATTAAAACTTTGTGCCAACATATACTTAGATGTTATACCACTAAGAACACCACTCACGGAACCGATCAATACTTTGTAGTTATTTCTGCAAATCGAACGAAAGTCAATTTTCACGCTCAAAGTATCCATCTCGGCACAAATGGCTGCCAGAGGGTAGGCTGTGACCAAAAGAAAGCTTCACATTAATGATTCCGACCAATCACAGGACACACCCCTCCTTCTGGCAGCCATTTGTACCGACAAATCTCATATAACAATTAGATATTGCTAAAAGTAAACTTTGTGATTTTCCCGTGCGTTTGAAGGTAATAATCTGTCTGAACGCAATATTTATGGTTACGTCGTTGTGGCGTCATTGTCAGTAAACAATGAACGGGTGTCTTTCTGTGTTATCACTGTGTTTGCGAAAACCCTTTTGGGCTTTTGTACATTATCACATAAACAATGTATCTTTTCTATCTTTTTCATCTTAATTTCATTATCTATTCTATTCTATTCTATTCTATTCTATTCTATTCTATTCTATTCTATTCTATTCTATTCTATTCTATTCTTCGAAAAATGAACCGATCGACAATCGCCAACAAACAGAACATCTAGTCAAGTCAAAGAGTTTATTGTATTTAAGGCCTCCGGCCCATATACAAATGTACATAAAGAGTTACATAATGCAAATAATACATATACATATAAACAGTAATACATATTTCAAATATTTGCTAACACAATGACAATAAGAGGATCTTATTTCAGCTCTTGGGGCGAATCTATAAACACATATGTCAAAATGTAACGAGCTAAAAGCTGGTTATGAAGTATATTCAACGTTCAATATTAGCTAACTCTTTTAAAGCAGGATCCTTTTGTCAATTCAATGAAAGTCAACATGACTTACACTCGATAGCCCTGTAAGCCCAAGGGTAGTCTCGTACTGTCAGTACTGGGGTGATTCAGCTTTCTACTTTACTCTGCACTGCCTGTTGGAATAGAGACAATCATTGAAATCAATGAATGTCAATACGGCTTACACTCGACAGCCTTCTACCACCAGCACTGCTTTACTCTGCATTCCCTGTGAATAAAGACAATTGGAATCAATATAGTTGAAAGCAAAAAAGCCATTGACTTCCGCTATGTTCAACGATCCGCATCGATTGGCATCTTACGTGTTACATCTGGTTACAGCTTACATAACCAGATGTCAATCAACAGCGAATCTTTGGAAATGTGACAAATCAATCACGGTAATACATTTGACTTTATATTCAATATGTTATCTGTAAATATTTTATTTCCCGATGTTATAGATTGTGTGACGCTAAGATAATTGTTATATGATGGTGCTGGTGGTCGTCCTCCGCTTCATCATCATCGTCATCATCATCATCATCATCATCATCATCATCATCATTTCTGTGTTTATCATTCACTTTTTATTGGCGACGAGAACACAAGTTGATTCACTGCCAGTTCAAAGGCAATATTCTACGTAACACTAAAATGAAATGAAACGAAAGGACACATATGCACTTATTTTGATCATGTATTACTCTTTTGGTGAGACAATAGTTGTTATATAAAATTCATATCACATATCACATATCACATATCATGTGTTTTATCTGTATAGTTTCATAGAAACACGTGGTTCTGATGACACTGAAGCGGGTTATCCCAAGGAAATCGGATTCGATTGGGATGGAATAGTTTACAAATTTACCAAATTTACACACTTTGAAGTATGTCCTGCGTTTTGTCTTTAAACTCTTCCTATTTTGAGACAAACCCTCGCTATCACTACGGAAATAAAATTTATATACTCGTTTCAGATTTCATAAAACACACTTCCAATGATTAATAGTTATCTTATGACTTCAAGGGTGATATTATGCTCTGTCAAAGTAACAATTGTCTCATTTGTCATTGATAAGAATGTTCTCACGTCATCATATACTGCTCGGAAAAATGAACATAAATACGATAGTGAAAAACAACGTTTTATCGCACAATGAACAGATTTGTCTATTCGACCAAAGACGGAAAACTGTCATATCGTAACCTCTTGGTAATATCACTATATACACCATCCAATTCCCACAGGGGCAGATGAAGTCATGAGATGTTGAAACGGTCTCTGTTCTATTACGCCGACTTTGTGGGATAGAATACAATCAAAGTTAGTTTTGCATTCAGTGACGCTGTTCTAAAATCATTATTTTGGCTACTGAATCATGGCAAAAGCATTGTGATATGAACCACTATTTAAATGCGAGAAAAGTTGTCATTTGATAAAGAAATTCAAATGGATTGTGGTGCCTTTTTTTTCCGAAAGAGAAAACTGCCGGAAGCCACGGATTACGGCGAGTTAGAACAGAGGCTGTATCAACATTTCATGACTTGATCTGCCTTTGTGAGGAGAGAATGACAACATCCTTGGCTGTGAAAAAAGGTGGCGAAGAGATGTCAACAAATGATATTGTTTTCATATCTACCACCATAGCCTGAACTTGACGAAGTGGTCGTATTCTTCATTTCCGAAACCTCTAGTTTTCTTTGACAGGGGATGCTTAAACTCTTATCCAAATAAAAATCACAACATCTTGACTTAGAAGAAGACAGACTGACAAAGGACTATATTAAATGATAGTTGATCTGGTTATTGAGGCTGTTTGGCCTTAGGGCTAATATGGATTTGCGACCCGAGTTTGCAGTATCACTGTGTATAACCGTACACCGGAACTAGCGAGGTGTACGGCGGAGAAATGTTGCTAGCGAGGAGCCGAAATCGAATGTTAGGTAATATTTTACTTCATAACGTTCAAATAATCAACATCATGTGGTAATTTTAGCACACATACTTAGTAAAATGTATGTGCTTGTCATTCTGTATCCAAGGGGCAGTAACAATGACAGTTGCGAGTAATGCTGTTGTTAGTAAAATATTTGCTATCTCTGACTATGAACAGGATATGACATTAGATAGTTATGTCTCGGAAAGCTATTGACATGATAATAACATAGAAAAAATTGTTGAAACGGCGTTTATTGCTTTTTAAGTGATCCCGTTTGCCATCACAATCCTCGCTAGCAACATTTCTCCGCCGTACACCTCGCTAGTTCCGGTGTACGGTTATACACAGTGAATATGTATGTGCTAAATGCTCCACATTATTGATAGGTATATTATAAAAGTTTAATCATCTCATGAGATAGACAATTTGAATAATATTTTTGTCTGAGATTCTCGATCATTCTTATATAAATGTTATACCTCTCTCCATTTAAATCAACACAATCATTCTAGACCTTGGTTTAGAAAATATTTTACACACTAGCTCCTTTGTTTTGTTCGAGTATTCATTTTTCATACCAACTCATATTGTCTGTGAAATGTGCGTGCCAAGGTGTTCATCAGACAAAGCGGGTGTTCATCATGAACACCCGGGATTGTCATGAACACCTGATAGTGAAACGATGATAATTTGATTTCTGAAATGTTTTCAAGTTCAAAGTTTGCATATCAAATATACTCACTAAAATTGCAATTTACCAATACAAGACATTTACAAATTTTGCACTCAAAGCATGGGTTCGAACGTGTGACCTCTTGATTTCAAGCCCAGTGACTTATCCATTAGACCACGGAGGCCGGTTGAAAATACATGATGTTTTTCATGACCTCATGATTAAATTTATTAATAAGAATTAACATCACCGTGAATGATTATTTATATATTTTATAAACTATTTTTAAAAATCATTTGTACCAAATATTTATATTCATATTAAATTAAGTTTTTTGTTATTTGTTTTCATATTAATCTATTGTGGCAGCTTTTACGGTCCCGCACGGATTGCACGTGCAGCACGAGAGGCCCATGCCAATGTCATCTACATGTACTTGAAATAGACATTGTTTCTCCAATTAGAGTCAATGTTACACCTTTTCATTATATATGATAAAGTTATGCATTTCAGTATTATCAAAACTGATGTAATGTTGAAAATGAATTAATATAGCATTGAGCTAGTGTGTAAAATAGTTACCGACCTCGACCTCGGGTTCAAGTTAGATGAACCCTCGCGCACGTGATTCATGAACACCTCGGCCTAACGGCCTCGGCGTTCATGATTCACGTGCGCGAGTGTTCATCTAACTTGAACACCTCGGTCTCAGTCGGTAACTATTACATGTATCTAATATTTCATTCAGAAGAATGTGCCAATTACTCCATACTCAAGATATAGGTTTATGTTGCTATACATAATAGTTAAACTAACAACACAACACAATGCCACATACATAACAATCTCTCAACGTATCAATATCGTTTTTGTTATCAGAAGAATTGTAAAGAATATCTAGCATTCGAACTTAAACCTGCCAATCAAATTAATGGTCTTTATCGCTCTGGTTATGCCTTGTGTATTTATTGATTTTACTCGAAAGCCTGAAAGTTAATGCTCTGTCATTTGATATTGGCATTAATTATTGATAAGGCCTGTATGTGAGTTCGCACATGCGTGGATATAATGGCGCAATGGGACATTGGAAGTGTTTTGCAATTAATTCTCATCAGTATATATGCGTCGCTTAGATCGGTAGAGACCTTGGAAAAATTCTCCCGAGCTTCTAAGTCTGTGAGTACATAACTTTTGTTTGGTTTTTAAATCCATTCTTTTGAAAATTTGGTTCATATTTGCACAATTCTAATTCTAAATCTGGTCGATGTTCAACCAATAGTAGGATTTATGTCCCTGGTCGGTATCATTATCGATAATCGATAAGTGAGTGGAGGGAACTGATATGTGATTGATTTTACAGTCAGACTAGGTCTCCCGCAAGGATAAGCATTTACACATGAATGAAATGGTGTATATTTTGAAAATGTGGCCTAGTTACTGATCAAGGTGAGCCGAATGACATGGCAACTAAATATCTAAAAGAGCTTATCGCAATGCCCCAATTACCAATATAATGAAACTTCAAGTAATGGCAAACAAATGGTGTTCGTTCCTTATTCCTCAGTATCGGTGGGTCTCCTGCTAGTGGTTTTCAATAATACAACAAAGAAATACAATTAAAATCAAATGTTGTAGAAATATACAGACTACTGGACATTGTGTCCAATACTTTTGTATGAACATATATCATCGTTTGATGAGTATAACCTTTGGAATGTGACTCGTTCAACGCTGTTAGTTTTTGAATACCACCTAGCGTGTTTGGAAATCAGTGACTTAATGTTGTGGATGGATAACCAGTAAATGTTGAATTGAACACGATACATTTTCATATGACATATATGAGTTAAAATTACGTTCTTTTTCCAGGTGTGTACATGAGAATGAAGATCAGGCCTCGACAAGGAATGTCACAGAGGTATCTCGTCAGTCTCACACTGTTTCTTATCTGGATAATCTACGCAGTCGATAAGCTGTCCGAATCCTACGAATCCAATATTGTTACGAAACAAGTCTTCCATTCCAAAACCATTGCACGGAAAATCAAGACAAAGCGCCTGCTCTACGAGGAACATCTGAGGAACATTGCCAAGTTGATCGTTGAATGGTTCACTGTTACTAAGGAGCATGACATGGACAAGCTGTTGAACAAACACAATTACATTTACATGCTCAACTCCAATTTGTGTGAAAATACCGATTTAGATGTGTTGATAGTTATACACAGCGATCCGGCTAATTATGCACAAAGAAACATTATTCGGGAGACTAGCTGTTCATTGAATGGGATTGTTAATATGAAATATGCTTGCATCTTTATGCTCGGGGAAAGATACGACGAGCGCTTACAGACACGTTTAGCACAAGAGGCTTTAACTCATAGGGATATTGTTCAAGGAAATTTTTTGGACACATACCATAATTTGACTTTCAAACACGTCATGGCGCTTCACTGGATTACGTCACGGTGTAGTGATGTCAATACGATTGTCAAAATTGATGACGATGTGTTCGTTGATGTTTTCAAGTTGGCAGGCTTTGCGACAGAAACTGGACATTTTAATAACACATTTTATTGCCCGGTTCTTCGGTTTGTAAGACCGAAACGTTATGATGGAAAGTGGGTGACGCATCCAAAGGAATACCCTTTTAAGTTTTTTCCTCATTATTGTGCTGGTATGTCGTACATAATATCAGCGGATTCAGCCAAAAGATTGAGTGAAGCGTCCAAAAATATAGGTTTCTATTGGATAGACGATGTATACGTGACAGGTATCCTTGCGCTGAAGGCAGGAATTGGACATAAACAGTTTGCAGCACAGGATGGTGCCGTCAATGCTTTGTTCCTTGCGAACGAGTCAAATGTTCATATAGATGATGGGATGTTCTTCCATAGATTCTCAGAATGGGGCCAACTCTGGAAGGGCCTCAAGCTGAGATACGGCTTGGAGACTAGTTGACGTTAATTACTTCTTCAGCAGTCACATCATTATCATAATTGTCGTCGCCGTCGTCAGTAGTTCAAATGTATTATCGTCATTGTCATCGTCTTCATCAACAACAACACCATCAACAAAAGAACCAATATCGTCAAATCCATCGTCATCATCATCCTCGTCATCATCTTCATCATCATGATCATCGTCGTCGTCGTCGTCGTCATTATCACCTGCATCATAGTCGGCGACTTCGTCGTAACATTGACACTTCCATCCATAATACCCAAAGAACTGCTCAATGACAATCTACATCTGCGTATCTCAAGTTTGTGTACTTGCCAGTGATTATAATTGCAAATATCATGTTATTTGGGTTTTGTTTGGATGTCAATAAAAAAACAGTACCAATGAAATCAACGATTGTCCATGTGTTTAAAGACAATTTTCAAACCATGTTGTTGAATTGTCTGGTCACTGGCATACTTTCAAAGCCTGGCAGGGTGAAATAGACAGATGGGGTTGTATTTTTTAAGTTTCTTTAGTTTCCATTTAAATGTTAAATATTGACTCCTTCAGAAAATAATCAGCATCATTAAATTGATTAAGTGCAAAGGAACAAATATGCATTATGCCGAATCTCTAATGAAAGATTTTATAGAGAAAAAAGTGTTTTCAAAATTTCGACCCTGGTCACTTCAATGTCGTGCCCAAAATCTAAGGGTGAACTGTTTGGTTTGACGTAAGAATATGTTCCTGTTCCTTTGTGGTCGATTGCAACAGATGAAAATATGATTGTAAGAACATACCGGTGACAATTATGGTTATGATTTTATTCACTTTTACCATTATATAAGTAATTATTAATTGTTTGTGTCAATTGTAATGAAAGTCGAACCTGAATGTGGCATTATACCAGCATGATGGTTCTTGAAAGGTTTTAAAAGACGTTGGTCTGAATGGCACGATGTGCTTGTTCAATTCAATTTGCAACTCGAATATGATGACAGAATGTATTCTGTGTTAACAAAAGCTGATGTTAGGGGACTTTTGGCATTTGGACGCATTTAACCTAAATTTGAGTGAAATCATTGAGGAAGTCGTTACGCTTCAACATCAACACATGTCAGTGTTAATAAATGATTTTCAAATTTGTATTCTATTGTGTTGGATTCAGTTCTTAACTAAGAGTTGCAACGTTACTGTATTGCGTGATTGTGTTAAAGTTCATTTGATCTGCTTAAATTGTGTAAAATTTAGACATGCAATTCCTTAAAAGGTTTGTTTGATGATGAAAAGCCTTGAACTACCAATGATACTTTTATTTATTTATTTATTTATTTATTTATTTATTTATTTATTTATTTATTTATTTATTTATTTATTTATTTATTTATTTATTTATTTATTTATTTATCCAATGTCAAACTTGTTTATGTATGTTAACTATATACATATATGTCGTGTTACAAATTTATGTACTAAAGTGTTATGTATATTTGACAAATACATTTCAACAGATAGATGATATATATTTCAAACAAATCATATTGTGCATGTGTTTATAACGATGTGCATAAAATGATATATTTGAAATGATTCTTTTTGTAAATCTATTTTTTTTTACATTTTTTAATCGATTACTAAAAGCCAGTTTGGAATCTTATTATATCCCCCAACAAAAACTACTTTGGCTTTTTTGCTAAATAATATGTACATGTACATGAACGTTTAGTTTTTACTTGAATAAATTTTCAAATAACAATCTGACTTATTTCTTATTGTGCTTTACGATCGAGGTGTTATTACGAAGAGACATTTCTGGAGAGGACATATTAAACAGGCATGATAAATATATTTATTCATATTGTTCTGGGTACCAAAAAGGTCAAACAGTTTTTAATAACATAAGAAAAGCAGCCCTTTTTGGATAAAATCGACTTTGTTGTATGGGAAGAAGTTAACTGCTTCAAATGGTCGTGATTTTTATAAAAGAAGTTATACCAGTCTGAGTGAAATAGACCTAGTTCCAAGGAATATCATTTTCAAAATATAACCGGTGGAGAGGAAACCTACCGACAGTTTCTCGATAGAGTTAACTTTAAGTTTAAGCTTTAAATCCGCGGAACTAAAGGTCGTATACATTCTGTATACATTTCGTGGAGTTGATAATGTTTAATCAAGATGGTCTTAAAACTCGATAATGCTATGATGTTTATTAAAAGTGTTCCTTACTTCTTCCATTTTTACCAAGTAGTTATTTAAACTCCTGGGTACTGTTCGACAATATGTTCACCTAGATAAAAACTTGAATTAGCTACCCACAATTGGTATGAAGGATGTGTACCTTAAGCCATTTTGTTAGTTGTTGGAGTCACTTATACTGATACTCTCGATGTTGTCATTTGACCGAGAAATACCGAGTTTTGTTGAAAAAATATCATTTTAAAGCTATTCGAGTTAACACAGGGCACTGTGGCGGCGTGAAGTCACAAAGCAGCAAGAAGGAAGCAAGGGGTTGATATCACTTATTTGTAAACTGGCCTAGTGACCGCAGTGTGCATATATAAAGACCATTTAAAATTTTCCTTTAAAAATTATCATTTATTTTATATGTCACTTGGAATGAATAATTGAGATGTTTTGAATTTATTACACAACATATGGCATTTAGGTTCGTATGGACGCAAAACATATCCCCGACATTTTGTAGTGTCTCTTGATATCCTCTACTACGTACCACAATGTGTGTCTAGATCTTAACAATTCAAATACCTATTGATTTGTCAGGGTTGTAGAATGACAGAAGTTGATATATGGCATATCAGGTGGCGGGATGATCGGGTACTCCTACATTATCATCTCGATTTTCACTTCAGTTTTAATGTATTCCTTTGTCACTCTTTGTTCTCCACAAATGCCGACTGCGTGTGAGTGTTTTACTTATTGATCTGTAGTTTGGTCTGAGTGTTTTAAAACTGGGCGCTGTTCCACTTTACGATCCTTGATACGAAGTACTAAGTTACAAAAAAAGGAACGGTCTTTGCTAATATTTTCCTCTGTTCCGCAATTCTAGACCAGATGCCGTTCTTCTGACCTACCTGTGATAAGATTAGTTTAGCAAGTTAAAATCATTTAGAATTAAATTAACTCATGTTCTATTTATTATCACAATTATAGTCCATTTATATAGCGCTTAGTGACATATTGCCTCTGGTCAACGAGTACAGAACACTCCCTAAGGAGAATACAACCATTCGCCTGTCAGGCGCTCGAGGTTCAAATACCATCGTATCATACCAGGTACCCATTTACTGCTGGGTGGACAGAAGGCACGCTTCGAACATTTACCTATTATAAAACTTATATGACTCGACTGCGATCTTGGCTAAAATGAGAAATAAAGATCTACCAGACAGTGTATTAGTACACTTTGCTACAAGCAGAATTTGAGACTGATATATATGCTTATAATTTTTAAATGTTGTCATCATAGCTGAGCATCCTACGTATATCTTGTTTAAAGTCTCAAACAGAGAACATTTTGAGCAACTTGTTTAAGCTATTCAAGAAAAGTATAAAAGGAAACAATCAATCAATACAACAATCACAATTTTTAAAGAAGTACAAGCCAATTGTAACCAAGGCAGTTTTTCACGTCCTTTTGCTCTCAAATTTGATGTTTCAAGCTAAGCTAATCAGGACATTTGCTTATTTGGCCATATTATTGATGAAAATATATTGATTATTCTTAACAGTTACCTGCAGTGAATAATGGACCTTTAAGATGGTAGACGTCTTCTGACGATATGGAGCATCTTAAGAGTTGGTTGTGCATGTGGAGCACGGTGGTGTAGAGGTTAGCGTGTCTGCCTCTCACCCCAACGACCCGGGTTCGAATCCCAGTGGAGACACAAAAGATTTGTGACTTGGGTCGAAAGCTGTGTTGTGTCCTTGGGCAAGGCACTTCATCCACATTGCACTCAGTCCACCCAGCTGTAAAATGGGTACCTGGTTATACGGGTGTGCTGTCCGAAAGGGACTCTCAGCGCAGGCAAGCAGCTTTGAAAAAGTACAATCCGTCAGGGTAATAATGCACATTAGTGAATCGTCGGTGAGCAACTTACAAAGATGGATACTTGACGTTAAACTTATCATTATTATTATTATTATAATTTGAAATATATAAATATTGAAATATTGATTGTTGAAAACTTCCAATCAAAGAATATCAACAACGTTTGAATAAACGTTTATCATTTGATTGAGAACACTTAGAATGAAACAGTCTTTGATAAACATATATCCGAATCTTCCCGGAATTCTGTCACAGAGTAAGCATTGATGTTTCCTTTATCATATATAGCAGCTTTCAATTCTTGTCTTCAGAAAACAGTACCGGTTTATTAATTCATGTGCAGGTGTTCCTGCGTTGTTTAACGCCTGTTTTTAAACATTAAATTGTCAACATCTTTGACCCTCCATATATCAACCGCGAGAACAATTTCTTAAGCGTGTGTCATTAATCTTACATGGGTCTTCTGCAAACTGATTACAAAATGCGACATTTTCCTCTTCCATGCTTCTGTTGTAGAAAATTAGTTTAGTTCAACCTTTGCGAATTCAAGGAGAATATTTATCAGGTTTGATGGTAATTGGTAATATCCGTCGGCTTTATTATGCCGGGAATACTATCCAGTGTATGATAAAAACGAATAACAGCAACATAACTGTTTTGACTTGTAAGAAACAGGCCTTTGCTATTCCCAAATATGTGCTTTGCTCATCTCAGATCACTTACAAAATAAGTTCACAGAAAGATTATGTAAAGTATCTAAGTTATTTTCTAAAATACTTATATAAACATTCTTTAATCTTTAAAGGGGCAGTAGCACGTTTTTTGATAAATTTATATTTTAAATATTTCACTTATAATTGTAAGTAAATGCTAAATGTATCATATTGACAGCGTCAACAATCTCATTACACAAGCCAATCAGCCATAGTCAGAGGACAAAGAATGAGGCTTAACATAAAATCCATTGGCGGCCATTTTTGTGTGAACACCTTTAATTCATTTTTGTAAGAGAAATGAATCGCATGGCTGAACTTTACGTTATATATTTGAATTATTACTGCTTCATTTAGTTTGAATACATTGTCTTTCAATTGGAACCATTTATTTTCATTTTCCTGACATCACCTTATGTTCCCCCTAAAAACGTGCTACTGCCCCTTTAAAGGGGCAGTAACACGTTTTAGGCGGAATATAAGGTGATGTCAGGAAAATGAAAATAAATGGTTCCAATTGAAAGACTATGTTTCTAAACTAAATGAAGCAGTTATAAATCATAAATATAATGTAAATATAAAGTACCCATGCGATACCTTTTTCTTACCCAAAATGAATTAAAGCTGTTCACACAAAATGGCCGCCAATGGATTTTATGTAAATCTTCATACTTTGTCCTCTGACTATGGATGATTGCCGTGTGTAATGAGATTTTTGACACTATCAAAATAAATTATTTAGCATTAACTTACAATTATAAGTGAAAAATTTAAAATATAAAATTATCAAAAAACGTGCTACTGCCCCTTTAATGTTAATTAATATCTTACCAATTTCTAACCAAAGATTTAAATGTGAAAACAGCATGTTACGTTTTTTTCATCACTGCCGATGATACATCTTTAAAGAAGTCCTCTCCATCACATGACTTAACGGTAAACGTGTCAGTTATTCTTTGTAAACTGCAGTTTAAACTTCATTAGAATGCATTCCGGTCTGCTGATCTTGCGGTTACTTGACCTTGTATGGTCAAATCAGAAAGGGGTTTTAATATTTCAGTGTTAGTAAACCTAGCCTCAACAATACTCTCTACACTCCCGATATTGAATCTAGTAAAATGTAGTAGCAGGTCGTGTCAACTGATCGTTCGCCGACCCGCTACTACATCTTGCTAGACTGCAATATCGGAGTTAAGCGAGTTTTAATTTTTATACTGTGATTTATTTTTTCAAAATTTGTTTGACAATTTGATAAGGCTGATATCGTGGTAGAGTCAATATCAAGATGATCCTCAATTGTTTGATTTTCCTCATTCTCTCCCCACAGAAGCAGATCCAGTCATGAAACGCTGATACAGCCTCTCTTCACTTTGTTGGATAGAATTGGAGATGCCTGATTGGAGGCAACATAGTCAGTTGTGCAATCAGCGACTCTGTTCTAAAATCATCATTTTGGCTACTGAATCATGGCAAAAGCATTGTGAAATGAACTACCCTGTCCATACGTAAAGCGTCGTCATTTGATAAAGAAATTCAAATAGATAATGGTGATATTTTTTTCCGCCAGGGGAAACTACCGGAAGCCGAGGATTTCAGCGTAATAGAACAGAGGCTCTATCAACATTTCATGACTTGATCTGTCTCTGTGGGGAAAACTTTATTTATCTAAGAAAAAATCATGCATCATGTATCACAGCAAGTACTTAGTTTTTGTGCTAGAATGATAGATGGCAAATTACTTATTAATACCACAACATACCTTTACAATTATTATTGAAGAATCACGAGTATCAGGTTCGCATCGATATTGACGCCATTAATAATTCTCACCTATTATTTTGGCTTCGCATGCTTGATTGTCAATAGTTAGCAATCCCATTCAAATTGCCTTTTTTTTCATTTAACAATAAATACATTCCTGGAGACGGAGAAATGAAAGTTATTCCTGATTAACGATAAATAGAGGATATCTGTCTTTTCTTGACTAATACCATGTTTATCTCATCGAGTGAGGTAGAAAGGTAATATTTTCACGAGTGGCGCAGCCACGAGTGAAAATATTTAACTTTTCTACCTCACGAGATGAGATTAACATGATATTTGTCAAGAATTGACAGATATTCTATTTATTATATGATGAAATCCTACTAATTACGTCAAAAAACGGTCAATTTCATGTTGAGCGGCCGCTTGGAAGAGCCCGTCACCGCGGTAACAGTGTGACGTCATAGGAGAATTCATGACGTCAGACCATCGTTACATGACGTCAAACTCTTGAACTTGGCGTCACTAGAGTGGTGATAAAGTTTATCACCACTCAGTGGAGTGACGATAAAGGTTATCGCCACTGTAGCCAGATAGAGGGTTTATTTCACTGATAGAACAGAGTATCTCACCCTCATTCATGTAATAAATAGATAGTATTATATGGGTGTTTTCATATCACATTCGGTATCAGCCCGAGACCCAAATATCAGCCCGAGAGCTTTAGCTCGAGGGCTGATATTGGTCGAGGGCTGATACCGAATGTGATATGAAAATACCCATATCATACTAATTTTATCATATATACTTACCAAACAAACTACAAACATTTTTAAAACTTTAATTCATAACATTAACATGTGGCTGATTTTATCCGTTTGGATAACTAACACAATACCAATAAACATTCAGCTCCCGAGCCTACACCTCTTGCGACTTTTGAGTTCGTTTAATCTCTTGTTGATTTTTCAAACTAGAAAGAAAGGTATCAAAGTAATAATCAAAGCGACAAATCCTATCTGCAAGTGACTGTGCACAGCGTTTTCGCGATGTCGGCCCCGTTCTAACGTCAGCTGTACAAAGGGAGACAACTCTAAATTCCTCGCGACTTCGATCTATTTTTTGCGTTCGTTGCCTAGGGTTCCACGTTCAAGTCCCTTGACGACGGGCTGATACAGGTTTGTGCCCTTGACGACGGGCTGATACAGGTTATCTGCCCTGCGGGCTGATACAGGGTGCTTGACGAAGGGTGTATCGTGCATTCAAAATCTCTGTATTTATAAGCAAGTATATGATAAATATGAATATCAAATTTATAAAGTATTGATAATTATCACCTTTGAGGTAAACAACATGGTTTTATTATATACTCATGTAATCTTATGATAGTAATACAAGGGTGCAATACGGAATACGTCTTCAAATTCCGTATTGCACTCCAGAATCCGTATTGCACCCCTGCCGGTTCTACTTTTTTTAAGCTTCGGCAATTCACGAAATTTTCCGTACGTAACAATCATTTTCCTAATTAGAACACCGGATTTGACGTATCTCAATGCATTGGTAACAAACCTACTTTTTAATATGATATTGAAGAATAATAAAGTGAGAAACTAGTGTTATCGTTAGTAAAGAAACTGCAAAACACTATAAAAAAGGAAATCCTAAACAAAACTCAGAGAACATCGCCAGCGACACTTGGCCCTTATGACGTCATAGCCGACACTGATTATGACGTCATTTCCATGGTGACGTCGTTTGAAAGGATCCCGTCGCTCGGAATCCTGAACTTACGTTTATCATATTCAGACTTTATAAATAATAACTAAGGATAAACTTTTATCACTGTATTTAGTTGTCACACTTGAGAAAAATTGCCTCTTTCGTTTAACTACGCAAAGTAATGAGAAAATAAACAGATAATTGAGGTATCAAATCATCAGTCGAGCGTGTCATAGATAATTGCCTTCTTTGCATTATGTATCAATGCGCAGTGCGACGTCTCGGATTATTTAAGCAATTCAAAATTACTTTTAAAAAGGTTAAAAAGAGAGTATATAATAAATACAGAACGTCATACGTCTGCATTTGGGTCGTTTGTATTGAACTCGAAGATGTCATGTACGCGGAGAAACAACTCGTTCTTCGAACTCGTTGTTCCTCCGCGTCCATGACATCTACTCGTTCAATACAAACGACCCAAATGCACACGCATGACGTTCTGTATATTTACATGCATATTTACAAATTACCTCATCAACATTCACGAGTCATTCAGTAAGTATCAATTATCAACAAATGAACATGAATAAAAGTCAAATAGAGTTATTCTGTAGGAACACAATTCGAAGCTTTACCGACAGGAAATTAAAAGTAATCAATTTTCAAAAGCAAAGTGAATAAATTTAAGATATTTTTTTCTGAGAGAACTTTCCTCTTTGCTAAAGGTTATTTTCCCGTCGTTGTCCTGCTTATCATAATGTCCCTATCAATAAGTTATCTCTACCTTTAGAACACGTGAAATGGGGAATATCTAAAATAGCATTAGTGATCTTAGTTTTTGTGGTGTTTGATGGGAAGCTGACTTATATACAAAATGGCTTAGTATCCTTAAACCTCTTTCCAAAACGCGTCAAGTTCAATACATGTGATAGAGGGGGAAAAGGTAAAACGAAGTATGAAGGAACCTAAGAAAACGTGCCATTGTCAATCTTCTAAAACGTAAATAATTAAAACTTACGACATATATGCACATATTATTGCAACAAAAGGTTTTCAAATATCTGACGACAAGGGCGGATCCAGGATTTTTAAAAGGGGGGGGGGTCCCAAAATAACTTTTTCTCCACTCAGTGGGGGGGGGGGGGTCATGCGGGGGGGGGGGGGGGGGGTGGGGGGGGGGGAGGGGGAGTCCAGGACCCCTTATTCATGGATTTGAAAGGGGGCGGGTGTTGAAAAGGGGGGGGGGGGGGGGGGTCAGGACCCCCTGGACCCCCCCCCCCCCTGGATCCGCTAGTGGACGATGAAACGTATTTACCTAAAATACCTTATGATGTAAGCACTAAGGTTGTTGTAAGCCAATCTTTTATATCTGACAGGCACGCATTCAGCTACTTAGCAAACAAAAATAGTCCAAGCCGAGACCTTTTATCGTAGTGAAATATGAAAGAACTAAGAAATAATCATGCTCGTATTACACAAGAGATAAGCGTATGATGTTACGGCTTGAGGTTCTTGAAAGGTAATATTATCATTGTATATGCCTATCGAGATAAACTGTGAATCGAGCCAAGTCGAAGCTAGGCTTCGTTAGTTGGCTATATACATGTAAGATATGCAAAATAGTTTATTTAAATCTATATTTAGATGAATATAGTATATAATTTTTCTTTGTGTAAAACGATGCGAGTATATTTGTTCTTTTTTTTAAAACTTGAAAACCTTTCTGTATCTATTCAAGACAAATTTCAGTATGTATAGACAAATATGTATATTCGGGTCGTTAACTGAAGACTTGGAGGCGTATGGGAATATTTTACAAACGCTTCATTCGCCCTTTCGCGTTTAACAAAGCGTATCTTGAAACATTGATCAAGATGAAGAAAATATGTTCAGTGAGTCAGTTTAAAGTTTATAGAAATCAAGCTATTGCACCGATAAATTGCTGTTCTATATGTTGCTATTTTGCTATTACGTTGATTGTATTCATATAAGCATATATTTGTTAAATTATGTATTTATTGGGATAATGAAGTTATGATTTATCAGCATGTTTGGTTTCCAAGGATTGTTGCGATAATGATATCTATATTGAAGTAAGGGTCCATCTCGATTATGTACTTGTTTGCTAATTTAGTAATTCAATTCTCTCGTAGAAGAAGAACAAGTGTTCAAATATTTCGACTTCACTACTTTATGGTGTACATGGCTGTCCTAGCTATTACTTACACTACACAGAAATTATCTTTGTGGTTGACATAATTCTGTGCATTATTTTAAACTGGAAATTTCTGTTATATCTTACATTTCAAAACAGTCGGATAGATAGTTTTCAGATAAAACAATATTGAGCTTAAATTTCCAATGTAACAGAAGCTTATATTGTGAAACTACCTTAATCACAAATGTCTGTATCCTTCAGGTTCTCTCCCAAAACTTCACACACATACTCAGTCTCATATCTGCTCTATACAGACAGGGTACTGAATCGTTGACGAATGGGTTTCAAGGGAGGGATGCACTGGACGCAGTGGGTTCAAGTTTCCATTCTTTTTTTAAAAATTAACTGCACGCCAATAGGTCACTAAAAACACACAAAAGATTTTCAAGTTTAAATATGGAAGTAATGTAGTCAACCCTATGTAGAATATATATAAAAGAAAGAGTAAACATCGGCTTGTTCGGACTCATACTGCTTCTTGCGTATTGTGAACTCAATACTCTGTTATCTAGCGATGCCTCTTGTGAAAATCTTATAGAATACTACTTGCGAGTTTAAAAGGAGCAAGAAATGAGAAATTTTATATCACTCCCATTGGCTGATTTGAATCACACTATGCGCATGCGGACCGAGACCCTGGTACCAGTTTACCGCTATCGATGAAGAGCATCATTTGATTGGCTTGTTATATAGCGGCACGGGTTTTACGTGGACGGATATCAGGGGATAGGTTTGAACATAACGCGAAGAAATATATACGCTGATGTAGCAGGATGATTCGGACTAGATCAATCTGTCAAGTTTGTATATTCTTGAGAAGGCCCATATTGGTCTTAATGAATTCGTCGTAATGAAGAAGATTGATCCACTCCAAATCATCTGATAGGAAACCAAGCCTTAATAATACTCGCTAAACTCCGATATTGAGTCTAGAAAAGATGCTGTAGCAGGTCGAGTCAGCTGACCTATGATCCTCCAACGTCATATGTGCGAATGCAAACTATTGCGGCTTGGTAAGACAATCTTAATTAGTCAATTCGATAGGTCGGCTGACGCAACCGCTACTACATCTTGGTAGACTAACTATCGGAGTTTAGCGAGTATTATTGAGGTAAGGTCTACTTAGACTGCAATGTGAAAGGTTAATGGCAATATTCTCAAATCTGTTTCAAAGTATGTAGTGGTTCTTTAAATCAATGGATTGTTACTTATCGTTGCCTAGCTAGACATGTTTATCTACCATTGGTCTGAAGGTTAGTGACAAGTCTCTGTTTACTTTCCTTTTGGGTTGTGTGCTGTCGTTTGTCGATCGTTAAATTGTACATCACGACTAGCTAATGACTAAACAAGCTTACAAGACAAGATGAAGAATATCATACATGTACCTTCCACATTCAGATTTCGTCCTTAAAGTGACACAGAGTATCTTTCTTAAAATTTTATTTGGTTTTGATAAGCTACAAAATATCTAATATGCTGATTGAAGTTCATATCTCATCACTGGACTTGCAAATATATCCATTTATGCATACTATCTTTAAAATGCTTGATTTTATGGAAAAATCAAGAAAACATCTAAAATACGTTTAGTATTTGAAATTATGCATCCAATTAATCAACCTATTAGTTACAATACCTAATAAACACTATCGAATCGAATATATCTTCCTGTCAGCTTATGACAAGGTTTCACCATTACGTTTGGCGAATTTGCGCGCGCCACTCGAGCCACATTGTCCGGTTTTGAATGGCCGTATTTTCGCTCTAATGTACTGATTGCCCACTTACTTGTTATTTTCAGTAACAGTTATTGGCATGGTTCCCGATGTCATAACATCGATTTCAAAATTTGACATATGTGATCCTATCAGCATACTCTGTGTCACTTTAACGTTGATGGCTACTGTGATGCTGTTTATTAAATGAACACTCGATACTTGTAGGTTTCTTTGATATTACTCAAAAGAAAGATGTTTATATCATATAGTGTATCCTGCTTGTACTAATGTGTTTTTGTTTATGTCAAGTGCATGTAACAATGTACATTTACCACAAAATCCAATATAAAAAACAGTTGATCTTTACAACATGGTTATGATCTAGTACTACATTGTTCAAAAAGCATTATGTACTTACAGACTGGTGTGGAATAAGGTAGTTTTAAACCTTTTATTCATTTTAAATCTACCGGTATGGTTGAAATAATACGATGAATCTTTGAATTTGGAACATTATCATTTAACTAGTAAACCATACATTAATTTGAGAATTATGATCAAGCATTTCCTTTATACAAACCGTCATTACAATGTAACGCTTCAAGCAATGTGTTGTTCTTTTTACCATTTTACAAACCTCTGTTGACACTGTCTACACATTCACAATTGATTTCACAGTACACTGTGCTGACAGTTTGTAAAAGCCCTTTTAACAATACGTGACACATATTGAAGATACACTTTGGCACAATTGAAGTGTTGTACTAACACCATTCACTATTGACAAACTTCTTTAAACGGATACTTGTTACATAAACGCCCTGTATTCAGAGCTCTGGTTGGGTGTACTATTCAAAGCGCAGTACGAATAGAATAACACAACATGCTTTGAAGGCTTGAGTGATCAAATTTAAAAGGACTTTTCATCATCTTGATTTTATTATATGCCACAAGCAGGATATCTTTTCGTGAAGTTGGAAATACATTTCTGCCAATCACCTGATACTCCGAAACGACAAGGTGTAGATTTCAGATTTGATTGATGATCAAGGTCAGTATGACACATGTTCTCGTATAAATCTATTTTCAATTATCGATGTAGTTGAATGTTAATATCTGATGTATATTTCACTATAGCATATATACATATGAATGTGTTTGTTCATATATGTTCTAGAACATTAATAACAGTGGCAATGTGTGTCTGATCAAATGGTTAAAATCGGATAGCTCATATTTTTGTAATATAAATTATGTTAATGTCAACCTGTGTGTCTTATATATATTAGATTCTATAAATAATGAACGGTTTCGTTAATTATGGATAGACATATGTGTGATAATGTTGGTGTTTATGAATGCCTTTAAATCTTTGCATAAGTATATTTACATAATAAGAAATACAAATAATCTGGATTTACAAGTTCAATATTCCGAAGAGATGCGACGTTTCGGTGTAGATACTTACAACGTTATTGAGCAAATGAAAATATTAAATACCCTATTACTATTTGTATTTCGTCATTATACCAACTTCTAAAATGCCACTGAAATAAACAGTTATATATATACAGATGTTCTACAAATGATTGCCAATGCTGTATGCCTTTATTGATTATACATGTGTGTTTGTGTGTTCATGTGTGTCTGTGAGGTCATGTTATATGTGTATCTGTATGATTAATTACATTCACAATGTCCTATTTCAACAAAGACACAACTATACTAAAGTAAATCAAGCAAACTATGACACTTAATTAATCTGTCTACGAGCATATCATGCCACATGTTGTGTTAACATTAATTATTAACTTTGATTCGACTGGAAAGCTATGATTAAAAGCCGCTCACGGGAATAGCTCCCCAATCATTGTAGCCATATTGAGGTCTATGTGCGCTGAAGGAGAAATGTAACTTTTATTCAAAGAGGGTGGGAGAGATGCGATATCCTTGCTTTGTCACGTACTGTTCAAACCGGTTGTAAGAAGTCAGGCGGGTGCATTTCATGGGAAAATACTTGATGTGAAACTTTAGGGTCCGTATGTGAAAAAAAGATTGAATGAAACGACACCCTTTCATTTCATGGAAAAGTGTTTCCAAATGTAAGTAAAATTTCGTTTTATCATTGGTATTCTTTTTTGATGAATTTTGTTTTTCACTCTTTACTTACTCGCAGTACTAGTCAGGATTATTAATTGGTATGAATGATTTTTGTTATGTATAGTTCGTTTCCTCGTTGCTGTTCTTGTTTTGTAAACGTGGATGATTACATTAATTCACTTTACATCATCATATTACTGGTACTGGTATTAATACGGTATTCTATTAAATGTGTGTTTTTTATATTATTATAGCAATTCTAAATTCATATGAAATAATATAAACCTACAGTGATTAAATATATATATTGTAATTTACATTCAAGTCGTCAGATAAGATACTTCATTTTACGATCTATAAGGTTTATTTATGCTTGATAAATATATCACTATAATTTTATCAGATATACCTAACTTCGAAATACTACTTTGTCTAGATTTCAACCCATTTCAATAGCTTTGTTTATAATAGGGGATTTTAAGACAAGAATCCTACTTTGATATGAACATTCATTGTGACATTTTATCTCTTTTTTTGGACGGGGTTTTATAGTTCAGGTATTTAACCGAGTTACCTAGTTCAAGTTAATCGCAGTCGGGTCTCTTATATTCAAGAACAATGCAGGTTATACTTTCCTTGATCAACCATGCGTTCATGTCTTTATTGCAAACAGGGCACTATTTCGGGTTGGTTGGTCTCATGCTATATGCAAAGGCAAAATATAACTTTATCATGATGACAAAATGTGAAAGGGCGAACGGGGGCTTGTGTTATAAGTTTGATTTTGCTAAATAAGTGATTTTATACATTTTCAATTTTTAACATCTTCAGTTAAGGACATTATATGCATGCAAAACTTATAGGGTAGCAACACTACTAAGATGAAATAATGGTATTAAGGCCTTAATATCAATATAGAATTTTGCTTTTATTTGAGAAAATACAACTAGGTGTTTTTTCACCAACAAAAACCTGATATTAATGATATTTGATGCAAGGGTAGTCTGTAAAGTCGTGGAAGAAAACATGTTAAAGATATATTTGAAGTTTAAACAACTAAGGCACGTCAAGATAACTTCAGCTCTATGCGGTTTTCTAGGATTTAGATTTTGATAATAATAAACTCCTTATTTAGTATTTGATATACATGTGTGTTGACTTAAACTGTAATTTGTACACTAGATATTATTTTGTGTTTTGCTAGCTATTTTTAGTTTTAGAATAATTGACAGCGCCTGAAACAAAACACCTTTCCAGATTACAAAGGTGAAAAGTTCCCTGTTTCTGTGACCTGATTATCATATTGCACATATTTCTGTTTGTTGTATTATGTAATATTGACAGTTAAAGTATATATGCAACAATATTCTGTGTGAGGCGACGTTTCTCCTTAGAATTAATGTTATAATTTGCATGGATAACCACATAACACATACCATATACTTCCGCTTACTAACTTACCTAGTAAATATATGTGTTGATATAGTTTGTAAATATATGTGTTGGTATAATTTATATTTTTCATGCCTGTTTTTTTACATAAGGTACATGGAGAATCTCACCCAAGTGTCTTCTGATATCATAAATATCAACACGAATTGACAAATGTAACAAATATCCGAGGCTTGTCAGAAGGCACGAGGGTGACATTATATATTTCATCACGTTTGCATTAAAAATTGCATTTCTTAACACTGCACTACTTTAAAAATCCTAAAGTCGTGATGTAATAGCATTATGACATCGTTGTGTTTATGACGCCATAGCATAGTGACATCATTACTGATGATGCAAAAACGTTTGTAATGTCATTTACTTGTGACTACAGTGCATTGTCAAAAATCTTCTGTCGAAGCAATATCCTCTGTGAAACACAGTTTTGGGTGATATATAGAGAATCTCACCCAAGTGTCTTCTGATATCAAATATATCAACACAAGTTGATAAAAGTAACAAATATCCGAGGCTTGCCGAGGATATTTTACTTTTATCAACGAGTGTATTATCTGATATCAGAAGACACTTGGGTGAGATTCTCTATATATCACCCAAAACATCACATGAGCATGAAAAATGTACATCTTTGATGATTGCAGAGCCCTAAACCTTCTAAACCAGTGATGTCATAGCATTGTGACGTCATCATGTCAATGACGTCATAGCTTTGCGACGCCGTTTTGTTTATGACGTCATAGCATTGTTACGTCATTACTGATGATGTAAAACGTTTGTGATGTCATGTATTTTCTGATGACCGGGCATTGTTCAAAATCTACTGTCAAAGCGATATCTCCTAGGAGATATCGCTTGATCTTCAACAAGCGATATCTCCTGTGAAACACAGTTTTGGATGATAAATACATGTACATATCAAAATGTACTTTAGGTATCTAATTTTCACCTGTTGATGATATTTGTTAATAGTTTATTTTGAAATGAGTCTCTTGCATTTTCAGTGAATCCATTTCTTTTGAATCGGACCCTTTGCTTTGTTCGCATGCTAAAATAGAAAACTCAAATAGCAGATAAGTTCGATAAAAGTATTGTACATACACTGTTCTTTATTAGTCACTGACTTTGCTTGGATATTAGAGTACAATTTATATCATCCTAATTTATTACACTTTCACTTATTACAGGTCATGTCTCAAGACCTAATCACAGAGATTGTGCGTTGAAACGTTTCATTTAAAGAATGAAACACAGAAACTGGATTGGATGTTCAAGATCCTGTCGAAAAATGACTTGGAAACATCTTGGGTTCATCATGTGTTACACAGGGATTCTGATTGTTGTTATTTTAGTAAAAGAAAGGTATGATACGGAACGACTCGAGACAAACAGTGAATTGAAAGGATATAAATTTGAAGAAATTGACACTTTGACAATTATGACAAAAACTCACGACATTCAAATGAATAGTTTCGACCAACAAGCAAAACAGACAAAAGGATATGACAATCAAATGAAAAGTTTCGACCAACAAGCAAAACAGACAAAAGGATATGACAATCAAATTAATAGTTTCGACCAACAAGCAAAACAGACAAAAGGATATGACAATCAAATGAATAGTTTCGACCAACAGGCAAAACAGACAAAAGGATATGACAATCAAATTAATAGTTTCGACCAACATGCAAAACAGACAAAAGGATATGACAGCCAAATGCATAGGTTCGACCAACATGCAAAACAGACACACGGACTTGACAATCAAATGCATAATTTCGCAAAACTAGCAAAACAGATAAACGTACTTGACAATCATAGACATAGTTTCGACAAACTAGCAAAACAGACAAACAATCAAATTCATAGTTCCGATCACCAATATGCCCAAACTGATAATTCCTATCCTGATGTGAGAGCAACATCTAAATCTGGTTTTGCAATTCTCCCAAAGACCGCTTCGAATTCTCTGAAGACGCATTTTCAACAGGAAGTGAGAACGTTCAGAAAACCAACTGTAACTGCCAAGGGCGGACCATGGACCATGGACCGCATTCAAGAATGGTTCACAATAACTGACGAGTCTACAAAGGATCCTATGTTGAACAAGCATCAATACATTCTTCATCAAACATCGAAAGTGTGCAATCGACAAATTGACTTACTAATCGTTGTTCATTCAACAGTTAACAATTTCGATCGGCGGAGGGATATACGTTTACATTGGGGTTCGGTTCATCACTTCAAGAACATTTCTATAGGAACAGTGTTCCTGTTGGGTGAGTCACGTGACACACACGTGAACACGAAAGCAGCTGCAGAAGCTTCAGCAAACGGGGACATAGTGCAGGGAAACTTCATAGATTCATACACAAACTTGACATACAAACACGTCATGGCGCTTCATTGGATGACGTCACAGTGTAATGACGTAAGAACTGTCGTGAAAGTAGATGACGACGTTGTGATAGATATATTCAAACTTGCATCTTTTTCAAAATCGGTCGGGCATTATGAAAATACCCTCTACTGTTCGATGTTTCGGCGGATTCCGGCTATTCGTGACCCAAGAGATAAATGGTACACACCTTATGACATGTACCCTTTCGACTTGTACCCTGAATACTGCGAGGGCTTCGCCTATATAATGTCAATAGCAGAAGTTCGCTTGATGTATAAAGCATCAGAAGAGACGAGATTTTACTGGGTCGACGATGTTTATGTTACAGGCATACTTAGACTCAGGGCTGGTATAAACATTAGGGGTTATACAGCGCAACACAGCTACACCAAAATGAACAGAATCACCGATTCGACGGAAAAAGACGTTATGTTTTACATCAATTACGATGAATGGCAGGATGTGTGGCATAAAATTTATTCCCAAAAATATCGTTATTAAAATTGACGTTTTATTATCTTTTCAGTCATTCCCTACCAACATTTTCATTCTTTAAAATCTCTTGCATTACAACATTTTTTTGTGCGTCCCTTGGATAATACTGATTGAGTTTTAGTAAAATTAGTTATGCAGTCAACGTAATTGTCGGGAGGTCAAGCATGATCTAACCTGGGCCGTGTATTTTGTAGTTAAAGTGTCCTGCGGGATAAGAACATCTTCTCTGTAGACGAAATTTGCCAAAACTAACTTTGCCATCAGCTTACCCGATCGAGGTAAGGTCTTGTGGTCGAATGGGTGACATATTTGTATATTCAGTTCCACGGAAAGCTTCTTCTTCGCCAATTGGAATCCCGCATGGGGCAACTGGGGGAAATTCAGTTGGAAGAAGAATAAAAACAGATTGAACCCATAAGAAACTTATGTCATTGTTTTTACAGTAATCAAACCTCAGTGGGTAATAAACGTATCTGTAGATTTAAAAAAACACTCCAATGTTATAGAAATATGGAAAAGCTTTGTAACAAACCATGACCTTCTCACCCTGGCGTGATAGATTCGCTAACAGACTCATGATACCTGCTCTGTTGTCATGAATAATTAAAATTGATTGAACCAGAATCCCCTGATTGAGAGGCAGTCCGGGTATCAATCGTTCATATCGGTTCTCGAGAACTTTCGACCTTTTTCCATTAGCTAGTTCTATTTGGAATGGTTTTCAAGGCAGTGTGTAGTTGTTATGGGTCTTTACATTCTTCGATCACAGGTTTAATTAAATAAAGTTCTTTTTAAGACCGCCCGAACTGGTTATTTGTTCAATACCAATTCAAGGTGATCTGAAAAGAAAGGCAGCTAGTTGACGACCTTGTCTAAACCCCTGTTGAATAGTGAAGCGTCATACGGGTACTTACTGCATTTATTGTCCTACATTTTGAAAGCTTCGGGTTACGGTTATCATAACCTATATCTTGAAATCTATTTAAGACGGGGTCAACCTTTTTCATTGCGAGGAGACATATCATATGTCACCCTTTAATTGCACCATATATAAAGATGGGTAAATATAATCTTTACATGGTATACCCACAGTAAATTGTCAAAAATGAATATTTAAAATTTATCCATATAGATATAACAATACCCCTTCCTTAAACAATAGGCTGCATAGGGAAAAGGAAGAGAGAAAATGTTTAGTGAAGTGTCACGTACTATAAATAAGATACATACATTATAACATAAAGAGATTGTGAAGAGTAGCATCATCCACCACTTATAAATACGGGTAAATTTAATCTTAACGTGGTAAACCTACAGTAAATTGTAGATAAACAATGTTTAAAAGATATAGAGAACAGTACCTTTCCCTTGAACAATAAGCCCGAGGGGAGAAGGTATTGTTATCTTTATACGTTTAAATACTGATGTTCTCTATACTCGTTTAAGTACTGATGTTCTCTATACTCGTTCAAATACTGATGTTCTCTATACTCGTTCAAATATTGATGTTCTCTATACTCGTTTAAGTACTGATGTTCTCTATACTCGTTCAAATACTGATGTTCTCTATACTCGTTCAAATACTGATGTTCTCTATACTCGTTCAAATACTGATGTTCTCTATACTCGTTTAAGTACTGATGTTCTCTATACTCGTTCAAATACTGATGTTCTCTATACTCGTTTAAGTACTGATGTTCTCTATACTCGTTCAAATACTGATGTCCTCTATACTCGTTCAAATACTGATGTTCTCTATACTCGTTCAAATACTGATGTTCTTTATACTGTTTTAAAATACATATCAATTATTAGTAGTGTAACAAGGAAACACTTGAATCAATGAAGAAAGATGATAAACTGGTCTGTCTTGAAAATATAAATGAAATACCAACGGAGTGAATCATGCATGGCTACGTTTAAATCAGTAAGTTCAATATCGATAAAACCAGCTGACAGGTGTAGCCCGTCGAACTGAGACCACACTCATATAGTTTGAATCATTTCACGGATCATTGGACAAGCGTGTTAAGCACTTTGGCTAGGTTTTGAATTGAGCTGTCCTGCAAGCCCTATGTCGTAAAACTCCCACAAATACCTTTTTGAAACGACCCCTTCCTCATTTTAGTACCATCATTGTGGAAAAGTCTTTAATTTATGACTATTGCGGTATAGGGTGGGGGTCCGTTTGATGGGGGTTGTTTGATTACCCGTGGCTCTGTGTTGGTGGAGTTAAAAGCGCTTTCTGTTGATGTTACTACCCCGGTGTTTTACAGTTTTGAGACGTACATTCTCCACAAAAAATTGTCAAATATGTTCACCAATGAAACGAGATACGTAATCTAATTTGATTATTAATGTAAATATTATACAAGTTACTTCAAATCAAGAACTGCAATTTAAATTATTAAACAATTGTAATAACGGTGGATGTCCAGTAAAGACAACAAGTCTCTTGCAAATCGAACTGTTAATGGTCTAAATTAACTTAAAAGACCATATACGATGCTCAACTTGTTTCTGTACATCTTCAGTATACTGACATTGAGATTTATGTGAAGATTCAAGTGACATTTTATGAACGCATCTCGCAGTTTCATTCATTCAGTCAAAATACGATATGTCGTGAGGTAAATGACCTGCGCATTGAGCATAAACTTGTGTATGGACATTTGCGCAATACAAGTACACATATTATTATTATGACCCTACTTTAAAAGATAATGTTAAAATAATTTTTACGTCATGAAATGATTAAAAGTTAAGATTAAATAGATTTAGATTAGATATCATATTTTAAAGTATGTATGACAAAATGTAAAAGCGATCTTTGAACTTCACCAAACATCAAGTTTGCTCCTAGTATGGATGTAACAGAAGACTTTTGATTTTGAGATAACAACCTTTCTGAGGTACTGACGATGATCGTTATGACCTTCATATTTTCAGGGAATGAAAGACTGTTTCTGGACTATTTGTATAGCTGATAAATGTCTTTATGTAAAATATGCCTGTATGCGTTGCAGTGGCATAGGCCACGCCTCAGATGAGTATGAATAGATTCTTCGGATTTTGGTATGCTCTCCCGTCTTTGGGCACGAACTGTATGTGCCTTGTAGTTATGCCATTATCCCAGTTAATTTGCCACTGGTCCCAAATTGCCGCATTATTTTTGTATATATGTCTTAGAGATGGGGCATGTAAGTAATTTGCCGCACAGGACGATTACATAAAACCTGCATCCGAGGGACATTACTCCCCTTGTCTAGTGAACTAGATGGTAAAATAATATAAATATACCCCACAGAACAAAGTGTAGTCATTAAAGGTCTATGATCATAATGAGATATATACCACGAGGGCCACATCATGAAATGAATTTATTATCTTTCTAAACTAACTACGCTCAGCATTCAACTGAGACTAAAGTATCTGACTTATAATTCAATGACTGCCGCGCTCCGATTAGTTTGAAAAAAGATAAAATCTTCGTTTACCATTCGCTAGCTTTTAATATTTTTCTTATCTATTAACTTGAAATAACCTTTTCAAAACTGTAACATTGTACATGTATGCATGACATGGCATAGACGGTATTCGTATTAAAGCAATTACAACATGGTTAGAGTAACCTTTTTTTGCAATGCGAACATCGTCCTATCAATTATTTCTGTAACTCAGTTGATATAACTTAATGAGCTAGATTTCATCTAACTCAGTGCATTATGCATAAGTTTCTGCATCGATAAACACGCTGTTTAAAACATTAAACTTCATTGCTTCACTGCATAATCGACAACCCCCAGTGTATATTTAATTATTGTAACATGAGTTGAAGTATGTATAGCATTTATCATGAAGAAAATCGATAGTTTTTAATAACAATACCGGTGTAATTTATTCGTAACTGTCACGATTAACAGTCCTAGGCCTAAACAACAGTTTAAATATCGAATAATAAAGTATATTCAGGGAGATGTAAATGTCAAATTTAGGCAATATTCTTAACAAAGCTTTGTTGGATTTAATGGTTCTCAATGAAGCACATATAGAATGCAAGGGGAAAAGTAAGCGGGGAAACGATTTGACACAAAAGATCTATGAATATTACTTTATGGTAAGCACATTCGCGTTAAAACATAAAGTCAGTTTTTTCTTTATGCCTGAGTTACACCAAGGTCGTTCTCACTACGTCCTACTCCGTCCAAAATTAAAAGCAAAACGGCCTCGGACGGGATGGAAACGAGTAACGATTGTTTTTATTTTATGCAAACGTGACGCCAGCACTTTCATCTAGTCTTTATCCCGTACTCAGGCAGTTTCTAACACGTTTAGATCGGATAGTATTGCCTGTTTCAGGACGTCTTCAACAAGTTCCATTCCGTTCTTAGACAGTTCATATCCGTTCTAAACTAGACCAATCTCGTTCTTGATACGCACAATTCCGTCCTGGCTGCGACCAACTCGTTTTAAGACAGCTCCTTTCGTTTTCACTACGTCCTGATTCCGTTCTCAGTGCGTCCTAATTGTAAAATCATCCAGTTCTGGCCCGTTTTCAATAAAAATCCAGCACGTCCTTGTCCGTTCTCATAAGCGTTCTCAATTTCAAGGTGAAAACATCATGCCTTCAAATAAGAGGAAGTATGGTCAGAGGAAGGTTGTTCACAGGAAATCAAATACCAGATCCACTAGCCCTGTAGAAGCAATATAGCCGAGGCAAACAACACTTCACATTGTTTCTCTGCTTCCATCACAAACTGTAGGAAACCCTTATATATTCATTATGCTGAGAGCTTCATGCAACTTGCTTCATGTTTCTCTTATCACTTCTGTATCCCGAATGATAAAATTATCATTTTTACTTGTGTATTTACATACCGAATTGCAAAAGTAGTAAGAACTGTATGAGAATTTTGCAAACGTACTAAGAACGAGTAGAACGCAATGAGGACCTTATTAAAACTTTTATGACTGCGTAAGAACGTACTACACACTGAATCGGAACATTTTCAATATGTTACACTTATTAGGACGTACGAACAACTGACTATGGTCGTACTGAGAACGAGTTACACTGAGGCTGAGGACGGAATGGACGGGGTGGAAACTGTGCACAAACGTATTGCAATCGATTCCTGACAGCGCTATGTTCTTACTCGTCCTTAGGCAGATCGAAGTACGGCAGTTCCGTTCGAAGTACGGCAATCCCGTTTCAGTACGTTTGTACTCAGTCCAATTTCAGGACGGAGAGAACGTTGAACATGTCAAACGTTCTGGAGCACCTTCCCATTTTTAGTACGTCCGAGCCAGTTCATAAAGTTCGTAAACAGTTGCCACAACGTCCATTTCGTCCTCGGACAGATCTCAGACAGTTTGAGCCCGTTCTGAGAAAAATCCAAGAACGTACTGAAAACGGGCTTGGTGTAAAGGGGTATTAATCAAACAACGTAAAATAGGAACATAATTTTCAGGTTGCAATTCTCTTGTATTTTGTAAAGTTGTTTATAAACAATAACAGTGCAAATACATCATAAAGTTTTGTTTTCTAAGACAATGACGAACAGAAACAGTTGTTTACAAATATATATATTTTCTTTCTTATGAAGATGAGTTTTACATTCATTTTATATTTCAATTACAACCATCAACCATAAACAACACAAAACGTAAGCTGTAAAACATGTGTCATAGGAAAGTCTATGAAAGAAATTGTGACATCATGCTAATCCGCTCTCTAACGTTTCAAATTAATTTATATATAATTTCTTCATTAAGTAATCCCAGTTACTGAATTCTGTGAAAAACATGTGTTTGGAAAGATCAACACTTGTGATGCCACCCTTAATCACAGAATTTCTTTTAATGGCTTTGTGTCCTTCGAGAAAACCTTTATGGCTAATTTCAGCCTTCCTCGCAAGAATACCAGTGACAAAAATATCATCTATCCAAAAGGAAGCCATGTTTTCAGAAGCGCGAACGAGTTTCCTGGCAACGTCTATTGTTGTTATATAAGCCATCCCTTCACAATAATTTGGAAAGAAAGCAAATGGATATTCATACATTGTCAGTGCCCATTTGCCATATCCCATGGGAAATATCTTTTTCAGCACAGAACAATATAACGTATTTTCATATGGTCCAATAATCGATGAAAAATTAACAAGTTTGTATACATCCATAAACACGTCATCATCCAATTTCACAAGTGTTTTCACGTGTTGACAGTACACCGTCGCCCAGTGCAAGGCCATGATATGTTTGTAAGTAAGATTTTTGTATGAATCGATGAAATCTCCCTGAACAATGTCGTCATACAATTGTGATTCTTCCTCAATCTTCTTCTGATAAAGCTTTGGAATACAGTGAGTCCCAAGCATGAATACTGTGGTAGGTTTGACCATCCCTTGTCTTACTCTCCCCCATGTCTCTCTGATACGGGTTCGCTTCCTGAAGTTACCAGCAGCTGAATTGATTATAATTAGCACTGACTCATTATCAGATGTACACAGTTTACTATTTAGTTGAAACTTGAAGTTATGATGATTGAGTAAACTATCTTTCGGCGCATTCCCTCCGATAGCAAACCAATCGATCATTGCATCGAAAAGGTTTGTCATTGTCTTTGGTGAAAGTCCAAATTTTACAGGGTTTCCTTTCCTTTCAATTCTCAAAATCCCACTACTTGACTGTTTGAGCTTTGAAAGCTTGGAAGCTCTGTCGTCGACTAAAACCGATTCAGTTTTTGACGATACCTTTATAGATTCTGTTTCATTAGACGCACTGATTCTGGATACATCAATGTTAGAAATACTATATGATGAATTATTATCTGATAACTGGTACCTTGAAGCATTTGTCTGTGTCTTGTTGTTTAACCCAGTTTGTTGATGTCCATTGATGCCAATTGTTTTCTGGTTTTGTTCCATCGTTCGTTCATACTTTCTTTGAAAAGATTCAAAGACTATCAGATTGAGCATTAACACAGACATCAGGAAGAAACACGTCACGAGAAGACACTTGCGTATTCTCACACCTTTCATAATCGTTGTAGAGCAACAATAACATGTTAGAAGCAATATCATTATAATTAACCACATGCCGTAGTTTATAATGTCTTGTACAGAGACTAATTGACAGGTTTATGTCTCTGTATTTTCTACGGCGATCGATTGTCTACTTGAGAATCAATTATCAAGTTCATTGTGGATTAAGCTCCATGTCATTTGGTTTGTTTTGAATTCATCAAGGATGAAATGAAAATCCATAGGTTAATTAGGTTATTTCCGTTCCAGGCGAATTATTGATTTCGGCACATTTGTGTGTAAATTTGACATTTTCCACCAGTCAAATAGTGCAGGTATACAATAAGTGTAAAAGACATTGTATGTGTTATGTTTTCACATGAACCCCTTCTCAAAGTCTTTATTGACTCTTTATGAACTCTTTATGAACATCGTCTTTATCGGGTCTTCCCATTGAAAATGTATTTTACAAAAGGAGTGCTGTATCTTACTATTTGATGATCAAACATCAAAGAAGTCGTGATGGTAATCGACAAATGCTGGCTTATTTGTCAAGTTGTACTAACTAAACCCTAAGAACCAAGTCACACATCAGCTACTATAGGATTCCATTTACCTTTAACCAAGCATTCGCTTTCCTCAATATTGTTAATCACTTTTGTTTATTAAAGATTTCGAAAAAGAACTTCTACAATGTTTACATTAAAAAACCTTACGGTATTCACTGTACATTTCAGTATTTATTCACCTTTAAATATTTCTCAAGTGATTCACCTCAAAAGAAAGTCTTTTTACAATGACGAACCTTTAAACTTTGTGATTAACCTGTGATTAACATTCACAGTAATTGCTAATTATTCATTATGATTTAAAATCTTGACGGACGATTTTCCTTCAGGCTTTCCACCAATAATTCCCTTTAATATAACATTTCACCGATGACTCACCTTCAATCGTTTCACCAATTATTCAATTTGATTCGAAGTTTTCATTTGTGATTCATTTTCAAAGTATTCACCAATTATTCACTTTCATTTGAAATCTTTCTCACTGTCGCAGCATTCACAAATTATTCACAAATTCGTGCTTTTATCCAAGGCCTTCACCGATCATCCAATTTGTTATTGTTTACCAATTATTCACCTTCACGCAAGGCCTTCGCCGATCATCCGTTGTCACAGTTTTCACCATTTATTCACCTTCATGCAAAATCTTCACCGATCATTAATTTTAACAGTATTCACCATTGATTCACCTTCATGCAATATCTTCACCGATCATCCACTTTAACAGTATTCACAATTTATTTACCATCATGCATCGTTTATCCACTTCACATTATTCTCAAATCATACACCAAAGTCAAAGCCGATGATTTAACTTTCCACCATTCATTCAATTTGACTTTGATACACCCTTTTGTTTCAAAATTCACAAGTCAATCATTTCCAATGTTTCAACCAAGAATTCAATAAGTTCAGCCTCAACGAACTATTACTCCCCATTTTTATATTCCTCTCGAGATAGTTAACCAATCAATTATCTTTCACGTCAACGGTGATGATCCACGGTCTCTGTTTTCCAACTAAATCATATGACCTTCTATGTCAAAACCTATAAATACACTCCAATGCATTTCTCAATGATAAGCCTTCAATATCCTAGCCACCTTCAAAGTCCTAAGTAAGGAATAATCCAAATCCAAGTGTTCTTCAATGTATATGTTCACCCCCTCCTTTCACTTCAAAGCCGTTCTTTCAATTAACATCGAGTCTTCATAGTGGTTTCCCTTATTAATCAATACTCGTACAGTTATCATCAACAGGCGTAACAAAGTATTTCTTTGTCAGCAAGAAAATCGAAGAAGACCAATGTACGATGTACATTTGTGTTTCCTTTCTACCTTGGGAAACTTCATATAGCCATATACTACCATATTGATTTATATGACCATCATAACATATTATATCCCCTTTTCGTTGTGAAGCTATAGGACGACTATTGATTTTCGCTACTCAAGAGAAAAATAAATTGCTGGATTATATTGATTTGTTGTTAGTGTGGTAACAGATAATATTACCATTCCTTGAAACACCAATGTACCATTGCTTATGTGGTCATAGGAGATACATGCCATTTAGATGTACAATTTAATGAGCTAATATGACCAAGTTACAGTTAGGATTACAATCTCTGCAAATGTACACATTTTTGTACAGATTTAGGGTTTGAGTCCCTTACGATAGTGTGATCCAAAATGTAACAATGTTACTAGAAATGAAGCGAATGCATACTAGACCTTTCATTACGGACGCAATTTTATGCTGACACTACATATGAGAGCGCATTTTCGTTATGCTTTGCTCTATAATATTACAACATGGGAAGGGAGAATAATGAGATGGTTAATCTGGTCTATTTAGCATATCCTGGCAAAATATCTATGAAGGCAAAATGTTTATAACCTTCATTACTTATATCTATTCTTCTCTCCTTAATTGATAAGCAATGGCACTTTACAGTTACCATGATTAATTTGTCAATAATAAAAATAACACTTTATTGTCCTCAGTACATGAACATATTGGAAATTTGTTTTGTGCATTTTGCACCCGGTTCCAGTTGCGTTGTTCTGCCTTTACAATGCTGAGTGTCAAGCTAGACAGCAACAACTCCCATCTTTCAACGTCTTTTGGTATGACGCGACAAGGAATCCGACCCCGGTCTTCTGGGTGACTGAGCTGAGCTACGTCCCCGGTAAATAAATAAATTTAGACCTTAAAATCTAACCGATATGCTTCCTTCTGATTGGACTTAACAGGGTCATGTGACCAGTGTACATTACAACAACATTGAATTCAACACGAAACTGGAGTTTACAAAGTATACCCTCCGTAAAGTGCGAGGTGCTGTAGTGGTAAGCACGCAGGCCTATCACGCCAACGACTCGAGTTCGAATCCACGTTCACATACAAGACTGGGTGACCTGGATCTCGATTTTCGAAGCTCTCTTAGTAAGTAAGTACCATACATTAACATTGACTTACGTCTATCTTAGCACTAAGGGGGCTACACTAATCAAAGACCTGACAGTGTTCATCTACATTGCCCTCAGTCCAACAGACTGTATGAATGATTACCTGAAATAACTGGTGTATTTGGCTTCGTGCAGATGGCTCCGATTCCACTGTAGGCAGTAGGGAACATTATACCGCCAGTGAGCAGTTGTAGATTGGATACTAAGCGTTTAAATTGTACATGTAATATCATTAAGGATTCAGCCTGTCTGAATCATTATTGTAATTGGCGTGGGGTTTGTTTTTTGTTTTGTTTTAATTATACCACGATTTTTGTGAGCAAGATTCAGACCAAATGGCTAATGCTATCAAAGCCAAATTCGCAGGCTGGTAGACCTTGAGGAAAGACGACACTAAGCTTTTGGACCAAATCGGCCTATAAATAATAGCAAGGCCCAAAGTTTTTAATATGGCTTTTTTTTAAATAGACTGAGAGACCTGAAACTTTTTTTAAAAGATGCGCAATAACAATTGCTGCAAAAAACTAAATTATGGCAAATTCGTAGGTCACGTGGTTCGGCATTCTCTTCCCACAGAGGCAACTCAGTTATACTTGATTTAGCCTCTGTTCTATTACGCCTAGATCCTGGGGTTCCGGCAGATTGCCTTAGCGGCAAAACGTTGTAACTTGAGATATCTCCCTTATCTGCAGCCAATGAAAACACCTTTTGGATATCAACGACTTTGGGAATTCTCAACAGTCGTACGGTGACTTTCGAAAGTATCATGCCTTTGGGTTTACTTTTCATTAACAGTGTGAGAGGGGAAATATTTGAAAATCAGATATGGATAAGGTTTTTCGTTAGAAACATACTGTTTTATAATTGTGTAAATTGTTCTTTGTTTTATGATAAATTTTATTTTAATAATCTACCAAATAAAAACTAATGAGAAGGTAAAAAATCAATGTTTTGTAGAAGGAAGAGTTATCTCCCCTGAATGCCGAATCACCGGGAATAGCCGGGAGTAGCCGAGCTTTTGCGAATGACCCCTTTTGAAACAACGTCGCTGATTGCACAACTAACTTCGATTGCCTCCAATCAGATTTCTACTTTTCCGTCCCGTGTATTAGCCGTAATAGAACAGAGGCTAATTCAGGTATGACTGAGTTGCCTCTGTGGGGAGAGAATGGTGGTTCGGCCGCAATCTTGCTTTTAGTACCTTTTTTTACTTTTTTCCACCCCACCCGCCTTTGACAATCTTCTTCTCTGACGATACTTGAGACCTGATACAGAGACCTGACATTCATACTGAATGTAGTTGAAGCATTGTACTTTAGGATTTGGAATTTTGAAAGTCTTAACGTTAATATTTTTGTCTCTGTTTTAGACTATTCACCACATTGAAATGAAAATGATTATGGTATTGCTTTTAAGAAGAAAGATTCAGATTGTCACAACGATCTGAACAAGTGATAAAGGGTTACATCTTACCTCAGCATGTACTACAGAGGAAATCTGTTGATCCAGACTAATATGTAACAAACCTTTGTATATCCTTTATCAGTATGGTCTGTGAAACCCTTCTGAATTGGTAAAAATTGAAAAACGAAATGTAAACGGATAACAATTATTTTAATGTGATAATCCTGACGTTTCGGAAACTATGCTTATCTTTCACCAGGTTGTCTCAAGTTGTTATCCATAGAATGTTGCTGTGTTTCGTCATTGATGAACATCACCTAGCATCATTGATCAAGACTGCATTGAGAAGATCCCAGTTAACCTTTTCAGTGAAAAACATGAAGTTTTTTAGACTGTTCTTTGTGAGTGCGGTGATATTCCGATAAGTGGTGGCAAGTTTATGTCCTGGCTTAAACGGTCGGATATCAACTTGGGCTACTCTCCTCACAAAACCAATCATATAGACATCATCTATCCAGAAGAAACCCAGTTCGGTTGATGCTTTATCCAATTTTCTAGCAACGTCCATTGACATGATATAGGCCGCGCCGCCGCAGTACAAGGGAAACCGATAGAATGGATATTCTGTCTCAGTCACTGCCCATTTGCCTCTTCTTTGAGTAAGACCTTTTGTGAAAACCTTACCATAAACACTGTTTGGGATACTTCCATATGTAGCTGAGAAATTAGCCAATTTGTGAATATCGACAAAAACGTCATCGTCAATCTTCACAATAGTTCTGACGTCAGCACAATGTGACGTCACCCAGTGAATCGCCATTACGTGTTTGTACGTGAGATTCTTGTAAGTGTCCAGAAAGTCTCCTTGAACGATGTCGCCATGCTTCTGAGACTCTTTTTCGACTTCAAGTTGAAGTGTTTTATTTTCAGGAAAGGATTCACCAAGCATGAATATGATGGTTGGCTGTGAGACAATAGCCTTTACAGCACCCCAAGTACTCCTAATCAGGCGTCTTTTTCTGGCGTGCTTTACTGCAGAATGTACCAAGATGACGATGGGTGTATTTTTCTTTGAACACAAGTTGCTGTTAAGATGGTAGTAAAACTTGTGTCGATTGAGTCTATCATCTTTCTCGGTTTCGTTTATTGTTAACCATTTTGTTGCCTGAATGATAACGTTTTCGGCGTCATGGGAGGACATATGTTTGAGTTCGTCGGTATTCGTTTCAATTTCCTCTCCGTCGATCTCAACAGTATTATTGAAATGATTCATTTCTACAATGGGAGGAGTGTTACTCAGATCCTCTGACTTGGTTTCATCAGACGGCTCATTCGTTATTAAGGTTGAGTCAGTTTCATCAGATATTTCGATATATTCATTTTCAAAATCTTGACTTGGAGTTTTGATTGCAAAATAATAGTTTTTAGAACCCTTTTCAAATATAGAATTGCGATCATTTCTTTCTGTTTTCATCGGAAGGATTCTTTCTCTTAAATATTTAATATATTCAAAGGGACTTTCAATTTGTGAATGAACACTCTTAGTCTTGTCTTCCACACGTTGTTTAGATTGTATATGGATGACTTCAAGTGTGATAATTACAACCATAACTATTTGACCTAAGATCACCAACTTGACCAAATTTGGTTTTCTTTTACAGATTAACTGCATATTGAATTTCAAAATGATACACTTTAGTATGTAAATATTGACACTCGCGATTGGAGTCCTTGTTCATATACGCATGTCACTATTTCCTTTAGTAGGTAAATGTTCTGTCTGCTCTCCTTTAGTTTCTGAAAATAATTATAGAACAATTCTTAAAATATTCTTAAAAACAGTAGTTGAGGAATTGAATTTCATTTCCAGATATCAGACTGTTGATTTTCCCTCAAAATAAAAATATTCGAGTTCCAATTAATTGACAACGTATCTCATTGCACGCATATTAGATTTCAAGATTTTCAAATTTCAAAAAAAGGTAAATATTTTTGAAACAAACAAAAACTGCAATTACAAATGCCATTTAGAAAGTAAACAAATGTTATATAATAATATCTGGAACACACTATTTGCAAATATAAAGAATGTACTACTGCCGTTGTAGATAGATGAACAGTTCCGGTCTGAAAAACACTGTATTAAATTGAAATCTTAAGCTTCAAATAAGATCAACTATTTCTCTCTTCATGCGAACCCACATTTTAAACCATATCTATTAAAGTTTAAAACGACAGTCCCCGTATAACTAATTTAAAGGTAAAATCCATGTTCATCACAAGCATTTTACTGTCAATAGATCCTATCCGCTCAATATCTATTTACACGTTTTTCGATGTTGTCTTAAAGAGAATCTTTGCAAAATGAATAAAGTTAAATAATGTTTATGCAACAATCATAATTTTGCACATTAATATGGTATAAAACTGAGATGAAATGACCTTGTTCACGATCTGATTATCACAACAAGAAGGGGAACTTAGTAATGATTTCATTTAGTTATTTAAGTAGTTATTTCATTTAAGCCCCCCCCCCCCCTAAACAATTTGTAAAATTCACACATGAATATTGAATAATTCTGTGAAAACATCCTACCTCAATTCTGTCCTAGTCTGATCTTCAATATGACATGCCGATAGTTACTGGAAGGGTAGAGATAGTTAACTATGCATTATTTGTTGCAACAGATTGGAATGACACAAAATTACAAACAAAATTAAGTACTTTTCCAAACGGTAGCTGAAATGTCAATATGTGTCCCGCATTTGTCGTTTTATAAATTAGTTACGAATGAAACACAAATATATCAACTTTAATTCAAAATATTATAATTTGAAATGCTTAGTATACTATACAAAAAAAGAAACGCATAGCTGGATATTTCTAGGTGTGGTTAGAGTCAATTTTGAATTGACACTGTCTTTTAGTAAATGCGTATAAGAAACTGAAATTTCTCATGGAGATAACAGGATCATTGCTCTTTATGATATCATACACGCCATAAGACTTTAACTTCCTTTAGCTAATCAGAGGTCACTTGAATGTCATTGTCTGTTTTTACCACCACGTGAACGCCTAACAATTTTCAAACGCCTTGGCATAGACTGTATAAGTCGCTATGTTGATGCTTGGATTATGATATCCAACTTGTCCTGCAAAAACTGAGCCAGGTTTGGAAGCATTTGATTTAAATGTTAACGCTACCAGAGAGGTCAATCCAGTTCATCTCAAAAGTGTTCAATCAGGTTAAGATCTTGATTACGTAAGTGATAGGGGACCCTATTGATGTTGTAACATGTCAGAAATGATCTTGTGACACCAACAGTATGTGCTCTTGCGATGTAGTGGACAACGTTACGACGCTACGTCATTTACTGGAAGCACGTGTCGTTTGATGATAGTGTGTTATGAACGTGTTCCCATTAGACTACCTTGAAAATGAATGAAACCAGAAAGAAATGTGTAGCCTACGGCCGCCCACATCATCAGGTTACCTTTTCCAAAATCTAACGACTTGACTTTGGCAGTTTGGAGCATAACTTTCATTTGTACACGTCTGTATACCCAATTCTTTTTCATCTCCTCTTTGCAAAAGAAATCCTGATGCATTGCTAAGACTTACACATTTCCCATGTCTTAGGTTCCAGACCTGAACGTTGTTACAGCACAGAACACGTTGCGCGCGATTATGACGTCATAACATATTGCCAAAGTAGCGTCTCCTGACTCTCAATCTGATCTATTGCAAACGATTCCGTACTGTTTGTGGCGAAATTCTGTGTAGTATTGGCACCCTGGCAGCTGTGTACACAGCATTGACAATACGGTAACATGGGTGAAGGAACCAAATTTAGCGATCTTGACCCTCTGTGATGACCCAAGGTGTTCCAGAACGTGGACAATCATCGGTGGAACCAAATTGTTGGAAGCGTTCTAAAAGACAAGTGTTTGTGCTCTTTTAGACGTTATGACCCCTGGCAAGGAATGTTTGCGACTCTCCAATCTGAATTCTGCCAATGGCGGTGATTCGAGTTGCAGTGCCAAAATGTGGAATTTGCATTTACTCTTCATATTGTAAAACTCCTATTGCAATTCGTGATCGGTGAAAGCCCTTTGTGGAGAATGTGAATACACGCATGTTTCCAATAATTTCAACTTTCCAAGTGCTTTTGGTTCCGTTTTGGCCATGCTTTTTTCATTTTGGTCAAAACCGTTTTCAAATTCACAATTTTGAAATCAGTGACAGTTTCAAACATTCAAAATTGTCACAATCAAAATGTTTCTACAACCAAATGTGTTTCACATGTTTTATGGACATATTTCGTTTTGAAAACTCATTTATCCGGAAAACATTCACCTATGCGTTTCTTTTTTTGTACAGTATATATTGATTTGTCATACAGCAATGACGTGAATATATCTAAATGTCTAGAAACGTATGTGCATGTACTTGCTTTATTAGGTTCCTTTAAATAATTGTTTTCCTATGGATAATTATACAGTTGTACATCCGATGCCACTGACTGCAGATTATAAATGATAAATATTGTATTGTGTATGATTAATATCTTACCAGAGTCTAAATGATTACGTAATTTTACGTGCATTGACTCAAGTATCAATTACATTGTAGAGGCTATTTCTCTCGCGTCATCAGATATGAAAAAAAGATTAAGTAACAAGAAAAATGATAGACAAAATTGGCATGATGAAGAATGCAAAAAACTTAAATCGGACCGCTGTAGACCATTGAACAAATTTCGTAAACGGAAGGACAAACAATCATTAAATCAGTATAACAGTATTAGAAATGAATATAATTCTGTTTGTAAAAAGAAACGGACTGACTTCTATAAAATAAAACAAGATACAATTGAAGAGAATATCGATAACTCTAAATCGTTTTGGTATGAATTAAAATGTTTGAATGATAGGAAGATAGAACGAAACAATATTTCCATCCATGACTGGTTTGAGCACTTCAAAGCTTTATTCCAAATTGACGACGAATGCAATAACGAAAGCGACCACCATAAAACCTCACCTCAATCTGGGAAAGACCCAAACCATGACCTGACTCAACAGATTCTTGACTCCCCAATAACGAGAGAAGAAATTACAGAAAGCATAAGTAACCTCAAACTAAATAAATCCCCTGGCATTGATGATTTAATGCCTGAATTTTAAAAATACTCTTCGGACTTGTTGTTACCTTATTTTGAGCTTCTATTTAATCTAATTCTAGAGCAGGGTTCATTTCCGCAGATGTGGTCAGTTGGTGTTATAGTTCCTTTACATATATAAACAGGGTGATTTGAATAATATGGATAATTATAGAGGCATCACTTTGTTAAGTTTATTTAGTAAAGTATCCACATCGATTATCAATAAAAGGTTAATTTTTTGGGGAGAAACAATGGATAAAATAAGCGAATCACAAGCAGGCTTTAGACAAGGACATACCACAATTGATAACATGTTTATACTACAGAGTGTTATTCAAAGGTATCTTAATACACAAGGGGGTAAATTTTATGCTTTATTTGTTGATTTCTCTAAAGCTTTTGATTCTGTACAAAGACATAAACTATGGAATTTATTCAAAAAGGGTGGACTAAGCAGCAAAATGTCAAAATTACTAAACAGCATCTACGAGAATGTGAAAGCTTCAGTGAGGAATAAAAGAGAATTATCAGAATCGTTTGATATACAAATTGGTGTTAGACAAGGGTGCTGAGTCCTTTTTTATTAATGAACTAGCAATGCAAATAGAAAATAATTGCAAAAATGGTATCCAGCTACATCCAGATGTGTTCCAAATTTTTCTTTTATTGTTTGCAGATGACATTGCTCTTATTTCAAGTACTGTTGTAGGCCTACAAGAGCAAATAACTGAACTAGAAACCTATTGTAAACGATATAAACTCAACGTAAATATAGAAAAAACAAAAGTAATTACTTTTAAGAAAGGGGGTAAATTGTCTCGACATGAGAAATGGTACTTTAAAGGTAATCTGATAGAATAAACAACATCATATAAGTACTTAGGTGTATATTTTACTAACTATCTTTCTTGGTCAACCCATGCAAAGTATGCATCCATCCAAGCTCAAAAAGTATTTATAGGTATCCTGAAAAACTGAAAAAAAGTTCTCGGAGACTTGAATTTATCATCTTAGTTTAGAATATTTGATGTAAAAATCAGACCAATTCTATTATACGGGGCTGAAATTTCGGGGCATCAACATTTCGACCAAATGGAGAGAGTTCATTTATTGGCGTGTAAGAAGTTTCTTGGGGTTAAAATAAACACACCTAGTGCAATGGTATTGGGGAATGCGGAAGATTCCCGCTTGTTATATACTCACAAGTTAAAATTATAAAATACTGGCTAAAACTCTTGTATGCCTTCTTATCGTCTAACAAAAAAATGTTATGAAATGATGATCTTATACGACCACAATGGACACAAAAATTGGATCATAGACTTAAAAAAGCTTCTATTTACAACTGGATTTAACTACTTATGGTATGAGCAGAATGTTGACTTTCCAAAGCAGTTTGTTAATTCTTTTTTTACAAAGACTAAAGGACATCTACCAACAAAATTGGCTTAATAAACTTTCACTTTCCACTAAATGTGAGTACTATTCAGATTTTAAACCATTCATTTATACTGAATTGTATCTATCATGTGTTACTATAAGAAAGTTTAGAATAAGTTTATCACGGTTCCGATGCTCGTCACATGATTTGCAAATTGAAAAGGGCAGATACCTTAATATAAATAGAGAACAGAGATTATGTAAATCATGCAATAATAATGTCTTGGAAGATGAATACCATTTTCTGCTCGTTTGCCCATTATATAATAGTTTACGTCAAATATACCTTAAAGGGGCAGTAGCACGTTTTTACGGGGAATATAAGGTGATGTCGGGAAAATGAAAATAAAGGGTTCCAATCAAAACTTATTTAAACTAAATGAATCATCAATAAATCAAATATATAATGTAACATTAAGCCATGAGATTCCTTTTTCTACACAAAATGAATTAAAGGTGTTCACACAAAAATGGCTGCCAATGGATTTTATGTGAATCTTTAAAATTTGATCTCTGACTATGGATGATTGGTTTGTTTAATTAGATTTTTGACACTATAAAAGGAATACATTTAGCATTAACTTACAATTATCAGTGAAAAATTTAAAATATAAAATTGTCAAAAAACGTGCTACTGCCCCTTTAAAGAATTTTACTATGTCCATCCCTCTAAAGATAAATTCTCATTTCTATTAAATTGCAAAAACTGTAATGTTATACAAAACCTTGCAATGTTTATATACCAAGCTATGAAAATAAGAAAAGGATAGTAACATTGAATAGCAATACTTGTTAACGCCTATTATCACATCGTTACAAACTGTAAATATAAAATCTTATATGTATATAAAAAATATGTAATCTTGTATTTTTTTTAAAATGTACTACAGGCCTTTGGCCTTTAAGTATGGATTCTATAGTATTGTTCCCGTAAAGATCAAAGGCGCCGCCCATCCTTTATTCCGCAATAAAGTATAGTTTTTGAGTGACGTCACGAAACAATGGCCCATGACGTCAATAACAATTGGCTATGACGTCACTAGTTATGGCCCTGATCGAGGATTTTCAATTTGCGGCCTAACGTGATTTACAAAATATTTTTATATTTGGAGTAGAAATAACTTAAACGAGTAAAAATCGACATACTAGAAAAGTAATAAAGTAGCCCTAACCATCATGTGTTTTGCAATAAAGTATAGTTTTGCCCTGAACTATTATAACGTCAAACCATTCGGCCTTCGGCCTCATGCTTTAACTATAATAGTTCAGGGCAAAACTATACTTTATTGCAAAACACATGATGGTTAGGGCTACTTTATTTCTTAAATAAAGATTGATTGATTAAAAGACAAAATCGCTGGTTTATCGATGTGGCGTTTATTAAGAATATTACCCAATGATATAAATGGCTTTCAATTACGATTTTAAGTACCCGAGCAAGAGCGAGGGCTACATACACATACTGTTTAGGTGCTATATGTACGTAATGATAAATGGGTCAAATTGGTGGGTTTGATCGTCCCGTAGATTTTCTGTTGTAAAACTGAACAGAAAATGGCCTCTTTATATATGATTGGTGTCACTGTGTAACAGATCACAGCGGGAGTGGAGAGGTCTACATCAATGGCGTGTAGAGGAGTAAAATATTGACAATGTGATCCTTATTTCGAAATATAGCAAGAACCGTCAATTATCACAAGCAAGCTTGTCTTGAATGTGTACCTTGTGCTTGTCAAAACAGAAGAATATCTAAATTGGCTTATCTTCTCAGGTATATAATTGTATGTATTTTCGCTTTGACAACTTCCATATGTTGTAGGCACGTGTCTAATCTAATCATCAGAGAGAAATAGAGATAGAAAATGTTTGTATAAGTGTTACGTACTTTAAAATAAGATACAATTATACATAATAAGATACACAATGCCATATATCAATGCCCCTCCGATACAGTTACACATAGATAAATACAAACTAATATTAGCTAGTGACACATGTCAGATTCACAACTTAGCTTCACCGATATTAGTTTTGCATGAACATCATGTTGCTTGCGTGGCAGTCATTACATATTCAAGTGCTTATGTAAAATTGATCAGATTTTATGATACATTGATGAATACTTATATTTGTTCACATCCATACCCACACACTTTTATATGGAAACATGCAAAACAACTTACATGTATATACATAAGGTATGCATACATAAGCACATTTGAGTTTAAAGTTACACAAACAAACACACATATTTACATATAATCACGTCCATACCCATACATACTTATACAGTAAGTTTAGAAACATAGAAAATACTCTTATACATACTACATATTGCATAATATACATACATTTTTTTTACATTAACAAAAATGTTTTATAGACAGACAGACAGACAGACAGACAGATAATTTATTTGTGTCTCACCTCAACATAATAAATACAGGTAAAGTACAATGTAATATATGCATTAAAAAAATCGAATTAAAATGTTGAGCCAATCTTTACAGATTTATGAGAGACTAATAAACGTATAAAATAAGAAACAAAAGGAATAAAGGGTATATAATACAACTACTTACAATATAAGTTAACCATATAAAAGGGTCTGTCGCCGCTTTAAAATAAGATAGCAGGTTTTGGCCGTATTAAAAGACACTTGTGGATTGGACAGTAAAATATTACCTTATCAAATTCGTTAAAAGACATAAACGTAGCATTAAATTCTTGACATTTTCTAAAAAGGACAACTCTTTCAATAGAATAAAAGGACAGTGCAATAAAACATGGCGCTCATCTTCAATAAAAGCCTCACAATGAAAACATGTTCTTTCCTGTAAAGGAGTACAATTATATCTTCCAGTTTCAACTCTTAGAGGAGCAACACCACATCTAAAAAGTGCTAAGGCACGTCTATAAGCGCGAGGCATTTGACATGGTACATAAAATTCCGGGCGATATTCATCTTTAAAAGTAGCATAAGTTCTTAACTTATTACCTCCTTTACAAGTTTGGGCATTTACATTAGAAATAGATTCTTTCCAAATAAAGATAAAACGATCAAATAAATTACTGGTTACTTCAGAAACAACAAAGGGTATGTGATAATTAACCTTTATGTTATTAAAATGTTGAAGCCCAATATCAGAAAATTTTACGTGAACTCTGAAATTCCAATTCCGTTTCTTTAAAACAGCATATTTATCACTCCAAACAAAAACTTTACTTGTAATACGGAACGGATCTAAGTTACAAAAACGTCTAAAAGATCTAGCAACTTCTCGCCACTGGTTAACAAAGGGTGGACACCAACCCATATCACCACTAACAGCATTATTTGGTGCATATTTACGTAAACCAAGAAAAAATCTCATTGCACGGTTCTGTACAGCTTCAATACATGAGAATTTATAAGTGCCCAATATTGATACATCATAGTTGTCACGTAGCGCATGTAGCGTTATCAATGATCCTACCTATATGACTAGATGTGATACTTCTAACGTACCCAGTGAGTTTTTAACCTCTGATCAGTGTTATGCGACGCTGCAAGAAGCTGTGACCAGACTGGATTTTTCGAGGAAGGAACAGTATGATATTATGATCGCGAAACCGCGAAACCGCGAAATTGCGAAATTGCGAAAGTGCGAAACCAGGTAAGTGTTTATTGCGCATGTCTATAATGTCTGAAGCTTGAAAAACTACAAGTCTGTGTGCTTTTTGCTACATCTTTTTTCGGGACGTCTAGTACTGTTGTCACGTAGCGCATGTGCAAGTTAGTTACACCATTGTAAAGACAATTTTAAGACCTTTATATCGATACTTTCAGATATAATATAGCATGTCTGTGTAAAAAGTTATGACGCCCGCAAAAAGGGTGGTTAAATCGGCGTAAAGTTTGAAAAACTACAAGTCCGTGTACATCTTTTGCGGGACATCTAGAACGTTCACCATGAAGCGCATATACGTGTAACATCAACTTAAAGACAATTTCAATGCCGTTATGGCGATATTTTAGTATTTGATATAACTTATCTGTGAAAAAAACTATGAGGCCCGTTAAACTCATTTACTTTGATACTACTGTGTCGAAATGTATTTGCGACATGTTTTGCGGGACTTCTAGCGCGTTCGCCATGTAGCGAATATATACATGTTACTTACATCGATTTAAAGACAATTTTAAGGCCTTTACAGTGATAGTTTCAGTTTGATATAGCATGTCTGTGTAAAAAATGATGACGCCCGCTAAAAAGGGTGGTTAAATCGGCGAAAAGTTTGAAAAACTACAAGTCCGTATGCGCGCGCTTCACTTTGCACGTTCGTACGGGGTTTCTCCCGTGCTTACCCCTTTCCGCATACATTTCAACATGGTCTCGAATCAAAGACAATCTTTTTACCTACAAAATAAAGTAAAATAAACTGAAATGACGCATGTCGCAAAGGGGCTACAAGGCCCGATACATCGGCAAGTATATAAGATAATCGCTTCCGAAAATGACAAAGTCTGTCTCCTAACCTAACTTTGCAGGTTTCTCCTGTGATATAACTAAAGTATACATTTGTGTAGAATATATTTATGTAAGAGAATGATCCCCGAAGTTGTGCACACACAAATGGTCACACTGCAGCTTCCGCTTCGAGTCTTATGTCGCTATTTTCAAACTTTGGACTTGCACATATGAAACGACTTTTACTTTGCACCAAATTGTATAGATATTTATTGTCTTAATCTACCGTAACATACGTTTAGTTTGCAATATAATATACATATAATTCTCTTACATAAATATATTCTACACAAACGTATACTTACGTAAATGAGTTTAACGGGCCTCATAGTTTTTTTCACAGATAAGTTATATCAAATACTAAAATATCGCCATAACGGCATTGAAATTGTCTTTAAATTTATGTAGGTTACATGATATGCGCTTCATGGTGAACGTTCTAGATGTCCCGCAAAAGATGTCGCAAATAGTACACGGACTTGTAGTTTTTCAACTTTACGCCGATTTAACCACCCTTTTTGCGGGCGTCATAACTTTTTACACGGACATGCTATATTATATCTGAAAGTATCGATATAAAGGTCTTAAAATTGTCTAAAATAGTGTAACTAACTTGCACATGCGCTACGTGACAACAGTACTAGACGTCCCGAAAAAAGATGTAGCAAAAAGCACACAGACTTGTAGTTTTTCAAATTTTTAGACATTATAGACATGCGCAATAAACACTTACCTGGTTTCGCACTTTCGCAATTTCGCAATTTCGCGGTTTCGCGGTTTCGCGATCATAATATCATACTGTTCCTTCCTCGAAAAATCAAGTCTGGTCACAGCTTCTTGCAGCGTCGCATAACACTGATCAGAGGTTAAAAACTCACTGGGTACGTTAGAAGTATCACATCTAGTCATATAGGTAGGATCATTGATAACGCTACATGCGCTACGTGACAACAGCACTAGACGTCCCGAAAAAAGATGTAGCAAAAAGCAGACAGACTTGTAGATTTTCAAATTTCTAGACATTATAGACATGCGTAATAAACACTTACCTGGTTTCGCACTTTCGCAATTTCGCAATTTCGCGGTTTCGCGGTTTCGCGGTTTCGCGGTTTCGCGATTTCGCACTTTCGCACTTTCGCGATTTCGCTATTTCGCTATTTCGCTATTTCGCACTTTCGCACTTTCGCACTTTCGCACTTTCGCACTTTCGCACTTTCGCGATTTCGCGATTTCGCGATTTCGCACTTTCGCACTTTCGCACTTTCGTTTCGTTCACGTTTCGCGATTTCGTTTTTTCGTTTCTACCATGTTTCGCGATTTCGCTCTTTCGCTTCTCGCACCTTTCGCAATTTCGCGATTTCGTTTACATGTTTCGCGATTTTGTTTACATGTTTCGCAATTTCGCTTTGTGTTCGTTTCGCCATTTCGCAATTTCGAGGTTTAGTTTTCGCGATTCCTCGATTTCGTGTTGATCTTTAACGCGAAATCAAATGGCCCCTCTCGGCCATCATAATATCACACTGTTCCTTCCTCGAAAAATCCAGTCTGGTCACAGCTTCTTGCAGCGTCGCATAACACTGATCAGAGGTTAAAAACTCACTGGGTACGTTAGTAGTATCACATCTAGTCATATAGGTAGGATCATTAATAACGCTACTAGAACATGGAGTATCCTCGACTGACTCTAGGAGTAAGTCTATTTTCCAGGTAAGTATAGAGTGGTCAAGCTTGAGCACTGCCCGGGAGCCAGTCATACCTACACAGTCAGCAGAGTCCACTAGACAGTTGGGACGAATCACCCTGAAGTCCTTGAACATGACTCCTGAGATGGATATAAAATCCATCTCAATCGGCGATCTGACGGGTGCAACACTTTGTTGGCGTATATCGTTGGGTTCCTTCCTTAAATGAGTTAGACTAAGACAAATGTTAAAATTCAGTCAGAGCATTCAAAAACACGTCCGTTCACCATCAGCCTCGTTCTCGTGTATATCATACAAACAATAAGCAAAAAAAGAAAAAATTGTTGAATTATTAAAAACACAATATCATTACAAAAATAACATTCTTCTTTTCACAGTTAGATACACTTTTTAGGCTAGGAGAAGTTGGCAAAGGGGATTGTGCATTTACACAAGCCAATCATCCATAGTCAGAGGAGAAAGTATGAAGATTCACATAAAATCCATTGGCGGCCAGTCTATGTGAACACCTTTAATTCATTTTGTGTAAGAAAAAGGAATCGCATGGCTAAACTTTACGTTGAATATTTGAATTATTATTGCTCAATGTAGTAAAATACATAATCTGTAGTTTTAATTTTCCTGACATCACCTTATATTCTCCCTAAAAACGTGCTACTGCCCCTTTAAATTCTTTTTAAACAAGCGATACGTCCTCAGTAAACTTTCCCTTGTCATTCCATAAGTCAATAAACTACTTCTGTTCGTCTATTATATACAGCTGCTGGCGGATAGTTGGTACATGTATACATGATTTGTCTAAGTAAAGGCATCGCTCCAGACCTAAAGATTTACTCAGTTTCTTGACCCGAAATTCCAAAGACCGCTTCCGGTTAAGTGACCACTTGTGCATTTTGTTTGGGAGTCTAGATTCCGGCATATTTCGCACTCTAATCCACATCCTGTAGACTTCCAGTCGTTGTTTGGTGAGGCATGACGTCCAACCCATATCCCCTCTTGTGGCGATATTAGATGCTTTGTTATTAGCTCCGAGAAAAAAGCGACAGGCTCTGTTTTGGATTGTGTTGAGTACTTTGTGCTCATAGAGGCCCCATATTGCCGCTCCATATGTGAGAATTGGCTGTATTAACGAATTATATAGAGCTGTAAATACATCGTAGGTCAATCCACCCGCATCACAAAATTTGCTACACAGTCCTCTCAAAGCCCTACCTACCGATTTTGTGAGTTGATTCACGGCCATTTTAAAGTCCAAATGACAGTTACAAATATATCTTATAATCTGATTCTAAGTTTTATACTTGAAAACCTGAAATATTATGTTTAATTTTCACCAACAGTATAAATTATAAAATACAAATTTTTTTAAAATTAAAATAAGACATGCTTTGACCAACATAAATGATCTAAAAACTGGATATGATTTATCCTATAAATAAAGGTATTTTAATTTTGAGCCCTGATCAGTGAGTTGCAAAAAGTGTTATGATAAACTGTTGACGCTTGGTTGACGCTACAGTTTTCTCCGCAAACCGGTTATGTTAGGCTGCGCAAGTGGTGAAAGGTGTCGAACTCGGACGCCTTAAACCTAAATTTCGTATGTACCGCGAAGCATAATTTTCAGTGGGAGAGAAAGTACCGTATAGCCTAATCCTAGACCTTGCTTATCAAAACAGCGGGAGTAATTAAGCCATTAACTGAGGTGATGCATTTTACTAAGGAAACATTTTTTTTTCAATTGAGAAGAAATAATTTATTCAACAAGAGAGAATTTGAGAAAAAGTATTTTATTGAGAAAAAATGTTTTGGAATTGAGAAGATGTATAGTAAATCATTTGACATGGTCTGGAAAACAGTCAAAAAATTAAGAAAAAGGGCATACAAGAGGAAATGTTAAACTTTATAAACGACTTTATATCAGACAGAAGATAAAGAACCATTAAACCAAGTTAAGTATATAACAGATATATATCAGACCTCATAGACAAAAATAATCCAAAACCTAGTAACCTCAGTAACACTCAAGTCTATATAAAACAAAACTTCAATCAAACTGATTACATTCAAATCTTAACTGACGATTCTAAAGATGAAAAATGAAGAGTAGGCTCTGAGATAGCCTTCACTCACACAGGTGATGAAGATATATTCTTTAAACTACCAGACAAAACCTCTATCCTTACAGCTGAAGTTGTAGCTATTCGACAAGCACTCACTATCAATAAAGTCTAAAAAACAGAAACATAGCTATATTTACAAATTCACTCAGCTCACTGCAAGCTATACAAAACACTCAACAAATTTATTTACAATTATTAAAATCTCCCCCCCCCCCCCCCCCCCAACATAATTAGATTTAATTTTATTTATCACTTTAGAACTTTTATTAACTTTACTTGGGTGTCTATGAAGCACGATTTCAGGAACAACAGCATCGGAAACATCACCTACACCGACCACGCGTACGTCTCCGAACTTCTTAAGTTGTTTTGAACAACAGTAGCATTGTATATTTATAAATATTTTGTATATAATTTTGTGAACAAGATGTGTTACATAAAACGATAATAGTGATATGAATATATTAAAAATAACTGTTTGACAGAAATCTGAATTAAAGATTGAGACATGAGAAATGTTTGATTGAACAACTGTGCACATAATCCTGTCTTACTTGTTATTTGTTGGAGTTATTGGGTGCACTCAGCCGTTACAAAATTGACCATGTACTCGGACGCCTACGCTCATCGAGGCTTGTCGAGAAGCCAATTTAGGCGTTGCGGACCATAACCGCGCAAGTCAATCCCGTTCTGAATCAACTGATCCGCGAAATATACGACACATACCATAGCTTCTTTCTATGCGCGAATCAGCTAAGCGTGGCCTTGTATCGAGGTATTTTCACTCTAGAGACAACCGACGGTAGAGTCCCCGTTGAAACTTATTGAAGTAAACAATGCTGTTCCTGTCTCCGATGTACATGTATCTTTGTCCTGATGATAGCCATCTTGGTAATGGACATACGAAGGGTCAATGAAAGCCGTACTCAGACAAGGAGTGAGAAGATTCAATACGAGTCTGGACTCGGTGAGTTAACGTAACAGTGCCTACATTCAGTGTAATAAATGGTGTACACCGTGTCTTTATATGATAAACAAATATGATGTTTACTAACTGAAAACGGGTTGAGCTAGAGTTTTACATCAAGTTTGGTCTCCTACAATGTAAATATGAATATTTTTTCTATTCATATTGACGAAATTGAAATGTTGGGAGACAATCGGCAACTGATAATTCATGTATTCATAAGCTACATGCATAGGAATTTGCTAGTCAGATACTCATCGTTGTGCTTTTCAATGTGTATAACATATTGTAGTATTAACCACACATGCTTGCGAAACGTTACACGCAACGTATATCTACTAACAGGAAGTGTTCCCTTCAAACAAAGATAATGTGTATTATTACTCAACCGTGGTGCGATCACTCAATAGATAACAATGAGTTGGTAACACACATGTGTGTTAACATCTCGTGCAAAGAAACGGAACTACTTTCGAACGTCACATGACATTGTCCAATCACGTGACTTATAAATGGCGACTGTCAAATTTTACATTCTCAACAAAATGTTAATTAATGTAAAAAAATATTAATCTAGCGGATTTTTAAATGCATTATCTTTTTGCTAACCAGCACAAATCAATCATTCGCTTGATCCCTTGTCCATCTTCTATGCTGTCACAAGCGTAGTGGCCTCCTCTGCCTACCGTTACATAAACATGGCGATTCGACTGTTTACTTGCTTCTATGCCACCATAACCTTTCCATTCAACAAGCACACAATCCGAACATGTTATCGTCTAACTACCTTTACACAAGTTTTATCTCCCGATTCCTATCAACAATTCAGTAACTCATGTCAATGTAATCAATATCAATCAATCGCTGCCGTTGACACTGTTCGCCTACATAACGTGAAACAGGACACATTCCGATGACGTCACATGGCGATCTGATGACGTCACTTTGCAAGTGCATGATGTGTTGACAGTTTTCGTTGCTTCTTAGTGTTTATTTTATCAATGCATCTTTTGATAATGAAATATTTTTCACCAATATACTTTGTATCATGTTTGCCCTTTTTACATGCGCACTTTACTCCCGAGAGTATAATTACTCCTAGGAGTATTTTTGCTCCTAGGAGTAAAAGTATATTTACTTTACGTTCCATTGGAATTTAAGGACCCTTAAGTATATCATGATTTGCTTAAAGTAGAAATATATTTTTTCATAGAAATCTCAATGTGTGAAATGCAAATCTTGAGGCATAGAAGAATTTAACACAATTTTACCATAGATTTTGTCAATCAACTTCTAGTGTAAAAGGAGTGAACGCAGCTGGTTTTCGGTTTTAAAAGAATGACACCAACAACAAAAAAACACATTTCCTTCATTAGGAAACATGCTGTCGACAAGTTAAACAGAATAATCTTGAATGCAAGTTATTATTGATGAAAACACAATAGTAGTGTTTAAAAACTATATAAATGCAAGTCATTTACCTCAACCTTATCATTCAACTATGCTAATACTATAGAAAATGACAGGATACTCACAGGAGTAAAAGTAAATATACTTTTACTTTACCTCTAGGGGTGGAGTATTTAACTCCTAGGAGTAAATATACTCCTGTAAGTAAATCTGTTTTGGGCTGTTTACATGGCACGTTTACTCCCTGTAAGTATATTTACTCCTATAGGAGTAAATATACTCCTAGGAGTAAACGTGCGCATGTAAAAAGGGCTGTATGACATGTGTAAACATCCCAAAAAATATCGAACTATTTTACTTGGACTCATGGAAATTCATACGCTGGTTTCGCGATTGTTCCAAGTCAGCTGATTCTTGTTTTGACGATTTGTTTACATAAATATTGATATTGAGGGTTGAGTAATAAATAAAATACTAAACTCAGGGTAATGTGATAACATGTTTAAGCAACTCGTGAATAGAATGTGGTATCAGACTCACTTTCGTTCGTCTGATACCAATTCTATACACTCGTTGCTTAAAAATGTTATCACATTACCATTCGTTTAGTATTCTCTATATCCATACAAGTCTTACGTAATTGAACAATGAACCAACAGTCAATCTCGTGCTGAGGTAAGTGGGACATAGTTACAAAGGCAACATACTTTATCGTTAATTGAACTTCATGTAGGGAAACAAATTCATTTTAGCTCATCAGGCCTGTCAGGACCGATGGGCTTATGGCACGGTATGGTGTCCGGCGTCCGTCCGTCCATCCGTCTGTTCACCTGTCCGTAAACTTCGTGCATTTTCGACTTTGTTTCTAGAAGCATAATGCCTAGACAATTGAAAGTTTGTGTACAGACTCCATGACTAATGAGCTTGTGAGGTTTGAAATGTTTATTTAGGGGTACAGAATGCACGACATACAACCCCAAAATAAAAAACAGAATGGATTTATCACCATTCTAACATGACTAATAAGGAAAATAATGTGGAACTATTTTGACTTGCGCAAAAGCAATGTGATAAGGTCAAACCGGTGCAGACCGGTTCCACTCACTTGCAAAACAACGTTACTGTCCACTTTCATAAAGAACACTTAACAATTAAAATTTCACTACATACAGAAAAAACGTGTTTAAATAGACTCATCTATAATCTATTGAGCATATTATTAATAGAAAACAGATTTCAATGTCGTCAAAGTTACGATTTTTTAACCTAAATACATGGGTCGACCCATCACCCCTACAAGAGCGACAAGGACTGACCAAATCAAGGGACGTAACGTTACTCTGAATTAGTTGTAAACTACGTGTCGGTGAACTGTTTCAAACTTTAAATAGTGAAAGTTATATTTTGCGTCATGGTTGGGAACACTGTGACAGCAAAAGTGGTCACTTGTAAATTAGTGGTAGGGGCACTGACAGCATTCTGCGAAATTAAAGAATAAAGTCTCTTCCGTTCATTTGACCAAGGAATTGCATCAAAAATCCTTGATTTGACGAACCGCTGTATGAGAGGTGTGCGATCGTTGATTTTGTTATAGATCTGAGCCAAGGACTTAATTACATCGCGAAGCAGTAAGAGACACTTCAAACAGGAACCAAAAACCTCGTTATCATTCGATTAAAATTTGTAGGTGTTTCCAAATGTCGAAAATTTTCTGATATTGAAATTTAAAGTGTCGTCGCCAACATGTCTATTGTAAACAGAAAGTCGCTGAGTGCAGATTGTATACGCGTGCGCGGAGGAATGTGAAGCGGTCGTAAAATTAGAGGTGATTATCGGCGAAATAATTACTCCAAAATGTTTATGATTAACCAATCAGAAGGCAGTATTTTCAAACTTGTTTTCGTGTCATGTTAGAATTAAGATTCAGGCCTTTTTTTTCATTGCAATGAAATTATAGATTATAGTTTCACTGCAGTGCAAATATGACTTTCCGCTGCTTTTCTTGAAATATGGATTACGTTTTTACTGTTTAACATTCATATTAATTACCTCATATAGCTTAAAATATAATCAAAATGTAGTGCATGTCCTTGTGAGATAGTACAGTGTTATGTTTATACGTCGATATCAAACAAATGCAATACCACAGCGCGATAATAATAACGTCATAATTATAGTTGTGACGTCACTTTGTTAGCATCTTTGTCGTGATGGCAGCGACGGCACAGAAATGGATGTCAAAATATAATGTCGATAATTATGCTTGATATCTTGGAAAGATATAAACTGTATATGAAAATCCATACCATTTGATACTAATTATATTTTACATGTGATTGATTTGATATCAACATTGCTTTCGCTTTTCGCCTTCGCTTTATGCTTTCACTTTTCTATTTCGCTTTTAATATTCTATATTTTTAATTTCTGTATGTATATATATATATATAATCAAAATATAAAAAAATGACACGAAGCCAATCAAAGATATATAAAAAAATGACACGAAGCCAATCAAAACTCATTTGAGTTTTGATTGGCTTCGTGTCATTTTTTTATCTTTTGATTATTTAAAACTGTATACTAGTAAACTTTTCCAATTTTTATCTATATATATATATATATATATATAATTAAAAGATAAAAAATGACACGAAGCCAATCAAAACTCCAACATGTTTCAATGGTATCATCAGGGAATCTATATATATTCAAAATGAGTGTTAAAAAAATAACAACGATGATATATATATATATGATATATATATATACTTAGAATATAATTATATACAATGTTCTGTTCCTAGGAGCCTTAGTAGAAACCAATAGAAGGTATCCAGTTTACCACAGACGCTGTTTACAATAAAAGAGGGATGAGTGAACGCAGAAAACACTTGAGACTCTTTATTTGCCTTGTTTGAGAGACATAGAGCCAATGTCCTTCGCATAATCGGCGCCCTTCATTCTGAGGACATGTTTTCAATGGTGACAGTGTAGGACATTAGAGGAATTGGTATGCATTAGAACCATTACTTAACTTAATTTCAACTTTTTAACAACGTAGCGGAATTCCTAATCCAAAGATGGGCGGTATCAGAAGGATCAGGAAAAGGATTTTCATCATTGTTGTGTTTGTTTTGATTCTTATTCCATTTTTTATGAAAACCTTTCACTCGGTGTCAAAGAGAAAGATTTCATATGGTCACTTCTTATTGGATGTGGTGAACGCTAAACAACTGGATCAAACATCAGAAAGGATACACGCCATACCAAAAGGATTCCTTCATACTGTTTCAAGACAATTCGAATACACAAATAAACCAGATATCAAAAGTCAACATGGGAAGCATTATTCAAATTCAACTAGTATTTTACCAAAGAATTCAACCATGCAGGATGATAAAGGTAATATTGACTCATGTAGTCAATTATGGGAAATGGCAACAAGAGTAGATGAAAAACAACCCAGTAGCAACTTCACCAGACAATCTGCAGATAATTCAACCAAAGTCTCGAACAACTCTGGGATCCACACAACTAATGATGTTTCTAAGAACTTAAAACCCATCCATGGTCAACTTGATATAAAAAAAGCACTTAAATGGTTTTCTACACAGAAAGACTATCTGAAAGATGACAAGCTTAATAAACATAATTATTTCTACCATCTCACGAGCAAGCTTTGTTTGGTAAAAAAGTTATCCGTTGTGATTTTGGTACATTCTGCTATAAATCACACCCGAAATAGACAATTAATAAGATATACTTGGGGGTCTGTCACCACCGTTGCTATACAACCAACCATCATCTTCATGTTGGGTGAATCATTTCCTGAAAACAAAACACTTCAACTTGAAATCGAAAAGGAATCTCAGAAGTATGGTGACATCGTTCAAGGAGATTTTCTGGACACTTACAAGAATCTCACGTACAAACACGTGATGGCGATTCACTGGGTGACGAGACACTGTGGTGACGTCAGAACGATTGTGAAGATTGACGATGACGTTTTTGTTGACGTATACAAGCTAGTCAGGTTTTCAATTGATATTGGCTATTTCCCTAACAAACTCTATTGTCACGTTGAAAACAGATCAATCCCGGCCAAGACAGGTAGATGGGCACTTTCAACAAATGAATATCCGTTCCCCTTTTTTCCAAAATATTGTGATGGTATGGCTTACATATTGTCAATGGAGGTTGCAAAGAAACTGCTAAGAGCCTCTAAAAGCGTGGCATTCTTTTGGATAGACGATGTCTATGTCACTGGTCTTCTTGCAATGAAGGCTGGCATTGGTCACACAAAATTTGGATTTGGTCATGATGGTTTCTTGCTGAAGAGACAAAAAACATGTGACATGAAAGACATTTTGACACGATTTATGTTTTATGCTCATTTACGAGACTGGGATACATTTGCAAACTTATTGTCTGGGAGAAATGGTTAACAATAGTACTCATTTAATTATTTAGGATTTGTAACGTTGCATGATAAGGAACATGTTTATAAAAGGTTTTGCTGTTGCTTTGTTTTTACTGCCTTACAACTATAAAAAGGATAGTTTCACCTAATATAGGATAACTATTAATACAAGTTAAGATCGATATTGTCCCTGAATAAAAGAATAAAATCATGTGATATTTGGTCGTTGTTATTGATTTAAAGGGGCAACAGCACGTTTTTAGGGGGAATATAAGGTGATGTCAGGAAAATGAAAATTAATGGTTCCAATTGAAAGACAGTGTATTTAAACTAAATGGAGCAGTAATAATTCAAATAGTTAACGTAAAGTTTAGCATGCGATTCCTTTTTCTTACAGAAAATGAATTAAAGGTGTTCACACAAAAATGGCCGCCTATGTATTTTATGTGAATCTTAATACTTTGTCCTCCGACTATGGATGATTGACTTGTGTAATGACATTTTTGACACTGTCAAAATAATACATTTAACATTAACTTACAATTATCACTGAAAATTTTAAAATATAAAATTATCAAAAAACGTGCTACTGCCCCTTTAACAATAACCATAAGAGATACGTTTTAGACAAAGCATGACTTGAATTAGGCCTGGGTCTCTGACTAAATTCAACAGTTGATTACTCCAAAGATTCACAAAAAGGTCAATGACCATAGGCGTTTCTCTTTATATGCGTCCAATGTACAATGTACAAAGCTGAACGAGCAATCAATCCAGTTGTCAACTATATGGTATAGACGGAACCTTGTAAGCAGACAACAAAAAAGTGGAAGATAACAGAAAATATTATTTCAAATCATGATAGATCTAACTTCAGTGTTAATTAATTTTAGCCCTCAAGGGCACGCAGTTTTGAGCTTCAGCTAAGATGACAAGTGAATAAAAAGTAAATGCAAAAAGAGGTAACATTCGATGATATTTATGACCCCTTTTAGACACTGCTCAGATTAGAAACACGGAGAGGTACGAGTCACGGATCGAACAGATTTAATCTTGATGTAAGTAACTATTAGACGGTCAAATCCATTTCTGGCCGTTCTTCTTTGTTCACATACGCCGCGTTTGGCTGAAATATTGCCCAAACGGAGTTAAACAACATCTCGCTCACTCACACTTTAATCTTATATTCTTCACGGAGTGATAATTTCTAGGTAAGAGCGAGAGATTATAACTAAGTTGGTACGATTCACTGCGGTACTTTTCATTTATTTGTTGGGTGAAACGAAAGACAACGAAAATCCTGATTGAAATTCGCCTGATGTGTTTTGATAGGTTTTAAATACAGCGAAATATTAATTTTTCATTGGAAAAAGTCAAGGCGGAGGTGTATCCATGTAAGACTTTATGTACGATGTGAATTTCAAAATAATCCAGTTATGAGCCGTTAGTTATTTCGAAAAAACTGCTAAAGTTTAGATATATCGTGGGATTGATTTAAGGAGGGGAAATAAGGAAATACTTTTTGGCCTTTGCAAAGGTGGTCGTTGACGTTTAGGACATAAAAACGTGAAAAAACGTTGAATAAGAAGACGATATGAAAACTAGTATCAAAGAGCGGACGTCAATGATGTAAAGGAGTAAAAGAAATTACATGATTTTAAAGCAAGTCATTCTCTCCCCACAGAACCAGATCAAGTCTTGAAATGATGTCACAGCCTCTGTTCTATTTCCGACTTTGTGGGATAGAATGGGAGATGCCTGGAGGCAAAGTTATAGTTGTGCAATCAGCGACGCTGTTTTAAAATCATCATTTTTGGCTAGTGAATCATGGCAATAGCAGTGTGATGAGAAGCAGCCGTTTTATGCGAGAAGCGTTGTCATTTGTTTAGAAATTCAAATGGATTGTGGTGCAATTTTTTCCCGCCAGGGGAAACTGCCGGAACCCACGGATTTCGGCGTAATAGAACAAAGGCTGTATCAACAATTCATGACTTTATCTGCTTCTGTAGGGAGAGAATGCATGCAGGCTTTCAACAAAGCCTTCCTAATGCCCGACGTCATCACTAACTAACATATTTCCTAAAGCTGATGTCATAATGGTAACAGTCGATGTTGACTGTACGTTTACTGGCTTTAGTGCTGAAGCTATCAATAAAAATAAAGCTAAACAGTTTTAATATTAAGTCCATCCTCCTACACATAGATTAAAACGCCAGTCGCGGACCTGGCTTATTTTACCCTTGCTGTAGTCCATTGACTTTTCTGATTTGATGACAGCGCCCTCGCCGACGATGATTTGTTACCTCAAGTTATCTCCCGTGCAACAGCAAATCACTGACGCTCCCTTTTGTATCTGTGTTGGTTGACTTTGATTAATCAAGTCGATTTTTATTCAAACAATTGTTTTCTCGGTTGTTTTCGGTGTTGATATATCTGCTCCGATTATCTAAACGTGAAATTACGTAAAGTATAGATCTGTAATCTACAGGCGCTATTGTCTCTTCACAAATTGCATTGTTCAGTCGACGGAATTTAACAGAAAGGCAGTCATGCTTTTTTTTCCGTCCGATGTAGTTTTTTTAAAGGGTTTTCTGATTGAACTTATTTCCTTATAGAAAGCTAGAGAGCAAGCACAGACAAGTCAAGTGACGGCAGCAAGGCAGTCTAAGTAAACCTAGCCTCAATACCCGCTTCACTCTGATGCAGACTATTGCGGCTAGGTATAAGACGATCCCTGATTGGTCAATACGATATAACCCAATATCGGAGTGTAGCGGGTATTAATGAGGCTATGTTTACTTAGACTGGCAGAAAGGCTTAAATGAGTAAGTTATGATTATGATTATGTTTTTCAATATCAAATTTAATCAATATGTGATGAGAAGTTGTGAGCCGGACAGAACTTATAACAGTTTTCTTACAATTAAATCTCCTTTTCTCCAAAATCCTAAATTTTATGCACATATTCTCAAAATTGTTTTTCCTGACACTTTATGGCATGTTACTGCGTTTCCACTATGAGCGGGTTTAAAAGCCTATGAACTGTACTTACTGTCTTACATCTACATAAAAACGTAAGAATACTTTAGATTAGTTTCAAAATGAAGTGTTGCGAAAGTAAAGGTCTTTCTAGAAAATTCGACAAACTTACCCACTACTTAAAAAATTGACGGTGTCTATTTCACAACTGTGGATTTGAAACGTGTTGCACGTGCAAGTCAAATTACATGCGCGATTTGATAGCCAATGTGTCACCAAGGTGGTTTTGGTTTGCATTACAGTTATCGATAAATATCATAAGCCAATAAAATCCATTAAATAGAGCCATTGGCTCTGTAAGTCATCAGGCTTCATCATCAATTATGCTGTAGAGTGTGGCCAATGTGATTCCCCCTTTGTAGAGGCCACAGTGTCGCCAATCATAAAATTTAGTATGTAGGCGACAAGTTTCAGTTTTCTTGGCCTTATACTTCAGGAGAAGAAGATGAAAATAGATTTGAAGGACGTTCCTGTTGCCTTTATTAGGGGCAACAGGGCCACCAAAGCTACAATTTATAATCTTCACTAGTCAAGGAGTGTGTACACAAAGTTTCAGCTTTCTAGGCCTTGTGCTTCTGGAGAAGAAGATGAAAATAGGTTTTTAGGGCGTGGCATATGTGGCCCTTATTAGGGATCACAGGGCCACCAAAGCTACAATTTATAATCTTCACTAGTCAAGGAGTCTGTACACAAAGTTTCAGCTTTCTAGGCCTCATGGTTCTGGAGAAAAAGACGAAAATAGGCTTTTAGGGCGCGGCCCCTGTGGCCCTTATTAGGGGTCACAGGGCCACCAAAGCTACAATTTATAAACTTCACTAGTCAAGGAGTCTGTACACAAAGTTTCAGCTTTCTAGGCCTTATGGTTCTGAAAAAGAAGTAGTCGAAATTCGACTAAGTTTACGGACGGACGGATGGACGGACGGACGCCGGACACCATGCCATGCCATAAGCCCATTGGGCCTTACAGGCCAGATGAGCTAAAAAGTAGGCTGACTCGTTTGTAACTGAAGAGGCACCCCTTGAGTCGTTACGGTCAAATACACGAAACTAAATGGATAATATCATTTCGTTAACAAGTAGTAACTATTTCTTATAAGCATGAATCCAATGTTCAGCGATTCAGCATCTTGACAAAATGAAGGTTGAAAATCGTGACCCTGATCGTGAATTCAATTAAGTCAAACGTAAACGTAATTTTCGAAACTGTCTTAACAGTTTTATGTGAAATATTGATCTAATGGTCTTTAAAATACTTTTATAGCTGTCATTTATGTGTATAAATGAGTGATTTCGGCTTTGCTAAACACTAATGGTGTTTTTCCAAATGTCCTTGAAAGTCAATAAGTGTGGTGGATGTGGCTTTTTATTAATAAATATGTTTGATTTTGTGACCGATAAACATAATAATTTATCATGTTCTGAAAATGTTTTTAAGTGGACAACACCATAGTTCGACATAGAGCATAATATGGTATCTACACATCTTTCAATTAAAACCTTGATTAACCTCGGAGAGAAAACAAAAATTGTAGACAGCAGCATTCTGCTACACCAGCGTATGTATTTGTGTGTCCTAGCAGCTCCTACAATACCCTGATACAATGTTAAAAGAACTTCCTCGTATCCTATATATAACCAGCCCATTACAGGTCTTGCTTTATTAGTTGCGGTGGTACCCGTATGAAGGGATGCGGGGTGTCGTTTTTTTCCTACAGGCCCTTAGAATAACAATATTTTATTTTCATTGACCGAAAAAAAGCATGTCGTATAGTGTCATGCATTAACCACCTTTAAGTATTACTGCATGGACATTTTCTTGACGGATATCAGGGTATGGTGTGGCAGATACTTTTATAAACACTTCCAACAGAATTTAAAAACTGCGTATTCATAAAAGTGAACTTCGGATACCTTTTGATATTAAATAGGAGTTGAGTTGAGTACAACCAAAAAGCAGTAACAATATAATATGCTCTTTCATATGCGAAGTATTTTTTAGAAATTCTTATTCCGACAACATCCCTCTGCATTCTGCGTCAACTAGTAATATTATTAATATAATACGACATTTTGCATATAGGTACTTAGGACCAATTCTCTCCCCCACAGAGGTAGATCAAGTTTTAAAGTGTTGGTGCAGCCGCTGTTTGAATAAGCCGAGTTTGTGGGATAAAAAGGGAGAAGGCTAATAGGATGCAACCAAAAGTTGTGCAATCAGCGACAATATCTAAATCCTCGTTTTGGTTACTTATTCATTGCAAAGGTCTTTGATAGGAAACCACCCTTTCCATGATATTTTCCATGCAAGTTTTCCGCTTGCTGAATATTTTCAAATATTGCATGGTATAATTTTTGCCGCTAGTGGAAACTGCCTAAAACCTGGGATTTGGATGTTAGTTCAAAATTCATGATTTGATCTATCTCTGTCGGGAGACAATGTCGTAAAACAAAATAAATCATTTGAGCAAAACTCCGTTTCAAAATGAAAGCACAACGCAACATGATACTGACATAATGTATTCATTCAAGGACAAAGATATTACAATGTATGAAATAAATCAAAATGAGATTTCATAAGTGAAATAATTGATGGTCATTGCGAAGAGTATCTAGGAAATGATAAAAAGAAAGATGCAGATACAGACAACGTAAAGAGAACATTTCACGCCAGCCATGATTATGTATTCAACAAAACGTCAAGGACCACCAGAAATTCAAAATTCAATCACCATGTGAATTAAATTAAATATTGAATTCCTCAAAGATAAAATCCTGAACATAATTAATAAATATTATGCTATCCGATAATACAGTAACTAAAGTCAAAATTCTTCTAACAACAAAACACTATACATGCTAATCTGTAGTAAATACTTATAAACAGGGCACATATAAAATATTGTTGAAAAAAATGAGACATAACTTATTCCAAAGTTAACAACCATGTATGTATCTACCTTGACATCATAATAACATGAACATGGGAAACAATGCAAATGGATTTTATTTCAAAGAGGATTTCTTAAGTAATATATTCAACTAAACGATGTTTCTTTGGATCATTTAAATCACGTTTTCATTTTGAAATATTAAAACAATAATATTGTAATAAAACGACAAGATAGTTTAACCCTTTTCGGGGCTTTCTTTGTCAACAGTTATTAACAAAGGTTTGAAGATAAACCACATATTTTCCACGCTGATGCCAAAAATAATTTACTTTGCACTGCCAGCCACTGAATAATCCAAACTCATTATGTCATATTTTCATCCTCTTTGGTCAATACGTATGTTGATGCTTTAATTACTACATCGTTGTCAAAAATCGTGGACTGAATATATCTGATTTTATTATACACAATAATTCACATTCCTTTCAAAGTCCTTTTGAAAAAAGTGGGAGTTTGTATATTAATCATACCTTCAACACTTACCTGAAGCTGGACAAATGCATATTGATATCAAGAGATGACAAAACATGGATTTATATAAATAATACATATGATATATAGAAAACAAAGGAACCGCTCTCCATCAGGTTTTCTTCTAAATATTTTTGATAAATTTGCCATTTTGAGTTCTTATTCACACAATTCAATGACGTCATCCATCTTTAAACTGGTTATTTTGCTGCAGCAATTTCAGTCATCTCTCCAGCGACAACCGATGTAACGACACTTAAAGCTTTCTTCCAAGATTCTTTCGTCAAATCAGTGCATTTATCGCCTAGTTGTTCCTCGAGGAACATCAGGTACGTACTAAACAGATCCTGCAAAATAAGAAATTTTCATTTTCATTTTTTAAATCAAGATAACATTAGGCAGTACGATGTCATTTCAAAGAAAACATATATGAACCTTTAAAATCAAACTTAGAAGCTACAAATTAATCTAAAGAAGCTTCATTTGATACATTTTCAAATACGATCTTCAATTCGGGTCAAATTGTTTATCTGATTTGTTTATCGTCTCGACAATTGGTCAGTGTAGCGATGTTGTCTGACTTTGATGGTGTTGCCATTAAGTCATAACTCATTATAACTGATTATAACTCATAACCTTATTCCGAGGAATAAACGTTGAAAATATTAATGATTCTTTCGAGATACGTTCGTACTGACTGCATTGGTTTTCTAACTCTCCACTCTGACTGCAGCCACGTTAGTCGAATGATATGTTTCGAGTAAGTGCAGGCAAAACCAAGACATTAGCGAACCAATAACAGCCTCGCGTTTAAAGAAAGAATACAGACGATCATGCTGAAAGCATGGTTCACAGGATTGACTTCCCCCTAACATATGAAAACAAGGCATTATCCGGAAGCAGGCCTTGTGATTGATAAGCTGAGCATACGTCAGAACATGAGACTTCAGGGGATGCGGTCAGACCGTGTGGAGAGGAAACATCTCGGTGGGACGAGTTCGTTTCTCGTCAAAGTCAATATTTTGAAACTTTTATTCCTCGGAAGAGACAAGTATGGCCCCAAATAAATAACAAAGTGACACACCTTATATTGCTGCTCACGGACGTGACGCTCGTAGTGACTCTGGGCGTTCTTCTTAAGGAGATCGATAAGACCGTCTGGATTATCGAGGTTGTCCACGACAGCCGTCAGTGCGTGCATGACCATGAGGGCATGTGAACGCATCTTTGGGTCATTTCTCAGTGTTTCCGGATCCTTATCTTTGAATGCCGTGAAATATGATTTGTCTGTCGGGTAGTCCGTGATAAACCTGTACAAATTAAAAATATATGTCTTAAAAATCAATTGTTGCTTGAAGTTATTAAGCATTTCTTCTTTGCGTATCTAAAAAGTAAATACTTGATTACCATTAGTGATGAAATCATTCTCACTTCGTATTACTTTGTATTACTTTGCATTCGTATTATTTTGATTATTCAAAATGCATCATTGAGCTTCAATTAACTACATTTTTCTGTCATTTTTCTCTCTTCAAATTTTAGTTTGAGACAAAACAGCATCCAGTTGTTGACGGTATTTGGAATATTGTCGCGGGAAGCATAAATTTGTTTTCAGTGTCGTAGAAGCGTTCATAAAATATTTCTGCCTGGGCTATACTCGAACACACTATGTCATGGTGTTTTATTTGCCAAGGTTTAATCAAGGAAGTAGGGGAGCACAAATGCATGTTATGAACAACGTGAAAAGGGTGCTAAATTAGCTATCTACTGGTACATAAAATGAAAGAAGTAAGTCCATTTATTTCTAAGAAAAGATTCACATATTCTATTCTATATATTGCAAAAACAAGTTTCGGAAATGCGGCTGTGAAATATGTCCAAGCCGCGCTTTGTTGAGAATCAGTCCCTTGATATAAAGATATTGCAATAAATGGCAGTTTTAATACACGCTTCTGTTTACTGTTGTTAATTTCATATCAAAATCTTAATTATAAAATGTCCAACGTGAAATCAAATTTATGAGTCTCAAAAGTTCAATATCACGAAAATAAAACGGCCATAAACCCCATTATTGCATACAACTGAACGATCATGAATCCAACCATTGCATACAACTGAACGAACTGAACGATCATGAATACTATCATTGCATACAACTGATAGATCATAAATACTATCATTGCATACAACTGAACGAACTGAACGATCATAAATACTATCATTGCATACAACTGATAGATCATAAATACTATCATTGCATACAACTGAACGAACTGAACGATCATAAATACTATCATTGTATACAACTGAACGAACTGAACGATCATAAATACTATCATTGCATACAACTGAACGAATTGAACGATCATAAATACTATCATTGCATACAACTGAACGAATTGAACGATCATAAATACTATCATTGCATACAACTGAACGAATTGAACGATCATAAATACTATCATTGCATACAACTGAACGAATTGAACGATCATGAATACTATCATTGCATACAACTGAACGAATTGAACGATCATAAATACTATCATTGCATACAACTGAACGAATTGAACGATCATGAATACTATCATTGCATACAACTGAACGAATTAAACGATCACGAATACTATCATTGCATACAACTGAACGAATTGAACGATCACGAATACTATCGTTGTGAACGTTCACGAATACTATCATTGCATACAACTGAACGAATTGAACGATCACAAATACTATCATTGCATACAACTGAACGAATTGAACGATCACGAATACTATCATTGCATACAACTGAACGAATTGAACGATCATAAATACTATCATTGCATACAACTGAACGAATTGAACGATCATAAATACTATCATTGCATACAACTGAACGAATTGAACGATCATAAATACTATCATTGCATACAACTGAACGAATTGAACGATCATAAATACTATCATTGCATACAACTGAACGAATTGAACGATCATAAATACTATCATTGCATACAACTGAACGAATTGAACGATCATAAATACTATCATTGCATACAACTGGACGAATTGAACGATCATAAATACTATCATTGCATACAACTGAACGAATTGAACGATCATGAACCCCATTATTGCCTACAACTGAACAAAAGTTAAATGCCGGAAATTTACCTTCAAATCTTGAAACTTTTACCAACGTTTTCTCTCAAGGAACAGGTATATCAAACATAAGTGCAATAGCATATTATATTATATTTAAATTCACACCTGACATTTTAACATTTAGTTTTTACACCAACCCTCAAGAAGAGTGCAGGGTGTCACGTGACCTTCTCTGGACTTCCCTCCAGGAACCAGTAACGCCAGGAAACTCGATTGCAGATACTAGATGAGACGAGAAGATAAAGAGACATATTTGTTTGTTTTTCTCCATTTAATATAATCTGTCGACATGAACGCTCAATGAATATGTTGTTCTTGAATTCGAAAACAAAAGCAATTTACCAAGTTTAAGTAGGTTTCAATGCTAACTATATGTTCTGTTTCTGAGGGATTTTTTAAAAATGTTATGCGGTTTTTGAACAGTTATGAATAATTGAAATGCAATAGATTTCCTAATTTCCGGATGTTTTCAAATGTTAATATAATCGATTTTTTTATACATGTATAATGGTTATGACAACACAATAATATTAAGTTGCTTATCTCACGCTATGTTGACTGAGATGATTGATTACACACGTTCACAACCTCCGTTTAGCTACACAGCACAGAACATAAGATATGTCTCACTTGATGTGAGAAAAACTCCAGAAAAAAATCCATAATTACAGGTGACGTAAGAGATATCTGGATTGCATCTACAGTCATTCAAAAACGTGTCCATCTGGTAAATGTTCGTCAGGACTTGCCCCCATTTCTCAATGAAATAGACAACCTGTCGGTTTTAAAGCTGAATGGCTCAGTATCGTATATATACAATCCACAGAGCCACCTACATATTAAACACCCCACGGCCGTTTCCATCTGGAATGTGAGAAACCTGAGTCGAATGGTCTCAACCTCATTACCTTCTGAATGATTTGATCTCTGCGCCATATACGACTGGACAACAGACTTTTTGGGCTAATAGCAGTTATAGGAATAGGGGTATTACAAAGGTATGGACTTAAAGGAATATTACAGAGGAATATGACTTCTTGAATATTCCATAGAAATAGGATTTCCAGGAATATCACAGAGATGAAAGCTAATCTTATTAAAATATAATCTGCGTAACGTAGTGAAGACAATTATGATATAATTTTAATGAGATTGGATGAAAACGGATTTTCCACAGAAATAGGATTTCAAGGAATATGACACAGGAATAAGACGTCAAGGTATATTTCAGGGAATAGGATCAATAAGACCTATAATAACACCATTCAATAATGATATTTAAGATTATCACACCGGAATAAAAAATTATATGAAAATTTATACATCTAAATGTTTGTTTAAAATAGTTAATCAACTTTTTTGAACATTGATAAATGAAAGTGATTTGATTTTACGAACTTCAGTAAGATACAACATCGATCGAGTCCTAGCGTTGAACCAAAAAGTACCATTTAATTAATTCACAACTCCCACAAACCAAGAAAAGTTCCCCTTATAACATACAGAGAGAACTACAGGTAATTGAGTGAAATAGAAGGGGTTGGGATAAAGAGGTCAATCAAACCTGTATATTGAACATGTCCATCATTGTATACAGGAAACGTTTACAGGATATCAACAACGTACGTTTAATGTGACGTCAAAGTCTGGATCATGCCAAGGCATAAACTTTCTCACGGCTTTAAAAACATTTACTTTCTAGCATGGCTTGATGGCCTCTGGCTCAGAGAATGTTCACCTGTGTTATCCTATAATTCGAGGTTAGGTTAGCGGGGATGTTTTGGGTTTGGCTTCAATGCTGAAGAAATGGAACAATGGTTCAATGGTTCAATGGAACAATACATTTCATTAAAACTACCGAGTGATGCTTTGAAGTGGTGTAACCTATCTGAATGACATTTTTCTTCACTGCCAAATAGAAAACGAAGAATTATGGTTTGGAATGATAATAATGATGACGCTTTTGAGGGTAAAATGAAAAGTTGATTCACTGAAGTTACAAAATACGTTATCATAGTGCGAAGCGTTGAAAAGCAGAAAGCTTAAAGTACCTCAAGATTATGCACATTTAAAAAAGCCTATAAACGAAATGTGTTAATAAGCAGGATTACCATTTACTCGCATAACATGTACATAAACTAACAAACAATTAACATAACATTAACATAACATATACATAACAATAATAATAATATACGACAATAGATAATAGAATCAGTCGTGAACATGAATATGTTGCTTGGTGAAGAACGCTGAAACAACGGCTGATTTGATCAATACTTATTGTAATCTAGTAACGTGTTGAACTGGTTTCAGTAGTTCTTCGTTGTGACACTTTTACAAAAGAGTTTTCGCGAAAAAGTGGTTTAAAAATAAAATAAAAAGAAAGCAAAATGAGAAAACAGGGAAAAAGAGAGCGGTGAATGTGTTGGATTCTGTTTGAGAAATCCGAATGTCATGGTATTGTTGCTGCATGGAAAAACTGCTGGTACGATCTGTGCTTCCATTTGTTATCTGACACTTAAATGTCTTACTTCGAATCACGAAAATATTTCAATCAGAAAGAGTGTACAAATATGAAATATTTCGGTATTTATATTATAAAGAAAATAAAACAATGTTTAATTCCAATTAACGTCGTAAATGCCAGGAGCCATCGGTTGGATGGAACATGCTTATAATTTTCATGATCACTTTGATTTATCACCGCGAAAGGTAATTGATCACTTCAAGTCATTCCGAATCTGTGTTTTGAGATGAGTAGCGTATCATTGTCAGACTAATTTGTGTTGTGTCAGGTCAATGAAACCAAGAATTCTTTGAAGAAAAAGAGCACCTTGTTTTCAAGGAATGATTGCATTGTATATATTACCCTCCTGGTTTCTTTGGCATTGGCGAGGTTACCGAGAACGAGCTTGCGTAATGTTGGGAACATAACAATGGAGAACTAGCGGGGCAACTTTATAATGTTTGTTCCATGACGTAAATATTTGCGTTAAAGTAAACAAACTGTCTTGCTTCGCACGGTGTAGAGTTTCTATCTTCCTTAACAACTCACAAACCTCAACTCTTACGGCATTGTATTTGTGTTACGTTGTTTCATCTTAGTCAATAAAGGACAATTTTAATAGACTGATATATCATGTGAGATCGTTAATTACCCTTTCATTGATTTAACCTAAAATAACACACTCCCCTTGCTCTCACAGAAACCTGATACTCTTCGTCTTTTGAAACATAGTGATCATAAGTTTTTTCACTTATCTTGTAAGTCAAAGGAATGTTTTTGACACAAGATGTGGAAGTTAGATCTATGCTATATCAACTGTAATCTGTAAATATATTCGGAAATTTTTAAATACATATACATGATAATACATTGTACATCCCATGAAGGTAGAACCTTTGAAAACTCATTAACATTGAAAAGCTAACAGACAAACTGTCAAATATTTGATTTTCCACCAATGATCATGAATGTATCAAGGCCTGATTGATTGTTCATTTGTAATCCTCTTCTACTCATGTATGTCAAATTTTCTAACCTATGTAATTATTTTGATTTTTAATAAAAACAGTCCTGCACAACCCATTACCTAGGAAACAAATCTAACCGAGCCTAACAAAGAACTTTTGGGGTTCAAATCTCCAATTTAACCGAATATAGATCTGAAAATATATATATGGGCCTCCATTCTCATAGCAACATTTACTATTAGTTGACTTTAAGTCCGTTTCTTTAACATTGCTCTAAGGTTACCTTTACCTTATGACGATAACTTTAGGGCTTCGTGAAATATTAATGAAACCCTGGCTTCTTTATATTGATTTGGGGTAAGAAGTATGGAGCTTTAATAAAACAAATGCATAATGTGTACATTATACTGTGTAATTAATAACCCTCCATCAATATTGACATGAAAAATAGTTGTTTACCAAACTAGCTGATTGAACGATGGATTATGACACATTCTGATGACCAAGTCCGTCATCACGTAATGTCATCTTACCGTTACACAACGCCGCCTCTTTGCAAAGAGCTGTTACATGAGGCACTGAGAGAGGCGATAGTTGGGGATCATGAGACAGAATGTAGCGAACGTCAGTATCTTGATGTCAGGTAAAACACATTACCTTTTAGTATTCATTGAAATGAAACCCGTCATCATTAGGTATATATGCTAAACAATGATTATCAGAAGATATAAATAAGAAAATCTATTAAAAACTAACTTAGATTGGTACAGAAAACAAATCAATCTCTAAATTCTAAGTTCCATCGCCAAAAAAAACCTCCCAAAAGGCACATATACGAATGCTGAATGATCCATTTACTGATTTTTAATGAGTAATGTCTAATAGTTTTGTAGGTTTGCTAAGGACACAAAATTCCAAATTGAGTTTCCATGGAAACCACCAACGAAATAAAATCTCCAAAAGTTGAAAAAGTACATCTACTGCATGCTGATTGACCCACAAACCAAGTTTCGATGAGCTCGGTCTAACAGTTTTGGGGTTAAGCTCCGGAAAGGAAATGATTACGAACGGACGGACGGACAGGCAATTACTATATTCACCGGTATAAGCTACCGGTGCGATGAAAACCTGTCATGGATTTAATTAGGGCATTGAACAGAAACGATCTTGAGGTCCTTTCGATCATTTGAATAATTAACATTAGAAACGTTAAAGGGCAAAGGTTAAATTGACCGTTTACAATTCATTCATACCTCATCAAAATCGAAATCGTATGGAACGAGTATTTCACAAACGTTTCATAACAATGTAACGTGTATAAATAAAGAATATTCATATCTTGGAAATTCCATTTGCCTTCAAAATGCAGCTTTGGCAGGTCGAATTTTACACAGTATTCAAGGATATAATCTTGAAAAACGAAGGAAGCTTCTATCTAAAGATAGATATGGAAAGAAAAACTAAATCCCGTCGTGTTATGTAATTGACATAGAATAAACATTGATAATTTGGCGTATATACGGAGGTATTTTATCATTGAAAGATTTTCCTAGCATGTAAAGAAACCAATTGGCTTGCTTCCATTCTTTATGGTCACAGTCTATCCAAACACTATTGACGTCACTGTCAACATCTAGCCACGCAGTTGAATTCTTTTTACATATACATGTACGAATACTTATGATGTTGCTGTATTCGTTTATCATACGCACCCATTTAATTTTCGTGTTGTTTCAATACATATACAGTTTAACGGTTATTTAAAGGGCTCATGTCGACACATACGTTTTGTCGAGGAGGTTTCATGCATTTATCTATGACATAATGAGCTATTGATAGTTAACCCTCTTACTCTCAGGTCATATCTTAAAGTATTACAACGTGATTTTAAAGACATATCATCTAGCTTTGATACTTATCTAAATACATATGTAGTGATGAAAATTAAAACCATTAACGATGTTTATCCCAAAACGGTAAATATGTAATAAATACCGATTTTCCATGAAAAGTGTTTTTAATTGTACATGGTAACTACTAACTAGTTACCTCACCTACCAAAAACTTCAACTCAACTCCAACTCAACTTTCAATTGGAATCATTTATTTTCAATTTCCTAACACCACTTTATATTCCCCCTAAAACGTGCTACTGACACTTTAAAGCCTTATTGCATAGTGTTAATTCTAGGATTGAGTTTAACAATTAGTCTCAGCCGCTATACGATATCTGAGATTATTATAAAGTTCAACCGCAGTAGGCTAGAGAGGTGGCACAACATCTACTGCAAGGTTTTAATCCTGTGATTGTGACTGGCGCAAATTATGACTTGTGGAGTATGATAACACTAGTAACAGGTTTACGATGTTTAAGAAACTTTCATTTATTGATATATACTTCATTTTTACGAAAGACATATGTGCCAAATAAACACTTTAACGTTAGATGCCTGGTTCCTTGATTAAAAATTCAGTTAAACTAATGATAAAACTTTCTTTACAAACCCGTAGCTGTGTCATAAGTTGATAACTAGGCCTATCTAATTCTGCATAAAACAGAAGACCAGGAAGGAATATCATTTATTTTTATACCCACTTTGTTTGTGGAAAAAAAGTATCATTATGTTTAGCCTTGCCCTGGTCCTAAATGTAGAATAATCTCTTTGAAAAAGATTAAAACAGAATATTTTTTGATAATATCTTAGGATCTAAAGTTGTATTAATAATGTTAATTCCACCTTTCTTGTTATGTTCTACAGACCTTCATGTAAGCTTCATCTAACTACGATGATCAAAAATCGATATTTAGATCTGTTATTTACGTGTGTTTACGTGATTTCCGTTTGACGTTTGATCAGAATTTATTTGAACCGATACGTCTAACATTGTAATTTACTTTGAGGAGTAAATAACGTCGCATTTATAACAATTTATATTTACGTTTAGTAGTAAATAAAACCCGAACCAGTTAGTGAGAGTATAAAACCTCGCGGGGACTCTACCGAGCAGAGGTTATTGCTATAACGTGAGGATATTAGGACATTATTTAGCGGTCACTCAATCCTGTACCGTCTCTAGACAAACAATTTTATCAATGTTTTAAAAGGGCAGTAGTTTTAGGGGGAACATAAGATGATGTCAGGAAAATGAAAATAATGGTTTACAATTAAAAGACAATGTTTTTCCACTAAATGAAACAGTAATAAATCCAATATATGATATTCTTTTTTCTCACAAAATGAATAATAGGGGTTTAAATGGAGTATCATTCTCTCCCCACAGAGGCAGCTCAGTCATACCCGAGTAAGCCTCTGTTCTATTACGCCAAGATCCTGGGGTCTCGGCAGATTGCCATAGCGGCAAAAAGTTGCAACTTGAGATATCTCCCTTATTTGCAGCCAATGAGAAGACCTTTTGGATATCCACGACTTCGGGAATTCTCAACGGTCGTATAGTGACTTTTAAAAGAATCATGCCTTTAGGTTTATTTTTCATTCACAGTGTGAGAGGGAAACTATTTGAAAATCAGATATGGATAGGGTTTTTCATTAGAATCATACTGTTTTTTAATTGTGTACATTGTTCTTTGTTTTATGATAAATTTTATTTTAATAATTTACCAAATAAAAACTAATGAGAAGCTAAAAAGCGATGTTTTGTAGAAGGAAGAGTTATCTCCCTTGGATGCCGAACCACGCGGGAGTAGCCGAGCTTTTGCGAATGACCACTTTTGAAACGGCGTCGCTGATTGCACAACTAACTTCGATTGCCTCCAATCAGATTTCTACCTTTCTATCCCATGTATTAGCCGTAATAGAACAGAGGCTAACTCGGGTATGACTGAGCTGCCTCTGTGGGGAGAGAATGATGGACTATATGTGAATCTTTATAATTTGTTCTCTTACTATAGACGACTGGTTTGTGTAATGAGATTTTTGACACTATCAATTGATACGTTGAGCAATAACATACACTTATCAGTGAAAAAATGAAAATATAAAATTTTCCAAAAAACGTGCTACTGCCCCTTTAAAGTTATTTTGATATCAATCAACTTAAATTTCAGACTAAGCTTTTTTATAAGCAGTGTTCAAAGTCAATGTCAGTCTTTATCCAGTATTAGAGGCCTCGTGGCCCAGAGTACAAAGTGTATAAAACAATTCAGTTGTACTGAGTTATGCATATCAATATAAATATAAGCTCAAGAATTTTATGAAGGGTTCTTAAGTTGTAAAATAACATGCGAGGGGCCTAATGATTCTTTCAGTGTAGCTGATGTCAATTAACCACTTATAAGGATATTATGATGATAACTTACTTTAACTTAGCATCATATTTTGACAGTCAAACATACACTCAAGGGGATACTGATCATGAAGAAACTGATAGGCCAGTAATTCAATGAGATTTTTAAAGCAATGCTTAAAATTAACATGTTAAGGATTTGTTGATTATCAGACGAGTAACTACTTACTTGATTAGGAAGCTAACGCCATTCCCTTGGAGGTCCGAGTTGACCAGTGTCCAGCTCTCTCGTATAGCGGTCTTCTCCCGCTCGGTCAGTCCCGTGGCCTTGTCCGGAATATCCATCACTTGACCAGTCCCGAAAATGTAGTGCACAGTCGACAAAACAAGACCCATACTGGAAGAAACGAGGGAGTTGGTATTATTGATAGCGTGCCGGCGGCCATTAGACGGCCATATTGGATTTTCTATCATAACACTCTGGATACTTTATCGGTTTATGCTAAATAGGCAATTTTTCATGGCTCTGATAGTAGCAATGGTTTGATTAATCTACGATTTATCTACGATTTATGAATAACCAGATTAAACGGGATCATGATGATGGTTGCTAATTGGTAGGTGCCCTGATTTAGGTCACGTGATGGCTCCCGATCACAGGTTACAGTGTCGGGTCAGAGGTCAGCATCAAGATAATTTCATAAGTATTAATCATGGATCATTTCTTATATATTAATTAGTCTGACATCAAAAGTTATCTATTCGTAATGTAGGCAAACAGTTAAACCTAAAGTTGTGATGTGAACGTGCTGAGGTTTTGCAAAATATTTCTTTATATTGATTTCATTTTATTTCATTATTGTCATATTTATGATATTTTAGTATATGTTACATTATTGACAATTGATCATAAAGTTTTAAATTTTTAGTTAAGATGATTCTTATTATCATTGTTTGTGTTCAAATTAATTACGTAAATAATATAAATTTGATACTGTGTAACATTTGCTAGTTTCATATGGTGTTTAATGTGACCTTTATCAGGGTTTCTATAGTTCTTCTTGATGATGTTCACAAATATAAAAGCAAGTAATATAATACAATGTAAGTTCTTATGGTGTTCAACATAAATGGTGATTTTGAGTAGATAATAGAATCATCAATTTCAAACCAAACCATGGAATTTCATGGCTGTCGGTCGACCTTTAACACTCAGCTGAAAACCTACCTGGTGCTATACAATTGGTTATATGTTTATGACGATGGAATAGCACATTAAAAAACTTTTAGGAAACTAGTTAAAACCTACGTAATGCACTAACAAATCGTCCTACCGGGTTCCTAGTTGACTGCTTATGCAGATTTTACCCTATTGTCCAATTCAAATATCAGGAAGCAATAACACAATCAAATGATTCCTTGCACTACAACTAATAGCCAAGTATTTACTTAGCTTTCAGGGTATTGCGTGGGTAAAAGTAAGGCCTAGGTTGATTGCTAATAAATGAATCGTTTTAGGCCCAATCAATGACTGCCATACTAAAAGCTGAGGCGTCCCACAGCAAAATAGTAAATACCATCCACATTTAGAATTGTTGAATATAGTTGATTTGATGTTAAGTGACAACGTTGATAATGTAGGTATAAGCAGAGAACCTATATTTTTAAAGACTATCAATTAAGAATGAGTAAACTATCTGATGACTGCATAATTATGGTCAATAGTGATTATGATTCATAGCCATAAATCAATAATTGATATCAACATGGTGGCATCAGGGGACCTTGTCTACGACCTTTTGATATCCATAAATTCAAATACCGTATTTCCTTAATTACACGTCTGATGCCTGACGCCTGCCTCGAATAAAGGCCCTAGCATATATGGCCTTTTAAAATTAATAAACACCTGCCTTAATCTAACGCCGGATAAAAGGAATTTAAATTCCCCCTTCTTAGAAAACGGTAAACGGTAAAATTTTGTTTCAAAAGTATATAACAATCCTTATCACGAAATAGATGCGTGCCTTGAATAGAAGCCTGCCTCAAATAGACGCCTTTGGTCTAAGCGGTTTGAAAATAATAGACACCCTGTGTTTAATTAAGGAAATACAGTAAGAAGCCCGCTCAAATATTAAATCGTGCTGATTGGTTCTCTGGGTTTCAAATGTCGCCTGACGCGAAACAATACTCAGATCAGAAACACGGAGAGGTACGAATAAATTGAGTCAAAGAGAGGCCCAAAAGTTTAGATCCGTGATTGGTGTGAAATGTGTAAAAATGTCTGAATATTTAAGTTTTACAAGTCAAAACCTGACCAATGTTTCGCTGAAGTCAAGACATTTTTTCATCCATCACCAAACCATTAGTTCAGTCATAGGTAACTTACATCATGTCGAATATATCTTATTATTGCAACTTGTTATATCCCAGGTTATTATTATGCATGATTCGCATCATGACATATGTTCAATTCGATGTTTCTGAAAACAGGGATTTGGTTTACAGGGCCGGGTATTTTTTTATATTTCATGTTTATATTGTGACTTGCAAACACACTGCTTTGTGGCAGGAGGCGCTAGTTCTTCTACTATAACAGTTTTAAAAAGATCTTCTAATGTCATCTTCTTTCATCAAACATATTTAAAAGGCAACTTAATTCGGGAATTAATGAGGGGTAATAGCTTCCTATAAAATATCGCGCTTTAGCAAGGAAAGGCTTAAAATAGAATGATAACGGCCAGCTAACACTAAGCTTTTTTTTCAAAAAACGTCTTTATTATGACACATTATAATTCGTACCTTGAAGCCTTACTGTGGCCTAAAACCTCAAGGTCATCCTCGAAACATTCTTATCTCTCCGAACGTTTAAACCATTCCACTCCACGAGAGTAACAATTAAAGTTCTGCATTTTAAACAATCATTATGGACAATTTCAATCGTTGCATTTCCAGATTAATGGCCCTTTGACATGATGCATTCGATAAAAAAAATTAACGTGGCGTTATTTTCAAAAGAGACAACATCAAACTAGTCCAATGTTTATCACCTCTACGAGGACTTCATCATTGTATCTCAAGACTATTAATATCAAAGTCATCCTTTAACAAAAACACTAAAGAACAAGAGGACAAGTGCTTGATCAAGTGGTCTTGTTTCGATCATCCATGTATTTCGACAAATGTAAGTATTTCAAAGAGTAGTTGATTTACGAAAAACTTCCGGTTTGAATCTTGCTTACTAACTTCAAAAGGTGCAAAAATCAATGAAGGTTCTTGAAAACTCTCCAAACACCGCCAATTCGGCGTCATGGATGTGTTAAAAAGAAAAAGACCAAAGTTAAAGTAGCAAAGATGTGAATGAAGATGGTTACACTTACGTCATTCGTCTTTTACTAAAGACAAACAGGCATTGAAGCATAATAAGACTTGGACAGCGTGAAATCGATATTTCCGCAACTATAGATTCACATTTAGTCCACATGTCCTTGTGATGGTCGTGTGACTATAATTAATAAAAACAATGCATCATATTTAGAAAAACATATTCATCGTTTTTGAAAAAAAATCATTCATCATACTGTTATCGTGTTATTAGATTGAAATATTTGATTGTTTCATTGGAAATATTTCAATAAATAAATTGACATATATTTGACATAATTTTAGGCAATGGGCATCCTAAAAGTGTCTGTTGCATCCAGAAACTCAAAGTGAAAACGAGAGAACGCAATAATTAGTAGACGCGAAAATACGCCATATGCGTCGCAAAGTTTTGTTATGGAGCATTTCGGGTTTATTTATTGGGATTCTCGCCACTTCATCTGCCCTCTCACATTGAAAGGCTCAGCTTGAAGTTACATTTCCTTCTTTGACTATCAGCTCTGGGATTCCATGAGCTCTCAATCACGTCTTTTGCTAAGAACACGAACCTAAGACAAAAACAACTAAGACGATTGTTAAAATTATACAAAGAACGACTTAAAGACATCAATCATTGTGTTCCCTACGAATAAATATTTGTCATTTAAAAAGGACCAAATCACTTTAACATTGTTAAATATCACTAGATAGGGTTTGATGGAACGAATTGAGAGCAGTCTTGACACCTTGAACACATTGACTTCATTTTGAAATTTGAGAAATGAAATTTTTATGCCATTCACTGTCTTTTGTCATTGTTATTCCAGGCGGTGGGCTCACTTCGAATTTGGCTTGACATATTGTCGAAACCTGAAAGAACCACAGAGATCAGTGGCTGGTACAGGGCTGTTGATGTAGAACAGTCCATTAAAAGTACTCTCATGTTGACTTGCCCTGGCCGGACAATATCTTTATTTCATGATTAAACGATTTTTTCCATTATCATTTTGAAAAAACTCTTTAAAGATCTTGTGTTACTAATGGCGAAGAGTTACCTTCTCTAAATATTCATCTAAGTAGACCTAGCGTCAATTATACTCGCTACACTCCCATATTGAGTCTAGCTAGATACAGTAACAGGTCAGCCAACCATAAACAATTCACCAAGGCGCTTCATTTCTTTTTCTCGAGCGGATCAATCCTTCTTTATTATCGGCTAGCGTAGGCATATACAGCTCATGCAAATGAACTTATGTTCAAAAAGGATGCTTAAGTTTTTAAATCATGTTCCAACCAAACGCTTTCGTTCGGATAGTTTGTGATATTTTGGCAAGTGCAAATAGCCGTGCAATTTTCTAGAATAATGTTAAGTCTCGTAGAAATAAATCATGAAACATTTCAACCGTAAACACCTGATGATTTGATAGGTTATGATCACTGACCAAACACAAAACAGACATGTGCCAGGATTAACTGTAATAGCCTTTGGGATGCAAGCGCACTACTGATTAGGGCTGTGCAATATTATCGCAATACCAATATATTGCAATACAGATTGTTCAATACAATTATTGCAATATTATTTTCATTTAACAATATATTGCAATATTATCAAACAAACTAATATCAAGTCAAATTGATTACAAAATCTTGTTTTAAGCCACAGTAACATGTTAAACAAGCAAGAAAGTTCCTTTGGCGTGCAAGAATATGTGTTGAGCTGTTGAAAAAATGATAGTAATCATTTTTGAATATGCATGTCATCAACATTTAATTCAAATTTTACCTCTCTGAGTGGTAGTCCATATTTCAAATGATTTGAAGTGCAGTGACTTAAATGTATTATGTTTAAAATTGCATGAAAAAGTATGAAACGTTGCTCACAGAGTTCATGCAATATATTGCAATATTATCGCAATACATGAGCTGCATATCACAATATATTGCAATATGAAATTTTATGCAATATCCAGCCCTACTACTGATATCAGATGAATGCAGCGCAATCGCTATTAAAAGGACGGACTATAGTCGGGCCAAGGGGCAGATGACCACGTGTTACTAAGTTCAGGATAAAACACGCGAGCCAGGTTATGCTTGAGATTGTAAAGCCCGAGGAACAAAAGCTGTGGAGAACTAACAGCGAAAGTTTAGCTTGAAGTATTTCTTATATCGTTGCTTTCTTCAGAATTTGGCGCTTGCATGTTTTCCTATAGCAGGTTTTGCATCTTCAAGAATTAATGTCTGTAGCGTGCATAGTAAGAGTTCTTAGATCCGAGTTGAATCATCGAATCCAATGTTTAAAAGTTTGAGTTGAATTGAGTTGAATTTGCGGTGACGTCAAAGTAAGGCTCGTTTTACGTGGAAATTTATATCACATCAAAACGAAGTGTTACGGAAAGTTGTGAAGCCATTAATTTGATAATTGCCTGTACTTGTTCAAACACGACAATGAGAGGACACTTAAAGAAATGTTTAAGAAATAAAGAAAGTAAAGAACATCGTCAATAACGCTATCGTTCAAGTGTTTCAATACCATGCATATTCTCCAGATCCCATGGAACACTTTTGAGATCGTCTCAATTGTCAACTCAGAAATCGTCCCGTGGAACCAATCAACCTCTAGCAGTTATCGTCAGGTGACGTGTAAAGTTTACATGTATCGACACACAAGGTTGACATACTAAAATACCTATACTGTACAGGACACTAAAGTGACTAAGCGATGACTGTTGGAACATTTGACGAGCATTTGCCTTGTCACGTATGACTGTTATATAGATTGTTAATCATGCGATCAAATGACTTGCAGTACAACTGAAAATAATTTAAAATGACTATATTAGGGGAAAAAATTTTCTTAAGTGTATAGTTTCTCCTGGAATGCCATGTCAAGGACGTCGTGTCGTTTCTCTTCTATATTACGTTAATTTATTTGTACCATACAGTAACAAATATTCAAGTTAGAAATTTTTCAGTTCCCAGTTATTACTTACACAAAGTAACCAATTAATCCATACACAGGAGGAAACAGAGTGTAAACTTGCAACAAAGTAATCGGGTTCAAAGTTATAGTTCCTCTATGCAAATATGTGATAACGTTATAGTTTCTCTATGCATATATGTGATATAAGGTTACCGCAAGCCTCCAAAACTATCAAAAGTCAAATTCTAAGTGCGAAAATACATGTAGCATTATGAAGTGCTCATCTGGTAAAACAACAACTTCGAGGTTGTTTTCAGTATTTCATTCGAAAACCTTTCATATCGTAGAAAACAATGTTTAATCCCATTCATTTCTAGATATGAGGCTAACGCATTTCCTGATAATAACGATATTTCATCAATAATCAATCCAGTTGCATTGTGCATATAATGAACTATTTTGTCTGAAAACTACCCTAACAATAACTGTTAAAGTGATTACAAATGTAACAAACGAATCAACATTATTGTGAAGCATGAAAAATCCACATACCTGAATGTTTTGATAAATCCTTGAAAAATCAAATAATGCACTTAAAAATGTTCAGTACGGTTTGAAAAATATCCTTATGATAAACCAAAACAAATTGTTTGTCTCAGAGTGTCACAAATCATGAAACTGGAGCAACATTTCCAGAATGTCCCGCATCCCAAGAATGTCATTCAAGAAACATGTATCCTTCTTTTTTCGCTTATCCCCTATGCGCATGTGAAAAGGATTTGTTTTTCTTTCCAAGCGTTCACAACTCGTAACATCGCAAGCACTGTTGTAGAGCCCGAAGATATTGACATGTTTGAAGATGAACTGTAAGGCGAATGAATGCTGGGAGCAGACGATAATTGTCGTCTGCTCTTCACGTGCTAACGTGCTACGCTGCCACCTGGCGGCCGATAATGTAGACTAGCACCTGTCAAGGCAGTAGTCACGTAAACATCACTCGACGCCGTGAGAGAGTTTACATTATCTAAATTACTCCACTTGCCTCCACCATGTGTAAACGTACTACTGCTAGCAAATTAAACAAGTGTTCCCAGCTTTTCAACAAATTCTTGAGACTGAGCAAGTGCATGCTTCAAATGATGAAATGCGGCAGTTGGAGAATTGCGTGCATTGTCAACATCTAGACTTTGTCGGACTCCTTGGTAGAGATGATATTTAATCATTATGATGATGAAATTTAGTTTCACGCAATTGAACCAAATACTCGAACCGCTTAAAACCTTGTTTTTTTATATTTTTTTAACCGAAACTGTCAACTAATGCACCTTCACCGCAACCAGGTACCCATTCATACATACGACAACTAAATCTAACACACACCAAAACAGATGAATGATCTAATTCACAATGTGATTTTGTACTTCATAGTCTCAATTTGAGCAATTTATGATATGTGAAACCATCCGATGATTACCCATACTCGGTGTAGCACAACTGTCAATAGAGCTACATCAAACAGCATTCTGTTCTTTTGGGAAGATGGTGCAGTGCAACAAAACTGTTTTTGATACCTTATATTTTAAGGACTTTTTTCTAAACGTTTGTACATGTAAACGTTTTATGGATAGAAAAGAGGAATGTCATTATCTTCAAGGTTGCCTCTTGGTGAAAGACAAGACATTCATTCTCATAGGATAGTTTTAAAGAACTTCATTTCCTATTAGAACAGATGTCGTAAGTCAACAACATTTGTAAAACGTGTGATACTGATGTAATTTTTCAAAAGATGTCACCACGTCAATATTTCAAACTAGCTTACGAGTACCTTACCTTGCGTGTTTCAGCGGACGAAGACAACAAACTGCTCGTAAGCTGACCAAGAACCGTAAACAAATGAAACTGACTAGCAAACCCCGTTTCTGACACAATCCATTTACTGTACAACACATTACCCTTGAAATAATATACACTGAATATGAACAAATGAACAGGCTACACTAAAAATTAGTAAGGATATTTTTAGATGTGAAACGGACTCCCAAATATCATTGAGTTTAACTAGACTTGCTAAATAAGAACATTGACTGTAATAATCACATGATAAGGCAAAAATGAAAGCAATAAAAAAAATTCATTTACAGTATAATCTTATACCACGGTTATTATTTTCTTTTAGATGCATTAAATAACTTTGAAATTTTCTCCTGACTTCTTCTTTTTATATTCGGACAAGCAATTCGAATTGCATTTATGCATTATTTGTAGTAAATGCGAAATGGTTAAATGGGAAAATAAACTGTTTGGAGCTTATAAAGATTTATCTTACATACATAAAGTTTAATTGAAAAACAGTAATATTGTAATGCACTATCGGTAATTAAACTACATTTCTGTATCAAATCGGAACCCGATAATCTGCACTGACATTCGAACCCACACCGAACGTAGCAATATTCACTAACACATATTGTCACATTCTTTCTTTCAATTTCTTAAATCTCAGTGATCAAAAGTTCTGGTACACAATTGTAAAAAACTAATGCGCTGTACAAAATGTTTGATCTTCAAACGCCATGTCGTTATTCGTGAAAATTAACTTTACATGAAATTCCTATTTTTCATATTGATTTTTTAAGATTAATTCATTTTCATTATCAGTGGACCACCGGGACCTTCTGGTATAATAGTTAAACTGTTCAAAGAAATATTTGCAAGTGCTATAAACGTTGATTTATCATTGGCTAACGCCGTGTATTTTCCTCCACTCCCAGATAAGGTGTCACACTTTTTATACCCCGGAGTGGAAATAACTCCTAGATAAAGATAGCAGTGACAAGCGTTGAACCTAAACGTTTCGGATGTTCATAACAGATGATAAAGAATGAATGTTTAGCATCAGATGATCAGGATCATGCTGCTTGAGTGAAAGGTATATCATTATGATGATAAAACAAACTATATACTACACTTTGTACATACCCCTGGAATATATTTCAGGAAATGTGAGGCAATACTCATGTTTTCGTCATTTTCTATGCCTATGCCTATGTTTAATGTATGATAAAGCATTGTCAATGATCCGAAATGTCCTTTCATGACTCGTAAAATGTATGTACTCCAAAAGAACCATTTCTACTGGATATCATCGGGTAAAACATATATCCTCATACTGTATGAATAAAAGGTATATCATCATGATGATAAATCAAACTATAAATTCACATTCTTAAAGGAGTACTACACACTGAACCCCTGTACTATATTAATTGAAATTTGAGGCAATACTCCTGTTTTTGTCATTGTCTATGTAGAATTTAATGTATGATGAAGCATTGCCATTGAACCAAACTTTCCTCTCATGATTCGTACAATGTATGATTGTGTTACGTCGGGACAAGAACCATTTCTACTGGATATCATCGGGTAAACATATATCCTCATGCTGTTTGAATGAAAGGTATATCATCATGATAATACATCAAACTATTACTGATCAGCTTTCCTAAAGGAACATTTATACACACAAAACCCCTGGACTATATTTGTGGATGTGAAATTTGAGGCAATAATCGTGTTTTCGCTATTGTCTATGTAGCATTTTAATGTATGATGAAGCATTGTCATTGATGCAAAATTTCCTTTCATGATTCGTAAAATGTATGTGCTATGTCGGGACAAGAACCATTTGTATTTGATATCATCGGGTAAAACAGATATCCAAAATTTCTTTTCATGATTCATATGTTTGAAAATGTTCCATATTATTTCAAACATCGCTTTTGTAACTTTAATTTTAAAGTTTATAAACAAAATTGTGTAGCTTGGTGTCTCTATAATAAAAGTAAATTGAAACCTGAGACGAAAAATCGAATGTGCTTCAGATGCTATTGTTAAAAACATGCATTAATCAATATAATGAAAAATATAACAGAGTTCTGACACATGGCGGTTAATACAAATCGCGTACATTTGGCAGAAACGATCTTTGCGAATGACGTCAATAGCACACTAGTGACGTCAGGTCTTATTTCATACAATCAATAATGGTAGTTAGTAGATCATATCCACATTGAACTAGCACTAAAATTCGACCAGCACGTAATATTGCGATTATATCGACTGCTAACGATGTTGACATTCATGTTTCGGCTTTCATGTTTAGGCTAATTGAAATCAATATGTTAATGTTTCTAGTTGCTATTTTAACATGCATTACAGTTTGTCATATGAAATCGGGGTGGTGTTTTTGTATGACAAAGAGACTTCTTATGTTTTAACAATGGTAGTAAAATATAACTTTTAGCATTTTATCCTGTCCAAAGTGAATACCTTTTAGGTATGTGGTAAGACTAAAATAAATTATGACACTTTCAAACATTTTAGGAAAATATCAACAACATCAATATCTTACAATTCGAATTCGTATCTTCATGGAAATAGTACAATAATTTATATGATGAATATGTGCCGATAACCATTTCGATGTTTATATCATATTGTCTTGTAACGATAGCCATCTTGATCAAATATTTACTGTAACTGAAAGTACATGTTACAGTAACCATGTTGATGCAGATACTAGCAAGAGAAGTAATTCTGTCAACATCATGGCTACAGAAAACAATTAAGTCATTTAAAATTAAATATACATTAAATTTTATACATATCTTATACTGGAACAGGGAAAAGATTGCCAAATTTTAAAAGCTCGAACTATAGAAAATCTGAACAGAACATGAAGCAACCAAAGAGATATTTAAAGGCATTCGGACAAACGGGCGTATATCGTAGACACGGAATACGTTAAGACATCCCTGATCCTTTTTTTGGATTTAGAATAAGATCTAGATGTATTTACGATATGATGGATTGAAGTATTTTATGACTCCAATCTGCAATGTAGCTTGATACTATAAAAATGCAAAAAGATTAAAAACATTCTTCATTTCCACAAACATACATTGTACCATATCGCATCGTTCTCAACAAATATACGTATACTCACAAAATCGGCAGCTTGTAATATATTTATCCTATGATATCTCTTTTATATCAGTTTTCGGATGACGCTACAAATTTCATTGGTCAATATGGTTGATGGACATCGACATTTTTACTAGGAGAGTTCATGTTAAAGTAAATTACAGTTGACTTTTATTTCTTCGAAGTTTTTTGCATAAATTGTTTTGTTGAAACTAAATTGTTCAATTTTTTTGCAATCAACATTTTTAACACATTATTCTTTTGTACACACATTTTTGAAATTCAAATTTCACATTAAGTTCATTTTGGGCGAAAGATATTCCATAAATTGTCAGTTTTACCATAAATGCCCATCTGTTACACAGAATACATAATGCTTATGTTAGGCATTTTTAATGCGACTCAATATGATTTTATTATAATAATTATTTGTTTCAACGTCTACATTTAAATGATGGAAACATAGAGGGTTACTACTGGTTAAAGTGTCATATCGTTACTTATATGAACAGCAAGCTGATTTGCCTATATATTTGTAAACTTGAACTTTTAATCCGTGTTTCAACTTTATTGATGACAAATATTGAAGTCATTTACATAACAGGTTTCGACTTTTCAATTTTGTCCAAAGTTTCATCATACTGTTTGACCTTACTGTTTGGTTTGGTTGAAACAAGACATTACATAACATTGAGTTCCTTTCTGATCTCTTCATTTGAAAAGATATTCCTTAAAGGGGCAGTAGCACGTTTTTTGAGGGAATATAAGGTGATGTCAGGAAAATGAAAATTAATGGTTTCAATTGAAAGACAATGTATTCAAACTAAATGAAACAGTAATAATTCAAATATATAACGAAAAGTTTAGCCATGAGATTCCCTTTTCTTACACAAAATGAATTAAAGGTGTTCACAAAAAATGGCGGCCAATCGATTTTATGTAAATCTTCATACTTTGTCATCTGACTATGGATGATTGGCTTGTGTAATGAGATTTTTGGCACTGTCACAATAATACATTTAGCATTAACTTACAATTATCAGTGAAACATTTAAAATATAAAATTATCAAAAAACGTGCTACTGCCCCTTTAAGGTTATTAAAAGACAACCTTTATTGACTATGATTACAATTTCATATCCATACAATCAGATATGCCTCAGAAAACAAGCACTTTCGAGTTTCTTACATAAAACAACGATAGAAATTGCCAGCAATTCATTAAGTAAATGTATGTATTGAATTGTGATGCAGAATACAGATCGTAACAACCGAATGGTGACAATTCACAATAGTTTATGTTATAGCAAAAGGAGTAATTATTATGTCAAAACAGAACAGAACTTTAAATACGCTCAGGCCGATATCCTCGGCATATGAGGTACAACATGACAGTAAATGCTTCATACAAGCGGATAAGTGATTAGCCGGAAGATTTTATAGTTTGCATTATGATTTTACAAAATTTGCGAAGTTTTTTAAATATAGACACCTTTTTACACATGTAAATATTTTAAGTGTACGCATATTTGTTCTCTTTGAGAAATGTAAAGGTATGTACAAGGTTCTTTCTAAAGTAAAATATTCACATCTAAAAATATAATGGAACTCACCTCCAACATCATTCATACAACACAATTTACATTTTCCTTCAGACTTAGGTATCGTATTCCATCTTCCTTTTTCAATCGGTAAATGGTCAAGGTTGGCATTCATAACAAAACGCTTTCAATCAACAAACACACAGATAGAAGAAAATAGAATAGATAATAGAAGTGTCGATAAATCTCATAGATATAATACACAAGGTACATTTGAGTAGGGTGTGTTGGTATGAGAAGAATTAACATTTATCAATTCTTACAAACAATAGCAGTCCTATACGTGAATGCATACTAGGCTATTTATAATTGACAGTTCACCAAGAAATTAAAAGCACTACTACAATTCATATCAGCGTTGTTTCAAGTAAAATACCACATACCTTGTATATGGAAATCTCGAATCGGTTCACAGGTTAAAACAGTTCTAACCGGCGAGTGATAAGATGCATCTTTGTGCAAAGGATGGGGAATGTCAGGGGATAAGTGGTAATTTGATGGGGTTGGGTTAAAAAGTGATTGGGGATATTTCAATCAAGTAGGCGTAAAAGCGAATTTCAAGACCGGGGAAGGATTTACAACAAAAGAAAAGGGAACACGATACGGCATCTATCTCTAAGATGAAACCAGTCTGTAGCACACAGCGTTCGTGTGATTAAAATCACCTTTCTACGCGAGTATGCCTTTCAGAATTTTAGTGATAAATGTAAGTTTCAACATATGCTGAAGTTGAGAATGTTAACCATTCCTTTGTAAAAACAAAAGCAGTTTGGGTTTCATTTGTTCTTTAAGTGCACGTTCGGAGAGATGAGAGACGATGGTTTATCGTCTATGAATACCCTTGGAACGATTTCTCAAAGGATTTTTCACCTTTCAAAAGACTACCCTGTCAACCAGTCTAAGTAAACCTAGCCTCAATAATACTCGCTACACTCCCGATATTGAGTCTAGCGAGATGGAGTACTAGTAACTGCTCGCGTCAACCGACTTATCGAATTGACCAATCAGGGCTCGGCATACCAAGCGGCAATAGTCTGCCTTCGCACGTGTAACGTTGGAGAGTCATAGGTCGCCTAAAGGTCGGCAGACGCGACCTCTTACTGTATCTCGCTAGACTTAATATCGGTAGTGCAGCGAGTATAATTGAGACTAGGTTTGTCAACGTTTGTGATATGACGTTGTATGGCTGAATCAAGTAAAACATTCAGGGAGCAATATAGTCAGGAGTATGAACTTGCCTTGTGTCGTTGACAACTATTATATCCCAAAAGACAAAGCTCAGGTCGCTAAATTCTACGCTAACCACTGTTCTAATTGGAGCATCTACATGCCTGTGTTGGCCTCCCGGATGATTTCTCTAGCAGCAACAAAATGCAATCTGAAATGACCTTTTCATGTGAAAATGTTGCTTATTGTCATCGTTGCCTATGTCGTGATTCAGTGTACTTCCCTAGCAGCGACAGTGTGCAAAGTACAGAGTTAATACATTCTATAGTATACCCAAAGCATAAAAAATCCGACTGTGGCTTTTCGAAGGATTACTTTGTACCGGGTCGCCGATTGTACAATTAACTATGATGGCATACAATCATTTTTCACTATTTTAGTCCGAGAAGTTATCAGATTTAAAAAGAGGTTAGCCTAGAATTGTATGACTTGAGCTACGTCTGTCGGCACTACGTGTTCGCCTAATAATGTTTAGTCGTTTTTATTGATAAATGACCACAATGCATACAAATAACCTGTATTAAGATAACCATTCTAGATATATTTTAAAGTACAAGATTAACGTCGAAGATCAAGATTAACCACTTTAAGATTTTATTTAATATTCATGGTTATATCATATCACTACATTTCACAGAAGTTTGTCATGTTGTAATTTGAGAATACTTCAGAATTTCTTTTTCCAGTAAATTCGAATAGGCAAATAACATTTACGAACCCTAATGCTATCCTGTTATGCTAACAATTGCGTTAAATGGGATATCAACACAAGTCCAGTAAACACGTGCTCTGGTTGGTCAATTTTTTTTATTCCGTGGTTTACAGCATATTCCTATGATTAGGGGAGACCAGGGCAAAGCGCGCACCCTAACATAAAAGTGCGTCTAGTGGGCACCCCGACATGTACAGAATGCAACTTGCACACTATTTCTAATACTTATCAGATGGACTGTAACATGGCACATGCTTTTTTAATCTGCCATTTCGGCATAAGGATATATTTACGTAAATATATTTTGGTTAAGGGGGCGCGCTTTGCCCTGTAGTTTGGGGCAAAGTGCCCAATCCTCTGGGCGCTTTGCCCCATTCGAAAAACAACACAGAATGTAATAGATATTACACACACATAATCAGCCAATACAAATCAAAAGTTATCATCTTGATAATGCAAGGCAACTATCGAACCCATATGAAGAATAGAATTAACATAAAAGTTGACAATACATGCAAGAATGCGCAAAATATTCCTTAACATGTCATGGACCTACATGTTCAACATTCTCAGTTACCAAATATCGTTATGGTTGGTACATGTACATTTCTTTCAACTACGAATGTGTTGATAATGTAGGTTATTGAATATCAAAACCAGTAAAATAATAAAATATAAGATGAATTGAATTGGTTATATAGACGAATTAAAGAATTCATACAACTATTTTGTGTCGGACTTGGCAGAACGGCATAAATTGCTTATCGTTTAGGGTTGAACAGTAATATACGATGAATCACATATTCATGATTTAAAAAACAACAGAAAAATATGCTTTGGTAAATGTTTCTTGTCGTGATTCTTTAACAAAACAAAACACTTTAAGTAAAAGGGTATATTTCATTTTAATATAAAAAAAACAGAATGCTGATATGAGAATAATAGTTCACCTTTACATTATTTGCAAAATAATAACTTTAACACCAATATGTTAACCAAAATGATATATTTCATATCACACGGGGCAAAGCGCTCCCCCGGCACGTTTTGCCCCATCAAGGGTAGCATTTGTTGTGAACATCACAGAAAGTCATTAAAGCAAGTAATTACAAATTTCATTATTCAATGAATTAATGATACCAATTAATGTTACATGTGCACGAGAGTTCAATGTTCCGTTTTGTATTTTTATTGAATATTTGAATTTGAGACATATCCGTTTCATATAGTAAAATCGCGTTTTTTCGAATATTTGAAATTCTGCGTCCACAAGCCAGGCAAATGATATATTCCAGCGTTGGTCACAAAGCTTCATTACGGTTACTTTCATTCGTTGGTAATGACAAGTTACTCCATTTGTCGACAGGTTTGGAGAAATAACGCGTGGTCACTTTGCCCCGAGGGCGCGCTTTGCCCTAGTCTCCCCTAGATGCGATTGTCGATCGAGTTTAAGTGGAACAGATGTGTTTAAGCTTTTATCTTCAATCAAAACAAACCTCCTCTTGTTTATATTGTAATTCAAAAACCAGTTCATTACTATTAACGATCAATATGATAATATATATGTCATCTTTAACTCATGTAAGTTCAACTGTTGTGAAATGCATTTATCCGTCGTAATCATTATAGGTATTGATTTGGGATTGAATCGAAAGTTTTAAAAAATCTGTCAAAATAAAATTTCAGCTAACCTCATCTTAATTTACAACAATATGTGATGATCAAGGATTAAGTTGATAGCTAATGTTTCAACTTTATACCTTCATATACGAACTTCAATATCTTACGTACTTGTAAACTAAGTTGCAAAAAGGCTTACTCGTTTTCACGATCTTTCAATCAGCCAATTTCAAATGTCCTTGGCGTTATTTTCCAATGACGTCTTGGATTTAAATTTATGGTAGACATTGGTTAGCAGTACAGAAACGATGAAATAACTTCTTTTCGTTAAGATTGTAAGGACGAAACAAACGATTTACAAATGTGACATTCAATAATCATTATGCGTAGTCGAAATAAATTGGTGTATCGCAGTGAACATAAAATATATATATTACTGACAAAACAATGTCGTGTCCCAGCTTTGATATATATTTCAAAATCTTCAATATATTGCGTCTAATTTCCTTCTCGCTATCTGTTTATACTAGCATCCGATAAGCTTCTTTTTTGTTTTTTTTTTAAAGAAAAACAGTTCAAAACAAGGTTAAGCTCTTGCATGTGAGAACTCGCGCATGCGTATTCAATTTTTCCCAGAATACATCATCAAAGAAACTAGAAGCTCGCTATCTCGTGAACACCGACAATGGAACGTTATTATGGCAACAGAAGTCATCAAGATGAGTAAATCACACCAATATATCACGCTCTGGCATTTATGTTCGTTAGTTCTTGAATTAGGCACAACTTTGATGTGAAAACCCATAAGTAAAGGTAAATAAACGCCGTGTGGTGTTCGACAAGGAATTAGCTGCATACCACGTTTATCAAAGGGAATGGTTGCTAATTAGTGTTTCATGGCGCTTGTTTAAGATTGTTTCATATGTAATTTTGTTTTAATTGTATCATAGATTATCTATGGAATTTAACAATGTGCTAATTCTGTTACAGTATTTTGTATGACAAAAACAGCTCTCTAAATTATTCCTCCATGTTCCATCATGAAATGGTAGCATTGTATTTTGATTGTTGTTGTTATCTTTATTCTTATGTTATTTATTTAATATTTATATTATCGTCAATCTATATAGTATGAATATAAGGGATAAAAAGAGCAATTACAAACATTGGGTTGGTTATGTGAAATGCCATTGGTTATTTACAAGTCTACCTAGTCCACCTTACACATCAATTAAGTCGGATTTAAGGCATTAACTTTTCAATAAGATTCTACCGGGTCAAGTGTGAAGAGAGGTAGAAAGACAAATTCAAATACCGATTAGCGACTTTTTGTCAATTGTTATTTCATCTTTCATTTCACCTATAATTTGTTTCATTGATCAGCGAATTTGTTCGTCTTGTAGTGAACCTACGTGTGAACCTACATGTACATCCCTGACTTATTTGCTGTATTAAAACATATACTATGCTGTTGCAATATGGATTGTCTTTCATCAGGGTATTTTATTAATTGTTAACACGAATATAACTGTCAAAACATATCATAATTTAGATAATTGATACTTTCACACCATTCTTCTTTATTTGATGAACGAACTGATACACTATCAATCTGGAATAACACATAAACAATATGGGACATCATGCTTACACAACCAGTACGCAAAACCATTGTGGAATAACCAATAAACCTCAATGGATGTCATGCTTACACAACCAGTACGCAAAACCGTTGTGGAATAACCAATAAACCTCAATGGATGTCATGCGTACACAACCAGTACGCAAAACCATTGTGGAATAACCAATAAACCTCAATGGATGTCATGCGTACACAACCAGTACGCAAAACCATTGTGGAATAACCAATAAACCTCCATGGACATCATGCTTACATAACCAGAACGCAATACCATCTTAAAATATCGTAAAGTCAATAGATCAAATTTTAGTTTATCTCAACCCCATTTACCAAGTTATGTAGATTTCAGAGAATATTAGACTAGATTTACGCCATGTTAGCTTGAACAATCTTGATTCATGCTCGTTGGATCCATATTAGTTATACACTTTCCTATTCTAATTTCATAAAACATTTATTACCAACGTAACTAACGAGACCCTGTAGTTTAGTAATACCGAAAGGTCTATGTAAACAACAAATCCAATCTGACAAGTTATGAAGCATACACCCACATCACCAGGTGCAAAGATAACGTCATAAACTTGAAAAATGTTTTTGAAGAAAGAATATTCACATTTGGAGAGAAAAAGTGATAGCGGATGAACTTTCTGATAAGGAAGTCGTTTGAGAGCAGTTAAAATAGAAATACAGATATCAGGGGCATAAAAATAGTTTGACTGCTCTAGTTTCAACAAGACACTGGCATCTGACGAAAAGACTTAAGTTGGGAGGTGAATTTTTTAGTTTAGGCTTTCAAGAAAGTAAAAGGTATTTTGGATTTGGAAAGACGAAAAGTATTGTCTTGTTGCATAATATAACACTTCTTACGCCCGTTTGCTAAAAATGTTTATGACGTAATCCTGGATTATTTGTATTACGTAATTCTTATGTTGATTCTTCAATTATGACTGAACAATACTTAGTCCTTAAAGTAGCAACATAATAACAGATCAAGCATTCTTAGTTGCGCAAGGGCCTTTTTGTTTATGTTTGTGCTTTTGGCGTTTCAAGTTATTGTCGACTGTCTTGACAGTTGGAGCCCACGCTTGTCTTAGCTTGAATAGAAATATTTCAAGATTTTATATACTTTAAGTGAACTATGAACCTGTATAAAATTATAACATTTTATCATAAGATCAGCATATGTATACGATTCATCAATGACTTGAAGTACTTAGATCATATTTGAGACAGCATCATTAGTTCTCGATCTTAAACAAAGGAACTGATTTTGATTGATTAATGCTGAGGGTTACTTGTTTGGACCAAATTCGTATTTTGTCTTGAACATTTTGAATATTATTTTAATTTGTATGTATGTTTTTTTAGTTGATGATAAGAATCTAATGTATCAATGACTGCTTTGCTTCTATATCAGACATGGGTACAATAAAGTGTTACATTGAATTTGAGACCTATTAAATACTTTTTTTTTCTTTTTTTTATTCAGTTCAAGGATTCAATTTTACATTGTCTTTACAAACGTTTAAATCACTCTTTTAAATTAAATACTAATAATTAAACACCTATTAAATACTTTGAGAACATTACATACTTTGTGCAATTTGTTGAACGTCATTTACTTTAAGGTTAAAGTTCATAGTTCATAGATCACTAAGTCGCTCGTGAACTTTGACCTTAACACATGCCAATCGATTAAATGAATTCGATATCACAATTATACAGTAAGAAATTGCATTCTAGTAAATTTGAATATTGGAATTGCAGGATACTCATGCACTTTTAAATTATAAGATGTATCTTAAACTTGATATACTTCTTCATGACATGTTAAATTGTCTCACGTTGTCTTTGACCATCACGTACATGTACTGTTGTTAAAAATGCAAAATAAGATTTTCAGATGGCGATCGATTTATGAATATGAACTATCTACTCAATTATAAATCATGAAAATAAACATGATAAATCATCAATACCAAGATATCAATAAATATAACAAATAATGGTCAAACTTACCTGCTAAGATTTACGCTCCAAAAATCCTAAAATATATATTAAAATAAAACAATGTCGTATATTCTCTTCATCAGCATCTATCGTCACTATACTGGGAAACCCTCTGCTGTCAACTTCCACGGAGACACAGGAATATAATACCAAGTTATTGATAAATATAACAAATAATGATCAAACTTACCTGCTAAGATTTACGCTCCTTAAATCCAAAAATATTAAAATAAAACAATGTCGTATATTCTCTATATCAGCATCTATCGTCACTATACTGGGAAACCCTCTGCTGTCAACTTCGAAGACACAGGAATATATGGACGGCTTAACAATGTCTCGGCATATGTACAGAATAATGGATGGTTTTGTACAGTTACAGAGTAATAAGGAGCTGTTGTGGTGATCCGGTAATCAGTATTGTGCGACACTGTCATTTCATTCTCTCTGGAATCTCCTTACAGCGATACTGACCCTCGAGCGAACCCGATTACGTAATAAGTTCTTATTGTTTATTTTCCTGTTTGGTCATGCAGTGAAATAACTTTTGTGATGGACGGCCAACATTCAGTTAATTATAACCTGAGTGCTAGTGTATGCGCCTGAGGTACTGAATGCACTCCTTAATCAACTCTTTGTGAAAGTTCGCCGAATATTTGACGAATCAGATAATTATCACCCTAGTGTTTATTGTATGAATGTTAAATGTATACCAAATTGTTGATGAGATTTAGATTTGAATGCATAAGCACATGGATGAACAATTTAAGTACCATTTTAGTCTTTAGGCCTTTGTACCCAGATCGGATTATGACATGGGAAGCGTCGGTTCGCCCGTTATCAGGCTTATGTTTTTTTACTCCTTTACAAGAACCACAAGAAAGTGAGCCATACAAATCCAGATTCAAAATACTGTATATCAATGATGTATGACCTAACATGAAACAAAATGTATTAAGAGTTGTCTGAAGGAGACCAAGTAGCCTTGATTCTGACTGTGGGAACGTTAGGATCGTGCAACTTTGAAAATGGCGACGATACAATTACCAATAGAGAAAGAATTAAGATCCCTTTGCAGGGACACTAGATACACTAATTAATACAAAAACCTTTTTACTTTATCAGCAGCAACAAGTCCAAGCAGTTTGTCATACTTACGTCTAATTCTCTTAAAGTGTGACTTCTGGAGTGGTAATCCAGAGTTCAGGTTTTTATGACGGAAAGGAAGTAGTACATAGTATCGGTAACTCTCTGATCATAGATTCAAATTACAGGCGTATAAAAGAACTTCTTGGTTAGACAGCCTAAATCACGCGGGCAGAAAAAATATGTTAAAATCAAATATGGCAACATTTTCTATGATAAAATAATTATCATAATAATAATTTATTAATGTGTAATACGTTACTAGCTACTAGCTTCAGGACTAAAAGACACATGCATGAACATGTATAAGGCCTTTGTTCGATCATCATAAAAACAAGCTATGTAGCAAATATTTGCCATCAGTGGATGAATTTGCAAGTGTTAAATGAAATTACTGAACAAATAAGTTGATTTTCTACTTTTGATACTTAGAAAGTCATTTTATAAACATGATATGTTTCTTTAGGATTACAGTGATATAGAAAAAATATCAGTCACACACTGTGTTTAGTAACAAAAGAATTAGACCTACCGAAAAATATCACAAACGTCCTAAATACGAAGATGATATGGTAATTGTAACTTACACAATGTAATACATGTGATGTAATAAGGCGACATAATAACAAGCAATGTTACATGACGAAAACAAGGTCACTTATACCCATTCCCTCTCCCGTCTAGCGAAAAACTCGTAACGACGTGTTTGTCAGATTCACAATGGAAACCTGACATACAACTGTCCTGGTTTCATGAAATCATGGTAATTTACATCTAAGGTAGTAATTCACATGCCTAGTATATTTCAAATTAGCCACTAATTGGCATTGTTTGCTGGGGCGATAGCTACCTTCACTGCGGTCATGGGATGTTATTAGAAGAATTGTTGTAAGAAAATGTGTTGATGTCATGTTGAAGTTGTAGATGTTAGGTCCCTAATTTTTATTACGTTCGCTACTCATGTTCAAGAAATATAAGAATAATGTATATTTCGTTATATTGACAACCCTTTTGAGGACATAAGCATCCAAAAATTATTATTTGAAGTAATTATAGCAAATGCCAAAACCGAATTAAATATTGACTGGTCATTTCATGATTGAATAAGAGTTGTCCCTGATTTTGCATCAATATATATATAATAACGGTATCACCCTAATACATAATTATAATCATTTTTAGGAAAAATTATTATTCTGATTTGCCATGAATCAATCGATTAGTAAATGAAAATTTGGTTTATCCTTTTCAATTGTAACTAAAGTTAGATCATTAAAACGTCATCTCTAAGGTATATCCAAATGATTAAATATGCATTTATATGTATATATACACAATGCAAAGCATTCAGAAAAAGAGTACCTGATATCAATCTAAATAAATTTAGATCAACAGATTTTTTGTTTTGCCATACTGTTGCACCAGTATGACCAAATATAAAACCTGTTGATCTAAATTTATTTAGATTGACCTGATATCAACATTTCTTTTAATTTAGAACTCCTAAATCACATCGTACTTTTACGTGCGCATCAACAACCAATCTCTCCAAAAGCAATCAATAACTAATCTAGCAAATTGTCAATCAAATGCATGCCTTCAAAGACTATTTTCCAGTTGGTTCATCCAAACACTCACACGATCTATCAAAGTATGTTTCCATCCCCAATTCCATAATAAGAATACCCTCTGGCCCTTATTAGAAACAAACCTTCTTTCAATTTCACCTCGATGCTCACGGGGAATCAGAATTAGGTTATTAAGTGTCAATAGCAAGGCTAATGCAAGGACAGTCTTTGAGACCCATTCAAGCAAATGCAATCTACATCGATTTGTCGATATGCGAAACTAGCCTAATGCTTTTCCACCGTATAAGATACTGCAGTGAAATATTTATATGGCGATTTTAAACTCAATAATAAATGGACAATCTCATTTTAAGAAATGAGGTGAATTTGCGAAAACGCCACTAGTTTTGTCATCCTTGCATGTACGGATAACGTCACAGTGGTGTGTAGAAATGTAGCTATGACGTCATAAGCCTTAAAGGTGAAACCCGCCGTCAAACAAGCAGCCAACTCGCGGGGGAAAGTTTTATAAAATTCGTGAATGGTTTGGCCTCACATATTGCTTTCAATCCTTTATACTTCGTAAGTGAGTTTATTTCAAGTAATAAACATGATTTAATCCTGAAATGTTACTTTTATTTGTATATATGACATATATAAAACTGATGCCTGCTAGTTCAATCGCATTTAAGATTTTCTATCAGGACCAATCAGTTTCGAGTGATGAAATTAACAATTTTGCTTCAATTAAGCATACATGACACAAAAGACTAAAGGTCGCTGTAATGCTAGGACTGGAGCTTTAAGCTGATATCAGAACCAAGCCCATACTTCACGCTTTCTGCACGTTTTCCACTCAGGTTGTAAATTTCACCTTTTCATGTCCGAGCTGACATTTAACAATACGTGATGGTAATGTACATCTCACTAAGCAGTGTCAATCAAACGTCAAGACACTCTTCTAATTCAGAATACCATCTACTTTGGCATTTAGAGTCTTGTAGTTGTCGACGAAAGTTTGTGAGAGCAGCTGGAATTGTAGGGATATTATCACTAATTTAGTAAATGCAGATGTACATTGGCTCTCTTGGTGGTGTTTTAATAAGGAAAACAGTATACATTGATGCGGAATGTCTTCAATATATGTAATTGACACAGTTAAGTTAACGTTTTCTTAAAGTTGGATTCGCTGTAATAACCAAACATGATATGTCAAAACATCGTCCTATGTTAAAACATGCATGACAGGCAATCTCTACCCATGAGGTAGCCCAAGTCATAAAATTCTGATCTAACATATGTTGTAATTATACCCGTTCTCAGGATTTTTTTATCTTATCCAAATAGAATATCATTTCGTTTTAATCTGTCGAATGCCACTCAAACAGCTTAATCTGTCGAGTTTATGATTCTCTGAGAAAGTTGTAAAACACTCGAGAATATTATGTAACAAAAATCGTAGTTCTTTAAATCTCTTTTTAAAAGCCTTGTTTTAAATCACAATATATCTCAAACCAAAATGTAAATTAATAATCATTTTCCTGTGAAATACTTATGCGTAATACTATACACATTATTATGTAACTCTTAAAGTGTACTGTACTGCAAACTTTCTATAATATCTTGTTTTCATCTCTGCAATAATGCAATTGGAATGTTTTGATTTGTCTTTCAGATTCGACATTGACCAAAATTTAATCACAATAAATGCTGTGTTCGTACGCACATATACACAATCTGTTTTAAAGGTTCAACGTGCTCATACACATTTTATTTGTCTTTCATCGCCTCATGTTGTTAAAATCAACATGCATTAAGTGGTAACGGAACCTCTACTTATATTTTTTTTAAACATTTAACAAAGAAAAGTTCTCTAAAACAGGAAATGCAAGATGTTCTGACAAATTTTAAAATAAAAGATAATTCTGTAAGTAAACATGTAAGTAATGACATCATAATTAACGTAAAGAACGAGAGTTATTTACAAATATTTCTGTTTATCTGCTTAATGTTTACTTTCTCTGAACAGTTTATCAAATGCGCCCTTGTAATGTAAGTTCGTTGTCCTCACGGTCAGATTATTCTTATGCTCAAAATGTGCTCGACGGAGAAAGGTATGATATGAACAGAAGGAATATTGTCTGAATATGATAACCGGATATTCACCTAGCCCGTCAGCAACTCGTACGAATAAGTTCAAAGTCAAAATTAAAGGGGTATAGTAGCATGTTTTAAGAGGAATATAAAATGATGTCAGAAAAATGAAAAAAATGGTTCCAATTGAAAGACAATGTATCTAAATTAAATGAAGTAGTAATAAATCAAATATATAATTTAGTCCAGCCATTCGATTTCATTTTTCTTACTCAAAATGAATTTGACGTGTTCATACAAAAATGGTCGCCAATGGACTTAATATGAATATTTATAATTTGTTCTCTGACTATGAAAGATTGGTTTGTGTAAATGAAACTACCAATATAATAAATTCAGCATCAACGTACAAATGTCATTGAAACTACCAATATAATAAATTCAGCATCAACGTACATGTACAAATGTCATTGAAAATTGAAAATATATTATCTAAAAAAACCGTGCTACTGTTCCTTTAAAATCAAGGGCTGTTATAGAAATGCAAAATCAATGGTTATGAAGAACTGGAGCAGTGTCACACGGAGTTTCTATCGGTATGCGCTGAACACTGTACTTAAAATATAAGATATCCAAAATATATCAAAACATTCTATATCTAACAAATTGATTAACAGCATTTATTACGTTTGGCAAAGTGAACCGATGATAGACACGGTTCAGTTTAATAGGAACTTTGAGATCACATTTTGCTACGGATCACGCACGTACTTTACACTTTCTGCACGTTTTCCACGCAGGTTGTAAATTTCACCTACTTTTGGACACATTGACATTTCACAATGCCTGATGGTAATGTACATCTCATTTAACAGTGTCAATCAAACGTCAGGACTCTCTAAAATCTCAATATGAGAATCTACTTTTGCCTTTGGAGCCCTGGAGTTTGGCATGGAAGTTTGCGAGAAAAGGTAGAATTGAATATATGTTCTATTACGTTATCTTCTTGACATTTTGATTTGATCTATATGAACTTGATATTTTTTTCTTATATATTTTTCATCCTTCCAAGTGCAGAGTGAAAAAATATACTTTCTTTTTTAAATATCATGTAGCTTTGAAACTTTCATCGCAGGCTGTGTCACAGTGAATGTTCAGTTTTAGATTAAACGTCATATGGTGAAACATTAATTATACTCGTACATGTACATTGTAACAGTGTTAGAGTTCATTAATGATTTCAAAAGATGTACCAACTTTCCACCAGGATAAGCACAAACAATTTGTAAGTTATACAAAAGTTTAATTTAGTAGTTTCAAACAGGTTATAACTTTATGGACAAACACATTATAAAAATCATTTTATATAAATTATGACTCTGAAATTTAAGAAAAGTTTTCATTTTAAAAAATACTGGAAATTGAAATTTGTTGTGCTTCAGTGTAGGTTCACTATCACAAAGTAGTTCATATAAAAGATTATGAAATGTATAACTTGCTTTTCTTGTCAATTATTAAACTCATGAATGAATATCTAGTGTTATATAAACACTTTCATAAATATATTTGTGAAAGCAGTGTTATGCTGGTTATATCACTGTGCAATGCTACATTGTTAAAATAGTTCAAAGGTTCACATGACCTTGTTTTGTCCAATCAGCAGACATGCTTCGTAAAACCTTCATAATTTGACGGTTATTTTGTATAATCTCAACTTTAGGGTTCATTGAAATGTATACCGGTCACATGACCTTGTTTTATCCAATCAGAAGGAAGCATATCGCTTGAATTTGAATTTATCCAAAACTTAACAATATAAAACGTGACTTTTGCACTCGTAGATTAAGTTTATATGTCGAGTTTAATTTTTTTCAAAATTGAACAAAACCTTTTACTTCAAGGAAAAGTATCTAGCTGATGTGAAGATAGAGGGTGTTTCTCTGTTCTACAACGAGGTATAAGAGTCCATGTGGTGGATCATTAAAACACTAAAATTGTTCAGAGGAAGCCATACTATAATGTGATAGTTTTCAAAACGGAAACAGATGCAAACAGAAAGTACAAAAGTAAATTTACATGCACAGTGAGCTCATGTATGAAACAACCTTTACAGTTCTGTTGATCCATGTTGATTGGGACATACAAAATATATTCGGTAAAAGCATACTTTTCACAGTTATGAAAAAAGGATAAGGATAAACTTCCCGAATCATAATGAAAGTGATATATGTAAATAACAAATGTACCCAGGGGCACTCAAACCTCATAAGAATAAAACAACAAGAATATATTGCAAAACTTGATAGAGTAGCTTTCATCTTTAAGGACAAAAAAGATACCTCGTATAAGTCCTTGGATATCGCAGCCGTTTATTGAATACCTACATGTATTTAATCTGACACAGTGCCTGCAGCTAACAAGCTCCATGACGACATAATTGAAAGATGCAAGATGTCATCCATTGAAATGAGGCAAGAGGTCTTGCTTGTGCAGTGATGACAGTTATCTTTACAAACGAAATCAAATAAGACGTCCCACGCTTTACGTTACCTTCTATATGTTATTCTTACCTGTCATTTTCTCTTTGGCATGTGTCATTGAGGACAAAGTATATCCTGATGGTACGTAAACTAATAAGTGCATGATGTTGTTGACACAATTCATTTTGTGGGTTGAGTATAAATGCCAATTTGATTTCAAATATCACGTCATTTTTCAATTATGATTAATAAGGAATAAATCTTTTGATTTGTCATCTTCTTTATTGCAGGAGTTAAGGTTACCAAGTTTGTTGGTTGACTGTTTTGCTACTGAACGAGATTTGTAGTGTAGCGTTTTCTGTTTCAGGAATTTTTCCCACAGTAAGGAAATTGAGATATAAAATGCGAATACAAAAATAAAAATCGTTAGCTGACAAGATGAAGGAATAAATGGAAGAAAATTCTTAAAATAATACAATGTTATCATAACCTCAACCACAAGATATATTTTGAAGCTAAAGTTTCATCAAATATTTTGTGGAAACAAATATAGCTTTGTTGATAACAAATTCTCTTAAGATAAACTAAGGTTAAATGTAAACGAATCATAAGACTTAATTGCAGATTTTATGAGTTAGATTCAAAACAAATGTATTTAACAATACAATGAGAGAGTGATTGTCAAAACAAGGCCACAGGGAGACTTTGAAAATTTCAGCATTGAAAGCTGCATGTAAGGCTTGCCGCATATCTCTAGAAAAAATGACAACACTCTCTGTATAGCTTACACATAGTTTTTTTATCGGAAGATGCTGGGCCCACATTATTTTCAAGGTCACAGCAGAAATTTGAACGATGACCACTATTATATGCATGCTAAGTCACCGGGCCCATTTAATTTATGTGACCTTCACATTAATTTAAGGTCACAGCGAAGCTTATATAAATGTAAAACTTATAACTGAAACTTACTCACTAACTCATTAAAGACTTTGTTTAGGAAACATGATGATGCCCCTTTAGCACAATCTGTATATGTCTTTAAAGGCATGGTCTGTGTTATTTAAGCGTTGAACAAACATTGCACTGAAAGTAAGAAGACTGCAGTAAGAGAACAACCTTGTTGTAACGATCATTGTTTTTGAATGAAATAAACGTGTTGGCTTGATTCTCAAAATATATATATTCAATAACAGATCAATAAAGCATCATGCAAATGTCAATAGGGTAATAGATATTAGGTCTGAGAAATAATGATAAAGCTATAGACCATAGAGCCTGTTTATAGTTAGGATAATTAAAGAGATACTTTACCAGCAGTTCTTTGACATACATGTTTGTGTGATAGTTCTCGACAATTAGATTTGTAACCTCAGTGAAATTGACAGGTGACAATTTTGACTTAATTTCAAAGAATGATTGACATAAATTGTTTTTAACATTACTAAACATATGAATTTTACTGTTAATAAGCGGACTACGTCATCTGGACTTCATAAGTGAAAAGTGTGTTTGTTTGACGTCATAGCATGCAGTTTTATTAATATTTGACATGTTCTTGTCTCAAACTTAATTGAAAATGAACCTAGTGTCGAAGCAATGACACTGACATTTTCATAAAGTTGTGTTTATAATTGTGGCAAAAGCAATTTCACTTAATAACTGACGTATATTTAATTCATAATTAAGCGTTAAATTGTATTGTAGCCCAGGTTCGAAGTTGATTCTCCACGTAATCCACGTTTCTGCACGTTTTCCACGCAGGTTGTAAATTTCACCTAGTTTTGGACACTCTGACCTTTTAAAATGCCCGATGGTAATGAACATCTTATGGAACAGTGTCAATCAAACGTCAAAACTCTCTGCAAACCCATAATAACCATCTACTTTGGCATTTGAAGTCCTGAAGCTTTATATTAAAGTTCATGGAGCAACTTGAATTGTAGGGACGTAATAATGAGAATCCCACATAAGTGCCTCGGAAATTTGTAACGTTTATCAACGTGTGTTGATATATTCGACATCAGAAGACACGAGGATGAGATTCTGTTTATCACCTAAAATCATTGTAATAACGTATCCATGAAAAATGTACGTCTCTGAACACTACCCTAAGACTGCCATTGTGATGATGCCATAGCATTGTGACGCCATGTTTATGACGTAATAGTATTGTGATGTCATTATTTTATGATGTAAAACAATTGTGATGTCATGTCCTTGGTATTGTTTTAAATCAACTATCAAAACGATAACTCCTAGCAGATATATAGAGGATACTAAACGACCTTCCATTAAATACTATTTTTATAAAACGAGTTAATGATTTTGTATAAAACGAGCGAAAGCGAGTTTGATACCAAATCATTCACGAGTTTAATAAAAATAGTATTAAATGGAAGGAAGTTTAGTATTCTGTTTATTACTTGCCCTAAAAATCACGCAAACTTGCCGAAAATGTGCTGAAACTAACAGTTCCGCCACTCGGCACCCATTGTGACGAAGCGCTTACATTGTGACGTCACAACAGCTCACTTCTGTGACGTCATACTTGCATTGTGATATTACACTAGTTTAATATTGCCGTATAAATATTACACTGCGGTATCTTACACGGGCGTGTAATAACACTCTTCTAAAAAAAAAATGTTTAAAGTGGAACACCATTTTTGATGATTTTGACGTTTGATTTTAATATTTTTTGATAAATACAAAACTGATTTCTTAACATCATTTATTTGTTTAAAGACAGGTTTTCCATAAACCTCAGAGCAGAGGTGGACCTGTATCTTTATTATCATATTGATTGTAATATTTTTTAATTAGGTCATATTGTATTAACAAATATGGAACTGTCAACCTCAATTTATTTAGATTGGATAAAATGACACAATCGATAAAGAATGGCAAATTACATTGTTTGTTGGATGTTTATTTCTTCATTTAAAAAAAATTAAAACGTCCTACTGCCCCTTTAAAATTAAGCATTCAGGTATTTGCTCTGCAAGATATGAATTCTATTTTCGCAACGGATATACAGTTTTGATGAAAGAAAGTTGGGATTTTAGGCACATGACAGACAAAAATAGAAATCTTTTGCCGACAGGGTAAGTTAAGTATGAAGACACATAAAACACTTATGATGTAATGTTATCATAACCTCTACAATAACAAACGTTTTGAAGTTTAAGATAAGAAAATATTTTGTGTAAACAGAAATAAGCTAAGGTAAGCTATTTTCTGCTTTAGTAATTTGAATGAAAGTTATGCAGATCATCTGCACTTACAGTTTTTATGTATTTCTTTTTAAAAATCTCATTAGAGCACAATGAGATAGATGGCCAGACAAAGAAATGAAATAATTACACACTGCAGAAAACAACTATTTCTTAAGATATTGAATATTGTCAATATATAAGACACAATAAGACTATCAAACAATGTCAGTTTTAGGTTCGGAAACTGGCGTTTAGGCTTTGCGTAGGAAGGTGGGTTAACGTTTGGCTGTGCTTTAGAACTAAAAATTTCTTAAAATTAAATTTGGGAAAGATCACAAAGAGAAATAGATATTAATGATAATGCATAAAATGCAGATTATGTCCGCTTGACTCAATACTGTAAACAATAACGAGAAAGTAAGATGAGAAAGGACGATGTGATGAGGCAGGTTGTGATTGGCTGAAAGAAGTTTTACAGACTGAAAATGTTATGTTGTTTTCAAAGTCATTAAATGACTATTTTGTGCATGTTTGTGAACAAACAAAATATCGATGTTATCTCATCAGATCATTTTGTATTCATTTCTGCAGTGTGTACCTCCTCAGGGTTATATGATGTTTAAACTCAAGGATCTTTTCAGTGATACATTTTCATTGAAAATATACACTTGAATGAAGGATTATAAACACTATATTGGTTATGATATGCATTATTTGTAACAGGATCGCCTGTAATAAAAACAAACGCACTCAAAGGTCTTAAAAGAGAATTTCCTTTCAACTAACAAGCCTTGATACGGTGTATGTGACTTTACAAATTAGAGTAAAAGGTGCCTCACAAAACCTTTCACAAGGCCCCATCACGCCAATAAATGTCTCTTTAGAATCTGACTCAGTGCTTGCAGCTAGCAAACTTTAAGCAGCGATAATTGAAAATGACAATATGTCAGTCAATGAAAGCTAGTGCATGTTGTTGCGCTTGTATACGTATAATTTGACATGAATGTAAGCATCTTTGGAAACTAAATCTAATATATGTCCAATGCTTATGTTAACATGTGATATGTGACTGGCATATTTGCTTCAACATGTGACTAAAATTATTACTTTCTCAAAATGTCAAGTTGCATTTAGTGATAGCTATTTAACGCCCCCACTGAGTAACTCAATAACATTTATCGTATTGCTGACAGGATTCATCTTTTTCATATAAAGTGACAAATGGCAATTTAATTTCAAATATCACTGCATCTCTGAAAAATGAAGAAAATGTCACCGAAATATACATATAATTATATTTATAGTCCAATGAAAGGTTATCGAATATTGAAGATAAGTTCTCATAGCATAACATTGAACTGCAGCTTAACAGTGATGGCACTACGATCAACCGGGGCTCTGAGCAACCTTGTTCTATTGTATTATTATTTCAAAAATAGAAGAAAGTAGCTCTGACAAATGGCTACTGTAGTTTACTCCGATCTAGACTTGCTTTTCGGCCAATGGACTTTATGTGATACTTAATAATTTGTTCTCTGATTTTGAATGATTGGTTTGTTTAATGAGATTTATGCATGACACTATCAAAATAATACATTTAGCATTAACGTACATTAATCAGTTCCTTTTCCTTTTCTCCTCTTTCAAAATGAATTTTATAAATAGCTGGCAATAGACCTAATGTGAATATTAATAAAAGAATTCTCACTATGGATGAATGGTTTGTGTCATTAGTGTTTTTACCTTACCAAAATAATGCATTTAGCATTAACGTTCAATTATCAGTGAAAAATTTAAAATATAAAATTTAAAAACAACGTTTTCACCTTTAAGGGAAAGAAAACAACGTCCTCATATTTTTGCAGCAACCATGTCTCATGTCAGATTTAAATCAATATATGTTATGTAAACTACTCAACACTATCGACCATAGAATACTTCTTTTATGATTTCGTTTTTGAAGTTTGAACAACGAGCCAATTACCTGTTTTTCGCTCAAACATAAAATCGTGTATCGTTTTATTGTTTGTATACTTTACCAATTAGCAACAACATAATCAATTTAAGGAGCAGTCATAATTTTGGACGAAGTACGACTTATGTAATTATTTAAAGGTTTGATTCAATTACAAAGCTTTTACAGACAATATTTTACTTTTGTCGACACACAAATACTACATCTTACGCTTTGTACAATCTTAGTTAATATTCTCGATATATTGATAGACATTCATGAACAATGTATTTTACTCTTGGCTTTGTAACCAAACTCTAAACTGTATACATACAGACTGGCAGACAGGCAGATTGGCCCATAAAACAGATATCAGGTGTATAGGAATGTCACAATTCATATATTGTTTTACATTTGAACTGTCTTGAACAGATAGTCACAAGGAAACCTTTACTTGAATTTGTATTGAAGCATACAAAGATTGTTAAATGTTTTCAGAAAGTCTTTTCTTAAATAACTATAAAAAATAATCAGTATTGCCAACATCTACACAGCTAATCCACGGATAACCAAAACCATTTGTATCTAAACTATTTTTACACAGGTTGGTAGTGACCTGAGTCATCTAGGGACTTAATCATACTGTACAACTGTTTCCTAAATCTATTTTGAGGTAAATAAAGACAAACGGAACCAATATTTTATAACTTCAGTCATATACACAATTTGGAGAGGTAATCTGCCACACTCATTAAGAACCATATTATAACAAGTAGATTTACCAACTTTCAAGAAATATTTAAAAAGTTTGATCTTGACAGACTAAATGATATTAAAATAGTTAGTACCCCAAACCTCAGAATGGTAACAGCAGCCATAGACATTATACGTAATCCCACAACTTTGCTGGTGCCAATCAAAAAAATACCCGACAAACCTTTAACATCTGCTGTTACCGAGAAATAACACATCCACACAAGTCCTGCTATTGAAGAAAGTGTAAGTCAAATAAGAACAACTCACAAAATACTTTAGGTTTAGGATATGATATGAATATTCACTAATCAAGGATATATGATTAATAACCGACTATAAAATCCTAACTTTCATGATCGTATTGAAATTTCAGCTTGTTTACAAACTATATAGCATGCATCATATTTGAATGAAAATATTAGCAGATTTTGGCAAAAAATATCAGTGCCGAGAACGAGATGATTGAAATGTTGAATATCATGTTTGTCGTGTCTCAATAAAGGTGAAATCATCTAGACTTTTGTTTAGCATACTTTTATATTTTGGCTCATAATAACACAGACTCTGTCTATTCAGTACTTAAAACTTATATTTAAGAAGAAATTATATTGACGTACGTGTAATAGTTACTAGGCAATTAGATTTGAATCTCAATTAAACTGACAAATGACACATTTTAATTTGATTTTAAAGAATGATTGACATAAATTGTTAATAAGCATATGAATTTTACACTAAATCAGGACGATAACGTCATCATGGATTGATAATGATATATACTCATATTGAGTTCGTTTGACGTCATACCATGCAGGTTTATTATAAAATGACATGTTCTTGTTTCTAACTTAATTGAAAATTAACCTAGTATCGCAGACAATGTCAGTGACATAGTTTTATATTCAATAACGTTGTACTAATTAATGTTGCAAAGAGAATTTAATTACAGACTGACGTACATGTACATTTGTGTGGTGACAAGAATATACTTCAGTTTCTTGAACCATGTATAATTATATTCCAACTCTGTTTACAAGATGTCTGTACTAGTATTAGTTTTCCAATTTCATGACTGTACTAGCATTTGTTGATGTAATTACGAATAACTTTCTCAGTCCTGTGAGGACTCAAAGAAACAGCTGATTGTGTGTATCTTTATGTATGTGTTAGTAATCTTCAGTATAAAAGAGAAACTTAAAAAGAAAAGCTTTGGTCTTTGGGAGAATTATACCAGGGTGAAAATATTCAACTTTTCTACCTCACGAGATGAGATAAACAGGGTATTTGTCAAGAATTAACAGATATTCTATTTATTATATGATGAAATCCTTATAATTACGTCGGAAAAGGCCAATTTCCTGTGGAGCGTCCGCTTTGAAGAGCCCGTCACCGCGGTAACAGTGTGACGTCATACGAGAAGTCATGACGTCATACCATTGTTACATGACGTCAAACTCTTGAACTTGACGTCACTCGAGTGGTGATAAAGTTCACTCAGTAGAGTGACGATAAAGGTTAGCGCCACTGTAGCCAAATAGAGGGTTTATTTCACTGATAGAACAGATTATCTCACCCTCAATTAATAATAAAAGGAAGATATATTTGTCATTACATACTTTTAGTAATTGAAGTATCATTCAAAGGGCTGATGTGGACATCAAGGGTTAATGTGACCGGAGAAATGGAACATGTCATATCAACACTATTTCATATTTTAAACTAGCCTAAATCTGTTGCTGTTTTAAAGGTATTAAGGTAATGCCTAGAAATGATTTTGTATCAGTCTAATTTCTCCGCTCCTGTCATGTACTTAACAAACCGACAAAGGTCGAAGCAAAAGGTGAACTGGGCTCTGTCTTTTAACGTGTTTGAACGCTTGCGCATATGAAGTATTTTTAATGAAAATTGTGCAATGAAACAACGTGATAAAAACAATTTGACTCAGCCTCCAGGGAGGTTTGACGACAGTTCATGTATTCATCATATTTGTAGTGATTTGCAATTCTGCCCCAAACATCTTTGACCACATCACTCAGTAAACAATGATTTAATCTCTTAACAGAAATAACATGAACATCATCAAGGCCCGAGTATAATGTTATTTATCATTACACGTCCTACTCAAGGTCCTCAGCACTGACAAAGACCTGGCATCAGTTAAAATTACTATTTGCCAGAGGAAAGTATATACATCTGAGAGTTTACTGGACTTGTTTAGTATTTGGATTGTGTTTCTGACGAAGTTTGATTTAGTAAGGAATCACACAGAATAGGGGTGGCATATGATAAATTAGACAAATCATACAAACTTTTTTAACTTTCGTTCTAAGGTTTTAGAATTCAGAATAAGGACAAAGTTCCCCAGACATCAAAGAAATTTTTATCTATATGTTTAACACGTCACGTAATCATTCGACATAACCGTAATACGTAAGTAAATATATTTGTAAACGAGATTGCCTTTCAAAAGCAAATGCACTCAGAAACCTCTAAGTTCAAAAGGATGTTAGAACAGAAATATATCACCAACCTTGATACAGTATCTGTCATCGTACACAGAAACAGATCTAGACGTGTGTAGTCCTCACAAAACCTTGTATATTTCACCAGGTGCCGATCAACTATTATATAGCTCTTAAACTCTGATGCAGTGCTTGCAGCTAACAAGCTATATACAGCGGTAATTAAAACTGACAAGATTCCAACCAATGAATGTAAGCGAAATGGCCTTGATCTTGAACACGTTGGAATCGACAGAATTTACTTTCAGACCTATTTTCAAAAGGTATTTCATGATTTGCCATTAATGAATTTAAAGAGACTCCTCTGTTCGGGATCAACCATTATTTGAGAGTTTTTTGGGCATTTCTTGAAATGATGGAAAACGCCTGACTTTTACTGATTTACAAATAGTTGTTATGGTAACATATATGCTCTGTTATATTTTCAAGACATTTGTAAAGTTTGAATCTTATGAACCGAGAAGATATGTGGATAAGAACTTATTTATTCATGATAGGCTACTTTTTAACACAGGTTCTTGTGTAATTATTGTGAGATAAATAAGAGGTTTATCAAAATGGCATCTTCATCGTTGTTATTCAAATACTTATCTCGGTCTTTATGCTTTTTTAAAATATTTGAACGATTGGCAAAGGTCAATCATCAGACAGATTAACAATATATAAACAGGGGTGTCCTTTTTGTTTCCACAAAATACCATCAAGGTAGTAGATAGAATATAGGACAGTAATGAATAAAGTTATGGCAGTTCACTGAATCATTATTGTCGGTGTAGAATATCAAGTGTCCTTATTGTCAGGATTTTGCCAGATGGTTTTTGCAATAACGGGAGTCGGAACAATGTTATGTAATTGGTCAGTTTCAATTATAGTCAAGGATATCAGTGTAGGAAAAGTCATTGCACTTCAGAATTAGGGATAGACTAAAACAGACTTAAGTTTCTTTGAATTGAACGGAATAATTTTGATTATTACATTTTCTTTTACTGGTTTAAATCTAAACAAATGCATAAACACCTTGGGTTTTCTCCAATCAAACTTTATGCAAACAAGAATATTTTACGATCAACAATCTTATTTAATTTTTTTTTTTTATGAACAAGGTTACAGACGTCCGATATGACATGTACAAAGTGACTCCTAAATCAGTTAAACTTTGCAGGGGACTGTGTACACATGAAAATCAATGACAGATAATCCTATAACATCTGCTGTTACTTTGGATTCGACAAAGACCTTCTAGTTATCAATATCTCAATACCGTGGCCAATAGTGACAATTAATCATTATTCAGATCCAAAATGCAAAAACAAAGCTGACATTTTTGGATTCAGAACAAGTTAGAATTTTCTAAAACCTTAGTGTAAGTAAAAACACGTTACCAAATAAAGTAAATAAATAAAGGCAATAAAAGGGGGAAAACCAAACAATCATAACATTACCTTGATAAAAAATAATATATGTTATTGTACAGTGTATTTTCAAATCGTCAGTTTAATTACAAATTCGCGATTGTTAAGGATTCTATGAGGCATCGTTGTTTTCATTTGTGCATGATGGCACGATCAAAGTGTTTATACAATATCTCTGGACTTGACAGATATACCCTTTCATTTTCTATACCCTATTTCTTTTAGCAATCTTTTAATAATATATATAAGTTAACTCTTTCAATGCAATGCCATATCTATTTTAGAATATATATTTCTGAAATTATCCTTGTACTTGGTTACCTTACAAATTCTAGAATGCCACTCAAACAGTTCATTTCTGAAACTGTTGACCTAAGCCTTGTTTATACGGCGGCCTTTGCATATATGCTAATTTGCTCAGGGTAGTAAATATATACACATGTGTAAAAGTAATTTTGGTACACGTTCATACAGCGAGATTTATTTAGGGTAGTAAAAAAAGTCGACATTTACTAACGGTAGTATGGCATTTACACCTGCCCCTGACTAGGTGCAAATTTGCTTACGGTAGTGAAAATTTTGCTTACGGTAGTAAAATATACATATGTGCAAATGCGTCCATACGGCAAATTTTACTCATGTGAGCAAATTTGCATATGTGTAATGATTTACTCATATGCAAACGCTCGCCGTATAAACAGGGCTTAAAACGATATTTAAGTCTTAAACAAACATCACACAAAACAAAGCTTTTTGAAATATATGTGCAACCCAATCTTCCAATCAAATTAGCAGATTGTAGTGTCTGTGCATGTCATATGGAGTAATTGCGTTCATGAAAGAAAGCATTACAGTTGATTTAAAGACAAAAAGTTATTTTAATGGTGTACCTGTTACACAAGGTTGCTGTCCAATTGGCAAAATAACTCTCACGTTTAGAAAAACTTACCCAAAAGACGATAATACATAGAGTAAGGAATGTTGTTTCAAACCGTTTATTCACTTAGAGCTGTCAAAAAATCTTAAACTCGTGCAGAAAATGCAAAAACATTTTGTGAATACAATGGAAATTGTTGAAAGGAAGCCTCAAAGTAATAGATGTTTTGTTTACACAGTATTTGGTTTTCAAGATATGATTTCTATTCTGGTAAATGTCAGACAGTTTTCATGTAGGAAATCTTTGTTTTATCAAACACTATGAACTTTAAAAATCGAAGCCCTCACCTCAACTTTGCTTACTCTATAAGTAATTTGCAACAAATAGTTGCTGGAAAAATGAATCGATTGTTTATGTATGCAGTCTCACACATGATCTGAGAAATATTTTTATATATGTTTTATTTTGACCTAAATGAGCCTTAGAAGAAAGACGTAATCTTAGATTAGGACCTAGATTTGCTTGATTAAAAGTATATCGTATCACATTTTATACATTTTATGACAAGAGTCCATAATATATAAAGATCCTTGGTAGAAGCTAATTCTATAGGACCAACTTTATTGAAATATATTACTCAGTTATGCTGTTCGTTTGACATGTTTATGTCACTTACACGGCAATACAATTTGTTCTCTAAATTGAAATGACAGAATTGGCATTTTATTTAATTCCCTAGAGTGATTTACATGAATGTTCTTCAACAAATATCACGATTACTATTGGACTATTTGAGTTCACCCTAAATAAGTATGATGGCGTCATCATAGAAGACCAATAATTACTCTTCATAGTCATTCGGTTTGACGTCATAGCATACTGTTAATTCATAAGATTACATATTTATTTAATCATTTATTGACCTAGTGAAAGAGAGTATACTATATTGAAAGAGACTTGCTTGAAATCAATATAGTTGACCTTTAAATCGTGTAAATGAAATTTCAATAACCAACTGACGTATATGCAATATTGAATTAAGCTTTTAGTTAATGTAGGTTTTGTCTCGTTTGGCAGTACAAATTCACATGAACAAGTAAAATGGATCAATTACTTTTAAGTTTCAAGCGGTCTTATCAACATCAAAAAGCAATCTAGCCTTAAATTTCATGAGTGAAACGTTTAAAAAAGAAACAATGATTTGAACTCAATAACCTATTGAAGAATATGCTCTACAACATATATTTATATATGCCAAAATAGTAGTTATAGTTATAATTTGTCTTTTATGCTTTCCGACGTAACTTTCTATTTTATGCACTATTTCTACTTTCGTTACAGCATTAACCGAAATGTGTAGGAAATAATGAACATCATTCTTATCGATTGTTAACCTCTTTATCTTAAAATGTATCAAAGACTTTGGATCACTCATTTTTAACATATCAGTCTTCATCAAAACATAATTTCCGAACGTATCACGTCATAACCATGACAACTAGAAACATTACGTAACCTCATGAACATGAACATAACTATATACCTGTACATGAATAAACTTCTATCATGCATAAACAGGTGAAATAAGAAGTATATCATAGACTTATATTTAACCTCTAAGCAATTCTATAAAACGATTATTCTGTTTATGATAGAAAATGAGCCTCTGACAAATTGACAAATGGCTAATTCAGATGTAGTTCACTGCAGATCATGACTTGATTTTTAAGAGGTTATGTTAGAACAATATATTAAAAACTACGTACAGTTTGAGTTTAGAGTAGGTATATCATAACACCATACCATAACATTAAACCTTATGATCTTTGTCACACACTGACCAACGAAATAGGATTAACCCTGACTCCCGCAATGTGGTTTTCGACGATCGTCGCCGTCCTTTCATGTTTGTGTTGAATTATTGCTACATATGACACCGAAACTAAAATGAAATCCTTTAACGGATAAAATGTCCTTGCATTCAAATGAACATTTTCTATGTTTCCTAAGCAAGTACTACAATGCACTTTGGACAGACTTTTGCCAAATAGCTCTGATTCCTCAATGCTCTAACTAAAAGTCGTAAAGACCGTCTCTACTCAAGTCAATAATCAATAATAGTAAAAGCCAAGTGATCCAAGTATTCGACCTCCCATGGGTGGAAATGATTTATGGGTAACCTTTGGCAAAATCTGATGGTTTTTACGATTTGTTGGATCAGCTGAGCTTTGGTAAACACCATTGTGGTATTGTAACAACATTTCTGAAATCAATTTCATGAATATTTCAGTGCATTTACGAATGTTCTAAGCAATACATTTACTCTGTTTCTAAAGTTTATACTGTATATGTACTTTTTTTTTTTTAACTGATGTTGAAATAAATTGGGCAATTTAATGTGGAAACGTAATGAAATATTGTTACTTTGAGGCAACTAAGAATTTATACTTATTGGGCATCTTATATATACATTTACTAAAATTAACAAATTTAGGCATTACATTCTGATGAGCTGTTTTACTACTAACAGGTGCTGAGACAACTCTGTCATTACCATAATATGATGGTTCAACCTTACCATTACCATATAATGAAAAACCTTTGTCAACTGATCAATTAGCTAATATTGTTAACTAAGTCGTTACCATGTTATGGGTTTTCTAAGCCGTAAGCTTATGGTGGGTCAACTGAACCATTCCTATATGATGGGTCAACTAAGCCATAAGTTTTAAATTGGTCAAATCAGCGATTCTCATAAACAATTAAGCAATTATGAATAAAGGGTCAGGTCAATGTCATATGAAGAGGTAATTTATCCATTACAATATGATGACATTATGAGTCACGTCAACATAGCCAATATAAGAGTATTGACTCTGACAGTAGCAAAATAAGGTATGAATCATTACCATATGAAGAGAGAACTTGGGTACATAGAAGACAAATATATGTAAAGTCGTTAACAAGGTATTAAAACGTACATGGGGCATAACAAATGCATATATTTTGTATTCCTAATACGTATATTCAAACAGCGTAAGGAGCATATTGTGAGCTAAGAAGCTATGTACTTGACCAGAAGATTCATAAACAAACAATTGCAAACAAGGACATAAAGGTATCCCGTCGATGATGTAAAGATGTTAACGAGCATAGCTTTTTCGGAGATTATTTTCCAAATTGAATCATCGATTGTAAATGATAGCAAACTCAATGACATCGATTCCATCCAAGACAAAATAACATGACTGTTGAGCTTCATCCATCCATCGATGGAAAATAGTATAAACTGTCAAACTGAGTTGCAGATTCATTTTATGAATTGTTTTAGATTAAAATGACTATTTATGAACGAATTAAAGATCTGCCACATGCGGTAACCCTCTTTTCAAATTTCCCATGGCGTTTTTTTTTTAAACAGTCAATAAACTTGTTTGGTAATATGTCAGTCGCAAAACAATATGTTTAAATTGTTATTCAAACCTTGTCAACAGCAAAACATGAACATAAATAATTTCAAAAGATCAACATCTCTCTTTTAGCTTGAAAAATTTCCCCATAGGGAAAATGAAATCTAAACCCAAGCCTTTCGTATTACATGGTATAAACACTAAATTTTCTGGAGGAGTATGGTAAAAAGGTAATCAAAATTTAACTATTAGTCAAGTTCAGAAACAGCTTGCACATTTTGTCACCGATTGGCTAACAACTTCGATGCTATATGTACCTTATATGGGAAGTGAACGGATTGGTGATTTATTGTTTATCTGTGGGTTAGTAAAGTAGCCTTTTTAAGTATAAATAGATATTTCTATCTTGTAAAAGCTCTGCAATGAAAATGTTTCAAGGACGATTCAATATTTTCCTATTTGATGTATCCTGGGTATCCTGGTTACTTTTTGTCCAGATTGTTAACCTTTTGAGGGTTTTTTCTTCTATTTTACCACCAAAATGCCACTGTTTGGCTGACTGCTTTTCATACTTGCTTCATACACTGATAAAGTGTTAACCAATTTTGCTTTGCACCACTGTCACATGGTGTTTAACAACGATTGGAAATAATATATACACTATATGGAAGGACTCACATCATGTTTAACCCAAGTATTCAGACTAACACCCTTTACTTGTATATGAAGAATAAGCTATATATGTTGCTAACACATTTTAAAGCATAAGACATAAGACACTCCACATAGAAAATGATATCACTCAATGGATAAAGAACATAAATGTGTATGATAAGACGCACAACAAATAAAATAAAGGTAGGCTACTACACTCAATCACCTTTCTAGGGATTGTAAAAGTAAAACTTCCGGATCCATATTCTGCATGGGAAGCAGTATCTGAGTGCAATCACTTATTGGGCATGATTAGAACCATAATTGTTGTATGCAGTGCCTCTTACTTTGACATGGCAAGATAAGCCTTAGACGGCATATGTTTATGACAACTCAAAGCTTAGGGACAGAGCGAGTAATCAAAGAATATTTGATTAGTTTCACATTGTTCCTTTGTTCGATATTCAATTCAATATGATAGGAAATCTTAACCAAAATGCAAATTGTCATTATTATTATGTATTACAATAATAAAATATGTCATAAAACTTATATTTTATTGTTTCCCCCCTTATATCCTTGTATTGAAGAAAAAAATAATGTCGAATGTCAGTGCTATGATGTCTGAAAGACTCCATCGTTGTTAAGCGAACAAAACCTTTTGATGTTAATGTCGGTGTCAACTTGTTTCCGACGTTCATATGGGTCAAATGTTTTATCAATCTTCTTATCAATCTAACACAATCTGATTCATATATATGCATATTCATAAATACGTATGCATCACACATGAAGACAAGTCCTTCATTCACTGTAATTTTTTAGTTCTTCAAGTATGATCAAGAATTTCATTCAGATGTTCCAAAGGCAAACTTGGCATTGTGCCGAAGACCCTTGACCAGGTAGAGATATCAGGGCGATTATAAATCACCTAAACAAATCTACACTACAAGCCTACAGAACAGTGTTTATAAGCGGTGTTTATTCTGGATATCTGCGTGTGTTGAGAAATTGGTCTTGGGCTCACACAGCAGGCTATGGCAGGCTAAGAGTTAAAGCTTTCATGAGTGTAAACGTTTAATGTTCATTTGACGTTTTGCATTCTTGTTAATTTGATAAAACCATTTGAATATAAATTTCAGTTGCATCTGATGTTTTATCATTAATAACCAATGTAAGAATAGGCGTTAAGATAAGTTCATGTTTAACTGAATCACATACGTCATAACCATAAGATGTCCTTAAGAAATCATTAAACCATTGTTATGAGACAACGTGATTAAAAGGGTAAATATTGAAATACATATTGAAATTTCTTTATTATCAATCAATGATATTGAGCCTTAAGAAATATCATTAATGATGATAAAAGACAATAATACCATCTTTTAACACAACGTACTACTCAATTAAATGGCAATATGCATCTTTGATAAGTAAACTTGCACTTCCAAACATAAATCAATTTGTTCACATATCATTTTAAAAAATAAAGGATACTTACCACTTACAATCACCAGATTAGTAACATTCCATTTGCATATAACAGTTCCAAATATGTTTTCAAAGCAATCAAAGTAAGGACCAGTAAACCACGTGTAGCCGAGATATTGCGAGACCCCACGTGGTTTGGGAGCAGACTTGGGTATTTATAGACGATCAATTGTAAACAAGCCTTACGAAGTTTTATCTGACCAATGCAGTGACTCGTTTTCTGGATTGGCCGAATTCAAGAGGTTTGTTTACCCAGTGGTCAGAATTTCCCTGAATGTTCGATGTCACGTAGACATGTTCAGTGTATAGACATCTTTACCAAAGGTTACGAGAAAAAGATTTATTCACAAGAAGTGATCCGAAAGTAATCAATGATACAGCAAGCCTATATTTTGTTGCTTTGATTTTTTTCTTTTTTTAAAACGATAGTTTTTATAAACTTGTATTATCTTACACCAAGCTATATTCTACAACACGTCTAGAAACAGTGCTGACCTTCAGTCTCATTCAGGGCTTTTTCTTCTTCTTTTTTAATCACATTCTTGCAGGATACCCAGTAAGGTGAAAACTACATGACAATTGCATAAGTACATTTGCCATTATTCAGTGTTTCCAACTGTGACTTTACATTTATTGAAAGCTTAAATTTCTTAAGCTTAAAATTCGAACTCTCGTAACTCGTAATTGCTTTGAAATAATTTAATGCAATTTACTCAAGTGCGTATTTCGTATTTACGTAAGCTCAGGTAAATGACTTATTATGCCTTTATAAGAAAGTTTAGTTCTTAAATAGTCACTATCAGGATTTAATATTTTGTGAAGTCCTTGTCAGTCTGGAAAGTAAATGTTCCACTAGTTTTGGTACCACTATTTGGATCCCCGTGGACAGTGATTGATGAGACTCTGTTGGGAGCCGTGGGGAACTATCGTTGATTAGCACCGTAGGAAAAGGGCAGAGTTGTTCCTGTGTTGACTTGCTTGTATTGACCCTCTATGGGGTCATTATGTTGGGGCCACCAGCTGTTAAGTCATGTTGACTTAAATCGATTACAGGGAGATAAGCTTTGCACTTAGTCAATATCTTACCCTTGATAAGAAGTTTTGGTTTAAAGAAGGTGAAGATAAGATGGTGAAAATGTGTTAACTGTGGTCATTGTGTCATTATTCATTTATACAAGATTCATGTAGGATTCTAACATGAGGTAGGATAAGGAGTTTTAATCTTCCTAGAAAACAAGTATTTCTCATCTGTACATATTTGTAATGAATAATGGAGATGTTTCGAACTTATATCCTCACTTATTTAGGTTTGTATCAAAGACAAGCCTTGTCTTTAAAAACTCCTCTATGAATTTTAAAAACCTGAACTAGGTCAAATGCCTATTAATCCACTTCCTATTGATATCATATGTAGTAAAAATAGAGTGTAGAAGTTTACAATAAAACTGACAGCAATGCATCAATGTTATAAGTGAATTCAGTGTAAAACGTGAGAGACAATAACACAGGCCCAACCGAAACCTCTTCAATATGTCAAACATAATGAATTGGCCACTCAAAACATAAGAGAGGAAACTTACCTCAATTTGTTTGTACCAAATACAAAATAGTAGGCTAGCTTTCGTCTACCTATAGGTAAAAGTTCAAACATTACCTTTTCATATTTTGACTCTAAACAAACAGATTCTTATCTCTCTCTATATTTCAATGCTGAATGTATACTTCAGACTGCTGTTGTAACAAAGTAAATCTAATTATCTGTGGTTTATGTCTTGCTCTACAAGTTTTAATTACAGACAATTTACTCCTGTCGGGGTTTATCTCGTTTGTTTATACACAGTCTACTATCTAAACGATAAATTGACAAAGATTGTAAATCTCCTTCCATATGTTAACGTGTTTGCTAACAAGCACTTACAAAGTTGTATGACCTCACAATATGTTCTTATTGATACAGACTCTGTACTAGACCACCTGCTTTCACATTTTAATATCAGTTATAAATTTTCAAAGGCATTGTTTCAAGCTGAAAATTTTTTAATTGTAGTATGTACGTCTCAGTCAGGTAATCACTATTTCTACTAAGTAGTGATAGCAATCACATTGATATACATGTAGAAAAAATGCAAAATTTGGTGCAATGATGCAATAAACTGACCTGATATCTTAAAAACAATCCACTGATGACACAAAAGAGTGACTGCACTGCCATGCATGTAAGGAAAACAAGGGAAATTTGCGAAAGACACTTTACAAGTTAATGCATTGAAAATGAGAGGAAAGAAAAGTATACATCATATAAATATATGATAGTATACATTATATACTATACAAAAGTATTCATAATGATTTATTTTGTTATCTTCTAATTACTTTTTAGATAAATCTTTCATATTAACGTTGACTAATTCAAAGTGTACAAAAAGGTGTTGGTTTGTTTTTAAAGGGGCAATAGCATGTTTCTTGGGGGAATATAAGGTGTTGTCAGGAAGATGAAAATTAATGGTTCCAATTGATAGACAATGGATTTAAACTAAATGGAGCGGTAATAATTCAAATATATAACGTAAAGTTTAGCCATGCGATTCCTTTTTCTTACACAAAATGAATTAAAGGTGTTCACACAAAATGGCCGCAATGGATTTTATATGAATCTTCATACTTTGTCCTCTGACTATGGATGATTGGCTTGTGAAATACGATTTTTACACTGTCAAATAATACATTTAGCATTAACTTACAATTATCAGTGAACATTTTAAATTTTAAGTTATCAAAAAACTTGCTACTGCCCCTTTAATGTATACATTTTGATTATAATTATGTTGAGACAATTAAGATATTACCATAGGATGAAGCCTTTTAAATATCGTCACTGAAAGGCAACCAAGACATTTCATTTGTAGGGCGAGTACCCTTAACACTATCATGAGAAGTCGAGTCATTGTCATATGATTTGATATTTATTTCATTAACATATGTTGAACACTTACAGCATTATTACAATGTGACAGGTAAACTTAACCATTTCCTTGTCACAGATACACTAAGTTTGTTACTTTTTATTGGTTAACTTCGTTATTGCCTAATGATTGGTCCATGTGACATGAAGGACAGAACTTAACTTCTTTGAGTGGCATTTAAGAAGTTGAAATGACAAAAATGAAGAAGAATATATGGATGACAAGTTCTCATTTCATTGTATGCGACGACACAGCCTCTTGTGTCGTTCTCAAACAAAGGTGTTTTAGGACAGAACTTCTTTATCAATTCCAAGTGCAGAACTTGGTTAGACTTGATATGAAACAACTAGGTATAAGTGTAATACACACAGTTTACCTAACCCTTTGAACACACGGCGCCGTCCCTTTTAGACGTTTCTCAGTGAATATCATATTTATCAACAGCTACAGAACTTTGATGGCAACATCAAATGTCAACTGCAATAAATTCTGGTAACATCAATTAAATTTTGTTAAAAATAACTAGACAACAACAACAAAACAAAAGAATATCATATTTAAAAGGATACACCTACTTTTGTTCTTGTAAAATTTTCCCAGAAGGGTAAAATGAAACATAAATCTAAGCCGGTCTTATGGTTAAGGTATAAGCATTAAAACTGCTCAAGGAGTCGGGTAACAGGTAATCAAATGAAGCCTGTGCCCTGCTCACATGAAAATGTATCCAGGTTCAGCAACACTAGGCACAGTTTGTCACAAAATGGGTTACCCGCTTTTAAAATCTCTGAATTGATACGGATTTGATAACGACTTAATGTTTTATTTATTTCCCTAACGATTATGATATATCTTATATATTTCTATACAACCCCTTCTATGACAAGAATATACACTTCTGCCTTCAATTGTGCTTTGGAATACTGTTGCATGTTGTCTTGGCAAAGTTTATGAACATTAGGTTTATATGAAATTTACATTAAATAAAATCTGAAATGCATTATTTACTTATGTAGCAAATGGGGACATGACATGACTATATGAAAGATAGGATGTTTACAGCTAAACACTCTGTATACAAATGGTGCATGTGTATACAAGATATCATATCAATGTTCGAATCACTACCTGTTAAAAGATAAAAGGGCCACAAAACATTTGGGTACACTCACGAGATGAAATGTCAATGTTTCTAGACTTTTACTTAAACTTATGATAAACATATGATAAACTATGGAAGATATAAATTAAAATTAAATTAAAAGATTACAAAGACTCTGTCCATTATGAAATGATGCTGTTGAAGAAGAAATTCATTTTACTGAATATATACCTAAAAATAGCTACGAAAAATGAGAGCAACTGGAGTAATCACCATTTTTACATCAAAGAAGAATGATGTTATATATAAGGATTGTCATTGTCATTTTTTATAAAGCATGGAATGGAAATAATTTAAAACTATTTGTTTAATGATAAGATTTGTATAATTGTTTGAATCTTGTAAACAGCAAACTCATCGTTATCTAATTTCCCCATGGATGATTTCTGCACGAAATTTGTTTTATATTGTATTACATGTATATATTTAATATTGTATATGAACAAGAGGCCTAAAGTACAATAAACACTCTGATTTATTGACATTCCAACATATAACGTGTCATTATTGCTTTATAAACCTGTTTTGAAGGAAATTTGAAAGAATCTTCATGGAAATAGGTCACAAGGTGACAGATTTCCTTTGTAACAGATTATTGTTTCTGGCAAAATTTGACCGAAGAATATAGTGGTACAGATTAATATTTCCCCGTTGTGACGTTAATTACCAACCCAAACCCCTCTAGTAAGATGGAAATAGACTTTTGATATAATACATTTAAGCACTTGTAACAATATAAATAGTCAAATTTACAATCAGTTCATGTGTATCATTATCATTGTGTGCAATGTCTCTCAGTTTGGCATGTCAAGTGAATATAGGGCGGCATATGTTTTTGACAACTTGAGTCATTCAAAGGGCTTAATCATGCCTTTGGACCTAAACCTGATTAGTTATCAATTATACCTTTTAGCTGTGTATCATAAGAACACTTGTTTGGCCTCTTTTAGTATTTCTGAATATTCAACACATGCAAGTAAAGGCATATATTTAGTTTTAGTCAACATCAAATGTTGTAATCGGTGTGGTCAGGTATGGTATATATTGTTCTTGAAGTGTAAACTCCAAACAAACCTTATGCAGGTGTCCCTTTGTGTCAACGACAATCAATATTTTTATCATTTGTGTCAAAATCTTTCATTTTGGATAATTGTCATGTTACACTATTAACCAATAATACACGAACCATAAAAAAACAATCTGGCAGATCATTATTTTATCGCACTGTTATCATCGATTTAGATATGTGTAGTATTTCATTCACGTATTCCAAAGACATTATGTCAAGGCCAACGACCATGTAGATAACTCACCTTACCTTAAACAAGTAAACACTACAAGCACATAGACGAGTGTATATATAAAGTGGTATATATTCTGGATGTCTGTGTGTGTGCTGTAAAATTTCAACTCCTCTCACACAGGACTTGCTTGAAGGCCATAAGTCAAAGTTAAGTGTTCTTTTGCTGTTTTACCTTTATGTATTCTAAAGAAACATTTTAATATCGTTTATTTGAGGTTTAAGCATAAACTTATTTAACTTTACGGTATGGGATTATACATTGTATCTTAGGAAGAAAACATTTAAACATTGAATGAGACTTCATGATTAAAGTGTTATATATTCATGTATCACTTTAAAAATAACTAGAATAAAGGAAATGTCTAATCTTCAATTAATATTACGAAAAACTGTCAGTTCTTATGCCATAATGCAAAATGATATCATTAATCATCAAAGTACAGCATTGCCATTTTTCTTTATTCCAAAATATTGTAATTTTGGTAAACGACTTTACAATTTGACCTAGAATACATCTATGAATGAGGAAGTATGCACATGCAAACATTGATCATTCCGTACAATATAGATATATAATATTTTAAAAATTAAAAGTACTTACCATTGACAATCACCAGGAAGGTAAAATTCCGTTTGCATCAAACAAACACTATTTTTTTCAAACCCAATTCAACTTTTCAAAGAAATTGAATGCCAAACAGACCAACACCCCACGTGTAGAAGAGAAACTGTGAGATCCCACGTGGCTAGGAGCAGGCCCTGGTATTTATGGGTGATCAGTAGTAAACAAACCTTATGGAGTTTCTTCTGGCCAGTGCATTGCTTCGTTGTTCTGGATATGACAGAGGTTTGTTTACCAAATGGTCAGGATTTCCCTGACACTGATGGTTTGTCACGTAGACATGTTCATAGTTAAGACACATTTACCAATGGTTAGGTTAGCTAGGTTTTATTACAGTAATTAAGGTCAGCAACAGTTTTATCTGAAGACCCCAAGGCAAGGGAAATATATGGAATAGACTTTCAGTATCACAAAAAAATGTTTTTGATCTTTGACTTTCGTGGAAAGTGAAAAATATCCTTAATATGCTGATATTTACTTCTTTTTTTTAAAACTAATTTTAATCAATTGCAACCTGGACAACCTAATATTAAGTGATTATCGCATATTCATATTGCATATTTTCAGTCTGCCGTTCATTGAAAATAATTTGGATTAAGCCAAATATCTTCTCACGTATCTAAATGTTAACAAGATTGATGATTGTTTTGGAACTTATTTATTGTAACTACAGTAATGCACTATTTTTATTAGATAGTATTTTTGGAAATCTTGGTCACACGATGTTTCACCCGCTCCAGGGCTTGCTTATATGATAGTTAAATGGTTTTTGTTTATTATCTATCAAGGCATTTAAAGTCTTTTGAGGTCAAAACAAGTTTTATTAAGCTTTTTAAAGATCTGAAATGATACAGTTTTCAGGAGGCTTAAACGTGTTTATGTTGTTAATTGTTATTGATAATCAGATGTAATGTAAATATTGTGCTATCAAACATTCATTAAATCATTTCTTTGACACGACTAAACATAAAGTTTTCAGTTGTGCTTTACGCCACTGTCACCGGTAGCTTTTAAACATGTATGAAGTTGCAGTTAACCACTAGAGTTAACATTCATTGCAATCTAAGATGAATAAAGTACTTGTTAAGCAAATAGGGTCATGATTTGTAAACAAACGGCGCCTGCTGAATGCAAGATAGCATATCAATGTTCATATCACTATCATTTAAAGGATAAGACAATCCACATGGACAAATGGTGTAACTCAGAGGATACAGTATATGCCAGTGTACAAAAAAATCAACATCCTGTTAAGCCAATGTCCACAGAAAATCACTTTGTATGTTCACTAGATCATATCTGTTCTTATCCCCCTTTTTTGAAAGAATAACCTCAACCTCAAACTGGCCTTGATGGGTCATCTGATAGATATTTAACCCTTGAAAGAACATATGAATGATAATAATTGTAGTGGTTATCAATGATAAAATTTGATAGTGACAATTTTTAAAATGGGATTAACACTGGATGAATTTATAACCGAATTTCTTTGCGTCTTTAAAAAACTCTCCATCATTATGTGAACAAACCTGATAAAAATATTCTTATTAAACTATACATGAAGCATTTCCATCATATATGAAACGGAAATAATAAAACTATTGTACTTTTTTTTCATTGTATTGTCAACAAAGCAGATATTCAAAGTATTTCATTCACATATTCCGAAGGCAAAATGGGCACTGTGCCAAAAGCCACACGACCATGTAGTGATATCAGAGCGATTATAAATCACCTAAATAAATCTACACTACAAGCCCACAAACCAGTGTTTATAAAGCAGTGTTTATTCTGGATATCTGTATGTCTTGTAAAATTTGGCCTTTGTCTCACACAGGACTCGATGGCAGGCCAAGAGTTAAGGGCTTAATATCATGTTCTTTTTCTGCATTGTTTTCTCGTGAAAAATTATGCAGCCGTTGCATGTATATTTTAGATTTAATCACTAATTTTCAATGCAAGTTAAGGGGTTTTTTTTCAGAATCAGAATCAGAATTTTATTTAATAACTTATTGAACAGCTTATTCTTTTATTTTCTGGCAATTCTTTTAATGATTGGGGCAAAAGCTAAATCTTTGCATGAAGGCCATATTTTTCTAAATAAAAATGTCAGAATGCCTTTTGTTTTTACAAAAATGCGTCTGTAAAAGTAATCATAAACAATATCATATATAATATAAATATAAGGGAAAGATACATACCACTAACAATCACCAAAACAGTAAAATTCCATTTCCATGAAACGGTTCCAAAAAATATGTCAAATCAGATACAAATTTAAAAAGAATGCACTGTTGGAACAAATCAGCAAACCACGTGTAGCCGAGAAACTGCGAGACCCCACGTGGTTTTGAACAGACACTGTTATTTATAGGCGATCAGAGGGTAAACAAGTTGTATGGAGTTTCTTCTGACCAATGCGAAGCCTCATTTTCCTTGATATTGATATGGAGGTTTGTTTTTCAATCATTAAGATTACCCTGAAATTGTTAGCGGTCATCACTAAGACATCTTGTTGTACATGTACAGGCATCTTTAGCCAAGGTTACAAGATGTAGGTTTTATGACAGAAACTTACTGTTGTTCTTGAAGAGAATTTCAAATAATCCAAAACGTTTTAATGATTGACAAAACTAATTTTATAACTCTACATTGGTGAATCATGTATGCCTAATCAAAAACAATATTTCTTTACGTTATAGACATGTCATCTGACAGAGAGCTATTATTAAAGTTTTTGATAAGCCGTAATAATGGCTCTTTTTCACTTTAATTGAAATAAAGTTAGTTTTTTTATAACAGGGATAAAGTAAGGAATCCATTCTGGACTTGAAATACTTTTGAAAGCTGTTATTACTTTTTCTCTTAAGTTTGTTTAAACTCATGTCTATTTTAGAATCTTTCAATGTTCAATTATGTTATATATTATATTCATAGATATTCTAAACAAGTCAACTTTAAATTCATTCAATATCGCGATCATGTTTTCATAATTTTATCATTTCGTTTCTTTCTGGGTCTAGACAAGTGAATGCTCCTCTTGTTTTAATACACGGATGGTGGACGATTCCTGTGAATGATTGATTGAGGCGCTGTTCGGAGCCCGGGGGGAACCATCGTTGATTAGCACCGTAAGTCCAGAGCTGTTCCTCTGAAACTATGTAAGGAGTCCTCTTGTAGCTGACCTTCGTGTATTGACCTTCTGTTGGATCATTGTGCAGGCTCACCAGCTGTTAAATCATGTTGATTCGAGATTAACTTTGACATGAAACTATGAAACATGTTTCAATTTGGTAATGCGAGTTTTTCACCTATAAATGTAAATGTTCCTCTTTTGTTTCATATTAAATTGCCAGGATCTTTAAAGTTTTTATTTTATTCCATAGTTAAGATCGCCAAGATTTGTAATGCCTTTGTTTTGTTTTGTTTCATAGTTAAGATCGCCAAGGTTTTACATGTTTTTGTTGTTTTGTTTCGCGAATATGATCTCCAAAATTTGGTTTTGTTTTGTTTCATAGTTAAAATTGCTGAGATCTTTCATGTTTTGTTATGTTTCACAAATTAGACCTCCAAACGTTTATGACATATATGTTTGTATTAAAGCCTAATAATACATAGTGAAAATCACAGAGTGATCATTTAAAAGCTGAATTGACTCAAATACCTATACTAATCCCAGTTCGTATTGGTATCATGTGTAAAGTGATTGAGTATAGAAGTTCACAATAAAACTGACAGCAATTCATCATTTCTATAAGTGAATTCAATAGTAGACGTGATAGACAATGACATTGTCCCAGCCAAACCTCCTCAATATGTCAAACATAATGAATTGATCACTCCAAAAATCAGGCTGGAAATTGACCTCGATATCTTTGCACCAAAGCAAAATGAACAAATAGGTCAACTGTTTTCTACCTATCGGTAAATAAAACTCTCTACGTGCGCTAGATCAAACATTATTTTCTCACAATATGACTCCAATCAACATTTTGATACGCCCTAAACAGATCCTAACCTTTCTATATTCTAACACTCAATGTATACTTCAAGCTGTTGTAACATATAGTATATCTAATTATCTGTGGTTAATGTCTTGCTCGACAAGTTTAAATCACAGACAATTTACTCTTGACGGGGTTTATCTGGTTTGTTTATACACAGCAAACTATCTCAACGATAAATATTGGCAGAGATTGTAAATCTTTTACCACATGTTAAAGGGGCAGTAGCACGTTTTTTGACAATTTTATATTTTAAAATTTTTACTGATAATTGTTCGTTAATGCTAAATGTATTACTTTGATAGTGTCAAAAATCTCATTACACAAACCAATTATCCATAGTCAGACAACTAATTATTAAGATTCACATAAAAACCATTGGAAGCCATTTTTTGTGTGAACACCTTTAATTCATTTTGTGTAAGAAAAGGAATCGCATGACTTAAATTTACATCATATTTTTTATTTATTACTGCTTCATTTAGTTTAGATACATTGTCTTTAGATTGGAACCATTTATTTTCATTTACCTGACATTGCCATATATTCCCCCTAAAAACGTGCTACTGCCCCTTTAATGGGTTTGCCAACAAGGTCTTGTACAGTTGTATGACCTCACATACATGTTTTCATTGATACAACATGTAGCCTCTTTGTGGTCATTTGATTAGAAACATCAAGTCGGATACTTTCTTTTCAGTGTATATTGAGAGAAAACTAGATTTCAAAGAAAGTAATGTAAAGTAATAAAGGGGCAGGTTTACTCTTATAAATTATATTTTACCAATTATTGAAGGTAAAGGTATAGTGTTGAAAGGACACTGTTACTGGGTATTATATCAAAAAATATGCTCATAGTTAAGCTGATTCATATGTCGTTCATCAAAATTCTATTTTCAAACGTTTAAGCGGTGAGTTCATTTTTGGACGAAGAAGCTTTTGACCTTGACGGGAGGTTGACATTCTAGCCTTGTAAGAATGAACTATTTTGAGTAAATTATCTTCAGATCTTACACAAATCTTCTCAGAATGATATCATTTGAAGGAAAACGAACGTACGATTCAGGTGATTCGTGTTTTTCTGCCATAGGTCACATTTTAACCATTCTACTCTGCATGTTACGTTTAAGGTTGAGATAATGACCTACAGCCGAGTGGGTATAGGATATAACCTTCAAGCGACAGCGAGAAGGTTATATCCGATAGCCACGAGGATGAGGTCATTATCTCACATACACCACATGGCTTTACCAATTTGCATTTTAACAAAAGTAGAACATCAACCAAATATATAGTTATTTGATAGTTGTTGTTATGGGGTAAAACTTAAATACACTCAACTTCTTAACATTTCATTTGCACAATACGCGAATTCCACGTGCAGATTGAGCGTGTCATGGCGAAGTTGTCAATCAGAAAAATCTGCGCAAGAAGATATCTATTTTTAGTTGTTTTGACTTAATATATACGCCAAAATTCTACATTGAACTGAAATCAAATAATGTGAATACAAATTGTCAAAAACGTCACCGAAATTGTGATTTATGGCAAATTATATTCTTATGTTTAATACATTATTCAGTCCATCAAATATTTCCCTCTTTATGAAGCAAAAGATGTGCTGCACGGACGTTGTCAATTTCATCTTGCGCTGCACGGATTTTAAGTAAATATCATATTGCACGAGCTGTACACAATCGAAAGAACATGGTTTGAAGGCGGAGACGAGTCAATTGTTAAGCGCCTTGGGCGCTTATTAGTTCGAATACGGTAAAAAAAGAATATTAAAGGCAATTTCTCAAAAAGAAACTTCGGCATGTAGGCGACATCATCTCCATCAATTAGCTTAAATAGCAAATGATTAAGGATTTAAGCAGGCGTCTTATGCGAATTTCCTTATGCTCAATATGCTTGGCCAAAACGATACAAATATTCACTACGATTTTTAATGAAAAGTTTTGGTATTTTTATGGCAAAGAAGGTTAGAAAGTTTGAAGTTGAACACCAAATGCCTTCGCCGAAAGAGGAAAAGTCTGTTCCTTCACATAAATTGGAGTTGTCTCCCTTCCTGTGTGAACGAGCTATAATAGACGATATATTTTACGGGTTTACCTTTTTTTACATTCCAACATAATAAATCAGAGAACAATAATAAGAAACTTTTCTGTAAACTGTTAAAACACTTTTTTAGTTTACACATTTTGCAGAATCACGAATGTGCCTAATGATAGGCATCTTCCTACGCAGAGCCTAAAAGGCCAGTTTCCAAACTGTCAGTTTTATGCCTTGCTGCATAGCCTTGAGTTTTCTGTGCTTGCTCTCTACTCTGTAGGGGCACTATAGCAGCACAGAAAAGTAGAGTCTCTGCAGCGAGGCATAAAATGACAGTTTGGAAACTGGCCTTTTAGGCTCTGCGTAGGAAGATGAATGATAGGGTGATATTTGTTATGCCATAATTCAATTGCAAACTTTTTTTACCTTAGTATCCTTACTAGTTTATTTGTAATTTTCATAATTGGGTGTATAATTTTTTTTTAAATGATTATTTTTAATTTCATTTGCTAGTTTAACTTTGCCACTTTGCACTTTGCCAATTAAACATATTATAAACATAAGGGCGCTTTCTCGTTAGTCTTCTTTAAACCAAATGGTTTTTCTACAATTTAAGCATCAAACTATACTTTTATGTGTGAAACAAGCGAACATGAAAGGTCAAATTAAAGCCTTTCTAGCATCACTAAACGCTGAAATTGTAATCTTGAATATTTTCTGACGTTGTAATCTTAATAACAATGATTATTAACTGATTATTAACACTTATTAACAATGATTATAACTGATTACTAAGAAATTAGATATTTTATATTTTTAAACGGGTTGATGTAAAATGCTGTGTTTATGTAGCTACATTGTAATTCATCATTCGTGGCAAGTTGCTATAATGTTGTTACAGAAAGTTATCAAAACGATCTTTTTCCTTTACGGACTTAGGCGGGAGCGTTTTCCATGAGAATATAGTATCAATCAAATTGCTGTATTATGTCCTGGCAGTTTGTAAAGTTTGGCAAGTGTACATTTTTACATTAATGCACGTAACTGCAAGAAGAAAGTTTGTGTCACTTCAATTGAGACGTTTTGATGATTTCTTTTGATTTTACGCTAGAGGCCACTTGGTATATCGTACAAGGTATAAATCTTCATTGTCAACTTCGTTTATTGTGTGTTTGTTCGTTATCCATTTAAGATAAAGACTTAATTACTTTCATTTCGATTTCCTTTTGACTTTCCAGTTAATATCTAATTATAACAGAAAAATAACAAATTGATTGCTTATGTTTCATGTTTTTGTAGCTTGTTGTTGCCTGTGTCTCTCTATTTAGAATTTAAAATATGACATTGACGTAACTACTTCACACAAAGGGTTTCGTTATATTAGTGTTTTATCTTTGTGTAACATCCAAGAAATTTGATTCTCAATGAATCAACATTAACTTACTAGAACATACCCTAATCCCAACAGCAATCATTAATTGGACGCACAGCCGAAGTTTGTTCACTTTCTGGTGTATATTACTTCAAATATCATGTAATTTGGGTTTCACTTGAACGTCAGTCAAATACCTCCAGCAGCACTGACAGTGGATCACCAACTGTCCATGTGTAAAATAACCTTAAACCATATTCTTGGGTTGTTACTGGTTCAGAATTTTGCAGGGGAAATTTGATTTTCTTAATTTTGGATATAAATGTTCAATTTGGACTCCCTGAGGAAAATCATGGCTTGATTACATTTACTTATTTCAAGGAACAAATATGACATAAGCTTAAAGCTGTTGATCACAGTGTGTTTTCGACATTTTAATTGGTCACTGGAAGGAACTGCCAAAAGTGTAGAGGTTAATTGTTAGGTATGGCATTCGAATATGTTAACACAAAAATGCATCTTAAATGATGTAGTGAAATTTCAACATGATCTGTTCCATGTCTGCAATGCTAGGATGTCTCAAAGGCATTCCAAATTAAATGATATTTGCACTAGAATATGCAAGTAAGTGAACAAATCAAAGGTACGCAGCTTTACTTCAACTGTACATATACTGTAAATAAACTGTAACCATACTAAACAGTCATCAGTCAATCCTCTCAAGCCAGTTCTTTATACTGGAAAAATGTTTCTGTATGACACAGAAGAGCATGTTCTTGTAGTGAGAACATGATTAGCACGTACGACAGAAAATATATATTTTTATGTTTTACGGCCCTCTTTGTTTCGACGTGCTTTTGAGATTTATATTAATTCGTAATAAAACATGTTGAACAGGGCTAATTGTAATATTTCTTAAAATATAATGATTGCTGGATAAGGCAAAAATCTTATTGATTTCTGACGAGAAACCAAATAGCAAATTCAAAAGTTAATATATATATATATATATATGTATAAAACAAGTAGTCATTCAAAATTCCCGAGTCAAACTGGTTTCCATTAGAGCTCCAAACCTTTTCTTATCCGAGTCCAAAATTACGGAATAAGGGCAATAACTCAGTAACTTATAATTGCAAACTTGATATTTTCGACCTCCAACAAAATATCGCATTTGATCTCCGGAGACACGCGGTAATTGGTCATTTTATCTTAATAGTTCCTTTCAAAATCTGTCCTCTAGGACGGACGGAGCACGGGCCTATAGCCCAAACCTATATATCTTCATCTGGAAAAAATTAAAGCATTGTAAAGTAATAGATTTTCAGAATACAGGTTCAAGAAACATACAAAGAAAAGATTGAGGATGCAGTTTCTTATTTGGGATAATCGATACACATGTTCATCCAAAAGCAATCTTCTGCGTGGTGATCAAGGGTTGACAGTTGTATTCCAACTATTTGCTTGAACAGTCGAATGTCAACTCAACCTTCGTTAAGCATTCCTCATAAATAGAAATGAAAACACAACGAAACGTTTTACTGGCATAATGTATTCATACAAGAATGATTACTACATTGTATAAAATGACCTACATGACAAAAGTTTTTGGTGGTTATTGCAAAGGGTATCTACGAATCGATATCAAGATATCGATCTACAGTCTAATTAAAATATGTCTATGTTTGGTACCATCAATAAAAACTCAAAGGCTCTATGAATTGCTTTAGGCGTGCGTTTTCATTTCTGTTGATTTGGTCATGTTTAAACTAGCATCGACTTTTCGTTTAACCATTTTGTGTCGAAAGTAATAACATACTAGTTTATAAACTAATATCAAGATGGTTAAAATGCAATACTAATATCACTGACAAAATGAAATATTTCTTTAATTTTCTTGTGTTAAAATGACAATTTTTCTTTACTATTTTGCTTTCATATACTTTTGAATTACCCTTCTTACAAATGAATGAAAAGCACAAACAGTCCTAGAAAACACCTGTAAATCTGAGCTTTCTATTCGTAGAACGAGTAGAATGAGGACAAACCAAATCTCCTTCAACGATCAAACAAGAACTACTATACAAACAATACATTAAAATTTCTCATTGCCAGTCGTATATAAACAAAACGTGTCAAAATTCTTTAGCTTCACGAATTGAAACGTATCATGTTGTTGTCACCGATTTTCAGAAATATTTATATCTTATGATAAAAAGTAAATCATGTTCCAAATTGCGTTAGGGTGGATACTTGTTCATTATATCAATCAGGTCTCATTGCTTCACAATTTATTTTTGTATCCAATTTATTGACATCGCATTATCGAAATCATAATCAAATTGTTTGACTACATATTTTGCATTATATCAACTAGCGATGAGGAAACTAAGCATCGTTCTCCAGGCCTTAATTTGGTACATATCTGTTAATTTGGAAATGTTTTTATGCTAATATATGTCAATGACGTCATGGATTGACGTCATCAATATTGCATTCATGGAAACTTGTTTATTAGCCCATAGTGTTCATCTCGCCTACGATAACCGCTGTGGCACCATTCAAGGCTTTATTCCATGCTGCCTTCGTCTGATCGTTGCATTTATCACCAAACGTGTTTCCGAGATACTTCACATAGCTGCCGAATATATTCTGAAAAAAATATTTAATATCATAGAACAACTAGTTATAGTAATATGTGAATGTGATGCATTGTGATGTCCCCCGTCCCAACTGTAATCAAACTATTCATCTCAGCCTTAATTGTCATAACCGCAATATGTAAATCGTTTAGATTGACATCATAAGAAACAATCAAAGTGATTCTATGGGTCAAACCACATACTAAGTCTTGCAAATGATACTGACTTGGTAGATGCCAGTCAAAAAGCCCTGTCCCCGTACATATGCACAATTAAATTGTTTCCGTGGCAACCAGAACTACTAGGAATAATTCACGTAGCAAAACGCATCACTCCATCAGTAAGTCCGATATCACATACAATGTCCCATAAACTGAAACTGAATAGATTTTGAGAAAGTGGCCGAAAAGTACAAATTGTTTCCATGGAAACCTATGTTTAATCCCATACCCATACTACATGCATGATCCGTTGAAATATATGGAACGATTTCTCTGAGACAGGAAAGAATTCTGCCCACAATGAGCAAAAAGTTCAAATTGTTTTTACGGAAAAAAGCAAAAATATAGCCTTCTAACTATAGAACTAACCTATCAAGACAAGACTTTGTTTCCTACATATAAATCTATTGTTAAGTTTTACATACCTTATACTGCGTCTCGCGGACCTGTCTGTCAAAGTGATTGTGGGCATTCTTCTTCAGGATATCCATGAGAGCGCCTTGATTGTCAAGGCTGTCTACAATGGTACCAAGCTGACCCATCACCACATTGGCCTGCCAGATCATCTTAGCGTCCCCTCTCAGAGATTCGGGGTCTTTGCCCTTGAATGCTGGGAACTTGTCCTTGTCATCAGGGAATTCCTTTAGGAAGCTATAATTAAAAAACTAAATTTAAAAGATAAGTTTATTCAATATTCTTCGTACTTTGTTGTGAAATAATTGTTTGCTTGTAGACTTTCATAAAATATATCTTCCTCTAGTTGATAGCTCTGGTCTTTTATTTGACTAACATTTAGTCTCAGAAGTATTTTTTTCAATATTGACAATATTTTTAAAAAAATCATGTATTATAACAAGGTTATTCAGTATTCTTCGTACTTTGTTGTGAAATAATTGTTTGCTTGTAGACTTTCATAAAATATATCTTCCTCTAGTTGATAGCTCTGGTCTTTTATTTGACTAACATTTAGTCTCAGAAGAATTTTTTTCAATATTGACAATATTTTTAAACAAATCATGTATTATAACAAAATGAAGCCCAGAAAACGCTTTAACTTCAGACTGAGCGATCTAGACAATATTTTTCTAGACTTGGTTGGTCATCCATTAAATATTTTTGCTTTAGGGTGTGGATGACAGACTAGCCTTTTATCTTGGCGATATCATATCCATAACTGTTACTTATGCCAATATCTAAGCGGTCACTTATCAAAATTGATAACCAATTTCAACGTCTCGTATCGTATTCGGCCAAAGGCAGCCTTAGAAATAAGGACCCGCTATACACGAATCAACACATTGAATTTCACATAAAAGAAGACCTCGTTACATGATTTAACGAAGGGAAATAAAGGTATAGATTTGCATCAATATGCGAACAATCTGGTTTTTTTTAAACATTTAAAACTTTTCAATGCTTTATGTTTTGATCTTTGTCATATGCTTTCCAAAATCTTTATCACTATAATTTCATGAACCTCTCATATGTGAGACAGCAGACAGTTATCATTGTACTTGGTCAACACAACTCTTTATACATATCATTGATGTCATTTTGAAAATCACGCTTCCTGAAAAATAGTAAATTAATCCTATTCATTATAAGTGGTGGAAGACAGAGCAATATTCGCCATAAAAACATACATTTGCTTTTTAGGATATTGCGTTTTGTTTGGTTTTAGTTGGGGAGCAATAGAAAGTTATTTGATTTCATTTGATTGGAGAGTGAGTTATTGGCGTTATACGCACGTGCCTTCAACAACATTTCAGTTTATCCAACGTGTGGTATCATTAATCCGTAAAACTAATGAACTTTTCTTGCAATGTCCATAAAATTGCATGCAATGCATTCAAATGATGAAATGATTTTACATAGACAACAGCCACTTACGTGACAATGAAGTTAACCCCCTGACCCTGAAGGTCAGCTGTCATCAGTTTCCAGCTCTCCCTGATCGCCCCCTTCTCTTGGTCTGACAGGTCCATGATGTGTAGAGTCGAGATTCTAGTCCTTCACTGAAACAAAGGGACTAGTCTATGAAACCTGGTTACTCTTGGTCTGCCAGGTCCATGATGTGTAGAGTCGAGATTCTAGTCCTTCACTGAAACAAAGGAACTAGTCTATGAAACCTGGTTACTCTTGGTCTGACAGGTCCATGATGTGTAGAGTCGAGATTCTAGTCCTTCACTGAAACAAAGGAACTAGTCTATGAAACCTGGTTACTCTTGGTCTGACAGGTCCATGATGTGTAGAGTCGAGATTCTAGTCCTTCACTGAAACAAAGGAACTAGTCTATGAAACCTGGTTACTCTTGGTCTGACAGGTCCATGATGTGTAGAGTCGAGATCTAGTCCTTCACTGAAACAAAGGAACTAGTCTATGAAACCTGGTTACTCTTGGTCTGACAGGTCCATGATGTGTAGAGTCGAGATTCTAGTCCTTCACTGAAACAAAGGAACTAGTCTATGAAACCTGGTTACTCTTGGTCTGACAGGTCCATGATGTGTAGAGTCGAGATTCTAGTCCTTCACTGAAACAAAGGAACTAGTCTATGAAACCTGGTTACTCTTGGTCTGACAGGTCCATGATGTGTAGAGTCGAGATTCTAGTCCTTCACTGAAACAAAGGAACTAGTCTATGAAACCTGGTTACTCTTGGTCTGACAGGTCCATGATGTGTAGAGTCGAGATCTAGTCCTTCACTGAAACAAAGGAACTAGTCTATGAAACCTGGTTACTCTTGTTCTGACAGGTCCATGATGTGTAGAGTCGAGATCTAGTCCTTCACTGAAAGATAGGAACTAGTCTATGAAACCTGGTTACTCTTGGTCTGACAGGTCCATGATGTGTAGAGTCGAGATCTAGTCCTTCACTGAAACAAAGGAACTAGTCTATGAAACCTGGTTACTCTTGGTCTGACAGGTCCATGATGTGTAGAGTCGAGATCTAGTCCTTCACTGAAAGATAGAAACTAGTCTATGAAACCTGGTTACTCTTGGTCTGACAGGTCCATGATGTGTAGAGTCGAGATTCTAGTCCTTCACTGAAACAAAGGAACTAGTCTATGAAACCTGGTTACTCTTGGTCTGCCAGGTCCATGATGTGTAGAGTCGAGATCTAGTCCTTCACTGAAAGATAGGAACTAGTCTATGAAACCTGGTTACTCTTGGTCTGACAGGTCCATGATGTGTAGAGTCGAGATCTAGTCCTTCACTGAAACAAAGGAACTAGTCTATGAAACCTGGTTACTCTTGGTCTGACAGGTCCATGATGTGTAGAGTCGAGATCTAGTCCTTCACTGAAAGATAGAAACTAGTCTATGAAACCTGGTTACTCTTGTTCTGACAGGTCCATGATGTGTAGAGTCGAGATCTAGTCCTTCACTGAAACAAAGGAACTAGTCTATGAAACCTGGTTACTCTTGTTCTGACAGGTCCATGATGTGTAGAGTCGAGATCTAGTCCTTCACTGAAAGATAGGAACTAGTCTATGAAACCTGGTTACTCTTGGTCTGACAGGTCCATGATGTGTAGAGTCGAGATCTAGTCCTTCACTGAAACAAAGGAACTAGTCTATGAAACCTGGTTACTCTTGGTCTGACAGGTCCATGATGTGTAGAGTCGAGATCTAGTCCTTCACTGAAAGATAGAAACTAGTCTATGAAACCTGGTTACTCTTGTTCTGACAGGTCCATGATGTGTAGAGTCGAGATCTAGTCCTTCACTGAAACAAAGGAACTAGTCTATGAAACCTGGTTACTCTTGTTCTGACAGGTCCATGATGTGTAGAGTCGAGATCTAGTCCTTCACTGAAAGATAGGAACTAGTCTATGAAACCTGGTTACTCTTGGTCTGACAGGTCCATGATGTGTAGAGTCGAGATTCTAGTCCTTCACTGAAAGATAGGAACTAATCTATGAAAACCTGGTTACTCTTCGTCTGTACTCTTTAGATTTCCATAAATATAAAAAAAAAAACATCATTTCATTCTTATTTCATGCACTTGGAGTGGTGATATCTTTACTAAAGCAGAAAGCATATATTCCGATTCTTTGTGATTTTCACAATAAGGAAGTTGTTGTTCAGACAATATTGCCACTAGATAGTTCTTGAGAATTGAAATGTTCTGCAGTTATCTGGTGGCCATTAGACAGCATTGGATATTCTATGAACAAATTCTACACCCATATCACCCCTGCAGTTTTGAATCAGGAAATTTCGTGTTAATTTTGATGATTTAAGATAAAAGAAGCAAGTTGTTTGTCAAGCTAAAGAAACAAGTTGTTTGACCTGAGATCGGAAAAGCACCGAATGAAAATTTTAAATGCTGCCTTTTAGGCACTATTTGCTAGCTCCACGTGGTCAGAATAGATAATAAGACAATTACAAAAATTGGTATCCTAGATTAGTAGCTTTAATAATGGTTTCTGGGATGTTTGGAATGTCAATAAGTAGAATGCTACGTTTTGATAATGTTTGGAATGCGGTAGTATGTCTTACATAATTCATTCAATCGTTAACCTTAAAGCCCGATAATATATATAATATTAAAATTCATGGTATGACACAAACATTTTATTGATTATACGTTTTGGTTATCAAAATTTCAAAAGGGACCTTTTCAAATAACTATGTTTGCCATGCGTTGATAATTAGTAATTTATTAGATCTCTTGCAAGATTCCAATGTTTATCAGATAATAAGTTGTTTGAAAGTAGCAGAAATGAAAATGTAAAAAAAAGTGAAACTGAAATTGAATATAATCTTTTTATACCTGTCGATCATTCTACACGGTGTAATAAAATGTATCTTTCACGATAATACTATGTCAGTCAAAGTGTTATCATGTTTCTCTAATCTAATGCACAGTACACATTAAAGGGGCAGTAGCACGTTTTTTGATAATTTTATAATTTGAACTTCTCACTGATAATTGTAAGTGAATGCTAAATGTATTATTTTGACAGTGTCAAAAATCTCATTACACAAGCCAATCATCGAAAGTCAGAGGACAAAGAATGAAGATTCACATAAAATCCATTGGCGGCCATTTTTGTGTGAACACCTTTAATTCATTTTTGTAAGAAAAAGGAATCGCATGGCTAAACTTACCGTTATAAATACTGGAATTATTACTGCTCCATTTAGTTTAAATACATTGTCTTTCAATTGAAACCATTAATTTTCATTTTCCTTCCATCACCGCTTAAACGTTTGAAAATAGAATTTTGATGAACGACATATGAATCAGCTTAACTATAAGCATATTTTTTTAATGATATAATACCCAGTAACAGTGTCCTTTCAACAATATACCTTTACCTTCATTAATTGGTAAAATATAATTTATAAGAGTAAACCTGCCCCTTTATTACTTTACATTACTTTCTTTGAAATCTAGTTTTCTCTCAATATACACTGAAAAGAAAGTATCCGACTTGTTGTTTCTAATCAAATGACCACAAAGAGGCTACATGTTGTATCAATGAAAACATGTATGTGAGGTCATACAACTGTACAAGATCTTGTTGGCAAACCCATTAAAGGGGCAGTAGCACGTTTTTAGGGGGAATATAAGATGATGTCAGGAAAATGAAAATTAATGGTCTCGTTGCAGATGGGTGCTAAACGGAATAGGACCCGGATTAATAGATGACTTACAACTACACCTCCAGTAATCTTTTATAATCCTAATTGCATATATTTGTATTGACATTGTTACTGATGATATATCATAGTTTTGGAATAAAGTTCCCCTTCACATACATAAATACCAAAGACAATAACGTTTTGATTCAGATAACCGGACGACTCGCTATCCGGATGATTTTCACGTGTTACCAAAACGTCCGGATAAACGACCTTGACTGCATTGTCAAAATATTATTACAAAAATGAATACTTTTCTATTGGATATGACGTTTAAGAAGAAAATGTCTTTCCGTGCAATCAGATATTAAACAAACTATGTGGTAATTTAGAATATTTAGCCTTTTATCGTAATTTTCACCATGACGTAATTTATTTTTACTTTTGACACATTTTTTACACCATTGTTCAGAAATTCAGGGATTTTTTATCATGACATTTACGAACTCCAATGGTTTTTCCTGCTGTGTTTTGTTTTAAATTAGATTTAATTCCATTTCAACATGTCTCAATATGCGAACTGCTATGACTGGTCAAAGTGTTTTCTGTCGTGGTTTACAACATATGCTTTTGATAAAATACGAATGTGGAAACGATTTTGGGTTGTGTTAATGTATTTCAGCTTTTAACATATTGGCATTTTCCATTAAAACAAGGCTTGTTCTGTTTATAAAGTAATTCAAATACCATTTTAAGACCATTTGCGATCTCAATACTTTTATATAAGACAGGATTTGTAATTGACGCCACGGGTATGACTGATTGGGGCAAATTTCACAAGACCAAAATATAATTGATAAAACTACTGTCATTGAAGGTCTATAAGTTCTTTTGCTAGAAAAGGTCTCGATTTGACATGAGCTTTAAGTTGGTCTAAAATAACAAATGCCTATTTGGGCGTCTTATTTGGGGAAAACGAGATTTTTTGCTTTAGATAATGTATATACTTCGCGGAACACGAATTCCAGTTGTCTCCCTTGTGAGGCACGTGTAGCTTAAAGGGGCAGTAGCACGTTTTTAGGGGGATATAAGGCGATGTCAGGAAAATGAAAATTAAAGGTTCCAATTGAAAGACAATGTATTCAAACTAAATGGAGCAGTAATAATTCAAATATATAACGTAACGTTTAGCCATGCGATTCCTTTTTCTTACACAAAATGAATTAAAGGTGTTCACATAAAAATGACCGCCATTGAATTTAACGTGAATCTTCATACTTTGTCCTCTGACTATGGATAATTGGCTTGTGTTATGAGATTTTTGACACTGTCAAAACGATACTTTTAGCATTTACTTAAAATTATCAGTGAATTTTTTAAAATATGAAATTTTCAAAAAACGTGCTCCTGCCCCTTTAAGTCATCAAACACAGGCTAACCTTTAGTTTAATTCGAGTACTTCTAGAAATGGAGAAGCTTAAGTCATTTCCGTTAGCTTAGGGAACACTAAAAGTGTTGGACTTTCTATTTTGAAATTATAGTATTCTTAGAGACAAGGTCACATTGAATCATGACAAAGGCCTCAGGACAGCAAGTAAGCTCCCAGTCAAGAAGTGTTTGATTTCCTTACATTTTGTAGATAGTTATCGTTGGCTCTAGTGAATCTGCTTGAGGCCCGCGAAGTGATCGTACTTAATCAGAAGTTAGAGTAGGACTTGACCTTCCTCTGTGAGGAAGGGATGGGATTAACATTAAATGATAGTTTTAATAGATGTTGTCTATAGTCTCAATTCAAAATATTTTTAGGGGTTGCATAGCACAAATGATTATTTTATGATTTTTATGATTAATTTCAACGCTTTCAAATTACGGAAAACATCCTTGTTTGAGAACATACTATGACTTCTCAACAACAAAATTTTACGAACGTATACATTACATTAATAACTATAAATTAGATAAGCATCCCTTTCTCTCTCTCAAAATATCAACGAAATTCCGTTTCCAAATTTCCTCGCCCGGTAACAAAATGGTTAAATGTCAACATAACATGTTCGTAAAGAGAGATAAACATGAAGTTATGTACGAATTCGGGTAAATGAACATACATCATGCTCAGACACATTTAATAACGCATAAACAGGCGAAAAAAGGCATATTTCACAGGACCACCCAAACAGTATCAATCGTTATAATCTGTGTCAGGCACTGCTCTATGACAAGGATCTTGCTTGGTTCTTGCAGGGCGGATTTGAGACTGAGCTTTAGTCGTATCTGTTCATGGTATCAGGATCCTTGCGTTTGAAGTGTGTTCACGAGATAACAGTTATATGGTAGATATTTCTGTTGTAAGAGAATGAGATTTTACATGTTGAAATTCCTAAGTGGTTCAAGAGATAATGTTATTATCTGATTAAACTTTGTGTTAGGTTTTAAAGTTCATTGTACATGTATATTCTGTATGAATCAAACATATTTAAAAATGAAGACAAACAGAAGAACATATCCATTTTGGTATAAATTAGAAATGTTATTTAAAAGGTAATGGCATCATAATGGTCAGAAGATTGTGTTATTTCAAACTGTTCTGATGAATAAACTTGACCATTACATGACGATCATTAAGTGATGGGCGAACATACCCTAACATGAAACAACGTTACCACTGTCATACAATAAAAGCAAGAGAAATCACATAGGTTGTCCAATACCTTACGGTAAATTTGTCTTTACTTGATCCATACTATTACGCAATTGATGAATTTCAATTGCAGACAATGTTTCAATACTATATCATGAGGCAAGAAAACTGAGCGAACACGTAAGCACTTACGAAAAGATGTAACCTTTACAATACGGCAATTTCATTACTTGAAAGACACTAAGGAAACAATTGATGAATTACAATTGTAAACAATGTTTTCCATATATACTTTAGTATCAGAAGTATTTTATTCAATATGGACAATAAATTTCAACAAGTATAACACAAAGGAGCCCAGAAGATGTTTTAACTTCTTTGTGATTTAGACTTGCTATACTTTTTCTAGACTTGGTTGGTCATCAATTGAATATGTATGCTCTAGGGTCTGGATGACAGACTATTTTCCATACTGTATTATGAGGCAAGAACACTTACAAATGAGTTAGCTTAACCATTGAACAAAAGTATAACCTTTGTATTTTCAATACTGATTAATTACATGCTTGTATTAAAAAACTCCTATTTTGGCATATTATTTTTCACTCCCTTTAAGACACTGTCAATGTGTGTTGTAACAACAGTCAGGAATTGCTTAAGATGTCACTTGTAACAAAATCTTACATTGATGCTATTTGAATCTTTATGATCTCTTCTAAGCATCTTTGAATTAAACTGCAGATGCAGCAAAACCATTATGTATGCAGGTAAAAAAATGTACATGGGAAATTTCGAAAATCGAAAATTACAACGCGTCGTATGGAGATATTGTGAACATCTATTCTCTATTTTAAAGGTAGATTTTTACAGTGATTGAATAATTAAAGCCAGCATATGCCGTATCACCATTCCACGTATGTTAATAAAAGATATGATATCTCAAAATAATTATCAACAACAAAGTTATAAGAAGAAATGTTAAGATATTCTGGAATTGTTCAGCAAAAGTTTGTAATGATTATCACCGGAAGGATAACCTTCTAAAAAGACAGCTATCGTGAAAAGCTATGTTGGTACATTGCCTAAATTGATATTATGATCTCCCTGATAAGTGGTTCCTTTGGAATAGGCCACGAAGAGAATCAATCATCACAACTCACAAGCCTGATAAGGTAACATTAGATGATTTAGAATCGTGGCCCTTACTCCATTTAAAGATTGCGTGAGTAGACACGTGTGCAGTGTTGATAAGTGTGGCTACTAAATGGAATCTTAATGCAAAGTATAATTGTATATATAATATTGTATGATTTTGTATTAGGAAACTGGTAATAAGTATATAAAACATAATTTTAAGAAATACCACAATCAAGTCTCAAGCAAGTCTAGATTTGGGTTCATTTCCATGTCTATTTCTCTAAGACTCCTTTCGTATATTAATTGTAATAAATTAAATAATCCTTTTCAAAGACTGGGTGTTGGTCTATCTAACAACTAGCACATGAGATATTTTAGCTAACAAATGTGTCACTGTCTTATATCGAGTGGCGTGAAATTATTTTATCATTTTTAAGAATTAATTTTCAGTGACTGAGCTTAAGTCTATCCTACAAGAAACACATGGGGTATATCAGCTAACAATTGTGTCACTGTTACTCGTCTAATGTTGAGTGGCTTCTTTCATATATTCAATAAAATCATCATTTGAGAATTAATTTCAAAGACTAGGTTTAAGTCTATGCTGCAACTAGCATAGGGGTAATTCAGGTAATTCAGGTAAAGTGTGTCACTGTTACTCATCTAATATCAAATGGCTCCTTTCATGTGTTTAATAAGATCATCATTTGATAAATATTTTCTGAGACTCATTTCAAGTCTATCCTATAACCAGCACATGATATATTTCAGCTAACAAATATGTGTCACTGTTTCTCATCTAATATCGAATGGCTCCTTTAATGTATTAAATAAAATTATCATTTTATATTTCATTTTCATAAACTATGAAGAGCACAAGAGCACATGGGATATTTCAGCTAACAAGAGTGTCACTGTTACCCGTTTAGTCTAGTGTCGAGAGCCTCTTTTCATATATTCAACAGCATGATCATTTGATCATTCATTTCCATAGACTAAGTTTAAGTCTATCCTACAACCAGCAAATGCGATTTCAGCTAACAAATGTGTCACAGTTTCTCATCTAATATCGAATGGCTCCTTTCATGTGTATAATAAAATCATCATTTGAGAATTAATTTCAGAGCTTCATTTCAAGTCTATCCTACAAGAAGCACATGATGTATTTCAGGTAAGAAGTGTGTCACTGTTACTCGTCTCGTCTAGTGTCGAGAGGCTCCGTTCACAGACAAATGTAATTAAGGTAAAGTTTAACATCCTTATGAAACATTCCACTCCGGTTACCTAAGTGACTCAGCTCTGACCTCTGAAGAGGGGATCAAGATCAAAGAAAAAAGTATTTAAAGGAGTATTTGTAGACTGGATATGTGGTATTTCAGTAATTTAAAAAGATTTTAAGGAATACTTCAAATTCTGTTGATATGTTAAAATAAATTCTATATTGTCTTAGATAATTGTATATATTTACTTCTTAAACGTAATTAAATCATTCCTATAATATCACTAAGCGGAAAAAGCTTAAAAGGGACAGTAGCACGTATTCAGGGGAATATAAGGTGTCAGGAAAATGAAAATACACGGTTCAAAATGAAAGACAATGTATTTAAACTGAATGAAGCAGTAATAAATCAAATATAAAATGTAAAGTTCAGCCATGCGATTTTCTTACACTAATGAATAGAAGGTGTTCACACAAAAATGGCTGCCAATGGAGGATATATGTGAATCTTCAATGTTTTCACTGACTATGGATGATTAGTTTGTGTAATGAGATGTTGACACTCTCAAAATGATTCATTTAGCATTTACGTACAATTATAAGTGAAACATTTAAAATATAGATGATTCTTTAAATGTGCTACCGCCCTTTGAATGTTCTCTTTACAATGTTCCATTCACCATTGTCAGATGTTGCATATGTACAGCCAACATGTTTATAACCTTTACGATCACTACTAAAAGTCTCAATTAATAAGATCGTAAATGAGTTGAGTACTCGTTGAGCAAATAAAGCTATGCTATGTAAACAAACGACGCTTGTATTTGCGAGATAGCATATCTTTGTTTATGTCGCCGTCAATGGAAGGCAAGAAATGCCAACAAAGATGAATGGGTTACGTAAAAAGATACAGTACATGCATACACATATGGGAAAAGGCTGACTCCTTGTCTCATCCGGGTTCTGGTACAGTTGGGGTTGGATGAAAACAAAAGTGATGATACATTGCAGCTAGTTCACAAAGAACCCCTTTTAATTTCTATAATGTTGGAGTTATCTCTTAAAAACATTTATTTCAAAGATATAAGACAACGTTTATTTCAATATTAATCTAGACTTCTTTTTAAAAGGTTACAAATCGGGATAGAGTTAATCTAAAATTTAAATTTTATTATAAACAAGAGTATGTCGGTTTGAGGGAAAGCATTGGATAAGATTTGTATGTACGTAAGATCACCTGCATAGTTGTTTTAAAATAAAGAAGTAGGCAATTGTCTGGTAACTATAATTTTTCAACAAAGGACCGCAATTATTTAAATATACTTATTTATTATGCCAGTGTATGTGTAACGTCATATGCTTTTCGTAAAGAATTCAAACAAACTAGTCAATTTGCAAATGTGAGTTTAATAATATTTGATCGGTTTCACAATTTATATATAACTTACGCTTGAAATTTATCACTTGAAAGAAGAAATACGGTTTCAATTTTGAGACTTTGTCACACATATACTCGAATTGCTTTAGCTAAGCCCTGGCAGTACGTGTCAAAGTTACCACATCTGTCTTGAATCTTACACTACCGCAATTGGTACACAAATCATTTATATGTAGATGAATTTCTCTTGATGTACGTGATACTAATAATGACAATACACAAGATATATCTTACTTCATATTTCTTCAAGGTAGATATCGTATGTGAAAACTGCACTCAATACTTAAAAAATGTTAAATGATAATCCATCGTATATCTTTATTTTTGAAGCAAGAAGCAAAAGTATTTTAATCATTTGATGAGGAAAAATGAAGTTGCGAAGTGTAACCAATTATGGTATGTTCATTTAGAACTGCATCATTTCATTCAAAAAAATCGGTTTTGTAAGATACATCAATTTACAAGAGAATTCGTACTCCGTCCCCTTAAGTTGAATATTTGAAATATTTCATTCAGATATTCCTAAGGCAATATATATTATGCCAATAGACAAAGTAGAGATAAGGAAGCAATGGGGTACACTGGTAAGCACATATCTCTCTGTTTGCCTTGGGCACACACATCAGGCCAGTAGACCATGGGTTTACGGAATATTTATTGAGTAAACAATCTGTATTATCTTCTTATGGTTTGCCTTATAGTATTCTTCTAATTAAATATTTTGATTAATTATCTGATGCTTATGGTTCAGTTGTTGTGTTTGTGCATGGTTTACCTGTTTAAGGTTGTAAGACTTGACTTCTTTAACTAATGATTAACAAATATGATGTTTGATATCTGAATGATTGCATCACTATGTGAGATATCAGAATGGGCCAGTTATCATAATAATGAAACCATTGTTGATATTTTTCATTGAAGTTCATTTTAAAAATCAATAACAGTAGTCCTTTATTATTCAACATTGTATTTTATAACCTAATTCTTGGCGGTCATTGCATTTTTGTTACTCTAAAGAGCATCGAAGAGCGTAGTCGCATAACGTTGAATGCACTAAACCCTCTCTCTGAATACATGTACAAACAAATGAAAAGAGCACCGTGCTTTTTTCATTGTCCATCTTATCTTTTGAAAGTTTGCATCAATGGTTTCATCTCTGAAGAATATTTCTCAGTAACGTACAGAAGTATAAGTGAGGATAAGCTATATGCTTAAGAAAACATAATTAATCATTCAGGGAATATATAAACACAAGTATTATTCAAGAAAACATAACACTTACCACAAACTAACACCACAATGGCACAATCCTATGTAGGTAACACGGTTCCAATAAACTTTCAAGTCAGATAGAACTTGTCAAAGAAATTTCCTGTTATATAACAGACCAGCTAACCACGTGCAGTCGAGAAATTGCGAGACCCCACGTGCTTTGAAACAGAGACTGTTATTTATAGACGAGGGGCGGTGGTAAAGACACCGTATGGAGTTTTCCTCTGACCAATACAAATCTTCGTTTTTTCTGACGACGGTCGAATCCAAAGGTTTGTTTATCCAATGGTCAGGTTTCCCTGACAATGCTTGCTGTCACGTAGACATTTTCCACTGGTAGACATATTTACCCAAGGTTATGAGGTTACTGGGTTTTATTACACTAATTAAGGTCATCGAAAGACCCCACAGCAAGACGTAAATGATAAAACATTATCAAGTTTTTCTTATGTGTTTGAATTTTGATTTCAGCTTCATCGATAGCTCATTGTCAATTATTTAAGTAAGCAACTCTTATTTGTAAGACATTTTTTTTCATTTGACTCCTTTCGCAGCCATATCATAAAAGAGATATAAAAAATGCATGACAGTGTTCTTACACTTTTCATATCAGCGCTTCTTCTCATTTCATTGAGAAATTATTAATAATATTTTCATATTCATTTTCAGATAATCATTTCAGAGATTCTTTGTTAGTTTGGATCTGAAATTTCCTCACCTTTAATAACATAATTGCATTGCTTGATTGGTAACCAGCTCGCCATCCATCGAAGATTGGCGAAAAAAACAGGTGTATTTGATTGGAATGACCGGCAAAGGCAGCGCAAACAACAACCTTTTTTCTGTCTAGCTCAAAACATACCCTGATTTCTATCAAGCCAAAAGTCTCGTATCGCTAATTAGTTCTTATTCATAGTTAAAGATGACCTGTTTTTCTATTCAGAAAAGGTCATTATTCGAAGTTAAATTACACTTGTGACGTCATCCTATTGTTCACTTCAAATTTAATTTTTTTTAATATTTCAAGTTATGTTTTTGAAAAGGCATTAAGTTGAGTGTAATTTAAGTCGGTTAATATCCTCGTAACTCTCCATTCCTAAAACATAATGAGCCTCGGGCCCTGGGGCCCTCGACTCCATTATTTTTTAGGAATGGAGAGTTACTCGGACATTAACCTATACATAATGATGCAAAAAATCTCGAGGCCTGCATTCAGTCATCCGGGGACTTCCCTTGTCGCTGACTGCGAGCCATTTCATTGGTTGGTGTACAAAGAGTTATACGAGGCGTTTGCCTTGATAGAGATCAGGGTATGTTCGGAGCTAAACGGAAACAAATACGCCGATGTATTATGATTCGCAAATAGCTTATTTGTCTTCTATATGCGCCATTCGACAATTTATTTTCTAAACGATTACATTAGCATATAAACCTATGCTTATGAACAAAGTGAACATGCTTTTTTTAAACAATGCACTACAAGAAAGATGATTTCAAATCATACTTCAAATAGATTAAAGATGCCAAGCCATTTCTGTCCGTCCGCCAATATAGTATCCTTAATAATTCAGCTTGAGTCTAAACGATTCAAGCATAGTCAGTGTTAAAATTATATATTATTGTCATAGAATAGCTCCTTACAACATAATATTAACGATGTCAAGCCTTTTGTGTATATCTATATCACAAATGTAGACTTTTCGAACAACCTACGATGAATTTCATTTCTTTTATCAAAATTATATTAAACGACTCATTGGTATTTAGTGAACCATGGCTTTCCATAACGTCTGGTCACACATTTGAAATTGAACACATAATATCGGATTAACTTGGCAAAACTGGCAAGTACCAGTCAAAGTAGTTCGAAAGGTACATATTATCAAATCTTTCAGATATTGGTATGTTTTGAAAATTATCTCTATATACCTCAATCTGTATGCTAGTCAAATACGAAATATAGGACAAGTAATCATAACTTTCCAATAGAAACTTGACGTTGGCAAGGTACTCCAGAAAGTAAACCCATGTGCTGTATATGTACTTCACCAGCACCAGGAGACGCGCTTTATCTTCTTTTTAGATATGAAATTCAAGCTCTTCTCCAACAACGTCTTCAGTACTCAGTTAATACAAAACTCTTTTACGAAAATCTCCAAACACTAAAAAGATAATATATCTAAAACAACTGTCAATATTTTAAATAATGCCCTAAATGTAACCAAGAAAGTTTCTTTCATTGTTTATAATGTCCAAAACTTTCACTAACTTTTTTGTCTATGTATTGCGTGTATAAATTGTTTTTTATATGTACATCTTTACACCTAAACTATCTTGATTTAAACGTTTTGTGTATATATGTTAATATATATATGCTCACGCAACACCGATGGTGGAATTATCGGAATACAAAAATCGAAACCTTGAAGCGCGATAGTTGAAGCGCTGTTCAGAGCTCGTTTCCATTGATTAGCACCGTATGAAAAGGCCGCAGTTGTTCCTTTGAAATGGTGTAAGGAGTCCACCTATAGCAGACCTTCTTGTATTTACTCTTTGCCGGGGTCATTTTGTGCGGGTCATCATCCGTTTGATCATGTTGATTCAGATCTATATAACAAGGAAATACATACTTACCTGAATCAACATGTTGCTTTACTTCGTGAAAGCAATGATAATCGAGTTAGTATTTTACACCGTGTTTACTTGTTGCACACCTGTAAAGAAAAACCTTGAATAACTGGGGAAAAAATTCCGGCCGACTCTGTAGTTAATCGTTATTTTCCTAAGTAAATCTACTTTCTTGTCCAGACCACGTGTTTCCGGATCCGGACGGTGACTTTTAAAACCATGTCTGTATTGTTGTACTGAATTCACGCAACCAGAAAACCGGACGGTCTGGGCGGCATACCCAAATATAGAATACACAAACTGACAAAACTGAAGGATTATATAAGGATAGGTATACAACAATAAATAGTAAGTTGGCTTTTGTAGGGTAAATACTCACTCATTTTAGCTCTCTATTGCTGCTTAGTATATATGCATTGCTCTTTCATTAGCTGTAACGGCCGCCGTTTTTGGTCATCAGACTGTACGCAAAATTTGAATGTGGTAAGATCGAAGTTAATGCAGATTTACCGCAGGATGCCTTCCGATCTTTAAACTCATGAGTTCCAAATAACTTATAAAGTAAACCATCTGAGTGCATATAGCTATTATTTTCGATAATCGAGAGGTAAGCATTAAACTAAAATATAGGCAATAACTTCCCAAGGGGTGCAAAGGGTAACACATATGGAAAGGTAGTAACTAGTTTTACACCCCTTGGGCGGTTATATCCCTTCTTTTTTCAATTGGTTTTAACTCATAACTACCTTCTTATAGGTATTTACCCTTTACACCCCTTGGGAAGTTATTGCCTTTATTTTAGTTGAATGTTATGTTAGGGTTAAAACACGAGAACGAGGTTATGCTTGGGATTTCAAAACCTGAGGAAAGAAAGCTGAGCGGAAAGTAAGACCGAAAGCGAAGCTTGAGGTCTTACTTCCCGCGAGGCTTTCTTTCCGAAGGTTTTGGAAACCCAAGCATAACCGAGTTCGAGTGTTTTTACTAACTTAGATGCCGTTATTAACAACCCGTAATCATTTGTCCATATTGTAGTATTTGTAATCATATTTTCAGACTGATCATAAAAATTGAGAAAAAAACAACAAATATCAAGGATTCATGTTCGTCGGTTAATTTTAACATTTATTATTGGATTACATTACTTTATACTGTCGCTTCAATTCTGAATATAAAAGATTAAAATGAATTTCCTTTAAAAAAAAGCATTGTGTTCAGACGACTTTTTGATATTGACATAGCACATAATGCACGTGCAAAGCATTCTTCGAGGTGTAAGGTTTTACAAATGACAATCGACAAGTCACGTGGTTGACACCGTATTTGGATCCTTTTAAATTTATCACCAATGAAAAGGTGTAACACTGTTAATATCCATTTTGAATGTTTGTATGCATTTAAAATTGGAATTAAAGTGCAATTGGATTTTCCTAATGCTTTAGGGCCGATTTTTTGTACCGAAATCTGATCTTCCATCAATAGATTGTTTAACATAACCTTCACTTCTAACTGGCCCGTTAGAGTAGTGGTTATAGTGCTAGCTTACGGTTCAGAGGGTTGAGGGTTCGAATCCCGCACATCGGAAGCATTGTAAGTTTTTTCAAGATAATGTGGACTTAGGGGTAAGGTTACACATAGGAATATAAAACCCTTTAACTTTGAAATATAAAGGTGTACACCCCCGAGTAGGTGTTACATATGAATATAAAAACCTTCCAACCCCCCGAGTAGTAGGTGTTACATGTGAATATAATGCCCTGACTTCCCAATGTAAACCCTCTTTAGAGGTTATTACGGGAATACAAGAGGCCTCCAAAACAATAGACGAAATCCCCGATAGGTTTCTAAATGCCGTGAACTCCATCCGCGTAGGTTGGTTATTTCATAACCACCTTGGTCGGTTATAAGATTGTAAACAATCGCAAACATTTGGACTTGTAAAATTTAGATTTTTAATCAAACAAGAAAGTTAAGACTTATGAACAACGAAAGTGGGATTCGAACCAGGGACCTCTATGTTGTCAAGCAGCGCGCTTACCTGTTTAGCTACCGAGGATCCATGCAAGTGGTGTAAATTTTTGTGTGTCATGTTTTGTTTTTTATTTCCCCCTATAAATATATATTAATATTAAGGAATCAAGCTTTTAGTTCTAAAACCCTAAGCAGGGGGTATTGTAAGTAGTCTAAAATAGTATTCTTATCAAGACATATCAAACTCTCAAAATGGATCACTAAAAAGTTTTTCAATTATTTGTATGTAAACCAATTTAGTTGAAACACCGTAATATAATGTTTTTTATTATAAGAAATCAAGCGTTTATTTCTAAAACCCTAATCTGAGGGTATTTTAAATATTTGTTCTTATCAAGATATGATAAACCCGCGAATGATATCGGTAAAACGTTTTAGAATTAACTTTATATAAAAAAAATTAAGTTAAAACCATTGCAGGAGTCTTCCGCGGGAGTGTAAGTCAAATAATAACCCGTTTGCCTCGGGTTATGAAAATAACCTCTGCTCGGGCTACGCCCTCGCGAGGTTATTTTCCATAACCCCTCGCTACCGGGTTATTATTTACTACAAAACCCATTGAAAAAAAGAAGGGATATAACCGTCCAAGGGATGTAAATGTGAATGATTTATATTTACATATATTAGTTTAAGCAATTGCCTTTTCCAAGTTTTGAACTTTCAATGTGGAATGACATATACACAGTTGTGACTTTCAACATTTCAGAATTAATTTATTTAATTTTAATGGAATACAGAACATGTGTAGTTGGTTAGCTGAAAACCTTGACATGTTCTTTTCGACAAATGATTGTTGACATTGTTGACAAGTTTCTTCCTTGGCGCACGAAAAGTACGCTCCAAACGTGTTTTCAGTTTGACATATACATCTGTCAAAACAGAACAAAATGCACGGGATAATCGTGCCTATTGTATGAAAAGTTGACGTAACTGAAAATATTAATTCGTATGTTTTATATTATTTTCAAAACGTGTTCATGTGCGGGTAGGAAACATTTGTTAAAATGTTTTGAAATGAACAATATATTTACTTTTCCAAAATATTTTACATATACAGTCATGAAAATTGTATCTTTCCAATATGTACAAACAATGAAGAAATCATGTAATGTTTAGTGGCTTATTGCCTTTTATTGAATTACATGTCCCTTAAAGTTATATATACAGGTTTTTTCAAAATTGATGTGTACCTTTTAAGGCGCTAAAGCAACTTGAACATTTATATCTTATTCAATATCCTTTTCAAAAATGCACTGTTAAACAAAACTGACGTGTTAATCCAGCTCGTATTGAAATCAGGTGTTAAAGTATTAAGTACAAAACAACAAAACCAACAACAATACGATATTTCTACAAGTGGTTTTAATGGTAAGGGCGACTGATAATTTATAAAGTTCCAACTTAACATCTCCAATATGTCACACATAGTGTATTGGTCACTTGTAAAACTGAGAAGGAAATTGACCTTAATTCGTTCGCACCGAGGAAAAATGAAAATTTAGGTCAACGTTTTCATACCTATAGGTAAGTAAACATTTCTACGTGCGTAAGTTCAAACTCCAAATTCTCACAATATGCGTCAAATCAACGTTCTGATACGCCCCAAACAGATCCTAACCTTTCTATATTTCAAGGCCAGGTTTATACTTGGGAACGTTGTAAAATAGAGAAGATTTAATTAACTGCGGTTTATATCTTGCTGGACAAGATTAAAATTGTTTAAATCATAGACGATTTATTTTTAACGGGGTCTGTCGGGTTTGTTTATACACAGTAAACTATCTCAAAGATAATTTTTAAAATTTTTAATCTTTTATGATATGTTCAAGTGTATTCAGACTGAATAACCCCAGATTGTGCTTTGTCGATACAACGTATAAACTATAGAATTTCTGATGACGCATTATGATCAAACAATAACATTGAAAAGTATAAAAATTGGCCTATTTTACCTTTGAAAAGAATAAAGGATTCTTTCATTCTCAAATGGGAAATATGTCCCAATCGTTCCATTTTCGGTCTCGTTGCTATGGTTTCCTTTTTTCTAAGTATTGGTGTATTGACCCATACACTTCTACTTTTCTAATACACCAACTTTTTTAAACATATTAGTAAACATTCAAAATAAACAAAGGTCACATATCAATTTTTATATCTTTTATTTGTTATTTAATTGAGTTGAATATTTAGATTATAACACAAATGACTTCGAATTTTTGATAAATACGTGTCATAATAACGAATAGTTGCTTTAAGACGCCTATCACCCTGAAAAGCCTTTAGCAAGTCTATCTGTCAAAAATGGAAACAGTTACTTTAAAAAGCTCTTGGAATAAAGTGTGCATTGGAATTGTGGAATGTGAAAATTGCATACACCAAAAAGGCATTTTAGAAACTTAAATATGCAATATGTTCTGATAAGCTCATAATGATAGAGTTAAAACAGTTTCTAGATATTGCCCACGGCATTCAGTGAGTCTAAAATATCTTAATGAGGTACACAAAAAACAAATATTTGAAATACTTGATATTTCAGGTTAAGTGTATCACTTCCCGAGGCATTTTTAACTTTAATGTATTCCAGTACGATAATCAACACTTTTTTTTAATTATTTTCTCGTTTATCAACAATAATTAACTTCTTTTCGCCTTTTTTATCATAAGGTAGCTAAATATATTAAGATATATAGTAGTACTCTAAATATTAAATATATACTTTAAAGCATCTATTTAGTAGTATCAATTTTAGACTAAAATTAAGTCTATGAAATAATTAAAATATTTACTGTACCTTCATCTATAAACTTATCGCACAGCCGTATGTTAGATACTTGTTTCCCTTATTCAATGTTTTGTCGTATCTGTTTCTTTATCAATGTTGTCTTTGAACAATTAATGTACCAACGAAGAACGTAGTACCTGATATCGTAACATACATTGTAGACGGTACCAAAGGAAGAGAAAGATAATAATTGATGATCAACTTCTTTATATTTTAACCATAGCAAAATTTCAGTAGAGATGCTTTTCGTTTTTTCAGCATACATAGGAATCTATACCAAAAAGTAATTAGAGTGAAAATAAGGAAATTGGTCAGCCTATATATTCACGTTTTCCTTATTTCTCAAACTTCCAAAGTGTCACCAAAACATTTTAGGTTGTAAATGATCTATTTTGGACTGAATATGACGAACAGTTTCAAATTCTCAAATCGTTTTAAATCCTTTATTGGACATTTATATCGATTCCCCGCCATTTTGATAGGAATAAAATGACATCCATAGTATAATTGCCTTCCCTTCACTACCAACATTACAAGTCCAAACAGTACGTAAGTGTTCCCTTTCTTAAATAAATACCAAAGTAAGCCTGTCAAAAGTCAGGGACCTAGGCTACGTAAGACCGGACACACACTCAGGTAACATACGTGATGACATGCGGATGACGCTCAATGACAAGTCTCTTAAAGGGTCAAGGATGACGGAAAAGGCATAACGTTAGAAACAACTTGCTTAGATAAATAAAATATAAAGAACAAGATTTACTGATATCAAACTTTTTTATTCATAAAATAGCGATGTTTCTGTGCGTTATTAAGAAACATTGCTTTTCTGTGAATATAGAAGTTTGATAACCATTAATCTTGAATTGTTTTACTTACAACTTCTAGAATGCAACCCAAACAGTATAAATATTGTTTAGATACTTTAAGAAAAAAAATGTAGTCTAATGTGCCTAGATGCTTACGATATTCATAAGCTAGACTAAAATTTGATAAATGATATATTTAAGGCTTTACTGTATTTTCATCAATTATTTAACAACATGTTCCTCAATGCAGTTTTACAGAAACCTATGATATTGAGTGGTTATGATTTATGTACGCAAAGCATATTCCCCCTTTTCGCACAAAGGATAAAAGAATAAAGAACAAAATCATTTTACAAATCTGAAAATATCAGAAAGGCACATGTTCGAATCCTCTTGGGAACATCTGCCCAGTCAGCAAATCGCAAGGAGTTCACCACACTGATCCAATACTCGAACTACCCAAAGCGAAACATCCTATATCCCCTTTACTACTTCCCGTAGCCGCCAAATATGGCGATCAGACATAACTATTCATATTCTTTTGCTCTGTCCTTCAAATGTATTGTTGAAAGTTACGGTCACGTTTGTTTATTGGCTTTCTAAGACGCTCTTGTGATGATGAAACCGTTGGGTCGGATGGTTCTGACAACAGACTATTTCAGACCACAATCAGCCCAGCTGTCATTGAACTTCTACACGTAGACAAAACAACCAATGGGATTGCCTCTGTGATGAAAGCTTATTTGAACCGACGAAGAGATTTTCAAAGCTGAAGTTTGACTCTCCGGAAAATGAAATTAAAAAGAGGAACAAATTTATTTCAAACAAACAACTATTGGTTAATGAGACTTCTCAATAGCCAAATTTGCATAAAGTTTGTTTAATCGTCGACTACAAAAAGTGCATTTTAATTAATCATTTCTGAATATAGCTTAATTAGTACCTTTAGATTATATGATAAGAAATCACGTTTATTACTATAACGTTATTTCCCATTGGTTGTGAAGAAATACAGGACTTCTGAGACCACGAATTGTGATACATTGTACGTTCCACGAAAGGTAATCCAATGTGTTGGTATAGTAAGAAAATCTCCATCCTAATCCATAGATAACCAACTTTCTTTTGATAAATTTAGCACCTTTATCCGCCATACAAGTGTTATTGTTCCCCAGAATAGCCACCACAGCACGTGTTGTACATGGAACCAAGTCGTGCACGTCACTCATGCAAATGATGCAACAAATGCATTCAATAGAATAATATACAGCCTCGTTGTTTTGTTAGGAAAATTGTCAAGAACTGTATGTTAGGGTGTCCTTTTCCCCACCCTAAGAACCCCCCCCCCCCCCCACCACATAAAAAAAAACAAAAATAACCCCAAAGCAATACATCCAAACACAAAAAAAGAAAACAAAGACAAATCATATATTGTTGTAAAGAACGAATGACTCATTGTTTAATGCAGTGTAGACTTCGTGAAAGTTGTTAAGAATTCATATCGAAGAATTTAACCATTTTATTAGGCAGGCAGTTATCAGCTAAATACTATTTACGGTTAAACTTTTACTCAGTTGAATTATTCTCTCAAATCAATCTTTTGTCCCAACATTGCTAGGTTTTGAAATGAAATTAAGAGAACATGATTTAAATTCAATAAGTCGTTAAAATCGCTCTATTTCACCTCCTTATTCAAAACACCCAACATCACATCTCCCCCCTGCCCCCTCCCCACCACAACCATCCCCGAACATCCCCAAATTCTCATCATCGTGTGCTAGTTTGGAGGTAGAGATTTCCAGCACTAGTCTGAAAAGTAGACTTTACAAAATCAATAAATACAAATAGACTTTACACATATCCCCCTCATCAGTCGTATCACGTCGACCCCCCTCCCCTTCAAACCCTTGAAGAACGCCAACTTTGAGGGAGATTTCTGAGCTCCGCCCTTTCCCCTGAAGCCCTATAGAAGGCAAGGACACATATGTCGACAAGAGACAGACTGGAAATCGGTCTACGTGCCGTCTGTCAGGTCCCTCACACAGAGTTCGGTCACTTTGTGCAAAATACCATTTTATTTCCCAACACACGTGTGCTTAACACACGCAACAATGCGTAGGTAAGTAAACATACTGGCTGGCGGCTCCGTCGTGCCCTATGTAATATCACACATATGTAATAATTCTCATACGTGCGAATATGACCATTGAAGAATTCCCTGCTCTGGTGGTAATATGACATTCAAAGGAGCAAACTGACGTGAAATTGAAAGCAAATGAAGAAAAACTCTTTGGTATGGTTATGAAATCCGTTTGCATCTTTTGTTGAGTGTCCATTGAGATTAAGAGAAATGCTTACGTGCAAAAAGGCATGGATGAAAATCAAATTTAATACACCTTCACACATCATGATGACCTTACTGTGTTATTAAACACATGTAAAATGTTTAAAGATATCTTTATGAATTGCATAAAAAGTTGTGTATAAAAAAAATTTCTTGTTCAGGAGAATATGGATAAGAACGTGTTGAAAACTTCCTTTTGTGATCGAAAACCATGATTTTATCGACAATTTTAAAACTTAAATGTTCTGAATAGCGACATTGTTGTTTCATGATTTTAAGTTTTGTTTACATATAATAAAATTATAAATACCCCTTCTAAACTTATCAAAAACATTATATCTATTCTAAATTGAAATGTTTACATAACAAGTTATTTTTATTCTGTAAATTTTGCTAAAAGCTCATCGAATTTAAAAATGTATATATAAGATTAGGTATTCAAACATCGTTGTCTATTTGGTTTGCAATTGAGCTTGACGGTTATTTATTTCGGTCATATATATATACACATGATTTAAGCGACAAAATGTAGAAGGATTAACTTTGCCTGTATATCATGAATATTCTTTTATTAAATCGATATTATTCAATAATTTTTTATTGCCATGCTATATTAGCTATTCGCATGTTGAATTATTAATATATTGTGCATTTTCATAAAGACTTTCAACATATCGTTGTATTAACCGTTTCACTGTTTGTTACCAAATGACAACACAAAAGATAGACCCCTTATTACTTCATAGTAATAACATGGCTCTTTTGTCAAAAGATGAAACAAGGGGAAGTTAGCGTGGATGTAACATGACAGAATAATAGAATAATTTGGCGAATCCAGATGCCCTCGGCCTTTTATGTTTCTAGTTCGTTATGATTTCTTTTAAAACATTGCAAAGTAAATTTCTTTTTATTTTAGTGGAAGTAAATGTAATGTATAACAAATAATACTATTGACATGGAGGATTTATTTCCTTTGCATATATTGAAGTCGTTTGAATAAAGTTAAATGTTAAAAATTGTATAGAAAAGCATTCAATTTACATTTGAGGCTGTTAATCAATCAATAAAATCAATCAATCAATGATCAATTTCTTTAAATTTAACGCTGATTGGTTGAAAGGACTTAGTCTTAATACTTGAAAGAGACTTTTGGCAAGTTATAATCTTATCATATTGAAATTCTTCTGATGCGTGATTTTCTAATTGTATATCCAACGACAGTAATTTTATCAAAAATGCTTTTGTATTAAATCTACAAATCATCGTCATGATTGTGACAGAACTCTTGGATTTCCCCTTGAGTAATTGTATTTCAATCATATAAGACATAAATAACGAACAACCTTCAGAGGAGTTACCAATTTTAAGTCTTTGTCTTACAAAACATAGATCATCTATTACCATTATGTCTAAACATACAACAATGCAACTTTTGATGATATTCAGTGCCTCATAGTAAATCAGACACACGCAAAAACGTAACCTTCTGTAAGGACAATGTGTGAACACTCCAACTATCGATGATATCTGGGTCCCTGGGGTACATGGTACAACGATTATTCTTACAAATATTAAACACATTGGCCAAACATTCCTTTAAATTACCCTACGGTTGCATTTGTGATATGAAAGCAAAAAGCTCAGAATCATGCTAAAATCACGAGCTGGGCATGCAGCACGTGCAGAGTGATGCAATATGCACGTAAATATACAAGCCTTGTCAAACTGATGCCAGATCCACCGGCACTTCCTCGGATGTTGTGTAAATATCACAGCAGTTGCTCGAGATCCACGTGCAATCTGCATATTGATATATACACTAAGGAAAGAGCGGGCATATTTTGTACACATGCAGTTCGTTATGTCATACATGATTCGGAATTTAAAGGTTTCGTCAATCATTGCCATGTCTTGGTGACATTTGTTTTTCTAACATTTATGCACTTGCATTTACTATTTTCTCAATTTGCAAACTGTGTGACGATATATACAGACGGACGATCAAAACATTTGTTTATTATTATGTAATAAAGTGTGCATGAGGAGAAGATGATTCTTGGAGGAGAATCAACGAACACCAAAGATCAGACAATTGCTTTTTTCACGAATCCCCTGTTCCGAATGCTTGTTTTACGTCAGAAAAATGCAACCATGACTGTTTGCTTATCAAGTAAATACATACTTTAAGTGACTTTTGATAACTTCAAGGATATGAGACATTTCAGCACCATTCTCCAATGGAAAGTCCATGCAGGAAAAGTCCGAATCCTCAAAGCAACGCGATCAGATTGCTTTAAATACTCAAATGAAGGTTTCTCAATGTCAATAACGGCCAGTCATATTTCTCTTTTGAATAATAGGCGCTGACAAATAAACATTAGGTTACCCGTTCGAATGATATATCATTATCCTATTTAGATAAATCAAGACAAAATACATCATATTTTATTAGTTTTATTTCTGAAAAATAATCAACAGTGGTACGGCCGAATGACGTCATAATCATGGATGAAGTTACTTGGAGCACTTCTTAACATTTTCTTTGCATTTTGCTTGTTCAGGACCTGAATATTTTGATATGTCAGAAAAAGAAAAAAAATCGCAGTTTGAAGGACGTCTGACTTGCTCGAAAATGAGTGTTGCTTGTGTCCAACACACGCTTAATACTCGTTACATTGGGGTGTCGAACACTGACATAGACAAATATATCTAAATTGTAATTTTAGAGTAATATAAACAGGGGATTAAAGGAATTTTAACGATGACTTTTTATGATATTATTTCATCCTTATATATTTTCTTAAATACAATATAACATTGTATGACATCAAAAATAATATGAATCACCAAACATTGCCAAAGAAATGTCGCCCAAAACGACTTAATAGTTGTAAAGCAATTTTAGAATAATATAATAACGATGTCGAGTGATGGCTGCCCCGGGTGTCATATGTTGTGGTCAGAAAGTTGACCAAGGGTTGACTCAAGTGGATTACATTAAGTGCAACAACAAGACCAGCCTGGTACACTCGGGTAAGACCGTTCAGGGTTATGACAACAATATCTCGAGGTTGTCGACCGAGCGTCTTGTTGACTGTACTAAAAAATTCCATTTCCCAACAAGGTTGTGAAATTCATTGTTCTAATAATAAATATTTCTGTTTTTCATATTGTATTGTGCTGACAAAAAATTCCATTTGAGATGTATTACATGTTTTTGCCATAAAATAGTGTTGTTACTAAAAGGGGCAATATAACACATTTTGGCTAATTTCAAATTTCAAAATTTTCCCTTTAAAATATTAGTAATGCCTTATGTATTACCTTCAGAGAGAGTGAAACACCTCACTACTCAAACTGCTTATCCATAGTCGTAGAGGAAACTATCAAGTATCAATCATAATCTGCCGGCGGCCATTTCTCTGTGGACATCTTAATTCATTTGTAGAAGGAAAATTGATTGGGATATCTTTAACGAATTTGTGACGTTCGTTTAAGAACTGTTACATTTGAGTTAACATTTATTTTTGTTTTCGCGAAATCCATTTGTCTACCTCTTGTTAGTGTCCTTTAAACACTTAAAAAAATATAGGTCTGACGGGCGGGTTTTATTAACATGTCATGCAAACCTTGCTCTTTGTTGAAATTTACAATTACTCCCTCCCACATTTGGAAAATGTCAACGCTACATGTACACTTTAAAACTGATCCAATTTAAGACATTTGATAGTCAACATATGACTGGATTGCATTTTGTAATTTGAAGTAATAAGAAAAAGAAAGTAAATATGTTGTGTTCTTGAAGCGTCACGTCAGAAGAAGGGCATTGCATAAGCACCAAACCCTCACCTTCATTTTCCCCAATGAAATAGCAAGAGTTACAAAATTTATCTATCTATGGCTCGTTTACAACATTTTCCCCGAAACATTGTATGAAATGCCGATTACAGCCTAATCCGTCGAATTTTCAAAACATCCAAAATATTAACAAGAAAGTTAAGGTATTATATCTGATTGTAATTGTGAAAGGGGATCCAAACACCCCTTTAATAAAACAACAAATCATCATGAATAAAATGGAAGAGTCTGAACAACCCTTCTATCTCTTCCACTGCTATGTAAGCTAATTAACAGTTAAATCACAACGCCGTTCCATCGAATTGAATTCTCTTCCCTGAAAGTAGAAATCCGACCAATATGCCCCTCCGCCATTCACCCATAACTTTCTGTTACAAAATTGTTTCCATGATATCATCACCTTCATATTGTCATAAAGGTCAACACAATAATCTGACATCGGTGAAATGTGCATGAATGAAGGAGAGATAAGGGTCATTACATCATGTGATATTTGCAGGACACACGAGAAATCCAACAGTGGTAAAGCAAACATTTGTTTAGCAGATGTGTATAATGTCAAACGCAACGGAGAATCAACGAGTCCCCTCTTTTGTTTTCCTATGATGCCTGCTTTAAAGGAAAGCCGTCCCTAATCTTCCCTGGGCCTCAAATTAGTTGAATCAAAATACTTATCCGTCTAGAGAAAACAGTAAAAACATGACAGCAAGCTTTCTTCCTTCCTAGTAGGTAGATTTATATAACCGGAAATCGGTGTTTATTTAATTATTACCATAACATTTACAAAATAAAGTATAAACACAGAAAAATTAAATGAACAAGAAATATCAGATTCGAGAATCGTTGTAATATTTCTTCAATGTTCTTTTTCAAGTAAATATTGTGTTTTGCTGACCAAATGTAACCCACGTAATCTTGAACAACCAAAGTAAAAATGAATCTATAATGCTTATAGCGATGTCAAGCGAAAACTATTCAGATGCAATTTACAAAAAGCGTCACTCTATCAAGTTCATGAAGCAATATTTTTAACAAAACAAAAATCTAAATCCTATGTAAAGTGACATAAGAGTTACTGTCACATGTTATGTGCCCCTCAAGGTTGGTCGTAAAATGTTGCTAAAAATACAACGACTACGGCAAAAAAAATTAATTTGCAATTCACTACAGTTTCAGTATGGATCTTTAAGTCGAATCTACAAGTGGATTATAAGCGTAAAATATGTTCATAAGTGAAACCTATCCTTCGTCAATCCTCAACCTATCCTAAAAGTAGTGTTCTAAAGTTGAAGCTACATGTACACTTTGATTAAAAGCCTCAGAGAAGTCGAAACATTCAAAATACATGTATAGTTAAACGATTTTTAAACACTAACCCGATAATATCTTCAAGAATGAAGTATAGTGGTTGGATAAAGATTCACCACCTCAAATTTTAAAGATTTTTTTTTTCATAACAACTAAGTCAAGATGTGAAGAAACTTTATATGCTAACTCTGCTCTTTATTTACAAAATATATATTACCGTATTTCCTCGAATACAACCCCGGGGTTCTATTTCGTTCAGTACCCCCTTACTCCCCGGGTTCTATTCGAGGCCCGGGTTATAATGAAGGCCGGGTTGTATTTCTTCAGGTATGAATTGACGTTTCAAAATCTTCTAGGAATGGCGTTTTCATGGAAAATTATTGATCTAGTTCTACATATCTCGTGGCATTTCTGTTGATATTCATTCTTTTATCAATATCCGTATCAATCCCTGCAATATACGGTTTCCGTGAAGTATGTACTATCGACATATTATACCAGTATTTATGTTAGACCCGGGTTCTATTCGAGACCCCGGGTTCTATTCGAGACCCGGGTTGTATTAATGTCAGCACCCCCTTACCCCCCGGGTTATATTCGAGGCCCGGGTTGTAATGGAGGCCCGGGTTGTATTAGAGGAAATACGGTATATTTTAGAATGACGCACCTCGAAGTAATAAATAATCACGAATACAATTTTATTTCTATTTCCGTGCGTACTTGAGAAACCATATGAACGATATGAATATGATTGTTTGTCGGCAAGAACCCTTTGATCTTCATAAGAGGGGTATAGCGTGAAGCACACGTGGAAAACATAAGGTGTAGCTAGGCATGGACACGTGCAACACGGGGTATCGGTTGTCAAGGGCTTCATACATGAGTGGAAGCACATGCAACGGATGATCCACTGTGAGAGATTATTAGCTTAAAGAAAAGTCATTTTGTGTGAACACCTTTAATTCATTTTGTGTAAGACAAAGGAATCGCATGGCTAAAGTTTACGTTAAATATTTGAATTAGTACTGCTTCATTTAGTTTAGATACATTGTCTTTCAATTAAAACCATTAATTTTCATTTTCCTGACATTTTAATCTCCATAAAAACGTGCTACTGCCCCTTTAAAGTTTGAGTTCTGTTTGACCTTTATGAATGAATGTAGCATGCAAAGCAGCTACAAACTGCATTTTGAACAACTATGAATTGCTGATAATGCAATTTTTCCCCGCAAAGTATAACTCATCAAAAACAAATTATCTGGCTAATTACAACCTTACTCCGTTTCTTAACCTGTCCTGTGCCGACACTTCAGCCTCCTGCGCCTGAACTTGATATTCGAATCGGACATTTCCTATGGGTTGCTTCCAATCACTAGTAAAGACTCACTCAAACCACACTTTAAGCGCATTACAACAAAGCTTAAACTGCCAATATAATGTATGTAAACTTGACATGCGTTGATTTTGAACTGTATTTTCATGTGCTTTTGGCCATGAGGCCTTTTCACAGAATAAACTTGTCACTTGTCACTCACTTGTCACTTGTCTTAAACTTTCCAATATTGTCATTTGAGTCTTGTTATGTGAGTTGCTGTTCACTTTCAAACACTGATTATTGCTATATTAGTTAATGGCGCCATGATAGTCATGGGAGAATATATTGCTTATCTTAAAACTCTGATCTTGCTCCAAGATCAAAGCTATAATATAAGGTATTGTATCATTACGGTGATGTGATGGTCGAAGAACAGAGAATGTACCTATGTATATTGTTGTTACTTTTGCAACAGCATCATTAGTCCAGCGCTGTGTGTGTCCACTTATTATCTCTTTGATGATTGCTTATCTGAACAAATGATGTTTTATTTTCATTACTCGAGAAATGCTGATGAAGCGAAAGAATGGCCGCCGTATTGTGTCTGGAATGTCCAACCTTTATGGGTTCCAGGAGAACAGCTTCATGTTTGACATATAGCGCGTTAATGCCAATACTTATGTGGTGAATAAATACAGCTGATGGACAGAACCATTCTGCTTATGTGTATAGGTTTCCGTCTGGAGCTAGCTATAGGCCATTATTGTCACGTCAGTCTATCGGTACTTGTGCACGTACGCGGGTATATACGTACTTGATGTAAGTACACGCACGTGGAACCAGTAATAGAGTAGAGAGCAACAACCAGAGGCAATGCGTTGCAATGATTGGTTCCCGTTGTCTGACAGAATGATATTAGCCGCAAGAATAAAATACTTTTATATGATGGTCTTACAATTGAAGACATTTCGTTACAAGTAACCTTTTCCCATATCTACCTTGAATGTATTTTCCGAGACATGTACACATTTGACAGTGGATAGAATAATGAACATATATTTGTCTTAAAGCGATCTCCCTAGTAAAAACTGTACACAATTACACATCACTGTTAACGATATAAAAGTTCCGTTTGTAACAGTGATTTTTTTTCATTCAAATGCATCGGGTAGCATGATCCCTTAATTCTATGGTAAAAAAGAAATTTGACCATGGATGCGGAAAATTGACCAAGAAGAAGAACTTTATAGATCTTAATTTCCCCTTTTCATGGAACAGTACGTACTCTTCTACTTATTGACTCGAATAGATTCATGTCATTGAAAACTTATTCGTGTTATGTTATTCCAATAGTAGTTTTCTAGTTAAAAATGGTCTTGCATATTAAAATAATTCCGTCTGTGATTTAACTGAAATTGGTGATGTTAGACCACGGTTCACAACAAAGGAGTCATGATCTAGAACTGTTAACATTAACGTGGATGTATTTTGTTATTGATGTACTGATTGCGAAGTGTTTTATCGTGCTTATAAACCATTGGCATGAAAAATACTTAATTTTTCAGGAAGTCGGAAATTTATAGGACCAACACCCTTTCAACATTCTATCCTCTTATTCAAATTCTCTAGCAGCAAAAATAAAAGTACCGAGGGTACAGAAGCTCACCTTAAAATGAATGATGTGGTATTGGTTTAATTATACATGTAACCATCTTTTATATAATTGATTATGGCTGCCATCATGATTTTTTTATCTTTTAAAATACTAGTCTTCTTTTGGAAACGACTAGAGCTTGAACAAACATTAATACACGAATGATATAATCATGATAAGTTAACAAGCAGTAGGTTTTTGTATAACTTTTTTGTATATCTATGGCTGAATTGCTGACCATCTTGTACTTTTTAATCTTCAAAATGCTACTTTTATGTGGGCATCCATATTAATTTCATTATGATATCTTGATTGGTTTAGGTGTATCCATTTAAATGTCATTCATTACTTACAGGATGGTGGCCACTTACATTTGTTTTGTAGTGAATCATTAATATGATTTCAAGATTATTTCACTGATGGTTATGCTGCATGGGATATTGAGAATCCCAAAAGTACAGATTTTTCAAGGAAAATGAATGACTGATTGAGAGGAAAGTCATAAACACAGCAATGCATAAGACACGTTTATTTTGTTCACATAATATTTACATGTCAAGTGACCATGAGATGTCTTTCATTAAAGTATCAATTTATTTAACACTCATACAGTACTATAATGGTAAACATTTTTGCATTGTCAAATCAACAGAGAGATATAACAAATCAAATTTCCTTATTTTTCTTACTAAACCCTTTTCGATTTTCATCTGCATATTTATTCCACATCAACTTATCATGTAGATTGCTAAACACAAAGCTTATTGTAGACAAGTTTTGTGTAAGTTGTTATTCTTAGAAAGAACGTATCACTGTCATGAGAATACAAGTCCATAACTTTTATTGCATACACATGGGCCATGGCCATATAGCATAATGCTCTACCATATCAATTGGGTCAGGTTGATTATGCAACAGACTAGCAGCTGACACTGTGATGCTAGCAGCCTGCCTTGGGATGTGTATTGGACAGCATAGTGGAATATCTGAACTCTGGTTGACCCCTTATGTGTGGTATTTAAAGGAATAAAAGGGAAATACCATTGTTTAAAATTTAACATGTTTAATGTGATTTGGTTTTTGCAGCTAGTTGCCATAAAGATTTTAAACAAATTAATCAATTATGTTTGTCTTTCATCTTAATTTTTTTTAGAAACACTTAAAAATATAGAACAACTTGCACGACAATCATAAATATTACATATTTAAGATAATATTATGATTAGTAAGTTCAAATTAGAGAATTTATATGGTGCCAGTGATCACTTGATGAAAGCTTAAAATTTAATAATAATGATGTGTCATCTGCAGCTGAAAAGTCAATATGGCTGCTATTGCGGCCATCTTGGATTCTCAAAACTGAAACGTCTACCTCTCTGTGCGGTATCACTATAGGTATAACATACTACAATATAATAAAAGTACCGAGGGTACAGAAGCTCACCTTAAAATGAATGATGTGGTAATATGGTTGAATTGTGTAATCATCTTTTATATGATAATTGATTATGGCTGCCATCATGATTTTTTTATCTTTTAAAATGCTATTCTTCTGTTGGAAACCACTAGAGTTTGAACAAACATTAATACAAGAATGATATAATCATGATTTGTTAACAAGCAGTAGGTTTTTGTATAACATTTTTGTATATCTATGGCTAAATTGGTGACCATCTTGGACTTTTTAATCTTCAAAATGCTACTTTTATGTGGGCATCTGTATTAATTTCATTATGATATCTTGATTGGTTTAGGAGTATTCATTTAGTCACACTCTCAACTTCTAAAGAACTAAAAAAAATGATGCACATAAACATTTGGAATATATCCCTCTGACACAAATCACAAATTCAGCTAGTGATAGGTCCAATTGCCAAAGTAAACTGTCCAGGTCAATGTCTCATGTAATTCTAACTGAAGATTTCTGAATATCTTAAATCTTGACCTATGTTAGTGCAATCTGATTGGTCAGAATAGGCTAGCAACATGGGGTTTATGCTAATTACTAGATATGATGACCTATGATGACCTCTTGCACCTGCATGTAGCTTATGTAACTTATCCTCTTATGTAAGTTACTGTTATTCCATATAGTGAATGTCCTCCCCTCATTTCAATATGCAAAACAGATACTCTTTAGAGGAGAGTTGCAGGAGAGGGGCTGGAAGGATAGATGGGGGGTTGGGGGGGTTGGGGGGGAGGGGGATAGAAGGAATGTGGGATAGGTTTGCAATGGAAGGACAGGAGAAAAAAGGGGAGGAGGGAAAGGGGGGATAGAAGGGGTGGGGGTAGAAGAGAGGTTTGCAATGGAAATAATCTGGAGGTCAACTCAGTAATATGTTTATTGAAGTATCTTAACAAACAGAGAGAATTGGTGAGAAAGACTTTCTAAAAAAAAGAATTGTTCAGACAGCTGTTCAATTAGTTTTGAAGATGAATATTAAATGATATCTTTTATTAGCATGACAAACAAAATAAAAGATAATTTGTTATTCATTAACCAAAATTTTCAATTTGGAATAAATTAATTGCATGGGAACAATGGACTAAAAAACCTAACAGTTAGTGTTGGGAGTGAACAAATTTAATCATTTTAAATGCTTTTGAAAAGGATTTGTTTGAATTGAATGATCATTATAATTATCTAGATAATCATTGTTCAGACAGTAATCAGATATAGATGATAATAAAATGTATATTTATCCCTCACTGGCTATGTTATTTGCCATATATATATGAAGTGTCAGGAATTATGTAAAACGGAAAGGATTTATTAAAACAGTCATGCTTCAGGCTGTTCGCAGATAAAGATGATTCATACAGTTTTTTGTAACTGTATTTATAGTGTTGATAAATATTACAACAAGCATATCAAAACAAATATAATGACATTGATTTGATTGATCAGGAAATGTATTCTTTTCAATGAATTTCATGAAATCTAATTGAAAATTCAATATAATTGACATATTGACCATCTTGGATTCTTGATAATAAAATAAATGCGTCTTTGTCAGGAATCACTATATAAATAAATACTCACTTTTCAGAATGATATCTTAATTGATTTAGTAGGAGTAGTACTTGGCCTGAAATCTAATTGAAAAATAATGACTTCTATGACGACATGTTGTTCCCAGAACCCCTTCAGCATGATACAATTATCATTTATTTTTACAGGTATTTATAAAACACATGGTATTGGAACTGGAACCTGATACAAAATACCTCTATCATTAACTTATCATGTAGATAACTGAACATAAAAGCAGTTTCTTGACTTGTTAATATTAACTCATCGTGCAGATTGTTGTACACAAAAGCTGATTCTTGACTTGTTTAAATTGTTATTTGTAAAAAGTGTTTCTATTGATAGAATACAAGTATACTTTTCATAAAGACAATTTTTATACTTTCCATAAAGTCCATAATGTTCTATTAATCAATTAGGTCAGGATTACTATGCAATATACAAGCAGGCAGGGCTGCTAGCCCCAGATCCTTAAGGAGAGTGTAGCAATTTGTGTATTGGGCTATGTGTACGTATATTTGGAGAAGCATCCTAGTGTGCTGAGCATGTAAACCTGAACTCTGGCTAAGCCCTTTTGTGTGGTATTAATAGACTTGACGGGAGAGAACATGAATTGTTGTGAAAAATATATATAATTTCACAAAATATAGTTAGCTTATGTCCTAAATTGATTTTGTGTCAAGAAGAACTGCTGTTAGATATAGAAATGGTACAAATATGAGTAAAACACAGGAACTGGAACCTGATGCAAAATAACTCTTTCCACATCAACTTATCATGTAGATTGCTAAACACAAAACAAGTGACAAGTTTTGTGTAATTTGTTATTCTTAGAAAGAACATATCACTGTCATGAGAATACAAGTCTAATTTCCATAACTCTTATTGCATACACATGGCCATATAGCATAATGCTCTACCATATCAATTGGGTCAGGTTGATTATGCAACAGACTAGCAGCTGACACTATGATACTAGCAGCCTGTATTGGGATGTGTATTAGACAGCATAGTGGACTCAACAGAAATATCTGAACTCTGGTTGACCCCTTATGTGTGGTATTTAAAGGAATATAAGGGAGATACCATTGTTCAAAATCTAACATGATGTTTAATGTCATTGGGTTTTTGCAGCTAGTTGCCATAAATATTTTAAACAAATTAATTAATTATGTTTGTCTTTCATCTTAATGTTTTAGAAACACTTAAAATATAGAACAACTTGCATGACAATCTTAAATATTCTATATTCAAGATAAAATTATGATTAGTAAGTTCAAATTAGAGAATTTATATAGTGCGAGTGATCACTTGATGAAAGCTTAAAATTTAGTAATAATTGTTAAACACTAACAGACCACTTTCTCTCTATACACATTTATTCCATCCTCCATTACAGTCGCACACCATGTGCTTCTCATTAATCACAAGTGTCTTCCGGTAATGGCGGCACATCCGGTTTCTCTCACGATGTGAGACGAAGTATGCCGAGCAGTTCCGAATGTCATTGAGAGTTTACGATGTTAACAATAATGATGTGTTATCTGCAGCTGAAAAGTCAATATGGATGCTATCGCGGCCATCTTGGATTCTCAAAACTGAAACGTCTACCTTTGTGGGAGGAATCACTATAGGTATAACATACTACAATATGAAAATGATATCTAGATTGGTTTAGGAGAAGTAGTCATTTTCATGAAATCTCATTGAAAATTCAATATGGCTGTCATGGCTGCCATCTTGGATTCTCAAAACTGAAACGTCTACCTTTCTGTGAGGAATCACCATGGGTATAACATAATACAATTTCAGAATGATATCTAGATTGGTTTAGAAAGAGTAGTCTTTTTATGAAATCTAATTGAAAATTCAATATGGCTGCCATAGCGGCCATCTTGGATTCTCAAAACTGAAACGTCTACCGTTCCGAGGGGAATCACAATGGGTATAACATACTACAATTTCAGAATGATATCTGCATTCGTTTAGGAGGAGTAGTCTTTTTTGTGAAATCTAATTGAAAATTCAATATGGCTGCCATGGCGGCCATCTTGGATTCTCAAAATATAAATCTCTACATTTCTGTGAGGAAACACAATGGGTATAACATACTACAATTTGAGAATGATATCTGGATTCGTTTAGGAGGAGTAGTCTTTTTCCTGAAATCTAATTGAAAATTCAATATGGCTGCCTTAGTGGCCATCTTGGATTCTCAAAACTGAAACGTCTACCTTTCTGTGAGGAATCACCATGGGTATAACATACTACAATTTCAGAATGATATCTGGATTTGTTTAAGAGGAGTAGTCTTTTTCGTGAAATCTAATTGAAAAATCAATATGGCTGCCATGGCGGCCATCTTGGATTCTCAAAACTGAAACGTCTACCTTTCTGTGAGGAATCACCATGGGTATAACATAATACAATTTCAGAATGATATCTGGATTTGTTTAGGAGGAGTAGTCTTTTTCGTGAAATCTAATTGAAAATTCAATATGGCTGCCATGGCGGCCATCTTGGATTCTCAAAACTGAAACGTCTACCTTTCTGTGAGGAATCACCATGGGTATAACATACTACAATTTGAGAATGATATCTGGATTTGTTTAGGAGGAGTAGTCTTTTTCGTGAAATCTAATTGAAAATTCAACATGGCTGCCTTGGCGGCCATCTTGGATTCTCAAAACTGAAATGTCTACCTTTCTGTGAGGAATCACCATGGGTATAACATACTACAATTTCAGAATGATATCTGGATTTGTTTAGGAGGAGTAGTCTTTTTCCTGAAAGTTTACGGACGGACGGACGGACGGACGGACGGACAGACGGACGGACGGACGGACGGACAGACAGACGGACGACGGACGAAGCGCCATGACATAAGCTCACATTTACTTTGTAAAGGTGAGCTAAAAATGATATCTAGATTGGTTTAGGAGAAATAGTCTTTGTCATGAAATCTAATTGAAAATTAAATATGGCTGCCATGGCGGCCATATTGGATTCTCAAAACTGAAACGTCTATCTTTCTGTGCGGAATCACCATAGGTATAACATACTACAATTTCAGAATGATATCTGTATTAGTTTAGAAGGAGTAGTCTTTTTCATGAAATCTAATTGAAAATTCAATATGGCTGTCATGGCGGCCATCTTGGATTCTCAAAACTGAAACGTCTACCTTTCTGTGAGGAATCACCATGATAATAACATAAAACAATTTCAGAATGATATCTGTATTCGTTTAGAAGGAGTAGTCTTTTTCATGAAATCTAATTGAAAATTCAATATGGCTGTCATGGCGGCCATCTTGGATTCTCAAAACTGAAACGTCTACCTTTCTGTGAGGAATCACCATGGGTATAACATATTACAATTTCAGAATGATATCTGTATTCGTTTAGAAGGAGTAGTCTTTTTCATGAAATCTAATTGAAAATTCAATATGGCTGTCATGGCGGCCATCTTGGATTCTCAAAACTGAAACGTCTACCTTTCTGTGGGGAATCACCATGGGTATAACATACTACAATTTCAGAATGATATCTGAATTCGTTTAGAAGGAGTAGTCTTTTTCATGAAATCTAATTGAAAATTCAATATGGCTGTCATGGCGGCCATCTTGGATTCTCAAAACTGAAACGTCTACCTTTCTGTGAGGAATCACCATGGGTATAACATATTACAATTTCAGAATGATATCTGTATTCGTTTAGAAGGAGTAGTCTTTTTCATGAAATCTAATTGAAAATTCAATATGGCTGTCATGGCGGCCATCTTGGATTCTCAAAACTGAAACGTCTACCTTTCTGTGGGGAATCACCATGGGTATAACATACTACAATTTCAGAATGATATCTGAATTCGTTTGGGAGGAGTAGTCTTTTTCGTGAAAGTTTACGGACGGACAGACGGACAGACGGACAGACAGACGGACGACGGACGAAGCGCCATGACATAAGCTCACATTTACTTTGTAAAGGTGAGCTAAAAATCCTTAAACCTTTGTAAATTCTTAGCATATCATTTTAGATTAAAACCTCCGTGCCGGTGTATGGAACCCCTTAAATATAAGTGAAAGCCACAGAAAGCTTAAATATTTTGTTCAGTGTGTACCTTGGCTTATGGGATCATATTTGGTTTAAGTTTAAGTGACCATGTGGCTCTTCATATGGTGTTCACGTGGTCATATGGCCTTTTGAGCTACAGAGGAAGAGGCTCTATTTTTTAAGACAAGTTTAAGACCCAACCAAGAGTTTTCGATATAGTGTAACTGTAACAAGTTGCTATAATCTCAGTTTCGTCCTTTAAAAAAGTCATCATCATGTTGTATGTGACTGAAAAAAACCCAGACTGGGCCAAAAGTTTGTTTGGCCATATGAAATGGAATAAACGAAATGTTTTATTGACCGTCTTATAAATAACGCAGGTTTAACAATCATACCTTGTTGAGTCTCCACAGGATAGTAACATTACGATGAATCTTCTAAAAAGTGACATGTATTTTTTAAAAGTGTTATTTTCTGAGATGCGTGCCACAAATTACCGTACGTAAAGATCATCACACTCAAATGCCAACTAAAACCTCATCCTCGAATGTCAGATAAATGACATTTCACTTGTTTTCATCAGTTTTGAAAAGTTCATGTTCAGAAGACGAACTTCTTTAATGAAGAATGGAAAAGGGAGCGTATTTGTGAAAGAAGCCTCGAAGCGGAGTTGATCATTTTCACGAATTCACAACTTGGAATGTGATCTTATTCCATAAATAACTTCATAACATTTAAAAAACTGTCATTTTCTACGTTTCTAAAATATATGTTTATAATTTATCAATCAAAATAATTCACGTTTTGGTGCTCACTCATCAAGGATACAACCTTAAAACCCTTGAAACCATTCATGCGCTACTTTGTAGTTTTTAACCATAAATTTACACTTTGTGAAAAATCCTTAAAATTTGACACACCCCAATGGCCTTGACAGTCAATCAGCAGTGGATTCTGTAAAATAATCCACTTCATACCCAACAGAGTGAGGCAATCACCATGGACTTAACATTATAGGTAAATGAGGTGGAAGTTTGGAAAGCGTTTTGACTTTTATTCCGGATGTTTTCGAAAACAATGTTTCAGAAGTTTTATTTCAGGAGTATTTGATTATCAGGAATTACTTGTGGCAATATTACTTTAATATCTAAGGATGATAGTCTAAAATTTGAATTGAAGACAAATTTGTTAGACTGGTAATAGTCGAGATGTCTTTTCTTCTCTGCAATCAAAAACAAGCTGAATGATGTACTTCATTGACCATTACTTGTTTAGTTATTTCATATGAGGTTGGTGGATATAATGCCTATTATTGTTGTACAAATGTCCGCAAATGCAAAAGGACATCTTCATATAACTTATGTAAATGATTAAAATTAAGTATTTCTGTATCACTATGGAACCAAAATCAGAATCTAAACCATATTACCAACAGTTCTACAAGAGAAATTAAATTGTATGCAATTTACAGACACAGACAAATTTTCAGAGACACATACCTTACTGTTGAAGTCTACATTGTATGTGTTAATCATATTCACAGGGACAATTTATCATGCAACGCAGTATTGGTATTACAGGTGGGTATTGCTCTGCTGATGTTTTTCACTGGCTCAAAACATAAAAACACAAATTGTTTACAAAGTTCTAATATATATTTTGAATGTGACTACAAACTAATATTTCCCCCCATTTTATCCAGTTCCAGTTCCATAGCACTGCTACTGATAAATTGTCTTCACTCAGAGTATTCAAAAGTTTTTCAGGAATATCAACAGGCCTACAAGAAAGTACCTGTTGGATAATTCAATCATCTCAAAGTGATTTGTACTAGCCTCAGCTGAAGGACAATGATGATTTCAGGCAATGTCGGTAACAACAAGACACAAAATATCAGACAATAAATTATTTATTAACAAGATAGCTAAAAAGGAAGCAACAAGAATATAAAAGTACTAGACTTGTTCACTGTGAGAACCGTGAACGAACAATATAAATCTATCTACCCCATCCCACATTCACCTGTATACCTTCCATAGCAAGGGTTCAAAATATGCAAAAGTCCTATGTCAATATTTCTGCAAATTTTTTTAATATTCTTCTTACCTGGCCAAAAATCTGAAGATTTGTTCAGCATATAATTTTTGTTACATATAATGTACTTTGACAATTAATATTGTTGATAGAAAAACATTCTATCACAATTACAAAGTTTACACTAGGCTGCATTCCTTTTAACTTTTATTCTGAACCCTTGCGAAACAACAAATGTTTAGAAACACTCTCATTCACAACATCATTCTATGATGACGAGTCAGTTCATTTTACGAATTGAATTTCATATCCAATAGCTTCATGAATTATAGAATATACATGTTAATAATCTGCATTTTAACAACAACATTACATATATTTACCTTTCATTTTAACTTTGATCTCCCCTATAAAGAGCAGTAATAATCTTAACATTAGTTAAAAATTATTTCCGAAAGTTTCATTTATTATAAATGACCAATGATAACAAATTTCATTTTAGAAAAAACAACATCAATTTTCAACTGTTCAAATTAACTCTTTACCTGTCTAACATTTCATTGACATTGATTACAAATGTTTGATTTTCTAAAATAGCAAAAATGCTTAGCACAAAAAGCGAGGTTGAAGTCTTGAATAAAGACAAAACATGACAAGACTTTGATGACTACAAAACGTGAAGCATTCAATTTGAAGATGACAGTGAAATTTATCATGGTGGAGTGTTAACAATATGTCAAATAAAACTTGATGTGATGGCGGTGGGTTTAATCCTTAATCAAAACTTTAAAACATGAGACTGATTAATGAATCTTAAGATAAGTGAATTTTAAGTTAATGAAACTTTCAATATTGAAAATGAATTGAAGTGAAAGTGAGCACAATGACTCTAAGGCCTAAGAAATTGACATTTAGAAAATCCATTTTCATTATTTCTATTGACAAGGTAAAGTTATTATCTTTGAAATGACAGTAATGTCATAGAAACAAATATTCAACTAATTTTACATCACTGTAAAACTGTTCCTAGTGAATTCATCATGAATGAATTGACCACAATGAAAATCCATGAGTGTGAAATTGACATGGATGAAATTGATGATGAAATGGACACGTTAAATGCACAACACTAAGCATGGCTGATGATGAGATAGCACCTTCTCTGTAATTGATTCACTCATAATGCCATTGTATTGTCAGTTGATCGGAATAACTTGGCAAGGATTGTCCGCATCAGATCTCTGCAAAAAAGATTGGAAATATTCATTCACATATCGAGCTCTTTTGTTTAAAAAAACAAACACACAAAAAGTCATTTTCTAACTATGCAAAATACATTTAAATGGAAATCAAAACAAAAATAATATCTTCTTTGAGAGGCATTTTAGAAGTTGGAATGACAATTAGGCAGAAGAATATATGGATGACAACTTCTTTGTTCATTGTATGGGACGTTTCAACACAAATTCTCAAACATAGGAGAGAACGACACAAGAATCTGTGTCGAAACGTCGCATACAATGAACAAAGAAGTCGTCATCCATAATACTCTGCACTACAAAAATAATAGTACAGTAGAACACGGATATAGCGAACACGGATATAGCGAACACTCGGATATAGCAAACTAAATTCTTTGGTCCCTTGGAGTTCGTCATATCCGAGTTCTACTGTATAGAGGGAATTTAAGGAGTTCATCCAAAAATACTTACACAAATCTTCAAAAGGTATTGTTCTGGTAATGTTGAGGGTATCTTTAAGCATGAAATCTCTTAAGGCCCACAATGCATTAGTGACGTTGCCATGGTAACCAGCACCCTGAGCCAACCAGCTGGTAGGGAGTCTGTTCTCAGGAACGGGGGGCGTGTTCTCCGGGGTGGCAGACAGAGTCTTCTCCCAGTCACTGATGTTCTTGCTCTCCGCGTTCAGACCTTCGATATACCTGAGGTGAGGAGGGCAAAATGGGTTAGTGAGTCAATGGGTAGCACTGCTTTGGCTCATTGTCGGGTAAAAATTGTAGGCATTAAAATGGCTAAATTTTTTCTTCCTTGCATGAGGTTTGACATAGGCTGTACTTGGTAAGATTGTGTTCTATTCAAAGGGAACCATAGAGATGAAGCAAGAACAGATTTATATTTTTTTATTTTTTGGTTTGTTGAGGAGTTGGTCCCTTACATGATGTATTATGGAAAATGCTAGAGAGAAGTATTGTGGCAATGAAAATCGTAGATTAATAAGAAAAACAGTTTCTATCATATTTGCAGAGAGGTATTATTCAATTCAAGACAAGTGCTCAAAGCAAGATTTAATGTATTTCTAGACTGAGCCACTGAAACATCCATCAAGATAACTGAGTTTGAAGAAGGCAGCATTATCATAAACTTACACAGCTCCAATTAAGCTGAAGTAAAGCATTATTGAAAATTGTTTTTGTGTTCATTCATCTGGTTGGTTCACTCATTCTCTGATGATAGTAATGAAATAACATGAGAAATTTTCATCAAACTATTCCCTCAAAAAGCTTCAAGAATTGATAAAAGATCACAATTAGGGAGACTCACCTAGGATAACTATTTCAAGGGCAGTCTCATAACAGTTGAGTCAATGAATGATACAGAGCGGTACAAGGGGAATTAACTCACCTGAGATAAGCCTCGGAATGGAGGAGTCTCTGAGTTCTGGGGGGGACCGACACAAAGACGGGGGAGGCCGGTCGAGGAGGGGGAGGTGGGGGGACCATGTGCTGTGCCACCTGACCTGTAATACAAGGGGGGCAATCAACAAACTTTTAAATGGTCTACAGCTGAAGGCAAAGACAGTTATAGCTATAAGTACTTTTTGCCAATTTTGGTTGAAAATCTACATGTCAACTTCAGGTGAAATTCTGTATAGTGTTAACATACTGATTTCAGATGACTTTTTTTGTCTTTGACGAGAGCAATATCCTGTTTGATTATTTTGATCAGGTTTTTTAAAGCTAACTTTTTTTACTTTTATGTTTACATTTCAATCTTAAGCATAAATAAAGATGTTGTTTCTAAAACCTAATATCTGTCAAAAAGCATTATCAATGAAAATTCATCTCCCTAAATATATTCAAGCAGAATTTGAATTTTATTGAAAATAATCTACTTAAAATTCTACAAAATATTCAAGAAAAGAAATTAAAAAGAATAAAAAATTGTTAAAAAGCCAGGAAATTGTTAATAATAATATTGGAAAAGTAAAATGAGATATCATCTCTAAAAACAAGCAATATATTTTCCTTCACCTTTACAGATAAAATACAATTGATGCAAGAAAACCATTTCATTGTATTGTCAGGAGCCCAGATCTTGTTTTAGAAAAGGACTATTATCATAAAAGGTTGAAAACTACAATGGATTGCCATTTAAACCCTTAAACCCTGCTTCTTTTGGTCATGACTTAGGGATTGGGAAAGACACATTTGACAATGGGCTTAGTAGCAACTGTGAAAGTACAATCCTACAGCGGTAGTGATGTTTGTAGCGCTTTGAGCATGTCGTAGGACATTGAAAGGAGCAATACATCCACTCACAATATTATTAATAATAATGACAATAACAGGTATTTATTAGGCGCACATTTCAATCCACTAGTGCATGCTCAAGGTGCTACCAACATTATTACCCTGGTCTAACCCAAGCTGACATATTTGTCGCTAGAAGGTCACCACCAACACAACTCTTTTCCAGGTACCCATTTCCTGCTGGGTGAACAGAGTTACATTTTGAATAAAGTCTCTTTCCCAAGGTGACACCACAAATCTCTTAACTTTTGTCTCAGTGTGGGGCAGGGAATCAACCCTTCAAACTTTCAGTTTATTCAGCAATGAGCGAGTAACCCACTCATCCAGCGAGCCACACCCGTTGTTGCTGAACTATACTGATAGCGGTTGACTGAGCATTGCACAGGACCACGTGCCACAGATAAATTCCTTTTTATTGAGTTTTACCTGTAAATTGGTCACTCAAAAATTCTTTTTGATTGATAATTTGATATAGGATATCTAGATGTTAAATGTTTGAAGTCAGACATTTGACTTATTCTTTGGGCATTAGATGAAATAGCACACTTGTCATTTATGGTGGCAGGCAATCTCCAAACAAAACCTTCCTGGGGACAAAAAATTAGACATCTCCACTAACATCAGTTCTTTCCTTTCACAAGAAAGAAAAGTTTGTTCCTGAAAATAACAGTAGTTAGATCTGCCATTCACCTGTTGGGAGGAAAGGTTTAGCCATAAAAAAGTGCTGACATTAAGCATTGCTGCAAGGAGACAGATGTAATGTACTCTACAGATCATGCAAGGTTAGAACAACAAGCAACACAACACAATACATGCACATCCACCTTCCAACCATACTGCGGTGCTGTTTATCTATCTAGTAGTAGTGATGCAATCATGGATCTTATGTCAATATCAAGTATCATTGATCGTACAAGTACATTTTAAAAGCATGTGATGTGATTTTTTTCTGGCAGAGTGATTGTTATTGTTTAGCACTGCTTTGGCAATATTGCAACCATTGTGACAAGATTCGGGCAAAATAAAGTTTATTACCAAGCTTGATTTGACATAAAATGTCAGGAAGCTGACCACAGACTGATTGTTGACAATGTCTACTGAGGGTTATATCCTCTTTTCTCTCATTGTCAAGTGAGAGGACAAGCCAAGGATGAAATTTATTCAGTCTCTAATATTCACATTGATTCAAAAATTAGTAATAATAAATTATTGAATTACTATTTTTTTCGCTTATTGAATGTTTTTGAAAATATATTTTTCATTATGACAGGTAACAGAGTGAATTATAAAGCAAACAGCCTAAAAACGATAAAATTGATCCACAGCACACACCAAGGAAGAGAGGAAGGTGGATGTAACTTAACAAGCTAACAGGACTACCGTAAGGAAGAGCGGAGGAGAGAGACGGTGTAGGCCGATAGTTCACACAAGCTTGTACTCTCGTACATGAGGTTGAGTAGTTAGGAAACCCGCCACCAGGTGTCAGCACTGGCATGCTCCGCGCGATACAATCATCGGTCGTCGTCGTACCTGGAAACATGCCGCCAGTAGAGGGCGAGTGAGGCATCATGGGATAGGACCCAGGTGAAACTGAGCCGTTAGGGGCGGGGCTATGAGCCCCGTGGGGAGGGGTTTGACCAGGGGGGAGGGGCATGTAAGGTCCAGGTGCCCGGTTGCCGGGGTACGGCTGATAAGGAGCCATGTAGCCACGTTGCCCTGGTACTGGCATTCCATTGGTCGGCCGGCCCATAGGCATATTGTAGAACATTCCTTGATTGGCAAATAAAACTATTGTAAGCAACCAAAGAAAACTCAAAAATGCAAAATAAGGGGAGGAGAAAGTGCTTGAAATGAAGAATTTTTAATTGAAAAAAATAATAATTTACCAAAAATTTACCAAAACAAAGGATTTTTTTAAACACCTTCCCATAAAAAAAATGAAACTGATATTTGAGATATTTTCTGTTTTTGGTAAAATAAAGATTATAATATGGCTTCTGCACACCAGTTTTAGTAACAAGTTATATTTAAGTGCATAATTATGACAATTTAAGGAGTTAAATGATTACATTGTTATTAGTTATTTCATGACATGATAACAAAGAAAGAGAATTTAGTTTAGCATGTTTCAAATTACTTTGTCATATTCAAGATCGTGATGCAGAAAGAGGGTTTTCTAGCAGATGATGAGGATTTGAAAACAAGAGGCAAGATAAGATTGTCATCACAACACTCCATGCCTTCACCCCTTTGGTGCACTGTGTCAAACTATCATGTGTGCATAGGCAGCCCCTTTGGTTTTGAAAATAATTTTGACAATTTTGAACCATGCCAAATTCATTTTGGATTTGTGCAAAGCTACATCAAGCTTGATGTAGGTTCAACATACAAAAATTGAGCTGAGGAAAACAGAGCTGTGACCTCTTGCTTAGTTAGCATGTTGAAAGTGAAGGTAGATTCACAAAACAGTCGAGATGATCAGGAAATGTAAATCAGCAAATAACTAGTGGCAAAAATATCCCGACTGAACTCTAAAGCACTCTCCAAATTTGCTTCAAATATCTAAAATCTAGGGCTATGATATGCACACACAATGTCGACATTAACATACATGCAGTGCAGTGAACAGATTGAATCATGTAATAGACGAGTATGAAGTGACGACAGTGATGTTATGTATGACAGTCTGTAATATACGAGAGCAATAGACGATATATGCACGACACCTACCTTGTTGAGGGGTCATGGGAGCTGATTGCATGCCATACTGCATCCCTGCCTGAGGGGGGTACCCCGAATAACCTTGGGGGTAGCCTTGCTGGTACCCACCTAAGGTACCAAGAGTCATATTACACTCTGGTAAAGTTCTCTTTAATGTACTCTTTGATCTAGCACTACATTTGATTCATTTATACCAAGAAGCATCCGCCTCTTAAATAACTGTTAATTTATTTATCTGTTGTGTTGTGAGTGTTTTTTGTCATCATTATATCTTACTTGTGCTCACTTTCAAATGTAAAAAGAATTCCCCTCGGGGTAATAAAGTATTGTCATTGTCATAATGCTAACCAAATTTCATCTTCATATTTTTATCAAAAGTGTATGATAAAGGCCAAACAAAACAGCCTGTTACCTCTTATTGTCAGGTTCAGCTGGTTTCTTTAAGGGCTATTATACCATTTAAACTGGCAAAATAACACGGAAGGGCTGGCTTCTTTTCATGCTTTTCCAAACATTGCATATACATGAGCCTTTAGACAAGTTAAAGTTGAAAATTGTGTAAAATTGTTGTGTTTAATCAACAAATGAAGGCAGACTCGTAAATCGCCAACATAGCAAATGAACAGATTTCAGTAAAGTGTAAGGGAATGAAAATTGAATTTCACTTCTACAAGTGCTCAAACATATCATAGGTAGTGACAGCAGGGAAAAGCTTGTGGGTCAAAGCAAGTAGACTTACTAAAAGTCGGTTCAATGTTGCTAGTTGCATGGGTCATACACATAATGGAATTGTGATCTCAACCCCCCGTGTCCCATTGTGTTCATTATATAACAAACAATCATCACATACAATGGTGTGGTCTAGTCTATACATGCAACATGAACACCATGCGACTTGCAACAATCAGACATTTTGGTGATTTGTAACTCCTACAAACTAGAACCAACAAAATACAGATTGATGTAACTCAAAACACAACACATAGGAAACAGGTGAAGTGACATGTTAAATATTCACATTTCATTCATCAAATCATATCTTTTGGTCAAAACTAGATATTTATAGTGAACTGAACTGTTATGTCATACTGTCATACGTTACCTTCAGTAATTGATTGGCATAAAAATGCTCTAATCACTGGAAACAATTATGATAGTCAATCGTCTAACATATGACGGTGATCCAAGCTGCAAAAACATTCTGGGTGCTAAATTTGACGTACAACCTTAACTTAACCGTCAATTCAGATTTAAAGGATTTCAACTACAATCATACATAACTATGTGACCTTGATGATCAAACCTAACCTGTAGACAATGACCTCTAAAATCACAACCTTCCAAATGACCTTGACCTACCTGGAGTTGCAGGATGAGCTCCAGCACTGGGTGACATTCGACCAAAGTCGTTCCAAGGACTCTGAGACCTATTGAGAGTCTCGTTAAATGCTCGTTCAGCCTCCTGTTGCTTGGCTTGTTGCTCCTCGGCAATCTTCTTGGCTTTCTCTTCAAACTTCTCTTTGTCTTCTTTTTCCAGGTTTCTCCACTGCAGGATTATGGTATTAGAATTTATGAAATGATTAAAAGAAATTCGATTTTCTCTGCGATACAGAGTTTATTTCCTTTTAATTATTCAATTTTGATAAAAATAAATTAGTATAAAAAATTTATTATGGCGGTTCCTTCACTTTTTGAAAGGGAAATAATTGATAAGTATTTAATGGATAAAGAATAAGGATATTTTACCAACAATAATTTTTTAAAGCAGTAACCTTCTATTGAAAGATCATTCTTAGGTCAAGAAGGTTAACAGCAATCTCATTAAAGGGGTTTAAAGATAGGAGGCATTTCCTGGCAAAGTGAGATGAAGCGCCACGTGGGCAGTTGTTAAGTCATTTTCTTCCCTTCACTTCACAATCCGTGAAATTAATCCATCAATTGAACGCTAGAAGTGTTCTAGACCATGACATTGAAGAACTCACCCGTGTTCCCACAATCCTACTGATGTCTCCAAACGAGCAGTCAGGGTTCTCTTGTTGGATCTGTTTTCTGATCTCACCAGCAAACACGATGTACCCGCTCGGCTGCCGTCTCACAGAACTCTTAGCCTGTTCATGGACGATGGTTAAATTTGTACTCAGACTAGACTTTATCATAAGTACTCCTAATGTTCAGTTCATGAAAACAATAATTTTGCTGAACTTGGACAAAGGTAGTTTCAATTATAATTTATTTAATATTCTCTTGATGATGTTATAAACTTTGCCCATTGAGGAGAGGGTAGATTATGAAGAAGAAGAATTATTACAACTATATTGAGAAGGATTATTCAACTACATATAGTCTTTTCAAGGATATAAGTCATCACATCTAGTAAAATCAAGCAGCAAGCAAAATAGCAAGAGTTCTATTGGATCTTTTAAATAGAATGATGAAATAAAAATTTCTGGGTACATGTACTTGTCTTGGAATTAATTAGGACTGAGAAAAGGGAATGAAAAGCTGTAGTATAAGCATTGCTATCTTTACTTGATGCTTTAATTTATTCTCAAACTTTAGCTCCCTGATAGCAATAAGGCTCTCATTCAGTGACTTCTATTACTTTTATTGAGCATATTGAGTATTATATCCTCAAATAGACAAGCTGACATCGAGAAATAACAACTATATGTATTGAAGAATAAAAATATCTCAGAACACCTTGTTATATCCATTCACCAAAAAAAGCAAAATCTAGAAAATGGTCACTGAAATGACAATTTTAGCCAGAGAAAAGCTACTTGTTAGTATGAAGCACACAGTTATCAAAGATAGTACCAGTAGACACAACAGACCAAAAACTACAAAGTATTTTTTAATTTTGTATTTACATTGAAATTTGTTTTCTGAACTTGGGAATGCTGGTATAATTACGGCCTTGAGGAAACAACAATATTTTCAAGTTTCAAAGTGATTGGCTTGACAACCCAATAAACAGCCCAAAAATTATGGTAATATTTGGTCTTTATTTCATTGTGTCAGCTGAACAGGTTAAAGAACATAAATCACTCACCTTACTCACAAAACTTACCTCAAATGCTACATTAACCTCAAGAGTGTAAGAGAAAGACTTGATTAAATTGTGTGAATTAGCAAGATGAAGGGTTAAGAGGGCACAGGGGTTCTCAAAATGTCCGAAGCATGCGAGGCAATTCTGCAATTATCCATCCCCATGCTCTCATGCGGATGTTGAAAATTCTGTCTTACTTTCCCAACCTTTTTGGTTGATTTTTCCGGCTGTGGAGTGCTGACTTCCTCAGATGATACGTTGACACTCTCCGGAACATTGTCCGTCTCCGTGTCCTGGGAGTCCTCAACGTCCATGGAGAAGTTCTCAGAGACCTTGAGCAGCAGTGGGGACGGTTCCTGGAGATGGTTTGGTAAAGATAAAGATAATGACTCTTTGATATAGCAGTTTAGTGTAAATTAGAAATTGATTTTTACATTTTGCATCTGGCATCTACAGTACAGTAACAGTTCTATCCTTGCAATGCTGAGCAAAGAAGTAACAACTCAAAACTTTTTCCTGGAGACAGACTTTTAAAGATAATGATGACTCAGCAATAAAATGTAACATTGGAAATTTTTTTCATATTTTGCACCTGGCAGCCAGTCCAAGGTGAGTTCAAGCATTGTTCTATCCTTGCAATGCTGAGTGTTGAGCAAGGAAGCAACAACTCTAAACTTTTAATGTGTTTTGATATGTAAGACACAGATTTGAACAGATCAGAAATATACCAACTGATCTCAGTGTATGATATATGATACAAATGGTTCCTTTTTGGGGGCTCTAACTTTAAAGCTTATTCTTAATTTTACCTTTTATACCAATTAACAAACATCATTTGCGGGATGACTACTTTTCGAGTTCATTTCCCACTTTCAAAATTCATTATAATAATAAAAAAGAAAAGAAACTGATGAACTGACAATAATAATGTGAAATATCAGACCTGTTTTAAATCATTATCATTCTTCATCATTAGGTTACCTATAACTCACCTTCTGTGGGCTAATTCCCTTTCTAAAGAAGTAAACTTCATCATCTGTCACTTTGGGAGACAGAGAATATTTCTGAAAAAAATCAAAGCAAGATTGAACGTAGTGAAGCTTTAAACCTTTTCATAATTAATTATAATACAATTCATAAGTATTTCTACAAGTTGAATACAAATAATCAAGAACAAGTTTATTTTTCCAATTTTTTTTTTCTCGACCAAAATTTTAATATTTATATTTATATATGAAAATCATTTATTTTAGGAGCATATGCTTACTTCTACATAAGGTGAGTAGCAAGATTTTCAAGATATCATTGTCTATAATGTGTATCATCTCACCTGACGAAGGAATAAGCACATATACTTTTCAACATTATGAAGTTGTTATCAAGTAACATTGATTTTCTTTGCCTTGTGATTTAAGCTACAAGTCACTGAAAGGAAAATTGAAACATACCTTGAGTCCCTTGCCGAGTTTCTTGATGGACCTCTCTCCCTCATGGTACTTGGACTCACAGATGTACACGTCTTGTTCTGTGTATTCTGTTGGTCGACCTGTCAACAAGAGTTTGGCTATGTTGAATACAAGGGAAAAGAGTTGAGCTTCTTTAATGCAATGAATATACTGAATACCAAGGGTTTAACTGAATAATTTTTCTTCACATAATGTTCCTGAATAACCAAACTCATACTTTGTCTTGTAACCTTAACCCTTTCACACCCACAAGCCTTAGGATAGTTGTTAGAGGCTGGATAAAAATCTAAATTATACTTATGATAAAGACTCACATAAAACATTAATGCAACAAATGGTTGATAATGCATAAAACAGAAATATTTCTATGATCATTAATATCTAAAGTTGTAAGTGTAGACTTACTAGAGCAGTATTCCTTGTAGTGTAGCACTGAGCACTTCCCGATAATACTCTGTAGAGGGTTGGTGTCCTCTATAGAACTGAGGAACACTTCTCTCTTGTAGAACAGACGGGTCGGGGAATGTTCGATCTCGGACGGGCGCACAAACCATGGGCCACTGAAGAATGGAGCGCCACTGGAAAAAAAGATGGAAAACTTATTGTTTATGAATCCAGTAGTAAATCATGATGAAAACAGTAATTTCAATTTGGATCATGCAGGTCAATACCTGGACACACATTTGTTTCAAAGAAACTGGTTTTTCCTTTTTCGAAAGGCCAGAAAATGACAGATTTTATGAGGTAAGTGAACTGATGTTCAATGCAACTTGGAGAATATTTCAGTCATTAGTGATCGGCAGGTTTTATGGGGAAACGACTCAACATAAAAGTTATTACACATAACAAAAATCTCCAATTATACACGTAATAAGAGTACAGAAGAAATTTTTTTAATGTACAAGAGAGAAACATATATATATTATATATACAACAGCTGGATTCAATAACAACAAATCTACATATGAGTAACCGAACTTCTTACAGCTTATGTTAGAATGATGAAAGAAAACTAACTTTTGAGCAGTCCATATCTTGTCTATTCTTGCAACAAGCGGGTGATCTCTGTCAGATCGTACATATACTGCATCACCTGTAAGAAGAATAATCTTGTACCATAATACCTGAATCAGAATCAGACGCTAATGCATCAATAGAATATATCAAAAATTGTTCAGAGAAAGTACATAACCTTGATAATTTTACATTTATATTCCAATTAGATGACTTGTTTTTTTTATATAAAAGTAACCACTTCTACTTCTGTTAACACTTACCAAGCTTGAAGCAGCCTGAAGCAATGATGTATTGTTCATAGTAGATATTCCCGTCCTCTGTTGTAGCTTCAGCCAATACAGTCTGAAATATATCACGTCATAAAATGATACGAAATGATAAACATAAAATGTGATAAATAGTGTAACTTATTCCAATTTTTGAGTGTTATCATGTCAAGTTCATATTTTGTGCTTTAGTCAAAATATCTCTATGTTTATGATTTTGGCTCTAAAATGGGTTTAGAGTTCTCAATAGAAAAGATTTAGGGAAATACTAAATGTCACTTAACTGTTCAAGACAAGTTTATTTTGGAGAAGTTTCTTAAAAAAAGAGTGAATATGTTACCAAATAATCCAAATATTTTCCCAAAAGAGTTGGGTTTGGAAAACTCAATTAAAAGAAGAGGCCGACACCAACTCCAGCTGACCTATTGCAGTTTGTCAAGATACTATAGCGTTTTGAGATCTCAATGAATTGATAAAGAGAAGAAGCTTAATCTAAACCCCTAGAAATATTTTTCAAGGAGTTGAGTAAGGAGAACTCTACTAAAATGCTGTACTCACCTGTCTCTGTTTGTCCAGAACCCCTGTCTCCCCATCATCCTCGTCCTTCCCGTCGATGGTCTTGTCTGCAAACACGGAGGAGACTCGCACTGGGGTCAGTGGCAGGTCACGAGCCTCAATCTTCATCTCCTCGTTCTTAGGGGCTGACCAGATCTGGGACATGGAACAGTCATAATCAAAATTAACAGGAAAATTAATAAGAGGTTGAAGGTTCTTTATCAACATGTCAAAAATATGTTTTTAGTTCCTCATTGACTTGTTACTCGTTAGGCTGATCACATCTCAATAAAGAAACAATGATAGTTATAAGGAGTTTTTTAGCAACATGTATCAATTATTTCATAAATGTGAGCACAAAATATGTCTTAATCAGAGGCTTTTGAAGTTTAAGAGTCCAGGGTCGTGTTGCACAAAACACTAAGGTGATCTTATGGCACTAAGGTAACCTAGGGGCAAAGTTAAAGGATTGCCCTAAGGTTAGTGTTAAGTTATTTTGTGCAATGTCCCCCTGTTCTTACCTTGATCTTCTTGAAAGCCTTGTGTCGAGCATTGTAGCGTGATTCACACACATACACATCCTTATCTGGAATACCCTGCACATACAAATCAAAATTTCTCATTATGCTACAGTGACTTTCAAAGAAGTATTACAGTTTATTACTTGTTTTATGATGAAATTACATTGAAGATAATGTTTGGTAGCAAATTGTTTTTCGATGAAATCACACTTAAAATAATGTTTGGTAAATATGTCCCAAAACAGGTGAATTGTCACTTCAAAAGAGTCATTCTTAATTAAGTATAAGTGTTCAGCAAAGATCATCTTCATAGTTCAGACTTGAGCTGACCTACCTCTGGTTTATACTTGAAGTACTCCTTGACGAACATGACGTGACACCTGCCGATGATCTGGGTAAGCATGATGCTGGTCACGATGTCGCTCTTGAACACTTCCTGTAATACAAACAAAATTGATTTTTTAAACAAGCTATTCAGTTCATTTAAGTTCATAAGTTCATTTAATGGTGTCAATCTTTTTGTTTAATTTTGTACAGTTACTTCAATTTTGCAACTATTTGTAAAGGTATTTTTAAAGATTGACTGATTCAAAATATTGGTAGTGTCATTTATTTTCTTGTAATGTTTTCCTGAAATATAAACAAGCTGTGTAGGTGAAACACTGATGCCCCCGATGCCATGGTCAAGGTCATGAGGTCAAAATTATGACCTCATCTGAAAGGTCTGATCATGGTAGACGCACATGTGAAAAGATCTACCCCAAAGCAATCAAAAGTTTTGAACAAGATTAAATTTTTTTGGGACAAACAGGCAGACGGACAGGGCAAAAACGATATACCGTATTTCCTCTAATACAACCCGGGCCTCCATTACAACCCGGGCCTCGAATATAACCCAGGGGGTAAGGGGATGCTGACATTAATACAACCCGGGTCTCGAATAGAACTCGGGTCTAACATAAATTCTGGTATAATATGTCGATAGTATATACTTGTCTTCACGGAAACCGTATATTGCAGGGATTGATACGGATTTTGATAAAAGAATGAAGATTAACAGAAATGCCACGAGATATGTAGAACTAGATCAATAAGTTTCCATGAAAACGCCATTCCTAGAAGATTTTGAAACGTCAATTCAGACCTGAAGAAATACAACCCGGCCTCCATTATAACCCGAGCCTCGAATATAACCCGGGGGGGTAAGGGGGTACTGAACGAAATAGAACCCCGGGGTTGTATTCCAGGAATTACGGTACCCCTGGAATCTCCAATTCAGGGGCATAAAAACTGTTCTGTTGATAATTTCTTTAGCTTGTCATCATATGTGTGTGATAGATAGCTACTTGACAAAATTTCATGGTTCTTTCAGATTTGTAAAAAATAAATTAGCACAAAGTTTTTAACCCATAATAAGGAACATTCTGTGAATCTCGACTGACAATTCAGGATTTTTTTATGTACATATTTCTTTATCAGGCTAATGATCAGTGTCAGTGAATACAATGATCATAATAATAATTTCAAAATTAACAAACATGTGTATCTATGTTCATTTTCTCCAGTAAAAAGAAAGCAGGCTTACCTTCTCAAGGAACTTCCTGGTTGCGAGATGAAAGGTCTCGTTAGGTCTGTAGAACCAGTTCCCCTGCATCATCTGGCTGCCGTTGCTGTCCGTGATGAACTTCTCGATCACCATGATGTGGGGCTGCAGCTCGGGCTCTCTGAAAGTGCCAGTGTCAAAAGATCTGGCAGTCCGGGATCCCGGACGGGGCAGGGGTTTAGCAAGGGCAGTACGAGGCATTGTGTAGTGTGTGTGTTGTTAGCTGCTAGCTTATTGTCAATGTGCGGCGAGCCACTTAAGTTACCATGCATGCAATGAATGAATTTAGATGACATGTTGTAATTGGTATGTTCTTTTTTTCATGCATTGGCAACTTGTTACAAAAATCACTTGAAATCATATTTACGAAAACTGACAACAACAAATTTAACAATTCTTAAAAAGAAGATCACTTATTCTACAAGCTATCTAATTAGTCTACTATTTATTGAATTGGATGATATAACTTTGAAATAAGGTTGCTACAAAATGGTCTTAGCAATGAACAAATATGATTTTGATGATGATGATGAGATGAGATAAGAACAAAGCATGCAGTTCAGTCTACTTTCAAGTCAGTTAAGCTTTACATTGCTACCAAAATGCAAATGCATACAAATTCATTCTTTAAATTTGATTATACAGCCAAGCAAGCCAAAATGTTATAGTCAATTTGAAAACGAAAGCATAGTTGGGCAAATAAAATAATTATTTTTGTCAGTAAGAATTCGATGTCAAATCCAGCGAAAAAGCTTTGACGGTTAGCGTAACTTCATGTTAGTGGCTTGAAGTTGTTAGCAGGTGTAGAGATGTCAGGATTGAGGGCAAGGAAAGGATAAGGCAAGGGGAGTTCAGGGAGGAAAATAAATAAGACAAAGACTAAAGTCAGTAAGAGAATGTACAGAAGAGGATAAGAAACAGAGACAGATTCAGTGAAGATGAGATTTAGAGAAAGAAAGAGAAATTGTTAAGAAGAAGATTGAAACGCGAGAAAGAAAGCTTAATGGATAAATAATGCTAAGTAAAAGATTGAAGAGGTTGAAAAAGATACAAAGATGTGAAGGATACAAAACACAATGGAGAGCTATAAAGGACAAGGTGTAATGTTGAAGATGAAAATAAAAAGACAAGGTTAAACAACAAAGGTGTAACAGGAAAAGTAGAAAGGACAAGAACGAGATAGAGAGTACAGATTGAAAAGGTAATAAAAAGAACAAGGTGAGAAGGGGCAGTTAGGAAGGACGAGCCAGGATAGGAGAGATCATGCTGGTTTAAGTTAATGATCAATCCTAGAACACAATATCATCCTTCCCATTTAAATTTCGCTGATAACGTCCTGACATCATTGCCCTTAGCAGCTATTTCACAATATGTTGACAAACCGAGTTGTCAATTTATAATTAATTACAGAGGTTAGATCAATAAAATGACATTGTCAATAGATCAGTGAAAATAAGATGGGAAAGATGGTATTGTAAAAAATATGTCATTAAAAATTACAAATTCAATTAACAGACATTAGTTAAAAAAATTATAACAAAAAATAAAAGTTTGTTTCGTGTTACACTTGTGATCTTTTTATCTTGTATTGATCAGAAAAATAACTTTTAATTTTGAAATTTGTTGGTGAAAAAAATCAGATACAAAATAAAAAACTATTCATCTTTAACAACAATGAAACATATTTCATGCCATAAAAAAAATCAAATTATGACATAGGTTGTTATGTTTGGTGTACAAGAAATATTTTATGTAGGTAGACTGTAGTGATAAAAATCCAACATGTTAAGATGCATTAATAATCTACATAAGATTGTTTAAAAAAACAAGAACTGAACGATTAAATATTAACAAACAAAAACAACACTTTCACATACAAACATCCAACAACTTAACCATCCACAAATTGAATCCAAACCAAAACTATTAATTAAATTCTTACAAGTGTTAAAAGATATAAATCTTTGAACAACAAATTCAGAGATATTACTTTAAAGTGGGCAAATTATTGAACAATGTAACATTCATGCCAAAACTTCCCGAAAAATTTACCCTTTCTTTTTAGGCAAGGGTTGATTGCTTCTTGTTTTTGAAATCCTAAAGTATAAAGTCACATACTTAAAGAATATGTTTTAATTTGACATAAAATTTTGAAATATATGAACCATATGATTTCAAAGATATGAATTTGGATTAAATTAAAAACAACAGTCATGTCTATTAATTACCTTTTTATCAATTAGTCTGAGCTGATCATATTGCCTCCATTGCATCATATCAATATTCATCTTCATTATATGCATATCACTTAGTACAGTATCTAAAACTTAATAAAAAAAACTTGATTCTGAAAATCAAAATCCTTTTCTGAAATTCAATTGAAATCATACTTGTTTCTTAGATTCGGAAAATATTAAAATCCAGCCAAAAGTAAAGCTCATACAGCATAGGTCTATAACCACCCTCATTCAAATGATGTTTTTGCCAAAGATCAGCACAGACAAGGGGAGACAATCAAGCTGTCAATTAAAGGAAGAAAAGCACTAGCAGTACGAATATGGGTTCTCTACAAACTACAATACTTGTAAACTGCATGCATTGTGACTATATGATAAAGGGGAGATAATCACCTGGGTTCCACGTAAACAAAGTCTCCGATCGTGTACACCTGGTCCTTGACCTTGACACTGTTGTCACTCAGTTCCGCTTGATCCTGTTTGGGAAAATGCATATTTGATAACACCTTTACTGCCAGAGTAGTGAGAATTAAATCTTTCTGTTTAGTCACCATCTAGCAAAGAGAAATCAAGGATTAGACTTTGGCAAAAGATAGACAATCTCCTTATATTTTGAAACCAGAAGGTTAAAGTAGTAGAGATGTTACCTAACTAAAATCACAACCAGTTTGTTTCCAAAAATGATATGGAACATTATGAGGAACATTAGATATTTTCAGGCTCAAAAGGAAACGGCAATTTGTTCAACTCGAAGTTCAAAATGATAATTTCCTCAATCCAAATGTATAAAGACTCTCTTACATATCCAATATGAAAATAGGAGATATAAGCAAAACATGAAGAACAATGGATATTTTTAAACAAAGGGTTAAGAGGAAATGGCCACTGGTTCGGCAATAGTTCACAAAGCTTTTCTCTATGAAATGAACACAGGTTCTTTAACCCTCTCCTGACTGCAGGCCGCACCTGCGGCCCAGACTTTAATTACTAATTGACACGTCATTGAAATTTGACCCTTTGACATACAAACGACAAACGTGTGTGACGAAGTTCCGTAAATGTTGACAAAGTTAATATTTTTCGAATCACAAATCAATTGCCTTTCTCATGGTGAATTAATTTAAGGATAAAGTTTTCCGTTATCAAGAAGTGACGAATTAAAAATATCGAACGTATTTTCAATAAGAAAAGCGACGTGCAGGTGCGTGTTTTTCTTACTAACAGCGAATTTACCTATCTTGTTGAATGTGGCAAAGTTCGTTTCAAAGTGCTTTTAAAATACTCAAGTGTTATATCATTCTGTTCGGAAAATAATATCCTATTACTCTTTTAATTTCCGAAATAAAATCTTTCTTCGTCATAAAACTATAGAGAAAATAAGACTTTGTCGGCAAATGTAAACATCAAACGATCGTTTTTTGAAAAACACTTGTAAAATTATCAGCGTAATATACTTACGTTTTTCAGAATCTCATAATCCTAAAAAATTGAATAAACACATGTGATGCAATTCCTTGTCAAATGTTGTTCATAAAAATTGCAAATATTCCGAAATAATGTAAAAAACATCACATCGAGTATCGATTTGTTTCAACAGTCACATGGGTCGCTTCGCGCCAAATGATGGCATAACAGCTGATAACGGTATTTTAGCGAGGTCAATGTCGTAATTGTTTTCTCCATATTTCATACGGTTCGGAGTGGAAAATAACAAGTCATATCAATAAATAAAATTAGTCAAATCAACACAATTGCAATTTAGTTTTACCACATTAGTCTAAAACAATGTTAATTGTCGTAATATTTAGCCGCAACACTTTGTTTATCGACTACTACTGACTTGCATTATTCGCATGATGTCAAATAGTTGTCATGAAGAATCTTCACGAAGATGTCGTTTGCCAATAATATATGAGAGTAATTTGACTGTTTTGATTTGTATTTGATATGTATGAAATCTATATGACATTTCTTGCTCAAATATATAAAGAATAAACCGTAATCGTATTTGATTTTCAAGCGAGATGTGTTTTTCCCCAACACGTTGACCGTGCCATTTGAACAAATCGAGCATAGCGCAGTCTTGATCCCGCCGACTGTCAATGTTACATCACTGGAATCGTTAATTTCAAATTAATAAGTCGCTTAAATATGAAATTTTTTTACGAATAGGATTGGTAAGACATCCATGTCCACTATTTCAGGTTTAAATTTTGTTTGTCAATAGAATTATTGTTCGTATAAACAATTTCGCCAAAAAAATTCTCGTAACGAAATTGGCATTGGCATGTCGCTGATATGACGCCATGAATGGGGGGTATCTCATAAAACAAGCTTAGCAGTAATAAACTAAATGGTGTTTTAAAATCGAAAAAAAATCTAGAATTGTAAAAAAATACATTTTAGACACCACACATGTTTTATTTTTGTTTAATGTTCCAGAATTATTGTACAAATACGATTAGAAAATATGGGATACGTGATTGTCATGTAAATCATTGGCGCTGTTTTGATATGTGCCCCGCCGTAGCGAAGGAAATCTCAATCCAAGTTAAAATGTATTTTGCATCTATTCTGCAATGAATTTCCGTAAACCCTTTAACAGTCATTCGTAGAAATGTATTTCATTCTTGGTTTTAAGTGGAAAAATTATAGGATGGCACTGATCTCAAAATATCTCGATTTAAACAGCATTGTCATCGTTCAACATTTTGGCGATCTTGCGAGATGTTACGATCTTTTTTCATCTGTCATTAGTGGCGATATCAATAAGAGATGGACGTATATTTGTATGAAAACGACAATATTTAATACTCATATTTGGGACATAGAAAGGCAAATCGATTACTTAAACTTTTGTGTGATTTTGAAAATGATTGATACGTTATTTGTAAAAAAATAGAGCCATTGGCTCTGTAGCTCATCAGGCATCATATCAAGTTTGCTTTATACATGCAAGATGAGCTAAAAATGAAACTGATGTTACCTATTGCAAGAAAACCTATAAAAAAATTACAAAACAAATGTATTAGTATTCAACACTTTCTAGATTGCCAATATCAGACAGTGAAAGAAGTCCACACTAAAATATCCAAGGAGAAATAAATTTGCCATAGACTGTCATCTAATGGAGAAAAATAGGTTTTTAAGATTGTGACCCCTGTGACCCTACAGTTTAGAATCCCAATTGGCCAAGGAGTCTACATGCAGTCTTTCAGCTCAATAGACCTTTAGGAGCTAAAGATGATGATGAAAATAAGTTGTTAAGGTTGTGACCCCTGTGACCCTATTTGGGGTCATGGGGTCACGAAATCTACAATTTAGAATCCCCATTGGCCAAGGAGTCTGCACATATAATTTCAGCTCTCTAAACCTTTTGGAACTTGAGAAGAAGATGAAAATAGTTTTTTAAGGTTGTGACCCCTGTGACCCTATTTGGGTTCACAGGGTCAACAAAGTTACAAATTAGAATCCCCATTGTCCAAGGAGTCTGCACATATCAATATTAACTCTCTAGACCTTTTGGAACTGGAGAAGAAGATGAGAATTGGTTTTTAAGGTTGTGACCCCTGTGACCCTATTTGGGGTAATGGGGTCACGAAATCTACAATTAAGAATCCTGATTGGCCAAGGAGTCTGCACATATAATTTTCAACTCTATAGTCCTTTTAGTACTGGAGAAGAAGATGAAAATAGGTTTTTAAGGTTGTGACCCCTTTGACCCTATTTGGGGTCACAGGTTCACCAAAGTTACAAATTAGAATCCTTATTGTACAAGGAGTCTGCACATATCACTTTCAACTCTCTAGTCCTTTTAGAACTGGACAAGAAGATGAAAATAGGTTTTTAAGGTTGTGACCCCTGTGACCCTATTTGGGGTCACAGGTTCACCAAAGTTACAAATTAGAATCCTTATTATCCAAGGAGTCTGCACATATCACTTTCAACTCTCTAGTCCTTTTAGAACTGGACAAGAAGATGAAAATAGGTTTTTAAGGTTGTGACCCCTGTGACCCTATTTGGGGTCACAGGGTCACCAAAGTTACAAATTAGAATCTCCATTGTCCAAGGAGTCTGCACATTTAATTTTTAACTCTCTACTCCTTTTGGAACTGGAGAAGAAGATGAAAATAGGTATTTAAGGTTGTGACCCCTGTGACCCTATTTGGGATCACAGGGTCACCAAAGTTACAAATTAGAATCCCCATTGTCCAAGGAGTCTGCACATATCACTTTCAACTCTCTAGTCCTTTTAGAACTGGACAAGAAGATGAAAATAGGTTTTTAAGGTTGTGACCCCTGTGACCCTATTTTGGGGCATGGGGTCACGAAATCTACAATTTAGAATCACCATTGGCCAAGGAGTCTGCACATATCGTTTTTAACTCTCTAGTCCTTTTAGAACTGGAGAAGAAGATGAAAATAGGTTTTTAAGGTTGTGACCCCTGTGACCCTATTTGGGGTCACAGGGTCACCAAAGTTACAAATTAGAATCTCCATTGTCCAAGGAGTCTGCACATTTAATTTTTAACTCTCTACTCCTTTTGGAACTGGAGAAGAAGATGAAAATAGGTATTTAAGGTTGTGACCCCTGTGACCCTATTTGGGATCACAGGGTCACCAAAGTTACAAATTAGAATCCCCATTGGCCAAGGAGTCTGCACATATCGTTTTTAACTCTCTAGTCCTTCTGGAACTGGAGAAGAAGATGAAAATAAGTTTTTAAAGTTGTGACCCCTGTGACCCTATTTGGGGTCACAGGGTCACCAAAGTTACAAATTAGAATCTCCATTGGCCAAGGAGTCTGCACATATCATTTTTAACTCTCTAGTCCTTCTGGAACTGGAGAAGAAGATGAAAATAAGTTTTTAAAGTTGTGACCCCTGTGACCCTATTTGGGGTCACAGGGTCACCAAAGTTACAAATTAGAATCTCCATATGCTAAGGTACTTGTACACAAAATTTCAGCTCTCTAATGTGTATGGTTCATGAGGAGAAGTCGAAAGTGTCAAAAGTTTACGGACGGACGGACGGACGACGGACGATGGACGGACGGACGGACGACGGACGGACGCCGGACGACGGGCCATGCCATAAGCCCATCTGGACTTTCAGTCCTGATGAGCTAAAAATCAACACGGAAGTAAATTGCATCGTTGAGTAAATATTTTGACTGCTTGAAATTACGTTGAAAATTCATCATTTCAACTAACATCGTTTGTAACAAGCTCTTGTTTGTTGGAAGAAAGTCGCATTCGTGCAGAACAATTTTTTTCTGGTACAGAATTTATTTCTGAATAAACTGATATGAATTATTTTCTACAGAAATATTTATTGACAAAAATGTTCGATTTTGAAAATTAAGTACAAAATTATGACTTGTGTAATTTTTCATTTTTATTCATTGTCATGTGGATATAAACCTATTTGTAAAAAAATTATTGATTATTTGGGAAAAACAAAAACTATGACAAGTAAGAAAATCAATTTATTTACAAGAATTTATTTTATTTTTTTAAATTATGTGTTTTAGAAAGGAGGGAGAAGCTAAATATGATAGAATCCAATGTGACGTCATTGTTAAAATTTTACACTTTTGAAGCTCCAAGCAAAAACTTCAAAACAATCCAGCAGGCAGAAGGTTAACACATCCCACATAAAGATAGATGATAATAAGATGCAACTCACAGTAACCCTCTCTTCAGGTGATCCATCAGACTGTTTCTTCTTGTCCTCGTCCTCCCGCTGCTCCAGGGGTGTCTTCTCACGCTTCTCAATCTCCAGGGCTGCCTGTAGGTGGCGCTCCGTGTAACTGAGGGCAGGGGTCAGCAACATCTCTCCGTTCTTACAGAGCTCGTCGCGTATCTTGATGAAGAAGAGCTGCATCTCCACAGCGTCCTCATAGAGCTGTGAGTCTGTTCTGCTGACTCTGCGAGCGTACTCAAACACCTTGAACATGTCTTCTTGGAACTTGTCCACTCTCCGGTATCGGCCCTGGACAAACAGAGGATTGTACATGTTTTGGGGAATTGGAAGAAACTCATTGTAGGTTCTTTGATCTTTATCCCTAAAGCAGTAACAGATTGTTCCTGTTGCTTACAGGTTTACTGTTCCAGAAAATAAGCAGATCAGGAATGGTGGGAAATAAAATTCATGTCCTAAGTTTTATATTTCTTGAGACAGATAAAGTTGTAGGTAAATTGCTAGGATTTGAAACCCCCATGCTCGGATATAATCGGCAGTAATATTATATTTACCTGAGAAATTTTTTTTTTTTTAAATCACAAATGATAAGTATTGTTGAAAAGATATTCTGTGGTAAATGTTAAATAATCTTAATTAAAATAAATTCAAAAGATGACATTAAAGTTACCTTATCCAAGTGTCTTTTAATCAGATCAAAAGTCAGTGGTCGTCTGAAATAAAATTAAAAAATTTTAAGGTAAAATTCACAAAAACATCAAATGCTGGAAAAAAAAGATAATAAATTCATTTTTGGAATTCATGATTCCTTTTGGTCATCCAGACAGGAAGCTTTCAAGTTTTTCACTTAGCTTTTACAACTATTTTGTTCTTACGATGAAAGCAAGAAAAACATGGAACCTCTGCAACAAATACAGAACTTTGATTGATTGATAAAAATCAATTATTGGGATGAATAAACTACTCACTCTGCGGGTTCTTCTCCCTCTGCTGTTTGTTCCTTGTCTACCAGCTCCCCAAATGAGTCACTGTAACATCGCCCTTCCTCATCCTGAAATAAACAGTTACACAAATATATTTAGTGCACACTGACTTCAAACAACTGGTAAACTGAATATCAGGCACATACATGTGATGACTTGACTTTAGTTTGAGTACAAAATGGTCAAAAGAATACAGAGTTACAGCTAAGGCTAGATTCGAATGTGACCAGGTACCGAAAAGAGTAGATAATACATATGAAAAGATACAGAGAAAAATCTTCCAGAAGCTATGACTAGACATGCATACATTGTAAGGTACTAAAACGAAAGAGTTTTTCATGAAACACCTGGCTGCTCAACTCTATTACCAAATGTGACTATCATCTCAAATATATGCCTGTTTGTCTGATGTAGGACTTGATCATAGCTACAACTACAGTAACTGTTGGCATGAAGGCCTGAACAAGGAATGAATCCCTATGAAGGTGTAACTGGAGACAAATGTGTGTTATTGCATCCAAAACATGGTAGATATCAAAAGTACACAATTTTCTGTCAATTATTAAAATCTTCATACAATGTAGATGTACAATGCACTGTAACAGGATAAATGGTGTCCAATGTGTGTAATAGGGTGTGGGTGTGTGCCGTACCTGGTAGTTGTAGCATGAGATGAACAGGTTCGTCATGAGTTCCTGCACAAATCCTCGAACGTCTGGCACGTCATTAGTCCCATCTGACGTCAGCTCCATCTTCTTCTCCAGACAAACTCGCTGCAGGGTTAGTGCATCCTGAATCACAAACATGAAATGATTGCCATATTCTTTATTTATCTCTTGTCTAAAGGAATATTGAAAACATGTTAATTGTCAAACAACAGAGATAAGCCATTTCTCTTTTCAAGGATTTCTTTTCTCTAAGATTAAAAGTATAGTCAAGAATGTTTATGGTGATTGTTTAGCTTCCCAAATTGAGTTATCTCCCTTTTCATTTTTTTCACCTTTTTGGAGCCTCTTGAGAAATCAATAAATAATATAAACATTTATCAAAATAAAGTTTTACTGATGAAGTGAGTAAACAAAAGTTTGAAGACTTGTCAAGAAGCTACTCCAGATTACCTTGTAGATGAGTGAGTCCGGCTCATTATATTTGCAGGCGTTGTCAAACATCTGAACAAAGTCAGCGACCATATCCTCCACACTCTCGTAGCGGTTGTGACTGGACTCCATGCGCTGTTGTATCCTCTGCATATCTACTGGTCTCTTGATCACCTCATAATAGTCTGGGTAGTCCTGTAATAGAGCATTAGATCATTATCAGCATGTGACATTGTGACACAATACTTCATCGATTAAGAAAAAGATAGCAAGGTCAAAATTATTTTACTTATTTGGCTTGTTAGATGATTGATATACCTTAATAGTATAATTAGTAATGAGTTCATACAAAACAAATCCTGCCCTGTCACCTCTTCTTTTGAACAGTTAGTGTTAAATGAGGACTTGGTGTTGATATTCTTATAATCATTTTATATGTACTTGTGAGTGTGCTGTATGATAAACATTCTTAAGATTTATATATTTCTAATATAATATAATTAATGAAATTAATGGCAAATAATGTGTGTCAGAAGCACTTTGCTTACATATGGGCAATTTTTGAGTACTGAACATGAATGTTTGCTGAATCATTTCATGATAAAATGAATTCAATGAACTTAGTCTTATTTTATCTGTATGCAACCCCTTTTTGGCATTCATTTTTTTCCCAATTCAAGTAATTTTTCCCTAGAGGCAAAATCTTTTAATTTATACCAAAAGGGCCCCCTAAAATATATCTAACATATCCTTGTAATTCTATTCAACAAATAGATGGGACTAGATTACCAAGGCTAACATGCAAGTAAAAGACATCCTGTGCACGCCCACGGTGGGAGACAGTATACTCACACTCTTGAGGGGCAGTTTGAGGAAGGGAGTAGAGAGAACCCGCCCAGACTTGTCCTGGTAGTCTCTGATGGTCTCGTGCAGGTCCTGCAGCTTCTGTATCAGCGGTGAGGACGATTTGGACTTGGGCTTGCTGTACACACAGAAAGATTTAAACCAAATGTATGACTGTCTTTCACAAGTAAAATATGGATTTATTCGAAATCATTTTGAATACCTGATCATGATGAGAAAAAATCTGAATTTTGAATATCTAACTCTTTTACAGATCACAGTTCAAATAAAAAACTGGAGTGTTTTTTTATATCCTTTATTATTATCAATAAATCTACGGAAATATTTTCTACACAAATTTCTTCTAAAATATAGCTTTTGAATCTCTAGAAAGATGAAGGCTTTGGATAATACCAATCTCAGAGATCTCACCTTGCCGCTTTGGCAGCCTTGGATGAAGCGACCTGACTCATGTACTTCCACTTGTGTTTGAGAGCACGGTCGAGAGTGTTCGCGTCCTGGTACACCTGTGAGCCCTCCTCGTTGTAGTGGCGAGCGTTGTTGAACATCAGTTCAAAGTCATTAAGGAGCTGTAGCTCATTGGCATACTGCAAACATAGAGTATAGCCTCAGCAATAAGCGGCTGTCAAGTAGTTTTTGCAGCAAAGGATATATATATATATTCTTATGGTTTGTTTGCGAAATCAAAAAAATTATGTATAAAATTAAGGCCATTGACAGTTACTAGATGTTTGATAAAGTTAATGTGTGTCGAATGAGAGTTGGTATAAGATATAACCTTAAACATCAAAATAGACACAAAGTGAATGTAAATAGAAAGTACTGGTTTTTCTAACATTCACCCAACATATTTAAGTTTTCTCATGTATTTTCAGAACTCAACACAGACGCTTGCTAACACAGATATTCCCCTTTCTAAACAGTTCATCAAAAGAAGAATCAACCTTCTCGTTCCTGATCTTGCTTTCGATCATGCCCATGTCGATGGGCTCCATGATGACCTGGTAGTAGTCTGGGTAATCCTTCCTTGATGGTAAAACCATGAAGATGTGCCGCAGTTGTCGGCCTCCCCCGTCCTGTTGTAAATGTGAGAAACAAAAGATTAGCATAATGGCTGCATTGGCCCAGGTCATACAAAGATCAACAAGACTTTGTTCAGACAAGCATGTTAAGATGTGCCAGACACTAAGAAACAAAGATATGAGTTCAGTTGTCCAACAACATAAATATTCATCAAATAAAAGTACCGAGGGTACAGAAGCTCACCTTAAAATGAATGATGTGGTAAAATGGTTTGTGTAACCATCTTTTATATGATAATTGATTATGGCTGCCATCATGATTTTTTTATCTTTTAAAATGCTATTCTTCTGTTGGAAACCACTAGAGCTTGAACAAACATTAATACAAGAATGATATAATCATGATTTGTTAACAAGCAGTAGGTTTTTGTATAACTTTGTTGTATATCTATGGCTGAATTGGTGACTATCTTGGACTTTTTAATCTTCAAAATGCTACTTTTATGTGGGCATCTGTATTAATTTCATTATGATATCTTGATTGGTTTAGGAGTATTCATTTAGTCACACTCTCAACTTCCAAAGAACTAAAAAGATGATGCACATAAACATTTGGAATATATCCCTCTGACACAAATCACAAATTCAGCTAGTGATATGTCTCATGTAATTCTAACTGAAGATTTCTGAATATCTTAAATCTTGACATATGTTAGTGCAATCTGATTGGTCAGAATAGGCTAGCAACTTGGGGGTTTATGCTAATTACTAGATATGATGACCTATGATGACCTCTTGCACCTGCATGTAGCTTATGTAACTTATCCTCTTATGTAAGTTACTGTTATTCCATATGGTGAGTGTTCTCCCCTCATTTCAATATGCAATACAGATACTCTTTAGAGGAGAGTTGCAGGAGAGGGGCTGGAAGGATAGGAGGGGAAAGGGGGGGGGGGGGAGGGTGGTTGGGGAGGATAGAAGAGAGGTTTGCAATGGAAGGACAGGAGAAAAAAAGGGAGGTGGGAAAGGGGGGATAGAAGGGGTGGGGGTAGAAGAGAGGTTTGCAATGGAAATAATCTGGAGGTCAACTCGGTAATATGTTTATTGAAGTATCTTTACTAACAGAGAGAATTGGTGAGAAAGACTTTGTAAAAAAAGAATTGTTCAGACAGCTGTTCAATTAGTTTTGAAGATGAATATTAAATGATATCTTTTATTACCATATCAAAAGAAATAAAAGATAATTTGTTATTCATTAACCAAAATTTTCAATTTGGAATAAATTAATTGCATGGGAACAAAGGAGTAAAAAACCTAACAGTTAGTGTTGGGAGTGAACAAATTTAATCATTTTAAATGCTTTTGAAAAGGATTTGTTTGAATTGAATGATCATTATAATTATCTAGATAATCATTGTTCAGACCGTAATCAGATATAGATGATTAAAAAATGTATGTTTATCCCTCACTGGCTATGTTATTTGCCATATATGAAGTGTCAGGAATTATGTAACCCACTGATGGAGTGAACAACTTTTATCATTTTATGTTTTATTAAAAAGGATTTATTAAAACAGTCATGCTTCAGGCTGTTCGCATATAAAGATGATTCATACATTTTTTTGTAACTGTATTTATAGTGTTGATAAATATTACAACAAGCGTATCAATACAAATATAATGACATTGATTTGATTGATCAGGAAATGTATTCTTTTCAATGAATTTCATGAAATCTAATTGAAAATTCAATATAATTGACATATTGACCATCTTGGATTCTTGATAATAAAATAAATGCGTCTTTGTCAGGAATCACTATATAAAAAAATACTCACTTTTCAGAATGATATCTTAATTGATTTAATAGGAGTAGTACTTGGCCTGAAATCTAATTGAAAAATAATGACTTCTATGATGACATGTTGTTCCCAGAACCCCTTCAGCATGATACAATTATCATTTAGTTTTACAGGTATTTATCAAACACATGGTATTGGAACTGGAACCTGATACAAAATACCTCTATTATTAACTTATCATGTAGATTACAGTACATAAAAGCAGATTCTTGACTTGTTAATATTAACTCATCGTGCAGATTGTTGTACACAAAAGCTGATTCTTGACTTGTTTAAATTGTTATTTGTAAAAAGTATTACTTTTAATAGAATACAAGTATACTTTTCATAAAGACAATTTATATACTTTCCATAAAGTCCATTATGTTCTATTTATCAATTAGGTCATGATTACTATGCAATATACAAGCAGGCAGGGCTGCTAGCCCCAGATCCTTAAGGAAAGTGTAGCAATTTGTGTATTTGGCTTTGTGTACGTATATTTGGAGAAGCATCCTAGTGTGCTGAGCATGTAAACCTGAACTCTGGCTAAGCCCTTATGTGTGGTATTAAAAGACTTAACATGAGAGAACATGAATTGTTGTGAAAAATATATATAATTTCACAAAATATAGTTAGCTTATGTCCTAAATTGATTTTGTGTCAAGAAGAACTTCTGTTAGATATAGAAATGGTACAAATATGAGTAAAACACAGGAACTGGAACCTGATGCAAAATAACTCTTTCCACATCAACTTATGTAGATTGCTAAACACAAAGCTTATTGTTGACAAGTTTTGTGTAAGTTGTTATTCTTAAAAAGAACATATCACTGTCATGAGAATACAAGTCTAATTTCCATAACTCTTATTGCATACACATGGCCATATAGCATAATGCTCTACCATATCAGGTCAGGTTGATTATGCAACAGACTAGCAGCTGAGACTGTGATGCTAGCAGCCTGTATTGGGATGTGTATTAGAAAAGCATAGGAATATCTGAACTCTGGTTGACCCCTTTTGTGTGGTATTTAAAGGAATATAAGGGAGATACCATTGTTTAAAATTCAACATGATGTTTAATGTCATTGGGTTTTTGCAGCTAGTTTATGCAGCCATAAATATTTTAAACAAATTAATCAATTATGTTTGACTTTCATCTTAATGTTTTAGAAACACTTAAAAATATAGAACAACTTGCATGACAATCTTAAATATTTCATATTCAATATAATATTATGATTAGTAAGTTCAAATTAGTGAATTTATATAGTGCTAGTGATCACTTGATGAAAGCTTAAAATTTAGTAATAATGATGTGTCATCTGCAGCTGAAAAGTCAATATGGCTGCTATCGCGGCCATCTTGGATTCTCAAAACTGAAACGGCTACCTTTGTTGGATTAATCACTATAGGTATAACATACTACAATATGAAAATGATATCTAGATTGGTTTAGGAGAAGTAGTCATTTTCATGAAATCTAATTGAAAATTCAATATGGCTGCCATGGCGGCCATCTTGGATTCTCAAAACTGAAACGTCTACCTTTCTGTGAGGAATCACCATGGGTATAACATACTACAATTTCAGAATGATATCTGGATTCGTTTAGGAGGAGTAGTCTTTTTCGTAAAATCTAATTGAAAATTCAATATGGCTGCCATGGCGGCCATCTTATATTCTCAAAACTGAAACGTCTACCTTTCTGTGAGGAATCACCATGGGTATAACATACTACAATTTCAGAATGATATCTGGATTCGTTTAGGAGGAGTAGTCTTTTTCCTGAAATCTAATTGAAAATTCAATATGGCTGCCATGGCGGCCATCTTGGATTCTCAAAACTGAAACGTCTACCTTTCTGTGAGGAATCACCATGGGTATAACATACTACAATTTGAGAATGATATCTGCATTCGTTTAGGAGGAGTAGTCTTTTTCGTGAAATCTAATTGAAAATTCAATATGGCTGCCATGGCGGCCATCTTGGATTCTCAAAACTGAAACGTCTACCTTTCTGTGAGGAATCACCATGGGTATAACATACTACAATTTCAGAATGATATCTGGATTCGTTTAGGAGGAGTAGTCTTTTTCCTGAAAGTTTACGGACGGACAGACGGACGGACGGACAGACGGACAGACGGACGGACAGACGGACGACGGACGAAGCGCCACGACATAAGCTCACATTGACTTTGTAAAGGTGAGCTAAAAACCCTGGAAATACTGATATCTGGGATGGATGTCATGATTAGTATGAGGTGGACTGAAGTATAACATTTCATTGACAGAAAAGGGTCTTCACAGGCTTCAATCTATGCTAATGTTAGAAACCATAGCTGACCAAAAACTGAAATAATGCATTGGCTGGTTGTCCACTAAATTCAAAAATGTTTTTATGGTGGTGTATTTGTTTTGCTAAAATAGGGTTTGCACTAACATTATCAGCAGTGCACTAGTTCAAGTGCTTAACCTTAATTTTGACCTCTGCTAATGCCCTTACAATTTTTCTATCCTCTGCTTTTGAACTCACGGTGTAGTCGAAGACAGTCTTGTAGAGAGTCCAGAGCCTCCGTTTGAGTCCACCATCTTCAGGACTCTTCTTGGCGGACTTTTTCTTCTCACTGTCTGCCCCGCTACGTCGTCCCTTCCCCTTTGGAGTATGTTCCTCGTCCTCATGTTTCTGTGGGAAGGAGGTAAATATAAGTAAAACTGTCCTGTGTGAAGACCAATTACTGGCAATAAGCAATAATTTCATAACAGGAATTTGTGTGGTTTTCTATGTATTGTTAGTAATTACTGACATTTCTCTTCTCCAGGGCCTAGATTTTCTAAATCTCTAAGTGCTAAGATAGTCGTAGGCCAATGTTAATGAATGGTACTTACGACTATCTTAGTACTAAGAGAGCTTTGAAAATCTAACCCCAGGAGTTTAAGAACGTATTCATTTTCACTATTATTTGTTGTCAGCAATATTCCACTTTTTTGACAAAAACTTTCAGTTAGATTCAGTAACAAAACGCTTTTTATGGTACCTAACATTCTGTCTTATTTAAGGGCATTGGTATTTATTTGAAGGTGTTCATGTGAATCAGTTGGATCAAAATAACAGATAAAAATCACAAGGTAGTTTTCACTTTTTAGATTACAGCTACTGATATCTCTTATTTCATAGCTAAATCTAGAAATTCTGAAATAAAAAATTGCTACAACACACATTCAAGAATGTCTAGTTGAAAGATATTCATTGTCACAACAAAACAATATTAATGGGGTTACTTTTGCAACAAAACAATGAAACATGAACAGTGTCAAACAATTAGTTCAACAATATTAATAAACTTCAAAAACATTGAAATCAGGATAACGAACATCAGAGAGATGACAGAGAGAGGCAGATAATCCAAATTTTAATTTAAAAGTTAAGGTGCAAGTGGATAATTTAAAGACACATATCAAGATATAAGAAATATGTTTTATGACACATATATCACTACATGTCTAACAATTCTATTCATACTAGATCTAATAAATCCTGAATATAATGAATTTCATAATATCATCACTTTGTTACAAGTAATGTACTGTTACGTACATATCATAAGCAATTCTCAAAAGAAGATCAAATTCAAACAATCACAACCTTTTTACACTGATATTGACGAAACAGCCAAGTTCATAATTAACAAATTCACTAAACTATAAACATCTTTTAAATTCTATAATGGTTAGACAATAAATATTAATCTAATAGTTATGTGTACTATTAACAACAAATTTGTCACACATGAAGTAAAGAGCTATGTTGCCAATGCTTCTCACATTATATGTTAAAACATTATAGCATATGTATTGTTGCCCAAATTTGTTCCAGTTTAAACGACATGGTAAACTTGTATTGCCATATTTCAAAGCAGTTTTTCAGAACACGCATGCATCAATCATACAGAAATTTCATTCAAATGAAAGCTTCCAAATTGTTCACAACATAATAAAGAGGCTTCCATTTCATTTTGTTATATTTCTTTATACAGAACTCTCCTGCCTTTAAAAGCAAAGAAGTATTTTTCAAAATCATTCCCTGATTCATGCCAACAAATCATCTTTTGCTTTTCCTTTGTCTTTGAAATATTTTCAGAAATTGTCATTGCTTTTTTGCTGAACTGAAACAGATCTTTATTTAACAAAGACATTCATCAAGACACTTATAATCGAGAAATGAATAAAATAAATGCTTCCATTGTTAATCATACCAAAAGAAATGCACCTACCATGTTGATGAGCTCTCTGTTGCTAAAACAACCCTAACCTTTAGTCATTGATAACTTTCCCTTGTCTAAGATCTAACCATGATCGATGTTTGGTTACATAATCTGACATCATAATTCTCATAAAAGTCTCCCCCTTGACCCAAAACAAAGAACTTTTATGACATCAGTGTCTTTGTTTATATAAGTAAACAAATAGCTGTATATGTTGATAATACCTGCATGAGGTTTAGAAGGATCCTTTTAGAAAATTAAATTTATACATTTTATTTAAGTGTAATAAAACGTTTGAAGAAATATTTGTATATACTCGCCCCATTTTTAAAACAAAAGTTTATTTCATTACTTACAACATTTTAAGTCTTTTCAAAAGGGTATATTTATGGAAAATGTTTAACTAGTAGATTTTTCAAAGACTGCATCGAATGAAAAGCAGCAAAAGGGACTTAAATTAAGAACCATCAGAAGATGTGATTACACAAAGACCAAGAACCTTTAGCCCACTAATGACTGGCTTGGTTTCAAGATATTCCAATTCCATACTTACAAGCACTGCTAATACTTGAAGCTCAGAATACCACATGAAGAAAGCCACAGTGCAATTGAGTTATAACCTTCAAAATCAAATGGCTTTCCTTCTAGGAATCAATGCAGTCATCCCTCCCTGTTATAGATTACCATTGCTTGGGTAAAACAAAGTTAGACTTATCTAATTGAAGTCTTTCTAATTGAACAGATACCTCTTATCACTGGTAAGATTGATATCATACTTGACTATTGACAATTATATTCTTGACTTTTACTGGAAATATTTTCATACTGAAAGTTTCAAATCGATCATATAGCTATTTTTATGCAGATCTTTGTTCTTAATGGTAAGAGGTTTTTTTATATTCAAACTTTATTCATACAATTTGCTAATGCGTTGACCATCGAATCCTTGACAACTAAGTAATACAACTGGCAATTTGAACATAACAAGTCAACATTTTAAAACTTGAACAAAATTGAACCAAAAAATAAACAACCGAAACACTATACCTACTATTTGGGCAGTAATAAGATTTAATTTTCGAGTGCTGAGGCCTTTTCTTCTTGTTTTTATCCCTGAGCTCTACAGCAAAACATTGGATTAAACTTAAACAAAATTGTTGCTGAATGATTTGCAGTTAAACATAGGCATAGTTATTGTGAAAGTTATCAATCGGAGATGACATGGAGTTTTAAGCCGCTTTCAAGAGTATTTCACATACTGGTACATCACGGCGGCCAGGCTGCTAATATTATCATTGCAGGGATAAAGCTCGCAACACTAGTTGGACTAAGCAAATAATTGGTGGTTGCGCTAATACACAGTGTACCATTGCACCCAAACCGTACTGTGTGTAGAACACTTCTCTACAGCAGACAAAGTTGCCGAGCCCCTGGCTGGATTCGAACCCAAGATATTTTGATCAAAGGCTGAACGTGCTAACCACCGTGTTATTCAGCCCCCTTACCAATGGGAGAGAAGCCCTCTTGATCCTTCAGATCATGTTATTGCTGGTAAGATTGGTATTTCTAGGAATCATTCCAGATATTATGTTTATTTGATGTTCCTAGTAAGACTCAAACACATAAGTTTCAGTCTGAATTTTCACTAAATTTTCTGCATTTATGTTGGTACTGTTGGAGATTTATCTTAAGGAATAATATTATTTACAAGCCTGCTATTATCAGATTGATTCAAGGTAAAACTGACACTTCTCCTGAAAGCAAATACTTGATTTCATTTTCTTAAACCAATTTTACTGGAAATTTTCCTGTCACAAGTTGTATTACAAGATCTTTTTTTGTGACAATTACTATACCAATCATTGTGTTAGAAGACCCTGCTAAGCATAAGCATAAGCTGCAAGTACACACATATATAATAAGCAGCATGATAAGAGTTAACATCATGAATCTGATATAAAACTTAGAGCCTAGTAGCCCTTGTTCTCAAAGCTGCCTTAGTACTAAGCCAGCCATAGCCTTTCTTGTTATATACAGCTTTTGAATCTACTCTGTTGGTGTGAATGAAGCAGGTAAAACTTACTTGGAACAAGGAATTATCCACAACGTATGGCTCTCAAGGTTACCTATGCACTTAAAACTAGTTGTCAAGCCAGCATTAACTTTGTGAGCTTGAAACATCCGGTGTACAGCATGAAAGTCAAATCATAGGCCAAAAATTCCCAAAGCAATTTTATATCAAAGATTATCAATCTTGTTACAAAAACAGTACTACAACAAGTGTTTGTCCCCCGCCTCTTGGATATTGCGATAGAATCGTCACAATAAGCAATATAAGCTATATTCCCATTGGCAATAAGTGCAATGGTTCAAGAGATATGGCGTTAACAAGAGTTTCAAAAGTGGTCAAAGTGCCATTGTGACCTTGAAAATTAGGTAAAGGTCATCCAAAGTGACTGGTGTCTGCGTTATCCCTCAATGTAGTTTCTAACCAAATTTGAAGACATTCGGTCCAGTGGTTTATGAGATATCAAGTAAACAAAAGTTTCAAAAATGGCAAAAGTGGTGACCTAGAAATTAGGGTCAAGGTCACCCAAAGTGACTTGTGTCTACATAATCCCTCAATGTAGGCTGTGACCAAATTTGAGGACATTTCATGAATCGGTTCATAAGATATAAGATGTTTCAAAAGTTTTCAAGGAACCGTGGTGACATTGAAAATTAAGGTCAAGGTCATCCAAAGTATTTGGTATTAGCTTAGTCTCAATGGCTGTGACTAAATTTGAAGACATTTTGTAAAACGGTTCAGGAGATATTGTGTTGACAAGAGTATCAAAAGTGTCCAAAGTGCCGGAGTGACCTTGAAAATAAGGTCATGGTCACCAAAAGTGACTGGTGTCTGCGTAATCCCCCAAGTGAGACTGTCACCAAATTTGAAGACTTTGGGTGCAACGGTTCTTGAGATATCGCGTTAACAAGAGTTTCAAGAGTGGTCAAAGTGCCGTTGTGACCTTGAAAATAAGGTCAAGGTCACCAAAAGTGACTGGTGTCTGCGTAATCCCCCAAGTGAGACTGTCACCAAATTTGAAGACTTTGGGTGCAACGGTTCTTGAGATATTGTGTTAACAAGGATCCGGACGTACGCACGCACACACGGACGCCGCTGAATACAATGTCCCCCGTTCCGCGTTGCGGCGGGGGACAATTAGCTTAGTTCTATTGAAGCTTCAAACATCTGTTGTCTTTTCAGTCAAATGCTAGGCTAAAATGTCAAAAGCTCTCTCAATTCAAAGACTGCCAACAAATCTCAATTTGTCACTACTAAGAAAACTTTGGAAATCTTGGGCCAAGCGTTATCATGCTAAAGAGTTAGAGGACATTTTGATAACAGACTGGACGTATCCACAACTGGAACCACAAGCATGGGACTACACAACATCTCTAGAAGCACTTGAAAGCATCACACACATCTGTCCATAGTCCTGGGAGGGCATTACCAGCCAGTAGAGGTGTTCTCTTAGCATGGGATCCACTTTCCTTAATCCTAATATGACTAACCTGTTCACCCCTAAGAAACCAGCAACAAGTAATTTTTTGGCTGTTTCTCTGGCTTGTAGTGGTGAAAGGGTTAATGTCATATCACGATGCTTTGGAATTTTGACATGCATTATCTCTCGAAAATTGCCATTGTTTCTTTATAAGCCCAAATATTTCTTTAGCATTAATCTCACTTTTCTTTATACTTTATGAACATGGTGTCTGAATTATTCTGTTAATATTCTGACATGATCATTTCACAAATAAGGTTTCATGCATATTCAAATGTTACAATATTATATAGGCATGGACTCATTAATCATTTTACATCAATTGTCAATATTTGTTTCTGGAGGTGATTCTTTAACATTTCTAGAAATCAGATTTATTAATGGTGTCACTCAAAACATTTTTTGTCATGAAAACAAAATAAATATTGTATTATTATATTCAAATTATAACTTGACATCTGAGAGTAAACAATTACTAATAGAAAGGAAATGGTGTGTGGTGCGGGGTTGGGCTTGTTTTCAAACAATAACCAAGCTACGTTGTGCAGGGGTAAAACAAGGGTTCACATTCCAAATTTTAGACTTAATAAAACAGGGATTAAAAAACAGTTTAGTTAAGATTAGCACTATGAAACACCTCAAACTGGCTGAAAGCCTAGTATAAACTTAAGTATATTGATACTTACCGTAACGGGAATGTCAAAGGTCACAGGGGTTGGATCAGCTGCCACCACCTCCTAGTAAGCAGCAGATTGAATTAAACCTACCTTACACCCCTTAAATCAACAAATTGCCTCTTCCTTATGCATCCAATAACCTTTGACCAACTGATCAATAAATGAACTCTTCCATGCAAGAGTCTGACTGAAACCCCTTCAAGATACAATGGACTGTTCCACGTCGTAATTGATCTTAAAATACTGGACAGTTTTTCTAATCATTTGTTTTATTTTATAATGTAATCTTAGATATTCAACACAACATGTTTTGCAATTAAAAATCAAGAATAATCTAAAAATGTACTAGATGAAATGTGTTCATAAAGAATACAATGTTCAAACAACAAAGGTTTTCTACAAAATTGAAAAGATGAAAGCTTTGAATCAATTATTCATGTGAGAAAAATGCAACTCAAAAGTGAAAGCAATGCTTGGCAACTAAATTGTTATGAAATTGGTGCCATGTTAAAAGTGCAACACAAAACAATTTTCATTTTTAAAGCGTCTGGTTACCTATACTAGTATCTACTACCTAGTAAAAACAAAAAGAAACAAATAGCAGTAAGTTTATATAAATGGTTCAGTGTATTAATTTGTTAAACGAGAAATTCATTTCAATTAAGTTCACCGTTGTATTTTCTTCCAATTTATATAACACATAATTGTCCTAATTATTTATAGAGAACTTACTTAACTAGTTTAGCCTTTAAATTCTGTGTAGTTTTCAATTTCTTCATAACTTATCAAACACATTATGAAATTCCTTTCTATAATCCTGACTTTTTTATAGAAATCATAATCAAATTGAAAATTACAATGAATTGTTAAAAGTGATTTGACTTCTATGTAGCAGGTCCTAAGCCTCGCACACATTAGTACTGCTTCACTCAACTGAGTGAGTGAGTTATTGTCTAGCGCCACTGGGGCAGTATTGCAGCCATTAGCGGAGACCACTCATCTGAGATCATCATGGTAAGTAGTTCACAACTTCACAGTATAAGGATTATGAATGGGATAAATTCATTTTTCTAATAAACTGTTATAATCAACCTTATTTATGAATATGTAGTTTCATTAACAAGAATTTTGTAAAAACAGCATGTTATGGTGGTTATCAATGCGCAAGGTTACATTTCTAAAGAATCAGAGTCAATACCAGTCGCATGATGTTGTTTACTTCAGAGGAGAGCATATCACTATAATTTCAAAATCTCATATTCCTGATTACAGATAATGCCTTATTCATTTTCCTTCAGCAATTTTGGTTTCACTTTTTCCTAACTTTGAGTTTTTCACATCCAAACCTATTTCCACAATTTCCTTTTTTTAAAGCATTAAATTCTTGACAACAAAATAATGCAACTGGCAAAATTTACCAAATACAAGTCTGTCCCAACAATACATATCCCAAATTATGCAGGAAATAAAAAGATCAACAATTCAAAACTTGAACAAGGTTAAATAAACAATAAACTGGTGAAACAATATACCTACATTAGGCGCAGTAATGACAGTTAATTTTCGAGTGCTGATACTTTTTCTTCTTGTTTCTATTCCCGAGTTCAGACTCTACAGGAAAACATTGGATTGAACTTATCAAATTGTTTCAAAGACAGTCACTAGTTTCACTAGTTATCTATTCTGTTAAAGACATAGGCAACACGCTTGTGAAATTGCTAAAGGAAGAGAATTCCTCTAGATAATACACAAAGGGTTATCACCTAAATATGATGGGATATAAAGTATTATATATATGTCTGAGAGATACACATACAATTTAAAAGTGGCTTGCAAAGATCAATTCGAAGAACAACTCAGAATTACTTTGAAGGAATATATACAAAAGGTTGTAGCCATCATAACCTCACAAGCGATGCTATACTGTTTCAATCTACCATGCTACGGTCATCAAGATACATGGATCAAAGTTCCTTACAAAACCATTGTTAAGGGCCATGGAAAATGTGGTATTCATCACCGTTTAGATACTAACATCCTTTTGTATCAACCAAATTTTCCTTAAGATACTTAACCATCAAAAGGGAAGGATTGTCCAAGTTAATGTTACAGGGTATTTTAACACCAAAACATGTTAAGCATGTCATATAAACAACAAACATGTAGACACAAGCACAACATGACTAAGCTAATTTCAACACTATAGGACAAAGGTGTTAGCAACTAACAATCCCTTGAAACAGATCAGTCCAGTGTTCAAGAGCATGAGTGCTGAGGAGAGTGCTCTCATGATGCTAGAGCACTGTTAGCACTTTCTGCCTTTCTAGCACTAGTCCACTTGAACACAGGGCATTACTAGTTCTTGTACCTTGTTTCTTGTTGATTTCTTACCACTTTGGATTTTCCTTCAAATATCAAAAATACTTTAAATGGTTTTGTCAAAAGAGTACCTGAAATCTAGTTGATATGAGTTACACCATTGAAATTGTTTATGTGAATCTAGGAAGTATTTATGCCATACAGAATCTGGTTGGTGACTAGGTGACAAAGATATGTTTATTTGATAAATTGATAAATTTGCTTACCAGAGTTTACTAAAGAGTACATTTCAAGAAATGACAAGCATTCTTTAACTGTATGAAATGCTTGAACCCAAATAAATAACCAGATTTGGTTAGACCCAAAATAATGATTTGTACAAATCAATTTGCCTTTCATATATCTGATCAAATACAAGTGAGCTATGTATGTTTCTGTACATTTACATCTGTGTCAAATTCAAAACTCACAAATGTTTTAACAACCTTTCAATTTTATTTCATCAATTATTTCTTTTATCCCTATGAATCAATCCCCAATAAAGAAATACCTTAGCCCAACCCTTTGGCAGTGAGCTTTCTCTTAATACAAAACCTACGTGAATGGTCTTTCTCCTTTACCTATATCCAGTGCAAGATCTATTGCAGTACTTAAGATGTTTTATGCACCAACTGTCATATCTACAGAGAACAAGGTACAAGATCACAGTGATCATATTCAAGGGATCTGAGCAACTACATCGAGTACAGAGAGCAGTGGACAGGGCAAGAGGAAGCAGGGCGAACGGACGGACGGAAAGACTTGGTCAACCGGTCAGTTCTCTGACCACTCACCTTGTCGTATTTCTCCAGCTCCTTCTTCTTCTCTGCGGTGTACTTGTACAGCACCACGGCATCCTGGGAAGGAAAACAGGGATCAGAATTCAGTTGTGGAAAAACATGCTTTTTGGTTTCATTTCAAAGGAAATATTGCACATGATATGTTCAGCTCTGTTAACCTATCTTCATGAAGTGAGTTGGTTTTAAGGGCCATTTTCAGCTATTAGAAGCAGAAATCAACGTAGCTGACGCAAATGATAGAAGCACAAAAATATTTGAAAACAACGTGCAGGTTGAAGTTAATCAGTTGACTTTCAAACTAGGTAGTTCCTTTCTTTTAACTTCATGGTAAGTATGTTAGGTTTCAAACTGACATTTTTCATTATGAAGTCATAAACAAAATTTAGAATGAATCTTGGTAACAGAGAGAGCATCTGAGAACATCTAGGAACATGCAAAACTCACCCTGTACAACTTGGAGGTGTCCTGGTTGTAATGTTTGGCATTTTCGAAGACTAGATTCAGATCTGATTGCAGCTCGGTCAGATTCCGGTAATGGTTCAGCTAAAAAATAGCAGGACAGAAATAGGTGATATCAAATCATGATCTTAAGGTAATGTTGATATTTTGATAAATTTACTGTAATTAACGTTTTGAGCATTTAACATCAGCTTTTTCAATATCATAAATGTGACCCTTGGTTAAAACACATGAAGATGCATGACATGTCAAAAACATAGCACATAATGATAGAAATATCAAGCAACACTTGTTTTAGTACCTTGAGTTTCTTACGGATGTTGTACAGAGAAATGGGCTTCTTAATTTCTTCGTAGTAATCAGGGTAAAATCTGAAACAAAACAACAAAATATTGATATTATCAACAACAGTCAATTTGAAAATTCATGTTGAATTTCTTAATTTTGCATAATATCTTCAATGATTTCTCGATATTCCTCAAGTACTATATAAGTACATATCTTGGGGCAAAGCAATTTCATTAGAATAATCTGTTCGATTCTCTAACAATCCACTGACAGTTTTGAATCAAATATTTGAACTGTGTGTGTACCAATCAAAATACAGATATCAACCATAAGACACGTCATTTAAATTAACACCAATTTGTGCAACAACAAATAACATGAGGCATAAGGTAAAATATATAGAGAATCTCACACAAGTGTCTTCTGATATCAAATATATCAACACAAGTTGATAAAAGTAACTAATATCCGAGGCTTGCCGAGGATATTTTACTTTTATCAACGAGTGTTGATATATTTGATATCAGAAGACACGAGGGTGAGATTCTATTTATCATCAAAATTTAGCATGAAAAATGTACATCTTTGAACACTGCATAGCCCTAAAACTCCTAAACCAGTGATGTCATAGCATTGTGACGTCATCATGTTAATGACGTCATAGCATTGTGACGTCGTTGTGTTTATGATGCCATAGCATTGTGACGTCATTACTGATGATGTAAAACGTTTGTGATGTCATGTATTTTCTGATTACAGGGCATTGTTCAAAATCTACTGTCAAAGCGATATCTCCTAGGAGATATCGCTTGATCTTCCACAAGCGATTTCTCCTGTGAAACACAGTTTTGGATGATAAAATAAGATTGAATACATGTTTGGGGAAAATACATATAAAAACATATATTTTGGGGGGCTTGCCTGGATGAAGATATACGTGAGCAGGGCTTAGTGAAGTCCTTGGGTTGTAAGAACCTGAAGGAGGTGTGATATAGGCATGTGCCTTCGTGGACATAAGATATTTGAAAAGAATATTATTATATTCCAGGTCAGACACAAATATAAAACAAACTCCAGAAAAGTCCTTTTACACCCACCTCTTGCTAGGCAGTTTCAGGAATGGCTCAGAGAGCTGATCCCCTGCAGGAGTCTTGTAGTTCTTCACAGCGATGTAGAGCGCCCAGAGAGGTGATTCCTCGTCCATGATGGTCGACTCCCCTTCAGACTCTGCCTCGTAGTCCATCTGACTCCCTGCCTGGGAGCCTCCCTCTGCCTCGTCGTCTGATGGGTACTTCAGCGCTGCACACACTGCCGACAGCTTCTGGGTGCTAGTTCTCTCCCTTGTTCTGGAGAAAGGAATTGTGGGTAATCAGAAAGCATCATAGGTTATATGTCACAAGAAAACTGTTGAAAATTCAAAAAATAGAGCCATTAGCTCTGTAGCTCATCAGGCATCATATCAAGTTTGCTTTATACAGGCAAGATGAGCTAAAAATGAAACTGATGTCACCTATTGCAAGAAAACCTATAAAAAAATTACAAAACAAATGTATTATTATTCAGCACTTTCTAGATCGCCAATATCAGACAGTGAAAGAAGTCCACACTAACATATCCAAGGAGAAATAAATTTGCCATAGACTGTCATCTAATGGAGAAAAATAGGTTTTTAAGATTGTGACCCCTGTGACCCTATTTGGGGTCATGGGGTCACGAAACCTTCAGTTTAGAATCCCAATTGGCCAAGGAGTCTACATGCAGTCTTTCAGCTCAATAGACCTTTAGGAGCTAAAGATGATGATGAAAATAAGTTTTTAAGGTGTGACCCCTGTTACCCTATTTGGGGTCATGGGGTCATGGGGTCACGAAATCTACAATTTAGAATCCCCATTGGCCAAGGAGTCTGCACATATAATTTCAGCTCTCTAGACCTTTTGGAACTTGAGAAGAAGATGAAAATAGCTTTTTAAGGTTGTGACCCCTGTGACCCTATATGGGGTCACAGGTTCACCAAAGTTACAAATTAGAATCCCCATTGTCCAAGGAGTCTGCACATATCACTTTCAACTCTCTAGTCCTTTTAGACCTGGAGAAGAAGATGAAAATAGGTTTTAAAGGTTGTGACCCCTGTGACCCTATTTGGGGTCACAGGTTCACCAAAGTTACAAATTAGAATCCCCATTGTCCAAGGAGTCTGCACATATCACTTTCAACTCTCTAGTCCTTTTAGAACTGGAGAAGAAGATGAAAATAGGTTTTTAAGGTTGTGACCCCTGTGACCCTATTTGGGGTCACAGGTTCACCAAAGTTACAAATTAGAATCCCTATTGTCCAAGGAGTCTGCACATATCACTTTCAACTCTCTAGTCCTTTTAGAACTGGAGAAGAAGATGAAAATAGGTTTTAAAGGTTGTGACCCCTGTGACCCTATTTGGGGTCACAGGGTCACCAAAGTTACAAATTAGAATCCCCATTGTCCAAGGAGTCTGCACATATCACTTTCAAGTCTCTAGTCCTTTTAGAACTGGAGAAGAAGATGAAAATAGGTTTTTAAGGTTGTGACCCCTGTGACCCTATTTGGGATCACAGGGTCACCAAAGTTACAAATTAGAATCCCCATTGTCCAAGGAGTCTGCACATATAATTTTTAACTCTCTACTCCTTTTGGAACTGGAGAAGAAGATGAAAATAGGTATTTAAGGTTGTGACCCCTGTGACCCTATTTGGGGTCACAGGTTCACCAAAGTTACAAATTAGAATCCCCATTGTCCAAGGAGTCTGCACATATCAATATTAACTCTCTAGACCTTTGGAACTGGAGAAGAAGATGAAAATAGGTTTTTAAAGTTGTGACCCCTGTGACCCTATTTGGGGTCACAGGGTCACCAAAGTTACAAATTAGAATCTCCATATGCTAAGGTACTTGTACACAAAATTTCAGCTCTCTAATGTGTATGGTTCATGAGGAGAAGTCGAAAGTGTCAAAAGTTTACGGACGGACGACGGACGGACGACGGACGACGGACGACGGACGGACGACGGACGACGGACGACGGACGGACGACGGACGACGGACGGACGGACGCCGGCCCGTCTCTAGTCCTTTTAGAACTGGAGAAGAAGATGAAAATAGGTTTTTAAGGTTGTGACCCCTGTGACCCTATTTGGGATCACAGGTTCACCAAAGTTACAAATTAGAATCCCCATTGTCCAAGGAGTCTGCACATATCAATATTAACTCTCTAGACCTTTGGAACTGGAGAAGAAGATGAAAATAGGTTTTTAAAGTTGTGACCCCTGTGACCCTATTTGGGGTCACAGGGTCACCAAAGTTACAAATTAGAATCTCCATATGCTAAGGTACTTGTACACAAAATTTCAGCTCTCTAATGTGTATGGTTCATGAGGAGAAGTCGAAAGTGTCAAAAGTTTACGGACGGACGACGGACGGACGACGGACGACGGACGGACGACGGACGGACGGACGCCGGACGACGGGCCATGCCATAAGCCCATCTGGACTTTCAGTCCTGATGAGCTAAAAATGCATAATTTTCAAATATTGCTGTCATGTTTGTCTTTCTGGTCATACAATGGTACAATTCTTATATAATGTTGACATTGTTGCCTCAATTTGTACATATCAACTTCAACACAATGAATAAAAAGAATCACAGAATTTGATAACAAGAAAGCATCCTGGCAAATAATTAATACAATTTGGTTTTCTTATTTCTTCCATCAAATCAAAAGTCAATGTAGAAAAAAGTTACTCCATTACCTGATCCTCTCACTACTCTTGAGAAGGCCCTGTTTCTTGTACTCAAGATCGTGACGCTTCACAGTGATTATCTTCTTTATTGCAACAGCATCCTGCAAAAAACGTTAGTTGTATTAACTGTAGAAAAGTGACATGATAAATTCAAGTTTAATATTTCTTGATATGTTCAATCAACTTCTTAAACCTAATCTTAACACAAGGACTAGCTCTAAGCAAGAATTCAACACTACAAGAATGAGGACCAACGTTGTTCCTCTATAAATTCTCAAGTAAACCGCACCTTGTAAATGTGAGACTTGGGTTCATTGAAAGTCTTAGCATTCTTTATCATGAGCATGAGGTCTCTCTCCATCTCCTTGACGTATTTGTACGTTCCATCCTGGATGCGCTGAGCGATCTGTTTCAGATCAATTGGCTGCTTGATGATCTCATAATACTCAGGGTATTTCTGTAAAAGTAGAGTATTCAGTGATACAAACAAAGGGTATGTAAAGACGAAATGTTTTTCACAGACAAAATGAGGTTCAGAGTTACTTTTATGATCATTTCACTCACATTAGTATTAATTCAGGAAGAAAGCATGCAGTGATGTATACAGCTATGCATTCCATTCTAACCTACAAGTAGTAGAAACCATATGTAATATTAGCATATGCTTACATATTCAAGCAGTTTTAATTATCAGTATTCTCCATAAATAAAATCAAACACTTGATACCTGAGAGCTAAAAAGATGACCTATTTCAATAATTAATAAATCATGATTTTATTGTGACCTTCTAGGTACCATTAACAATGTTTCCACAAACAATCATAGCTATAACAAAAATAGGTGAAACTCACTGTTTTAGAGGGCAGAAGCTGAAATATAATACTCATATCCCTTTCGCCGTCTCGGGAATTCATGACAGCAGCAAATAGCTGCTCAAAATCATCAGGGTCATCTGGCTGTCCATCCTGGGGTTGTTCACATAGACTCTCGTCCTCAGTTAGCTGAAATTAATGCTTAACTCATGAAATATACAGCATTCAGCTATTACCCAGTCAAATAGCTGTTTCCTCCAAGGCATATTATTTTCTTTTTTTAATTCAAGGTCATCACGGCCACTTACAACTTACAACAATTTTCATCCGAGTCAGACCCCATAAATATGTCACATGTCACATGTTTTGCTCCAATAAATTTTTTGTATCTACACTCTTCTTTGTTATGTTGTTGCACAAAATGGTTGGTAGAACAGCCAGTCACTTTTAAAGGAGAGGTAGCTATAGAGGTTTACAAGTGAATGTCTTTAAAATCTTTCGTATGAATTTTAACTGTCTCTCCTTCAGTTGGGCATGAAAGTAGAAAAGGAACAAAAGATAATAATTATCTGTGCTATTTGATATTTTTACTGTTGAAAACAATTCAAGAGGCTGTAGAACTTGTTGATTTGCTTGACTTGAATGATGTCAGAGATCAGTCTGAGAGTTCAATTTACGTGGCCTTGTGAAATCGATATGCTAACATAGTGAAGCAATCCTATTCTATTGAGATTAACAAAGAGTTTGAACCCACTTACATCATCATCTCCATTGCTATTCCCATTGTTCTTTTCATCATCATCGTCGTCGTCTTCCAATGGTTCTTCATCAGCCTCAGGATCAGCCCGACGAGATCTTCGACGATCTGGGCGACTTGCCTCACCAAATGCCTCAGCTATGATGTCATTCCTCACATCATTGAACAATTCCCAGATCTCACATGCATCCTTATACTCTTGAGATGTTTTCTGGAGAAACAATATATGAGTAATCAACAATCAATCGAATGCCCAAAAGCATCTGCAACATCCAAATTGGTCATGGATTTACTTTTTATTCAGGGCTTAAATTCTGATTGGTTACAATAAGTGTAAGACACAAAATGGTTTAACATCTTTAGCAGAAGCTAAAATTGATCAAGACTGGATGTATTTAAGATTTTGAAAAGGTTGCACGTGAATTGAAATTAAATTTACAGAAATTTATTTTTAAACTGTGAGGTTTAGTAGAGTAAAAGGATAGGACCATGAAGGGAGGAAGTTAATGCTTAACGCCAATTGGGCAATATTTCAGCCATTAGCGGCGGATATAGGACCATGAAAATATCATTTCTAAATGGTTTGATAACAAAACAAACACTCATACCTTATAATAAGCCTTAGCGTTGTTGATCATGAGCTCTACATCAGCTGCCATTGTATCGATATCTTCATACTCCTCCATCTTCAGTTTCTGTCCAATTTTCAGCAAGTCTATCGGAGTTGTAACCACTTCATAGTAGTCTGCTGCAGTTCTGAAATACACACGGTTCATTGAAACAATAAGTATTCAATAGGAGCTGAAGAAAGAAGAATTTGTAGATACATATGCAAATTTAGGATAAGAAAAAAGTACTGGAGACTTACATTTGGCTCCAACTTGTAAGAAATATCATCTAAATGCCATTTTAAGACTAAGGCCTTATTTCCCCCTTTCCCTCTTTGATGACTTAAGATAATAGCGGAGATTAACAAACTTACTTTCTTACTCAGTGGAAAATTTACAGAAGAGGGCACTATTTCCAAGAAAGAACTATTTGCATCCTTTGCATTACTGCTTCATCAGAGCTTTTTGACTAAATGTAAATAACTGTTGTGATCCCATGACTTACTGACATTTAAAATAAATGTATTTCCTGGAATAGAATAAACTTTATACCTTCGCTTTGGAACCCTAATAAAGGATTCACAGATAACACGTCCATCTTCAGTTTTGTAGTTTCTGATTGTATCATACAGTTCTTGACAAAGTTCTTGCTGCAAGCAAAGAAATGAAAAAAAGATAATTTAGTTACCTTTAAAACAGTTACTAACAAAAAACAGTCTGCTTGATAATCCATATACTACCTTTATCTTTTATGCATTACTTGTCGCATTGGTAAAGTCAAGTGTTTGCATTTTCCAGATCATTTAAATGGAAGGTTCTCAGTGCATTGATCTTCATTTCATCCAAAATAATCATTGTTAAGAATTTGCCTTACAAATTCACAGATAATTCTTTTAGTTTATAAATCTGGTAATTGATTTTCCTTCATTGGAAATAAATGGTATTGACACTATTTAGCAGTTTTGAGTATTGCACTTTAAGTAATCTACTAATCTTACAGCATCATATTGCATGGGTTTCTTTTTCTTCTTTGATTGTGGAGCCGGGGAATCCTCTCTGTCATCCTTCCCATCCGGGGCCATACTTCTTTTCCGCTTTGCCGGCATACTGGGCGCTAAATTGACTGAAACAATCATGTGACTTTTAACATAGGTTATTTGACACCAAGGGGCAACAGGTTTCAGTTTCTCCTAGATTCTGGAGGGGATATTCAAGAATTATTCTGCAGCAAGTTTAAGTTTATTTTCAATATTTTTTCCCATTTTTCTTTATTCTGAATACCTAATTACCTGTGTATCATTTGGAATATTTATTAAGTTTTATGATGAGTTTAAGAAGAAAAATAACTCGAGTGAGTGAGTGAGTGAGTTATTGTTTAGCGCCGCTTGGGCAATATTGCAGCCATTAGCGGCAAAAAAAATAACTCGAAAAATTGCAAAAAATGTTTGTCAGCAAGGACAGAAAATGTTGATATTTTTCAGATATCACACCTCTAATTCTGCTGCTTACGCTAGAAGTGGTTATTAAACTTGAATTTAAAGGGTTTTTTTTAGAAACTACTTAAGACAAGAAATCAGATAAGTTTATAACCATTCAACTTCATTTGGTCACAACTAAGGAAAACCTGTTTCATTATTGTTTCTGCACAAAGGAAGATCCTAAATATTTTACAGCTGTTCGGGCAGGTCATGTGTGCAGATTCCCAGAATCTGATTCTTGTATTTGAAGATAATTTGGAGTTCTGCACTTTACCAGGCGCTATCGATTTTAAGGATACGATACAATACCAAAACGCTAGACAACTAACCCTGAGAGATCGTTGATGACCCAAGGGTTAAAAAAGATACCGTATTTCCTCTAATAAGAGCCCGGGCGCTTATTTTTTCAGCACCCCTTTACCCCCCGGCGCTTATTGGAGACCTGGCGCTTATTTCTTTCAAAGAGAATTGAACTTTGTTTTAAGTCGTCTTTTACAGTGCATACCTGTGAAATGTTTACTGAGTGAGCATTCATCTAATGGTTAGGGCCCGGCGGTTATTAGAGACCCGGCGCTTATAAGAGGCCCGGCACTTATTTTCTCAACTACCTATGACCCCCCCGCGCTTATTAGAGGCCCGGCCCTTATTGGAGACCCGGCGCTTATAAGAGGAAATACGGTAGTCAACAAAAATCTAAAAGAGCAGTCTAAAACAGTCTGTAGTGAACCAAATGTTGAAAACATTGTAAGAAATGGACATGATCTATGTGTGCTTGGTAAAATGCATTCTAGCAAATAATCAGACAATGTTATGATTTAGGAATGGACTGCATTACAAAAAATATGCCGTGACCGGTAGGGTTCGTACAACGCTGAATATTTCACAAAGACAAACGCATTGATCACTCATTTTTATCGAAAAATGAAGCAACATACCAGTATTTGTATCAGCTGACATAAAAGCGATTGCTGGCTTCCCAACTCACAACTAATTGTGCAGGAAAATAAGCCTAATACACTTCTTTGTTTCTTAAAATATGCAAATAATCAATTTCGTACGGCCTTCAACTCGTAGCCGCCGCCATTTTGTTCACTTCCGTTCTCGCAAATATGAGACTTATTTGATTTGAAAATACATGTCTAAATAGTCATATGTCGTGGTTTATTAATAAAAATCAATGCAATATTTCAATATCACAAACGCAAAATGTCTGTTTTACAATTGTGGTGTAGACTGGTCGTTGTCGTTAGCGCCTATGTCCGTCATAAAACCGCAGATCTTTTGCGCGTTGAAGAACGAATGCCAGTTGTATATGTTGACGAAACATTGCATTGTGGGATAGAGCACGTGTAGTGTGATCGGAAACTGAACGAAAATGGTGAACAAGTTCTTGAGTAAGTTGCTAGACATTTATTGACATGATTAAACTGATAACGACGCAGAAACAGTCAGGTGTTGAATTATACAGATCCAGAGCAGAAGTGATCGTTGGGTTTTGATTTTTTTTGTGTACAATAATTTATAAATGAATAATTCTAGTTTAATTTGATTTATATTTTTACTCTCAATTATTAAAGGGACAGTCCTAAAATGGTATTTTCGTGTGATGCATTCTACTCTTTGTAAAACTGTTAAATCTGTAACAAACAACATATCCCCACAAACATATTTGGAAATAAGTGAAATATAAATCATGAAATTATCATACATAATTAAGTTACAACAAAAATAGCCCGATACTGTTTATTTAGTCCCTGTAAAGTTGATATTTTTATGTACAAATAATCATATTAAATGTTTTGGTTTCAGAATCAAGGAGCAAAAGGCAAACGACTCGTATGAGAGCCAAAATTGCCAAAAAGGTAAAATAAGTTAAATTAGGTTATTTTGACGCACTAGTAGCTTTTGCAATAGTTTTTTTGAGAAAATTTGTTTTGTTTTCTGGGAATGTAATCACAGTTGTGAACCATAATTTTTTTTATTGATCTTTAACTTTGTCCTTAAAACTATGATTTATAAAAATATATTTCTCAAAACTCTTGTTTTCTTTTAATAAACCAAATCATTTAATGCAGTATGTAAGGCAGTTCTACAGGTATTAATAATGGAATCATCGGCCCCATGCATCTCCCTTGAAAAAAATGTTTCACACATTTTGTTTCTTGTATGAATAAAAATTACTGTGCATTTTTCTCTAGTATAAAAGATCATACGGTAGAGAAAGTCAGGACATTGAAATTGCTAATTTGGTGGTGCTCATTTAAGATTTTAAAGCTATTTGAAGTAATATGAACATGTGAATTGGAATAAAATAGTTGAACAAGTTATAGATAGAAGTAGAAATATAAAAGTATACATAGTGATTTATCATATTAATTCAATTGCAGGCCAAAGAAAAAAATCGAAAGATCAAACGGCAACAGAAAAAGAATCCTAACAAAAGTGAGTATGGTTATTTTCACTTTAAAGTATTTGTATCAATAAGATTTTTTACTTAAGAAGAATATTATAATGAAATAATAATGTTTACGGTAATAAATAATGATTACCGGTATCATAAATTGATTGATAATTATGTTCCTTTTTGACAGGAAAGAGGAAGGACCCAGGAATCCCAAACAGTTTACCATTCAAAGAAGCTGTTTTGAAGGAGGCGGAAGATAGAAAATTACAGGTAGTTTATTAAAATCACCCTAACACATCCAGAGCCTACTTTACTTTTGACATGAAGTGGGCCCTGGGCCCATGAGTAACCAATTTAGTGGGACATTTCTCATTGTAGGTGGGTCATTAAAAAAAAGAGGAGGACAACTTATTTTGCACTGATTTAATGCTAGAGTATAATGATCGTTTACATGATCGATCAAACGATTGTCCATTACAAATACACTGCAGATGAGATCGATAATGTATATGCAAAAATATAAACCTTTTATGTACCTTTTTAGTTGTGTTTTCTTTCACAGAACAATGTCTAATGTGGTACATTTTCTCTGTCAGGCTTTTTCCTTTTCGTTCCAAAAACGAAATTAATCGCGACTGGCGCTTGAACGGCTTCGAAGCAGACGACCCAGACATTTTTCAAACGAGTGAACATCAAACTCAGGACAGTTACTGCCCTTTGATAAATAAATTAACTGCAAAGGGGAGTAACTCTTCGCGTATGCTTTACAACGGGACCTGAATAAGCATCGCATTTCAAGCTCTATGCAGCATTTATTTAGGCGTCGCATTGACTAGAAAGCGTTGTGTAGCAATGTGATGAGTTTTGATTTTGACTCGCTTGAAAGCTCCATGCATCGATTTAGGTATCGCACTGAATGAAAACTATGTGTTGTGTTGTAGAGAGTTTTGATTACGATTCGCTGTTTACAACTTATAAATATACGTTATCAGATAAAGTTTTCAAGGTACGTTTTTAAACAAGGTTGTTTACGGGTCTTGTATTTTTAATGTGCGCCCACGGGGCCCCCCAGGTAAAGTGACAGTGCGTCATATCTTATTTTCATGCGCCAATGGCGCAAGGGCGCGGCCTAAAGTGGACTCTGCACATCGTGTCTCAATGTTAAGCTCTAACTTATACCATCAGACAAAAACCTTCATTTCCTGATGGTTGGTTACTCAACGCTATTTCTAGTCTGCCTGTTTTCAGCGGAACTATTTTGAACTCTTTTCACTGTTACCTAGTGATGACGAGCTCAGCAATGCAGGCAGCGGGACATAAAGATATATAGAGAATTTCACCCAAGTGCCTTCTGATATCAAATATATCAACACAAGTTGATAAAAGTAATATATATAGGCTTGCCGAGGATATTATACTTTTATCAACGAGTGTTGATATATTTGATACCAGAAGACACAAGGGTGAGATTCTATTTATCATCCAAAACCATCTTTTGTCACATTTGTAGCAAAAATGTACATTTTGAACACTGCATATCCCTGAAAGTCGTAAGCCAGTGATGTCATAGTATTGTGACGTCATCATGTTTACGATGTCATAGCATTTTGACATCGGTGTGGTTATGACGTCATAGCATTGTGACGTCAACTTGGATGATGCAAAACGCTTGTGATGTCATGTCCATGTTGATGACAGGGCATTGTTAAAAATCTACTGTCAAAATGATATCTCCTAGGAGATATCGCTTGATCTTCCACAAGCAATATCTCCTGTGGAACACAGTTTTGAATGATAAATTTTCTTATTGCACTCTCATTGGTTAATTCTAATTATCCCCCGCAACAACGAAGTTGCGGGGGGTATTAAAATGGGTACCGTCCGTCCGTCCGTCCGTTACACTTTGTGTCCGGCTCATATCTTTCTAACTAATCAACCATTTCAATTCAAATTTGTTATGGACATGAAGAAACGTGTAATAGTGTGTCATGAGAAACAATTTTCTGAAAATCTACATAAAATATTAGGATTTTGGAGAAAAAGTGGTAAATTTTGTAAGAAATCTGTTACAAGTCCCGTCCGGCTCACAACTTCTAAACTAATCATCACATATTGATAAAATTTGATATGAAGATACATAATCATCTGAAGGTGTGTCATGAAGAACAATTTTGACAATATTTTTATAAAATTTTGCCCTTTTTGGCAAAAAATGAGGACTCTGTTGGAAAACTGTTACAAGTCCTGTCCGGCTCATAACTTCTAAACTAATCATCACATATTGATCAAATTTGATATGGAGATACATAATCATATGAAGGTGTGTCATGGAGAACAATTTAAAAAATATTTTAATAAAATTTTGCCTTTTTTGGCAAAAAATTAGGACTCTGTTGGAAATCTGTTACAATTAAGTCCTGTCTATCTCACAACTAAATTTATCATCACATTATTGATCAAATTTGTTATGGAGATACAAAATCTTATGTTGGTGTGTCATGAAGAACAATTTTGAAAATATGTTTGTTTAAATATATTCAAATTGATCTTGGAGATCCAAATACATAATACATAAAATCATTAGTTTGATTTTAATTTTGTCAGTCGAATTATGCCGAACAGTGAACATAAAGTTGGCATGATTTAGTTTTTTTATTACAACAGTTTCTTTCATATCCTGGAATTTTTTTGTTAATTTGTGCGACAAAAATTAATCGCCAATATGATAAGGAAAACTTATACAAATTGTGCAATTTGCGGGGGATATAGCTCGACCATGTCAGCTGCTTGTTACATTATGAGTAAGCAGAACAAAACCCGGGAACCAGTTTGCTGCTATCGCTGTAAGGGCATCATTAACACAAAGACATTTATAAGCTGATGTAGCAGAATGTATCACAATGATTACTGAAATTAAACAAGGCATAGGTTTTTTTCAGTGGCATCCTGTTTTTGGATGCTTTGTATTGAGTTACTTTCATGTCAGAATTGAATATCACTCAGCATATTTTTGTATAGGGTTGTCAAAGTGTTTTTTCCACTTTGTCCATTGTGTAAATCTTTTCAACTTGGTTTTCTTGACAAATACATTGTACATTGAACTCTGACCTCTAGCTTCACCAATACAAAAATACCCAATACTCTACTGTTTTAACAGAATTTCTTACATAAATATATCATTCTTGTTGCTTGATGTCTGATGGAAATGATTATTTTTACAGAAACAAGAAATGCAAGAAAAACTTAAAGAAAAGAGGAAAAGAGAAAGAGAAAAACAACTTGCAAAGAAACGAAGCCTTGACACTGTTGTAAATGATGCACTGAGGAAACAGAAAGAATTTGAGAAGAAGGTACTCATAGTTAAAATATAATATTACCAAAATATCACCATGGACCATAGTGGTCTATTGGTATTGGTTGTCAAAGCAACATATGAAGTACTTGTTCCAAATAGTTCACACATTTGATAACATAAGCTATAGTATATGACTTTTACATAACAACAATTTGTTAACATACCAATGATTCCAGCATAGATTAAAGTTTGCCTTACTAACAAAAGCATGGTTTCTCCATGGATTATAAGGAAATATGTATCCTAGGTTTCATTGTTTCTTTCAGAAACTTGTTGATGATCCCCAAAAAAAGAAGGGCAAAGCTGTTGAAAATTCTCTGAAAACATTTTATAAGGAATTCAAAAAGGTAAGTACTGACTTGCTGTATACTAGTTTGATAATGCTTTTATTTTTATCTTTTTGATTAAAAATGCATAAACTAAACTCAAGTGCTGCATCTAGGTTGCTAATTTCCTCTTATCTACTAATATTAACCACAATAATGAAAAAAAGTGATTGATCTGTCATCTTAGGTGTTGTCTTTATATGTATCCAGTTAAAATGTCTTTAAAAAGTATATTCATTTAACATTTCATTGTTTCTTGCCAACTAGAAAGTTTAAATGATAAGTAGACCTATAACTTAAGATCATAAGGTGCACCTTGCAGTAACTTCACATCATGCAGTCTTTCTTTGAACCGCTCATGGACTATGAAATAGAGCCTGTAAGCAGTAATTAAAGGTACTATTCTATCAGCTCTGATAACTGCAAGCAGTGTACGCAAAAGTACCTGCCCACTGGTTAATTCAAGATGCCCCGCAGCTGCTGATTGAAATATTTCCCAAGCATTTACTCACTCGCTTCAAGATAGTGCTTGTTTGAGAAGAGGTCTGCAAGCCTGTCTGGTTGGGTGATTTTAGAGATAATTATTGTCCTCATTTTGGAGGTCTTGTCAGTGTTTCAGAAGGTCTTCATGAACTACAAGCCAATCTTGCTTGTGAGGACTTAAAAACATATTTCCAACACTGACTGCAAGCGGTATCATCCGTTTTGTTTCCACAAAACTTGATGAAACTGTCCTTTCACTGTTGTTAAACTACTGAGTGTGTGTTCCAGGTTGTTGACGCTGCTGATGTTGTGCTAGAGGTGTTGGATGCGAGAGATCCACTCGGCAGTCGATGTACCGAGGTGGAACAAGCTGTCCTTAGTAGCAGCACAAGCAAACGGCTCGTCCTCGTACTTAACAAGATCGGTGAGAAGAACATTGAATTTATTTGTTAATCTCCCTGCTTTTATGGGGTTTTATCATGTGATATTTGGCATGTCTGTTAATGAATTTACGTAGAACCTGTACATGTGATAAATGTAGTTGTCGATGATAATACAGTGTTAAATGATGGCTGAGTATTGCCCAAGTGGCGAATACTAACTCACTCCAGTGTTCACTGTAAGGGATAGATGATTTAATTTGATAAAACACAAGTTTTCCTCACTCAAAGTTAGTTCATTCATACAAGATATGGTAGCTGTGAAATTAAATTGTTTATCCTAAGTGAAACATTTTTGTAATTCAATTGTTTATTATTGAAGCAATTTACTTACCATCATTTTCATCATCTTCAGTGAAAAGCATTTGATATATTTAAAACCATATTTTAAATCAAAATATTTGTTTATGGTCATATTGTTACAAAAGATTTATAACCATGAAATATTCACCAGAATTTTGCAACCATATTGAATTTGTCATAAACGTTTGTTTACAGATTTGGTACCCAAAGAAAATGTTCAGATTTGGCTGAAGCACTTACGAAATGAGTTTCCAGCTGTTGCTTTCAAAGCATCCACACAAACACAGAGTGATAATCTGGTAAGTATTTATCACATGGTTTGGAATCAAGATCAAAACATTCTTATTCGAAAGCTTTGTTTAAAGGAAAGGCAATATAGCTTTTAGTCCCAAGAAGTGTGTTTGTTGTATCAAGGTCTGTTGGAAACATTGCTCTAATTGTTTCACATGTCCGCCTGCATGATCATGATCATAGTTCAAATGTGATGTCTGCATAACAAATGATGCTTCAAGATGGCTAGTACTGGTAGATATACCGGTAGATGGTTTATTAACACTTTAAAGTCTCTGGCATTTATGATTGGAAGACATATCCTGAAGAACCACTAGGTGTTCTTGAAATACATAAATTTGTGCAACCTACAACATTGTTTCTCTCAGTAAATTGTCTTGCAAATTTCAATTCAGGCCAGGTCCAAGATGAAACTGTCAGCCGTAACAGACGACCTGCTCAAATCTAGTCACTGTCTCGGAGCAGAGGTTTTGATGAAGTTGCTAGGCAACTACTGTCGGAACCAGGACATCAAAACTACCATCAGAGTTGGCGTAGTTGGTAAGCAGCAAATCTTAAGTCTATTATGAATAGAATGGCAAATGATGTAAAGATTAATCCTCTTGAAAGCGATTTTCATTCCTGATGAACTAATAAACTAGTTAGTTGAGTCGTAAGTGCAGAATATGTTTGACATATCTCCATCCTGTTTCAGGGTACGAACGTTACGCTAACTCTACTAATCTGTACCCTGGGCTCAGAAGCTAGATTCGCTCGCGCGGCCCGACTAGGGATGTAGACAATCAAAATCTTTTTTCGCCACCTTCTCGATAAAATTTCAACGAGAAAATGATTTGTTTGGCTAATATCCCAAGTCGGGCCGTGCGAGCGAATCTAGCTTCTGAGCCCAGGGTACAGATTAGTGGAGTTAGCGTAACATTCGTTCCCTGAGACAGGATGACATATATCAGGCTGTCAGGCCTTGCCTTTTCTACCTTGAGAACTGCTCACATTATAACAGAGGTTTGATCACGATTTTTGACTTAAGCTCTATTTGCCTTGGAGAGAGAAATACAGGTCTAAGAAAACAGGATTATTCTTCGACCAAAATTACGAAAAACGACCAAATATCATGTTCACTTTTTGGTCAGAAACATTTTTCTTTGCATCCAACAGAAAAACTATATGAAAGCACTCCATTGCTCTCTCCATGTATTTCAAGACTTAAATGAATGTTTTCAGGGTTCCCTAACACTGGTAAAAGCAGTATCATCAACAGTTTAAAGCGGTCGAAGGCCTGCAATGTTGGCGCCACACCTGGTGTTACAAAGTAAGGTCATCAACACATTTCAACCCTTGGCTTTTGAAGGGTTTTATGTTCATATTATATCATTGTCGTTCATCCTGTACCCAACAGCACAAGTGGCTACCTACTTTTGATGCAAAGGGTACAAAGTGCCCCAAAATAATGATAGCTTCTATTGTGTAATTACTAATTGCTTTGAGAATGAATCGGAAGGATATTTAACACTATTGAAATAGTGTGCATCAAGATCGAACATGCTTGAGAGAAGTGAGATTAATGATATGCCTTAAATTAGTTCTATGTATGGCGAATATTACACGACGACATGGGCACCCTTTCTTTAATACTCATTCTATCCATGTAGACTTCAGAAAATGACAGCACAGCATAAAGAAGTTGATTATCCGTAAAATACTTATGATTAAAACGCTCGTGCTGAAGCAATAGTTTCAAGGCAAAAGTGGCATGTGCACATATGAAAATTATCTCACCACTTGTGATACACCAACGACAAAAAATATAGTAATGTATGGCATCCTGTATATTCAGAACGATGCAGGAGGTTCAACTAGACAAGCACATCAAGCTGCTGGACAGTCCGGGGGTCGTCATGGCGCAGACAACATCAGACACCGCAACCGTTCTCCGCAATGTTGTCAAGGTAGGCATCATTAGTAGAAATAGTAGCCACAACTCCTGTTTCTGGTAAATAATGTAGCAGGTGTTAAAAGGCCTGTAAGTCAAGGTCCGACAACTTTTTCATCTTCCATCAATAGAAAGTTCATTAGACTTTTAGCAGAAACTACTTTGAAGGCTCGACAGATGGTAACCTTATGTTCAATAGAGGTTTTTTAAGTTTGAAAAAACATGACAAGTGTGAACATAATATATTTTTGCATTCAGATTGAAGCTCTAGATGATCCTATAGAACCTGTAGAAGCCATTCTGAAGAGATGCAGCAAGCAACAGGTTCGTATCTTTTATATCAGAATGATCACAAGTATTGTTCAGTTCTAAATGTTCCTTGATGGAATTCAAAATCTTTTTTCTCCATACCATTATAATCTCATATCCACACCATTGTAATCTCCTTGAACTCTTTTTAAAATAATACCAATGTCTAAATGGTCATACTTTTAATTGTTTCACAAAAGTTACAACTACATAGAGAAGTGATATGTCTTTTCAGAGTCATTCTAATGTTTAACTGGTGAGATCTTCCACTCACAATTATGTATCTGTTCCTGATTGATAACTATAAAACATTGAAAAGTGAAAATCTATGTCCATTTAATAACTACATGGGAAGTTAAACATCATTTTGATAAATATCAAATGTTCAAATTATCAGATGATGCTGCACTACACACTACCAGACTACAAAGACACAATGGAGTTCCTTTCCTTGCTAGCACATCGCCGCGGCAAGCTCAAGAAAGGAGGCGTGCCTGACGTCGACAAGGTGGCCAAAAGTGTGCTGCAAGACTGGACAACGTTAGTGCTATATAAACTTTTAGATAAATTTTGGAAAAAGCTGATTGTCGACATTATATATTATACATTATAAGATAAAAAATGCACATGCAAGATTAGTGGTAAAGAATTCAAGGCAAATAAATCCCCAGGATTTAAAGACGTCAAACTTGGATTTACGTTGCTGATTTAATAGTTTTACTGTTATCCATCAAAACAACCATTGGAAACTTATCGACTTTTAATTTTCTTTTCACAGAAGCTATCAAAATTACTTGACTATCAGACAGACCTCTATGTTAGTCCATGACTTGCTTACATTGAATAGATGTCTTAAACCCATATTGTAGATGAAAAATGATATCATTGGAATTCATTATGTCTCCTCCCAAAGGGTCGGGAGACATACTGGTTTAAGCTGAGTTCCCGTCGGCGTCGGCGTCGGCTTTCCCATTTCGTTTCCGGAGCATATTTCTTAAACTATGTGACCGATCATCACCAAACTTGGTATACTGTCTCTCCATATCATGTAGATGTGCCTTTTGGAGGTTATAGATTTTTAGCTCATCTGGCCTGTAAGGCCCGATGGGCTTATGGCGTCCGTCCGTCCATCCGTCCGTCCGTAAACTTTGTGGAATTTCGACTTCTTCTCCAGAACCATAAGGCCTAGAAAGCTGAAACTTTGTGTACAGACTCCTTGGCTAGTGAGGATTATAAATTGTAGATTTGGTGGCCCTGTGACCCCTAATAAAGGCCACAGGGGCCACACCCTAAAAACCTATTTTCATCTTCTTCTCCAGAAGCATAAGTCCTAGAAAGCTGAAACTTTGTGTACAGACTCCTTGGCTAGTGAGGATTATAAATTGTAACTTTGGTGGCCCTGTGATCCTTAATAAGGGCCACGGGGGCCACGCCCTAAAAACCTATTTTCATCTTCTTCTTCAGAACCATGAGGCCTAGAAAGCTGAAACTTTGTGTACAGACTCCTTGGCTAGTGAGGATTATAAATTGTAGCTTTGGTGGCCCTGTGACCCCTAATAAGGGCTACAGGGGCCACACCCTAAAATCCTATTTTCATCTTCTTCTCGAGAACCATAAGGCCTAGAAACCTGAAACTTTGTGTACAGACTCCTTGGCTAGTGAGGATTATAAATTGTAGCTTTGGTGGCCCTGTGACCCTTAATAAGGGCCACAGGGCCAGCCCTAAAAACCTATTTTCATCTTCTTCTCCAGAAGCATAAGTCCTAGAAAGCTGAAACTTTGTGTACAGACTCATTGGCTAGTGATGAATATAAATTGTAGCTTTGGTGGCCCTGTGGCCCCTAATAAGGGCCACAGATGCCATGCCCTGAAAACCTATTTTCATCTTCTTCTCGAGAACCATGAGGCCTAGAAAGCTGAAACTTTGTGTACAGACTCCTTGACTAGTGAGGATTATAAAATTGTAGCTTTGGTGGCCCTGTGACCCCTAATAAGGGCCACAGGGGCCACACACTAAACTCATATTTTCATCTTCTTCTCCAGAAGCATAAGGTTTAGAAAGCTGAAACTTTGTGTACAGACTCCTTAGCTAGTGAGGATTATGAATTCTAGCTTTGGTGACCCTGTTGCCCCTAATAAAGGCAACAGGAACTTTCTTCAAATCTAATTTTATCTTCTTCTCCTGAAGTATAAGGCCTAGAAAACTGAAACTTGTCGCCTATATATATACTTAATTTTATGATTGGCGACCCTGTGGCCTCTTCAAAGGGGGAATCACATTGGCCATACTCTACAGCATAATTGATGAAGAAGCCTGATGAGCTACAGAGCCAATGGCTCTATTGTTTTTAGCTCACCTTTACAAAGTAAATGTGAGCTTATGTCATGGCGCTTCGTCCGTCGTCCGTCTGTCTGTCCGTCCGTCCGTCCGTCCGTCCGTCCGTCCGTAAACTTTCACGAAAAAGACTACTCCTCCTAAACGAATTGAGATATCATTCTGAAATTGTAGTATATTATACCCATGGTGATTCCCCACAGAAAGGTAGACGTTTCAGTTTTGAGAATCCAAGATGGCCGCCATGACAGCCATATTGAATTTTCAATTAGATTTCATGAAAAAGACTACTCCTTCTAAACGAATACAGATATCATTCTGAAATTGTAGTATGTTATACCCATGTTGATTCCTCACAGAAAGGTAGACATTTCAGTTTTGAGAATCCAAGATGGCCGCCATGACAGCCATATTGAATTTTCAATTAGATTTCATGAAAAAGACTACTCCTTCTAAACGAATACAGATATCATTCTGAAATTGTAGTATGTTATACCTATGGTGATTCCGCACAGAAAGGTAGACGTTAAAGTTTTGAGAATACAATATGGCCGCCATGGCAGCCATATTGAATTTTCAATTAGATTTCATGACAAAGACTATATCTCCTAAACCAATCTAGATATCATTTTTATATTGTAGTATGTTATACCTTTTAGTGATTCCGCACAGAAAGGTAGAAGTTACAGTTTTGAGAATCCAAGATGGCCGCAATAGCAGCCATATTGACTTTTCAGCTGCAGATGACACATCATTATTATTAAATTTTAAGCTTTCATCAAGTGATCACTGGCACCATATAAATTCTCTAATTTGAACTTACTAATCATAATATTATCTTAAATATGGAATATTTAAGATTGTCATGCAAGTTGTTCTATATTTTTAAGTGTTTCTAAAAAAAATTAAGATGAAAGACAAACATAATTGATTAATTTGTTTAAATTCTCTATGGCAACTAGCTGCAAAAACCAAATCACATTAAACATGTTAAATTTTAAACAATGGTATCTCCCTTATATTCCTTTAAATACCATACATAAGGGGTCAACCAGAGTTCAGATATTCCACTATGCTGTCTAATACACATCCCAAGGCAGGCTGCTAGCATCACAGTGTCAGCTGCTAGTCTGTTGCATAATCAACCTGACCCAATTGATATTGTAGAGCATTATGCTATATGGCCATGGCCCATGTGTATGCAATAAAAGTTGTGGACTTGTATTCTCATGACAGTGATATGTTCTTTCTAAGAATAACAACTTACACAAAACTTGTCTACAATAAGCTTTGTGTTTAGCAATCTACATGATAAGTTGATGTGGAATAAATATGCAGATGAAAATCAAAAAGGGTTTAGTAAGAAAAGTAAGGAAATTTGATTTGTCATATCTCTCTGTTGATTTGACAATGCAAAAATGTTTACCATTATAGTACTGTACATGAGTGTTAAATAAATTGATACTTTAATGAAAGACATCTCATGGTCACTTGACATGTAAATATTATGTGAACAAAATAAACGTGTCTTATGCATTGCTGTGTTTATGACTTTCCTCTCAATCAGTCATTCATTTTCCTTGAAACATCTGTACTTTTGGGATTCTCAATATCCCATGCAGCATAACCATCAGTGAAATAATCTTGAAATCATATTAATGATTCACTACAAAACAAATGTAAGTGGCCACCATCCTGTAAGTAATGAATGACATTTAAATGGATACACCTAAACCAATCAAGATATCATAATGAAATTAATACGGATGCCCACATAAAAGTAGCATTTTGAAGATTAAAAAGTACAAGATGGTCACCAATTCAGCCATAGATATACAAAAAAGTTATACAAAAACCTACTGCTTGTTAACTTAACATGATTATATCATTCGTGTATTAATGTTTGTTCAAGCTCTAGTCGTTTCCAAAAGAAGACTAGTATTTTAAAAGATAAAAAAATCATGATGGCAGCCATAATCAATTATATAAAAGATGGTTAAATGTATAATTAAACCATTTTACCACATCATTCATTTTAAGGTGAGCTTCTGTACCCTCGGTACTTTTATTTTATTTAAAATTTTAATTTTTTTAATTTTCATGGCAACAATTTGGACTTAGTCTTTTTCAAGGGTAGTGTTCGTTTCCGGAGCAGATCTCTAAAACTATATAACCGATCATCACCAAACTTGGTATACTGTCTCTCCATATTATGTAGATGTGCCTTTTGGAGGTTATAGATTTCTTAAAATTTAATTATTATTTTTTTCCATGGCAACAATTTGGACTTTTTCAAGGGTTTCAGCATCAAATCATTTAGAATTTTGAATATTTTGTTTGCTACAATTGTGGAGTTGATAGGTTATTTATTCAAGTTGAATTATACAGAGAACATTAATGGTGCTTTATGATAGTATTGTTTAGAGGTTTTGAGCATTTGAGGAAGGGGGAGACATCTGTTTTTACGGGTAAAAACACTTTCTAGTTTTAAAGATATGGTTTGACTGTAATTTATTCCCCCACAGAGGAAAGATCACCTACTATACACATCCTCCAGAGCAGAAATCATTACCAACCCATCTAAGTGCGAAGCTTGTCACAGAGATGGGAAAAGCATTCAGTGTCGAGGAGCTTAAGGAAGATGAGGATAAGATCTTACAGAGTATGTATTGTAACTTTGTCTGAAGAGAATATAGTCAAACAAAACCTTCTGGGCTAATGAAAAAAATTGCTTTTTTTTGTGTGTATATGACATAACAAGTATCACAATTTTATGATTTCTGACTGTTGAATGTATTTTAATGTAATTTATTCTTTAAATTCTGTTTCCTTACTGAGGTAGATGTCCAAATCAAGTAGCCATGTACTGATGGCGTTGTTGGGTCCGATGAATGACATTTTTTAGGAGAGCGATTACACAGTAATACTTCACGGACTGAAATCCTGTAACTGATATATGTCGGTTGTCATTTGTTCATATTACACATTACTCCACTAGGTCTGAAGCCCAAGTCCAGCAGCCATGTACTGATGGAGTCTATGGGTCCGATGAAGGGCATTGTTGAGGAGACAGATCTACCAGGGGAAGAGGAGGATGAGATGGAAGAGGAAGAGGAAAATGATGAAAATGAGGAAATGGAGGAAAGTGACGAGGATGAAGAAGAGGAAGAAGAGGTTGGTTTCATACACTTGGAATTGTTTTTGTTGATTCGTGTGTGATGTATTCAATAATTTCACATCATTGAACTTCTCCTGAGCATGTCTCTGGTTTATTTAGGTGTTGCTGCATTTCTCACCTTTTTCTGGGCCAACTCTTAAGCTAACTGCACCTTGACTTTAAAGTTGAATCAGAATACACCTTGGGGTTGTTGCTTACCTTTTGAGCGCTGTACTCAAACCATTTATGTAGTTGATGTAGTTAGTATTTCAGGTGTTTATATTAAGGAACTACGATGACAGAATATTCTTCTACAATACAACTTCCACCTTTTACTTTTGTATGTCTGATGGTTGATTTTAGATTGAAAGGTTTGTGAGCAGTAAGGTTGTGTAAAAAATGGATGCTCAAGTTAACGTTCAATAGACTTAATGTTTTATTATTCATTAGTGTTTTTACTACCCTTTGCGAAGTGAAGGATGTAAGTGTGTGGCTGCCAAATAACCGGAAGTCATCAGATATGTCAATGTATTGCTGAACCCTTATCTCCATTCTATTCACAGCTGAAGGACGTCAAGGTATCGCTACCAAGTAGCCAGAGTCATCAGAGATGTCAATGTATTGCTGAACCCTTATCTCCATTCTATTCACAGCTAAAGGACGTCAAGGTATCGCTACCAAGTAGCCGGGAGTCATCACATATGTCAATGTATTGCTGAACCCTTATCTCTATTCTATTCACAGCTGAAGGATGTCAAGGTATCGCTACCAAGTAGCCGGGAGTCATCACATATGTCAATGTATTGCTGAACCCTTATCTCTATTCTATTCACAGCTGAAGGATGTCAAGGTATCGCTACCCAGTAGCCGCGAGTCCTCTGTAAAGTCCTCTACTGTGACACTGACTGGACGACAGGCCAAGTCAAAGAAAGCAGAGCGAGCGTCCGACCAACTCAACATTCAACAGCTCAACAAAGAGAGGATGAAGGACTTCAAGAAGATGAAGAAACAGAGGAAGAAGGATGGTACGCCAACATTCTTGGTCCTCATTACTTATTCTTTGTTCTTATTTGCAATCAACAACATCATTCTTATTTTCAACTTTGAAATGCCCTTTTTCTTAGAAGTTTTGTTTCCCTTTGGAGTTGATATTATTAGAGTCCTCGTATTAATTGTCTTGACCGTTTCTTGGGATAACTTCCCTAAGTAAACATCCCTAGACATCATTGTCATGAGGCATTCTAAACAAATTTAAATCGACAGTTCCATACTTGCTAAAACTCCCTATCTAACATTGGCCTTTTTGAGAGGTTGTCCCTATGACCTTTCATGTGCAAGTTGAGTTGATCAACCACATTTGGTGTCATAAAAAAAAGATTCAACTGAGCTAATTATACCCCCGCTACGACGTAGTCGGGGGTATATAGCGCTCCGCGTGTCCGTCCGTCCGTGCGTGCGTCCGTCCGAAATCGTTTCCGGAGCATAACTCAAAAACTGTACCACTTAGAAACTTCAAATTTGGTATGGAAGTAGCCTATATGGAGCTGTGGTGCCTTTTAGGGGTTTCAGCTCAATGGTCCAAATAATTTTTGAAATTTTGACAAAAAACGGTCCGATTTTTGGACTTTGTCTCGTTTCCGGAACATATTTCAAAAACTGTACCACTTAGAAACTTCAAATTTGGTATGGAAGTAGCCTATATGGTGCTGTGGTGCCTTTTAGGGGTTTCAGCTCAATGGTCCAAATAATTTTTGAAATTTTGACCAAAAACGGTCCGATTTTTGGACTTTGTCTCGTTTCCGGAGCATAACTCAAAAACTGTACCACTTAGAAACTTCAAATTTGGTATGGAAGTAGCCTATATGGTGCTGTGGTGCCTTTTAGGGGTTTCAGCTCAATGGTCCAAATAATTTTTGAAATTTTGACCAAAAACGGTCTGATTTTTGGACTTTGTCTCGTTTCAGGAGCATTACTAAAATAATATACCACTTAGAAACTACAAATTTGGTATGGAAGTAGCCTATATGGTGCTGTTGTGCCTTTTAGGGGTTTCAGCTCAATGTTCTGAATAATTTTTGAAATTTTGACCAAAAACGGTCCAATTTTTGTTTTGTTGTTTCCGGAGCATATATAAATACCAAATGACTTGCACACTTCAAATTTGGTATGGAAGTATACAGTCGAACCTCAGATACCCGGACTCCATATATCCGTAAATCTCACCTTACGGACAAAGATTTTTCAAACAATGTGTCTATATTTCTTAAGAAAAATGACCCAGTTAACAGGACGATTCGCTATTGGGACGATTTTCAACTGTAAACAAAACAAGGTTCGACTGTATAGTGCTGTTGTGCCTTTTAGGGGTAATTCCAGGGTTCCCAGAATTTTATTCAAAAACTACATAGCCGCGGATGTTATGAAGTAAAACAGTTTTTAGGTTTGCAAGACCATTGTGTTCAAAGTCATAATCATTCAACGAGTAATTTTCATAAATTTTCAAATTAATGTTACGTGAAGGCGGTCAAACTACAGACGGGGGTATGTGAGCCGTGCTCACTTTTGCCTTGTTCAAAGTGTGATGTCAAGTTGTCAAAAGTATTGTGTCGACTGAAGCATTAGAAAAAGAAATAATGTTTTTACTTATTTATTATTTATTTATTATTTGTATAAAAGGACTGGTTTTTATGATAAAAAAAATTACTTAATAATTATTTTCTGAATAGTTATCTCCCCTTACATGCAGTTTTTGGAAGTATTGACTTTCAGCTTGCTCTCAAAGAAATTATTCACAACGCTAGTCAATATTTTAATTACTACTGGAAACTACACTAAACCATTCATAATAAACTATTATCAGTAACTTAATTTCAGTTGTCTGAATGTAAAGATGGTAGCCTCCAGCAAAACAGTACATTTTTATAAACTGGCCAAGAGGCTGAATTCAAAGTTCAGCAGGATGCCCGTCATATGGCTCAATGAAAGATAACAGTTTGGCCTAATTAACATAATTGTGATTAAAACATATTTTGAAAGTCCACTAGTCTCCTCAAGCAAGTATAACCCTACATATCTAATTTGTTGCAGGTAAAGTAGCCAGCAAGCTGTCCGATGCGTTGTCGTCAGCGTTCACATCCCTTGGCAACAATGAGGACGAAGATGGAGATTATAATTTTGAAACAGATTTCCGCTGAGTTGTTTTGTTATTGTACAAATGTACAGCTTGTTAGGGGGTATGTATTGTGAATAAAATGTCTTAAGTATTTCTCAATTGTCTGTTTTGTATATGTGCACAAAATGTTCATCCTAGCTAAAAAGTTGCAGATTTATAACCAAGACATCCTCTGACTTTTTAAATGAAGAACTTTGATTGATCAATGTTTCTTGTGGGTAAACTTTTTTTGGGTAAACTTTGATTTCAAGGTTAAGAGGGTATATCAGAAATTCTTTTTCAAGTATTCAAAGTGTAAGTGAAGGGTAAGGATGGATATCGTTCCTCATTCTGTATTGCAAAATATTGCGATACAGAAAAGTGTATTAATATATATTGGTACTACTTTAATTAAAAAATGTCCCTGCTATCTTGTCATAATATTAGCGTTAAAAACAATCATCATTGCTCAACAATGAGCCATTTTGGAAAGGGATATTTTATTCAATCACTGTCTATGATCTGTATACATATTTGAGCTATTTTCACAACACATCTTCACACTTTGTAAAGACCTTTCCATCAATCAAGTTTTATTTGTGTTTTTTTTGGCAATTTTTGATTGGGGAAAAAGCTTGTTTTAAAACATTCAATATATTGGATATTTTCAGAAGTGTGTACTGATTCGTATCACGTTGTTCATGTATTGCACAATACTGATGTATCATTAATACCAAGCATCTAAAGTGAAGGGCACAGATAATTTTCTTGAATGTGTCTATAATTAAAATTTAAAAATATGATGAAATTACTGTATCATTGTCGTTAAATATAAAAAAAATCATCTCTCTCCATAGAATACTGTACAGGGCATGTATACTCACTGTGTATAACCGTACACCGGAACTAGCGAGGTGTAGGGCGGAGAAATGTTGCTAGCGAGGAGCGTGATCGCAAACGGGATCACTTAAAAAGCAATCATCGTCGTTTCATCAACTTTCACTATGTTGTTATCATGTCAATAGCTTTCCGAGACATAACTATTTAATGTCATATCCTGTTCAAAGTCAGAGATAGCAAATATGTTACTAACAACAGCAATACTCACAACTGTCATTGTTACTGTCCCTTGGATACAGAATGATAAGCACATACATTTTACTAAGTATGTGTGCTAAAATTACCACATGATGTTGATTATTTGGAAGTTATAATGTAAAATATTACCTAACTTTCGATTTCGGCTCCTCGCTAGCAACATTTATCCGCCGTACACCGCGCTAGTTCCGGTGTACGGTTATACACAGTGATACTGGTAGAGCAGGCCAATGTTTGATTCCAGTGTGTTTAAAGAAAGATGTTGCTTCCTGGCTAAACACTCGGCATCAAAAGGATAGAGCATTGATTTATCTTAAGTGCACTCTTCGTAATCAGCCATAGACAATCAATAAATTTCCCCTTGTCACAAGAACATTACAGATTTATTTTATCTTTGTGGAGGCATCAAACATTTGTAACCTTGGCTTTATACTTTGCGTTCTCTTCCACATTATCAGGAAATTGAGAGAATCACGCTTATGATATTGATAATCTTGCTAAAATCATTTACAGAAAATTAATTTACAGGTACAAATGCAAAAAACAAGTCAAAAAGTCTAAGGTCGGCCCACATTACCATTTAGGCGATGCAAACACTTTTGCTGGTCCTTGTTTTTAGCTTGAAATGGCGCTTTCTCAGAAGACAGTTCATTGTACTCATGTTTGAATAGGGCACTTGCTTTATACTGTTGTCATCAAGATAAACCGTATCTGTATTAAACTCAACTTAATCAAATGTTACAGTAAGAACAAATCAGAATATTAGAAAAAGTTTTATTATGTATCATTAAACAACTTTTATGTACATGATTTGCATCATACATAACAACCATTGACAATGAACCCACAGTTTCATTCAGGACAATATATGATCCACAAATATATGAAACATACAAACTGGTTTATAACCAGACAACAATAATTTAAAAATAAATGAGGCCCAAGTTGATAATTTGGACATTTACCAGTTCATGGAATGATAATGGAAAGCTTTAAAACATGAAAGCAACAAATAATGTTCACATTAAGAATACTATTTAATAAGCTTCCCTATGCGACGGTAAGTATATCCCCCAATTGTTGTGTAAATAGCTTGTGCAAGCTAGTGATTCTAAATATTTGCCATTTTAGTAGCTTTTGACTGCTAGTAAATTCAAGAATAAATGATGATTCTGTTATAAATTTTGGTATATAAATCTATAAAATAAACAAGATGTGTTTGTGAAACACGGATGCATCCTGCTCGCTGTGTCAAGGTCAAGGTCACAAGGTCAAATGTCATGGTGTCATCTGAAAGGTCTCATCACAAGGGATCCATATGTCAAGTATCAAGGACCTAGCTCTGACCAATCAAAAGTTACGACCAAGGTTAAAGTTTTTGTGGACAAACGGACAGGTGAAAAACAATATACCCCCGGAATCTCCGATTCGGGGGCATAAAAAAGGAAAGGCATAGCATTTATTGACAGGGATGGAGAAAAGATCCATAAAGATGTATACTCTACGGGATTTGGGGGCTGGCTTGGAAGTCATTATCAGGTAGCTAAGTCTAACTTCTTGAAAAGAAGAGTCCCTGGCATATTGCCTGAACGACCTAGTGATGTTTGAATAATGCAATTTACTCATGTCTTTAGTTGGAATTAAAAAGAGCTCAAAATTTATGACATTGTGATTGCCTTTTGGTAGTTCGATTAGTGTATGGGATAAGAGGTACCGGTAAGCTTTTTAGATTTTTTTTTAATTTCTCATTTTTATGTCCCGATTCCTTGAAATAAGGAATTCAACAAATGACACTTCAAATGACCTTACTATAAAGATGAGCAAACATAGCAATTGCAACTGATGTGATTGCACAACTTTAGGACTGGATTGACACTTCATCATTGTTTACTTTCATTTTGGCAAAAAAGTAGATAAAAGAATAATTTTGGCCTACAATCAGCATGGTGTATTGTGAATTATCATTTGAATACCAAATGATAGTCAAATTACAAATTATTCATAAAAAAACTTTGTCTATATATATAAAAATAGCAAGGTCCTACAATTAACTACAGGAAAAATTTTACCTCTTCATTTCAAAATAATTTACAGATAACGGATAGATAGTGATCCTTCAATGTCCATCTGTTTTTCTTGTTTTTTAGAACTTATCTTAATAGTAAGGCTATTCAAATAAATCAACCAACATAATTCATTCATAAATTTTGCGTTTACACATTTTGAAACTTGTCTCCACTAAACCAAAATCCAATAATCATAGAGTTAAAGTTGCAATTGCACAAAACAATAAATTGACCTTAAGTCACTAAGTAGCCTCAGTGCAATGTTAAAAGATGACACCATTTTAATCTTAGGGTTAAGTTTGTTTGTGCAACTGCCCTTAAGTCTCAAAGGAAATGAAATTATGAAAAAGTTATTTCGTTATGACCTTAAAAAACCCATAGCAATTGGTTGGTATTGACTAATTCTCAGTTAGTTGTGATATTTGGCTTTGTCAAAAAGTATATTCTTTAAAAGATCCTCTTGATAATTTTACATACTGCTTAGTAATAACCTTATCTGTATGTCATTGTTTCCTAATTTTAGAATAACCCGACTTTAATTTAAAATATGACAAACGACCCTTTACATGTGTGGTTGAACCAATTATTTTACGAATAAGCCTTCCAAGTTGCATAGCAATCAAGTGAAACCTCTCATATTTTAGAAAAATAAAGATTAAGGAGAAAATCCCTCTCATAAACTTTTGATTTTATACCCTGCTAAAAATATATCTCCGAATAGTCAATCCTCTATCAATAACTTGTTAAGACAGCAAGGACCCTCAAATCTTGCTCAGAGAACATATTTGATCTCAATGCCTATGTTAAAAATCTCAACCTTGAGTTAGTCCATCAATAAGCATAAAATAGTCCATCCATTGAAGAATATGTAATATCTTATTGACCATGAACACAATGAACCCTGCTCTGCCCACAGTAACCCTCAATGAAAGCAGATTGCCATCAGATAATACAGTCAGGATGAGACTTCACATGATGATCTGTGGGTCAGGAACAGACTCTGATATCGACTTGTGTGGGAGGATTCGGCCTCCGTTCACGTACAGTTCATCCTTCACAATCACGTCTTCACCGAGCACACATACATTCTCCATTCGCACCTGAAAGGAGAATATAAAAGCGGTTAAATATACTTTCTATGTCTCATATGTAAAAAAACTTTACTTTTAAGAGGCATGTTGGAGCAATTTGGGTGAAAATTTGAGACTTCTTGTCACCTGAAGGGAAAGAAGTAGCCAAGAAACTTTAGAAATCAATAATAAGTGGTGATCATATCTTTATATGGCATAAGACATGAGGACAAAGAATTGAAATTCCTCATAAGCTTTGTTCAAATAAACAGAGCAAAGGAAAAAAAATGCCAGTTGATCATCAACCTCATGAATTGCCACCAAGCAACTAATTGTAAATTTCATGTCAATTTAGGAAACCTGTGAAAAAATCTTTTACTCAATTGCAATTGCCTTGAGAAAACGAACACTTTTAAATCATCACACTTATTACAACTATCATTCTAAACAAATTTATCAATTTTATCAAGTTCAAAATGTCAACAGACAGATCTCCACTTACCCAGTTGCCTACTGTACACCTCCAGCCGATGATACAGGACTCGAGCCACGAGTGAGATTTGATTGTAGCACCTTTGAGCACTGTGCAGCGTTTTATACACACACCATCTTCTATCACAACATCAGGGCCCACCGTAACATTTGGGCCTATTCTACAGTTGTTTCCAATTTTGGCACTTGGATCCTGAGGAAGATAATTTTATGAAGAATGTCAGTTAATGAAGTATTACAAGCCAAGAATGATGTCATTTAAACAGAATAAGAGTCAATTTAAATTTACGAAAGATAAATTTCTCCCATAACTTCCAATCAGGATGTTCATGGAGCAAATTCAGTTATTGCTGTAATGTATCAGCGTCATTGGAAGACTAGATTTGCTAAGTCTGAAGGGAAAAATCTTGGGCTTATGTTTATTTATCGTGTTATCTACAACTATCTTGAACACTAGAACCAAGTGTTATCCTGACAACTAGATGTCCTTAACAGTTTGTTTTTACCTCAAATCTGAATTTTCATTTGTAATCAACAGGAAGGTCAATGGAATAAGCTCTTTGATATGATGGTTTCCTAGAAACATTAAGTGAAATCACAAATATAATACTTACTATAAGAACATTTCCTACAACAGAAGGTCCTTGATGTAGCTTCTCCGGCTGTTTGTGTTTCAGAGAGTTCAGATATAAACACATCCCTGTCAGGAAATCTTTTGGTTGACCAACATCCATCCAGAAACCTGGCAAAAAGATAATCAACTTTAGAAATATGTTGATAAAACCTTCTTACTAAATATTGACTGCTTCTTGATTTGAAGATAAACAAAGCCTAAAGGTTTCTATTAGATTAGTCCAACATGCTAGAAGTCTTTCTTCATCATGTGCGCAGTCATTTCACATAAATCAAGGTGAGGAGATGTGGGGTTTATCGCCACTTTCAAGAGTATTTCACTTATATCGCGGCTGCTAGTATCATTGCAGGGAGAAAGCCCGCAACACAATTGTGGTTATACATTGCGGATGTCGGTTGGAACTAGCGAACCATGGGTGGTACTACGCAGCATTGCACCCCAACCTGACTGCATGTAGAACAGTTCTCTAGTGAAGACAAAGTTGCCGAGCCCGTGGAGGGATTTGAACTGAAGCCGAACGCGCTAACCACTGTGCTATCCGGCCCCCAACATAAATCAAACTTTGGAATCTCTAGAATACTTTAAGATCATTTCCAAAATTAACAATACAATCATTTCATATTTGAGATTGTTGAAACTATTTATGCTTTATCTGAAACTGTTATCTAATAACCAGTCCCAAAATTTGGTGAAGTGAATGAATGTAGTTCAGAATTAAATTGATAAAGTATTCAGTATTTAACAGTAGCTGCTTCTTTGATTTACAAGCATGATTTTTCACAGGGTCAAAACCACTTGATAAAATCCAATCATATTAAATAAATCTAAAATGAACTAATCTTCGTGCAATAAAACTTATAAATACTAACCTTGCAGTTCCATTGCATATAGATTGTTGTCTTGTGCCATGAACGGGAAAACTTCCTTCTCTATTGAGGTAGGCCGAAGCTTAAAGACACAAATAATTCAGTTGAATATTAAAATAGAATTACAGCAAACATATATGACAGGATCTTAAACATTCTTAAAATTTGTAAATTGCTTCTGTAGTTTCAACAGAGCAACAACTCAAAGCAACCATTCTTACATTATATGATAATCTCAGTGTCACAAAATCTATATTCAGAGTCAGCTTCACATGTTAAACTGTTGACATGATCAAAAGTCTAAAATTCCGAACAAAAGTACACCTCAGTTTCAGTCTCAAATTCATATCAAGGTATGAAGGTTAAATCTTTTTTAAACTCACCTGTATCCGTTTTAGCATGGATGGACTGAATATGTACATTCCCGCATTGATTTTGTTCGATACATATTCTTGTGGTTTCTCTACAAAGCGATTGATTCTGCCGTTTTCTGCATCATACACCACAACACCATATTTAGATGGTTCATCTACCTTTGTTACCTGAAATAATACAATTATCTTACAAGTTTGCAGTTTGATGTACGTGATACTTACATTTTACCATAAAAGCCTTTAAGGGCATTAAGGAGATAAAAACAGGGACATGTTATACTATTTTGATATGGAGTATATTTTTAATTGAAATAGAACTTGCAACCTTGAAGGAAGGGGACATTAAACAACAGACAAGACAGTACAAGTTTTCTTTGTATACCTTCATCTGATGAATTATATTTTTAAATTTTTATTTTATCAAGAATATATCAAACAGGGTTATTGAACATTCCAATATTCCTTATTTTCAAACTTTAAATGATTTCAATATTATTTTAACAATTTTACCCTCTTATTGCAAAAAGAAAAACCCTTACAATTCTTCCATCTTACTGCATAAAAACCCTACAATTCTTCCCTTTTACTCTTTCTACTCATGTCCATTCATAAAGGATAAAAAGGGACATTGAAAAACAAACAAGACAGTAAGACATTTCTTAGTACACTTTTATATAAAGAATTATACAGGTACTTTTTTCACCACAAACATATGAAAAGGGAACATTAACAGTAGAAGCGTTCCTTGATTACAAAAAATTCTATTTCTAATTTTTCATCATACTTACAACAATTGTTCCTTCTTTCCCATGGTTCTTGTGATAGAGAAGCATATCTTTGAAGGGGAAGTCACAGATAATATCACTGTTCAGCACAAAGAATGGGTCGTCATCTTGTGTAAGCAAATCTCTAGCTAATGCGAGAGGCCCGGCTGTAACAAAATTGGAAAGTTGTCACTAAAATTTGAAACAAAATTTGGTCTCTTAAAGAAATTTATTCAAATGAAAAATTTAACATGATCTGATGAGACTAGAATTTTCCTCCAAAATTCACATTCAATATCTTCAACACCTTTTAAATGTTCCTTAATAATATGCATGATTGTGGTTGTTCTATTTATTCTTTGTAACTATGTTGTTTGTTTTTATTGTACACCAGCTCTGTAATGATACAACATGAATTCCCTTCGGGGTAATAAAGTATTATTATTATTATATTATTAAAACTTTTTAGTGATAATAAAAATCATCTAGAATTTATCTCATCATCATAACCAGAGAATTTGTTTTATCCCATTACTTGAATATTATATTACAATTAGAACAATAATGAATTGAAACATACCTGTACCAAGTGGTTCTTCTTCTAGTGAAATTGTAATCTTAATTCCCAGCTAAAACAGAAATAATGATATTTTGATATTGAAGAAAAATATGTTCAAACTTTGGTTAACATTATTTTCTAGATTATTTAACGGGACTTGAATTCTTGCAGGGATAAATTCCCCATGACCATTTTGCATTTTGGCATAATCTACTGAATGAATTAATTCAATTAAAAACAGGGAAGACTATGTTAACACATTAATTTGCACAAATGCCAAGGAAATGTGCAAATTTTGAATTTTTATCAGTGTTGTTTCTAAGTGATGATAAGCCCCTTAAATAATGGTTAGAAGTATCCTACATATAATAATTTAAAAGGACACAAAGCAAAAAGGGTGGAAAAATTTTCCCTCTAGGAACAACACTGAATTATTAATCATATTGTCAAGAAATGTTCATGATTTTGTTAAGTTACGTAAACGGTGGTAATTTTGTAATTCAGTAACTGTGAAATGCAATAATCTCTCACCTGTTGTTCGAGACACTTCAATTCCTTCTCCATCTGCTCTGCCCTGTAACTGACAGCGAGGATGATGTGTTTGACACCCGCCTGAAATACACCCAACATTGATTAGCCTCTCAACTCAGGACAATCATTGATTTATGAGGTAAAGCACCGAGAACACCTGCTCAAGGTGTGTAACTGACACTTGTATTGTCATATATATATATATATTTCACTTATATTGTTATTGAAATAATATAATGCTCACACACATAAAGGGTAATTACCGTAATATCTCCATTAATTCAACATCTCCAATAATTCTACCTCACAATAAAATCCTTCAAGCATAGACAATTTATGAAAATCTCTTGAAAATTTGAGGGCAAATTAATAGAGAAATTATGGTATACTTTCAGAATGGAGAATATAATCATTAAAAGGAATGCTAACAAAAAAGATAAAGGTTGAATAAACATCTATTCTTTAGTTAAATTATATTTTTTGCCATACAAAAAATACAGACCCAAATTAAAATTTTCATTCAACACTTTGATTCAATGATCACTTCAGCATGTTCAGAACAAATATTGAAAGAACTATTGCAAGAGATAATAAATAGATACTGATTTCAATAATTGCGACTTAAATTCGTAACCAATGACTTCATTACTTACCTCAACAAGAGCTTCAACTTGATGTAACAACATTGGCTTATTACCAAACTCCACCAGAGGTTTAGCTTTGCTCAGTGTCAGGGGTCGCAATCGGGTTCCATACCCACCAACCAAAATCAGAGCCTTCATGTTTCCCAGTCCTGGAACACAAGTTAAGTTCTTTTAATGTCAAATTTATTGAAAAACATTGCAAAATTAAGGCTTGATAAATTTTCAAGGATAAGTACATAAATATGGTAATAAAAAGTTGACATGTTTGAAGAAAAAGATTATTTTCATCAAAATTCAGAAAAAAAATTTGCTGTTTTCATTATTCTGGGATTGAAAGAACACATGGTATTTTTTACTCATAATTCAGATCGATCTAAAATCTTAAAATAGAATTAAACATAGATTTTAGAAAACAAATCTTGAAATTAGAGGAAAAATCACGCATGTGTTGGCAAAACTGCTTATGAAAAATTGTTGTCAGATTTATCTTACAATACTTCAAATATATAAACTAAGAGAACTATCTTTTGTTGTGCCTTTTTCATATTCTATACACACTTACAGATTTAGTCCACAGCTTAAAGATTGACAGATTCTTTGATAATTACACACAAAAATGTTAATATTGTGAACAGTTATGCATAATTCATTTTCTAGCAAACACACATAAATCAAATCGAGTTAACATCTACAATTGAATAAAGACATGGTATGATTTGATGAGGGCTTAAGCAGGGGTCACAATTAGTCTTATTTTACTAGCCATCTAAGCTACCGGTAGTTCCTTTCTCTCACACTACCAGTTATAACATTCTTCTAGTGAAATCATAATTTTTACTAGCCATAGGCTACCAAACTAGCTTTAGCCTTGGCTAACAAATTATCTAAATAGAATTTGTTTAAAGTAATTATGATGAAAATGTAATTGTTTTGAAACTGAAGTACAAAGTTGTGCAACAACAAGGTTATTGAGGACCATTCTTTCTGACTTCAATTCACATACCCGGTAATTGATATCAATTATTTACATACACTCAAATATCTTTAGTTTACAGGGCTGCTGTTTTTTCTTATTCCATATGAAAATAAAACAGGTGATGCATAAGAAAAAATAAATGTTTAACATGAACAGCATGAGCATATTCTTAGAATGAGTTAGTATAAGCCTAACTATGTAAAAACTACACTTTATAAACATTACAATCAAGTACTTCAAAATACAACTTAAGAATGACAAATTTTACCTTACTCACAACATAAGAATGTAACATTGTTCTATTCAGAAAAAGAATAATTAAACTGAGGAACTATAATGTGTTAACATAACAACTCATAACAAAATATTCTTTACACATCAAACTTTACATTATACATTAGTTCACGATGTTCAACTATAACATAATAAAACCAACATATTTTCACCCCACAAGTAAACATTGTAAATATCTCAAGAAATACCTTTCTTCATCTAAGGAACTCTAAAGTATATTGCATTAACATAACTCATAACAAAATAATCTTTACACATCAAACTTTACATTACATAAGTTCACAAAGTTAAACTATAACATAATAAAACCAACAATAATGAACATGTTTTCACCCCATCAGTAAACATTGCAAAGAAATATCTAAAGAAAAACCTTTCTTCATCTAAGGAACTATAATGCATTAACATAACAACTCATAAAAAAAATAATCTTTACATATCAAACTTTACATTACTTTATTTCACAAAGTTAAACTATAACATAATAAAACCAACATATTTTCACCCCACCAGTAAACTTTGTTAAGAAATATCCAAAGAAATACATTTACCTTTCTTCATGTTGCCTGTCCAGTTATGAGAACTAGAATAGCTTTCAAATATTTATATCTCTATCAGGCCACAACCCCAAACTACTGGATCAATGAATAAGCTACAGCTATATATAAAGCTATTGTTCATTGGTTAAGGTCATGTGAGGTTGCATGACGACCCCTCGATCATAATAATTCAAAACATGAGATTATATCCTTTAGTACAGTACGATTCAAACAGTACAATATTGTTACTAGGTAAGTTGTAGACCTAGCATAGAGGCTTGTCAACTAGGTAATATGCTGACTGAAAAACAATGGACTTAATTACTCACATTTCTAATTACTTTGCCATTAATGACTCCATTGTGGGCTAATTGATGTGTTTAATTATTAATCTCATTAGTGTTTTCGATATACTACTGTGTGCCTGTTTTCTAAATCATGACTGTTGTGGAGATTTATTAACATTAGTCAACACTCAACAGAGATGACTTATTCTACTGATCCTACTTATATTAGTAGAGGATTCAGAGTTTAAAACAAGTAGTACCGGTTGTTCGGATATCCATGGCTAGAATAAAAGATCCAGAAGATTGAGAAACATAAAAAAACAGAAATGTAAATGACCAGTGACAATGTGATCATGTTGGTGTATTTGGATCGCGGAAATTTCTAGGCATAAAGTTGCATTTTCCTAAATTGTTAATAATTTGATTTCCACCAGATTTGATTTGCAATGAAAAGTACCATATGCATACTCCATTTCTTTACTACAGATTAGGATGTTGACCCTTTTACTAATTTAAAGCATAATGATCTAAGTATAGAATGTGACCCACAAAAATACATTTCAAAGGATATTTGTTTCTTCAAAGTTAAGTTAAGATCATCAAACAAACCAGAAGACTTAGCATAGCAGAAGTTTTTATCACAGAAATTGACAATATAAAATAAAAGTACCGAGGGTATAGAAGCTCACCTTAAAATGAATGATGTGGTAATATGGTTTAATTTTGTAACCATCTTTTATATGATAATTGATTATGGCTGCCATCATGCTTTTAGGAGAGTGTAGCAATTTGTGTATTTGGAGAAGCATAGTGTGCTGAGCATGTAAACCTGAACTCTGGCTAAGCCCTTATGTGTGGTATTTAGAGACTTGACGGGAGAAAACATGCATTGTTGTGAAAAATATATATAATTTTCTCAAAACATAGTTAGCTTATATATCCTAAATTGATTTTTAGATTTTTAGATATAGAAATGGTACAAATATGAGTAAAACACAGGAACTGGAACCTGATGCAAAATAACTCTTTCCACATCAACTTATCATGTAGATTGCTAAACACAAAACAAGTGACAAGTTTTGTGTAAGTTGTTATTCTTAGAAAGAACATATCACTGTCTTGAGAATACAAGTCTAATTTCCATAACTCTTATTGCATACACATGGATTATAGCGTAATGCTCTACCATATCAATTGGGTCGGGTTGATTATGCAACAGACTAGCAGCTGACACTGTGATGCTAGCAGCCTGTATTGGGATGTGTATTAGAGTAGCATAGTGGACTCAACAGAAAAAAGATCTGAACTCTGGTTGACCCCTTATGTGTGGTATTTAAAGGAGTATAAGGGAGATACCATTGTTTAAAATTTAACATGTTTAATGTGATTGGGTTTTTGCAGCTAGTTGCCATAAAGATCTTAAACAAATTAATAAATTATGTTTGTCTTTCATCTTAATTTCTTTTAGAAACACTGAAAAATATAGAACAAGTTGCATGACAATCTTAAATATTCCATATTCAAGATAATATTATGATTAGTAAGTTCAAATTAGAGAATTTATTTGGTGCGAGTGATCACTTGATGATAGCTTAACATTTAATAATAATGATGTGTCATCTGCAGCTGAAAATTCAATATGGCTGCCATGGCGGCCATCTTGGATTCTGAAAACTGAAAGGTCTACCTTTTTGTGAGGAATCACCATGGGTATAACATACTCCAATTTCAGAATGATATCTGGATTCGTTTAGGAGGAGTAGTCTTTTTTGTGAAATCTAACTGAAAATTCAATATGGCTGCCATGGCGGCCATCTTGGATTCTCAAACTTGAAACTTCTACCTTTCTGTGAGGAATCACCATGGGTATAACATACTCCAATTTCAGAATGATATCTGGGTTCGTTTAGGAGGAGTAGTCTTTTTGGTGAAATCTAATTGAAAATTCAATATGGCTGCCATGGCGGTCATCTTGGATTCTCAAAACTGAAATGTCTACCTTTCTGTGAGGAATCACCATGGGTATGACATACTACAATTTCAGAATGATATCTGGATTCGTTTAGGAGTAGTCTTTTTGGTGAAATCTAATTCAAAATTCAATATGGCTGCCATGGCGGCCATCTTGGATTCTCAAAACTGACACGTCTACCTTTCTGTGAGGAATCACCATGGGTATAACATACTACAATTTCAGAATGATATCTGCATTTGTTTAGGAGGAGTAGTCTTTTTCCTGAAAGTTTACGGACAGACAGACGGACGGACAGACGGACGACGGACGAAGCGCCACAACATAAGCTCACATTTACTTTGTAAAGGTGAGCTAAAAATTAATTTTGTGCTTTTTTTCAGCTGGGAAATTTCTGATCTTAGAAATTCACACAAATTTAAAACATGGAAATTTGTAAAATATTCAAATAATTCTCAAAATTGTTTGTAATTTGGCAACATATCCCTCCTTATAGGACACAAGATGTGCCAATTTTAAAACAATCAGATCAATTGTTTTTCTAAAATCTTAAACCTATAAAGCATGGAACAATGTCAAAAATTAAAAAAGAGTCATCAGAAGATGACATATCCTAATGGTCCCTATTAAAGTCATGTTTCCATGGAAACAATAAAAAATAGAAAGAGTTTTTACACGTAAAAACAGATGTCTCCCCCTTCCTCAAATGCTCCAAACCTCTAAACAATACTATCATAAAGCACCATTAATGTTCTCTGTATAATTCAACTTCAATAAATAACCTATCAACTCCACAATTGTAGCAAACTAGAAATATGTGCATGTGATGCACTGTGATGTCCCCCGCTAACATTTAATCCGAAAGTGACCCTACCCCCATTATGGAAAATGGTCCTCTCCCTCCATATGTTCTAAGTTCAAACTGTTGTCATGGAAACCAGGAATATGACATAATTCAGAATGACCAAAATAGCAAAAGGCACCACTCCAACACTAGATCTGGCCCGGAAACAGTCCCTACCCCAATATGCACTTAGTACAAACTGTTTCCATGGAAACCAGAGAAAAATAAAAAATAGAGCCATTGGCTCTGTAGCTCATCAGGCATCATATCAAGTTTGCTTTATACAGGCCAGATGAGCTAAAAATGAAACTGATCTTACCTATTGCAAGAAAACCTATAAACAAATTACAAAACAAATGTAACAATTTCGGAATAAATTTCCTTACCCAAATGATTTATTATTATTCAACACTTTCTAGATCGCCAATATCAGACAGTGAAAGAAATCCACACTAAAATATCCAAGGAGAAATAAAGACTCTCATCTAATGGAGAAAAATAGGTTTTTAAGATTGTGACCCCTGTGACCCTATTTGGGGTCATGGGGTAACGAAACCTACAGTTTAAAATCCCAATTGGCCAAGGAGTCTACATGCAGTCTTTCAGCTCAATAGACCTTTAGGAGCTAAAGATGATGATGAAAATAGTTTTTTAAGGTTGTGACCCCTGTGACCCTATTTGGGGTCACAGGGTCAACAAAGTTTCAAATTAGAATCCCCATTGACCAAGGAGTCTGCACACATCAATATTAACTATCTACTCCTTTTGGAACTGGAGAAGAAGATGAGAATTGGTTTTTAAGGTTGTGACCCCTGTGACCCTATTTGTGGTCATGGGGTCACGAAATCTACAATTAAGAATCCCCATTGGCCAAGGAGTCTGCACATATCATTTTCAACTCTCTAGTCCTTTTAGAACTGGAGAAGAAGATGAAAATAGGTTTTTAAGGTTGTGACCCCTGTGACCCTATTTGGGGTCATAGGGTCACGAAATCTACAATTTAGAATCCCCATTGGCCAAGGAGTCTGCACATATAATTTTTAACTCTCTAGTCCTTTTAGAACTGGAGAAGAAGATGAAAATAGGTTTTTAAGGTTGTGACCCCTGTGACCCTATTTGGGGTCACAGGGTCACTAAAGTTACAAATTAGAATCCCCATTGTCCAAGGAGTCTGCACATATCCTTTTTAACTATCTACTCCTTTTGGAACTGGAGAAGAAGATGAGAATTGGTTTTTAAGGTTGTGACCCCTGTGACCCTATTTGGGGTCATGGGGTCACAAAATCTACAATTTAGAATCCCCATAGGCCAAGGAGTCTGCACATATTACTTTCAACTCTCTAGTCCTTTTAGAACTGGAGAAGAAGATGAAAATAGGTTTTTAAGGTTGTGACCCCTGTGACCCTATTTGGGGTCACAGGGTCACCAAAGTTACAAGTTAGAATCCCCTTTGTCCAAGGAGTCTGCACATGTCATTTTTAACTCTCTATTCCTTTTGGAACTGGAGAAGAAGATGAAGATAGGTTTTTAAGGTTGTGACCCCTGTGACCCTATTTGGGGTCACAGGGTCACCAAAGTTACAAATTAGAATCCCCATTGTCCAAGGAGTCTGCACATATCATTTTTAACTCTCTACTCCTTTTGGAACTGGAGAAGAAGATGAAAATAGGTTTTTAAGGTTGTGACCCCTGTGACCCTATTTGGGGTCACAGGGTCACCAAAGTTACAAATTAGAATCCCCATTGGCCAAGGAGTCTGCACATATCATTTTTAACTCTCTAGTCCTTCTGGAACTGGAGAAGAAGATGAAAATAGGTTTTTAAAGTTGTGACCCCTGTGACCCTATTTGGGGTCACAGGGTCACCAAAGTTACAAATTAGAATCTCCACATGCTAAGGTACCTGTACACAAAATTTCAGCTCTCTAATGTATATGGTTCATGAGGAGAAGTCGAAAGTGTCAAAAGTTTACGGACGGACGACGGACGGACGACGGACGACGGACGACGGACGGACGGACGCCGGACGACGGGCCATGCCATAAGCCCATCTGGACTTTCAGTCCTGATGAGCTAAAAATTCAGAATAACCAAAATAGCAAAAGGCACCACTCCATTACTAGATCTAACCACATACCAAGTTTCGTTAAAAAATATTGAAAGGTTTTGGAGATATGGTTCGGAAACGAAAGCATCCCCAAATATGCACTAAGTTCAAATTGTTTCCATGGAAACCAAAAAAAAAAATAATTCAGGATAACCAAAATAGCAAAAGGCACCACTCCAGTAATAGATCTAACCACATACCAAGTTTTGTTAAAAAATATTGAACAGTTTTGGAGATATGGTCCAGAAACGAAAGCGTTACAGAATTACAGAATTACAGAACCAAGTAACCACGGAATTACGGACGGAACTGAAAACATTATGTCTCCCGCAAAGCTTTGCGGGGGACATAATAAAATATTCAAAATTCTAAATGATTAGATTTTGAAACACTAATGAACACTACCCTTGAAAAAGACTAAGTCCAAATTGTTGCCATGGAAATAAAAAAATATAATGAAATTTTAAGAAATCTATAACGTACAAAAGGCACATCTACATGATATGGAGAGACAGTATACCAAGTTTAGTGATGATCGGTCACTTAGTTTTAGAGATCTGCTCCGGAAACGAACACTACCCTTGAAAAAGACTAAGTCCAAATTGTTGCCATGGAAATAAAAACAAATTAAATTTTAAGAAATCTATAACGTTCAAAAGGCACATCTACATGATATGGAGAGACAGTATACCAAGTTTGGTGATGATCGGTCACATAGTTTTAGAGATATGCTCCGGAAACGAAATGGGAAAGCCGACGCCAACGCCAACGCCAACGCCAACGCCAATGCCAACGCCAACGCCAACGCCAACGCCAACACCAACACCAACACCAACACCGATGCCAACGGGAACTCAGCAAAAACCAATATGTCTCCCGACCCTTCGGGGGGAGACATAAATAGAGCCATTGGCTCTGTAGCTCATAAGGCTTCATATCAATTTTGCTTTAAGGTGTGGCAAATGTGGTTCCCCCCTTACATTGGGGCCACAGAGCCACCAGAGCTATAAATTATAACCCTCAGAGTCACTAGACAAGGAGTCTGTACACAAGGATTCAGCTTTCTCGGACTTTTGCTTCTGGAGAAGAAGATAAAAATAAGTTTAAAGGGTGTGGCCCCTGTGGCCCTTATGAGGGGCTACAGGGTCACCAAAGCTATAAGTTATAATCCTTACCAGTCAAGGAGTATGTACACAAAGTTTCAGCTTCTAGGCCTTAATGCATCTGGAGAAGAAGATGAAAATGGACAAAGTTTACGGACAGAAGGATGGATGGACAGATGGATGGACGGACGCCGGACATCATGCCATGCCATAAGCCCAACCCTAAAGTTCTTTTCATTGATGTTCGAATAGTTACATAAAAGTGGCAATTTTTACCATGGATTGTTTATCCGGGGTATTTGAAAGAAAAAACAAGATGTGTTTGTGAAACACGAATGACCCCGGATGCATCCTGCTCGCTGTGTCAAGGTCAAGGTCACAAGGTCAAATGTCATGGTGTCATCTGAAAGGTCTCATCACAAGGGATCCATATGTCAAGTATCAAAGAGCTAGCTCTGACCAATCAAAAGTTATGACCAAGGTTAAAGTTTTTGTGGACAAACGGACAGACGGACGGACGGACGGACGGAAAAGGTCAAATATCATGGTGTCATCTGAAAGGTCTCATCACAAGGGATACACATGTCAAGTATCAAAGACCTAGCACTGACAGTATAGAAACTATAGCCAAGGTTAAAGTTTTCGGAAAAGGCTCGCTGTGTCAAGGTCAAGGTCACAAGGTCAAATGTCATGGTGTCATCTGAAAGGTCTCATCACAAGGGATCCATATGTCAAGTATCAAAGAGCTAGCTCTGACCAATCAAAAGTTATGACCAAGGTTAAAGCTTAAAATGCTCGCTGTGTCAAGGTCAAGGTCACAAGGTCAAATGTCATGGTGTCATCTGAAAGGTCTCATCACAAGGGATCCATATGTCAAGTATCAAAGAGCTAGCTCTGACCAATCAAAAGTTATGACCAAGGTTAAAGTTTGTGTGGACAAAAGGACAGACGGACGGACGGACGGACGGAAAAGGTCAAATATCATGGTGTCATCTGAAAGGTCTCATCACAAGGGATACACATGTCAAGTATCAAAGACCTAGCACTGACAGTATAGAAACTATAGCCAAGGTTAAAGTTTTCGGAAAAGGCTCGCTGTGTCAAGGTCAAGGTCACAAGGTCAAATGTCATGGTGTCATCTGAAAGGTCTCATCACAAGGGATCCATATGTCAAGTATCAAAGAGCTAGCTCTGACCAATCAAAAGTTATGACCAAGGTTAAAGCTTAAAATGCTCGCTGTGTCAAGGTCAAGGTCACAAGGTCAAATGTCATGGTGTCATCTGAAAGGTCTCATCACAAGGGATCCATATGTCAAGTATCAAAGAGCTAGCTCTGACCAATCAAAAGTTATGACCAAGGTTAAAGTTTTTGTGGACAAACGGACAGACGGACGGACGGACGGAAAAGGTCAAATCTCATGGTGACATCTGAAAGGTCTCATCACAAGGGATACACATGTCAAGTATCAAAGACCTAGCACTGACAGTATAGAAACTATTGCCAAGGTTAAAGTTTTCGGAAAAGGCTCGCTCTGAAAGGTCTCATCACAAGGGATCCATATGTCAAGTATCAAAGACCTAGCTCTGACCAATCAAAAGTTATGACCAAGGTTAAAGCTTAAAATGCTCGCTGTGTCAAGGTCAAGGTCACAAGGTCAAATGTCATGGTGTCATCTGAAAGGTCTCATCACAAGGGATCCATATGTCAAGTATCAAAGAGCTAGCTCTGACCAATCAAAAGTTATGACCAAGGTTAAAGTTTTTGTGGACAAACGGACAGACGGACGGACGGACGGAAAAGGTCAAATCTCATGGTGACATCTGAAAGGTCTCATCACAAGGGATACACATGTCAAGTATCAAAGACCTAGCACTGACAGTATAGAAACTATTGCCAAGGTTAAAGTTTTCGGAAAAGGCTCGCTCTGAAAGGTCTCATCACAAGGGATCCATATGTCAAGTATCAAAGACCTAGCTCTGACCAATCAAAAGTTATGACCAAGGTTAAAGTTTTTGTGGACAAACGGACAGACGGACAGACAGACGGACAGACGGACGGACGGACAGACGGACAGGTGAAAAACAATATACCCCCGGAATCTCCGATTCGGGGGCATAATAACACAGTGAATGGTGATATGTTCTCATTAAACATACATTTCATTCACATATCGTATATGTCTTAATGATACCATATACCATTTTGATTCGTATTGAAATGTTCCTTTTAAATACATTCCGCATTTAGGTATACCGTATTCGACGTATTAAGCGCTCTGGGCGGTTAAAAAATTAGAAAGAGGGGGCGCTTATTAAAATGTCTTAATAATTCAGTCGATTGATAATATTTTTTTTATATTCTTGATCTGCAAATAGTTTTTTCACGAAAAATAACAAATCCAATTACCGTGATTATAGTGGAGGACTGAAATCAAGTCTTTTAACCATTATTTATGTAAAATTTCATTAGTTTGTCATGTAAGGTATGCCTGGAGAGTGGGCGCTTAATGTTTTTTGAGTTAATAACACCGTTAGGGGCGCTTATAGGGAGAGGGCGCTTATTACGTCGAATACGGTAGTCACATTCACCAAACAAATCTGACAACTGCCGTTAAATTCAAATCCCAGTAGGCAACATAGTTGTTTGTTATTTAGATGACGTTGTCCTAGTTAATATATGGGTTTTTAATTAAACCTGATTTACACACATATGCCTTTTGAGTATGCATAAGTTTTAGCTCAAGATATTTTGGTACATTGAGAGTTGGCAGAGCCAGTCACGCTCCAGTGAGTTTTCAAAGCGTTCGCTTGTGAGACTTGGTGGAATTCTAAGAACGGACTATAAAATGTCAAATAGAAACAAATTTAGATGCATATTGTCTCAAGTCTTTGTGGGACACCGCAAAAGTAAACCAGTCACGAACTGAGGGTTTCGCCCTCCCCTGTTTCGCCTTCTCCAAAACTTAAATAAACCAGGTATTTGCTAAGAAATATATCACATCAAAACTTACTTAGCTTTGATCTTAACTAAATACCCATTAGGTGAATAAATAACCTTGAGCAATGAGTACAGGTACTACATAATTACAAAGAGGTTACTCTTAACAGCTGAATAGTTAAAAGAAATATGGCGTCTGATCCCTGTATCAAAACAAATTATTCTAAACTTCTAGATTAGAATATTTTGTTTAAATTACATTTTCTGCTTGCATCAAAATAACAGTTCAATTTGTGAAATTATTTAATGTGTTGTTATTAACTCAATGTTATTAAATCCAGTTTGAATTGAGGATTGGATTGGTAAGACAAACTTTTATTGAGACACATAGCATAAGAGTCATAAAAGATTACAAAGAAAGATATAAGATACATTCATGTAACCGTTACTTTCACAGAAAGACCAAAGAAACTAAGAAGAGATCAATCTTGTGCCCAGCTCTAGATCATCAAGAAATAATTCTGCACGGGAGGTTGTGAAAAATGTAACTCTTTATTTCATTTTGACATTTCTTGAATTTACCATAAAATCAGTCCATGAAAGGCTTGTCCAGATACTATTTATTCAGTTTCAGGTTGCTTTTTATTTTACCATTTAGCATTATATTGACAAAATAGTTTTGACACTTTGAGGTAAAATTAAGCTATAATACTAACCTCAAACTCACTACGGTATTACAGTTGAACAGACAATCATACCTTGTTTGTGAATTATACTAGTTTAGTAGTTATATTATATATCATACTTATTCCTGCCTATGTACACTTTAGTCAGTTATGATGCAATCTTGACTTGAGAGACAAGTCTATTTTGGTCTTTGTTGAACAATTCTTTATCACTTGTCTTAATTGATATTAGTGCAATATATCTTTTATTAAAGTTGTCATTCTTTTCAGATGTTTACAAATATATTTACAAATTTAAAGTGAACAATTTAAGTGATCAATTTGTCTGTAGTTTAGATGTCATCATTCCACTTTTGACAACACTCAACAACAGAAATCTTGTTTTATTGAGTGTAACTGTTTACATGATAAATATAAGAAAGGGGAAAATAAATGGGAAGATAAAAGTACAAAACCAAAATATCTGACTTATTCAAAGATAATCAATATCATACACACCGACTGCGTTTTAGACCACTTGTCAAAATATTTGTTGCTTGCCACGACGCTTCTTACATCCAGAACGAGGCTAACCGGATATAAAGCCACACCCCCGTTTTCAGTCGGAAAACATCGGTTGGAAACGTAACGTTCTTGAACTGAATGGTACACAGAGATGAAAAGAACACCAATGATGTTCCGTTTGGACCTGTTGTCGTCTGCACAATATTGTATGATTCACAAACAGTCTACTTCTAAATGCAGTGTCTGCGTTGTCTGATTATAGTGAATTAAATCTACTTTGGGATATGAAATGATTTAGAGTGCCCCTTTTCATCATAAGTAATTGCATCTCTTAGATATATATTAAAATGTCCGAAAACAAAACGTACGGAACTAGAGTACGTCCGGGTATTTCCGCTCACTTTTGGACGCGATCTCATATCGACACATCACGATTAGAAATAGACCAAATATTTTAATTCAGCCAGGAAAATATGCATTTCAGCTTCATAGATTTAACATTTTTATTAAAAAATACCCTCATTAATTAAGACAATCAGGCAATAACGTCGTAGGCTAATTCCGATCAGCTGGGGCTAATTCCGCTCACCCCTGTGGGTAATTCCGCTCAGTACCAAAATATTACGTTTTTACACCATAAATGGTATCAATTCATATTTTTTACAGTAGTTTCAGTATCAAGGTTTATATTTTGTTATTAATAAATTATTCTTTTAGGTACGACCATTTACCAACATGTTTTAAACACTTGGTATTCAAAATGCTTGACTCATTTCCAAAACCAGCTTCAAGAATGTACTCTATAAGAACTTAAATATATAATATATATAAATAATACACCAAATTTCCAAATCATTCCAAACTCGATGTTATGATGATAACTGATGTTTAACTTGTGATCATTCGCATAAACTTGTAACAATTCTAAAAACAAATAATTATTCAATTCACATGAATATTTTTGGAAAATTTCAGATGCATGATAAGAGTTCAAAGGTCAACTTAAAGTTTCTATTACAAAACAATGTAGGCGTAAGGCCATAAACTTCAAGCAATAGCCGAAGTTTAAGCATGGCCTGTCATTTTATGTCTTTAAGTTGTGCAACAGAGTGCAAAGAGTCTGGTGCAGGTTGAATTTGTCGCTTAATTATATCTTTTGTCTATTTGATCTATCTTCCAATTCATTACTCTTATGATATGACATGTATGGTTACGGTTATATCAAATTGAGATGTTACGAAAATATGATTAGAAATAGGGCCTACTATTGTGATTTTTATCAAATAATTCTAAATTCACCTGCAATTGTAAATGATAACTTCTTGAACGTCTATTTATTCAAGAAAATTATTAGCAAGGGAAGAATGACGTCATATTTTATTGTGAGCGGGATTAAACTACTTCCAATTATCGTCAAAAATAATGGAGGCTTATTCCGCTCACATCAAATTCATAGATTTTTTATTAAATCCAAAAATAACTGTATGAAAGCCACATCGCAAAGGCTATCTTGAAGTATTTTATTGCTCATCTAAACATTTAACACCACTCAAGTTGATGTTATTTTATCAATGAGTGCCGACTGGGTTTGACTGACTGCCAACATCCAACGGCCATCAATCTGATAGAAATGGCGAATAGGAAAGCGCGGGAAAACAAAACTTTAAACTTCTTGAATTATTCAAATTATTACAATTAAGAAAATGTTGTTGGATGTCATGAATAAACCAATATTGAAGTGAAGTTGTGAAATATGCAAAGTATACACAAAAACAAAACACATTTTATTTGTAATGACAGGTTTTATGTTACCCTCATGAGCGGAATTACCCGCCGTACCCGGACGTACTCTACCACAAAAAGGGTTATATTCAGGCAAATTTGGTATCTTTTAGGAGTATGCATACTTCAATGAGTGATGTGAAATCAGCGCCCAATCAGAACGAATGCTACAATTGCGACCAGTCTATTTTATATCTGCTTTTGGCAACTTCTAGTTATTTACATACAAATGAAGGATGGTTTGGGAAAGTCATATTTGTGGAACAAAAAATACCCGCTCGAACTTGCCTCTTAAGGGCCGAGACGATTTGCCAATGGCAGTTCCAGACTCTTATTACTGTTATTTTTATCAGCATATATAATCTAATAAGATAAGGTCATTAGGACATTAATTGTTCACAAAGTTTTGGTATAAAAGGAGAAATAATTAAGACCACTTAAATTACATCAACATTTTTTTATTTTACTATTTGCAAGACATTAAATTTACACTGCCAAATTTATAAGCTTGGAATTATATTTTAAAATATGAAATTAATCCTGCGAGATAACATTTGAATATTTGCAACAAATTTATATCCATTTCCCAAGTTGATACATCATTGCATAGGTAGGCCTATACACATAGAGATCTGTAACTTATTTATATTATGACTTGCAATGCACTTGAAGTTACACGCCCCCTTTTGCAAGTCACCTTCTTTATCAGTATGCACAACCCGGGTATATGACCTTCAGTCGTTTATTACCGGTTTGGGCAGGTAACCTTCCATGGAAATCCAAACCTAATTTGGAGGAAAATATATTGCCTACGTAAATACTTGACAATTTCTGGTTCCGCTAATTGATTTTTCAAAGTTAAGGTGAGTCCATCGAAATTAGGTCACCGATAGAAGTAAATTATCATAGTTATTCATCATGACTTATCTGTTATCTGTCAGTTTTATGTAACTTGACTGTTATTTCATAAGATTACTTTTACTCAATAACTAATTAAACTGACCATTGTTGTTATCTTTCTTTCCCACGTACTGTGTACATGTACATTTGTATTTATCAGAAATACATAGACACCTTGTAATGAAAAAAAATTTACATTATTTCCTTAAAAATGATTTTTGACAAATAAATTATCAATAATATAGGTTTTATATGATATTTTATTTCAGAAATTGGGAAGTTTATTATGTTGGAAGGGTCTGTGTTGGATCTATTTTTAGACCAGCAAAGTTATTTCTATGACTTGGCATAACAATGTTATCTATAAAATCTTATCGAGGAGAGGTGGGGGCTCTATGTGTTTACCCTAACAACACCACTCTATTTCTGTGAATCCATTTTGACTGATTGTTCGTGTACATCACAGAAGATGTATACCCGAAAATCAGTGAAATGAAGAAGTTTAGGAATAAATCCTACATTTGGACATAAAGTAAATTGAATTTTATTTCAGCCGACGATTAAAAATCCTACATAATGGCGGAGGCGCCAATCGAGGAAATCCCTGAGGCGGTGTCAACACTAGGTAATTTATTCATATTTTCATATTTCATGATATTTCATCCCTTTTAAAGATTATTAGTCAATTTTTATTGAAATAATATGTCTGATTCCTTAAAATCAAAAGTTAAAAATGGAAGTGTATGAGTAAGGGTAGGTGACTAAGGATAAGTGGTAGTGTAAAGGTAAGGCGTAGTGGAAGTAGAAGGGTAAGTGGTAGTGTAACGGCAAGGCGTAGTGGAAGTAGAAGGGTAAGTGGTAGTGTAAAGGTAAGGCGTACCTGGAAGTAGAAGGGTAAGTGGTAGTGTAAAGGTAAGGCGTAGTGGAAGTAGAAGTGTAAGTGTAAAGGTAAGGCGTAGTGGAAGTAGAAGGGTAAGTGTAAAGGTAAGGCGTAGTGGAAGTAGAAGGGCAAGTGTAAAGGTAAGGCGTAGTGGAAGTAGAAGGGTAAGTGGTAGTGTAAAGGTAAGGCGTAGTGGAAGTAGAAGGGTAAGTGTAAAGGTAAGGCGTAGTGGAAGTAGAAGGGTAAGTGTAAAGGTAAGGCGTAGTGGAAGTAGAAGGGTAAGTGTAAAGGTAAGGCGTGGTGGAAGTAGAAGGGTAAGTGTAAAGGTAAGGCGTAGTGGAAGTAGAAGGGTAAGTGGTAGTGTAAAGGTAAGGCGTAGTGGAAGTTGAAGGGTAAGTGTAAGTGTAAAGGTAAGGTGTAACTGGAAGTAGAAGGGTAAGTGTTAGTGTAAAGGTAAGGCGTAGTGGAAGTAGAAGGGTAAGTGTTAGTGTAAAGGTAAAGCGTAGTGGAAGTAGAAGAGTAAGTGATAGTGTAAAGGTAAGGCGTAGTGGAAGTAGAAGTGTAAGTGTAAAGGTAAGGCGTAGTGGAAGTAGAAGGGTAAGTGTAAAGGTAAGGCGTAGTGGAAGTAGAAGGGCAAGTGTAAAGGTAAGGCGTAGTGGAAGTAGAAGGGTAAGTGGTAGTGTAAAGGTAAGGCGTAGTGGAAGTAGAAGGGTAAGTGTAAAGGTAAGGCGTAGTGGAAGTAGAAGGGTAAGTGTAAAGGTAAGGCGTAGTGGAAGTAGAAGGGTAAGTGTAAAGGTAAGGCGTGGTGGAAGTAGAAGGGTAAGTGTAAAGGTAAGGCGTAGTGGAAGTAGAAGGGTAAGTGGTAGTGTAAAGGTAAGGCGTAGTGGAAGTTGAAGGGTAAGTGTAAGTGTAAAGGTAAGGTGTAACTGGAAGTAGAAGGGTAAGTGTTAGTGTAAAGGTAAGGCGTAGTGGAAGTAGAAGGGTAAGTGGTAGTGTAAAGGTAAAGCGTAGTGGAAGTAGAAGAGTAAGTGATAGTGTAAAGGTAAGGCGTAGTGGAAGTAGAAGGGTAAGTGTTAGTGTAAAGGTAAAGCGTAGTGGAAGTAGAAGAGTAAGTGGTAGTGTAAAGGTAAGGCGTAGTGGAAGTAGAAGGGTAAGTGTTAGTGTAAAGGTAAAGCGTAGTGGAAGTTGAAGGGTAAGTGGTAGTGTAAAGGTAAGGCGTAGTGGTAGAAGAAGGGTAAGTGTAAGTGTAAAGGTAAGGCGTAGTGGAAGTAGAAGGGTAAGTGTAAGTGTAAAGGTAAGGAGTAGTGGGAGTAGAAGGGTAAGTGTAAGTGTAAAGGTAAAGCGTAGTGGAAGTAGAAGAGTAAGTGTAAGTGTAAAGGTAAGGTGTAACTGGAAGTAGAAGGGTAAGTGGTAGTGTAAAGGTAAGGCGTAGTGGAAGTAGAAGTGTAAGTGTAAAGGTAAGGCGTAGTGGAAGTTGAAGGGTAAGTGTAAAGGTATGGCGTAGTGGAAGTAGAAGAGTAATAGTAAGTGTAAAGGTAAGGCGAAGTGGAAGTAGAAGGGTAAGTGTTAGTGTAAAGGTAAGGCGTAGTGGAAGTAGAACAGTAAGTGTAAGTGTAAAGGTAAGGTGTAGTGGAAGTAGAAGAGTAAGTGGTAGTGTAAAGGTAAGGCGTAGTGGAAGAAGAAGGGTAAGTGGTAGTGTAAAGGTAAGGCGTAGTGGAAGTAAAGGGTAAGTGTAAAGGTAAGGCATAGTGGAAGTAGAAGAGTAAGAGTAAGTGTAAAGGTAAGGCGTAGTGGAAGTAGAAGGGTAAGTGTAAGTGTAAAGGTTAGGCGTAGTGGAAGTAGAAGAGTAAGTGTAAGTGTAAAGGTAAGGTGTAACTGGAAGTAGAAGGGTAAGTGGTAGTGTAAAGGTAAGGCGTAGTGGAAGTAGAGGTGTAAGTGTAAAGGTAAGGCGTAGTGGAAGTTGAAGGGTAAGTGTAAAGGTAAGGCGTAGTGGAAGTAGAAGAGTAAGTGGTAGTGTAAAGGTAAGGCGTAGTGGAAGTAGAAGAGTAAGTGTAAAGGTAAGGCGAAGTGGAAGTAGAAGGGTAAGTGGTAGTGTAAAGGTAAGGCGTAGTGGAAGTAGAAGAGTAAGTGTAAGTGTAAAGGTAAGGCGTAGTGGAAGTAGAAGAGTAAGTGTAAGTGTAAAGGTAAAGCGTAGTGGAAGTAGAAGAGTAAGTGTAAGTGTAAAGGTAAGGTGTAACTGGAAGTAGAAGGGCAAGTGGTAGTGTAAAGGTAAGGCGTAGTGGAAGTAGAAGTGTAAGTGTAAAGGTAAGGCGTAGTGGAAGTAGAAGGGTAAGTGTAAAGGTAAGGCGTAGTGGAAGTAGAAGAGTAAGAGTAAGCGTAAAGGTAAGGCGTAGTGGAAGTAGAAGGGTAAGTGTAAGTGTAAAGGTAAGGTGTAACTGGAAGTAGAAGGGTAAGTGGTAGTGTAAAGGTAAGGCGTAGTGGAAGTAGAAGTGTAAGTGTAAAGGTAAGGCGTAGTGGAAGTTGAAGGGTAAGTGTAAAGGTAAGGCGTAGTGGAAGTAGAAGAGTAAGTGGTAGTGTAAAGGTAAGGCGTAGTGGAAGTAAAGGGTTAGTGTAAAGGTAAGGCGTAGTGGAAGTAGAAGAGTAAGAGTAAGTGTAAAGGTAAGGCGTAGTGGAAGTAGAAGGGTAAGTGGTAGTGTAAAGGTAAGGCGTAGTGGAAGTTGCAGGGTAAGTGTAAAGGTATGGCGTAGTGGAAGTAGAAGAGTAATAGTAAGTGTAAAGGTAAGGCGAAGTGGGAGTAGAAGGGTAAGTGGTAGTGTAAAGGTATGGCGTAGTGGAAATAGAAGGGAAAGTGGTAGTGTAAAGGTAAGGCGTAGTGGAAGTAGAAGGGTAAGTGTAAGTGTAAAGGTAAGGCGTAGTTGAAGTAGTAGAGTAAGTGTAAGTGTAAAGGTAAGGCGTAGTGGAAGTAGAAGGGTAAGTGGTAGTGTAAAGGTAAGGCGTAGTGGAAGTATAAAAGTAAGAGTAAGTGTAAAGGTAAGCCGCAGTGGAAGTAAAAGAGTAAGAGTTAGTGTAAAGGTAAGGCGTAGTGGAAGTAGAAGGGTAAGTGGTAGTGTAAAGGTAAGGTGTAGTGGAAGTAGAAGGGTAAGTGTAAGTGTAAAGGTAAGGGGTAACTGGAAGTAGAAGGGTAAGAAGTAGTGTAAAGGTAAGGCGTAATGGAAGTAGAAGTGTAAGTGTAAAGGTAAGGCGTAGTGGAAGTAGAAGGGAAAGTGGTAGTGTAAAGGTAAGGCGTAGTGGAAGTAGAAGGGTAAGTGGTAGTGTAAAGGTAAGGCGTAGTGGAAGTAGAAGGGTAAGTGTAAGTGTAAAGGTAAGGCGTAGTGGAAGTAGAAGAGTAAGTGGTAGTGTAAAGGTAAGGCGTAGTGGAAGTAGAAGTGTAAGTGTAAAGGTAAGGCGAAGTGGAAGTAGAAGGGTAAGTGTAAAGGTAAGGCGTAGTGGAAGTAGAAGAGTAAGTGTAAAGGTAAGGCGAAGTGGAAGTAGAAGGGTAAGTGTAAAGGTAAGGCGTAATGGAAGTAGAAGGGCAAGTGTAAAGGTAAGGCGTAGTGGAAGTAGAAGAGTAAGTGTAAAGGTAAGGCGAAGTGGAAGTAGAAGAGTAAGTGTAAAGGTAAGGCGAAGTGGAAGTAGAAGGGTAAGTGTAAAGGTAAGGCGTAGTGGAAGTAGAAGGGTAAGTGGTAGTGTAAAGGTAAGGCGTAGTGGAAGTTGTAGGGTAAGTGTAAAGGTAAGGCGTAGGGAAGTAGAAGGGTAAGTGGTAGTGTAAAGGTAAGGCGTAGTGGAAGTTGAATGGTAAGTGGTAGTGTAACGCCAAGGCGTAGTGGAAGTTGAATGGTAAGTGGTAGTGTAACGGCAAGGCGTAGTGGAAGTTGAAGGGTAAGTGGTAGTGTAAAGGTAAGGCGTAATGGAAGTAGAAGGGTAAGTGGTAGTGTAACGGTAAGGCGTAATGGAAGTAGAAGGGTAAGTGGTAGTTGAACGGCAAGGCGTAGTGGAAGTAGAAGGGTAAATGCTAGTGTAAAGGTAAGGCGTAGTGGAAGTTGAAGGGTAAGTGGTAGTGTAAAGGTAAGGCGTAGTGGGAGTAGAAGGGTAAGTGGTAGTGTAAAGGTAAGGCGTAGTGGAAGTAGAAGAGTAAGTGTAAGTGTAAAGGTAAGGCGTAGTGGAAGTAGAAGGGTAAGTGTAAGAGTAAAGGTAACGCGTAGTGGAAGTAGAATGGTAAGTGTAAGAGTAAAGGTAATGCGTAGTGGAAGTAGAAGGGTAAGTGTAAGAGTAAAGGTAAGGCGTCGTGGAAGTAGAAAGGTAAGTGTAAGAGTAAGTGTAAAGGTAAAGGTAAATTTAAGTGTAATGTTTGAGTGTAAGAATATGTGTAAATGTTCTATGTGTAATGGAAAGTGAAAGTGTATGCTAGATATAAGACAACGGGTTGTTCAGTTACATATATTGGCGCGTTTAAGACTAATGGCAAGGTTAATTGTGTATAATTATATAACATATATACTAAACATACCTGTGAATGTATGTTAATTTTGAAGTTGATATAAAGGATATATTCATTCGTTGACAATCTTACAAAGGTTCATAACCAAATACATGTACATAACTCCCAAGTTACATGACTTTGACAAGCATACGTCAAAATCTAAAACCGACTAGTAACAAGAGGCGACATTTGAATCTATATATATTAAATAATAGTAGAATCTATACCTTACATAGTTTAGTATCGTATGTAAATCCAGGAATATTTTGAATCCGAGTAATAAATTTGTAAATAAGGTTACAACTTTGCAGAACTCAAAAGGGATTATAATTGTACATTGCTCATTGCGAGGAATAAGGCCAAAGCTGACGAAAGCAGAAATGAATCATAGAAATATAATGAACATAATTTAACACATTTTGTTCATAAATTTATCAATAATTGATCAAATGTTACATATTTTCCTTTCAGAGCCCGCGACTCCAGTTGGAAGGCAGATGACACTTAACGTGAAAGATTCGCCGGGAGCGACATTTGCTGGGGATATTCATAATAATTACTTCAACACAGGTTTGTTGACTTCTGCTAATTTTTTTCTAATTAGCAAACTTTCTATGCTGTATTTTTACATATACCCTGCTAAAAAGGAAACGCATATGTGATTTTGAGAATATTTTTAATGGGTAGAAACATTGGGGAGACCAGGGCAAAGCGCGCCGCATAGGGGATTTTAAGAATATTTGGATTGGGTAAAAAACATATTGGGGAGACCAGGGCAAAGCTTTATTTCTTAATGATCAACAAGTGGAGTAATTTGTCAATACCAACCTATGAAAGCAAATGGTATGAAGCGTTGTGACTCACTTGAGATGTAAAACGCAGGATTTTAGATATTCTAAAACCACAAAATCGTTTAACTCTCGTGCATGATATAAATTGGTATTAGTTATTGATTGAATTATGAAATTTGAAATTGCCTGCCTGTATTAATTTCCTGTGATATGCATATAGAATGTTACCCATAATGTATTATCTTTCTACCCTGAACGATAAATCTTTCATACCGTTCGGACAAGTCCCACACAAAAGAGATGTTGTGAAATGTTAATTTCATCTTTTTAACAATGCCAATTATTCTTTTTTTTCATATATCAATATATATATATATATGTATATATAAATAAATATATATTAGCATGCTTGTTTAATTACACCTCTCTGACCATCAAGTGATTGATAAGACAACACGGATTCGTCATTGCTGACTGACTCTATTGTATTCAAACTGCAACCGGCAATTAGTGCTTGGGGCAATCATTACGTGATTGACAACACATGACTGATTTCTTAACTGTCAATCTGAGCACACAACTATGTGTTGATTATATGAATTGATTTATTATTTTGTTCCTGTATAAGTACATGTTACCTTCCATTTGTAATCATACTTGACAAGACCCACATAATGGTCGAAATGAATTCATCGTATTAAAGAAGATTGATCCAGTCCGAACCATCTGATGTTTACTCTTTCTTATATACAACCTTTCTTCACGTGAGAAACCAACTCTCCTTATTCAAATATATAAATAAATATATATGTAGGAAGCAAAAATCAGTTTTACAAATGTTGAGCACTGTCCCATTTTGTTACAAAGCCAAATCACACAAAACCCTAGTGGTTTTTGTTTTTTGCTTGTAAATATATATATATATATAACCTCCATGGACACATTAGTACAGACTCCAAAAATAGTCAACCTCTCATCGCATCATTTAAGTCCGAGTGAAGTGAAATTACTGAAAAAAGGGTTTAAGTTCACCCCTACTCCTAAACCAAATGAACTGGAATTAAGATCGGACATGAAAAAGTTCACCCGTAAACTACGACTGGCTGAATACTTTGAAACGGAAGAGAACGAAGTGTCCGACACAGAAGAGGAAAATGACAATTCAAATGTACAAGTTCACTCATTGTTGAAAAATAAATCAAATTTTGTGCCGCCACGTGGTAGAGACAAACATTTAGAAGAATATTGTGACTTAATTGAAAATGTGCCAATACATGTAAAACAACCAAAACTGAACTTAACAAAGGGTGAGTCTAAAGCTTTACATGATTTAAGAAATAACAGTGATATAGTTATTAAGGAGGCTGATAAAGGAGGTGCTATTGTCATTTTGGATAAGGCTTATTACAAAGATAAAATATTGTCTATACTTGATAATGATACTTACTATAGAAAATCTAATGAAAAAGAGGAGAAAGTAATAGCAAACAAAGTTACTAAACTGTTGAATACATATGCTAATGATATTTCAGACTCTGAACGAGACTACCTCACTCATTTTGATGCTAAAACTGCGTATTTTTATGGTCTCCCTAAGATTCACAAAAGTAAAACAATTCAAGATGTTATTTCAAATGAACATGACGCAGTTATAACTGTTAAAGACCCTGAAGATCTCCCATTTAGACCCATTGTTGGAGGACCTGAAAGTCACACTCAAAGACTTAGTAATTTCATTGATATTATCCTCAAACCCCTTTGCAGTAATGTTAAAAGTTTTATCAGAGATGATATTGATTTTTTATGTAAGCTCCCGCAAACAGTACCAGAGGGTTCTAAATTAGTGAGTTTTGATGTTGTTAATCTATATAGTAATATAGACACAGAGTTGGGTCTGAAAGCTGTTAGACATTGGCTTGATAAATCTCGCCATCTCATACCAGATAGATTTTCCAATGAATTTATCATTGATGCTTTAAGTCTAGTTATTGAAAACAATGTTTTTTATTTTGATGGAAGTTTTTACTCTCAAAATAAAGGGGTAGCTATGGGTACAAAAGTGGCTCCAACCTATGCAACTTTAGTTCTGGGATACTTAGAAAATTTATTCTACTCTAAAGTTGAGGATACTTTTGACATTTCAATGAAAGAGCATGTTGAAAATTCATGGAAGCGCTTTTTAGATGACTGTTTTATCATACTAAAAAACGATAATAATCTCATTCAAACTATTCATGAAATTCTAAACTCTCTTGACCCGTCAATGAAATTTACGATGGAATGTCATGATGTACAATTGAATTTCCTTGATGTAATTGTTAAGATAGAATCAGGCGGTATCATAGCTACAGATATTTTCTATAAGAAAACGGATTCACATCAGTATCTAGACTTTGATTCATGCCACCCACATCATACAAAGCGTAACATCCCCTACTGTTTAGCAAGGAGAGTTTGTACTATTGTTTCTGATGATGTTGTTAAAACTAATCGCCTTGGTGAATTGAAAAACTTTCTCCTTAAACAAAACTATCCGGACAAATTAATAAGTGATAGTATACACAAGGCTTTAAAAATGGACCAACAACAACTGAGATCAAAAGTGGATAAAGACATTGATATTCAAAACAATATTTCTCTTGTATCTACTTTTAATCCCAACCATGATAACGCAATGTCTATTGTGAAACGATACCTTTCAATGTTAAGTCCCAGTCAGAAAATGAAAAAGATTGTCAATAAATATAATTTCATTAACAGCCGTAAGCAACCCAAAAACTTACGCAAAATCTTAACTAGTTCAAGGTTTGACTCAGTTGATGTTATTCCCAAAGTCTCAAAATGTGGAGATTTAAGATGTCACACTTGTGAAAGTATTAGTGAAGGGTGCTCTATTGACATTTCACCAAATCAAACATTTGTTGTTAAGCAAAACATGAATTGTGATACTAGAAATGTTATTTATGTAATCACATGTTCTGGATGCAATGAGAAATATATCGGAAAAACGGAACAAAAGTTAAAGAGAAGAATGAATCTCCATCGATCTCACATAAACCAACCCCGAAATCGAACTATTCCTCTTAGTGAGCATTTAGATAAATGTGGAAAGGGCAAGTTCAAAGTTTTCCCGATATATAAACTCAATTATCATAATGACAATGATTTAATTTTGAAAGAATCATATTTTATTCATAAATATGCGCCAAAATTGAATGGCAAAACATGATATTGTTTACATTATGATCACTTGTTGTCAAGCTTATTGTGACGTCATAGGTTCCTGTGTGACGTCATAATACTATGTACTGTGTGTCAGTTACTGCATTAAACGGCCTGATGAAGCAGGTACAGGATGTACCTGCTGAAAACGTTTGCCAAACTTAATTCAACTTCATCTTCTTCTTTTTAATATATATATATATATATATATATCAATTAATGTCATTAATCAATAGTCAATGAATCGCATTGTCAGCACTCTCGTAGTTTTAAGAAATTTGTATGAACCAAGCATAGTGATATTAGGTATTTTAGAATGTCGGAAGTCGAGGTTCATGACATTCTTAAGAATATTTGTACATCCTTGCATATATTGCACAGAATTTTATTACATCTGTCCTTCATGTGGGCCCGGTAGTTGCTTTGCCTTATCAAGATGACTGCTTTCGATTATTGGCTGATTATACGTGTAATATGGCTATAACTTTATGTGTCTTTTCGCATGCGGTACAGCGCCCATGGGATTGGAAAATATAAATCGTAAATCTAAGAAAACCTTTGGAAAGTTTAGTTCTGTAATGAATCAAAAAGTCGTCATTACTAATAAGTTAAATCTGACGTGTCTTAGGATTGTTTTCCGCCGGATGCTACCAGTCAAGAGATTCCTATTAGACGGTGTGATGTTGAAATCGATGTTATTACATCGGGAACCACTAACTGTTACTGAAAATAACAAGTTAAATGTCAATCAGTACATTAGAGCGAAAAAAAAGTCATTCAAAGTTGGGACTTTGATCGAAAACCGGACAATGTAGCTCGAGTGGCGCGCGCAAATTCGCCAAACGTAATTTTGAAACCTCGTCATAAGCTGACAGGAAGATATATTCGATTTGATAGTGTTTATTAGGTATTGTAACTAATAGGTAGATTAATTGGATGCATAATTTCGAATATAAAACGTATTTGAGATGTTTTCTTGATTGTTCCATAAATCAGGCATTCTAGAGATATTATGCAAAAATGGATATATTTGCAATTCCAGTGATGAGAAATGACCTTCAATCAGCATATTAATTGTTTTGTAGCTTATCAAAACCAAATAAAATTTTAAGAAAGATACTCTGTGTCACTTTAATGATTTCACAAACACCAGAGTTCAAGCCAAATAAAACATCAAAGATGTGAACTCAATCAGCCTGTACGTCTATGCTCTATGCACCAACTGATCATGGTATTGCAGGAGGAGTGGGGACGAACTGTAGTATTCGGAGACCATCAACTTGTCCATTCCTTAACAAAGTGATGCCACGCTAGAATACTTGCAAATGACAGTCACGCATAAGACTTTATTTCAACGCTGTCTAGCCGTTAGAACACGGAAGCATAACTAAAACTGGAAGCATAACTTAAACTAGTGTTAATCGTGTTGGCTGACTCTTTTCTAGAGACATGTAAATTTTCATTGTGCAACCATTGAAATTTTTGCTATTTAGGTGAAGTGATTATTTATTTTGACAAAATACATATGCGATTCCTTTGTGAGAGAGTGTACAAACAAATATCTTTTCTTTCCTTTGTAGGCTAATGTTTCAAAATAATTCTCCTGGCAATAGTATTAACACCGAAGCATCGAAATTGCAAGAACAAATGACTGTAAACTTTGTTTAACGTTAATACAACCTATAAATGGCTAAAATGGTTTGAAGCGTCCATATAATATACAGGAATGTTTCTTTCCAGGTTCACTTTCACCTCTTGATGGGATCAAAGGTTTGTTTGAACAATTCATACACCCTGTCTTGTGAAATTATCGTTTCCAATATCAAAATCTCGCCATAAAATATATTCCTTTTTTAGCTTAAAGCTAGATAAGCATTATAAACTTACGTTATTGAATTTGTATATTTTGAATTGCTACAAACTTGTTTCACAATTGTGAATATAACATAAAAACATTGTTTTAGCTGATCTAAATAATAAAACATGTTTTCCTAATTTTGATATGCTCACGGTAAATCTTTCAAGCTGTAAATCCACAAGTTTAAAAAGCAGTTACTGTAAAAATTATACTGTTTTCTGAGATTCAATATCAAAATTATCAAGATGATTTCGATATTCCTATATTCTTGCTTACAGCTAGATCTGCAGAGGTCTTGGATGAGTTCAAAAACTTTCCCTTCGCCCAAACTCGTGCAGCCAAAAAAGCTCTTAAACGCATCAAGGAAACTTATTTCATCTGTATTGAGGGCAATGAAGTGTCTGGAAAATCAACATTGGGACATCATCTCTTGAAGAAACTTGGCAAACAGAAATATATTCCCATCATCTTGAACAGTCCAGATCAATGCCAATGGCTGCATCCTGATGAGCTATATGTGATCCTCATTGATGATATCTTTGGGAAGTCTGCCTTCTCTACGGAGGTACTTGACCAATGGAATAGTAAACTTGTCGACATATTCAGATGGGTAAAAACCGGAAAGGTCTTTTTGATACTGACAAGTCAAGAGGGAGTCTTTGATAAAGCTCAGGGTACAATTGGTGTCCAGGGAATGTTTGAGAAGAAAAACAAAATCTCCCTCAGCTCCGATTCATTGAGGAACAATGAAAAATTTGAAATCCTTGAAAAACTTGCACAACATTTGCGACAACCAAGGGATACAAAACTTTTGACGGAAACAGTTTTCACAAATCAACATTCCTGGTTTTTCCATTGCTGCAAAGACCTGCTTATCAACCGTAAACCCCTCAGTACTTGGCCAACGTTCTTTGAATATCCAGTTTCAATCATTTACCAACATATCCAGAAAGTATCAAGAGCGGATCCATTGAAACTAGCCACCCTCTTTCTGATAATGCGAGATGGAAGTTTAACAGAACACTCAATTGATCACGTGGAAAAATTCCCCCCGGAACTTCTCAGGAAGATTGGTTCAGATATAGCGCTAACAGACACCAATATTCGTCAGGCTGTTTCGTCAATGGGAGGAAGTCTGCTTGCAGTTGAGAGTGGAAAGTATGCCTTTCTAAATGATGTGGTTCGAGATGCTGTTTGTTTCACCATTTGGGATATAGATCCAACCTTCTCAATCAGATGGTTTCCCCAGGACTTCCTAGTCAAACACATGGCAATGGAGAGGAAAGATCCCATGGAATACATTCAAGTTCCTCGGGAACACTTTCATGAACTGAATTCAAGACTTCAACAGATTTTTGAAAGTAAAACTCCATCTTATGAATGTTTCCAAACAGAGGCTTTTGGAAAACTTTTTCTAGAACTTCATCTGATATTGAATAGCCAAGCTGTAGGCCTGCAATTAGTTTGCATTTTAGTCATAGCCAGTGTCCTGTATAGATTTCCATCCCTCCTCCACAAATGTTTGGAAGTTTGGCAGAAACAAGATCTTTCCAGGGAGAAAAGGGTGCTTGAACACCTGACAGTTCAGAAGATATGCGAGAAGAGGGCCTTCAACTCAGCAGATGTTTTAGCAGAGGCTGGCTTCCGGGCATGCTGTCCAGTAATGTGTGAAGTATGCTCCTCCACTGATACATCCAGCATGGATCTCGCACCATGTCTTCAGCTGTCTGTGGATGGAAATGCTATGGACGATGATGCCATTTCTAACATCTTGAAATGGGTCGTGCATTCACGCTCCCTTGATACAGTGAGCGATTTTTTCAAATGTATTGAATCCCAAAAACAATTTGAAGTTTACACAGCTGGTATGCGTGTTGCTTGTGAACTCGGGGATCATGAAATGTTTGAAAATTTCAGGTGTATGGCAGGAGGTATAATCGCCAATTTTGATGATCTGGTTGAATCAGTTGTAAAAGGCGGAAATATGGTTATACTTTCATACTTGGTTCAGGAATTTAAACGAGTTCGTCTGACCAGTTCAACTTTTCAACAGGCATGTGCACTCAACAAAGTTGAGATTGCTAAAATGATATGGGAAGATGTCCCTGTAATCAAAGAGAGCTATGGTGGTCAGGACGTTCAGGAATCAGTTTTGCAAAATGTTGTTGCCATTGTTGACACTGACTCTGAGGAACTTCTTCGCTGGTTACTTTCGAAAGGGTACCATGTGCACAAAAGCACAGTGCTTCATTCCGCCTGTCAGTCTGGAAATAGCAAAGCTGTTGCACTTCTTCTTAAGAACCACACCAACATCAATGCATTGAATGAAAAAGGAAATTCAGCACTTCATGTTCTGTGCATGAGTGAAAATCTCAACTTTGATGTGTTTGAGAAGCTTCTGGACAATGGTGCAGACGTGAATATAAGAAACAAGGAAAGCAGGACACCTTTACATTTATTGTGTGCAAATCAACACCCAATCAGGTCACTGATCTTGAAACTTCTTCTGCAAAGAATGAGCGTTGAAAATTTGAATGATGTAGATGTTGACGGAAATTCTCCCTTGTATATCTTGCTTGATACTGGATTCACTTTGGAAGAAATTGAACTTCTGCTGGAATCACAGGCTGATGTTTCAAGACGAAATGGACAAGGAGAGACACCACTTCATGCAGCATGCAGGGGTCAAAAGTTCAGAGCTGTTGAAATGCTTGTTGAACATAAAGTCGACATTCATGCAAGAGACACAAACGGCTTCACCTGCCTCCATTTCGCAGTGACGGTTCCTAGCAATCATGAAACCATTGCTTATCTTTTAAAACAGTCAAATCCTGACAGTTTGCTTCAACCTGACAACTCTGGAAATACCCCTCTTCATTTGGTGATGAGGACAGCTGACAATGACAATGCTGTGACAGTGCTTCTGAATCATGGTGCCAACGTTTTAGCTCAAAATAAAGATGGCGAAACGCCATTTCACATTGCATGCTCAATCTCAAATGAAGACTCCTATCGGTTCATCAAATCACACAAAGATCACTGTTCAAGGGCAATGAAGATGAAGGACTCACTGCTCAATCTTGCTTGTAGATCAAATGGGGAATCGGCTGTTCGAATCGTGCTGCAGCTGCTTGAGTGGGGAGCAGATATTGACGGTGTTGACGAGGAAGGGAAAACTCCTTTACATGCAGTATGCGAAACTGGTACACATACCAGTTTGGATATAGCAAAAGAGCTGTGTGCTAGAGAAGCTAACATGGAGAGTCAGGATCTAAATGGTAACACCCCACTTCTCCTTGCTTGTCAGTCACAGGGCAATGCCACGATTGGTATCATTCTGCTTCTGATCGACCAAGGGGCCAGTCCACTGATGCCCACCAATGATGGGGAATGTCCAATAGTGCTGATGTTCAGAGAAGGAGCTTACGACTTGGTGCGTCTGATGATTGATTCAGTGATACATAAAGCATGTCAATCAGAAAATACTAAAAACCTCCACGACCTTGAAGTTGCTTTGTCATTGCAGATTGATTGGAGACAAATTTTTGAAAATGCAAGACCTCTATTGTTAAGAGTTTGTGGTGAACATGGTATTGGCACATCAGGAGTTGTGGATTTAGTGTTGAAAGCTGGATTTGAAGTTGGTGTGACAGATGGTGCTGGTATGACAGCAGCCCACGCAGCATGTCAGAATGTCGGACCTCACTCTGTCTCAGTGCTGAAAGTCCTTCAGGCCTCTGGGTGCAGTATGTCTCTTCTTGACTTACGTGCACGTACAACACTACACTTTGCAGTAGATAGTGACGATGATGCTGTGGTAGATGTCCTGAATTTCCTGTTGAACTCGGACCTGGAAGTGAACAGTGTTGATGCTAATGGGAACACTCCATTACACATCGTCTGTGGCTCCAAAAAAATCAGCTTACGTAAAAGTATCCATTGGCTTTTAAACCATGATGCCAATATCGTCCTCAAAAATCACAAGGGAGAAACCTGTTATAATGTTGCCAAGACGCAAGACTTGCCATATATAAAAGAGACCCTGATAAATGAATTTCTGTTGAAGCATTGCCAGACATTTTTAACTGACGAAACCATAGTGAGAGAAATACTTGAATTAGGTGCAGACATCAACTGCACGGACTTCGAAGGCAATACAATTATCCACAAACTGGTGCTCATGGCTGGCAACATTGATGTAAGAGAAGAAATTAAATTGGCAAAGTCACTTGGAGGGGATCTAAGGATAACAAACAATGATGACAAAACGGCCTATGAAATTGCACTCCATGGTGGCGCAGAAGAGTTTCTTCTGCAAGTTTTGTATGGTGGTGAAAGTCCAAAAGAAAGAGGTATGACTGCAAGTGGTGAAAGTTCAGCAACCTCGGTTGAGAAAACTCAGAAATCTAGCGGGAAGAAAAGGGAGGAAATAATTGACGATGTTGCTAACTTTGTGAAGGGTTTTCTCAATCTTTTCGACAAAAAGAAAGAATGAGACACAATGTCCTGAACGTTGCATACTGAATACTTCGAATAGTTCGAAAGAGTAAGACAAAGGTAAAATAGGTGACATTTTGGATGAGTTATTTGTCTGGATCATGTGAAACATAGGTTTTAAGATTGCTAAAAAAAGGAACACATAGCGAATTTTTTTCCATGTAATAATTCATTGAATGAAGCAAACGTTTGCATCTAAATACTATATCAGTGATCAGTTTTTTTCTCCAAACATTTCCGAGGTTGAATCCTTTTTGACTGAAAATTTTACTGACATCACCTTAAATTCACCCTAAAAATGCTACTGCCTCTTTAACATGTAAATGTTACAAATATAATGTATATTAAATTGATAAAAAAAACATGATTTATGATATAAGGATTAAAGAATGTTTGTTTTAATTTTAACATATGTTTGAATGATAAATTTGCATTCGCGGTTGAAGATATTTTGAAGATGTTCATTAAGATTGTTTCATGCTTAGAAGACAGATACATGCTCACAAATTATATGAAACCATTGTTACCGAGGTTTACCATTTCTAATCGATTATAGGAAGCATATTTCTTTTAAAGATTACCCTAAACTAAACCCCAAAAGAAACTATTAAGTCATTGAAATCTTACAAGATAACAAAGACACAGTTTCTATCTTTCTTTCCGATTGCTGAATCTTTTGCACATCATTCAACTTCAGTTGTATTGCAATAATCCGTTTATCAGGGGGCCTTAGAATGTGTTATCAACACTGGCGTGAAAAGTTAATTTACAATTTATGGAAATCAGAGTTTTCATTTCATCTTGGAATGGATTACAAAATGTGGAGTTCATATTCTTCAATACTTCGTATGTCCATCTTCAACCTTAATGTAGGCAAACACTCGACTTCTCATTGATGTCTTGATACCTCTGACGACGGCGATAGGGATGTTCCCCCAGTCACCCTGCAGAGCTTGTACCAGTTACCTCAAGTTGATTGGAGGGTTAATCGTTTTCCAGATTCACCTCCCAAGGCATTCCATATGTGATCTATAGGGGAGAGATCAGGAGAATGTGACGGCTACGACAAGACATTAACGTTGACACTGCTCTTGTTGAATGTGCAGGGGCGTTATCATGTTGAAATAGAGTTCCCGGATGGCGTTGAAGAAATGGCAACACCATAGGACGAAGGACCTGACCAATGTATCTTTGTGCAACCATGTGCAGCCCTAACGATCAACAATGGAGCTCTGCCATCATATTTGAATAAACAAAACCTTCTCTCATCCGTGAACATAACGTTTCGCCAATCACGTAGCTGCCATCTTCTTACCTGTCTTGCCAGGTTAATCGTTTGACGTATCAAGGTGGCTCCAAAGGAGGTGATAGGCCCGAATTCCTACTGCTCTCAACTTCCTTCTCATGGTTGACTTGCTTAGCACCTTCCCGAGAGCCGTTGATGCCGATTCTGCAACTGTCAAGAATCGAAGAGAGTACTTCCCGCGTGACGTCACACGAGATTCACGTGTCGCGGCCTATCTAATGTTGATCCTTTGTTTCTATAACTTTAATCAACATTTCAACTGTCTTTCTGTGACAGCCGAAGGGTCCTGCACTAGGTATATATATTTCACCCATGTCCTTCATACCCATGGCCATGTCACGCTGTTCTGGGGTCAGTCGTGGCTTCATTCTAAGTGGTTTATCTGGCTCACTATCGCTTTCTAGTTGAATTTTATTAATGAAAGTGCGGATAAGTAATCAAAAAATCGTACCTAATCCATTTTTGAAACGAATAACTAAAATGTTTGTTGAATGATTTTTTTTCAACTTGGACTGATTCAGCTGAAAAAAGTTTAAAACATATTTAGATAATAAAAGTGGATAGTTTATTTTGGGGTTTAGTTGATATATCATATATGTTTGGCGTTTTGTTGGGGAAAACAATATTTGTTTATGAATGGTAGATTTTATTCTCTGATTACGTTTTGGAGAAAATGTGTGGTCAAATCGAAGAGGATAATTCGAGAGATGAGTGTATTATTTGGTTAAATCATGTACTTGAGAATTTTGTATTTGAAGAATATTTTGATGATTAAAATATTTCAGAAGGAATGTTTAACGATTTTGTGATAGTATACATGCTTAAAGATCATGTAGAAGTGTAAAGTTTAAGAGCTGAGTTAAATGAACTATGGTACAAACGAAAGTACACACCTTAGTTATATTGATCCTATTCATGATTTTCAATTACAAATAGCTTTAGTTTTTTACGTCGTTTGCATACACTGACAAGTGCAGGGGATTACTCAGTTGCAAGAGAACACTTCCATGTGTTTTTTAATTTTTAGCTCATCAGGACTGAAAGTCCAGATAGGCTTATGGCATGGCCCGTCGTCCGGCGTCCGTCCGGCGTCCGTCCGTAAACTTTTGACACTTTTGACTTCTCCTCATGAACCATACACATTAGAGAGCTGAAATTTTGTGTACAAGTACCTTAGCATATGGAGATTCTAATTTGTAACTTTGGTGACCCTGTGACCCCAAATAGGGTCACAGGGTTCACAACTTTAAAAACCTATTTTCATCTTCTTCTCCAGTTCCAGAAGGACTAGAGAGTTAAAAATGATATGTGCAGACTCCTTGGTTAATGGGGATTCTAATTTGTAACTTTGGTGACCCTGTGACCCCAAATAGGGTCACAACCTTAAAAACCTATTTTCATCTTCTTCTCCAGTTCTAAAAGGACTAGAGAGTTAAAAATTATATGTGCAGACTCCTTGGCCAATGGGGATTCTAAATTGTAGATTTCGTGACCCCATGACCCCAAATAGGGTCACAGGGGTCACAACCTTAAGAACCTATTTTCATCTTCTTCTCCAGTTCTAAAAGGACTAGAGAGTTGAAAGTGATATGTGCAGACTCCTTGGACAATGGGAATTCTAATTTGTAACTTTGGTGAACCTGTGACCCCAAATAGGGTCACAGGGGTCACAACCTTAAAAACCTATTTTCATCTTCTTCTCTAGTTCTAAAAAGACTAGAGAGTTGAAAGTGATATGTGCAGACTCCTTGGACAATGGGGATTCTAATTTGTAACTTTGGTGAACCTGTGACCCCAAATAGGGTCACAGGGGTCACAACCTTGAATTTTATTAATGAAAGTGCGGATAAGTAATCAAAAAATCGTACCTAATCCATTTTTGAAACGAATAACTAAAATGTTTGTTGAATGATTTTTTTTCAACTTGGACTGATTCAGCTGAAAAAAGTTTAAAACATATTTAGATAATAAAAGTGGATAGTTTATTTTGGGGTTTAGTTGATATATCATATATGTTTGGCGTTTTGTTGGGGAAAACAATATTTGTTTATGAATGGTAGATTTTATTCTCTGATTACGTTTTGGAGAAAATGTGTGGTCAAATCGAAGAGGATAATTCGAGAGATGAGTGTATTATTTGGTTAAATCATGTACTTGAGAATTTTGTATTTGAAGAATATTTTGATGATTAAAATATTTCAGAAGGAATGTTTAACGATTTTGTGATAGTATACATGCTTAAAGATCATGTAGAAGTGTAAAGTTTAAGAGCTGAGTTAAATGAACTATGGTACAAACGAAAGTACACACCTTAGTTATATTGATCCTATTCATGATTTTCAATTACAAATAGCTTTAGTTTTTTACGTCGTTTGCATACACTGACAAGTGCAGGGGATTACTCAGTTGCAAGAGAACACTTCCATGTGTTTTTTAATTTTTAGCTCATCAGGACTGAAAGTCCAGATAGGCTTATGGCATGGCCCGTCGTCCGGCGTCCGTCCGGCGTCCGTCCGTAAACTTTTGACACTTTTGACTTCTCCTCATGAACCATACACATTAGAGAGCTGAAATTTTGTGTACAAGTACCTTAGCATATGGAGATTCTAATTTGTAACTTTGGTGACCCTGTGACCCCAAATAGGGTCACAGGGTTCACAACTTTAAAAACCTATTTTCATCTTCTTCTCCAGTTCCAGAAGGACTAGAGAGTTAAAAATGATATGTGCAGACTCCTTGGTTAATGGGGATTCTAATTTGTAACTTTGGTGACCCTGTGACCCCAAATAGGGTCACAACCTTAAAAACCTATTTTCATCTTCTTCTCCAGTTCTAAAAGGACTAGAGAGTTAAAAATTATATGTGCAGACTCCTTGGCCAATGGGGATTCTAAATTGTAGATTTCGTGACCCCATGACCCCAAATAGGGTCACAGGGGTCACAACCTTAAAAACCTATTTTCATCTTCTTCTCCAGTTCTAAAAGGACTAGAGAGTTGAAAGTGATATGTGCAGACTCCTTGGACAATGGGAATTCTAATTTGTAACTTTGGTGAACCTGTGACCCCAAATAGGGTCACAGGGGTCACAACCTTAAAAACCTATTTTCATCTTCTTCTCTAGTTCTAAAAAGACTAGAGAGTTGAAAGTGATATGTGCAGACTCCTTGGACAATGGGGATTCTAATTTGTAACTTTGGTGAACCTGTGACCCCAAATAGGGTCACAGGGGTCACAACCTTAAAAACCTATTTTCATCTTCTTCTCCAGTACTAAAAGGACTATAGAGTTGAAAATGATATGTGCAGACTCCTTGGCCAATCGGGATTCTTATTTGTAGAGTTCGTGACCCCATGACCCAAAATAGGGTCACAGTGGTCACAGCCTTAAAAACCAATTCTCATCTTCTTCTCCAGTTCCAAAAAGTCTAGAGAGTTAATATTGATAAGTGCAGACTCCTTGGACAAAGGGGATTCTTATTTGTAACTTTGTTGACCCTGTGACCCCAAATAGGGTCACAGGGGTCACAACTTTAAAAACCTATTTTCATCTTCTTCTCCAGTTCCAGAAGGACTAGAGAGTTAAAAATTATATGTGCAGACTCCTTGGACAATGGAGATTCTAATTTGTAACTTTGGTGACCCTGTGACATCAAATAGGGTCACAGGGGTCACAACCTTAAAAACTTATTTTCATCATCATCTTTAGCTCCTAAAGGTATATTGAGCTGAACGACTGCCTGTAGACTTCTTGGCCAATTGGGATTCTAAACTGTAAGGGTCACAAACAAATAGGGTCACAGGGGTCACAATCTTAAAAACCTATTTTTCTCCATTAGATGACAGTCTATGGCAAATTTATTTCTCCTTGGATATTTTTGTGGACTTCTTTCACTGTCTGATATTGGCGATCTAGAACGTGTTGAATAATAATACATTTGTTTTGTAATTTTTTTATAGGTTTTCTTGCAATAGGTAACATCAGTTTCATTTTTAGCTCATCTTACCTGTATAAAGCAAACTTGATATGATGCCTGATGGCCAATGGCTCTATTTTTTAAATTAAATTCATATTTCAAAAAATAATTTGATAAAACAAAACTGTTTTATTGGTATGTAAGATTATCTATATCTTATATATGTTAGAATTGATAAATAAGCCTCATTCTTCACACATTTACAAATTTCAAACATAGTCGGGGACATGTTGATGTACGTTTTGCTTTTCACCTCTGACTACATTAAACAAAGCTGACATACCACCAATCAGACAACACGAAATTCGTTTCAATCATACGATAATCAAATATACATATTGTTCATGCCAATTACATATTTAATAGATCGAAATTAACTGATGTGTGTTCTTTCTTTTGTACCGATGATCAGTTTATTTGTTGATAGGTTTTTGAAAGACATGTTTGAAGAAATAAAGTTAAAAATATATTTAATGACCTGAGCTTTGAACTCTTTGAATGGCATTCTAGAAGTTGGTGGTAAAAGGAAGGCGAAAGGAAATTTTTTGGGTGAACAACTTCTTTATTTAAGGATAGTATTGATCATATACCGTTTATGCTTGATACGCTTGAAAACAATATAAAGGCCTATACTGAAACGTCGCTACTCTCAAATAAAGAGGTTGTACATCCATAGAAGTTCCTTTGACGATCTAAGCGATGGGTTTGGAACACATTTTTGAGAGAGAGAGAGAGGTTCTATCAGCAAATTGCAAGAATAGTATTGAGATTAAAATTAAATTTCAGAGTGCTTCTCTTAAACATTTGCCAAGGTTTTCATTTGAATACATGCCATTTAAATTCAAGATAAATTGAAGGTAGACATTATATGCACTAATATAGTATAATGTTTGGATGCTTAATATGTATTTGGTTCGCATTCTACGAGATAAAGCAAACATCACCAAACAGAGGATTACAACTAAAGTAAGCGCTAGATAACACGTCCAATTCATCATTTTTTTCACAGAGCAAAATAGAAAACAACTCTCTAACATAAGTATAAAAGCTTGGTTTGATAAGAGTTAATCATGATGTCGTTTTGCAACGCTTTAAAAAGTTATGATAATACCATTAGTGAATATATACCGTAAAGAGAACATTTAAAATCCCGGCTTCTCATTTGAAGTTTGAGTTCAAGTATCATTTGCTTTTTAGATCAATGTGTTTTTCAACGTAACCAGCGTTTTGTCTTAATCAAACATAACTCAATTAATAAATTAAGAGTTTTCAAGAGAAGAAAGAGAATATCTTTATACAAAACAAAGCCTACGCCAACGTTTTCATTCTGATTTATAAAATATCTAAAAGGCATGTGATGCATATGATTATCACTTGATCACAAAAACACATATTTTCAAGAGTTCGAAAACAAAATTTGGTTTACGATTTATCAAAAATATATTTATTTTATTTTGAGAAAGAGTAAAAAAATGAGAAACATGACCCCCGCCATGTTTAAAATGTTGCAAAATCGTGTGAAGAATAGAACCCCTTTTTTTATTTCAACATAGAATGTATCTTAAATGTTTATAAACAGGAACGTGGCAGACCTTTAGGCTAAGTATTGCATTAAAGCCTACAAGCATTGGTTGGAACAAGCTGTCTATGGTGGCGTTTAAATATAATTTAAAGGGTCAGTAGCAGTTTTTTAGATATTTTATTTCGTCAAATTCTCTAGAATCAATATATGTGTATGCAAAATGTATTACTGATTTTCAAAGGGTCAAATATGTTTTAGTCATCCCGATTCCTAAACGAAATCATGAACAAAATCAAGCACAACCTGCAAACGACCATTTCTATGTGAACACTTTCCACTCATTTGAGGTAATGTTATGACTGCTCGTAGCGTAACAGAAAAATGATAATTTTCGAACTGCTTTTGATTTAGAAAATATTGTTTAGCAATTGGAAACACATATTTTCTTTTTCATTATATCTCTTCATTAACAAACAAAATCGTGATTTGGTCTTCAGATGATTTATTTTGATATTAATTGAATCTTTGATAATTTTGATGGTCCTCATTACAGTGAACATAAGAATTTATTCTGAGCGCCAAGCAACAACTCAACTGTTTTAACGGTGTTTGACAAGATAAGGACGAGTAGACGCTTTACTATTGACACTCGTTCTCAATGAAGGCACAATTGAATTGAATGTTTTTCACATAACTCCAAAGCCAGTATCAGAAATTATTATTAATGTTATTTGAACTTCTTTTTATTATAGAATATGATTATGAAATTTTATCAAATAATTCCAACCAAATTTCCTTTGATCGCTGTCAAAACATAACATGTTAATGTCTCAGAATTTAACGTTGTAGTGCTATCTGTGACAGACAATGGAACCATATCAATCAACCTCATACTACCAAACTGTTCGAATGTCATTAGTTTCAATCATATTAAAACAGTTAACACTGTAGCTATCAAGTTAACACGTTTTAGTGTCAAAGCTGTCAAACATTTTGACAAATGAAATGTTTAACTATGTTAATGTCTTTATGAATATCCAGCCTTTTCTAATGAAGGAAACATAAAGAAATGAAAAGGATATAAAAAATATCGATAATTTATCAATAAGAAAGACATCCTATTTGAAACAAATTTACAGTTTATTCCTGAAAACGATCAAAACGTTATACTTGTGTATAAAACTAAATTGTCATAAGCTAAATACATCTGACGTAAATTCCATGGGAGGTCGGAGGTCAAAGCGTAAACAAATGATCAACCTACATCGGATCTTAAATGTTGATAGTCGACGAAAAGTACATGTCTAGTATGTAGTTTATATAGGATCGTCCGTACAATGGTCCGGTCTTCTTTTTGTTTATTCGAGATTCCAACTGATAAGAGTTTGCAAAACAACTCTTATCAGTGTTCAAGAGCAGATAGGTTACTTTGTGTTCCCACAGATCAACCATGTACTTAGCATCAGCATTGCTTCTACTGTGGGTCCAGTCCTCCATAGCTAATTTGATTACAAATGGAGACTTTGAACACACCAATCTTGCCTCCTGGAACGGCAATGGGGGCAACATCGCCCTCTATACCATGGATAGTCACAAGGGCAACTTTTCCCTAAGATCATTTTCAAGGTTAGTCACAACAGAAAGTTTCCTGTCCTGTGATTATAGAATCTCGTCACAATAACAGTTCTTTCAATCAAATTTACACTTATGTATTAATATATGTGGGTAATTCCAGCTCAATTCGACCAAAGCCTCCCAGTTGATAACACCGATTGTTTTCATTTTCACACCAAACATAGAACATATATAGGTCATTACAAAAGCAAAATATTTTTCGGATATTCGTATTGGTTTTGCCGTAAGGGTTGTTTAATGGTGGCACCTATCGTAATTCTGTCAAATAAACCGCTTGCAGAAAACTGTTCGCAAAAAAATAAATACTGACTGCTCATTGTTATTCTTTTGTATATAAGTTGTTGATATAATTTTGAAGCAGCATGCATTTACAATTTGCAGATATTAAGGAAATACCCTGAGTTACGCTAATTTCAAATTCGGTCATATTTTAAGCGATTTCTCGTTTGGGTCCATTTTCAAAAAGCAGTATCAATGAAATGTGGTGACTTGAGTGATAATAATTTGTATGAAGAATGAAAGTATCAATCGAACAGTCCAGAACCTAAATTATACATACTTTCACCCAGTCGTATTGAGTTTGAGTGAACTTAAACACACCTACCCTCGGCAAAAAACGGAAATTTGTATCATTTTCTAATGTCTCTGTACAAAAAGGCGCACCTCACAGAGTCATGAATTTTTCACAGCTTATTCCTCATGTTACTAACTCTAACATATGAAAAAATCACGAGGGTAAAATTTCTAGTTTTCAAGAAATAAAGGTTTTTAGACATAGCATATTTAAACCCTAAGTAGAGATTTTAAGGATGCATCATTTCGAGTAGTCTGTAAAATATAACGTGAACTACGTAATGAAAGGATGCAAAACTAGTTCTGTAACAGAATATTTGACTCTTAAGTTCTTAAAGGAGACGATTGGTGAACAATTTCCGCGAAGCAGTTACGTTCGGGCGAATGTGTCTGTCACCTACATATCTCCATAAACAATGCCCCTGCTGTTTAAACGTTCATCACTTTCCTGACTACTAATACGCAAAGTTAATTATACCGAAACGTACCCTGCTTCGGGAAAAAACACTTCTAGGGTGCCAGATTCTATTTTGCTCACCAACTTCATCAAGATATTATATTAAGAGTTCGACAATATTTTGAACATGACAACATTTCTAAGCTGTGTCCAGCCATGAAGGAGTTCGAAAACAGAGAAGATACAAGTTCCAAGAGAAATTTATGTTTCTTTCAAAGAAGAGACACGAAACCTCTTCAAAAAAAATTTTTTAATTTTTTTTTAAATCGTGACTTAAATGGTGTATCCCTTCTCTTGGTTTCATTCAGTGTGTGTATGTCAGATACATCACAATGTCAAACTGATGCTCGTTGCATTGCCTGGGTTGAAATTGAATATTCGGAAACTTCTAGAGAGGGCTGTATGCACAAGAATGCATGTTGTACCGCTATGATAACATAACTGGAATTGAAATCGTTATGGAATAATATCTCGAGGATGAAGGTCTAGATACAGAGAATGAAATCTCACATAAAACTGGGGTACATACAGATGGAAAAAAACGTATCCTCAGACTTTGTTGATGTTCTCTTGCACAAGATTGACGATTTGACAGTTCATCATTTGTGAAAACTCAGTCAGCTGTGGCGAGGCTAACAGATTAATTGCATGATGAAACTGCAATAAGTCTTCTATATATTTTGGGGAGAGTTATTCTTTTGTAGTACACGACACATTCACCGTTTCAACTGGAAAGATTCCCAAACACCTGTTTACCCATTAGTGGTTTCCCACGGACAATGAATTGAAGACTTTGTCAATCTTTGTTTTCATGAAAAAGACTTTGAACTAAAAGCAAATTAATGACAAAAAATAGTGTTACGGGATAGGGAGTCAGCTTAAGATTTGCGGCGAAAGCCAGTCTTAAGGCGTCCTCCAAAACCATGCTACAACTCAACAACAACTGTTTGATTGGGGAGCCGTTACCATTCCTACTAAAAAAATCGAGATCGAGTCTGAATTTGAAAACCAAAACCTATGCTTTTCATTGTACCCGGGACAAGAAGTCATTCATTTCAATAGGTGCAGCATAACTGGCTACAATACGTGTGTCAGAGATCAACGAATCAACATCAATAACGTTAAGAAATGAAGAACTCGGAATCCACAAAGATATGGACAATTTCAAATGTCAAGTCTGCAGATGAAGGTTAAGGTGACTGTCTTCTGATCATGTCAACTCCAAAGGTAATGTTTACATCAGACTGAGATAGATTTCTCTCGAGATCTACACTTTTATTTTCCAACAAATTAAAGAGTCTGTTCTGGAGCATTTCGGTAGCAAATAACTAGATATAGACTACCCAAAAGGTAAGTTGGTCCCTAATGAATTTTATGTAAGTGAATTGTTATGAATTCACTATTCAACAACCTCCAGAATATCTCAAGCATAGATATGTCAATCAATGTGAAGCGTCGGTAAAATCATTTAGGGATGCTTTACTCAATCACTTATAGTAGGTAAATGGGAAATTTTAACCCCGCCAAATTTTGATATGTTGTAGTCCTGACTATGAGCTACACATGTGCAAAATATGAAGTCTCTAGGAGGTGCGCCTTTTTCTACAGACAGCTTTAAACAGGGGGCTTTTTTTACATTTTTCCAAACAGTAGGTTGATATAAACAGCTATTGTAACATTAGAACGAAATAAATTGTCACGGATTCTTAACGTCCAACTCTTGATACATAAAGGAGACGAATCATAGCATGTTTGGTGCACCACACCCCTTCTACTTCACAAACAAGTGAAAACAAAAGGGCAAACAAAGGAAAAAACTGAATTTTGCAAATGAAATTTAGCACTTTTGTCAAGCCAATTAAACTATATAAATACAAATTCTTTCAAATGTTTAATATATTTTTTGAAACATCATTTTATTATCTATTTAATGTAGAAATTTCAAACCTTTACGTCTAGAGATGTCAATGTAAGAGACATCGAAACGTATCAAGGGTTTTGCTCAATAACGTCACATTTGGAAGACCCCTGTCTCCTAAAACACTATGGCAAACACAAATATTTTGAGTATAAACAAAATTTGTGTATTTCCCTTCTCTGAAGATACAGTAGCATCTATTAAAATTGAAAATTCCAAAATCCATGATGTCAACTGGGGCGATCCCCAGATTTTGGTCGATTTGAAATGCAATGACTTAATTTTTGGGGGAGTGGAGAAAGAAGGATTACAATATCCCATCCTGTCTCCGGGAACGAACGTTACGCTAACTCCACTAATCTGTACCCTGGGTTCAGAAGCTAGATTCGCTGGCGCGGCCCAACTTGAGATGTAGCCAATCAAAGCATTTTCTCGCCACCTTCTCGATAAAATTTGAACGGGAAAATGATTTGATTGGCTATATCCCAAAGTCAGGCCGCGCAAGCGAATCTAGCTTCTGAACCCAGGGTACAGATTAGTGGAGTTAGCGGAACGTTCGTTCCCTGTGACAGGATGACAATATCCATTAACAATTTCTTTTTACATTTTTTCAGAAACCTTGTTACAGTGATCGAATTTCACAACAAGAAAACACATTTTATTTGCATAACAGAAACTTTTTTAAACCATGATAAATTATTTCAACAAGTTTTTCACTTTTTTTACAGTGATTGACATTTAAAAGCCAAGGAGGAATCAACGGTTACGTTCATTTCCATAAACATTTCAATTAGTTTTTAAAACATTCCTGAGGGATTTTTCATTTCCAGCAAAACTAACCTTCCCGTTCTTTCGTTGATCGTATTCAATTTTTTGGCGACCTTTTCCTAGGAAAATACACATGAAGGTTTGTTACAGCGTTAGATAATCAAAATATCGCCAAGGAGAATATATCTAATATAACTTCGGTAATTCTATGGGGAGAAAACGGATATACCAGGTTGTAAAGTTTATGAACAAATTATCTAAATATTTTTGACGATCTTTTACTCAGAATGATTTCAAGGAATAACGTGACATGTGTTACTTGTTATTCGTTATATTCAGGCCTTTAACAGATGAAGGTCCATGCCAGTTTGTCGAGGTACACACAGGCGGCTACTACACGTTCAAAGGTTACATCAAACAGCTCGGGGACAATACGAGAACCTTGCTACAGTCCTACACAGCCGCTATGAAGTATTCAAATTCCCAAATAGGTATTTTTCAAATATACAACTCGACAAAAGCACCCATTCGATAAAATGTGTTACTGTGGACAGAGGAAACCATTATCGACATTATTCGGTGAAGTTGGTGATTTAAGGGAGACAAAGGAAATTCTATTCTATAGACTTTTTTCTTTGACAGTAGCGATGTGTCGGTATAGTTGTTTGAAAAACGATATACGGCTCTGTAACGAAACTTCGCTTCTGTAAAATAAACCAAATGAATAATATCAAAAAATGACGATAGAGTTGTTAAGAGTGCTGATTTATCTTTTATGGTGAACAACTTGTTGGTTGACCTTCACAGATTAAACCAAGCCTGATAGCAATCTTTTTAACAATGATTTGCAAAAAGGGTAAAAAATAGTGTTTAATATAAGCTAAAGTTTTGGACCAAAAAATAGGAAAATGGTTTCATATCTAATAAGGGTTTCATATTTTACAGATTACCCTATAGCATCTCGAGCTTTTGTGCAGAGCAAGAACGGTTGGCTACTGATGGAAGGAGATTTCACTCCCCCTAAAATAGGTGAGGCAAGATATTTTGTACGATATATGTTTAAGATAATATTTTTCTCTGAGAATTGTCCTCAAGGGTTTTCCCTGACAAGAAGAATAAGAATCAGGACTCTTTATACTTAATATGTGCAACGTTTCTATACATATTTTCTAATGTCGTTTCTTGACATCACTCCAACTTATCAAATACAATTTATGAGGATATTTTTATCTGTGAAATGGCAAAAAGAAACGAAGATTTTACAGTATGGAAACGAGATATATGAATGAATATGAATATTTATATTACGGTAAACTAATAAGATGTACCTATATATAATAAACACAACTCATCACATCATGCATAAATCAAAATTTGTGATTGCAAAAAAATCCAGAAACGATCAGGCACAGATCTTAAAATGGGAAATGCCTTGGAAGAATATAAGCATAGCAAATACTGTTTACTAACTTATGAAACTTCTGCTAAAACAGCGAGTTGGTAATTGAGAATACAAGGAGTTTTATGGATTATCAACTTCTTTATAGCAGAATATAGCGACGTTTCGGTATAGATTCTTATATATCGTACAGCAATTAATACATTTTGACGTGGTGATGAGATGAGTTGGTAATCAGGTTATATATTTAGCGCCGCTTGGTCATTGCTGCACCCATACAAACAAAGTGTAGATTATTTTCAGGTTTTAAGAAAGCAGAACTTTGTGTCTACGGTCCAGATAAAGGAATAGAGTTCCTTCTGGACGATGTGTCATTGGAAAGTTTCCAGAGGGAGTCTAATTGGGAGGCGAATGCTAACGCTAGGATACAAACATTGCGAAAAAGAAACATTGATTTCATGTAAGTTGTGCATGTGCATCAATTTTCATTCATTCATTTCATTTTACAAGGATACAAATATTGCGAAAAAGAAACTTTGATTTCATGTAAGTTGTGCATGTGCATCAATTTTCATTCATTCATTTCATTTTACAAGGATACAAACATTGCGAAAAAGAAACATTGATTTCATGTAAGTTGTGCATGTGCATCAATATAATATTTTCATTCATTTGTTTCATTTTACAAGGATACAAACATTGCGAAAAAGAAACATTGATTTCATGTAAGTTGTGCATGTGCATCAATTTTCATTCATTCATTTCATTTTACAAGGATACAAACATTGCGAAAAAGAAACATTGATTTCATGTAAGTTGTGCATGTGCATCACTTTTCATTCATTATTTCATTTTATGATTTACTTAAAGTGGAGTTATTATAGTTTTTTCGAAATTATTGGTATCATATCATTATATTGGTATTCAGTGTATCAGTGTAGACTGTTGTTTTATGTCAATTCATGTACATCCTATCGTTCACATGAAAAGAATATATATTTGACAAAGATCTTCAGGCCAGATCAATGTCGACAACCTTTATCTTTCCTTTGTTGCCTTATCTGTGTACTTTGTGCGAGTTAACGACATTTCACCCACGTGACAATCTTTTTAATCTAATCAGAATTTTAAATATTTTAACCAATTCCACCGCTTATTAATATCTAATTTAAGTATAGAGCATAAATAAGAAAATAAGTTTTAAGTAAAGTCAAGGAGTCCATTTAAAGTATTGGGTATTGCATAAATTCAACAAGTGTGTTACCAATCACACATCCTTTATTATTATCTATTTTATCCAAAACATCCAGTCTAGTAAACCTAACCTCACTAATACTCGCTTCACTCCCGATATTGAGTCTAGCAAGATGTAGCAGCAGCTCACGTCAGCCGACTGCCAAAACATCATGCTTGTAATATAGGAGACCCTCTGAGGGGTTACAAACTTTAATGATTTTGTTTCTAAAATGAACACTGAGGTGAGTATTCTGATGTACATAATCTCATCGTTATTATCCATTATATTTGTGATTCTGAAATGAACCCAAATAAATCTTTTAAGAACATTTTTTAAAGAAAACTTTAACATTAATTTTTATTTCTTTCAGCTTTAGGCTCGACCCAGGTGTTGATCCATCAAAAGTGACAGTTAAGGTACATGATTTATGTTTTAGTCGTAAGTCACTTTAAAATGTATCGACAATGGATTTGACAAGATATTTGTAGTGTCCTCACAAATGTGCGCAATGAACATAAATAAAGAAACAATTATTTTATGAAAATGTATAATCAATTGTCGGCTTTTGAAGTATAAAATGGAAGAATTGTCATTTCGTCGGATTTTACGTCAAGGAAGACATTTATAACAGTTGGTCTATATATGACAATAGCATGCGTACAAATAATAATGGTACAATAAAAAGTAATTTCTCTTCTTTATTTACTTTAGATTGACCACAAACGTCATCTATTCGGGTTCGGATCCTTCGTCGACATGAACTGGATAGATGACCCCCGTTATGCAGCCTACAACAACATGACCTTTGACCTCTTTAACTGGGCTACCCTCACTTCTCTAGGATGGGCCTCGACTCAGCAGGTCTCTGGTCATCTTCCTACGCAAAGCATTAAACGCCAGTTTCCGAACTGTCAGTTTAATGCCTTGCTGCTGACCCTTGAGTTTTCTGTGTTGATATCAGCGCCCCTACAGGCGATTGTTAGCAATCTCCAGTTACTTTCTGATTGGACTAAAGCTTTCTTTTACAGACCGCGGTCGATAATATTGTTGATATGTACAATTTGTAATTCCGCTGATAATTGCATGTTTTTACTTGTATGTTACAGACCGATGTTGCCTCGACTTTCCACCGTCAGTTGAGAGCCGCACAGCTTTTACATGCCAAAAGGTACGTCACCCTTGGTTACCATTTTAGTACCTAGACATACTGGATGCATTGTAGTCCTGCACAGTCACTTTATTGAATGGGATTCTTTATACAGTCTACTAGATCCCCATTCTAATCAAGGTTCGACAGAATATATATGAACGTTTATGTGAAATGGAAAGGCTCAAATATGGAATTACCTAAAAGAACGTACAGGATGCAGAAGATTGATGTAAGATGTGATATTCTAAGACTAAATTATTGTCCGGATGCATAGCATTGATTGAGATGCAATATTCCAAACAATTAAATGTTAGTCAGGATTAAATAGCATTATAACATGGGATACTCTAAATGATTAAATATTTGTCAAGAGACATAGTATTGATATGAGATGTGAAATTCCAAACGACCTAAATTTAGTCAGGATGCATTGCATTGATATATGATTTGATATTCAAAAGATTAGATTCTCGTTTGGATGCATTGTATTGATGTTAGATTAATATTTCAAGAGTAAGTTATAGTCAGGATGCATAGCATTGTTATAATAAGATGGGATAAATCAATGACTTTATCTTAGTAAAGATGCATATCACTGATATGTGGTGGCACGTGGTCCTGTGCAATGCTCAGTCGACCGCTATCAGAGTAGTTCAGCAACAACGGGCGCAGCTCGCTGGATGGGTGGGTAACCCGTTGCTGGATATTCTGAGAGTTTGAAGGGTTGATTCCCTGCCCCACACTGAGACATGAGTTGAGAAACTTGTGGTGTCACCCTGGGTAAGTGACTTAGTTCGAAGCGTGCCTCTGTCCACCCAGCAGTAATTGGGTACCTGGTATGATACGATGGTAGTCTGAATTTGAACCTCGAGCGCCTGACAGGCGATCGGTTGTATTCTCCTTAGGGAGTGTTCTGTACTCGTTGACCAGGGGTAATATGTCACTCAGCGCTTTGAGCATGCAATGTGCATGGATATATGCGCTATATAAATGGACTATTATTATTATTATTATTATATATGATTTGATATTTCAAACGACTAACTTTCAGTCAGGTTGCATATCATTGATATAAAATGTGATTTTTAAAAGACAATTTTTTAGGGAGCATAGAATTGTTATGAGATGTGATATTTTAAAGAATAATATTTAGTCAGTATGCATATCACTGACATGAGATGTGATATTTCAAAGACTACTTTTTAGTTAGGTTACGTATCATTGATATATGATTTGATATTACAAACGACTAAATTTCAGTCAGGTTGCATAATCATTGATATACATTTTTAGATGTGATATTCGAAAGACAAATTTAGTCCAGTCTAAGTTAACCTAGCCTCAATATTATCCGTTTCACTCCTATACTGAGTCTAGAAAGGTCACAGTCTAGTTGAGGGTCGCGTCAGCCGACTTTTCTGCGACCTATGACCCTCCAACGTTACACGTGCGAAGGCAGACTATTGTGGCTTGGTAAGCTGAGTTCTAATTGGTCAATTATATACTCGGGCTGACGCGACCCTCTACTAGGCCTTTCTAGACTCAGTAGCCTATAGGAGTGAAACGGATACTATTGAGGCTAGGTTTACTTAAACTGACATTTAGTCAGGATGTATAGTATTGATACGAGATGTGATATTTCAAGGTATAATATTTAGTCAGGATGTATAGCATTGATATCGGAAATAATATTTCAAAGACTTAATTCTAGTTTAAGCTGTGATATTCAAAGGACTAACATCTAGCCAGGATGCATATCATAAGGGGGAAAATGAGATATTCCAAAGATTACAATCCAGGCAGGAAGCAAATATTGATATGGGATATGATTATGATAGACTAAAATCTATAAAAAACCTTTATGTTCAGGGTACGAGTGCGGGGTAACACACTATTCAGCAAGCCACCTTCATGGGTTCAAAGACTGAACTCACTCGGGTTTCAGTCGGCAGCTTTTAGTCGAGCCACGGAGCTACTGAATGCATCTAAAGGGCTGTGAGTATCTACGGTTTGTTTTGTGCCATGGTGACATTTCACATAGCAACATTTACATGATAGAATTTGATTACATATAAAGGCTACGTTGTTGGTAGTTAATTTATTGAATCATTGACGTTGCAATATTTTCACATATCATCCTTTACGCACGAACACAATTATGTCAACTTTTCATCATTATCAAAGATCAACTGGAAGTTATGCGATGAAGCCTTAATACACAATCATAATTCTTTCAGCGTTCTTTTTTATTTGAGTCTACGATTGAAGTCCAAAGTTCCATTGAGAACAAGTTGTATTGGACCTTTTTTCAAGCAACAGGGACAATTCTTTTTAGGGTTCTTTTTTATTTGTTTCGATTGTTTAACTAATCTACCAGCAGATTCCCTGATTCCTCTCACTAGATATTCTAGAAATACACTTTAAATGACAAATAAACAGTGTAAGCAATAGTGTCTTTAAAGCCTTATTGTTAGATTTGACAACCTCTTATCCTTTTCACCCAGCATAGACCAGTGGGATCTCCTGGATAATCCGCTAGATAATCTCTTCTACGAGGAGAAGATAGGAGATCCAGACTACATCAAACAGTTGTGCGACTTGATGCAGCTAGAAGACCCTTCCGTGCTTTCATACCTAAATCAGGACGACGTGCTTTCCGTCGGATCTAAAGCACATGTAAGCCAATCTTCAATTTCATCTTGAGATGGCCTTGATTAATACTCGAAAATCCTGGGTGTAAAGTGTTGAATTGCAAGATTATAAGGTTCCTCAGCGAAATAATCAGAAACAGGATTTTGAATTTATATGTAGGCATCTGGGAATCGATAGGAAATCAATTACAATATTTATTGAGACGGATAAGATACACTGGATGTATGCAAGGATGACATCGAACTATCAAATTGTATGGAATGGGAGATAAAAACAATTTGCCCAACAAGAATGGGACCGTTTTGCCATTCAAATCGAAATGATTCAAGATATTAAGAACACAACTCCCGCAAAACACTTATACAATGATGACTTATTGGTACATCCTGCTTCATTAGCGTCTTCGGCCTTCGAAACTTATAGATATCGCAATGTAAAGTCACTTGAAATAACAAGTTTTAAACGCAAGTTTTGCAATTATGGTATAAGCTTCTTTCACTTCACTGGCTGGGTTCCAGTCACAAGCAGTTAGTTGATTTACAGTTGAAGGATACAAATGTTTTCATTGTAGGCCTATGCCGAGTTAGCCAACTCTGTTAAAGATCACGGATTGGGTGGACTAGGAGTGAAGGGCTCCTTCCCTATAACACCCCCGGATGCTACTCTTCTGAAGGTGAGAATGGTGTTATGGTATCCTTACTGAATTAAACACGCTAAACGAATTTCATGTCATTTCAACATCGGGGGCGGTATAGCGGTGGTTAGCGCGTTCGGCTTCGGATCAGGAGGTCCTTGGTTCGAATCCCGCCAGCGGCAGGGCAACTGGGTTGCTAGTTCCAGCCGATGCTCGCAGATTTCAACACAATGCATAGCCACGATAGTGTTGCGGGCTTCTCCCTGTAATAATACTAGCAGCCGCGATATTAGTGAAATACTCTTGAAAGCGGCGAAAAAAAACCTCATCACCTCACTTCATCTCATTTCAATATATCTTTGGATATACAAAGGCATTTTATGCACATATCTCCTATTTACTAGGTTCAAAGATAAGGAAGATCTATCGTCCTGAAAATCACCACATTCTGACATGCATATTGAAATCTCTTTTATTTCGTCTGTGTTAATGTTACCTATAGTATATAATACCTCGTTGTAAATATTCAAAATAATTATGAAAAATAACGTTTAAACGAAGGTTCGCCTTGACCGAATAGCATCTGCTGGACTTCCGGTTTGGATAACGGAAATGAGCGTGACTCATGTGGATTCCACCATCCGGGCCTCTTTACTTGACACAGCACTGCGAATGTACTTTAGCCACCCGGCAGTCGAAGGTGTCACATTCAAATCTGTGTGGGATTCAACCCTTCAATCTCCCACTGCACTCTTCAACGGGTTTGATTGTAAAGTAAGTAGCATTTATTGCATATTCAACTCAAGTCGCAATGATTTGATACTACGTCCACGGCAAGAGAGGTACACTTGCCATGGCATATTGATGAACATTTGAAACATTTGAGTTTAAGAAAAGTTTACCTTGTTTTTAGTTCGTGAAGATCGTAACTGTATGGGTTCTTAAATGGGAAGTAGCCCGTTTTAGGGGCAATATAAGGTGATGTCAGCAAAATTAAATTATATGGTTCCAATTGAAAGACAATGTATTTACGCTGAATGCAGCAGTAATATATCAAATATATATTGTAAAGTTCAACCTTGACATCCCCTTTCTTTCACAAAATAGATTAATTGTGTTAACACAAAAAATTGCCTCCATTTGCCCTTCTGTGTATTTTCATAATTTGTCCTCTGACTATGGGTCATTGGTTTGTCTAATGAGATTTTTGACACTATGCAAATAATACATTAAGCATGAACGTACAATTATCAGTCAAAAATTGAAAATATACAATTTTGTCCATAAACGTGCTACTGCCCCTTTAAAACAGACGAACTTACTGAATTATGAACGTTCCTTTCATACATACCCCTGAACATGTATATAGTTCAAATCTTTAAAATGAAAGGTTTCTGTCCTCGGTTATTCGTATGTTATTCTTCCACCATTTTTTGTCAAACAATTTGTTTCTATTTCAGCCAAACACCGCTGGGCAGCGTTTTATACATTTAACACAGGTCGAATGGTCGACCCACGTGACTAGATCTCTGAAAGACGGTACCCAGTTTACAGTCAATGGTTTCCAAGGTGACTATGAGATCCAGACGTTTTATAACAGAGTACCAACAGGTCAAACTGACCTTCATCTGGGCCAATCTGATATAATCTTCATGCAACACATTAACGTGCCAAAGAATTGAAAAGGACATTGAAAGTTCAAGTTGAACTACTTAAAACAGTCTCTTTTTTTTTTGCATTCATTCTTAAGGCAAAGTCTAGACAAATCTCGACGCTTGCTCAAGCTATTCTGAAGGACATAGTTTAGACATCTTTACCTTAAATCAATCATAATATGACAGTGAAATGTATGTATTTATTATTTCTTTGACACAAATAGAACAATGAATTATCACATTTCATGTCTAGTAAATTAAATTATTTTTTGTAAGTTCTTTGAACTTTATTGATATTGAGTAGTCTTCACGATACGGGCGTTTTACTTTAAAGGGGCAGTAGCACGTTTTTTGATAGTTTTATATTTAAAAAATTTCACTTATAATTGTAAGTTGATGCTTAATGTATTATTTTGACATTGTCAAAAATCTTATTACACAAGCCAATTATCCATAGTCAGAGGACAAGGTATGAAGATGCTCATAAAATCCATTAGCGGCCATTTTGTGTGAACACCTTTAATTCATTTTGTGTAAGAAAAAGGAATCGCATGGCTACACTTCACGTTATATATTTGAATCATTACTGCTCCATTTAGTTTCAATTGGAACTATTAAATTTCATTTTCCTGACATCATCTTATATTCCACCTAAATCGTGCTACTGTCCCTTTAAACAGTAGTTCTCCATCCTATTACCAAAATTAATATAAAAGCGGATATATCTTTCTGGAGACAGAAAATACACAAGAAAATCCGTAAGGTAATGAAGCTATAATGGCATTTTTTCATGTGTAACGTCACGTTTTTAAAAACAATTCAGAATGTATCAAAAAAAAATATAAAACGACGAACCAAAAACATTATGAACGTGAGAAGTAAGTGACAAATGACTCAAAAGGAAGATACTATCGTTATACAAGGTCCATTGTTCCTTTCTTTCTTGATTTGAAACCCCTAGATTATTAAAACGTCGCTTAGCATAGGTAAAAACATTGTTTGCAGCAATAATTGATCTTCGATGGCGTTTGCAAAATGATTAAAGGTCAGCGGTGAACATACGGGTTACAAACAATGTCAACGCACTCAGTATGTACAAAAGGCAATGCACACATGCGCACAAACGTGAAATATATACATAACTATAGATATTCACGGGCATCTATTGCTTAGTGAATTCTGTGCACAATCCAAATTTGCAGCTGAGTTACTAGATATAAATAAATTCCTCTGCAAAATGAAAAAAACCAAATTCCATCTACATGTATAATGTCTTCCAAACAAAGAAAAAATGCAATATTTTTTACTCTTTTTTCTTTGTGTCTGTAACACCATTTAACATATAGGGAGACAAAGTCCTACAAAACTTAAAATAAGAAAAGGAAACAATAATCTATGCATCATTCCCTTCATTGTTTGCAATAGTCACAGCAACAACATAATAAAGACACATTGGTTTCGTTGAACATTGCAATAACCACAGCAACAGCACATTAAAGACAGTCTGACACATTAGCTTCTTTGAACATTGGCTATCAACAGTTCGGCAACAGCACATTTAAGACACATTAGCTTCTTTGAACATTGGCTATCAACAGTTCGGCAACAGCACATTTAAGACACATTGGCTTCTTTGAACATTGCCTAGCAATAGTTTCAGCAACAGCACATTTAAGACACATTGGCTTCTTGGAACATTGGCTAGCAATAGTTACAGCAACAGCACATTTAAGACACATTGGCTTCTTGGAACATTGCCTAGCAATAGTTTCAGTAACAGCACATTTCAGACACTTTGGCTGATTAAAACATTGCCTAGCAACAGCAACAACAACAATAACAACAATAGCACATTTTACGACACTTTGGCTTCTTGGGAGGTTCAGCAGGAGGCAGCTGACCCTTGGTAAAGGAAAGGAAGACTTGCTCAAGAGTTGTCTGGTATACAGAATAGTCCTCGACAGAGAAGCGCGCCTTGGCGTCCTCCATCAACGTAAAGACCTTGGCCAGACTGACCGCTGCATAGGGAACCTGGAAGTGGACATAGCCCTGGTGGTCATCGAAAATCATGGTTTCCGGAAAGCTCTCCTTGATATAGTCTATGAGTGGCTCTTTAGGGGCCGGATTCTGACCATCTGGCAGCATGGCCATCCTAGCCACCAAGGTGTAGCCCTGGCCGAATTTGTTCTTGAGGTGCTGTGGCGTACCGAGGCATACGAAGCGAGCGTTGACCATGATGGCGATCTTAGTGCAGAGTGCATCGCATTCCTCCATACTGAAATTAATTTTCATATTTTGCATGATAAAAGACGTTATACCTTATATCATCGTAATTCATATACGTAAGTACAAAGTATAAAGTGGTATATGCGAGATAGGCGAGGATGTCATATTAGTGATTATGAGTATACTCGTCACTTGAGGTATTTCAAATTACGTTCAAACAATCAGCTTTAACGTTCAAACAATCAGCTTTAACGTTCAAACAATCAGCTTTAACGTTCAAACAATCAGCTTTAACGCATCACATTCACCTTTTGCGAGGTTAAGCGAGACCCCTGCAACTTTCCCAATTGTTGGTGAGTAGCCTTCATGAAAGATGCATAGAACAAAGATATGACTACCAGCTTATAGCTTTTCTCAATTGAAATCTACCTGTGCGAGGTGAGTATAAGCGTTCTTCCACTCTCCCTGATCTTGGAGAGGACGGTCCACATGTGTCTCCTGGCTTTAGGGTCCATCCCGGTAGAGGGCTCGTCCAGCATGATGAAGGCGGGGTCTCCTACCAGAGCTATAGCCGTGCTCAGCTTCCGTTTGTTGCCTCCACTGGAAGCAAGGAAACGATGTCTTATCAATAATCTGATATCAGCATAGAAAGCCCTGAATTATAATGTAACGTATTTCCTAAAAGGAAAGAAAGGACATATCTGTACCAAACAATATTGTAATATCTTTTTTTCTTTTTGTAAGAGTTCCAGTAATACTCAGCCTCCAATTGATGACTCTGCTGAAATTAAGATGCATTCCAATAAAACTAGCGTAAACGATTATCTGTCAATGATTTGGCGATTGTAGGTATTGGACTAGAACATGATATTGTTCATAGTCTCGGGCCTTTCCCCAGAACAAAGAACAAAGGGATATTAAGAATCAAGAGGACTTTAAAACAGTCATTACCCTTTGAAATAATTCAGGCTGCATTCTTTTTTTTTCGCTTATTGCAAGTGAATAGTTGTTTAAAAATAAAGACTTTTGAAATAACAGCTTGCTTTTAGTTGTCAAAACGAAGAACATACGAATAATATCCTCTATTTATTACCTACGAGGGCAGTCATACCGAGGTTCTTATTTTTCATATGATGCCCTAGGGCAAAATATCACTTTTTCATTAAGACGTCACGTTATTAACAATGCTTTGACGTCACAGTTCACCTATGACGTCACAATCTATACGGGCCGGCCGCGGCTAGTCCGCCTATGCAGAGCAGTAGGTTTTGAGCATTTTCTTTGTTTTTGCGACTACGGTAATAAACAGAATATTATATTCGTGCCCATAACATACTATGTTTACGTCACTCGTGCCTAAATATCAGTATATCCCTCGCTCTCGCTCGGGAAATACTAATATTAAGCCACTTGTGTCGTAAACATAGTATGTCATGGACACTCATATAATATCCTCTATATATTCAACAGACAGTGTAAATATGGAAGTAGTAAGGATCGATCCCTGTTGACGTACCTGTATTCCGAGGCAGGGATGTCAGCATACTTGGCGAGCATCATAGTGTCCAGTAGGTTGTTGCACACCTGCGGGATACAGCTTTCTGGAATCCCCTTCAGTCGGGCGTACATAGCCAAAGTCTCCCGTCCGGTCATCTGGTCAATGAGGGCGTCGAATTGGGGGCAGTAGCCCATGTTCTCTTGTACCTGAATAAACAGGTTAAAGGTCAACGTTATGAAGTACTGTAATAGTTCATGGTTTCTTGCACCTAAATAAACAGGCTACAGGTCAAGATTACGAACTACTGCTCTCTTGTACAGGAATGCTGAATGAGCGGGTTATAAGTCAAAGTATAAAGTTCTCCCATGGGGTACGTTGCACAAAGTTAACATTAAGGTAAATCTTAGTGCCATCTTTGTCATTGAGTTTTGCCAAGAACATTATATAAGGCGTTATCCATAAATATTATTCATGTATCTGAGAACCTGTTCAAATGCATGGAAAGACGTAAAATCAAATTTAGATAATAGTCGCCGTATTTGTAATTGATAAGCGAAATGTGTTCTTTGTTAACGTTTTGCATATTTTTTTAGATTCCGACACAAAATTATTCGATATTTATTGCAGTTTGTCATACATGTTATAAGAAATAATATATTCTCTGTTGCGAAGTCATTAGTACATATCTATAAGTAACAAAACCTAACGCATGGGAAGAAGCAAAATCTTTTCTAAAATAGCACCATCCGCAGCCCCAAAAGCATATTTTTCAGTTATTGGGGATCTTAAATGATGACCTTTCAGTAGTGATAACGTTTGCTTATAATATTCAGGTAAATGTTCTTGTGCTGGTTTTTTATTCACGATTTCTTAAGACGCAAAACCATACCTTTTTAACATTATTCCTCACATCGTAAGACCAAAGGTAGGCATTTCCTCCCGTCAGCATCACATCCCCCGTCAACATCCTGAACGTCGTCGTCTTCCCAGCGCCATTTTGCCCAAGAAGACCAAAACACTCCCTCTCAGAGATTCCAATACACAGGTTGTCAACGGCAACGAAGTTCCCAAACTCTTTGGTAAGGTTCTTCAGAATTATGGCATCGTTGGAGTCACCGGAAGGAGAAAGATTTGAAATTCTTTGCCTCTCAGAAGCAACATCGTCGTCCTCTACAGTGCTTGTGTTGTTCCATGGCCTGACCCAATTAGCATCATGGGTGTCCCTAGAGAGGAAATATTTGATCTTCTGGGGGATCTGGTAGTCGATGAAGAGGAGCAGCAGGAAATAAAAGAGGCCCTGGGCGGCCATAATGAGGACATATCGACCGATTCCTGGCAGTTCCCATTGGAGGAAGTCAGGAGAGAATTCTACGCAGTGTTCCCCACAGTTGTCTAAATTGTTGAAAAAGGGCATTTATAAACCTGAGATTTAAAAAATCTGCAAGTAAAGTATATCAGTACAAATGGAAAATGTTCACATTATCAGAGAAGATAATAGGAACTTGCTGTTGAGTAAGAGTTTACTTGAACAGATTAAAATTCATGGTAACAAACATTATGACATATGCGAATCAATATTTAACAGTTATAGATATTTGTCTTCTAAACAGTAATCTATTTCCATATAATACCCTACCAAACATTATTTAAAAAAATGTATTAAATGTGTTTGATGAGCTCCATAGAAGAAAGTTACCTTCTTGTTTATTTGATGCCATATATCTATATATATATGTACATTAAAGACAACAATCCTTAAATTGTTTCGAGAAACAAAGTCATTGAATAACAGAATACCTTTGCAGCATGGTAGGGTTAACCCCATCGCGCATGCGTCCTCGTAGTTCTGCTCCCTACAGTATTCGAGGTTCCCATAATTGGAGTGCATTTCCATGAATGTCATTCCGAATGCATGGTGAGGGAACAGGATAGAGAAGATCCAGTCTACTACTTCTATAGCGTTCTGATTCGCTCTGAGTAACATCAGAATAAATGTGACTAGTATGCTAATCATACCTGCAAATGAATAACATATTATTAAAGGTGCATTATTGGCCTTTAAGGTATCCACATTATTACCTCCATTATGGTTCATTCTCATCTGTAGAGGTTAACGGTTTTATCTACAATAAGTTATGTTACGTCTTTAATTAGGCCAATAAGGGAATCATACAAGACAGAAAGATAGGTCGGAAAAAATCAATGTTTTCCCGCTACAAGTTAAAAGTTTAAATCGTTACTGAATGAAGGAAATGTTCGAAATACGCAGATCCATAAAATTATAAATATTTCAATCGAGCCAATTTCTACATTTTCTGGTCAATATTTCACAACCGTCTCAATAATGATTGAAATTATATTTGACTAGGAAAGTAATACTGAACGTGCATCTGTCTTGTGATATAAAGTAATCATATACAAATTTTAAAATAAAAAGGAAAAATCTACCAAAGCATGTATATGTGATCGAATGAATACCCTGCCACGTCATACGTCAGCCTATATATATCCCAGTAGCAAGACTAATGGCCGTACCCTTGATTGCAACTTATTTGTCTGTCCTCCTTTATTCATGAAATTGAACCTATTTAAAACCATCTTACCAGTGATGATATTCAGCATGGTAAGGATAACCATCCCCGAGGCAGGAGTCGTGAACCAGTACTGCAGGGTGTACATGAAGGGCAGCACAGACCAGCCATAAGACAGGAAGACCAGCAGGACAATAGCAAACCTTCCTTCTCCAGTATAAGCATCAGTTTGAAATGCTGCAAAGGCTATCAGAACCAGGATACAGGACAGGAAATAGTTGATGAAATCCCAGGCCAAATTGGACATCCAAAAGACAAAAGGACCAACTCCACTGACTACTTGTAAATGTTTGGCGCCGACCAGTCGCTCTTTGATTAGGAAGAACACGAAAGAAAATGTGAGGAATGCCATTCCAAGGAGAATAATGAACGATATTGAAAACCCTACTGCTAGACCAACTGTCCTGGAGTTTTTGGACGTTGATGATGTGTTTTGGGGAAGAGGGTGGTTGTCAGTGATGATAGAATGGTCTGTAGATGTGTAGAACTTCAATAGGCTGTTCATGATATAGTTCAGAGATATTGGTTCGCTGTGGTATGGTTCACCATTGTAATGACCTCTGACGGTTGTGTCCGATTCAAATTCACCGCCGATGATGACTTTATGATTGAACTCGTGCAGCCCAAGACTGCCTACCTTCGAGAGAAAATAGTCGGACATGTTGTGATATGTGTTCAGATTGACCCATTCAAGAGTTTCCCGAGATCCATCAAAGGACGATACGTATTTCTGAGCTGCCCCATTAGTGAAAGAAGTGGTTCCGTTTTGGTAAGGAACTGTTGTCCGTCCAAATGATCCTAAAGTGAGAGCCATGGAAGGTTCAGGTTTTTGGGTTGAGCTAAACTGTGTCGACACCAATGCGACGATTGCGAAGAAAACCGGAAGTAACATCTGGGTCAAGGTTATGGCCTTGTTCCTCCACGTGTGAAGCATCTTCTTCACAAACATACCTCTAAACCTAGAGAGTTCCAGTCTCAACCCCTGAGCCCTTTTGAATCCCTGGTTGAAATCTGGAAAAGCATGGAATATGTTAACAGTTGAATTCGTTTGCTGGAAATGATTTGAATATAGTTAAATTGAGTGTTTTTCAAATGATAGGAATTTCGAACTTTTCAAAATGTGGTATCTCTGGATGAAATCTTTGAGAGGCATTTTAGAAGTTGGAATGACAATAATGCAGGGGAAGCATACAATGAACAAACAAGTTTTCATCCATATATTCCTCTGCATTATTCTCTGGATGAAGACTTATATCTAGTCTTTGGTGTATCGGGTGTTTTAATAAAATTCTTATTTGAATAAAGCTAAACAAAATTGATCATTATGAACCAGACATTTTACAAAATAAAATCAAAATTTGCAACTTGATCAACCTCAAAAGTTAAACCGGTATCCTTAAATTCTATAAAAATAACTGAACGAAATTTGGCACGAAACAAACGATATTGTTGTCAGCTGTCAAGTAATTGTTAGGGTTTACCTAATAAACCTTTCGTGGCCCCATTTTCAAGCAGAGTTCCATACGACCCGTTCTTTGATTCAGTAGACTTGAGAGGCCCATTTATCTTGGCATCCTCCTGAACTCCTGCTACAGACATGAGTGGGTTGGAGAAGGACATTACTGACTTCCCGTTTGTCTGGTGTCGAGATTCAAACCCATTCAGTTCTTGCTCTGAGGTATCCGTGTCAACTCTGTTGATAAATAAAATACACTTTTATCCTGAAATGTACACAAATTTACATCATTGATAATGTTTTTTCATTTTTAAAGAAAATAAACGATAAATTTATTGTGTTAATACGTATTTCAAACCAATTCGATTTTAAATGTTTTCTCAATAAACACAAGTAGTTTTATAAAAGAGGAAATCTATATTCCCTCAATACAGTTTGGAACACGCGCAAAAATAACACCGATTATCAACATAACACCTTAAATACAAATACCATCGTTCGATTATTGCCTATACTATCCCGAATAACCCATCCCATATACGCCCCAAAACAATACTAACATCAAAATGTAATGCCATCAATTGCTAAAGATCTTATCGAAATGCATAGTTCAAATCTTAATTTTTATTTACACCCAATCACGAACATTTAAATGATAAATACAATGTCGTGAGCATATTTTATGATCTCAAACAAATTATCATACGGACATAGAGTCGAATATTCTCATTTGCATAACTTGTATCCATTTAGGTTGATGATGTGGATATCAGAAGAATCTTGGATGAGATCCTCAATATCTTAATTATCGTTTTTGAAACTTACTTGAGGAAAACTTCTTCCATGGTAGTTGCACTGATCCCAAACGAGCTAATTCCCAGCTGTCTGCTGTGGTTCTCAATGTGGGTGAATAATTCTGCAAAGTTAGACGATTGGTCGTCTGGTAGAAGATATGAGAGCTCTGCGTTGATTTCACTCTCTAGCTTGGCTGTGGGCACGTGCTGGGTCACCAGTGACGTCACAGAGGGCACCTGGCACGTTGGTTCCTTAACAACCACTAGGTGATAACCCGCCCCTGGACATTTAAGGAAAAATCATAAAATGCATGAAATGTTAGTGATATCTTTTGATGTGCTGTCCCTTCTGACAAATATGTCACCAATTCTATCTATAGAATTTAAGTGAGTTTTAAAGTGTAATATTATTATTTGTAGCAACGACATGGATCTTCGAACATGTAGTACAAGGTAACGAAGTTTTCGTTTGAGGACCATTTCCACAACGTTGCTGACGGGTTTTTAAAGAATAGGGTGGTCTATAGCCCTTTGAAATGGTCTGTCACAGGACGAATTTCCAAGGTCATACAAAATAAGTTCTAAGATAGGAGAACTCAAACCTTTCAGTGACGGAACATATCGGACGTCTATGTACTTGTCAAGTAACCAGTTCCAGAAATAACCAAAACATTCAACTAACCATAGAGTTTCTTTAGGAAGTAAGATGTCCCACAGCACTTGACCACCCCCTCGGCCATGATGGCGATTCGGTCACCCAGAAGGTCAGCCTCGTCCATGAAGTGAGTGGTCAGCAGCATTGTCCGCCCCGTCCGGTTCCGTTGGAGTATATCCCACGTCTGGCGTCGAGCCGCCGGGTCCATACCGGAAGTCGGCTCGTCTAGAATCACAACCTGTGAAGATGGTCGGAAACGGGTTTCAGAGACACTTGTTTATCGAGTCAGTGTCGTTTCGTCTTGATTTATTATAATCAAGATAAGTTATGAGTGAGGATTACCAATACATGGCACTGACATTAACCTTACTGCTTACTTTGAAATTTAGGTGCATTAAAAAAGTTCGAAGACATCACGAGTATGGTATGTGGGGAAAATAAAGCATATGTTGCTTGACTGACAACTGTCTTACATAATTCAATATTTTGCCGAGGAATGGATTGAATGGATTGCCTCTATTGGCATACGAAGTCGACTGAGAGTTATTCTTCTACTAGAATAAATTGATTTTTAGTGCGGCATCTGGGCTGATAGCATGAGGAGTTTGGTATAAGCTGTCCAATTTTCGAACAAGAGGTACCTTAGATCCGCCAATAAGAGCTATTCCGACAGAGAGTTTCCTCTTCTGGCCCCCAGACAGATGCTGAGACTGAGTGGTCAGTTTCCCCGTCAGACCTATCTCCCTCAGCATCGTCTTTACCTCGCTCTTCTGGTCTCGTCTTGAACACCCCTTCAACTGGAACATCCAGAAAGGTTTTGGTGTTTATAAAAGACAAACAACATTGATGTCTGCACGGAAGGACGTCAGTGGCGGACTGAGGAATTTCACGGGAGCGACCGGTTTGCTTATTCAAAAGAAGGTCACGCTTGGGAACCTTTTTCGCTTGGGCAAATTAAGCAAAAATGCTCTGGATCCGCCAATGAGATTAAAAAGGAATTGAAATTGAAACAGTTTCAGTGACGGACCCAAAGGGGGTAGACGGTTATTGGGATTTAACGAGTTGTTTGAACCTTAGTGTTCAAACAAACATTGGCTACCATTCTGATCTAATCAGAGTACTTAATCTGGTTTTTTGAACCATTGCCGCCGAACAAACCAATTTCAATTATACTCGGAGTCTCCAATCAACAATAAACTTTCAATATCCTGAATTAAACTCAGATGGTAAAATATAACGAAACGATCGTGCGTAATGGGAGTTGGGCTTAAATTAAACTCAGATGCAAGATAAAGAAACCTTACACTTGCAAAGAACTCGAGATGCTCCTGGACTGTGAGGGTATCAAAGAGGATGTTGTGTTGAGGACACAGACCCAGGCTTTGTCTGACACTCTGAATGTCTGTGTTGATGTTGTAGCCATTCACCATAGCTGTTCCGCATGACGCAGGAATAAATCCTGAAATGATAGATATTACAATAAAATAACAAATCATATAACCGAAGGGGGAAATGGTAAATATCGTTATCCAAAATAAGGCCCGTGTTTGCGTTGTTTATGTGTCTGAGGAGCTTTCAAAAGTTCATGATAACAACTAACTCACAAATTGTCAAAAATTAAAACAAAGCGACAATAAAATCTAGGATTATACAACAACATTGACTAACTAACATACTGGTGATAGATACCAATCAAAGCGGTTTGATTTCAATATTTAAGAGATCAAGTATCAACCAAACACATCTTCCAGTATTTTTGTGTGAACCATCGGGTAAGCAAGATTTCAGGATTCTGATTTCTTTCTATTGTACACAACGTTTGTGATACAACAGTGTTTTGTCCACTGTGTCCACCTACCGGTCAGCATGGACATGGTTGTTGTTTTGCCAGCACCATTGTGACCCAGGAGGACTGAGATCTGACCTTCATACATGTTGAGACTCATTCTGTCCACCGCTACCTTCTCACGGCGACCTTGACCGAACACCTGCAATATTGCACAACATTTCGATCATGGCACAGGAAGGGTTAATGTTCACAATTTGTGTGAATTAAATATATCCAGAATTAAGACGAGCCTCTCTAAATTAACCGACATAATGTTCTTCAAAGTTCTGCTTCTTTTGAATGTCTGTCAAAGATACGACAGACAATTCGCTGATGGAAAATACTTTATTTTTTTTTTAGATGGAAAAAGTAATAGTTGATATGTTCATCTGGCTTGTTTACGATGTAAACGAAAATACTGTAAAATGAATAAAGCGTACCTCATGCTTTGTAAAAATAACACAAGTTACTTGATGCAAATTTATGTAAGATTTATTGCATGGGCCATTTCAAAGAAGGAGTAGAGAGTTTCCGTAAAATTTTATTTAAAACTGTGACCGACCTTTCTCAGGTTCCTAATGACAATCCCAGCTTGTAATTCAGTAGGTTCCTTTTCAAAGTGTTTGTCATCTTGGTGCAGGACTCCCTCAGTGTCTGGTATCACTCTTTCAGAACCGCACCAATATCGTGCCTTTACAATGAAGAACATTACAAATATAACTTAAATATAGCTCATTAAAAATATCTAGCATTATTACGTTCAGGTTAACCTTAATTCTTTATGAATTAGTCAATTCAAAGGGTATTCTAAATAAATATTCCAAATATAGATTTGAATGGCGATTTCAAATTCTTCACAGTTTATTCTGAAATATTTCTCTGAAGAATTTTAGGACTACTAATACGATGAAAGATACATTGCCTCAATTATTCAATCCTTAACTCTAACCTAGCTCTCACAATTTGAAATATGTTTGAAAAAAAAAGCGAGGTCAGATTGAGAAAATCGATCTGATTTAAATGAGATTGCCATGAACTACTTCTCACCGTGAACGGGAAGTACCAGGGTTGCGGCACCCCGAACTCGCCGGGCCGGACATTGTCCACGTACCACGTGACCAGCAGATAGATGGCCGAGTCACCCAACAACATCAGCATAGCATCCAGCAGGGAATAGTTGTCCGAGGGGGTCGGCCGGCTGAAGTTTGACCACTGGGCCCCTTCGCCTTGTAATAACATATAATTCATAATGTAACACAGGTAAAAATGTCAAAATTGCAACAAATTTAGAAACATGTTATGGTTTACGTCCAGCAATGCGAGTGACATAAACCTGCAACGCTTTTCGCAGTTGCACGTGTGCGGCCGCAGCAAATGTACAATTGACAACACGTCATGAATAAACAGCTGATAAACTCGTAAGAATAGTAATTTTTTAACACGTTTAGGTCTGTAAAGAAGGGAAATCACGTCCTTTTAAAAATAATTTATGTTTTTTAACATTACATAAGGTATAACTAGTAGATGGCAAAATATAGTAAAATAGTTGAAGTTAAACAAAGTATTTAATCTGGCCGTAATAAAATTACAGCTCATTACACATCATAGCTGGCCTCCGAGACTTTCGACTTTTAAATTATTTCGATGCGTGAAAATGACACATATTGCTTTCCTGTAAACTCACAGATTTCGGGCGATTTTTCAAAAACTGTTTTAACAAGATGTGTTTGTGAAACACGAATGCCCCCGGATGCATCCTGCTCGCTGTGTCAAGGTCAAGGTCACAAGGTCAAATGTCATGGTGTCGTCTGAAAGGTCTCATCACAAGGGATCCATATGTCAAGTATCAAAGACCTAGCTCTGACCAATCAAAAGTTATGACCAAGGTTAAAGTTTTTGTGGACAAACGGACAGACGGACGTCAAGGTCACAAGGTCAAATATCATGGTGTCATCTGAAAGGTCTCATCACAAGGGATACACATGTCAAGTATCAAAGACCTAGCACTGACAGTATAGAAACTATAGCCAAGGTTAAACTTTTCGGAAAATGCTCGCTGTGTCAAGGTCAAGGTCACAAGGTCAAATGTCATGGTGTCATCTGAAAGGTCTCATCACAAGGGATCCATATGTCAAGTATCAAAGACCTAGCTCTGACCAATCAAAAGTTATGACCAAGGTTAAAGTTTTTGTGGACAATCGGACAGACGGACGGACGGACGGACGGACAGACGGACAGGTGAAAAACAATATACCCCCGGAATCTCCGATTCGGGGGCATAAAAAGTAAACAATCACCAAAAACATTTTATTTCTATTTCCGTGAGTATATACTATACTAGACGAACACTTTTAACGACTTTTGTACTTCACTACATATTCTTTTTCTCTAATATAAATATATCGTTTCTGAAATACTCTATTTATATCGTTTCTGAAATACTCTATTTATATCGTTTCCCTTACTCGCATCTCTAAAATCTACTCTAAATACCAGCTCTTATTAATTATAACTTATAGTAAAGGAAACCTTGGCTAAATACAACTATAATCGCAACCCATATAAATACATCGATTCCATATAACAAACCATTAATCAATAATAATGTTACTGTCAACAGCAAATCATTCTATTAATCAACTATGATCACTCTTATCAACGAAAGTATGTTCATTTCAGATATGACATGTTTACTGTATTCTATTCTATAATGACAGCATGAAGGGATAAACATGCGTTTCACGTGAAAACTGTGAAGTGAATGTATCAACGCATGACCCTTCTCCGTGCTGTTCACATCCACGCATTTCACGTGCAACACTAGACCGAAACTTCTGTCGCCGAATGCTGTATCCTCGCATATCGAGCCGCATACTAACGACAGAAGCAGGCTATGGTTAAAACAGGGTGGATTTCTGAATTTTTATTTTGGAGTGGCAGTCAATTTAAACTGTCGCGAATCATTACCAGTTCATATAATTAACGATTCGGTGACATCGAAAATCTCTATCGGCGTTGTTCAGTATTGTAAATCAAACTTTACATTTCATTCATCGGCACTGAACGAAACGGAATCGGCCGCTGCCATCTTGGAAGCGCCAGCCAATCAGAAACGACCGTGATCACTAGCGAGGTCACCATGAATATAATTAGCGACAGTACAGACAGCATTGTGTCGTTTTCGGGACCAGCTTAGTATTGTTATTTCAAATACTCTTGGATCACTCTGAATTTAACAATATAATTTTACCTCACTTTATTCATCTGGCAGTACAAAATTTCATGATTTTACCGTAATGAATCGTCTGTCATCGTACAGGAGAGAAGACATGAACGTTGGCAAAAAATAATTACTAGTAAATATTGTCTTCTGGTCGACTTCATGCTGATTAATTTTTATGTTCATGAAGTATTTGAATACATAGGTCAAATTTCAGTTTTAAAATACATTCAAATGGAAATTATTTGAGTAATTTTCAATTAAGTTATGTTTTCAACGTCAGTGCACAATATTATCAAATATGCATGGGTATATAACTATCGCATATCAAAATCGGCCCACTTTACGGTAGCGGTTTTTAAGCTTAAGCACTGTTACGGCCTGTAAATCAAGAAAATAAAAAACAAACAAAAATACAGCAGGGATATTACTCTAAGAATTAAAATTAAAATGAGATAGTTCTCTTTTCAATCATCACAAAAATTACACAATATTAATTTTCACGTCTACGCAAATTCGTTTGCTCCCCGCTAAACCGCTTGGATGCTGTCCCATCGAGTCGGGTGCTTGTCACGGACAGTCGGCCAGTTGGCCTTTCGCGGGGGAAGACAAATCAAATCAGATTGATAAATATAGATAATTCTTCGTTCAAAACATATACAATTTTAGTTCCACAGACGAACAAATCTTTCGGCACGTTATTCTTAGCGGTCATAAAGCAAAGATGTACAAATTATGATTGAAACATTTATTTCCTGACAGAACCTGTCCTATTCAAGTTTGATGTAGAATTTTATTCAATTTGACAATGAGTTTTAAAATTATAAAAGAAAACGTCTCGTAAAACGGCGATAAATGGTCTCCAGCCAGTACGGACATACACTTTCTTCTCACGCATAGATGTGTCAAATTCATACCTAATTCGATTATTTTCCAGTTAGATTAATAAGAACAAATAAAATACTGCATTAACGTTGATAAAATGAAATATCTATCCAGAAATCGGGTTCAAAACTTGCAGTATCGCACCATTCCGGTTTTGATAGTTTAAATCATCATCTAATCGTCCGGGTTTTTTTTTTTTCAAAAATCTTTTTCAAAATTGTTTGCAACTCCAGTAATCTCACTTCGAGAGAATAAATATGACAGAAAATATTAAAGCCTGGCATTGTCGGTCTCCATGTGAAAAAAACATCAGATAGCGCAATGTCCACTTCTACGCGGCACTGCACGATACTGACTAATTCGTCTTCGGACGTAACATTTATCAGTGTTAGGACATTGTTACTCCAAAATATTGATTATTAAACATTGTACACGTGGGTATGTTTAATCAAAAAATGTTTTGCAATAGAGGGCAAAAAGAAGACACCTCTAAAATAAACCGTCAATGAGAGTTTATTTTAGTCAATTGGTGGGTGAATTTGAGGATTTGAAGCGTATAGTTTTTTTTTTTCATGGTGCTCTATTATAACGAGAGGCCTAATTATTTTGAAAATCACAAACTGAATGTGTCCTTTAAATAATCTTGTCTGTAATTTGTGTCTATTTTATATCGTTCATGCCTCATGGTTTTTGTTCACATCATAAAGAATTAACAACCGGATCCGAAACGTTAAAACATGTATGTATTGTGATGCTGTAGGTCTTTCTATAATTAAATTCTGAACATAGTTTTTACGATGAAAGCTGTCTTATCATTTGGTAATAAAAACTAAATCAAATATGGTGTTGAACATTGAATGTCGCTGTTCAGTCTGATGAAAATCGTCCGTTATTATGAAACTTTCTGGGCTAGTAGATTGTTTGCAGGGCTAGTAAAATTATTAACTACTAGCCCTGCTGACTATCAAGCTTTTCAGGTTAATTTCTAGGCCTGAAACTATATTGAATTTACGAAATCTACAGTGAATGATAATTATTTATGAGAAATATAAATTAACAAAAGGTAAAAAAAGTTTATTTTATTTCTTTTCTCCGTCTCAATTGTTTCAAAGAAGCAATCATGTTAAAATATGCCGTGGGCTTTCTTGTTCGTCGCGTCGTGTTTGGACGTCAACACTCAAGGTCACTATGCATAAATTAGCGCCACGCTGTATCTATTTTTAGATCATTTGACGCAATCTGATTGGTCGACGGGTACACCCGCTACTTACAAGATGGCGGCGTTTGTTGATGTTTCAGTCGGCCGGACGCTTGCAGATTTCGCGAGCGGATAAAGAAATAAAGCAAGTGTTGTCAACATTGAAAATAGGTGAAAACAATTCTTGCAAGAGATTTCAATCGATCAAGCATAATAAGAACCTTTTTGTCACATGGGAAAGTAACGCAACATAGCAAAAACAGCGCATACAGTACTGTATGCGCTTTGCCACCCTGTTTTAACCATAGCCGCTCTCTACCTGCTATCCAGTGGGGTTGCAGGTAGAGCTTCTCGACCTAGTGCAACACCAGTTTGAATTTCAAGAAGTCTCTTTTTAAGTGCTAAAAAGACATGGCAGTTACCTCACTTTTTAAAAAAATTTACAAGTTGAATAGCCTCAACGGAAAGGATACATAAGGTTCAAGGCGTTATAGAAAGAGATTGTAGAATATTAAGCATGACAAAGCCTCGATCCCCATCAAAAGTTAAATACAGAAGCCAGTGAATGAAATTATTAATGTTATTTGCCTCATTATCAGATTTCGTGGCCTCCAGCAGCCAAATACCCTAAACAATGACTCTAGAGCGAATTTAAAAAGAAACTGGCCCAAAGTCAAACAAGTTATTTACGTTTGGTAACCTTATGACTAAATTCATCCTCATTATCATGAACTCACCAGTCCCTTCCAGGAGTCCAATTCCCTGAGCCCCGAAGCCCAGAGCGAGGTTGAAGAGCAGACTTGCCCCAAGCTTCTCTAACCTGTTCATATCCTCGTACACGGTCTGCAGGTAGAAGTAGGGGCAGTACGTCACGAAGTAGATGATACCCGTCAGGGCTGCTGCCACGTTAGCTGCCAAACAACATGTTAAAGATACATTATCAGAGTGAAGTGTGAGTGAAGGATAATAATGTTAACGTGCACTATGGACTGTCAACAAATGATAGATATTTGCTTAACAATTATATGAAGTGACTACCTTTGTGGGTGAACATGCTGTAAAATCTAGATGTGGTTGTACACTAATGTACTTTTATTTGTGCTCGTTCTGAAATGACTAACTTTGTCGGTGAAGACCCTGTAAAATCTGAGTGTGCTTGTGCTTTAATGTACTTGTTTTGAAATAACTACCTTTGTGGGTGAACATGCTGTAATTATAAAATGTAGATCTGTTTGTGCTTTAATGTACTTGTACTTGTGCTCAACTGACTACCTTTGTGGATAAAAACGCTGTAAAACCTAGGTGTGCTTGTGGTTCAATGCACTTGTGCTTGTGCTGAAATGACTACCTTTGTTAGTGAAGACGCTGACCATGAAACAGAAGGTGGTCACTGAGGTCCCGAAGCAGAGGAGGAAGACGAAGAAGAGGGAGGGGTCAGTGTGGGCCAGGACTGCACCGTTACCGGAGATGTCCACCCCACAGGCGATGGTGTAGATGATGGAGAAGATGATGATGTACACAGAGATGGTCAGGAACCACGACGCCCAGTGAGCAGCGGCGCTTAGACCCATCAGTTTCATGGATTCCTGTAAATATAGAATTGGTAAAACATCAAGAAATGATATGAGTGCTGATGGACATTGAGAAGAGGTCAGGTTAGCAGCAGCGCTTGGGCTCTTTTGGTTGATGGATTCTTGAAAATACAGATTTGTTAAAGACTCCAAAATATGATTGTAGTGTTGATGGAAATGGAGAATATAGGTCAGTTTAGCAGAGGCGCTTGGACCCATTAGTTTAATGGATTCCTGAAAATACATATTTGTAAAAGACTCCCAAAGGTGAGCCAGACACCCAGTAAGCATCGATTTTAGACCCATCAGGCTCAAGAATTGGTAAAGACTCCAGAAATGATAGCAGTGTTGATATAACCATGAAATAAGCCTTATTCCGGTCATTCGGTGCTTTGATCAACACATCTAATAGTTCCTGCAAGTACTGATATGGTCAAGGCCCTACTAAGGTGATGGTCTTTACAGATATAGCAAAAACCATAACATCCAATGAGCAGTAAAGTCAGTTCCATGCTTTCCTGCAAATTTAGAATTGGTCATGATTTCAACAGAATGTGAATTTATGGAGAAGCTGATTAATATATACAGAAAAAGGAAGGACATACAGGAAAGATAAAGATGACTCGGCAGATGTTTGGAGAATAAAAAAACAGACCTAGTTGGTAGAAATCATAAGATTAATAAAATCAGGAGAGTTAACCTTAAGCTTATTAGACTTTATAAAAACAGTACACGAGAAGCCAAAAATTATCAGAACTTTGTACAGAGTTTGTTTGTAAAAGAAGATGTTTGTGTAGAATCATTCTAAATGGCATGTCACAAAGTTCATCTTGATTGAAATGAACGTTTCTAATTTGATAATGTTGAATGTTCGAAACTCACTTTCAGTTTCATCTCCTTTTCATAGACGACCCCTTTAGCCGTCTGGATAGCCATCAATATGAAACTCATCATCAGAAGAACTGGAAATAGAATCTGAAGCAGTTCGACCATGCCGTCCTCTACGTAAGGCGGAAAGGGCATGCGCTGCAGACGAATGTCAAGGTCGTGGGCAGAAGAGTTCAAGGTCTTGATGAATGCTTCATCGACCAGCTTTTGCAGCCATAGAAATCCTGATCCTTTGTAATCTGTGGAAAAGTAATTCATGAAGAATCTATACAAAAAAGTGTTTTTCTCTCTTTCTGTTTAGCATTGACTGAACCAAAATCGTAACGATGATAGCTTCTTAATCCAATTCTTTTATATTCATATTCGTTTTAAAAAGTTATTTTTTTATCAGTGTGCTTTTCTAAAACATCGTGCCTCTTTGCAGAGTAAAGAATTAAGATTTTTTTCAAATTTATACTGGTACACGATAGGTCAAAAGTTTCAGGGTAATCAAAATGCCGGATTTATGATTATGTTATCCTTAAGTTAAATTACGAAACATATTATGTGTCAATTCAAGCCAAACAACCTACCCGGATCGCCAGCCTTTCTAGGAGACGTGCTCTCTGCAAATGACGACGCCGAATCTGTGTTCCAACGTTTGAAATTGAACGTCCGAGGACGGAGACTGTAACGTAATGACGTCGGGAGCGTTGTGGCGACGTCACTGACGTTGAAAACGATGGCGTATGTGACATTGTCAGGGTAGAATTTGTAATAATTCAAGAGATCTGATTGGGTCGCAAAGGAGAGAGTCTTCAATTCAACTGTGAAGAAAATATTATTAAAATATTATTTATAACGCCATTCATTTTCTTTCCTAATTATGAGTAATTTGTCATTATGTTAAAATGGAATTGAATCGGTAATAAATTATTATTATTTTCCACGGATGTGTGTCTTATGACATTTGCGAAACTCGTGCAATTTGTGTATAACCCTCGTTCTCATAAAATACACTTCCTCGTGTAATAATCTCTATGTATTAAATGTGAACGTAACTGGGACATAAATATAAGCTGATTGAGCTTGATGTTACTTTTCTTGATAGAAACATGTGTAAAATCTGTCATTAGGCATTTGTTACCTCCGTTCTAAAAATACAATCCCCATGTGAGAATTACATATCTTCATATATATATATATGCTTTTTTTTTTTTATCAACGAATATATTAGATATAGGCAATTTGAAAATCACGTAATACTGAAGATGGATATCATCATTTCGTTTTAACATTATTTAAACGAATAGGATATCACAACAATTAAATACTACGATTACTATCAACATGCCCAAATTCACGAACAGAATTCAATTGTCAGTTGAAGGTCAACATTATTAGATTTTGAAATAGATTAAATACACCCTAAACATGACTTGAATACAACGATTCAGTCATTCAATGTCCTCATGCCGATTTACTATGTAAACAACATTTTGTTTATTTCGGGAAATACAACCAACCTTGTGAAAGATAATAAAGTGTTCATTTAGTTACACGTCAAATATCAACAGTTCAGTATCTACATTGCATATTGCTACACCGAGGTCACAGCTTATCAACCCTGATAACACCTTAACGACTGAAATGTCCATTACAGGTGTCTTTTTGCATGTTTATGTTACCAAGGGAAAAACGACTGAAGATCGACGCGTAGTCAACCTTTCAACTGCTTTTTATAATTTATTATTTTTCTCCTCAATACACCTTGTAAAGTTTAATCATTGAACAAATCATTTTTAGAGTTTTTGAGATGTTATTATTTCTTCATGAAATAATTTTACCCATTTCGGTTCACAGTATGGATTCACATTGTGCCATTGCCTCCTTATCTTCAATGTTAATCGCTGACAGTTTCAGATACATGAATTACGTACTTAGTACTTATCCGAAAAACGTCATATCGTCCATGGTAATGACTATGTCAATATATAATTGAAATAACTAAATACACAGCAGCGAAACGGAAAAGTAAATAAAATATGTACCAAGAGCAAAATATTTTCTGTGATAAAACATTACATCATGATGATTTTTATTCAAATGAAGAAATGAAAATGTAAACAAGATAAATAATGCATCCTTGTAAATCAGACAAAGGTTAAGCTGACATTTCCATAGATCCCCGACGAGCATTGTTCCAGAAATTAAAGTTATAAAACACTTACCATTTTCGTTTAGTGCAGACTGTATGACTCTACTTATCAGGTCGTTGATGGCCGAGCTGTTAGGACTGAATAATATAGTATCCCCATAGGTGTAGTTATCAAAACTACCTGTTTGATTAGCATCAACCGAGAAGTCTGAATACAGAGTCGGGTCTGATGTCGTTGTAACCGACACATTGAATCGTAGAAGAAGAAAGATGAGTGCAAATAAAAGTGGCAGTGAAATCTCGAAAAGCAGCACACATTTCTGTCTTCTTTGCAACAACAAATTTTTCCATAAAAGAAGTCCGAGTTGCCTCCAAAATCCCATTTTTTTTGTATCTGTTTTAAATTTGAAGGATCTTCTTTCAATAACAGAGGGAGTTATTGCACTCAGACATTGCCATGTCCACAAGATTCCTTTCGCCTAAACTTCACTCTGGTACTATTGTCTCGTGTCCCCAAATGAGCTAGTCCTGGTGCTGAAAGGTTCTTTGTCGTGTTTTCTCCTCTCCGAAAATCTTATTTCTTCTGTCACAACCCGACCAAAAACGTTAATTTGGTGTACACCAAGGTTATCCTCTGTCCCCGTTTACTTTGCCGTGATGCTTTTCTCTCTTCGTTTCCAAAATATATTCTCAATTCGAACGCCTAGGTGTACCACAAGGTTGTATTATGACACTTACTCTTTCCTTGTTTATGTTGAAACAACCTCGAATCAAAATGATTTGGTGAGGAAGGAGTCCCCTGGTTTATAAATATCTCAGCTATCTGTGTTGACTCAGCTGGTCACGAGACTATCAGTAACAGTGTTCTACTTCTTGCTCTGTAATTTCGCGGTTGCGTAATTGAACTAACAGACACGGTGTTTGATGCAAATAAAACAGCTACATTATCAGATATCGTATGATGCCATTGATAAGGAGACTCGACATAAATTTGCTTAAAAAACTTGGCTAAAAATCAAGACTAAAATTTGATATTTGAACATAGTTCAACATATGATCGACGTAGGCCAATGCTAGTACTCGTCACTTGCACCCTACATACTGAATCAGTAAGGATTTCAAGATTACTTAATTGCTATATTTATTCTAGCTCGAATTTCACCTTTCAACTTCGAATAAAAAGTTACAGTGACGTTCACAGATTACATTAATATTAAACATTGAACATTATGTCTATTTCCACATGCATATTTCCGCATATGCCATTTGGATGAACCTTTATAAAGTTAAATAACAACACAAGTATTCCTAGACAACTGATAACCCGATTTGTACATTTTTTCAGTGCAGGTCCATATAATCACACCACGTATCGATCGATACATGGTCATGTGCTGGTTGCTAACAGAAGATAATAAAAACATAAATTAGGGTAAGTGTTTACAAAGCTATAAATGATTTCAATTGTGGCATTTCGAATTCTTATTTTTTCCTTTGTACATGTAACTTTCGAAATGTAATTCTATATTTTATATAAATTATATAATAAATAAAATATAAATATAAAATATATTGTGTATAAAGAGGAACTAAAATAAGTTTAAGGGTTTCAAAAAACGTTAAACAAAAAGGACTTAAGTCTAGTGATACTATGTGACAAATACATATAAACAAAATGCCACAATTTGTGAAAAAAGGACATTTTAAGTTTTCCCATCCCTGTGATCTCATCAAAGCAATTTGATCTCCTGAATGTTTGTCTTCATAGCATTAGAATAAGGTGACCCCGGTTATATGACCGGAAGTTCTATAAACAAGGTTTTTTAAAAGATTTCCGCATTACAAGCCTTCATACTTGTTCGTGGCGACCGATGACCTTTTTTCATTTTATTACGAGAACACCTTACCACAGCGTTTGTCTCAAATTTCAAATTCAACTTTATTATTCTCTTGCTTAAACCTGACAGAAATTATTTTTTTAGAATAAAATCAACCACCTTCTATGTTGTAAACCTGTTTCAGGGTAACCCTTTACAATGTAAACAATTCAATTTCGCGTTGAGAGGTGTGACAAATATCATATCAACCATGCATCTAACTTGACTTGCATATCCATAACCTAAACGAATCTTATTAAAATGGACTACCAATATCTGCTTGTCTGGTTAAATTACTTTAGTCAATGTTGATAGAGTGCCACTGTCCGGTTTTCGATCACAATTCAGGACTCCAGTTCTTAAGGGTCAAATTTCCTATCATGTAACAAGTAATTAATTTCATTTTATGGCGCTTCAACTACTTTTCAATATTGTGATGAATGTACCTAGGGTTTCATCGACGGGTGGCCCCTTTACGGAGATAAACACGTTTTCCATCATCTTTAGCTTCTTAACTATGCTGAACTGATAAGCACTTAAGGGGTTAATATTCTACAACAACCAGCCCTTCATCAGAAAATAACATCATTGTAATGTTTTTACATTCAACATAAACATTCTAACTGCGATAGGTGCAATTAGATCATTGAAACTTCCGTCCCCACCTATACGAACCAATGTTTGATCGTCAATTTCTTTACTGACACAGAAGGAAATCAATTGATACAGAAACATTACCAAACTGACAACATTTCAATTGATAACAATGCTTAGAAACTTACGTTTATGCTCATGTTTAGTGGTATTCTGCTATGAAGGCGCCAATATGTTATACATAAGTATATGTCGAAGTGTTCACCTATATTAAAACGTTTGAAGAAGACTAACAATATAATGATGATATTAAAGTGACATCGAGTATCTTTCTTAAAATTTTATTTTGTTTTAATAAGCTACAAAATATATAATATGCTGATTAAAGTTCATATCTCATCACTGGACTTGCAAATATATCCATTTTTGCATAATATCTCTAAAATGCTTGATTTTATGGAAAAATCAAGAAAACATCTCAAATACGTTTAATATTCGAAATTATGCATCCAATTAATCTACCTATTAGTTACAATACCTAATACACACTATCGAATCGAATATATCTTCCTGTCAGCTTGTGACAAGGTTTAAAAAAACGTTTTTGCGAATTTGCGCGCGCCAGTCGAGCCACATTGTCCGTTTTTCGATCAAAATCCCGACTTTGAATGGCCGTATTTTCGCTCTAATGTACCGATTGACCTTTAAATTGTTATTTTCAGTAACAGTTAGTGGATCCGGATGTAATAACATCAATTTCAAAATTTGACATATGTGATCCTATCAAGTATTGACATAAAAAACGTTCTTTAGGCTATAAGGCGTCACATATCCAAACAGTTATCAGGAATCCTTATACACGCCTAATCCTTGGGTGCACAGCAACTAGTACTATCTCTATTTCCTCACACACAGGTTTGAAGTAAAAATTCCATATCACGTTAAAGTTGATGACTGATGACGTTGAGTAAGGACATCAAAGAACATGCATGACCTCATTTGACATGAATTATGTTTATTTCATGAAGTTTAAGGCAATTTGGCCCATATAACATAGGTTATTAACAATTATAATTATAGGTTTAACATAGGTGTTAGCAGTTTGACTTCTGTGGTTTCTTTTATTGATAAAATGTCTGAAAATACAACGAACCACAGACATCTGTACAACACCATTGTACACCGAGTTACTTAAAGTTAAAAGGGTCCTTATAGGAAGATCCAGACGTCTACTGATTATGAATGAATTCAGTGACAATCAGTTATAATCATTTAAAGTTCTTTCTCTTGACACAAAAGCAGCTCGTGTTCGTTTACTTGATCCTGAAGAGTTTGATGGTGCCGTCCTTCTCGGACACAACTAGCCAGTGTCCAGTATCGGTGGTCTGGTAGTGAACCCCGACAGCCTGCTGTACCCGGTCAGTCAGCAACCAGCCCATCATCCTACATCCCCTCGCCCAGCCTATCCCTGAGCTCAGTTCCGCTGCAAAGAAGATGTTCCCCCGCCCGTCGACAGTGACTCCCCGAAGGCTTCTTTTCTTTTTCGCCACATCTATCCGCTCCACCTTTGTCTCGGCAGTGATGCGATAGAGGCAGTTATCCATGGTGTCTGAGACCAGCACAGAACCAGGGCTCTCGACCCCTATGTTGAACGGGTTAGAAAACTGCTCCAGTTTACACACTACTTCGAATTGGTAGGACAAGATGTCCACCGTGTTAGTTGTTCCCACAATCAACGTCTTGCTTCTCGCCATGTGAGCTATACCAAGATATCTTCGTTCAGTTTCATGTAGGGTTGGGGTAGAAAATTCGACGCAATCATTTATCAACTCAAAGGAGATGCAGGCAATCATATTCTGCGTGGGGATGGTAGCGTATAGGGTCTTAGAATCCTTGAAAGCCAGACCTTGAACACGCCCAGCGTTTCCGTCAAACTGCTTAAAGTAGCAGTCCCCGAGGAACCTGCCTTCCATGTCGAAGCTCTTGAGAGTGAAGTTGGCCCAGTCGGTGGCCAGGATAACTCCACACTCCAGGAGGAGCACTGCCCGGATGTCTGGCTTAACCTCGTCCTCTTCTCTAGCGGGGCTGAACTTGGAATTCAGCATCAACTGAGGGGCATCCTCCTCATCCTCTTCAGTCCTTATTCCCTGGTACAGAACTACTTTCGGATCTTCCTCTCCAGCTGGAATGTTGGTATGTGACTTGCAGGACGGAATCCACGAATGAGTGAAGGTGCAGTCTTCACAGAGACTGAGTTCACACTCCAGACAGTGAATCACTGACACATTCCGTCTCTTCCGCTTCCGACAGATGTCACATGTCGGGACATCTGTTGTGGATGCTGTTGATTCCATCTGCAGGAAATAAAGAGATGAAGTTTTATGTTACAATATTGATGTATATATTTTTTATCTCTATATCAAAGTTACAAACTCAGCCGGTTTGCAAGCCAAATATCCAAGCACCTCGGGTAAATCTTGTTCATCAAATAATGTTCATCCCTTCCATCAATATTTCCCTTGCTTTTGCAACAATTTCAGGTTTTGTTGTGCAACCCTCAATATTCAAACAGTACTATCCCTTGCAATAAAAGTCATGAAGAATTCGACCCGTTTTGATCCTAAGTAACAGCTACGGACACTTTCAATTAAAACTTATCAGTATCCAACAGGCGGTATTCGTGTACTGTTAATGCACTGCTCAAATGGGGTCAGAGTTTGACTGGACTATATCTGATAAATACCATCGCAGGCAGCGTTCCAAAAACGTGTTACATTTGACCTCATCTTGAGCTATCACGGTTGTAAATTCTTAAAACATTTTCTAAAATTTAAAATTTAACGTTTGCAAGATAACTCATATTGATTCAATTGTTGTTTGAAGTTTACTTTTGCTGAAAACATGTTATTTATACTCTCTGTTACGGGCCGAGGGCTTATAGAGAAAGCTCAATATAATTATTATTCCCTCAGGCCCCATAATCTCTATTCTCTCTCCACAGAGGCAGATCAAGTGATGGAATGTTTATACAGCCTCTGTTCCATTACGCCGACTTCGTGAGCTAGAATGGGAGATGCCTGGTTGGAGGCAATCAGAGTTAGTTGTGCAATCAGCGACGTTGTTCTTTAATCATTATCTTGGCTGCTGAATCATAGCAAAGGCATTGTGATATAAACCACCCTTTCCATGCGAGAAGCGTTGTCATTTGATAGATTTGAAGAAATTCAAAAGGATTCACGGTGGTGCAAAATTTGTCCGCCATGGGAAACTACCCGATCCCACGGATTTAGTCTTATTATAACAGAGGTAGTATCAACATTTTATGACTTTATCTACCTCTGTGGGGAGAGAATTCCTAATCTGCTTGTTTGTTTGAAGATACTGTGCCAGCGACTGCGGCCGAGCCACACCTTTTATGTTACACATTATCGATTAACCAGACCGTTTCTACTTCAAGCTCTCGCCTGTCACTAGGGGGCGCATGATCACGAAATCTATTAAATAACTACCGACACACGGTTTTATCTGTGTGGGCATTTTTCTTAAGATTAGTTTATGTATTTCCGTTGTTGTTTTTTTTTCATTTCTCAAAGTTCCAAATACCCTTTTTTCTCGGGGTGGAGTTATTTGCGAATCCAACTCCCAATAAATAAAACATCTCATCTATTATATCACATTGTGTTACTCTCCCAAATAAAGACGACAAAACAACCCCCACCCCCAACTGGATATTGCTACGATGCATCATATTACACTCACTTGCAGAAGCGAAGTCGATCAGTCTGATCTGCCGTTAGCCTAGGACGCGAATGGGAAGGCAGTGGGATTTGTAAGAAAATGCTCAAGGGAGATAACTGCTTATAGAATTGGTATAAAAGAGAAAACGAAAGCGAAAATAGAATGAGACAAAAGAAAACCCAATGACTCAGCATAGTGCTAAAATATCATTGTGATTAAGGTAACATACTGGATACGAATCACAAAAGATAAATCAGAACTTCTGTTCCCCAACAGTCCTCCCTATTGCTATACGGGCCTGAAGCAAACGTTCTGATAAGAGGAGAGAGGATATGGGTATTACTCAACCGAAAAAGTCATAGCTAATGTGTTTATCACTTAAATGTTTATACATAATGTTAGTATGCTTGATCAGCTTGTTACCACTTCCCTCGTAGAAAGTTCACTTTCTTTGTTTTATATCTGACGATAAGTCTCTCGTTGGAAATAATAAGACTCTAGTTGACCTTGGTATATGATATATATATTTAATTCAATCATCAAACTATCATAGAAATTTGCAAACTAATTATATGTATGGCGCAAGATATCAACATGAAACTTTAATGAGGTTGGGTTTTATTATTCAAATGAATAAAAATCTAATCCAAATTCCTAAAATTTAGTTCCTTTAAAAAAATATAATTAAGATATTACAAATTAAAAAGCGAACTATTATTTGCTTATGCTTTGGTAACATAGGGACACAGGAACCCGATATTGTTAATAAAATGATGGGTAAAATGTGGGTAAGGAAGACCCGTCCCCTCTATATAAATAGAGTAGGACGGGTCTTTCTTACCCACGTTTTACCTACATTTTATTTACAATATCGGGTTCCTGTGGGATAAAGGTACCTGCCAAGTATTACCGTATTTCCTCGAATAGACGCCGGGTCTCGAATAGAAGCCGGGGGTATGGCTGTTTTAAGTAAATACACGCCGGGTCTCGAATAGACGACGGGCCTCGAATAAACGCCGGGTGATAAGTTGATTAATTAATGCTCTCGTAGTTGAATTGAAATAAGATATTCTCCATTTACACCATATATACACATTTATTTCCAACTAAGAGTAAATAGACGCCGGCCTCGAATAAACGCCGGGTCTCGAATACACGCCGGGGGTAAAGGGGGTCTGAAAAAATGGACGCCGGGGGCGTCTATTATAGGAAATACGGTCACTTAGAACGCCGTTACACTTAAAACTTTAACTCCTACTCGAATAAGCGAACATAAAATATCTGCTAAGCAGTTGCTCTTGAAGCATACCGTATTTTCTCTTACAATAGTCGGCTTCCAATGAGCGCCGGGCCTCTAATAATTATAGAAGCTCCGGTCGTCAAGGGTAGTTGTGAAAACAAGTGCCCGGTCGCAACTAAACACGTGAACTAGGTCTAAACCATTAGAATGATGGACCATAAACAGATTTTATTAACCTTACGATCAAGTTTAATTTCGTATTAGAGAAATAAGCGAGAAATAACGCCGGGTCCAAGCACTTATATTAGAGGGAATAAGGTGGAGGTTACAGTACAGTAAAGAAGTAGTAAAGTAACAGTAAAGTACAGTAGATTTGAATTAGACTAAAATTTAGTCTATGAGATATTCAAATAATTACTATACCTTAAGTTAGAACTAGACTGTAGAAAGGCTCCTATATAATACACAGAATTGAAGCAAGACTAGATTTGAATATGCCGTACCGTTTTGGTTCCTTTTTAAATAAATGTTTTTAGTGAATTTAGAGAAATAAAAATCGCAATCGCAGACTTTTCACGCAAAATAGATTTTGATAAACACTTACATACAAAAATACTTTCAATGGATATGCAAAAACAATTCCGATATATCGACGGGAATCGACTCAATCTAAATAAATTTAGATCAATAGGTTGACAAAATAAAAAATCTGTTGATCTAAATTTATTTAGATTGGAATTGACTAAGTAGTCCTTTTGCGATAGTCTTCCCAGAACAGAACAGAAGAAAACATGCATAATTCTAAAAACAACATAGAGTGATATAGAGAACATACAGTACATGTATATAAACATATGATATAAATCATTTACTTATAATTTTTTCGTTTTAATAGGTTCATACATTTTAAAAATATGTTTTGACAATTTGCAAATAAGTTGTTCGTTATTCATTTGAAAAAAAGTTGTATGGGCACATAGGTATTTTGGTAAACGCGCTTTTTTTTAGTATGGAGTGATGGGCATATTATAAAAGTAAAAAGTGATACTCCTCACAAACAGCTATAACATGATGTACATTTTCTTTGGGAATATTTACCCAGCGCCCTTACGTAATAGATACATGATGACACAAGGGGTGAATACGAAATATCAGCGAGCTATCATCTCACGAGGGGGCGGAGCCCCCGAGTGAGTGATAGCAAGCTGATATTTCGTATACACCCCGTGTGTCAATCATGTATCTGTTTTATCCAATGGGCAACGTCTTGCGATCTTTCACCCGACATCAACATTCCCTGCATGACTAACATTTAGATTAGTCTGAAGGAATCGTCCAGCGACGAATGACCCAATTTCTTTATTTTTTTCGTAACGATGAATAATATTGATGGGTTTGGATGACCAGACGTTCTCTCATCCATGCAGGCATATGCAACATATATTTACTGAAATAAGGTAACACGTGCACTGATTTGTTTTCAGACTGGATTTCATTTAATATAGTGAAATGTAAAATTTATTACTTGTGGTCTTATCAATATTAAAAGAAATGTCGATTTTTCACCAACTTATTTATGTACCTTTTTACTACTTATTTGGGAGGGGGTTGACCTTAATTACCGAACAGTTTGGATTAGAAATGTCAGCTCGAAAGTTCGACATATATCTATATTTTTCCGCGTTGGTACTTTTCAACCTGAATTTTTTTCACTGCATTACATATTTTGGTCAGCTTAATTGTTATTTTTCTCATTTAGTGACTGGTAATGTTAATATTTTGGTCGCCTGAGCGGTTTCCATTCCTTTGATCTCGGCTACGTGCTTGAGGATGCAACAATGTTGAACTTTCAAGGTCGTCGGCCCGATATTGCTAGCTCCACCCTAAAACTGCCTCTCTCCTTCATGATTGTCGAATCAGGACGTCAGAATTTACTGTGGTGATATTTTCGTGACATAATAGATATCAGCTTGAGTTTTCTTGGTACATGATTTACAACTGCGAAAAGATCAAAGGAAAATATGCCGCCCTATTGGATAATTTATAGGTATTCTATGAATTGTTGGTTAGCAAAAGATAAGGTTTTAGAATCAAGACATTCTTATAATGTTAACGCGCGCCAAGGACTTTTTGTTGAGGTGACAAACAGAATATGATTTTAGTTGAGGTGACCAATGACAATATGATTTTAATGAGAATGACCAATCAAATATGAATTAAGTTGTCTGTTGATGTGACAAACAGAATATGATTTTAGTTAGAGTGATAAAACAGAATATGATTTTAGATCAGATGAAACCAGTCTGGAGGGGAAACTCTTTAATAGAACAAGTTCGTTTCCGGGTAGAATTTGAAAGTTTCATTCACAAGAACACAGTCGCGTTTGATCAGACGGAGTCCAGACGAATCAATTTTATAGTTCTATTATTCACGTAATTTATGAAATTGTTTCCCATGACCAGTCATAAGGTTCTACTCGTTTACTTTATCCTGAAGACTTTGATGGTGCCGTCCTTCTCGGACACAACTAGCCAGTGTCCAGTATTGGTGGTCTGGTAGTGAACCCCGACAGCCTGCTGTACCCGGTCAGTCAGCAACCAGCCCATCATCCTACATCCCCTCGCCAAGCCTATCCCTGAGCTCAGTTCCGCTGCAAAGAAGATGTTCCCCCGCCCATCGACAGTGACTCCCCGGAGGCTTCTTTTCTCCCTGCCCACATCAATCAGCTTCACCTTGTCCTTTTCATCGATGCGATAAAGACAATTCTTTGTCGTGTCTGAGACCAGCACGGACCCGGAACTCTCCACACCAAAATTGTACGGTCTAATGAACAGTCCGACACCCACCTCGTCAACTAGTTGGCATTTGTTCGTCATGATGTCCACCGACGTTTTAGTACCTACGATGAGCTTCTTGCTTCTCACAATGTGAGCTATTCCATAATATCTACGTTTGGTTTCGAATGAGCATATTCGAATGAACTTGACCGAATGTCTGTTCCGCTCAACGGAGATGAGGTCGATCCTATTGAGGGACGGAAGAGTGACGTACACCGTCCGAGAGTCCTTCAAGGTCAGTCCGTGGACCCTTCCTGCATCTAGACCAGACTTCTTAAAGTAGCAGTCCCCGAGGAACCTGCCTTCCATGTCGAAGCTCTTGAGGGAACAGTTGGTCCAGTCGGTTGCCAGGATAACTCCACACTCCAGGAGGAGCACTGCTCGGATCTTTGTCGTTGCCTCATCCTCCCTCTTGGAGTTGAACTCGCACTGGAGCACAAACTGAGGGAAACCATCAACCTCTTCCACATCCTTTGACTCCATATTCGGACATACATCCCCACTGCCATAACCTTCAGCATTCCGGCTTACATCTTCATTCTCTAAACCCTCTCTTTCCGGGCACATACCTATGCTATCCGATCCCTCCGTATTCCAATGTACATCTACACTGCCCGTTCTTTTTAAAGTCAGGTCTTCATCCATGCTGTCCAAAACCTTCGTATTCACACGTATATTCATGTCATCCCTGACCTTCGTATTCCTATGTATATCTACATTCTCAGAGTCCATCTTCAGGCATTTATCAAAACTGTCCAAACCTTCCTGATTCCTCTCCACGTTCATGCTGTCAAATGCTATTTTCTTCTTCTTCACATCTATGCTTTCAAAGCCCTCGGTACCTGCTCGGATCGTCCTATGAGTCTTGCAGGCCGGAATCCACGAATGAGTAAAGGTGCAATCCTGGCATAAACTGAGTTCACACTTCAAGCAGCGAATCACAGACTCAGTCCATCTCTCCCGCTTCCGGCAGATGTCACATGAGGTGCATGCTGGGACGTCGGTGGTAGAAGCTCTTGCTGCCATCTTAGGTAAAAAAAAGAGATTGGATTTGGTATCACAACATTGATTTCAATAGACATTTTACTAAATTTTTGATAACAAGATACATATTACTGTATGATGATATATCGCGATTTCTTTGAATTCTACTCATCAACAGGTTTGACTAGAAATTTATTTACTACAAATGTACAATAGTTATACAGTAATGTTGGGAGGAACACAATGGTTGGTCTACAGATAGGATTTTCTCTCCTTAATTCGGTAATTGGTAGTGAGAAGAGAGAAAAAGAGATGTGTCCTTGCAATATATAAATAAATTTTATACACTCGGATATATTTCATATTTCATAACCGCGTATATATATATATTTCATATTTCATACCCACGTATATATATATCTCATATTTCATACCCACGTATATATATATCTCATATTTCATACCAACGTATATATTATTGTTTCATATCCTCGTACATATTTCTTATTTCATACCCTCGTACATATTTCTTATTTCATACCCTCGTACATATTTCTTATTTCATACCCTCGTATAGATTTCTTATTTCATACCCTCGTACATATTTCTTATTTCATACCCTCGTATAGATTTCTTATTTAGGCCCTCGTATTTTTAATCTCATCCACTCTCGTAAATATTTCTCAATTCACACCCTTGTTAAAAATTTCTTATTTTACACTTACTTGTATACGTCGATCTTCAATTCACTTGACGTTCCAAATTTCCAATAATATTATTTAGAAATATGATGATAGTAGGCCTTATGACCAGGGGTTTCACGAACGCTATCAGCAGCCACGAATAAGCACTAAAAATATCAGCTTTTTCACGCCCAATTTCCACGCATACTACTTATATCACGTATCAAAGATTATCAACTCGTAACTGTTATCCCGAGTGCTTTAGATAAGTTTCCAAAAATACGTGTGTCTGATTGACGCGCATCGTTGTCCGGTTTTCGGTCATAATGATGACTTCATAACTTCCTACTTTACTATTCAACGTTATGATTGGTTCTAAATTAATGCTTTTCTGCAACACTCGATACGTTTGGATCAAAGGACACCATTGATAGAGTTTGGCATATTTGACCCAAACAACTCGCGGAGTGATTTTGGACGTTACATAAGAAACATATGTCATTACCTTGATTATCAATTATTGTTAACTGGTTAGTACTTAAGTTTCATGAAAGTTCGTCTTTAGGGCACATGTAAAGCAATAATAAAGGCTCTAATTCGATTAAGATTGCATTGACCACTATTAATAGTCATAATGTTACATCTTTTTGGCGTGCACAGATGAATAATTATTTATGAGGTATTTTCATTTCACATTATCAGAAGTGTTTTTTGTGTGTAACAGAGCCTGTCATTAATATCACCAGAAACAGCATAATTGCCTTATGTTGAATGTAAACTCATCGGCAAAAGAACGTTATCACAAATTAATTGCTCTTATGAAATAATGAAAAGTTAATGGTGAGTTTCAATAAAAGAAGCATTCTCTCCCCACAGAGGCAGATCAAGTCATGTTGATTTAGCCTCTGTTATATTACGCCGAGTTTGTGGGAAAGAATGGGAGATGCCTGATTGGAGGCAATCAAAGTTAGTTGTTTTGGCTACTGAAACAAGGCAAAGGCATTGTGATATGAACCACCCTTTCCATACGAGAAGCCTAGTCATTTGATAAAGAAATTCAAATTTATTGTGATGAAAGTTTTTTTCCGCCAGGGGAAACTGCCGGAACCCACGGATTTAGAACAGAGGCTAAATCAACATGACTTGATCTGCTTCTGTGGGGAGAGAATGTAAAAGAAGTAACCCTCTCCTTATCATAACGTCACGCTCTTTGACAATCACCTATCAGAATACTTGAGAGTAGAACAAAAATATTGTGATTTTCAAGTCAGAAATCTTTATAATTGTTAGAGGATCGCACTTATAATATTTGTTACCAGTAAGAGCAGATCTCCAATACCTCGGCGGTTTAGACAGTAACAATGTATGTCTTGACCACTGGTGAGTGATAAAACGTAGAACAAATATTATAATTATTTTATTTCTGTGGTTATTGCAAAACGTAGTTATAGATTCAATAGACCATATACAAGCATACAAGCGTATAAGCATTTTGCAAAATATTGTAACATAACAGAAAGTATCATTCTTGTCATCCCGCCCGCTTTAGCTTTGTTTGTTAGGGTTTCAATGTGGAATGTGTGTTACCCTGAGTTAAACAATTATATGTAAGGTAGACCTGTTGGTCTTAGATATTAAAAATACAACATTTAAAAAAGTTATCAAACTGGTAGTTTCCGTAGTGGGGTAGTTACAAGTTTAATGTCAGTTGTATTGGCAACCAAAAGCGCAAAACATATTGCGCCAAAGAAAAGATTTAATTTTTGTTCACAATCAAAATTTTAAATGAGATTAGTGAAGTGACATGACATAGTGATGTTCTTAATTTTCTCACGAATGAGTTTTGATCTCCATGGCCATTTTCGTTAACACATGTTCAGGAGTATTAGTATCAGTAGCACGTTTCTTGATAGAATATAAGGTGATGTCAGGAAAATGAAATGAATGGTTCCAATTGAAAGACAATGTATTTAAACTGAATGAAGCAATAAGAAATCAAATATATAATGTAACGTTCAGCCATGCGATCCGTTTTTTACACCAAATGAATTAAAGGTATTTACACAAATATGGCCGCCAATGGACTTTATGCAAATCTTTAAAATTTGTTTTCTGGCTATAAATGATTGGTTAGTGTAACGAGATTTTTGAAACAATCAAACATTATGTATTTAGCATTAATGTACAATTATAAGAGAAAAATTGAAGATATAAAATTTTCAAAAAACGTACTACTGCTCCTTTAACTGATCTACATTGTTGATCATAATGACAGACCGATAATCAGAGGGGTAAAGAGATGCAGGATACCACGCCATAACATAGACACTTGGGCATCTCAATGATCCCATTCATTCAAATGATTTAGAAAGACCAAACGTCTGTAGAATCACTCACATGGCTGAAGCATCAGCCAAAATATCCTCGTGTATACCTGCAACAGTTTGTTTTGCAACGACAGCACACCATTGCATTCCGAATAGGTGAATGTCCGAGTAAGTCTCCATACCTTAAAAATAATGGGGCCCTCGGCTCCAGAGTTACAAAAGATATTATCCGACTTAAATTACACTTAACTTAATGCCTGTTCAAAAACGCAACTAAAAATATTTGTTAAATGAAATTTCAAGTGAAAATCTTGATGTGAAATACAGCGTGAGAACAATAGGCTGACGTCAAAAGTGTAATTTAATTATATAGGTAAAACGGTCATTGAAGGGATATAGACATGGGTATAGATTATGCATTTATCCAGTTTCAATAAAATATTATTAAAAAAAAGTTCTCTTTACATTACAGCAGCTCGTTTTTGTTTACTTGATCCTGAAGAGTTTAATGGTGCCGTCCTTTTCGGACACAACTAGCCAGTGTCCAGTATTGGTGGTCTGGTAGTGAATCCCGACAGCCTGCTGTACCCGGTCAGTCAGCAACCAGCCCATCATCCTACATCCCCTCGCCCAGCCTATCCCTGAGCTCAGTTCGGCTTTAAAGAAGGTGTTCATTAGGTTCTACTCGTTTACTTGATCCTGAAGACTTTGATGGTGCCGTCCTTCTCGGACACAACTAGCCAGTGTCCAGTATCGGTCTGCTGGAAGTGGACCCCAATGACCTTCTGTACCCGGTCAGTCAGCACCCATCTTAGCGGTTCTCCGTCTTTCGCCCAGCCCATACCCTGACTCTGCAGTGCAGCAAAGAAGATGTTCCCCCGGCCATCAACAGTTACTCCCCGGAGCTGTCTTGTCTTCTCCCCCACATCGATCCTCTTCACAGTACCATCAACAGCGATGCGGGACAGACAGTTTTTGTCAGTGTCTGCAACCAGCACAGACTCAGGGCTCTCCACGCCCATGTTGTACGGTCTAGAAAACTTCCCCACTTCGCTGACCACTTGGCATTGATAGGAGAGGATGTGAACCGTGTTAGTTGTTCCGACAATCAGCTTCTCGCTTCGCGCCATGTGAGCTATTCCAAAATATCTCCTTTTGGTGTCGTGTAGGGTTTTGGTAAACTGGACTCCATCACTTATCCGATCAATGGTGATGGAGGCAATCTTCTTAAGCGAGGGGAGGGTGACGTACACTGTCTTAGCGTCCTTCAAGGTCAGTCCGTGGACTCTTCCATCATCTTGACCAGACTTCTCAAATAAGCAGTCCCCGAGGAACCTGCCTTCCATGTCGAAGCTCTTGAGGGTGCAGTTGGCCCAGTCGGTTGCCAGGATAACTCCACACTCCAGGAGGAGTACTGCCCGGATGTCTGGCACAGTCTCGTCCACTTCTCTAGCGGGGCTGAACTTAAACTGCCAGACAAACTTTGGGTAGCCCTCTTCCTTCAAATCTCCCGACTCCACATCCACGCTGTCTGTGCCTTCCTTATTCCGACAGACATCTTCATTCCCAAAGCCCTCCTGTTTCAGGCGTATATTCTCGCTTATCAAGCTCTCTGTATTCAGGCATACGTCCACGCTGTCCAAGACATTCTTAGTCCCGCAAACATCGTCGCTATCTGAGACCTTTGTTTTACGGTATAACTCTTCTTTCTCCAAGCTATTCACATGTTCATTCTCAAAGCCATCCAAGCAAGCGTCAATGCTGTCCAGACCCTCCTGATTTGGGCATTCATCCACGCTTTTCGGTTCGTCCGTCTTCCCCTTGACATCCAGACTTTCAGAGACCTCAGTTCCAGCCTGGATGGTCGTATGAGTCTTACAGGACGGAATCCATGAGTGAGTGAAAGTGCAATCTTGGCATAAACTGAGTTCACACTCTAAGCAGCGAAATGCCGTTTTGATCTGTCTACCCCGCTTCCGGCAGATGTCACATGAGTTGCATGCCGGGACGTCAGTGGTAGAAGCTTTCGCTGCCATCTGCAAGTTAAACACAAATTTATTAATATATAGATATAATTACTGTCTGTGCGTTGTTGTTTGTGGTAGTGTAGTCGAACGTTTGTTGATCTGTGTTTTTTTCTCATGATAAAAAAATACATCCCTGCTAGAAATATGAAGAATAATAAGAGCCCAGGAATTGATGGTTTCCCAATTGACTTTTTTAAATTTTTCTGGAATGATTTGAAGGAGTGGATCTATAAAGTGGTGAAAGAAGTTACTATAAAGAATGATCTTTCTCTAACTATGAAGAGAGGAGTTATAACTTGCATACCAAAGGCAAACAAAGATAGAACTAGATTAAAAAACTGGAGACCAATTACTCTTTTGAACGCAGTTTACAAAATAATAAGTACTTGTATAGCAAATCGTTTAAAAAAAACTTTGGACACACTTATTCATGGGAATCAAACCGGTTTCACAAGACTATTATATGATATCATGTTTGAAACAAAGGCTAGGAAAACCCCTGGATTACTTATTTTAATTGACTTTGAAAAAGCCTTTGATACAGTCTCCAAAGATTTTATTAACATAGTTCTGAATAAATTTGGTTTTGGTCCACAAATAATACAATGGATAAATTCTCTTACATATCAAACAACCTCTTGTGTGATACAAAATGGGTATTTGTCTGAATTTTTTAATAATGAAAGGGGCTGTAGACAAGGTGACCCTTTGTCACCCTACCTTTTCCTCTTTGTAGCTGAAATCTTAGGTTGTATGATAAGAAAGAATGATAAGATTAAAGGTATAGTTATTGACGACGAAGAATATAAATTAGGTCAATATGCAGATGATACAGAATTATTCCTAGATGGTACTGAAGACAGCTTATATGAAGCTATTGAAACTCTCAATTTATTTTATAAGATGTCAGGTCTAAAAATGAATATGGATAAGACTAAAGCAATTTGGATTGGCTCAATGGCAGGCAATGTAAACACCTTATGTTCTGATTTGCAAATTGAATGGTATAATGGAGCATTTGAGGTTCTAGGAATTAAATTTACTCCAACTCTTGAGGATTTATGGGTAATCAACACAAGAAAGAGACTAGAAGAAATAAATAGATTATTAGCAGTATGGAGAAAAAGAAATCTAACTTTGATTGGAAAGATCACTGTCATCAAGACCCTAGCTCTTTCTAAACTTGTACATATTTTCAGTTCATTACCTAATCCCCCAGATGACTTTATCAAAACTCTTGAACAATCCTTTTTTAAGTTTATTTGGAATGATAAAAAGGACAAGATAAAAAGAAGTACTCTTAAAAGATTAAAGACAAAAGGGGGTTTGGATATGGTGGATATAAAAACATTCATTGAAGCTCTAAAATTATCTTGTCTAAGACTCTATGTTAAAATATCATCAAATAGTAACCCCGGTAATATACCATATCATGATATTTGATAAAATATTTAGTTTTGAAAACCCATTTTGGAAAGATGTTATGAAAGCATGGAATAGCTATTGCAGAAAATTCAGTGCTGATCGGGATAATATTGATGATATTCTTGCAGAGCCGTTAAGGCTTAATCATAATTATAAAAACTCTTCCCATATTATTAGAAATTGGGCAAAAAATGATATTTTGACAATAAAAGACTTATGTGATGAAAGTGGAATCATGACATTTGAGAAATTCCAATCAAAATATAAGATTAGTGGGACAATATTGGACTATCATTATTTACTTCATATTATCCCCAATTGTTGGAAGGATGTTATAAATTGTATAAGAAACATTCCGATTTATAATTTATACACTAGTATTTACCAAAGAAATATTATGAAATGTACAAAAGGTTCAAAAATCTTTTATAATAGGTTGATTAACAATGCTGAAAACATTGAAATTTGCAAAAAGTGGGAATCTATTTTTGATGATTATCAATTAGACTGGGAAAATATTTTCAGTTCTTATAGATATAGATTGAAAGATGTGAAACTGATATATTTTCAATATAGATTCCTGCAAAGAGTTGTTTACACTAAAAGAGAATTGTTAAGAATGAAGCTGGCTGATAAGGATATTTGTAGTTTTTGTAATGTTGAATCTGAAAGCCTCTGTCATGTTTATTGGGAATGTTGTGTAACAAAACAATTTTGGAATGATCTGGAGCTATGGTCAAATGATAATTTACATCATAAAATAACATTTTCAAAGTATTCAATCTGGTTTGTTACTTTTGAAAATAATATTTTGATCAATCAAATTGTTTTAACGGCAAAGAAATATATACATTTATGTAATATTAAGAATTTGCTATTAAATTTTAGCAACTATTTGAATATCTTATATCATGACGATGCATCATATTTGTCTGTACGATCTTACCATTGGGAACAAATAAAAAATTAATAAAATAAAAAAATACATCCCATTGAAATACATTCCATTTTCCTAATTTAATTCTTCACCCATACGACAAAGGTATGGGTCTGTTTGTAGCTGTCTTAGTGTGGCCTTATGTGTGTTGTGATGTGTGACAACTGGAAAGTGTAAGCAATGGATAACACAGTCGAATCTGTCTAAACCCACACTCGTTAGGATAGGTCAAGGTTTATTATAAAGGTATATAGAAACACTGTCGGGACAACAAAAAAATGTCGGATTAGACCGGTTGTCGGATTAGTCAGATTGTCAGATTAGACAGGTTGTCGGATTAAGCCGATTGTCGGATAAGACAGATGGCAATGTAGACTATTACATCATAAATTTTATTCATTACCGATTCATTTAGTTTAAATACATTGTCTTTCAATTGGAACCATTTATATCATTTTCCTGACTTCACCTTATATTCCCTCTTAAACGTGCTACTGCCCCTTTGAAGCACTACACAAACTTATTACCCTTAAGATAAATTTCTCGAATTCTGATTGGTCAATAGCCAAAGCATACATACCCGTGTAGTCGGATTTGGCAGGGTGTACGAAGTGTACACCCCGTCAAATTTGTCACGCGACATGCCAAACGGGTCATACGGATGACCTTGACCTCAGATGGAATGCGGAAGTAAAACGGCCGCTCGACTGAGAATTTCAGAATCAAAATTTACAATGACCAACATCAATTGAGAGATTCTAATGTTCTGTCATTGTTAATTTCCATTGTGTTATTACATTCATTCAATATGAACACATGTTTCTCTTTAATTATTTCATTTAACAACACTTTTAATTCGGATATTTTTAGTCACAGAGTTATCTCCCTTTATATAACTGCCGCTAGCTCCGTACCGCGACTCTGGATGTTCACACTGTGCTGAGCTTGGACCGCAGTCTAGTTATGACTTATTTTGGTCGAAAATGAGTAAACTGTGTTGAAATAAAAGATCTTAAGGGTAATAAATTCCTTACACGGCGTTTTGACAGGGTGTACGGGACTGTAAGACCCTTGTACATTCTGCATTTCCTTCGGCTCCGCCTCAGGAAAATACAGAATGTACAAGGGTCTTACAGTCCCGTACACCCTGTCAAAACGCCGTGTAACTAATAATATTAGATTAAATTGGAAATGATATATGCCTGTAGCTTATATACACTGTACGAGAGTGCGAAGAACGGATAGTGCCCTTAAATGCTCGAATTAAATAACAGGTTACTTGAACTCTCTCTATGGGGAGAATGTTGTAAACGTTAGCCTGTTTGCATTTACGAGTAGGTATATGTAAAGATTTGTTAAAGTATATATACATGGTACATGTGTAAACATGATTTGAAATAGCCTTGCGTGTATCCTTGCAACTGAAGATCAAAAGAGAGTTGTCACAATTTCAAGAATATATCTGCATATGTTGAAAGTGTAGTTGAGAATGAAACACGTTTTAGAAGCTTCATACAGGTTTCAATTAGTGACAAGCCTTGCGATGTTCACAATCACTGTGAAGGTTCACAATTGGATACCATATAGGGGTTATCACCTTCGTAATTTGTAATTGGCATATAGAAAACTTTAGTTTCCAGGATGTCCAATAAGGGCTCAAATAGCATTAATTTAACCCTTGCAAGGTCTTCTGGCGCATGAGTGCATACAAAGATTCCTTGCCGACCACTGGAATATGCATGACTTACAACTTCGGGAAATATTTAGATAACGTTGTTTTAAAAGATTTTTTCTTTATCATTGGATTGCCAAATATCACGCTCACCAGTATTGCCATACAACAGATGGGTTATCGAAATCCGCAAAATACGCGAATTTTCGAACGAGGACATGTAGTCGACTTCGGTGACCAGTTTAGTAAGTTTTCAGAAATCACACATATTTCATGTCAGTTTAATTTGGTTGAGCTTCTTTGTGAGCTTCAAATGCTTTTTGACGATTATTTCTTTTTTTAAGTTTACTGGATATTTGTTTTATAGATATTCATTCACAATGTTTTTTCCCAACTTTTGGTTCAGACAGATTTTGTAAAATTCCCCGAAATATATGAATTTACAGGATAAAAAAACGTGTCATTTTCACGCCTCGAATGTTTTTCAAAGTCGAAATGTATGTTTCTGATGCAAGCTATAGTATGTAAATGATCTGTAATCTCAGTACCGCCCTTTAAAATACATTGTTTAATGTGCAATCATTTTATATCTTATGTCCTCTACTATTCCTATCTAATATGACTTAAAAATTCATAAAATAAATGAAAAAGAACATGATTTCCTTTAAGTTTATAGACATAAACGCGTGTTACAAACTATTCCTACGAGTTGTCAACGTCTGATGTCATTTGCAGAGTTGCTGTGGCAACGCACGTGCAACTGCAAATTCAGGTGAAAACTACAGAAAAGAGCGTTTGCTGGTTTATTGTCACACGTATTGCTAAGAGTGACGTAAGCTATATCAAGTTTCGAAATGTATTGAAAATATGCAAATTTTGGGCGGTTTTACCGTAACTATTTAAAGTATATTATTGCAATTACTTCATAAGACCTAGTTGGGAAATACTTAGTTTATTTGAACATCTGTAACATTAGTCGAGTAATTTTATATTACTCGACTAATGTAAGTTACAGATGTTCAAATAAACGCCAAAACCCATTTTATTTCTATTTCCGTGAATACTTTAGCTATACTATTCACGGAATTGTTTTTACTATGAATTTCGATTTTATTTTTGAAACACTAAATGTTAAAATGAGCACTTTGTACTATAATTTTGGAACTTTCGTTGTGATAGCGAATGGTTAGTTGCGGGAGGGAAAATAGTATAATTTTGCAGCGTGAACTATTATAAATGTTCGTTTCTGATGCATGCATTATAATTAGTCCTGTAAATGAGCTCTTATCACAATGGGTCACGGAAGTGATATCTTTACGGCCCTCGTGTTAATAGTTTGCTTATCTCATGTCCTTTAAAAGTCATATTCTATTGTATTAAGAATTGACAGAAATTACACAAAGTTTATATTTTATCAAGGAATAGTTAAACTGTTTTAATGTCAGTTAGTAATCTTTTGATGAATATTTGTAATTCCAAAAAACGATATCCACAATGTATAATTTTGAAGAAAAGAAAAGAGAAAGTTGTAAGGCATTGAATTCCATGAACAATAGATGTAAACCACACTTTCAAAGTTACAGAAAAGGCGAATATCAATGAACGGCCGTTAAAATCCTAAAGTCGCGTACCGGATTTTAGTTGTATTGTTTGTCAATATCCATGTTGCCAATAACTTATAGGCTATATTTCTATGTTCTCATTGAACGTGTGGTGAATAGCCAACAATCAACGAACTTTTATGTTTAGCTTACTTTTGACTAGTTGATAAATTATCATGAAACATGCAAATAATACATTCCGTTTAAAGAAATGTGTATACATATGCTATTTCATTCAGTCAACGTATTCATTTTGTTCTCTTATACAACGAAATTAGCTCAAAGAATAAAAAACATCACTTCCTACAACAGAAAAATAAGCGGGAAAATTGCATTTCATCTGATTTACACTGTATCCCTCTATCTAGCATCTATATGAGACCTAAACATTCATTTTTCCATCCATGTTTTTTATCTACCGGCAGGGCTACAGATAAGGGACGTAAACACGTAATGTACGCCTAAAAATCGACCAAGTACGACTGAAAATAAAATTCCATGCGTATCATGTACGCACATAAATGCCTGTGTACGTCTACTACTTTTTTTTCGGTGCGTATCATGTTCATGGACTTTCATTATAGAGTGATATATAATTTGATACATTGAAGAATTACAAGTGAAAACGCATCGTGTTTTAAATAGATTTTCTCGATTGGCCTACGTTTCTTATGGTTTAAATGTAAATCTTTACATCTCTTTCTTTAACTCGATATAAATGGTACAATGTGAAGTTGTTGAGTGTCATGACATATGTCAGGTGCATTGTTTTGGTCTAAGAGTAATGCCCGTATAGCATTTACTTACTAATAATATTATGTAATCTGATTAAAACAAACAACAAACAATGTAAGTTAGCATTTGCAATTTCTTTTATCATTTTTTTAAATAATATACGTCTGGAAAAAGTGTCATTTGATGTTTATGAAGACCTGAACAACAGTCAAAAGTATCGATGTCAATTTTCAATGCAACTCGCATGAAGGATTTTCTTGGTTGGGGTCACTCGCGGCTAATTGGGGGATCGCCTTATGTACGAGGTATATGATTTTGACAGCAATTTGGGGGGCTGGGAAAGGGGGTCGCCTTATGTACGAGGTCGCCCTGTACATTGTAATATACGGTACATTGTACCATATTGTGGCAAAATTATTTTAGTGTCACATGCTGACCAAGTATATGAATTGTTGCAAAATCCGTAAATAGAAAGTTTTTCTAATAATTACTTTATTTCACCCTGTTTAGTGATTTGAAATCTCCAATATTTGAACAATTTACATGTCTGAATTTAAATCGATTCAATTGTCATAAAATATTGCCAGTTTCTTTCCTTTTGTTTGTAAATTAGTTAGTTAACAGTGAGTATTGTAAATTGTAAAGGCATTAATGGTTTCACGTATGTTGAATATAACATTTAATTAACTGTAAAATAGACCGCAAACTATCTATAACCTTACCACCATATATAAGGGTATAAAGGGATCGCTTCATTCTTACTACTGTATCAACTGAAATGCGACTTCTTTCTAAAAAGGAATTCTGCTTTTGGGATTTTATTCTCAGAGCAGTTTCATCAATTAAAGTCAGTTACAGTTCAGTTACACTGATAATAGGGACTCTTAAGATAAAACACATTATATAAATGAAGAAGTTTCTCTGTCAAAACAATATTTTTCTAAGAAATGAGTTAAATTTAAAAGAGCATTGGGTATTTATTTGTATTTTTCAGAAGATATCAACAAAATCCGGTTAACATTAATTTGGATGAATAGCGAGATTTGAAATAATACCCGTGATGGTCAAATTAACAACGCATAATCCATGAAAAGTGATTTGAAATCTCCAATATTTGAACAATTTACATGTCTGAATTTAAATCGATTCAATTGTCATAAAATATTGCCAGTTTCTTTCCTTTTGTTTGTAAATAGTTTGTTAGTTAACAGTGAGTATTGTAAATTGTAAAGGCATTAATGGTTTCACGTATGTTGAATATAACATTTAATTAACTGTAAAATAGACCGCAAACTATCTATAACCTTACCACCATATATAAGGGTATAAAGGGATCGCTTCATTCTTACTACTGTATCAACTGAAATGCGACTTCTTTCTAAAAAGGAATTCTGCTTTTGGGATTTTATTCTCAGAGCAGTTTCATCAATTAAAGTCAGTTACAGTTCAGTTACACTGATAATAGGGACTCTTAAGATAAAACACATTATATAAATGAAGAAGTTTCTCTGTCAAAACAATATTTTTCTAAGAAATGAGTTAAATTTAAAAGAGCATTGGGTATTTATTTGTATTTTTCAGAAGATATCAACAAAATCCGGTTAACATTAATTTGGATGAATAGCGAGATTTGAAATAATACCCGTGATGGTCAAATTAACAACGCATAATCTATGAAAATGCAGCAAATTGTTCTCACTATGTCAGTACACCTTCAAACTCTTGAGTACATCTCCTTTAGAATTCAAGGTGTATGTACAGCTTCACTCAAAAAGTTATCTGGAGCCCTGTATCGGTTTAACATAGCTGACGCTGATACCCGATACAACAGCGCTGTGTCCGCCACGCCCTGCATCTTGCGGCTGAGTAACTACAAATCAACTCGTTGCAAAATCTATATTTTCTATTATTCCTAATTATACCATCACTTGAAAAGCCATCAGTGACAAAAAAACACCAGCCTTCTCAATAGAATAAGTATTTATATCTTTGATAACATTTGGAGATAAGGCGGTTGACTTACTTGTAGTGCTGAAACGTGTCCAACAGCCGAACAGTCGAAAGCTGAACCTGTAAATGACTAACGATTACATTATTGGTTGTGCTAGTCAGAAAACTTATTCAAAGGGAGGTAACTGCTTTACGGCCCGGGCGAAGAAACAGAAAGTAGAATATAGAGTAGTGTACTTCCTTTACGATAATTTCTAAGAAAAGCGTTGCGAAATGCTTTGTTTATTTACAATGGTTACTCTTAGAAACGGTGTATCCGACGAAAGCTCTGAGAGCATTATAGCAAAGTTTTATGTCGTGGGTGTAATTGTTCTCCATTGTATTTAGACAAGCATGAAATACCTTTTCGTTCGTCGCAGTCATCGCGCATGCAGCTAAGTTTAGATCATTTTACCTAGATCAACCATGTATTGTAAAAATATTGAATGGTTGAACACGTAATGTAGACATACATATATTCATTTTTTAATAGATAATTTTAGGACCTGATATATATGCCAAAGCATAAAGTATTTGATGAACCATATTCTCAGTGTATATTAGGAAAAACCAATATTTCGTTGGATTTCTAAGATCATCTGCACAAAGAAACCCATACTTTAGAAAAGATACCTGATATACTACCCCTGTGATAAGAAATATCACATCTCAATCGTGTCTGATATTTAAAGGGTCGGCTTAATATTGAATAAGGCAATTATTGTAAGTCACTGATGAAAAACCTCATGTACACACAGATATTTCAAATAGTTTATTTAACGTTATCCAATAAGCAGATAGCACCAGTGTTAACAAAGATATATAAATAATAGATGTATATCAGACAAGGAGAAATAAAATATTTTCCAATGTTGAACAAGAATTTCAATAACACAGATTAGTGTTCAACAATGCATTCATTTACATATAAAACAACACGACTTAAAGCGAGACTGCGTCCACAATAAATATGAGACACATTTTTATCGACTGAGGTTTCATTAGCTCCTAGCGACTACAAATCAACAGATGTTGTGAAACAAAAACATGTATATGCTTAAAATATCTATGATAATGTTCACAAAAGGCACACATCCAAACATAAATTAATATATTGAGGAGAATATGATAAACAATTAATAGAACCTTTTATATTCATTAGATGGATGATAATATTGTTCACAATGGAGATGTATAGATCATTCAAACAATAACATGAGTAAAACTCTTTCTCAAAGTTATATTTGATCCATACTCTACATTAAAGCTTAACCACCTGATATATTTACAAGCATAATAACGGATCATTTATGGAAGTATAGAATATTTCAATATTAATATTCTGGATGGTCTTTTAAATTTCATTAATCAAAAACAAAAACAAGCATTGTCAATGTTCTATAAGCATTGTTATCCTTATCACTTATGAGCATCTTTAGAGAAAATAATTTGGGTATTAAAATCATATAGTATTGATAATATATTGACATCAATTTATTTTTCATATCATTTGTCTTATGTATTGGGCTTTTTTTGTATGGAGCTTTAGTTTGATCATCTTCTGAATTTTCTGAATTAATATTTCCATCATTATTTACACAAAAGAATAAATGATAAGTCAAGTTATGGTTTAATTCATTTTCATTAACTGTTTGTGTTAAGTTCCTTTTTAAATTGACTTTCCTGAAATAGTTCATACAAGATGAATCAGACTAAATTCATAGATAAAGATTAAAAGTGATAGTTCTGAAAAGCATTTAACATATTTCCTTTTCTAAAGACATCTTGTGTTGACGAGCATCCCTGAGTGAAAGTGTGACCATATCAGCAGGGTAGAATCCATATTTCTTGAGGCCAATTTTAGTTTTCTTGTAGCCGTAAGCCATGCCATTGGCGTTTGTTGCTTTGGTCTGCTTTAGTTTCATACCTGGAAAGTGAATAGAGGACTTCGCATATGCCAGATTTTAATCAAATCAGACTGATATGAAAATATCAGAATTTACCTTTTACTGGGAACGAACTCGACATACTAGAATATAAAAATCACCGAGTGGCTCTTATATAAAATAGGGAAGGAGTGTTACCAATATTACCTACATAAATTACACTCAAAGTATCTCTTATTAAACAACATACTTTAAAAGCATTTGAATTATGACATTTCAAATGAAAAATAAAAAATCCAATTAGAGTAATAGTTTGGTTCCTCAAGATATGAAAAGGAGTGATTCTTTAAGAAAGAAAACATAGATAACTTAATACACAGCTTAGCTACCGACTGTCGCCAAAGGAAGTGTTAATTACTTCAATTCAACTCACCAACTCTTATTGAGATTTCAGTTGAGTTTGTCTTATCCCAGTTTTTGAGAGCAAGTACAGTGACATTCTCCTTCTGACTGCTGTCAAAATCTGAATTACAAAAAGATACTGCAAATTAACATTGTGTGAAACAAGCTTGAAAAGTTTTAAGCCTGAAAGTTATATTTTGTCTAGTTTAAAAACTGAATCACAAAATTTCGAAAAAATACCAGTAAATAAGTAACCATTTCATTTAAAATTAAAATAAAACAATATGGTTATGATTTATCTGAGAAAATGACATGAACATTCGATTATTTCAGTGTTTTGCTGTGGTGGATCAATAATTATTGAAAATGGGGATTATGGCACCATCTTTCAAACATGACAAGGGAAGAGATCATTAGGGGTTCAGCCGTTGCTAAATCATATTATTTCAAAACTTTCAAATCCAACAAACCATCCTTCGATTTGACAGACAAACAAAAACTGTACGGCAAGTCATCCTGTGTAAACCCTGATTTATCACATATCTCTGCCCCATATGTCAATGGACCAAAAGGAATCAGAAATAGTTGCTCACGTCTTTCAGGAACTCGGGCACCAAACTCAGCATGACCAGCCATGACACCGGACTCCATGTTTGACCGTCTTGTTCCATCTGGCTGGTCATCCAGCGAGGCAAGAATCTCATGTAGAACATCGTTCATGCCTCTCTGTTCATTGGTCAGCTTAGGAGCTCTCAGACTGTGCACCCCTCGGTGTCCTCGATATCCGTCACCACTATCGTCTGAGTCTTCATCAACAGACCTGTCATCTGAGTCGGTGTCATCTTCATCTTCATAATCTCCAGGGTTGGCGGTGACATCCTATCGAAAGAGACGAACGACTGAGGTCCAGTGATGTCATGATAACAGTGTTTTTCTTAGGTGATCAACTGAGGGGACATTGACATATTCTGAGCATATGGGACTCTTTGCAATGATAAAGATATCTCATGTCTCAAAATTTTGAGGGACACGAAACCAAAAGGGTTAACAAATTTTCTCAGGACCCTTTGTAGGAACAATACTGTGATTAATAATAGCATAACATCATGAATCAATGGTTTGACATCCTTAGTATCTCAAATCAATATAACCTCAGGGTCAACTTCAAGTCAACATGCATTCTGACAGACTTAACAAATCGGAACCATGATCACAATTTAATACATAATAATAATGATTAATCAAGCACAGTTTCTTTGGTCAAAACAGCCATATAAGAAATTGTATTTAGCACTTATGTCTAAAAACAAGTGAAGAGAAACAAGCAGACAGAGTCAGCAATATCCCCCGCCAAAGGGAAAGGGTAGTTAAGGATACTATTTGTGGAACAGTGAACAATGATCATGTTGTTTTTCTACAAGCAACCTTTAAGAAATCATGATGTTGTAGTCACTGTAAGGTTTGTAACACACACAAGAAAACAACCTTAGCCTACCCGTTATTACTTTACAAATTTTGTCAAGGTAGGTCTCACTGTTTTTAGTTTAAAACAATCCTCAATTTCAATTCCATGGAAACCCCAAAAAGCACATCTCCACACGATGCCCGTTGCACATACCAAGTTTCGTCGAGCTAGGTCTAACCGTTTTGGAGTTGTGCTCCGGAAACGAAATCCTATGTTACGTTTCCATGGAAACGGGTAAAAATAAAAATGCAAAGAAGTTGAAAACCCCAAAAGGCACATCTCCGCATGATGCCCGTTGCACATACCAAGTTTCGTCGAGCTAGGTCTCACAGTTTTGGAGTTGTGCTCCGGAAACGAAATCCTATGTTACGTTTCCATGGAAACAGGTAAAATAAAAATGCAAAAAAGTTGGAAACCCCAAAAGGCACATCTACACATGATGCCCATTGCACATACCAAGTTTCGTCGAGCTAGGTCTAACCGTTTTGGAGTTGTGCTCCGGAAACATTATCGGGACGGTCGGACGGACGGACGAACGGACGGACGGAGACCATTTCAATATCCCCCGCCAACTACGTTGGGCAGGGGATAACTACCAAGCACTTCAGACACTCACCATTCTCTCTGGGAACGTGTACTCCTTCAAGTAAGCGTCCCAATTCTTCCTGGCCATTTTGCGTGTGTTTGACTTCTCTGGTTCAAAGTCAAGCTCCTCGATCTCCCTGAATCACAATGAAGATATTTACAGACACTTTAATTATAGCCATTGAAGATTGGTATAGAATTTGTATGTAGTGAATAATCAATAATCAAGCTAAATCAAGCTTGAAACCAACTTATGTTGTTTGGATACAAATGAATAATTATATTTTCATGATATTTCAAATGAAATCAACAAACTATGATCTACTGTATTAAGACACTCACACTATGTGCTTTAGTTGTGCCTTTCCTGTGTTAAGTCTTGATCTTTACACAGATGAGTTTGGGAGCACAGTCTTTATTCTTTGAAGTTTAATCTTGCTCTCAATTTTTGAGAGTATTTAGGAATGCAGATGTTCTCTCTAAACTTGAATATTGCTCTAAAAATTTTAATCTTAATAAAAATGAATATAGACAATTAAGCATTTTTGTTTGTTTGTTCTCCTAACTGCAATATTTAACTACAGGCTGTCAGCAAAATAAGTGTAGCCTCAATAAAGTTGAACAGTGTCATTACAAGCACTAATTCATATAGACAATTTGTTTTTGTTGTTTGTTCTCCTAACAGTTATAACTAACTAAAGAAAAACAATTGCTGCCTCAATGGGGTTATGCACCTTGATGTCTGGGTTTGGAACTTACTGGAGGCCTGCAGGAATCAGTTTGTGGAGTTTGCCGAGACTCTGGTTGATGAGAGAGAACATGATGTCCAGCTGACGTTTCTCTCTGCTCAGATACTCCTTCTTCACCTCCTCTGTTTGCTGTAACATTCAATCAATGTCTTCATTTGAAATTGTTTTTCTAATACTATTGCCAGTTGCAACATAGTGATGCCCTTCAATAACTTATATCGTTAACTTAAACCAGAGACTTCCAACTTCTTAATAAATTTGACACAGTTTCTGCATATTTGATAGAGCCTTGAAAGCACCATTTTATACCCGCAAACTGTTTTCCCCTGTAAATTGCAAATGATTATAGAAGATCTCCATCGAAAGCTGGAAGCTCAGGTAATAATATAATTCCATATGGTGTACAAAAAAATAGGATAAGGATGTTGTCACATTACATCTTCTATCAGCCCAGCTAAATCTTTCAGGCCAAAATAAATTTCTCTGTATGATACAAATAGTTATAACACCCATACATAATATACATTGTATATTTCTAATTTTTGTATGTGTGTATATTTCTTATTTTCTAAACTTAGAGCTAGCTTAAAAGTTTAGGAGACTTTGAAGGGGAAAAGAAAAATTTCCTTGTTTAAGGATGACTTTGTTTTTTATTACATTGTTGTGATGTAGGCTATGGGAGTAAAGGGGCAGACATCTAGTTAATGCACGGTTGATTTACAGTTATTTAAGATTTGAGGATAGGGTAGCCATTTACAGAAGTCCAAAACCATTATTTTCAATAACTTATAATACATGTATTACTTGCCTGGTAGAAGGTTTTCCTGTGTGTTATTTCATTCTCAAAACAAATGTTGTAAGAGGTGTAAGCTTGGTTCACTTGTTGGTCTAGTTTCATCCAATTCTTATCCTCTTTCAACTCCTCTTCGGACAAATGGGCCAACTTTTTCTCTACATAAAACTTGTTCTTGTTCTTTCGTGCGTATCTCTGAAACAGAATTATTTTATCATTTCAGATACTTAACTGACAATCGTTCAACAAAACCAATTATTAAATCTCTCTACGTTATCAATGATTATGGGTTTACATCAGTTTGAGGAATTCCATATCTTGCGACATTTATTCATATATTCATATTATTCACTGAATCATATTTTTAACTGAAATGACAGCTGAAACTGAAATTTCGATTATGTAGCAAGAGAGGGTTTTAATAAATTGGGTTCTATGGCAAGCTTTAAACATCTTGACAAAATATAGTTATTTCTATCAAAAGATATTTTCAATTATTATTAAAGTATGCCTTTCTTTAGAACGACTCACCTTCCATGCTTTTTCAGTTTCCTTCTCCATTTTCTTATGTTCTTTGTAATGACTGGTCGCTTTTTTCTTGAGTTGTTCAAATTCCTCATCCGTTGATCTAAACATTTTTATTTCAGTTAAAATTAGAAAATGGACAAATGATTGTGGTTGCTTGATTTATTTAATGAATTTAATGACAAAATATTCATTTCACGTTCAAAAATATATGTCCTCATTAATTATTAAATATTCAGTCCTTTTTGTCCCCTTAAATTTGAAAGGGATACTTAATTGCGAAAAAGTTTTATTGTCAATAGTTTACAAACAGGCCAGTAGTTGGTGACCAATGTAACCAACTCTACAAGTGATACAATACAATCTACAACTGTATACAGTATCAATATTAATGAATAAATCAAGGTAAAGCTTCCTACATAAATTCAGACAAACTTACTTAAAAACATCAGCGAATGGGCCATCTTGATCTGTGTACCTCTCGAAATCTCCTAAAACCTCTTTGTGGAAGTCAGCCATTTTCTGCACCATTCCACTAACTCGCTCAGCAGCCGGGTATGAATTCTTGCCAGTACCAGTATTGTACACATTACCTGTAGAACAGAAAAAAATGTTTGAATCGTTTCAGGTTTCCATTAATTGCAACCCAGGGATAAAGGAATGCAAATTTAACTATACCTAAAATAGAGAGTTTCAGCTTTTTAACAGAATAACCTCAAATGAAATATTACCTTTAATATAGTATAGCCAAGCTGGCTATGGGTCTTGAAACATTCTTAAATGAAATCAAGATAATTCAGTACACACAAAAGTGTGTACACTTATATTTTAAGAAATATGAAAGTCACAGAGAAATTTAATAATTATTCAAACATACTGAAAATATCAGAAATATGATAGATAATTATATCTGAATGTGCAGAATATCTCTTAAAAGTGTGCAAACCACAAAATGATCAACAAAAATTTCAATAGAGCTGTTGACCTGTCAGTTACTCACAGAATTCTGAGAACATCTTGAGCCCATCTGTAGCCTCAGTGAGATGATCAAAGTAAGCCTGATTCGCTCCCACCATAGTACAGAGGAAGGATCTCCATGTCTTCAACTCCAGGAAACTGCAAATTGCCAAATAGTTTACAATTGATTGCCTTCCTTTTTTTATCATTTTCAGAGATATATCAAAATGAAATCTTTCAAAGCTTGACTAGTACTATACATGTATTTATTTAATTGTGCCATATGAAAATCACTATGAGATGCTTAGCCTTATGTTTTGACTACATCTGATGTGGTGGAAACGATAGTGACATCACAATTTATCATCCAAAAGTGGCTACCACAGTAGATATCGCTTTTCTGAGATCAAGCGATATCTACAAGCGATATCTACAATCATATCGTCATAATCCTATTTATTACCTACGAGAGCAGTCATATCGAGGTTCATATTTTCATATGTTGCCCTAATGCAAAATATCACTTTTGTATTGTGACGTCACGTAATAAACAATGCTTTGACGTCACGCTTCACATATGACGTCACAATCTCTACGGGCCGGCGGCGGCTAGTCCGCCTACGGGGATGTGTAATTTTTGAGTATTTTCTTTAATTTTGGGACTACGGTAATAAACAGAATATTATATTCGTGCCCATGACATACTATGTTTACGACACGAGTGGCTAAATATTAGTATTTCCCGAGCGAGAGCGAGGGATATACTGATATTTAGGCACGAGTGTCGTAAACATAGTATGATATTATTTAGTGTAGGACACTCATTTAATATCCTCTATTTACATCATCAGTAAAATGACATCACAACGACTGACAACATATTTATTCTTTACTCACTTATTCAGAGATACTTGCATACAAAAGGTTCTAAATTTTATGTTTTGTTTGTAGATTTTGCAAAAGCCTTCGATTCTGTCCACAGAGAAAAATTATGGACTCTACTTGATAATCATTCATTAAGTAGTAAAATGAGTAAACTTTTAAGAAGTATTTACGATAACGTAAAGATGTGCGTGAGAAACAACAATGAAATATCTGAAACTTTTGAAAGCCAGATAGGAGTAAGACAAGGTTGTATATTGAGCCCATTCCTATTTTCTTTTTTCATTAATGAATTAGCAATACAGATTCACGATAACTGCTCTAATGGTATCCAATTACATCCAGATATAGTACAGTTATTTCTCCTATTGTTTGCCGATGACATCATTCTCTTCTCAAGCACGGTACGGGGATTACAAGCAGAAATAAATGAATTGGAAAAATACTGTAAGGATTGGAAACTAACCGTTAATAGAGCTACAACTAAGATAATTGTGTTCAAAAATGGAGGTAAACTTGCTGCAAACGAAAAGTGGTATTTTAAAGGCGAGACTATTGAAACAACCACATCATATAAATATCTAGGAGTTTATTTCACAAACCACCTTTCATGGTCTTTGCATGCCAGGAACGCATCGACGCAAGCAAAGAAAATATTAATAGGAATAATGAGATATATACATATTGGGTGATTTGCCTTATGAAGCTTTCTTTAGGATATTTGATGCTAAGATTAGTACAATACTCCTTTACGGTGCCGAGGTTTGGGGGCTTAATGCATTTGATATCATAGAAAAAGTACATTTATTTGCAATGAAAAAATTCCTGGGTGTGAAGTCTACTACTTCTAACATAATGATCTACGGTGATTGTGGCAGATTTCCATTATATGTGGACTCAAAGGTAAAAGTTATAAAATACTGGTTGAAAATATTAGAAATGCCATCTCATAGATTACCCAAAAAATGTTATAATATGATGATGTTGTATGACAAAAATGGAAAAAATAATTGGGTCACAGATTTAAAGATTAGTTATGTTCGATCGGTTTTGGTAATGTATGGTTTGATCAATGTATACACTCTCACACGCGGTTTCTCATATCCTTTAAACAAAGGTTGCAAGATATTTATCAACAAGATTGGCTTCATAAAGTATCTTTATCAAATAAATGTTTCTATTACAGAATGTTCAAATAGTCTATATGCAATGGAATCTATTTATCTACTTTGAATGTTAGGAAATTCAGAATTTCACTTACAAGATTTCGCTGCTCATCACATGAATTGTTAATTGAAACTGGTAGATATGTTGGCTTAGAAAGAGAACATAGATTATGTAAAATGTGTAATTTAAATGTAATTGAAGATGAGTACCATTTTCTTTGTGTCTGTCCATCCTACCTTGATTTAAGATATAAGTACATTAAAAAATATTACTTTACGAATCATAATATTTATAAATTCATATCTTTAATCAGCTGCTCTAGCAAAAGGCATGTTGAAAATCTGTCAATGTTCTTTTACCATGCCTTTATTCTCAGAAAAAATACACTCTCTTCTGTCTAAAACTGCTTGTATATACATGTATGTACTATAGGCCTGTGGCCTCTTTAAGTGCAAAAATAATAAAATTTCAACTCGACATCACAAGGCTTCGGCATCTCTTAGAACACAGATGACAATACTATGACGTCACAAAGTTCATGGCGTAACAATGCTATGACGTCATAATGCTGATGACGTCACAATGCAATGACCTCACTGTTCAAGAAGTCTAATGGAAGTTTTGTGTTCAGATAATAATAATAAAAACACTTTATTGTCCTCAGTAAATACATAGGTACTACATTGGAAATTTTACTTGTGCCGAAGCCACGGGCAGCCATAGTGCAGCGCCAGTTAAATCGTTGTTCTGCCTTTACAATGCTGAGTGTCAAGCAAGACAGCAACAACTCCCAACTTTTAACGTCTTTTGGTATGACGCGACCGGGAATCGAACCCCGGTCTTCCGGGTGACGAGCGGACACTCTACCACTGAGCTACGCCCCCGGTATATACATGTAAGATAAGATAAGATAAGATAAGATAACACTTTATTACCCAAAAGGGAATTCTTCTTGAATTCTTGAATTCATGAAATATGTTCATTCTTTTGCTAATGACTGTTGAAAAATGATTTGGATGATATATAAAATCTCACCCTCGTGTCTTCTGATATCAAATATATCAACACTCGTTGATTAAAGTAAAAATATCCTCGGCAAGCCTCGGATATTTGTAACTTTAATCAACTCGTGTTGATATATTTGATATCAGAAGACACTTGGGTGAGATTCTCTAATAGCTAAGAATCTCAGCTTATAATTTCTTCATTGGTAGAACATAACATTTGATTCGTCAAACGCGAAAACAATAAATCTAAAACGTCCTTGTAGAACTTAAATCATTTGCTTCAAACGGTAAGCTATTGCGTTTACTTGATATTTACGTATTAATATTAACGTAAGATGCAGAGAACTAGCATAATTACGTTAGATCTGCATGGGCATTGAAGAGAAGCATCTTTTTCAGTGGCTTTCCTTCCATTTCGAATGTTGGCGCTTGTATGACTTCTCTCAAGTCTGAACAGAATGTTGTCAATGGCAACCGCGCATGACATTTGAGGACTTCCGCCGTGAAGTTGATGCACCATGTAAATAATTTACCTGAAAGTATATTTAAATGATAAGTTAACATAAACTTGAACATGGTCAATACATTGTATCATTAATCAAAGGCGACTGTGATTTTATAAAGGTGTGAAACTAATATATGACGTTGCCTTTCTCCGAAATATCTCTGAGGATCATTACGATTGAAACAGAAGCGGACACAATGGCGTGACGTCATATCTATTTTTAGTTAAAAAGGGGAAGCCCCTCGTTTGCATTGAGACGTCTTAGAGTATTTTGGAATGATGTAGTAGTGTTTATTTAGCCTTGATAAATAATTTTCATACCTTACAAACGCACTTTGGTGGATTGTTTTGTAAATTACGTAATTATATACATGACCGCCCCTCTTTTGCGTACATCGTATTAATTCAGAAACAGGGAATTTACATGTAGCTCAGTGGAAGAGTGTCCGCTCGTGAACCAGAATACCATGGTCGGAGTTGTTTCGACGGTCAGCATTATAAGAAGAAAACAACGCTTGAACTGGCTCTGCACTGTGGCTGCCGGGTGCAAATTGCACATAATGAGTTTACAATGTATCTTGTATTGTTGTCAATAAATGTTTGGAATTCGGTGTTACTGTATGTCTCTAACATTGTGACTACAAGGATTTGAAAATGAGATGATCATGGTTTTCGCCATATTTCGCCGTTCTTTCAACATTTGCATCACAGATATTGCCGTAAATCATGTAAATTCATCCAAATTGAAATCGTGTAAAATCGTAAAATAACTTCTGTCTTGTGAGAATAAGTGCGCTTCGCACATGTGAATCGGAAAGAGTTTACACTGTTAGATGTATTTTTTTCTACAAACAACTTCTCTTTCAACAACTTTAGTGTCACTTTGTCTACACTGTGATTATAAATTAACGCTACATGAGAGTGTTTATGGAAAATCTATTTGTTTAAGGGGGTGTCAGGTCGACAGAAGCTGATGACAGAAAAAGTGTGCATATAGTATGTTTGATAAGACTGTATACAATAGCCCTGTAGGAAAAATTGGCTTTTCAAATGTTTGATGTTGGTCAATTTCATGTCGCTGAACTAACTTTGATTTCAGCCAATCAGAATTCGGCATATCTAGCACAGGATGTACTTTCCTTGCAATAGAGGTTATTTACTAAGGACATTATACATGCGTAACCTTCGCATATGATTTGCTGTTGTTTACCCATAGAAAATGATACAGAGTAAGATCTGAAAACCAAGGTCAGAAACTGTCCTATTTGCCTTTTTAAAGCTTCTGTTAAATATTAACTAAATTACTAATAGAAATGTCTCAATACGTATGAAAATTCAAGATAAAATTCAGAAAATGAACATCCGTCATCGATTTGGAAATGAATGTGGCCATTTATATTATATGTACAGGCAGATCACCTGCATTTCTGAAAAAAAAATCAAGTTGAATATAGTGTTCTTTGTGGAAAATTTTGATTACTTATAGTTACGATGTTATTTAAATCGGAAAATATCCAGCATTAAATTGAATCATAAAAAAATTGTTTTATTTTGTTTGCAATCATATAGTTTGTGTTAGACATGCATACTTAAATACTAGTATCTGTTGCAATAGATATCCTGCTTAACCCTCTACATCACGTTAATAACACAATGACTAAAACACTCAAACCGCGAAAGAAGAATTCCTTTATATGTCACTAATGATAGCTAATTAACTAATAATGTTGAGGCAGCAACTGACTTTAATTTGCAAGGCATGTTAGTTATAGAGCTGTTAATCTGTCAGTTATTCTCAGAATTCTGAGGTAGTCTTGAACCAATTTATCAGTAGCTTCGACCTGTAAGGCAATCAAGTAGGTCTTGTTTCTCCAACGATGGTACATAGTTAAGATCGCAATGTCTTCAACTATAGGAAACTGCAAATATCACTCAGTATCTGGTAATAAAGTCGCTAGGTTTTTTCAATGCTATTAAGTGGCATGATGATTTTCATGATGATAACCGATATACGGCCTCATTTCTAATACCATGAAGTAAGTAAAATAACATCGACGTTTTGCGTGATGTTGATGTTATGTTGGGTCCTTATCCATAAATTAAATAAGGTATTCCCAGTTGATCTATATCAAGAACTTCTCAGATGCATTTCCCATTGAGAAAATGTAGCAAAACCCCTCAGCGTCTTGTTCACACTTTTAAATACGTTTTGCAGTAATCATTCCATTCTATCCCCACGGAGGCAGATCAAGTCATGAAATTTTGATACGGCCTCTGTTATATTACGCCGAGATCTGTGGGTTCCGGTAGTTTCCCCTGGCGGAAAAAAAATGCACCACAATCCATTTGAATTTCTTTATCACATACGCTTCTCGCATGGAAAGAGTGGTTCATATCACAATGCTTTTGTCATGATTCAGTAGCCAAAATGATGATTTTAGAACAGCGTCAATGATTGCACAACTAACTTTGATTGCCTCCAATCAGGCATATCCCATTCAATCCAACGAATTCGGCGTAATAGAACAGAGGCTGTATCAAGAGTTCAGAGAATGTACTCATTCATGTTAATTGGGTAAATAATTGGTTACTTTTATGTCTTCAGAAATGGCTTGAAGTCCTTTGCGTTTTGACACCAACTTTTAATTATCAAAAATTGTTGCTACAGTCAAATTTTCTATTTTTACTTTTAATTACGCTGATGTAAAAAATAATGAAAAAACAGTTAATAGAAGCTACAAAAAGCACGAATTTGGCAAAACATCAAAGCTTGATAATCACTAATTAGACGATCGTATGTCCCGAATGGGCAATGTCAATGGGACATCAATGTTAGGCTTAAGTTGGATGATCTCTGACTCTTTCGAAAGCTCGTGCAACTTGTAGAACTGTTGTCTCGTCAAAATGGCGACCAACAATCGTGAGACCGACCGGAAGTCCCTCACTGAAACCCGCGTTGATTGACAGGGCAGGGTGACCCGTGATGTTGAATGGACACGTGTTCGCTTCCATCGTTGAGGCTATTTCCATCTGACCTGTCAACGAAGTAGATAGGCCTAATTGAATGATTGTAGTTTATCATTTCTTTATATTGAAATAAACATTCTTTATTTTGGGACCGTTATTATGCGAAAATGAAATCATTGGTAATATTCAGGACCGATTGCAGACATAATGTGTTTTAGGCTTATACATAAAGTCAATCCAGTTAAACATGTTCCCGGTAATAATCATTTTGGTTGCTTTCGAATTGATGTTTGCACAATTAGCACAATTTTAGGTAAATAATAAAAAAGAGAATCTAAGTCATTTATTGAGTGTTGAAAGCCTTCCTAATGCATGCAAAGGTATTTTATCAGTGCTATGATTTACCATGTGGTATCTTGCAGAAATATTATGGTTTGTAAAATATTGAAAAACAGTGTCTTATATTGGTTTACATGACGTTTCCCATACAAGCATATATATGTTCTAATCTAGAACCAATTATCAACAATAATTGTGTAAATAATAGTAGGGTATATTTTGGAGCTATAAATTCCAAAAACTCAGTTATATGTCACGAAATTCATATTTCAAATACAATCGAGGAACACGACGTTTGGTACAAACTAATGTTCCTTTATTAGGCACCAAGATGTCGTGGAAAGAAAGCATTTAACCCTTAAGCAAAATACAATATAATCTGTAGTGCTCACCTTTTAGTGGGAGTTTTTCAGTCGGAAGTTTGGATGCTTTATACGTCGTAGTCGGCATCACAAGTACGTCATAGTTATCCAGTGCGACGTCGTAAGCTTTACGTAACGTCAGTGTTGCGCCCTGTGCCATGCTATAAAGATCGTTATCGTATGCCCTATCTAGGTACTCCCCAACCACGTAATAAAATTTTAATATGTCTGTAAGTTCATCTGGCTTATTCTTGAGTCCATGGCATAATGCCTTCTGACTTGACAGCGAGTAGAAACCGTTTCCCCATGTGTCTGAAAATGTTTATTTAAGGCTATATCTGATATGATACATCTTCCTACACAAAGCCTAAAAACCCAGTTTCCGAACTGTCAGTTTTATGCCTTGCTGCATACCCTGGAGTTTCCTGTGCCTGCTTTCTAGCTTCCTATGACAGAAAGCAATAGTCCAATCAGAAAGTAACTGGAGGTTGCTAACAATCGCTTGGATGGGCGTTGATGTCAGCACAGAAAACTCAAGGGTCGGCAGCAAGGCATAAAACTGACAGTTCGGAAACTGACGTTTTAAGCTTTGCGATAGGAAGATGGATATGCTATGATATGCTCAGGTTTTCGAATAAAGTGTTATTTTCTTTGATAAACAGTCCTGATTACGATAATTTCTATATCTTTAATCATTTTTCGAAGCAGTTTTCTCTCAAGTCTGTAAATTTAAAAATGCCTTAATACATTATGACTGATGTCCATTTTTTTAGCCTGACATGTTATTTTCAGTTTCAGTTAATCTCAATAATGTCGTGACTTTGAATAACGTTGAAATAAGATAAATTGTCGGTAACACATATTCATACCCATGGGGTTTGTTATGATATCCCATTTTAAATTACAAAAGTTATGTTTACGTATCTGACTGGCAATTGAGTCATTTACCATTTTGAAGCGGACTTAAAATCACATTTCTTACGTCTTGACTTGAACAATCCATGGTAGCCACCTTGAGCATTCACTAGACAAGCGACATCTGGACCTATTTGAAGAGAAACGGTGTATTTGTTTAATTTTGATAAGACATTTGTAAAGAATCATGTTACATTTACTTAATACTTTCAAGAGATTGATGTTGAAAAAGCCCATACTTTTGTATGGAATATTGTATGTTCATATAGATTCCCCGAACTTAAAATGGCAACATTAATTTGTTTTGTATGTCATTAAACTATTATATCGAATATCACTCTGTGTCATTAAAGTATATTATGATAAAATAGTTGGCTTTTCAAGCTGACAGTCAAAATATTGATATTTCAGAACTTCAAAGCATGTTTTTCCTTATCTATCACTTTACCAATGCCCAATTATATGTTCTTCAAAAATAAATATGAAATATGGTCGACTTTAAGTGTCTGAAATCGCATTATATACCACATAAACATTACGTATATGGCAGTTCTGAAGGAAATGACCATAGGTGAAAATACGAAATTTAATAAGTTAAACGTTTAAATAACCTCGATTAGGGATGGTCCATAACTAATGGTGTTCGTTATATGTGTTTCTCTCATGCTATAAGTAAACGACTCACACCCTGTATGACGTACCGTATGTGTGTTGAGGAACGGATACTTCCTCCACTGTTGGCCCTTCTCCCCTCAGTCTATCCACTGCTCTCCTGACCACATCCACCACATCCTGCTCGCTACATGCCTCCATCCCTTCCCTCAACACGCCCACCTTCTTGCCGGCGATACCATGCTCGAGCTTCATGATCAAGTGGTGAACAGAGTGTCAAGAACAGGGGACAATTTCATTGAGCTTTTTTGTAAACATTAAACATCTACATGCATGTGTAACATTAAATTCAAAAACTTAATATACCTACTAGTATCTATTAAGACCTTATAATTAACATTCCGACAAAATGTTCATCTACACACAGTGTGAATATGAAAAGACACAATCAAACCATTCTAACGAAGATCAATCTTAAAGGGACAGTAGCACGTTTTTAGGAGGAAAAGAGGTGATGTCAGAAAAATGAAAATAAATGGTTCCAGTTGAAAGACAATGTATACTAAATTGAGCAGTAATAAATCAAAGATATAACATAAAGTTTAGCCATGCGACTCATTTTTCTTTCACAAAATGAATTAAAGGTGTTCACACAAAAATGGCCGCCAATGGATTTTATGTGAATCTTCATACTTTGTCCTCTGACTGTGGATGATTAGCTTGTGTAATGAGATTGTTGACACTGTCAAAATAATACATTTAGCATTCACTTACAATTATCAGTGAGAAATTCAAATTATAAAATTATCAAAAAACGTGCTACTGCCCCTTTAAAACAGAGTGTCAAGAAGAGGGTTAAAATCTCATTACATCAAACATCTACATGCATATGTAACATTCAATTCAAAAACTTTAGACACTGTTCTTTTAACATTGTTTGGTTCAATCATATAGGGCATCTTTTTTATAAGTTCTAGTGAACATTTTAGAAAAACATTATCTTTCATAAACATTTTTATTGACAACACAAGAAAAGAGCTTTTGAGCGCCCTTCTATGCAATTGAAATTGTTTTTATCGAACAATATGCATGGTATACCATTCTTTTGGAAACCTTTTACTATTCTATTGAGCATATTTGTATACCATTCTATCCAACATCTTTAAATACATACATTGTGCACCTTTGAGTACCTTTACCAACATCTTTGTTTTTCATTCTATCAACAGCTTACGAATTTAATTCAGACAAATGTTCAGCTACAAACATTGAGAATATGAAATGACACTATTCTTATGAACATCCATTTTCATTGTATGATAAATGAATGCTTATCATGGTCAAGAAGACAACGAAGCAACGGTAGTCACATATTTGTTTGAAACCCAAATATTGTCTGCAACTTCCTATTAAAAATTTTTTGGTAGTTTTTTGGGGGAAATATTCATTGCCAATCTGTTGAATTCGATTTTAAAAACTCGTTAAATTTATTTAAATGTAGGTAGCAATTTATATCGCGAGAGATTACAGAATCTGAACTGTGTTACAGAACTGAAATTTCAAAATTTGTAGATTGGTGTAAATCAAACTTTTTGTTTTTGAATGTGCAGAAAACCAAAGAAATGGTCATAGATTTTAGGAAAAAGGAGTCTACATTAAATGCTGTGATTATAGATGATGGTGAAATAGAAAGAGTAACAGAATACAAATATTTGGGTACTGTCTTGGATTCAAAACTTTCTTGGAACGAAAATACTGGCAAAATTTATAAGAAAGGACAGCAACGCTTGCATTTTTTGTGGAGATTGAGACATTTTTAAATAGATCAAACTATATTGAGGTTATTTTACAGAACATTTATTCAAAGTATCTTGACCTTTAATTTCTTGAGCTGGTACGGAAATCTGTCTGTTCAGAATAAAAACAAACTCTCAAAAATTGTTAAAACAGCTTCAAAAATTATTGGACTTCCAATTGAAAGTATCGGCGATTTTTATGAGCAGCAAATTTCCAAGAAAACAAATACAATTTTAAGTGACCAATCACATATCCTTTTTTCGGAATATTCTTGGCTACCTTCAGGACGCAGACTGCGCATGCCGACTGGGAGAACAAACAGGTTTCGCTACTCTTTTATTCTAAACAGTGTTCGTTCCTACAATGAGCAGTTTATTGATTACTGTTATATTTCTGTTTTAGTCAAGTGAATGTGAGTGTGACTAAATAGGATGTGTTCATGTTTATTTAGACAAATCTTATGCATAATAATATTATCATGTACATTTAGTTTGCTTTGTTTGTAACTGGAGAACTGTATATGAACTCAGTGTTGTTATAGCTATTCAACATCAACTTGCCAATTTCAGGTATTATGTATAAAATGTTGGCTCTAATTTCAGGTATTATATATAATACCTGAAAATTTCAGGTATTATACATAATACCTGATTATACGTTTTAACTGTAACATATATATGATGTAAAACAAATTTCCCTTGGGACAATAAAGACATTATCTTATCTTATCTGATATCGTTCTTTGGAAAATCTATGTAATTCAACTAAATCCTAATCTTACTTCTTTTGTATATTCCTTGCTTGTGATTGAAGCATTCTGTCGTGGATCCTTTCCGTCATCGTACCCAGCGATTACCTTCGGGTAGAATGTTTCAGTTGGAGACAAATTATAGTGGGTGTGCATGCTAATTTTTCCGTTACGTAAGAGTATGAAAAGCAATAAAGGACAGTCAATACCAATGCAAATATAGAAAGATCGACCGTAATTTTTCAAAAGTGATAGTTAGATGGCACTTATACTTTAACAAAAAGTCCTCAATTATATCGTTTGAAATAGTTAAGATAATTGCCAGGGGCAGAGGACATTGTTAACAATATTAACAATATTGGGTAGAGGGCGTTATCAAGTTAATTGCTTTGGGCAGAAGGATATAATTTAGATTTACCAGACCTCAGGTAAATTACGAAAAAAAGTGTCCCGGGAGAATAATAGAGTGACGTCACTGGAGTCTCATAACAGTATTTGACTTCTGACGACATATGTATTGAGAAAACATGCACTTTTAATATAAATTTGAATAAATAAGATCACAGTTACTGAACAATTTGAGTTCAGACGACGCATGAATTAAGTAAATAATGCAAATTGTGTTTCAAAGATCACATAAGACTGAAAATTGTCCGTTAAAATTCACATATAAATGTATGACATATGGTGTACCTCCAACAGCAGTGCACAGTCCGTGACAGTCCGGGTCATAGGTCCGAGGTGGTCCATGCTGACTTCTAGCGGCATGGCTCCTGTGTAGGGCACCAGTCCATGGGTCGGCTTCAATCCCACAATGCCACACCAACTAGCAGGTACCCGGATTGAGCCTCCCTGGTCCCCGCCTATTGCCATGTCAACAGCTCCTGCGGCAACCTAAGTTGTAGAGGAAATTGGGGAATTTCTTAAATGTGTAGAAAATTTCATTTCATTTCACTTTATCGTTGAACATTCAAGAGTACAATATGAGTACATACGGAAAAGGGTACAATTTTGAGAGGGCTTGCCCGAGTACAGACTGTTTGCCATAACGCGAGGAAATCAGGTCATAATGCGGGTTACACTTCCATGGAACAATCCGACAGTGTTTTGTTTTTAAAATTCATTTAATAAATTCTATTTCTTGATCAATGTATGTGTAATACAACAAATCAAACAAATGAAATGATTCAAAACAAAGTGGATTGTTTTTATTGTAATTCCAAAAATGTAGTTTATGAAAAAAATAATTTCCATCAGCTGGCATTGATCCTCGATATAATTAAATTATCAGTATAAGATTATAAATATCTAGGTATGGTGTCTCATCATCTTGAAGAGCCCTACCAGAGCACCGTTTCCTGAACTAGAGCCACCGGATGATCTGGACATGTCGTGTGGGTTGGTCACGTGACCATTACAGCACAGGAAACTGGAAGCATCATAACAGAGAGGTTCGCAGTTTGTTTTCCCAATGATGTGTCCACCTTTTAAAATATATAATAAAATAACATCAACTCATAGTTCAAATTCAAGTTTGTTTTAATCATTTCAATGAATTCAGGGTTTGTTTTCAAGATTGGTTTAAAAAAGTTGTCAAGAAACCGGCAAATTACAAACTTATTTATTTTGTTTCTATGAATATGATTGGTTTGTATATTTTGTTGTTTCAAAAGTGGAAGACACAGTTTTTGATATTCAATCTAGTTAAGTAACAGACCTTTCTGGCTATGAAGTGTTGTTCGATTTTAATAACATCTAACCTTATCTGTTTCAATCTTACTTTTCTAATCCTAAAATTTTGCATCTTATATTTTCAAGTCTAACCCTTACATTACAATTTGAGAAATGATACATTGGCGAAGCTCTTTACAAGTTAATCTTATCTTATCTTATCTTATCTTATCTTATCTTATCTTATCTTATCTTATCTTATCTTATCTTATCTTATCTTATCTTATCTTATCTTATCTTATCTTATCTTATCTTATCTTATCTTATGACTTACCTGCATGAAGAACTCGAGAGACGACAGTTGCATCAAACTCAGGTATGTATCCCTCCATCAGTTTACTTCCATTCTGCATAGGCACTCCCCCTACAGAGATGTTGTCTTTGATACCGATTGTTCTACCTGCGAGTTTACCTGAGGCGGCCCCTTTGATGTCGCAACGCCATGCCCTGACATAACGAGTCAACCGCTTAAAGTTTCAAATACATTTCTGCATTGTGATTTGGCAGTATAGGTCAGGGTCACATATAGATATATCAAGTTAGTATTTTGTAACTCACAACACGTCCAAACGATTTCTTATTGTTAGTGAACAATATACTTCAAGTGTAAAAAGTCGACTTTTTGTCATTTCTATCTACCACTGGGGAAACTGTTGATCAACACCCTAACGCTAAACAAGAGGAAAGCAAGGGGTTTAATGTTATATAAGTTGGACTTTGCTTGAACGCAAACTTTTGGAGTAATCGCCCCTGTTACAATTGACCCCGCTCTCCCCTATTTATAACCAAGTTAAATATCATTCCAACACTGACATCAGTGTATGTTACTGTTCGTTTTTGTTGTAGATTATACATAAGGATACTAATCAGATCCTATATGAAAACGTCGGCTTATACCTTAAAATTGGAATTGTACAATACCATATTATTATCATATAATATGATACAATATCATAACTTCTATAACATACCATCCATTACAAGGGTTTTCGCGTTGTATAGGTTTGCTCCCCTTGTGACGATGTTCTTGAGGCTTCAGAATCGGCTGTTCCATTGACGAAACCCTTCTTATTGAGGCATTGATTGACTCAAACTGACCTACAATACAAACCAAAGAATTCTCTTCAAGAAACAGTAGCACACCCAGGTAAATAAGATTGGTCGTACTGGGGTATAAAAAGACCTGCATATAGGGTTCTCTGTATTAACAAGTGAGTGCTTGAGTTAATATTTAGCATTTATTTTGAGCTTAAAGCTGTCATCGTCCTTATGTCATCGAGACATTCATTAAAGGGACAGTCCTTTCGGGTGGTTTTGGTGGAAACACAATTCAAGAATACGTCCTTGCTTATACTTATATATGATTGTAAATGATCATTTCATACTTATTTCCAAATATGTTACATTTTAGTTGTTCTGAATTTAACATTTTGACAAACAACAGAATGCAATGGATCACTGCGTCCACTTGAATTTCGTTTCGAAAAAAATAACCCGATAGGACTATCCCTTTAAACAATTGCACTTGAACAGGTGGGTCTTTTTTACATTCTTGGTGTCTGTTAGGAGTCTGCAATTGGTAAATAATTCTTTATTCCTTAGATTTCTTGATATCAGAACTACTCTTGATAGATAATAAAATAGAGCCATGGGCTCTGTAGCTCATCAGGCTTTACATTTGATTTCGCTATAGGGTGTGGCCAATGTGGTGCCCCCTTAATAGGGGCCATGGGGCCACCAAAGCTACAATTTTGGTCCTCATTAGATAAGGAGTTTGTACACAAATTTTCAGCTTTCTAGGCCTTCTACTTCTGGAGAAGAAAATGAAAATAAGTTTTAAGGGCGTGGCCCCTGTGGCCCTAAATTGGGGTCAGATGGTCACCAAAGTTACAAATCAGAATCCCCACATGCCAAGGTACCTGTACACACAATTTCAGCTCTCTAGTCTAGAGTCATTGGTTCTGGAAAAGAAGACGAACATAGGTTTTAAGGGTGTGGCCCCTGTGGCCCTAACTTGGGGTCACAGGGTCACCAAAGTTACAAATCAGAATCCCCGCATGCCAAGGTACACACAATTTCAGCTCTCTAGTGTTTATGGTTTATGAGGAGAAGTCGAAAGTGTCAAAACTTTACGGACGACGGACGGCTTGATGAGCTAAAAATTCACGAAGCCATTGAATCTTTTAATTACTTTTTAGTATTAGAATGAGCAGCTTTTCTAATAATACCTTGTATGGTTTCTATGTCTTCTTCACTGCAGTTGAGATGCAGATCTCTATTGATCCGGGAAAGTTCACTGATCGACGGATTGTTTATTTCCTGGTCGAGTCCTTTACCTATAAATATGATGAATTTCATTTTGTTATGGCATGGTTTGCTTAAAAGCAACATCATGTCAGTTAAAATCTACAATGTAGTTTCATCAACTTAATAGCAACTTGTTAGACGAATGTTATTTTTTTAAACTAAATTTCTGCAGTGCAGTGCATCTTAAGGAACAACTCTTTCAGTATGCTATTCCAAACTTGCTCATTGTTACTTAAATGTATATAAGGAGGATGCCCGAAGTACTGAAATAAGTCAGACGTCCCTCGCAAGACATAATTCACACCAGTTCTCATCACTTCAAGCCTTGCTTCTGAGCGCCAACAAGTGTGATTATTATGTGTAGAGTTTAACCTTCATGTAATAATTAAAGGACAATAAAGTTCTGTCGCAGTCAGCTAGGAAATTGATACAAACAATGTTTGGAAAATAAGGATAGCGATGGACTTGATAAACATGTCTGCAAGTAAAAATATTAATATCGTGGCCCTGTTTATTAAGTCATATTAAGCAGTACATTGTACAATGTCATCATATGATTGGTTTTACACACAAAATATGTAGGGATATTGTGTCCATTTTTTTGAAATTTTCATATATTCTATGCTTATTTATTTACCAAAAATTTTTTTATTCAAACTTCATTACTTTTTTTATCTCCTGATATATTAAAAAATAATACTTCCTTATTGAATACTAACTCACTATCTCTATAAACATGATGTTATGATGTACAGTTGAGTCCTACATTCCATAACCTAAATCATGTATGTTCGTCCATCGTCCTGATTGTGGCATGAATACATCATTACTATTTACCGGTCATACGGGACAGCCGTACTAAAACGTAAATTATAAATTGATGTCACATTAACATATGTATATGACTGTGGTGAGTTGTATGGGTATGGCGGAACTTACAAATCATTTTCTAAGTTATGAAATGTATAACAAAGAAAAGAAGTAACTAAAGGTAAAAGAACATTCCTCAATATTGTCAAATTCTTCCCTTTTCCATAAATTAGATATTTTTTCGTTAAAACATGCCTTGCAATATGAGTGAGTGAGTGAGTTAATGCTTAACGCCGCCGGGCCAAGTTGGGCAATATTTCAGCCATTAGCGGCGGGCCTTGCCATTAGTATATATTAATCAACTAACTTTGACCTTACCACTTCTCGATTTTTGTTAAAAGGTTTTTAAAAAAAATAAAAGCTGGACTTAATTTTTGTTAATTTGTCCAATAAACACCTTTTATTAGCCTTTCATTTAGACAGCGTAATTATCGGCTGTGAAACCCCCACCTGGGCTAGGGGCCATAAAACTCGCGGGTGTGACGTAATAAACAGACTATACAGAGTAATGCATCATTATTTCAACTGAAATATCCCCTAAATAATTGTTTAATTACCATTGATGTGGATATCTTTTTTACACCAAATGCTTAGTAGTGTTACGTCGTCAAATGATTTATCTAACTGAGTGAAAAACATTTTCTGAAAATCGTTAATTATTAGTTTTTTCCCCTGTGGTATTGTTATGATAGATGTATAGATAACGAGGCTGATTCTGTATATGACGTCACAAAATGGGGGCGTGACCAGTCATGCACTCACTTGTTTGTTGTCAGATAGGTCTTAGCGGCCCATCAAAAGTGGCTTTCAAAAACGGCTTTCATTACCAAACTAAACATATTTGAGTAGCGACCTTTAACGCTAATATTGTAATCAGACTTTCTATATTCCAAAGAAAACAGTGAAATATGTTTGTGGTTATGTGAACTTTAACAACCATTTAGTGTTCAGCTTTATCTTGATAACGGTGTAAATCTATCTGTGAAGTCTATCAGCGGTTAGGGTTGATGAAATCTATCAAAAATAGGGTTCTCAAGTAAATCAACAGTAAATATCGATGAAGTCCATCATAGGTAAAGGTTAAGAAGTCTTAAAGAAATATTAAATGTTCATGGAAATGGAAAGGTTGTATTGTAGAAATACTGACAGACAATTAAAAAAAAAGAACATGTTGACTGACATACATGTACCTTTTGGACCTTGCGTCTGGTGGTTATCTTCGGACATTGTACCTGGTCAGTCCCAAATGTCCGGTTGCTGATGACCATGTGATCAGTTATCCTGTTCGTACTGAAATCAGACACACGTTCGGAAAGACGCCACTCACACAATCTTAGAGGTTGTAGCATTTGTCCAACACCATATATAACTATATTATCAATGAACTTATTCCCTCTCCCCATTTTTACTTTCCTGATTTTTAAAGGGTGGCGCCCCCTCTCGACTAGCCCACCCCATTCCTTATTTAGATGTCCAGTTATCCTGTTCGTACTGAAATCAGAAACATTCACGGATAGACGCCACTCACACATTCTTAGAAGTTATAGAATTTGTCCAATGACTTTATTATCAATTTACTTATTCCCCCATCCTCCTTTTGAAAGTTCTAATTTTCTGAATGGGGGCACCCCCTCTCACTAGCCCACCCCCTCCCCTTTTTAAATTCCCGGATCCGCAACGTTTCCGTTATTGCTTACCTATTATCTATACTGTATATATGCTACGTATTTACATTATACATCGTGCACCTTTTGGTTAAAAGAAAACCTTCATTTCGTTATACGGGAGTGTATCAGATTCAGATTTAAATATTTAACATTTTTACATTTCAGAGAGAGTCCAAGTACATCTCTGTCACACATTATAAGCTTAAGTATCTTGTGAATATCTCACATACACGGCCTGAGGTGCCGTTTCTAAACTTTTGTGTAGGGGTTAAAAAGCAGTTTAAATAGATTTGTTTATAAAAGGTAAACAAAAAATAGATCATCAACGAGAAAAACCCACCTTAACTTGAACTTCACCTAATACACAACAAAGGGGTAAGCAAAATATGAAATGCTAGAGATGAATATGGACACGGACTAGCAATTTTAGTATTTCTATTGAAATATGGCGGTTATTTCACAACATTTATAGAGCCCACTGATGTATTATTGAAATAATTTTAACAGAGGACGTCGTTTCAGTGGGAATTCGACTGTGACGCTATAAATGCACACAATATTTTAAAGAGCTTTCGAGTTTCCAGAATACTCATGAATAGTCAATATGCTTTCAAGCATACCTTTCATACAAAATTGTTCAGGCAAATAATTTAGATATAGCTCAGAATTATTAAAATAACTTAAAATAAATAAATTTAATTACAACGAGTAACAGGTGTTTTTCAACAAGTTGTGTTATTTTGAATATTATAGGTATCTTTTAAACGGGAATACAAAATTATGAATTCTATTGTTTGTCTATGGTTTTCATTTACCCAGTTGTTTTGAGAAATATGGCATGATCGTTTCATCTATACTTTTCAATAATTATTAACGATAACAATACCACTTAACCCTTTTTAAAAAGTCAAATCAATTGTTACTTATTATGCCTCTAAACATTGGTTTGCTTCGAGAAAAATTCTTCCAGGATTGATAGTTATTGAAGTGGAGATGTACATCGATAGAAATGACAACTACCGTAAATCCTTGAATAATCGCCTGCCTTGAATAAACGCCTGGTTTTAATGAGCAAGGTGAACAAACTGATTATCACCTTTCCTATGTACGTCTCATATATATACATATTGATACAACATATAACAATTGATAAGTGTCTTTATTTCAATGTTCAAGAAAATGCCGGCGATGCATGTTTGGCATACACATAGTATGGCTTTGAAAAGAATAATCGCCTGCCTCGAATAATCGCCTGCATTGAATGATCGCCGGGTCAAATCGGTGGTTGAAATTTGATAATTGCCTGGCCATTATTCAAGGATTTACGGTGTATCAGATCAAAACTTCGCACATCATTATTATTACCCATCAGTTTTCTTCTTGCAAGTAACAGCAGGTAATTGTATAAATTACCGCTGCGTTTAATATGGTGACTTTGCATACGCGGCATGCTACAAATTTATTTAGGGCATATTTTCAAAATAAAAGTTTTTCTTGGCAATAATACAACAAATCTAGATGCATTCAGTGACTTTATGTTTTAGTTAGTTTCAGCATTACTCAGCAGATAAACATAAACAGTCGTCGATCAATGATCACTTCGTTTTCATAAATGTAAAAAAGTCCATTTGTATGACGCCTTTCCATGCTCTTGCCTATATCATGCGCAAAGTGCACTGGCATGGTGGATTCAAATGCTTGACGGAAGAGGAATGGATGAAAGCAGAGTAAGTTTGTGAAGCACGAAGTTCTATGGGCAGAGTGTTCAATGGAGATGGGGCTGCATAGGTAAATGTTTTTGTCCAAATGTCACAAGGCTAACTCTTGTTACACAAAACAGAAGAATTTTGAGCGAAGTGATGTTTGAGGGGCATTAGGTTTCATTAGGTCTGACAAGTTAGTAGGAGCTCTGCTTATGTGACACTTGTCATAAAGGGAAACTGGTTTACCTATTGAACTATATAAATAATTTGTAAAACAATAAGTCATGTCTACGATGATTAACGATAAAATCATAGACCTCTATCATCACAGAACACCAATTACTCAGCGGTATACACATGTTCATACAGTATATTAATTCGAATTGAGCATGTACGTCATCAAAATTTAAAAACACTAATTAGTTAATTGGTGGCCAATGTCGTCGTTCTTGTGGGAGATATTAATTTTTACGGTAGACGCTAGGCGACAATTTCATCTGTCCTTATGAGCCGAAATGTATGTTTGTGAAGTATTTATATAAAGTAGCCCGCATCGAACACTATTGATATATCAGGTTATATATTTCCGCTCATGGCCTCATGGTCTTCATGCGACGTTTTGTCACGATTGCTCTTTTAATAACTTTCTAATGACATTACCTTCAAATGACAGGACTAGATGAAAAATTGTTGATCGTTTGCACGACTTAAAGGGACAGTCCAATCGGAATTTTGGAAATGAAATTAAAATGGACTCAGTGATTCATTCTAATCTTTTATCAAATTGCTAAATCCATTGAACAAATAAATTGTTACCCTCACGAACATTAAACGAAAAAAAGTATGAAATAATCATGTAAAATTTTATTTTAAGTAAGAATATACAGTGAAGTACTCTTGAATTTTGTTTCCACAAACAACGATAGGACTGTCCTTTTAAGAGAGAGTTGAACGTAATTAGAGCAGAATCTTAAAGAATCGGAAATATACTTTACCGATTGATAGACAACGATTTAAAATCAAAAGCAACAGTTGTTGCTTCGAGAATCAGTTAAAGAAAAGTTACATTTATTCATTTCTACCAAGCAAGAAAGATTGTCAGACACATTAATAAGAAGCATAAATGATTAAGCTGCTTACCGTAAAAGGTAAAAGGGATTTGAAAACATCAGAGCAGTTGGTAGAATTTACCTTTTTTAACTCTGTAATTGCACTTTCTATACGAAATCATACTATATAAGTACATGCATTTATGTGAAAGTTTTTAAATAAATTCTATCACGAACCTTTGTTGAATAATTTCAGTGTGTAATTGTATTCTGGATGCGCAATCATAAAGTACGTGTATGAGCATATTTTGCAATATCTTATATAAGCCTTCCAACAAAATGAACACATCAGTATGTTGAAATGACTTTTATGGAACAACCAAAAACTACTAGAATATTGAGATATAAAGGTCAAACAAATCAACCAATGTTCAAAACAATAGACTAACTACAATAAATACACAAAAGTTTTCAGAAACTCAAAGTCAGCAGGTCTAAACAGCACACAGTTTATTTTGAAACGTTGTTGTATATAATTTTAAACGTTGTTGTTAAAATTTAAAACGTTGTTAAATCAGTGACAAATCCTGTAAGCTTTACAATCATTAAAGACATATTATTTTGCTTTCAATTCATAAATAAACAAATTCTCACACATTCATATCGAAATGGAATACGTAAGATAAATACTTGTTTCAATGAAAATCTAAAAACAGTTACAATCGCATCTTTAAACCTTCCTATTGGCCCTACACAAGGTCGATTAGCTCTAAAAATTGTACTTTCTTGCAACAGTCGATACATGCCGATCAAATGGCACTATAGAAAAGGTTTGGCATATGTGACCCCAACAACTCACAGAGTGGCTCTTTAATATTTCAAACGTTGTGAGCTGTTCTAGTCATATAGCAATAGTCCTTTGTCAAAGTTTAGTGGTCAGTCGATGTACATTGAACAATCGAAAAACTCTGATTCTGTTAAAAGCACAAATTAAGGGTAAAGAACTTTTAATGTAGACCTATTTTCTATAATTCTAGTGTAACATTAATCATTTGTCACTATCAATTTAATAGGCATTCATAGTTTTATCATCATATAAATCTCGATTTGCATTGTTTTATTAATTTAACGATGATATTAAGCTTTTTTAAAACATTTATTGTCATAGAGAACGTACCTGTTGACAAAGCGACAGGTAACTTCTGTCTGTTGTAGGTGTGTACTGAAATTGTGTTGTAGATAGTATAACGTCAAGCAAACTATAACATTACACGTGATACGCATAGCTAAATATGCACTAATAAAAAGACATCATTGCAATTACTAATGCATTAAAAATCCACGGAAATATGGTAATGAAATTACAAATTTATTTTAAAATATTATTTTAAAAGCGAAAATATAATTCCACACATTTGAATATATACTACTCAAATAAAGAATCACATAGCTGAAAACAATAAGTATTACAGATTGTTGCCAGAGTTAGGAAAGTATTTTTGAACATGTATTGTCAAATGACAGAAAAGACTTGGCAGACTAAATTGCGCGTGTATACACAAGGTCAAGGTCACTTAGGTCAATATCTTGTTCTACCTCAAAATTGGGACATTTTAGCTTAAAATTCGTATCCCATAGACTCGACAAAAGTCCTGTCAGAATGTCTTAAATGTTCTGATATTCTTTCCAAACGCTCCTAGCCTGTTAAATAAGTAATCAAGACCGATAGTCTATCCAAGATGGTTGTGGTCTTCTTTGATTGGCATTCTAGAAGTTTGTGTGATGAACAATAAGGACAATTCTTATGGATGAACAACTTCTTTATTCTGTGTAAGCGACGTTTTGACGTAGATTCTAATGTCACATGCTTGACAACACCATTAGAATTTATGTCGAAACGTCGCTTATACAGAATAAAGAAGTTGTTCATCCATAAGACTTGTCATTATTCTTCATGGTTGTGGTCTCTGAAACACATTGGATATTGTTACAATCTTTGGCTGTACAGCTCTCGAACAGATTTAAGACGTTTTACTGTTGCACCTCAGTTTGTTGTGGCTTAACTTCACTTTAAAAATCACAAATACCAGTTGGTGTTCAAACCACCAGATCCCCCGGTTTTGATTGAAAATGTTGATGTCATTGTTCATGCAACGGAAAGCGCAATTATATTTCAAATTTCGTGCTTTATGGGCTTCATTTAAAAAAGCACAATGAAATGAATTCTGGAAAAAACATTTTCAATGACAAAGGATTCAAGCTCGGAAATGGTTGGGGAAAAATGGTAATGATTGACACACTGTTTAGATGCAAACATAAGATTTGATTTTTTTAAATGTTACATGGGAAAACATGGCTACGCGTTTGTTTTTTTGAGCAGTATATTATTTGTTCTTATAATGTGACATCCAGTGTTTTGTTATTGGATAAAAATTTGGCTAGAATTTTATTAGAAAAGCATCTTTTAAATTTGTCATCGCACCTTCTAGATAGATAAACTTCATAATTACATCCATGTGTCAAAATCATGTAGATGGAAACAGCTGCAATATGTTGATACCTACATACCACGAAAATCGAAAAGTGTGCAAGAAAACAGATTCGATAGTTCATTGATTTGACTTAGCCAGCTAGGATGTCAATACCACAATACCAATATCGTCGTAATCAACATTACATATATAAATATCAGTACAGCACAAAGTCATGATTTTATAGCTTTATATTTATTGGAATTTATGCGTGTTTCATGTAGACATTGATCTTTTATGTTTGTTTAGGATAATTGTGTTTGTCAAAAATCATGAATACATCCAATGAGCTCTTTTCCAGTCCGTCAAATATATAATGATGCATGTACAATATACGGTTTCAGAGTCCGTTAAAAAATAGAAATTTAACTTAAAACACTGAAACATATTGGTGTCATGTCAGTTGAAATCTGGTATGAATTATTTGCAGTATCTTCAAGATCTTATTTCGTTTCAAGATTCTGTAAAAACATTTATAAGATTTCATTGCTTGGAATGTCAAATTTTGAGCACATTTGCTATTTGGTAAATGTATAGAATGTCAATGACCTTAGTGTAAAGTAGCAGTAAGAGAGTTAAATCTTATAACCCATTTTCATAAACATATTCTATTATGTGTTTCAACGATAACTTCGCTATTCTGTTGTGTTTTCAAAATAATCTTCAATATTTCCGAATTAATTCTAGTCTTGTGTCGCCTGATTAAAATCAGCATGTATTCATTCTGTCCCATTAGCAATCTACACATTGTTATGCTAGTAATAGTTTTGAAGCTGCAGCTTGAATAAATTATAGGCTAACTGGGACACGGAGCAAATTAACAGTGCTTGTTCAGCATTTTAGATTAAATTGTTGTCATTTATATAGACAAGATTTTCTATTGAGTAAATAAGCATGATAATTTCTGTATTGAGACGCTGAGTTTAAATCACAAATGTATCTATATTTTAGCGATGCTCTTTTGCGAACGCTTGAGCCTTGAATATACAAACTTTAGAACTGTGTTGCCCAAGGTTGCCCCGATTTTTGAATAAATTTGACAGATATTTCCTCTAATAAGGGCCCGGGCGGTTATTTTTTTCAGCACCCCTTTACCCCCCGGCGCTTATTAGAGGCCCGGCGCTTGTTGGAGACCCGGCGCTTATTTCTTTCACAGACACTGAAGATTGTTTTAAGCCGTCTTTTACCATGATTACCTGTAAAATGTTAACTGAGGGAGCACTTATCTAATAGTTAGGACCCGGCGCTTATTAGAGACCCGGCGCTTATTTTCTCAACTACCAATGACCCCCCGGCGCTTATTAGAGGACCGGCGCTTATTGGAGACCCGGCGCTTATTAGAGGAAATACAACTCGAGCTCACTAGTTCCGGTGTACGGTTCAATGATACACAGTGTTTCATATATTTGGATCTTCATCTGCATTTTTAAGAAAAAATATTGCATTGAAAGTTATTAAGACGAATCCGTTTTGTGGAATCAATAAGACAGGCTCTATTATTATAATATCTGTATTTGTATCTGTATCAACTAACCTCTACTTTGTATAAACGTAAACCACTGAATTGGTGGGGTCACGTGTGCAAAACTTTGTCAATAGTGTCATTGGATCGAAATGTATCGACTGTTGCAGGAAATTATCAATTAAAAGCTAACGCTTATTAGAGACCCGGCGCTTATTTTCTCAACTACCAATGACCCCCCGGCGCTTATTAGAGGCCCGACGCTTATTGGAGACCCGGCGCTTATTAGAGGAAATACGGTACTCACTGCTAAACTTTTCACTTATCACAAACTAGTTAATAGACTAAGGGGACGATAACATTACAGCTAGTTTTAACTAGATTGCACTTATCACGATTTAGTACATTCGTATTCGTAGAACTACACCAAAGGGATTTGGAAGATTGTGATAGTTGTCCCAATGCAAAGTGCAGTCGGTAAGCCTTTGCTGCAGTTTAAAACCTTCACACGAACTAACAAACTGAACTATATATACTCAAATCCAAAAGAAACGTCCCTTTTTGTTTGTATAGGGGACGTTTCTTTTGGATTTTAGTTTATGTCATGAACGCCAATAAGAAGTAGCGTCATTGTGGAGATCATTTAGTATACCCTGCTTGGAAAGTAACATTGATAAATTTAAGTAACATTGATAATTTTAAGTCATTGTGGTCATTTCTTAGTATACCCTGATTGGAAAGTAACATTGAATTTTGAGAATGTAACAATAGTGCATTTGTTCACTTTCTTAATGGCGTGTATCTCTAATTGAAAAGGGGTAATGAACCAAGTTATCCTTGAGAAGCATGTGTATGTGGCAATGCAATGACTCTATGACAAGGACTGTCCATTGCACCTGGAAGAAGTCATTGTGCTGGTGGCTTACGAGTTCTCAGTTTTTGCCTTTGTCTCAATTCAATTGCTGTACATTGGAATTTTATATTCTTGCATTTTGATTTTTTTTCATTATACCGTGACATTATGCGTTTGATGAAAAGATAAAATATATTTTGGTAATAACATCTTCGTTACAGATCTCATGTGCCTCGAAAGCCTTTTGTATACATCATAGTGTTCAGGCCTTCACAGGAACATTAAGAACACGGAACAAATTAAGCAACCATGAAATAGCTAATACGCTAGACATGTCATCGTTTACTTTCTTATTAGTCATAAATTAACTTCAATAGTAAGTTAGGTTGGATACCGTAACATAACTATAGTAGAAGCAAGACAGGATTGGCCTTACAAACGTCTAAGGGGCTAGTGATTATTGCTTAGAGTTACTAGTTATGTCTATTGATCTGGACTCGTCAGACTGAAGAAGCAATGATTCTGTCTCTCCTTTTATACTCTTTTGGTATGTCACGTGACTTTAAGGAACTGGCAGCCGCCGCCACATTGTTTTTATTTTTTTAACTATAGTAGATTCAAATCGTCATGTACTGCCTTGAGGCATGATCTACAACAGGGGTCTGTGCTTAGGCCTTTTCTATTCACTCAATACACTTCTGATTTTGACGAATAACTTTCAGCATACAGTGAAACTCAAATAACTTTCAGCCTACAGTGAAAATAGTTACATCTATTCGGATGATCAATACAAACATACTTGGAAAGAAGATCACCTGGTCAGCTTAAAACATACTTGAAACGGCACTTTGTAGGTGTACTTTGTAAAATTATCCCAATCACAACCTATAAACTGAACGATTTAACAGATCTTGAGGTCCTTTGCTTTCATGCTCCAACTCAGTGGTATGATTACTCTGTAATATCAAAACATCTGATTTTCAAACTATGACAATAAATAATGTTCTTTTACAAGATTTGGTACATTTAAAAAAATAGCCATTTCTTCTATTTTAACCTGTGACTTTGCCACTTTATAGGTGTACTTTGTCATCATTTACTGTGAAAATATTGAAATCACAACCTTTGAAATGAAACAACAACAAAATTCAAAAAGATGTCTTCAAGATTTATTATTTGGTCATATGTGTCTATACAAGAATAAAATACATGACAAACAAATAAGCATGTATCTGTGGTTATACTACACACAAGTGCCTTCATACAGGTTCAGTGCAACTCAAACATAATGAACATGGGAAAACACTGTACAGTTCTGTAGCTTTGTAACTTATAGTTAAGAAGAATATAGCATTGGCTCTCTACCTATATGGCATGGGCTCTGTACCTTGAGAGGCTTCATATAAAGCGTTCATTTTAATAAAAGTACCGAGGGTACAGAAGCTCACCTTAAAATGAATGATGTGGTATTGGTTTAATTATACATGTAACCATCTTTTATATAATTGATTATGGCTGCCATCATGATTTTTTTATCTTTTAAAATACTAGTCTTCTTTTGGAAACGACTAGAGCTTGAACAAACATTAATACACGAATGATATAATCATGATAAGTTAACAAGCAGTAGGTTTTTGTATAACTTTTTTGTATATCTATGGCTGAATTGGTGACCATCTTGTACTTTTTAATCTTCAAAATGCTACTTTTATGTGGGCATCCATATTAATTTCATTATGATATCTTGATTGGTTTAGGTGTATCCATTTAAATGTCATTCATTACTTACAGGATGGTGGGCACTTACATTTGTTTTGTAGTGAATCATTAATATGATTTCAAGATTATTTCACTGATGGTTATGCTGCATGGGATATTGAGAATCCCAAAAGTACAGATTTTTCAAGGAAAATGAATGACTGATTGAGAGGAAAGTCATAAACACAGCAATGCATAAGACACGTTTATTTTGTTCACATAATATTTACATGTCAAGTGACCATGAGATGTCTTTCATTAAAGTATCAATTTATTTAACACTCATACAGTACTATAATGGTAAACATTTTTGCATTGTCAAATCAACAGAGAGATATGACAAATCAAATTTCCTTATTTTTCTTACTAAACCCTTTTCGATTTTCATCTGCATATTTATTCCACATCAACTTATCATGTAGATTGCTAAACACAAAGCTTATTGTAGACAAGTTTTGTGTAAGTTGTTATTCTTAGAAAGAACATATCACTGTCATGAGAATACAAGTCCATAACTTTTATTGCATACACATGGGCCATGGCCATATAGCATAATGCTCTACCATATCAATTGGGTCAGGTTGATTATGCAACAGACTAGCAGCTGACACTGTGATGCTAGCAGCCTGCCTTGGGATGTGTATTGGACAACATAGTGGAATATCTGAACTCTGGTTGACCCCTTATGTGTGGTATTTAAAGGAATAAAAGGGAAATACCATTGTTTAAAATTTAACATGTTTAATGTGATTTGGTTTTTGCAGCTAGTTGCCATAAAGATTTTAAACAAATTAATCAATTATGTTTGTCTTTCATCTTAATTTTTTTTAGAAACACTTAAAAATATAGAACAACTTGCACGACAATCTTAAATATTCCATATTTTAAGATAATATTATGATTAGTAAGTTCAAATTAGAGAATTTATATGGTGCCAGTGATCACTTGATGAAAGCTTAAAATTTAATAATAATGATGTGTCATCTGCAGCTGAAAAGTCAATATGGCTGCTATTGCGGCCATCTTGGATTCTCAAAACTGAAACGTCTACCTCTCTGTGCGGAATCACTATAGGTATAACATACTACAATATAAAAATGATATCTAGATTGGTTTAGGAGAAATAGTCTTTGTCATGAAATCTAATTGAAAATTCAATATGGCTGCCATGGCGGCCATATTGGATTCTCAAAACTGAAACGTCTACCTTTCTGTGCGGAATCACCATAGGTATAACATACTACAATTTCAGAATGATATCTGTATTCGTTTAGAAGGAGTAGTCTTTTTCATGAAATCTAATTGAAAATTCAATATGGCTGTCATGGCGGCCATCTTGAATTCTCAAAACTGAAACGTCTACCTTTCTGTGAGGAATCACCATGGGTATAACATAATACAATTTCAGAATGATATCTGTATTCGTTTAGAAGGAGTAGTCTTTTTCATGAAATCTAATTGAAAATTCAATATGGCTGTCATGGCGGCCATCTTGGATTCTCAAAACTGAAACGTCTACCTTTCTGTGGGGAATCACCATGGGTATAACATACTACAATTTCAGAATGATATCTGAATTCGTTTGGGAGGAGTAGTCTTTTTCGTGAAAGTTTACGGACGGACAGACGGACGGACGGACAGACGGACAGACGGACGGACAGACGGACGACGGACGAAGCGCCATGACATAAGCTCACATTTACTTTGTAAAGGTGAGCTAATAAAAAAAAGTGAAATCATGTGTGAAAACATTAGTTTCGTTAACCATGGGCTTTTCTGAAAGTGTTTAAGGATGCCAAAACTATCTATTAACGTCCAAAGTCTGTGAATGTTTAAGCCCATCATGTGCACAAAATTCAACTTTTATTGATTAACTGACTTTTACTGACTATCAGTAGTCTTTCTTACTTATTCTAAATTGCCAAGAGTTTATTTGAAGAACAGATATCTTATCATGACATAAGACAATGAACCTTTCCATTCTGAATACTTAACATTAGAAATATTGTAAAAATCTACAGACTCTGTAAATGAGAGAAAATCATAATACTGCTTAATGAAGATGTAACAAGTAAAACTGAAAAATCTATTGCTGTAAAATGTTGTGCAACCAACCAAAACACTTTCTAATGTTATTGTATTGCCTTAATCTAAATGCCATAATTTGCATAAATTTTATTAATGACTTTGCATAAACATCCATTTTGTTTCCATTATGCATACTTTGATCAATTGCTTTGATGTCATGTGCTACTGCTACTGATTAAATAAACTGTTTTAAGAAAAATCATGATTTTTTTTTTATTATTCTTGAAAATAATGATTTTTATTGTATCTTTGGCTTCTTTTCATAATTTGGAATGTCTAAATAGGTTTTATGAAAATCCTTTGATAATAAATGTGCAGTGTAAATATAATTGAAGTTATGACACACAAAAATTGTATAACTGGGTATAACATTGAGCAATGGCAAATTTCCGATTACATTGAGAGACAAATAATACCTTGAAACCGATGGTATATGCTGATGTTTTAGTAAAATCCTTGTAAATTAAATGTTCAATGAAGTGTAAATTCAAATGAGGACATTAGATGTTATTCATGACATTTTTTGGAAGACATGTGCCAATAGATAATTTAGGTAATTGAGGTTATTTTGGTTCAGATGGAATGCATATCTGACACATTCAAATTAATTATGAATTTAGTCTTCTTTTGGTTTTATCAAAATTATTTGGGTAAATAATATTATGTGCAAAGCATTAGAAACAGTCTCATTTTTACACACATTAACAAATAACAATAGCTATTTCAAACATGAAAGTTTACACAAAGAATCATTATTAAAGAAAAAGAAAATATTCTAGGAATAAGAAGCATTTACAAAATTGTTTTGTCACTTTTCTGTATTCAAACTTTATTTATTCATCTTTTAAAAAAATTAATTAATGATTTTAATAAATGAAGAAAATATAAAAAAATCATTTCATTATTTCTTTATAATCACACATATATCAAACAAATAAGGACACTTTTACAGGAACGAGATATAAACAAAGTGACCAATAAATTTAGCATCACAATCTTATTACTGTTGGACAGTATCATTATCATAATATATTTTACGACATGTATCATGTCAATTTATTATACAGTATATGTATATGCATTATGCAAATTTTTCATAAATGTGCAATAACACATTCATATCATATTAAAATAATTATCTTGATCCAAATATGAAAAATTAAAATACATAGAATAGAACCATATAAAATATGAAATGATATATTTTATGTTAATTTAAGTGATGTTACATAGAGATAGATTTTAAGAACACATTTTATGTTTTTAACAGTTCTATCTCTTAAAAAGTTACTCAGAGTAAAAGTAGATCCGTCCAAAATCTGGTTACAAATTAAATGATGGATGCTAATTCATGTACAAAGTAAACCTCTTCGATAAAAAAAATATCTAACCTAAAAAATGATCTGTCCAAAACCTGGTTACAAATTAAACAATGGATTCTTATTATTGTAAAAAGTAAACCTCTTCAAATAAACAGAAGATTTAAGTTTTTTCAAATTGAGCCTTATGTATTATTTTAGTATTGTCTCATTTATCATTTCTCATGTTTAATACTCTAAAACCACTTTCCATGCTAAGAGTAAGAAAAACAGGTAAAACATCAACATTTATATTTGTAAGAAAATGGGCAAATTATGCAAGAAATGTCATGAAAAATGTTTCATAAAGGAAAAGAAATCCTGCTACATCAGCGTATATGTCTCTAGGTTATGCTCTAGCTTATCCCCTGATATCATTCAATCATATTCAGGAAAAGAAGGTAAACCATTTCTCTGAAAATTCTAAAGATAATTCATATGAATAACTAAATTGATGATTTTGCAACATAATGACTTCTCTGAATTCACCATAACTAAATGGTAAATAAACAAATCTTGAGATTTAATTTAGCATGAAGTCATTTTTGGAGAAGGATCAAAATTGTATAATTCTAACAATCTGATATAGCAAAAACACTAATTCTTACTTAGAAATGAAAAAGAGAAAATAAATCTACAAATTTTAAAGCACTCATAATGACAAATAAAATACAGCACAAGATACTATAATACATTATAATTTCAAACTTGTCATTCAAAATCGTTATCTTTTTGAAAGGGAATGTACATATATTATATCTACTATATACATATTTGTTGACTATTTACAAAGTGTAAGCCATACAATGTTAAGACTTAGACCACACACATAAATACAAAGATGGAATATATAACAAATTTTGAAAATATCAAATAATAAGTCAGCTTTGTAAGTATGTCAGCCAAGAAAACAATGCATTATTATTTTAACAGCTGCCAATTTTTATCAAACTATTACTCATTAAATTTAATTGACAGAATTAAATAATGGTTAACTTCTAAAGCCAGCAAAAGCTTATATACATTTTACATTTAATACAGACCGTGATAACAATCAAATAAGATGGCATCGATATAATTTAATGTCAGTTCATTAACAAAAAGTAAAGAAATTTTTGTAATAAGTACTAATAACCATAATAACTGAATTTGTTACTTTGTGTACATCAACATTTATCTGATTACATGAAAAGATGAATTGATTTATTTCAAACAAACAAGCTGCCAATGTTTGTAATATTTGATTCATTTTCATGAATAAAGATATATATCATATCATATTGGACATCAAAATCATGTAAATCTTAATGTATCATCAAATGACAAGTTCATGATGGGACAATTCTATGCAAATGTAAATATTAAAAATTCTAGTCTAACAGTTATGGCAGATGTCGATTGTAAATCTTTGATTTTATTGAATTTGGTAAGAAATTTGACATCACTCATAGGCTCTTTATATATATATGAAGTTGACAGCAATGATCATATGTACTGAATAAAAAAAGTAAAGGACCACATGGGTATTGAATAATAATTGAATCTAAGACTTATACTTCTATGGACCATGCTAGGAACATCTAGAAACATTTGGAAGTTGGATATCAGATAACACTATGTATGGATGACAACTTCTTTATCTGAGTTACTGACATTTCAACACAGTTATTGTCATGCCTGCTTGACAGCAGTGTCTTGAACAAACTGTAAACTATCTTGCCAAAAGTGGTATTTTGAAGAAATGAAAAATGGATGCTAAAAAGTCACACCCCTGACTAATAATAACGGGCTAGCGCGCTAGTGTGTTGACAGAAACTGTGTCACAACATTGATTACTCAAAATAAAGAAGTCATTATCCATAAAAATGTTCTTATCTTGCAAAGATCTCTGCAATATCTCATATTGAAAATCTGGGCCTTTTACTTATTTTGTTGAGTACATATACTAAATAGGGTGCAAACGACAATAAGTGCAGTTAAAGCTCTGAATAATGAAAATATGGGTCTTTTTCTTATTTTATTGAGCAAATACATATTATGACTAAGACAACTGCATTTATTGTCATTCGCACCCTGTATAGACCAACACTGTTACGGTTCTATGTATAAGCTATAAGATGACAATTGATGATTTACATGATGACACACTTGTCCAAAACATACTGTTGTTCATGAACACAATGGACAAGATGTAAAAAGTCTTATATTGTTGATGTCATGACCAGGGATGCAGATTCAAATTTTCCCCAATCGGACATTCCACGTATAAGTCGACAAATAATGATATTTTGTTTATGAATTTTGGAATCTCACGTGAATAAACGATTGGACATGACTCATGACCCTGTTTTACAGATATGATTTGTCATGCAGTTGGCATCATACATCTACAAAATCTCAATTAACTATTAACAGCAGCCTTAAACAAAGCACTAAGGTGATTGAAAGTTACTCATTTTCCGAGTAAGTAAGTTGATTTTTAGTGCAGCATTTCTCAGATTCATACTAAAGCTTGATCTTAACTAAAGTTGATTAGTGAAAGGAGCCCTGAATCAATAATAATATTGAGCATACAATCAACACATTACAATACCAACCTATTAACACTGAATAATTCCTTTTGTCTTGATACTTGATTTGAATTTGTACCCATCATCAATAGCAGAACATTAGCCTGCAAAAATATTCCATAATAATACTAGTAATTCCAATACACTGAAGCTATCTTCAATCACTCAGGTAACCTTAGTGCAATGTTGAATGATGTCACGTCGTATCTTCAGAAGGTGAATGATGAAGAACCTTAATTGATGCAATTACCCTTTACCTCCTGACCCTATAAATTCAAAAATATCTTCAGTAGCATTTTTTCTTTAAACAAACTTCTTGACAAAGATATATTGTTGGAGATACCTTCATAGACCTGCTAAGGGAACCCATGACTACTGGCTATAAGATTGAGGTTCTATCGCCCCTGTCAAATGGCGCTTGAGCATTAAGGCCTAGGCATGTAATGGGTGATTTGAAGAAGAAGAATTTTTTAGAAGGTAAAGGGATATTTATAAAGCTTGATTATATTATTCAAAATCAGAGGCTCAATTACTAAAATTGACCTTAATATCGATTCCTTTATACTGCACTAAAGTTACCTTAGCGACTCATGATCTCTGTAGAGCACTGTGAATGGAAACCTTGATTCACATGTAGGTTTCCTTATTGCGTAGTATCTAGCACAATTCTTCATATAGTCCTGGGGGGATCTCAGTAGGCAAATACAACAGGGGACCAATCATAATAACTATGCAATTCACGGGATGTTGCCCTTTTGCTTGACATATTAATTGATACCTTTGAGGGTAATACAGGCTGGGAAGCTCCAGCAGTTGTGTTAGATGTCAGTCCGTGTACAAATCAAATCTTAAAGATGTTGTTGGTACCTTGTGCAAGACACTGGTTTGTCCATGCATCACTGGAGTGTGACCTACGGGTAGCAAAGGTACCAACAAAAACTTACAGCTCACAGGAGGGTATCATCAGGCCTAGGTACCCTGCTCAAAACACTGGACATTTGGGTAATAAATAGATGGTGGTGACCTTTGACCATGGTACCAGTCAAATCTTTCCCGTTCACATGTGGTTATAGTCATGGGTTATGACAAAATATCTTGTCTCTCAGGGTTTCGATGGCTTAAAGATTTGACAGCAAAGACTGGGTATCATAAAATATGTCCAGTTAACTTCTCCTGTTATAATGTTCTTGTTGAAAAACACTGTTCTGTTAGGGTATCATTGGTTTGTGACCTTTGATAGCAAAGGCTGGGTACAAATTGCTATCTATCTAATCACAGGTTGGTAAATCACTGCTGTCCGTGATCCTTGTCTGTCACGGTATCAACAGGAAGTGACCTTTGGTAGCAAAGGCTGGGTACCACATCAAATCTTTCAAGTTCACATGTGGATCTAATCATTGCTTGTTATAAAAAATCACTGGTTTGTTAGAGTATCTTTAGATTGTGACCTTTGGTACCAAAAGCCAATAGCTATCTCTCAAATCACATGTGGGTATCATCACTGCTTGGTACCCTGTTCAAGACACTGGTCCGTCGGGGTATAGGTGGGGGTGTAGCCTCATTCGGAGCAGAAGGTTGACCTCCAGAAGACGAGGGGTCACGCAAGGAGGGGCGAGGGGGTATACGGGGAGGAAGGGGAGGGGCAGCCTCAGAGTTCCGGTTCTCGTCCACGGTGACTTCCTTTACTGATGCCAAACCTTGGTCAAATGATCCATTCAGGTTAGGCTGCAAGAAACATTTAGTTTTGTTGAAATATTACAAAATAGAAAGTGGTTTTGAGTAGTTTGGCCTAGTTATAAGAGGATAAAGTACTGGAAAATTGGTAAATTGGGCAAGATTAATGAATATTGCTAGTGTACATATTTTGAAAATGAATATTGAACATATTTTGAAAAGGAATTTGACATGAGTGATGTTACACTCTCTTACGGGAAAACAAATTGACATTTTCTGTATTGATGTCAATAATCCTTCCTCTGTATAGATCTATACATCATAAGCCCGTTAAGTTCTGCAGGTAAAGGGTTAATCATCTCACCTTTGACCTATTTGTACCTGGAGTACCTGGAGCTGTGGGGTTTGGCACATGGTAGGACTGGACCCCTGTACAAGCAATGATAAGAGTTGATTATCATCATCTACCTGATGCAGCTCTGGAATTGTTGTGTTTAGTATGTCAAGAAATTGTGATCACAGACTGCTTTGTAAACCTGTATTTCTGTCTCATTTATTGACAGAACCATCTACTAATAAATAAAAGTACTATTAAGAATCTGTCAGTTACCGTATACCGGGAAATTTTCGTGGTTGGAAATTTTCGTGGTTTAGGACTCAAAGACCTTTCGTGGATTTTTATTTTCGTGGTTCAGACGTTTTCAATAAATTACATTTTCGTGGATTCTTATTTTCGTGGTTGAAGTTATCCAAATAGCAATTTTGAAATCGTTTGTTTATGTTCCACGTGTAAGCGTGTTGATGTTAAACTGTCTGTTGACACCGCTATGCTTTCCAAACAACTTATTACAATCGGATTAGTAGGGTCAATAGTCATTAGTCGAAATGTTTTTGATATCATTGATAAAACGATCGTGTTTGTTCAACATTTATAGGGAGAAGAAACGAATCACATTTAGCGGCTTGTTTCAAAGATGACAATTTTAACTCAATGTTTCAATAAAGTAATACTTTACTCACTGTCATTTTTTTTGCTTTGACAAATAACACTGACGCTTTACCTACACGTATATAAAACAGTATTACATTTTAATCCATACAGCGTTAGCAAAATGAGGCTTGTAGCGTGGCTGAAGAAGGGCGTTGATGAACCAGATTAAATACTTCAGTTGATATGTGAATGTGAAATCTAGTTTTTATTCATTTGTTTGAATACAGCATGCTTCGTTGTGTTTGTCACACTCTGTTGAACATGAACTACGACCGGATGCATTGTGTTGTGACACGTGTTAAGCTCTGCTAATTATGTTGTGAACAAGCGTTCATTGAGAAATAGTTGGTAGAACTACATTTGTATACAATGAGGAATGTCAATCACACTTGGCTACATATTAAGTAAAGTTATCAAAGTATATATTTACAACTTTCAATAAGCTACAAACTAAATTAGAGCTCGATTTTAGCAGTTGTCAGCGAATAGCACTTAAATCTGTGCATGCGCTATTCCGAAAATAGTTAGATAGGTCGTACAGAGAGTGGCGAAGATATTTTTAATGAAATTTATCGGGAAATTTTCGTGGTATGGAAAATTTCGTGGTTCAAGCTCTACCCACGAAAACCACGAAAATTACCAACCACGAAAATTTCCCGGTATACGGTATTAGATTGACTTGTATACCTGTATTTCTATCTCATTCATTGATAGAACCATCTACTATCAAACATCTGTCATTTATTATATTGATATGTATACCTGCATTTGTGTTTATCATATATACCTTGTGTTAATGATGAATGATCAAAAGTAATTTTCATAACCATTTGATTTTAATTTATTAATAAAAAGATAATAAATCAATTCAAAATTGAGAGAAAAAACTATGGCAACAGCATTTTGAAAAAGTAACTAAGCAGAGTTGTGTAGGATTAGTCAAGCAATGCATTTGAATGACATCACTTAGTTGTTAATAAGAGTTCAGAAACAATTTTGAAAAGCATTGGTGGTGCTCCATTAAGAATCAATTAATTGTACATACAGATCATACATAATGTCTTATTTGTAAAACAACAAAATGATAAGGATAAATATAAAATATATACCAATGACAGACGATAATATCTTACTTATTAAACATATCAATAATGTGAACTAATTTTGTTTTGGATAATACTGTTATTGTGTTGTAGCAGTCAAACATGTCTCTACGACAACATCCAACTGTCGGTTAGTAAATCAAACAAAACCCTAAAATAAATAAAAGGCAAATTAAATGTTAAAAAAGATAGAGCAAAATGCCACTGCCACCATATAATCAATTCAAAATCAATTTGTAAATTTTGTTTAACTTACTTGTTGCAAACCCACAAACATGACATTGTGTATAGAATGCTTTGGCTCTTGACCAAAATGCATTTATAAAGTTAAGGATGAAGAACTCTGTTTCTCAGGGAGACTTATATGTTTGTTAGTGACTATAATAGGGTTCAGATGTGTCTTCTCAACCTGGAGGAATATAATACATTTGGAGTCACTATTAATAAGCCCCCATTACGACCTTACAAGTCTATACGTTCCCATATGTTGATGTGACCATTTGAACAGCTGAGTGAACAGAGTGCCTTGTGGATGAAGTGCCTTGCCCGAGGACACTACAAAGTATATGGCTGAAGTCACAAGATTTTTGTTGTCTCAACTGGGATTTGAACCTGGTCTGAATATGATAACCATTTTACTATGTAACACCTATCTACGTTTGAAGACGCACTTGCCTTTACATATATATACATCAACCTTCCTGTACAGACCCACCTGTGTACATATATATACTTTTCTACCTGTACTCATTCTTCATAGTCTTCATTAGCTATAAGGGTTATCATATTGTTGTTCATATTTTTCATATGAAGCACTAGGGCAAAATATCACTTTTCATTGTGATATCATGTTATATACATGCTTTGACATCACCATTTGCCTATGACGTTACTTTCCAGCTGCCTATGATGGGAAATAGATTTTTGACTAAGGTAAATAACACAATATCATATTATCATAATAACACTCTAACTTGGGAAATAATGATATTTAGGCACTTGGTTCATAAAAATGGTATGTCATTGGCACTCATATATTATCCTCTATATATATATACACCTGTCTACCTGAACTCACCTGGAGCAGTGGACTGTCTGGGGGGTGGAGGAGGGGGGCGGGCGTTCAGGATCCCCGCCATCTCTGTGGGGTGGGGGTAGAAAGCAGGTGTCAGCCAGGGTTTACAAGCATTGTGTACATGCAGTGTGTCAGCAGTGGATTGAATTCAGCAAAACATAAACTCATCTGAATAGACCAGATCTTAACATTGTATTCTGTATCTGAAAGCAGGACTTTTCTATCCTTGCTAATTTTGAATTTCACTGAAATCCTACACATACATATATAAAATGGGAAAGGTATTTTTAATGAAGATGTTTAAGGTAACAAGTACATGTTTACAAAGATAATACAAGGCCTTAACAAGGATGATATAAAACCAAGTTTTGATGTAAGAAAAGGTGACCATTTGGTTTGTTTGTCATTCCAAAGTATGACTTGATAATGATAATGAAGTAAAGCCCAATTGACATTGCATTTTCATTGGTAAGGGCAACAATTTCAAAACACATTTTTTCTTTTGAAAGGTCAATGAAAAGATCTTTGTACAAAATTGCAGTGTGAAGGGGAAGCTTGACATGTTGAAAGCAGTGAGAGTTTATTCTACTCCATTTCTTCAGAAAAAGAATACATAAGTTCAGGTCTATGTCAGAATGATCGTCCTCCACAAATAACCCTATTAAGTAAGAGAAATATTTCCTCATCATTCAGTAGCATGTGGAAGGTTAAGGCTACCATTACCAAATTGAATTAAACAATAATAAGATAACAAGATATACCAATTCCATAACTTTGTTAAATTGCATGCAAAGACATATATTTATGAAATTTTCTTAATAATAACATGTAACACCTAAATGATATTCAAAATGATTGCTCTTAGCTATACACTGGATCAATAAAAATTACTTCTCGAAACTGGCTAGTATATTAGCAAAACTTACAAAATGAGAAAAATAAGAAATGTGTGTTAAGTAGCAATATGCAGGAAGCTGAAAAGCTTTAAAAAAATACAGAAAAACTTTTCAGAAAAAAGATGTTTAAAAATGTGCAAAAATTAAAAACTATTTCTTTTTTCGATGTTGAACTAGATTTTATTTTGAAACTATTTTTGATCAAAAGATGTTAGTATGTTTCAAAAATCAAACCTAGTTAGATCAAAGATATTAGTAAATTTATGGATTCCATGCTCATGCCTTGCCTATTCAATATTTATTTTGTTTATGCAACATTTGATGAGCGCAAATAATTGATCAGAATCTTCACACATGACTTGCCAATAGATTTTGAATCTCCCCAAGAAAACTTAGATAATTGTCAAATTTTACCCCTAACGAAAACTAATCTTTCATTGAAAGGAGTGAAAACATTGCTAGTTCATCCATTTCTCTACCTATTTTTACCTGTTTCTTTTTCTTGCCATAAACCATTTTACCCCCAAAAGTCCATAAATCAACTGGTTAATATTGTCTTCCTTAAAGATATAAAAGTGAGTATCGATTGCTTCTTAAATCCCCCTAAACCATAAAATTGTGAAAAAATCACCAAAAACCACAAACAAATAAAGCAGTAAAGAGACAATACCTGAGTTCTTGCGCTGCGGGAGAGGGGGTGGAGTTGAGGGGTCAGAGGTCGAGGTGTCAGGGGTCGAGGTGAAGCGACGTAGAAGCGGAGGTTGGTCAGCCCCACGGGACCCTGATCCGAGGTTTGAACTCGACATTGAGATGGACAGAGCTTTAACGATAATAGATTTAATAATTATCAATCAATTTTTATTTCATAAACATCAGTCAATTGTTATTGCCTTATGAGGTCACAAGCTTATAGTACATTACACACATGTCCTTACATCAGTCTGGTGAAAGATTAAATTTTATTTGAAAAAAATAGTTTGGAAGAAATGGTTATAATGTTAGATGGACAATGATTAATGAACAAATACTTGATAGTTGTATAACAGCTTTGTGTGTAGCTGCATGGATAGAACTTGAACACTGTACTATCCTTATACTGTAATGTTCTTAAGTAATTCTCAAATCTAGACTAAATATTTCTAAGCCTGAACAAGGAGTGGGATAAAGCAATTTTAACTTACACTTGTTCTTTTGATGTGCCTAAAATATTTACTCTTATGAATGATTACTAGTTTGATGCTCTAGATTCAAATCGTGCAGAGTTAACACTTTTACAAAAGCTTGAATTAGTCTAAAATCCAAACTGGTTAACGGAAAACTTTTCAAAACAAAGGTTCACATGAATGCATGATTCATAAAATATTTTATTTTCAAAGGTGAACCATGATGAAAATAAATCATAAAAGTTTTTATTTTTTTATTCTAAAATCTTTTAAGATTTTCCCTGTTTAGAATTCTTTGAATCTACTTGTTTTTCTCTTTGTGCCAGATATGTTGTTAGTAAATAGATTGTTGATTTTGAAAGTTTTCTTGATTGAAAATCATCTGTATACCTTTGTTCTTGAGTTGAGGCCTGTTCAATATGCTGTCGCTCCCATATACACTTGAGCTGTGCTTTAGTCGGTCTGTCAACTGGAATAGAAGGTAGAGTTGATAACCAAACTTATTTATAAATAAAATAAAAAATGTTAAATAAAAAAAATTAGTAGTATATCATTCAATAACAAATTTCAAATGAATTAACACCTGTACCTAAGAAAGGCAAGTCCCTGATCCATTAGTTTCATTAGAGATTAATGCCATTTAGATAGTGAACAAATGTAACATTTGGGATCACACTATCTTCAAAAGTACAGAGAAAATTGTACAAGAATCTGTTCTATTGATGATAGTGTGATCCCAAATAAAACAATTAGAGAGAAAAAATATACACTTTGTTTATTGTCACTCATTGTCAAGTTGACTTAATACTGACTGAACTGACTAGGTGTAAGTTGAGATCTTGTGAATTTATGTTTACCACAATTCAGACACTTAGTCAAAGATTTAAGAGATAAAATGTCAATTTTTTAAAAATATTTCTCATAATAGAGGTATATGTAAAACCTTATCCAAATATTCAAATTTGACCCAATTTGCAAACATTTTTGAAACTTTTTAGTATAAAGCTATGTTACCATGTTGAACTAAGCTAAATAAACATGCATGAAAAAGCACAAATGCTAAAGTGAAAAATTCTAACAGTATGCTGAAACTACATTCATCAACAAAATCTAGAACAAAATTGAAATAAATCAACAATAATTTCACAAGTAACAACATAAAAATATACATCAACAAATAAATTTTACATGAAAAAAACCCCAAACTTTTGTAATCACTATTTGACCATTTGAAAACGGTAATTTTTGCAAGAATTACACAGAGAATAGCATTGATACTTCTTTTACTTGTTAAATAATAAACAAAAAGACACCCAATATGAAAGATTTGAAAACATAAAAACACAACTATTTGTTGTAGAGTTATGGCCTAACATCTGGTGGATATCCCCAAAGTGGATGCAATATTGCTTGCTGAATATGGCATGATTTAATTTTGATGTATTATTTGCCATCCATTAAAATTATGACATTGGAATTCTAAATAATAAAACAATTTTAAATTTACACATTTCAAGTATTCTACTAAATGGAAATTCTTTAGAAAAACCAACAATTACTAACTTAGCCTTTCCTCTTGTGTTTTAACTTTTAACTCCAACGGTTTAAAAAACGTTTTAGTGAAAGCACTGAAAGATACAAGCCTGGATCTAGATTTTCGAAGCTCTCTTAGTGCTAAGATAGTCGTAAGTACCATACTATAACATTGGCTTACGACTATCTAAGCACTAAGAGAGCTTCGAAAATATAGGCCCTGGATCAAAAGAAACCTAGTTTTAAGCTTGTGGACAGGCTTATTTCATACACTGAAGTAAAACAAACACTGAATTCATGTAAAAATTTAAAAGCATCATCAAATTATTAAAGAAAATAATAAAGAAATTGAAATTCACCTTAAAGTATCAAATTTTCCTCAAGTCAAAACAGTAATCCAGTGAAATACACAAAGTACGAGAAACAAATTCTGTGAATTGCACCAATATGTTCCAGTCAAAAGCCCTACATAGCAATTAAAATTGCAAATCGTTTGTCGTTCCAGACACAGGAAATATCTCATTACAGAACACTCAATCTCGTTAATTAGCAGTAAGTACTTATATACATATATTTTACGAATCATGTGTACAAGCACAAGTACACTTCTTAATCTGCTGCTTTAAAAAGAGCATGTTTTTTAGGCAAGTTGAAGAATAACTTTACTTATAAATCTTACCAATTTCATAGGGTGTTTAAACAAAATGGCTTTTAACAATTGACAGGTAACATTGATATATCTTTATATTGATGAACATTTCTTGATAAATGTGTAAATGCCAGATGGAGATGTTACTTTTTAAAAAGGATAATTCATAAAGATTGTTTTAATTGTTAAAAGTCCCTCTTACTTTGAATGTTGGTTTACAAAATTCTTTTGGTTGATAAAGAAATGTCAGATTATCAATTTGAGATCAATATTTACATCTATTAATTTAAGGTAAAATTGTAAAATATGAAAAATGATCAAATCAAGTCAACAACATACTCAAGTGTACAAGGCAGTTACTCTATTAGCATATTTTTGTTAACTGTAACAGAAAAAATGTCTACAAATAAAGAGTTCTCGTCTAAATGTGCTCATTAATATTCTTGAATACAGAAACAAACAGCACTATCTAAAAGAATTTTATATCAGTCACAAATAACACTGCCAGATCATTCTTCAAGTGCTGAGCTGGAAAACATCAAACAGTGCACACAGGGACTTCGCTCTTGCTTCATGACAGAAACCAGTTTTTGTGCAAAGGAAATTATTACAAATTTAATTACATATTCCATATACAACATCCATGCTGTGTTAATTAGGAAAGTGTGCACAGGTCATTCAACATCAGAACAAAATCAGGCCTATCAAAATTGTTGCATGTGAATAGAGCTATACAAATAATGAAATTACTAATGTTTCATAATTGGTACAAAACATTGTGAAAGATACAAACGAAATCAAATAAACAATTCGATCATGCTGAAATCAAACCAATCCCAATTTATTTTCAGATTCTTTTATAGTTTCTAGAACCTAGATAAAATAATTTGAAAAGATAAAACAAGCATATTGATATACATATTTATCAATTTGAAGTGAATTAGAAAACTTAAGAATGTAAGCAATGAGTTTTAAATCATTTAAAATTTTGAACAAATACATAAGAATGAATGTCAAGAAATCCCTAGACTCTTAAAGAAATATTTGAATTAATTTTTGCAACTTTCAAATTGAAATTTAAATGGATTAGATTGAACTGTTGAAATCCTTGATTGGACGTAGCATGTTATTTTCTACGCTACATATTAAGAAAGTTGCATGTGTCATTATTATGAAAGTTACAACACTGAGAGATTTAAAAAAAGATTTGGTCACTCTTTCATTCAAATAATAAATTTGAATCTGCAAAAAATTTGAGGATTGAATTTGAAATGTGACAACATCAGATACACAACAAATGTCAAAATGACTCTCTCGCTAAGAAAACATCAAACATTTGTCCAAGGCTTGCGACAAACCTGTTGCAACGCCGACCCTGAAACTACCGCAGAGACGGGTCTTGAGGGTATAGGGGGAGCCACTTGCCCCCCCTGGGCAACCCCATAGCTCATGAGGCGAGAACTGCTTCGCCTTTTCTCAGGCGGCGGTGGAGGCAAACTTGCTTCCTATTAATTAGACACATTAACAGTCTACTGTGAAAAACTGTGAGTTGTAAAGTTTTCCTTGATTAATTACTTCTACTTATCATTTTTATGTTAACTCAATATTGCAACAATTTTGATTTTTAGTATTTGTATTCATGAAATATTAGAATCTATTCTAATAGATAGTAAACGTTATGTTTTAATTTGAGAGAAAATATGAATTTGTTTTTCTATATTAAATGAAATAAAGCAAATATATTAGGTGGGTATGAGTAAAATATTGATGTTAATCAAAAAGCACAGGGAATTATCTAACTACAAAACATGATTAGAAGACAAGATCAACTTCAATTATCAAATACCTATGTTTAAAATAATGATTTTCAAACATCCCTTTTCAATGAAAGTAATTACTGTGTGCTATGTAATATTTCAAAATAAATGTAAATAAAATTATTCATTTAAAAAATAAATCCTGACCAAAAAAATAAAAATTTGAATCAATAATTTACTATCATCATTATTATTTAACATTTGCACTTTTGAGTTCAAGATCCTTATCTTTGAAATATATTTGAATTCTAGGTATCAGATGCAGGGAAAACAGGGTGTAAGGAGATGAGGGAACTCAAAATAATACAGTTATGTACAAGATGTTTCAAAAAGTTCTATTCCAACAATATTTGACATCTTTTGAAAGAAGCAAAATCAACACAAGACATCATTGCTAGCCATGGCAAATCAGAGGATATACAAGTAAACTGGGTGAGAGACCAGTTTTAGATCCATATTTTTGGAAGTTTTGTGAGTCTTGGAACCAAATTTAATCAATAATAAAATTGCTTCAACATTTTGCACCAAGTTAAATAATATTAAGGGTTGAATATTGAAAAATACAGCTGAGGAAAGATATCTCACACAATATTTTCTTGGTGGATATAGAACTTTTTAATGATAACATCAATTCATCAATTGATCAATTCATTTTTATTTGTTACATAAATCTTAATTCACAAAAATATGTTTGTGCTTTCCTTATAACTCCACAACTTCATAGTTCTAATTAAGTGATGTAAAAATGTACTTTTTTAATTGAGAGGCTTATCATAAATACCAAAACACTCAAGTTGTTACTCAACAGTCTAAAATCAACTGTCCTGACATATTCTTGAACCTCTTGATCAAATTCTTTAATGTGGCGCTTTCGAGCCATGGTTTCTATAGTAGTAGTTCTTAACACAAAAAGATATGATTATGTTGAAATGAATCAAAATATGTCAAAAAGGCCAATGTAAAAAAGCTTATGATAAAATATACCTAAAGGATCTATATTCATCCGTCACCATGGTTATATATATCTTAAGCAAGCTGATTGTTATTTCTATGATTATGATAATATCTACCACCACCATTGTTGACATGTTGTCGTGGTTACATGTTGCTATGATAAGCTTATCTCCATGGTTACTTACAGGACCTGGAGACGAACCAGGGGATTCAATCTTAAATTGTACAAATAATAAAATGTGAGAAAATCTGTTTGTTGAAGGTACCAAATAAAATAGTTTCAAACTTAATCTCTGATTTATTCTCCAAATTTTTTTCTACACAGATGTTAAAGAATAATCCGTTTATCCTATAATGACTTTCATGAAGAGAAATAAATGGATAACAACTTCCATATTCATTATTGATATAGGTTGTATCAATATATTTCTCTTCATTAGAATAATTTCATCTGTCTTTCATGCTGTCTTCAAATATATAAAAAACAAATCCTAATTTACAATCTAAATCTGGTGAGTGAAATCCCAAAAAAAGTATGAAGTGTCATTTTTCATCCAACATCAACTCTGGTATATAAATAAGTCATAAAATGTCATTACTTATCCAATTTTTTACTTATACAGTCTTTACTTAACATGGTGAGACTGTAAGACATGGGCAAATCCAGGAACTAGAATTATTCACTGCTCACCTAGCAATATTTCATATTCAAGAGATCTCACAAAGTATTGATTTCAATTGGTGTCTTTGGACTTTCAAAGTGAGGAGCATTATTGCCCTGATTTCCCAAGATTGCAATTGCAGATCAAGAGGACTCAATCCACTGTTTGATTCTTTTCTCGATTCTCTTTTCTTTTTTCGAACCCTTAAGCATACGCAAAGCCTATAATGCCAGTTTCCAAACTGTCAGTTTTATGCTATGCTGCTGACCCTTGAGTTTTCTGTGCTGATATCAGCGCCCCTACAGGCGATTGTTAGCAACCCCCAGTTACTTTCTGATTGGACTATAGCTTTCTCCCATAGAAAGATAGAAAGCAAGCACAGAAAACTCAAGGGTCGTCAGCAAGGCATAACACTGACAGTTCATAAATTTGTTTTTTAGGCCGTGCGTAGGAAGATGACCATGAGGGTGAACTCCCCCCTTTTCAAAATTCCTGAATCGCGATGACATTTATTTCTATCTAGATGAAGGATCAACTCACATCAGGCGGTTCCATGTAGATGTTGTCTCCGTCCTGAGAGATCGTCTCTGCTGAGGTTATTGAGGAGCGGTTGCTAGAGGGCAAAAAGTAATAGTCAACAATTTGAGATTGTGCCAAATTTATTGTTAAGAAAACCATAATCAAAAGTAAATTACTGCTTTACCTATGTAACTGGGTTGATCTTTCTTTCATAGCAAAATTTAAAAAAAAAACCTTAATAAATCATTTGAAGTATTAGAGGTTCAATAATTGGCTCAATCTTAGTTTATAGTCAATAGCTGCAGAACTTCTTTCAGATCTTTAAATTATGATTACAAAAACCATTAAATGTTTTTTATTATCATTCATAATAATTGACATCATGTAAATAATGAGGAGGAACAGACCTGCCACTAGAGTGTAGAGAGCCGCTCCCAGTACTGATGGAGTCAACGCGATCTGTCCGAGCCTGTCTCGGTGAACCCTGGAATACAAAGAGAGTTCTTTCAGCAAACACACAACCATGCAACTAACTATCAGGGTCAAACTCACTATAGTCTAACACTAATGGAATATAAGCAAGATAGGATTGGCCTTACAACACCTAAGGAGCAAGTGATTATTGCTAAGAGTTACTAGTTTTGTCTATTGATCTGGACTCGTCAGACTGAAGAAGCAATAATTCCGTCTCTCCTTATATACTCTTTTGGAAGGTCACGTGACTTGTTTAAGGTCCTGGCAGCAGTACTTCCGGTGCCGATCCCACCATGTTTTTATTTTATCTCCTATTGTAAGTTCTACTCACCCTATCTGTGACGCCCTGCCTGAGTTTGAGAATAAGGTGCAAAGCTGAATTTCTCCAGCTTCAAAGTGGTATAGTGTTGATCTCCTAATGGTTCCACTCACCCTATCCGTGACCCCCTGCATAGTTTGAGAAAAAGGTACAAATTTCTCTTGGCTCAAAGTGGTATAATGCTTATCTCCTGATGGAAGTTCAACTCACCCTATCTGTGACTCCCTGCCTAAGTTTTTGGAAGATCTCCACGAGACTCTTGTGTAGCGGCATCTGATCCTCCAACGCGTACTTCTCCATCAGCTTCAACCCTCGCTCCATCAAGTCAAGCTGGTGAGCGGAGAAAAAACTTTTATCAAATTTGTGATTTAAATTTTATACTATGTAAGTCCTACTCTTTGTATACCGTAATTTCTCTATTAATTCGACATCTCTGATAATTCGACCACGTACGTTAATCGGAGGTTAAAAAGTTCAAATCACCCCTAACATTTCAACCATGCACCAAATGGTCATTTTCACGTTCCAATAAATCGACCACAGTCGTCAAATTATCAGTTATATATACATATCTCTTCTATTTCAGCCCTACAACTTACAAATCAAGAAAGAAATTGTCACTGAAAAAAAAATAATCACGAAACGTATCGACTTTTTTTTGTTTAATCAAGATCAAATATCTACTTTATTTCATGAGTGACTCGGGTTTCATAGCAAATCTCAATTAAAATCAGCAACATATATAAGAAATATGCTTCACAAATTATCGTCACATCTGTGGACAATCACTCACGTGGTTGCTTAACTTCCCGCCATATTTGTTTGACCAATGACCAAACCATTATTTTACAGGGGTTGCAATGATGAACTTGTAAAAATTTGACCTAATAATCCCACATTAACAAAACATTCAATGCCAGAAAGATAATCAAATATATATGGAATTCTGTATCAGCAAAACAAATACATTTGTATTTAGGTTATCATGAAGAATAAAATCTATCATCCTATCAAAATATCCATCACCCCATGCCCTTATAATGGTGGACTCGTCCAAACTGTGCTACAAATAATATTTATTTTGTCTTGTAAACGTAAGCTTTGAAACCGACACAATTAAATCGTATACAAAACTATTTTTAGTAGAATTGTTGTGAAACAACATCTAAATCTTTTATTTCATTTGGTTGATTGATTCCATATCTGCGATCCCATCTGTGGAAGTGAAATATTTATCTTGAACATCGCGGCGAAAGTTACAGGCATTCGTCATGACTGACAAATGCTTATCTTTGGTGTCAGACTCTAATGATAACAGCCTTTGTGTGAAGTTTATATTTATCTCTTGAAATACTAATGATATTTAGGTTATATTTCATATGCTGTTTATATTAATGTAACTGTAAAAAGCTCTGACTTGAATAATTCTTGTCGATGTAAACCTGTGCCTAGTTTTGATTGTGTCTTGACGATCGCGCTTCACTCACATCTTGGAATGAAAACATAACGAAATAACATAATGAAAAAAATACTTATAGCGTCAATGTCAATATTATTCCTTACCACTCACAAATTATTTACGTTGAAATTCTTCAAGCAAGCTATCAGTCGTATTTTTACACTTATGTTTACACTTGTATACAGGTTGAGGGCACAGCTCAAACACTGCGGGCCCCTAAATGGATAATCTAATTAATATCGAAGCTAAGCCGACGATCTCCAGCCTGGTACAAACAATAATATTTTTATCATAAAAACAATTAATTCATCACGATATTAAAATATTTTGGTATATTAAGGTCTCATATAAGCCCAAAATATCAATGTGACCAGATAAATGTGCAGTTACAGTCTGTAAGCACATCAAAGATCTAAAACAATAATAAAATCATTTCTCACAGCGAGAAATTGTGCGATGCATAGCGTGGTTCCATCGTGTCTTAGAATAACAACAAAATGAAACAGGTAATATCATTGGCCCTTACGGGGAAATCCGTGTGTCTTATCCAATCAGAACATGTTATGCAGATAGGTTATGGCGTCACAGTAATGGCTGTCGATCTCTTACAACTTGATCATTCAGATTAAAGATTAGATAAACGAACGGAGTTGTTTTAAAATTATATTTTATTATTCTCAATTTCCTGTGACACCAGTGGCCTACTTGATGCCTCCTAATATAGTCAAGAACACATGTTTTTACATTTTAAATAATCTAAACTTGACTTGATTTTTGCCGACAGAAGAAAGTCAGGAATTTTATTTTGATATTTATTTTGATATTTATTTTGAGTATTATCATCATTTATTTTAAAACGTATCTCGATTTACTCGGTTTGAAGACATCAAGGTTGTCCCTCGATATACAGGGTGGGCCCCTAAATCAATATAATGAAATTTATATCAAAACTCAAAGCATAATTTTTTCCAACATGAAATCCCCGAAGGCTTTGAAGCGGGTTCTATATTCTGTGCAAGGAGTACAGCTAAAACGTGGCTTCTTGTATCGAGTCAATTTCTTCTAAACTTATAATTTTATCGAAGTATTTATAGGTGGACCTGTTCTTGTTTTTCAATAATTGAATTGGAATTATGATCACCATACGTAAACAGTCGCCATTTGGAAAATTAATTCGTGAGAATGAAAAACAAGGAAAAATACTTTGGATGAAAATCAACACGTGCTTCTAGTTTTAGTTATATGGGACAACATCTATTCGCCGGAGAAAGGTATTTATGTAAATCCCATCTAATATTTCGACGATCCTACCGAACAAACAAACATTTGGGAGAAATAATTCGACCATGGACGTGATCTGAAAATGTTTTGAAATTTTGAGGGTCGAATTGATAGAGAAATTACGGTAGTAATTAAGAATCTCATAAGAGGTAATCGCCCTTGTAAATCTTGCACTAGCATTGCCAAAAATAAAACTTTCTCAGGACAAATTTTTTTTTATCTTTAGAAAATGATAAGCTTTAATCCAATTCAATTCAACTGAATAGTGCCAAAGCAACAATGGTTTTTGAAAAAAACTTCACAGAAACTTCACGATACATATTTTGATGCTTATGTAAATATTTGGGGTCTAGGGTCTTGCAGTTGATTCAAGAATCAATTCAATCAACCTGATAACACAAATAAAAGTACCGAGGGTACAGAAGCTCACCTTAAAATGAATGATGTGGTAAAATGGTTTAATTATACATGTAACCATCTTTTATATAATTGATTATGGCGGCCATCATGATTTTTTTATCTTTTAAAATACTAGTCTTCTTTTGGAAACGACTAGAGCTTGAACAAACATTAATACACGAATGATATAATCATGATAAGTTAACAAGCAGTAGGTTTTTGTATAACTTTTTTGTATATCTATGGCTGAATTGGTGACCATCTTGAACTTTTTAATCTTCAAAATGCTACTTTTATGTGGGCATCCGTATTAATTTCATTATGATATCTTGATTGGTTTAGGTGTATCCATTTAAATGTCATTCATTACTTACAGGATGGTGGACACTTACATTTGTTTTGTAGTGAATCATTTATATGATTTCAAGATTATTTCACTGATGGTTATGCTGCATGGGATATTGAGAATCCCAAAAGTACAGATTTTTCAAGGAAAATGAATGACTGATTGAGAGGAAAGTCATAAACACAGCAATGCATAAGACACGTTTATTTTGTTCACATAATATTTACATGTCAAGTGACCATGAGATGTTTTTCATTAAAGTATCAATTTATTTAACACTCATACAGTACCATAATGGTAAACATTTTTGCATTGTCAAATCAACAGAGAGATATGACAAATCAAAAATCCTTACTTTTCTTACTAAACCCTTTTCGATTTTCATCTGCATATTTATTCCACATCAACTTATGTAGATTGCTAAACACAAAGGTTATTGTAGACAAGTTTTGTGTAAGTTGTTATTCTTAGAAAGAACATATCACTGTCATGAGAATACAAGTCCATAACTTTTATTGCATACACATGGGCCATGGCCATATAGCATAATGCTCTACCATATCAATTGGGTCAGGTTGATTATGCAACAGACTAGCAGCTGACACTATGATGCTAGCAGCCTGCCTTGGGATGTGTATTAGACAGCATAGTGGAATATCTGAACTCTGGTTGACCCCTTATGTGTGGTATTTAAAGGAATATAAGGGAGATAGAAGATACCATTGTTTAAAATTTAACATGTTTAATGTGATTTGGTTTTTGCAGCTAGTTGCCATAAAGATTTTAAACAAATTAATCAATTATGTTTGTCTTTCATCTTAATTTTTTTTAGAAACACTTAAAAATATAGAACAACTTGCACGACAATCTTAAATATTCCATATTCTTTTTCATGAAATCTAATTGAAAATTCAATATGGCTGTCATGGCGGCCATCTTGGATTCTCAAAACTGAAACGTCTACCTTTCTGTGGGGAATTACCATGGGTATAACATACTACAATTTCAGAATGATATCTGAATTCGTTTAGGAGGAGTAGTCTTTTTTGTGAAAGTTTACGGACGGACGGACGGACAGACGGACGATGGACGAAGCGCCATGACATAAGCTCACATTTACTTCGTAAAGGTGAGCTAAAAACTATAAGCACTAATCACCTGTTCCACTATAAGAGCCTTGAGGTCCAAGAGGTTGGTCACTTCCTCTGGGTATCTGGATGAGTAGTCTTCGCTGAAGAAAGCCTGGAATAGGAAGAGAGGGAATTTACATTTTTATGGTTTTATGGTGTTAATCATTTATTCATTCATAATTATTATGGTTTATGGTATTAAACATTAACAAATATTTGAGGACCGACCTCCTGATACTTGGGTATCCCGCCCCCGACGGCAGCACTGATGACTCCCTGCAGCCTCATGACGAGGTTCTTGAAGTAGATGTCGGACTGGGACCGGGCCCGAGAGATGAGATACTCCAGCTCCCGGCTCACGGTCCGCATGTTCTCCATGGCAACCATGATGGGGGTCAGGTGCACGACCTCTGTGTAGCTCACCTCGTACCAGCGTAAGATACCAGGCAACTTGTAGCTCGTCTTCAAAATGCGCCGCTCCAAACACAGCGTCTACAACAAATGTTACATGAATGAGGTTTCTGTGTATGATGTCTATGGTATGATGAGGAAATAAAATGTTGTGGATTTACAACTATTTATTAATGAATGTTTACCTTGAATTCATTATTTTTGTCCTTCTCATCTCTATGGTAGGGTCGGTCAAACTGGAAAGTGTCCACTTCATTGACACTGTAAAAGTTTGAGATCTCCATGGGGACGTCTTGACCTTCAAACTCTGCCCTTTCACCTGCTACTGGCTTCACGCTGCTGATTTGGATGTCTAGAGGAGTTAAGGAACAATTTTGTTCCTACGTTGGACTTGATGGAATTAATTGGCTATCTAAATGTTTAAGTTTTGTTCAATTAATCCTTTGATCCTATTGAAAGTGACTTGGAACTACCCAGACATACTAAAGTTGTTTGTTCGACAGTAAATGGCGTCACTAGCAGTGGTCTGGCTAGAACTTAAAATTCAAGAGAAAAAACTTGATTTGATATTCCTTTAGGTGTAACTGTTACTGCAAGTTAGGAAGCTAAAGTTTATATAAAGGTCTACTTGCTTTAACTTTATAAGTGCAGAATAAAATCAACTTTAGTGCATAACACATGATGAAGCCTTCAAAGGGTATATATAGGTTTTATACATAAAAACAGCAAAATTAATGTTGATTTGATTCTCAGCTGAGGGAGGAGAATGCGCATGCATATAAATGTTTTACGAAATATAAAGATTTTCACAATAATTTTCTGATGATATGGGTTTTTCTGTTTCTTAATTACTTGATGATATACGAAGGATACATTGTGCCTCTCCTTCGCGTGTACGTTCGTCAGGCGGACTGTTGGTGCTGAGAATGGTGGCTGATGGGAACTCTGTTGTCAGGTGACTCATAATCGTCGCCAGCTTCAGGCATTCGTCTCCTCGATACACAAACTCTTTATTCTGGGGAGGAAGAAACAGAAGTGTTTGAAATACTGTCTAACCCATACATAAAGTGTTTTGAGGTAATAAATTCATAAAGTTTCAAATAAACAATAGTTCTAATAGTTTGACTAATGAAAGCGAGGCTCCAAACTGTTTGAAATGGGCAAGAACTTAAGGCACTTGCACCAAATATTAATTTCAAACAATCATTGATAACATTACATTATTCATATTTATGTAACAGGGTGCATGTAAAGACAGTTTACAATATTTGTCTAAGATTAATAAAAATAATTGTCAAAATTCTTTAAAATAACAGGAATTGATGTTAATGTAGTAATTTTGCTTAACAAATTGAGATACATCACACAATTTGAGTGAAGCAGCAGTAAAATGCCTACCCTGACGAAGGGAGGGAAGCTCATGCCATAGTACGCCACCCTGTAGTAGGAGGGATTCTGTCTTAAAGTCTGACCCTCCAGGATGTTGTTGAAGAAGGTAGCTTGTCTTTGCTGAAACCAGGAATCATGATTTAATTTGATACTGAATAAACAACATACTATTCCCTAGAAGCAGTGTATGACAAAGGTACCTGATTAATTTTGGTCTGGGAGGCTGGAAATATTTTGAACTTTTAAAAATATTTTTTTACCTATAAATCGGAAAATTATCAGATTTGGGCTGCCTATTTCTCAGGCTTAATTCAGACACTGCAAGTTGTCATCTTTTGTGAATCAGAACTACCGGTACTGAATAATACTGCACTAGAGTAAAATGAATGATCTTGATTGGCATCTTTTTCAACTAGAGCAGTGACATTGTTTCACATCATTTCACCTACAAATAATTTGTACTGGAACAAAACGGGGAAAAAGAAAAACTATTTGAGGGACTTGTAACAATTTGTTTTACAAATAGTTAACAAAAGAGATAAGTTGGAGTAAATCACTGGTTAAAAGGATAAACCTATCCACACAAATTATCCATAAAAATGACTACACATAGATACTTAGTCAAATTCCAGCAAAAGGAGCTTATAAATGCTTCAGAATTTGATTTCAAATGAATAGTCAATTTCAAGAAGACAAGTACTTCTGATTTTATCAATTACATTTGCACAAAACCACATTTCGTTAAAACATTCAATAAAGCACATCATAACAGCTGACCCAGATTTTATCATATATTTAAGTACAAGAACAATATTTGCTTCAGGCAAAGTCTCATAAACGTATAATACTCCCACATTGCCCCCCAGTTTTAGAGATTTGAGTTGGTGTTTTCAACAAGGGAGATAAGCCAGGGATGTGACTCTTAACGTGTTTATGTAACTTGCTTCTCATGTGTATCATACCCCGGGGCTCTTTCTGTGTGTGACATTCATCTAAACACCTCCACCTACTTCTATAGACAGATATAGATCTGGGGCCATAAGGCTCTACCAGCTGTTTTAAAGAGCCACTCAGTGAATTGTTTGAGGTAATATATGCCCAACTTTATCAATGGTGTCAAAATGTATAAACTGTTGTTGAAAAGTATCATTTTTAATATCAATGATGTATTGTGACAATAGGAAGGTACGAAGTCAAAATTATGATCGAAAATCGAACAATCAAGCGCAACTCAAAGCATGGTTAATTCTATGCTAAACTAGACTTGATTCAGTCTTGATCTAAGCTGAACCAGATTCAATAAACTTGTTTTTTTTTCTATGTCTAACTAACTTCTTTGAGAGGCATTTTAGAAGTTGGAATGACAATAATGCTGAGGAATATATGGGTGACAACTTCTTTGTTCATTGTATGTGACGTTTTGACGCAGATTCTTGTGTCGTTCTCAAGCAGAGGAAACAAAACGTCGAAACGTCGCATACAATGAACAAAGAAGTTGTCATCCATATATTCTTCAGCATTATTATGTCTAACTAGACAATGTTTGGTTAATACCACTTATTAGTGGACATCATTGCATTTATTTCTATATTAATACATTTGACACTCCTAGTTGACATTTCCAAAAGCATAGCATCTATGTATAACTATGTTCCAACTATATTTATAGACCTTCAATTGATGAGCGAATGTAAAATGGAATGACATAAATGGAACACCTGTGGTCATGACACAAATTGCATAAGTAATTTTTGCATCACCGCTAGATATAAGAGTAACTAGACTTGATCCAGTCTTCTAATGACATTTGTTATCAAAAGGGTCCAAAAACTTGGAATAGAATATACAATGAGTCCAACTCTTATGCTGAGGAATATATGGATGACAACTTCTTTGTTCATTGTATGCAACGTTTCGACACAGATTCCTCTGCTTGAGAACGAGACAAGAATCTGTGTCGAAACGTCGCATACAATGAACAAAGAAGTTGTCATCCATATATTCCTCTGCATTATTGTAATTCCAACATCTACAATGTCTCTCAAAGAAGGAGTCCAACTCCACTTGGACCCAAGTACCCAAAATTCCTATCTTTACACAAGAGGTCAAGTTATAGTTGCTTGGACTAGATATGATACACATATATATGTCATGTAGAGTCTTTTTTGGCACTAATGTCTTGACTTTTTTTTCAAGTTTTTCATCTTTCTTCATAAATCACAGAAAGTTTAAAATCACATTTTATAGTCTTCAGTCCAGGTTGCAGTCAAGTCAAGCTGTCAAGACTTAGGTTCAAGTACTCAGGTACCAGTGGAACCATAATTTTTTATCTATATGTCCATCATCTACTGAGATCAGGAATTTGAGGGAAAAGAAAGATAATTGTTTACTAAATGACAAATTTTTGTCACTCACATATATAAGGAAATCAAAACTATTTCTACTGCAGTAGGGATAGATTTAACATGTGTTGCTGAATTATTTAGTCAAAAAAATTGATCTAAATCATGATAATTTTGACCTTGAGGAATGGAACTTTTTCTTCCATGCTCCCAGCATGACTTAGCAAACACTTTATTTAGTCTCCTAAATACAAACCACTTCCTTTAGAGATCACAAAGGAAATATAGACTAGTGCAAGTCTCCCGGACCTCAATGTGGAAGCAGCTGACATTTATAAACATCTCTGTTCCCATCATGTACAGATATAGATCTATAGCTAAAGGGCAGCGGAGAGATCACTTCCACTGCAGCTAACATTATAGCTAGACTTGCATCACTTCTATAAAACAATTATTCTTTAAAAAGCAAATACCTTAATTTTTTTTTATCTGAAGTCGTATTTTGATCCCTTGACTATTAAAAGATATTCCAAGATAAACTTTTAATTGGCATTTAAGTGCTTATCATTGTTTGAATGATTTAAGAAATTTGCAATTAATGTCTCATGTTATGTCTTTATTGCATGATAAAATCAGCAAAAAAATATAAACATTTTTTAATCTAATTTTTCAAAATTTGAAAGAAAAAAAACCCCAAGGAATTGTTGCTACTCTGAAAACAAAGCCTCAGGCTTAACCGGTAAAATATTTCAGGCGATAGTTACCTTGCCAGGCATACAACATTATGAGGATATAACTTTCGCAGAAGATTATTATTTTCATGTAAGATATAACTCACCAATATATCACTGAGCTTCTTGTAGTTGAAGAGTTTCTTCTCATAAACCTCGGCCAGCTCCTTACATAAAGGTATCCCATACTCCCAGGCCTGCTCATAGAACACAGAATTCATAGAATTAACATTGACCAGATTAGACAGATTGTCTGGATAACAACTTCTTTATTGTGAAAATCATAATGTTTCAGAGTACATGCTTTACCCCTTCATCACATCCATCCTGATGAAGGAGTAAGCATATACTTACATAAGGTATACCCATATTTTATTAGGCCGACCATATTTTTTTCTGTGTTTCTCATCTCCTGCCGACCCTGAATTACCCTGCCATAAAAAATAAAAATAGAGCCATTGGCTCTGTAGCTCATCAGGCATCATATCAAGTTTGCTTTATACAGGCAAGATGAGCTAAAAATGAAACTGATGTTACCTATTGCAAGAAAACCTATAAAAAAATTACAAAACAAATGTAACGATTTCGGGAAAAATTTCCTTACCCAAATGATTTATTATTATTCAACACTTTCTAGATCGCCAATATCAGACAGTGAAAGAAGTCCACACTAAAATATCCAAGGAGAAATACATTTGCCATAGACTGTCATCTAATGGAGAAAAATAGGTTTTTAAGATTGTGACCCCTGTGACCCTATTTGGGGTCATGGGGTCACGAAATCTACAATTTAGAATCCCCATTGGCCAAGGAGTCTGCACATATCGTTTTTAACTCTCTAGTCATTTTAGAACTGGAGAAGAAGATGAACATAGGTTTTTAAGGTTGTGAACCCTGTGACCCTATTTGGGGTCACAGGGTCACCAAAGTTACAATTAGAATCCCCATTGTCCAAGGAGTCTGCACATATAATTTTTAACTCTCTACTCTTTTTGGAACTGGAGAAGAAGATGAAAATAGTTTTATAAGGTTGTGACCCCTGTGACCCTATTTGGGGTCACAGGGTCAACAAAGTTACAAATTAGAATCCCAATTGTCAAAGGAGTCTGCACATATCAATATTAACTCTCTAGACCTTTTGGAACTGGAGAAGAAGATGAGAATTGGTTTTTAAGGTTGTGACCCCTGTGACCCTATTTGGGGTCATGGGGTCACGAAATCTACAATTAAGAATCCTGGTTGGCCAAGGAGTCTGCACATATCATTTTCAACTCTATAGTCCTTTTAGTACTGGAGAAGAAGATGAAAATAGGTTTTTAAGGTTGTGACCCCTGTGACCCTATTTGGGGTCACAGGTTCACCAAAGTTACAAATTAGAATCCCCATTGTCCAAGGAGTCTGCACATATCACTTTCAACTCTCTAGTCCTTTTAGAACTGGAGAAGAAGATGAAAATAGGTTTTTAAGGTTGTGACCCCTGTGACCCTATTTGGGGTCACTGGGTCACGAAATCTACAATTTAGAATCCCCATTGGCCAAGGAGTCTGCACATATCGTTTTTAACTCTCTAGTCATTTTAGAACTGGAGAAGAAGATGAACATAGGTTTTTAAGGTTGTGAACCCTGTGACCCTATTTGGGGTACAGGGTCACCAAAGTTACAATTAGAATCCCCATTGTCCAAGGAGTTTGCACATATAATTTTTAACTCTCTACTCTTTTTGGAACTGGAGAAGAAGATGAAAATAGTTTTTTAAAGTTGTGACCCCTGTGACCCTATTTGGGGTCACAGGGTCACCAAAGTTACAAATTAGAATCTCCATATGCTAAGGTATCTGTACACATAATTTCAGCTCTCTAATGTGTATGGTTAATGAGGAGAAGTTGAAAGTGTCAAAAGTTTACGGACGGACGGACGACGGACGGACGACGGACGGACGACGGACGACGGGCCATGCCATAAGCCCATCTGGACTTTCAGTCCTGATGAGCTAAAAAAGGGTTTTATCTGTGATTTGTCCACCGTCATATTCAAAATCCCCCCGCTCTGATAAAAAAATATATGTTTCATGACACATCCATTAAAATTTATACATTGTCTCAACCGGTAATTCCCATTTCCCATTTGACTTTTCAATTTACATTGTCCTTATCATGACATGACCTTATATCTCCATATACAAACAACTTTAATTTTTTTCCCTTTTATAATTTTTTCTGACCACCTGCTCACTTGTAGAAGGACTAAGGAGATGAGATACACACAAAATAATATGGATGGCCTTAAGTCCTATATACATAGGAGATTACTGCTAATCACAGCTATTTACCAACGAAAGATTTGTCCTTAAACCAAGGGAGATAATTCACCCACCTTGCCCTTGTCAAAGCAGTCAATGACCTTCAGGTAAAGGTCCTCTTTCCTCTCCATCTCTCTCTGAGCTGGGTAGCCAAAGTTATCTGGCAGCTGTTCGTATGACCACCGTAACAGCTGTGCATACAGCTGCAGCGTCAAACCAGCTTCTACAAAGTTGTTGGCGCCATGATGGAGATCAAACAGCTTGCTGATGTAGCGTATGTACATCTCCTCCCGGTTGATGTTGTCTTTGTAGAAGTTCTGAAATTTGAGGTTCACAAATTATCAAGTGGCGGATCTCCCAATTCTGAACTGCCTGGGTTTCACCTATTGAAATATGGTGAACGGGTTACAGGCAATTAAAAACCAATTCCAAAAGAGTTCCCCCACTAGATCCACTAATGTCTTGATAGGAACAAATTTTGGTAGTTAGGGGTACATGTGAGAAATCTTTACGGGTATATAATATTGATTATTTATCATACAACATCATTGTCAATGATGACAAGAAAGACTGATGAAGGGAAGGTTTTACTTATCTTTTATTACCATGAATGCACTTTTTGAAAACAAACTAGTACCTTATATTGGTTTTCAGTTGCTTAATATACCCTGGTATTCAAAATAACTCAAAGAGGCATATCACTTGGAAGCTAAGATTATTAAAACAGATAAACTATTTTGAATGAAAATACAAAATTAAAGGAGGTTATGTTAGAGATATACCCATACTTCCCGAGGTGTATCGCTCAATACCCTCCTGTTTGAATCGTGGGTCTCTGAGGCGTAGCGTAGCGGAGCCGAGGAACCACGATTCAAACAGGAGGTTATTGAGCGATACACAGAGGGAAGTGTGGGTATATCTGACTTACACCCCACTCCGGTCGAGTCATATTTGACAAAAAAGAGCATTCCATCATTCTTTAAATATACAGCTTATGACCTAACTAGATCAATAGAATATTGATAATACTCTTCAAATTGCGGTTTAAAACCACAAACTTCATTTCATTAAAATTGGTACACACTAGTAATTATATACATAGGTTTATATATAGAATATATATATACATAAAACAACAGAAAATACCTCTGCTTGTATCAATCCTCATTAGCTCAGTCGATAGAGTCACTGCTCAACAATATAAAGGTCCCTGGTTCGATTCTCACCATCTTTGATTATAATTCTCAAAAATTTAAAATTCTAAATTTTACAAGTCTGTTTATTTTCCAATGTTGATGATCTCTTATCCCAACTAAGTGTAGATTTACAATAAAGTGTTGGTGTATCAGAAAAGTAGAGGTGTATCAGTGGATAACCTACAGTTACAACATAGAAAGATTAGGTGTATCCGTCAATACACCTACAGTTAGAACAAAGGAAACCAAAGCAACGAGACCGGAAGTGGGGTATAAATAAGTTTCTCAGAACAAGCAAAAAAAGAGATTTCTGTAATTATTATGTTAACAGTATGACGAATAACCAAAATAAAAACAATTTTAGATGAAAGAAATCTTAAATAAGATAAGTCCACAAAAATCTAATCTCATTGTAGAAAGGTATGAGACTTACAAGGATGTTGAAGGTGCAGTGCATCCTCTTGTCTCGGTTCTCTTCTCCCTCGATGACTTGCCTGCAAACAACAAATGCATTTAAAACATTTTAATTAATTCAATAAATTCCAAAAAACATCAGTTCTGATATAACTTAGGCCTTGGTTACCAAACTAAAATAATCTTAATGTAAAATTGTCTTCTACCCTTGTTTAATGCCAAGGCTACTGAATTCATTATTGCCGAACCATTCTGAGAGCCATCTTACAGGAATCACATCTTGATGCAGAAGAAAAATTCTTTATAAGTTATAGATAAGTTATCTCATATTCCAGCTGTACAATTGTACAACCTGATTACTAGAAATATGGAAGTATATAACCGCAGAAAGCGCTTAGTAGCTGATTTGAAAGTACAATTCCTTCTGCGTATTAATGTACAGGAAATGAGAAGCGCTTGCGCTGGATATTAGTCTTATAGTTTAGGATTATAATTTTTATTATCACAATTTCTTTGGTTTGCTGAAAATGGGATACCTTGAAAGATTCATATGCAACATATCATAAGTGTGATTTAGGCAGGATTACATGTTTCACAAATATGATTTTCTTATGAACTTCTAACAAGCTTTGTTTTTCAAAATATCCATAATACATATTCCTTTGTTTCCTTAAATGTGTTTGTTTGTACAATTATCAGCTGGTTCAAAACAATAAACATTCCTCTGTTTGCTTATGTTTGACCTAATGTTTGTGGTCATGCAGGTATGGTTTTGCTAAACCTCAAAGGTTACAATGAAGGGAAAGTTCATAACTTATATACATGTATGTTAACTGAGTGATGAACATTTTTACTTTCAGGATTTGAATTCACTCTCTTCGTAAAAAATGTCTCCTTTGATATTTCAGACAGTGATCATCGCGAGTGGAGCCCTTCCATATTTGAATATTAAAGTGACACAGAGTATCTTTCTTAAAATTTTATTTGGTTTTGATCAGCTACAAAATATCTAATATGCTGATTGAAGTTCATATCTCATCACTGGACTTGCAAATATCACCATTTTTGCATAATATCTCTAAAATGCTTGATTTTATAATCAAGAAAACATCTAAAAAAGGTTTAATATTCGAAATTATGCATCCAATTAATCTACCTATTAGTTGCAATACCTAATAAACATTATCAGATCGAATATTTCTTCCTGTCAGCTTATGACAAGGTTTCAAAATTACGTTTGGCAAATTTTCGCACACCATTTAAGCCACATTGTCCGGTTTTCGATTAAAATCCCGACTTTTAATGACCGTATATTCGCTTTAATGTACTGATTGACCTGTAACTTGTTATTTTCAGTAACAGTTAGTGGTTCCCGATGTAATAACATTGATTTCAAAATTTGAGATATGTGATCCTATCAACATACTCTGTCTCTTTAAGGCCTTATGGTAATTGTTTACTGTTTAGATTTTTGCTAAAATATGGATAATATGGAAGATGTGTAAAACTAATAAGCACTGATAGTTTTCTTAACATAATTGAATTAAGTATTCATATACACAGTATTTTTAAGTTACCCTGAACACAATTGTGTCTTTTCACAAACATTCAGGTAAGCACAATTACCTTTCATTATATATACATTTCACAAATATACACAAATTATTCTTTATTTGGCACTGAACTTCTTTTCAATGACATAAGCACTATATATGGAACCATAACTATTACTTTGAAAAGAAGAACTCTTCATTGAGTGAGGTGCATAAAGACAACAGGATGTGGGGCATTAGGGGGATCATGGGATTTCTAATAAGGCATATCAAAGCTGCATGGGATGGATGAATGATGAAGACTGTAAAACCGATTAGGCTTCACGGGGAATATTCTTCTTCAAAATGTTTACAATTTTTCACAAACTATCTTTAATAAACAGATAACATTTTATTGCAAATTATCTCTAAGCATTATCTTGAACAGCTAAGATTATTTATTTAGTTCCATTTTCCTCGATCTTGAAAATTTTCAAAGATTATTCACTTTTATATACACTGAACATACAGTATAATCTTACTTTATTAAACAATCAATGAGTGTCAATTAACATACTGAGTGAGCTATTTACAGAAATCATGCAGTCATTGTTTTAATTCATGTAAATGTGAATGCTTAATTTTTATACAATTTTAAATATCATATTCAGAGAAATGCAAAACATTTTCAAGTCATAAACCTGCAAATTTAGCACTTTTTTCAGAAAAGGATAATATCAATAAGATTGTTTATAAACAAATTCTAAAATTCTTTTTATTCAACATTTGAGACATTTTCCAGCAGCTTGGCTAGGACACGTGCACAGGAAGTCATAAAACTTTTTTTATGTCTTTTTTTAAAGAGGCGTGTCATTGCGTCCACTGACACACATATGGCCGGTTTATTTTACATACAGCATTTTGTAAATAATTGACATCATTATAGGGTCCTGTCAAAAAAATCATATCACTTTAACATGCCATAATTGTATACCATGTTTCTTTTATGTATTGAATAATCTTTGTTTCCAAAAACATAGATTTTGTTATCTTTGTTTACATTATGATTTTTTTAATTGCATTATGTGCATGATTGTTAAAATTAGTTTAATTTCCCTCAATTGGTTTTACAAAACAATCTTTGAAAGTAATGTTTTATTTTTCAGAACAAAATACATTTATCTTATCCTAAACAAAATCAAGCTCCTGTTGTGGAAATTAGGTCATTAGAGTATTTTATATTAAATACAGAAAAATGGTTTTCCTCAAAAAATATGTGAAGGCAATAAACATGGATCAATTGAAGGTCTTATTTTATGTCAATCTTTAATGCTTCATATTGCTCATGTCATAATGATTTTAAACAGAGATGAGATTTTAATCACAAAAGGGTAAGGTGATTCAATTCCTTAAATTACATTCTCAAACCTCAAAGAATTCAATCTGACAAACAGGAAGAGGAAATCTTTTAACTCTCCAGACGATCAACTAAATATTCCATCAAATTGATGCCAGCTGGAGTGTAGGGCCTAATGATAAAGATATTAGAATTCCAGAGGAGTATAGGAGAAGTTTGAGTGTAAGGCATCATCTGAGAAGACTAGGCCTATACATCTCCCTTGTATAGGACTCCCTAGAGGAATTATCGGCACACTTATATGCCTCTGGCAGGAAGAAGGTTAATCGGATAGGTAGATTAAATAAAAAAATAGAGCCATTAGCTCTGTAGCTCATCAGGCATCATATCAAGTTTGCTTTATACAGGCAAGATGAGCTAAAAATGAAACTGATGTCACCTATTGCAAGAAAACCTATAAAAAAATTACAAAACAAATGTATTATTATTCAGCACTTTCTAGATCGCCAATATCAGACAGTGAAAGAAGTCCACACTAACATATCCAAGGAGAAATAAATTTGCCATAGACTGTCATCTAATGGAGAAAAATAGGTTTTTAAGATTGTGACCCCTGTGACCCTATTTGGGGTCATGGGGTCACGAAACCTTCAGTTTAGAATCCCAATTGGCCAAGGAGTCTACATGCAGTCTTTCAGCTCAATAGACCTTTAGGAGCTAAAGATGATGATGAAAATAAGTTTTTAAGGTGTGACCCCTGTTACCCTATTTGGGGTCATGGGGTCACGAAATCTACAATTTAGAATCCCCATTGGCCAAGGAGTCTGCACATATAATTTCAGCTCTCTAGACCTTTTGGAACTTGAGAAGAAGATGAAAATAGCTTTTTAAGGTTGTGACCCCTGTGACCCTATTTGGGGTCACAGGTTCACCAAAGTTACAAATTAGAATCCCCATTGTCCAAGGAGTCTGCACATATCACTTTCAACTCTCTAGTCCTTTTAGAACTGGAGAAGAAGATGAAAATAGGTTTTTAAGGTTGTGACCCCTGTGACCCTATTTGGGGTCACAGGTTCACCAAAGTTACAAATTAGAATCCCTATTGTCCAAGGAGTCTGCACATATCACTTTCAACTCTCTAGTCCTTTTAGAACTGGAGAAGAAGATGAAAATAGGTTTTAAAGGTTGTGACCCCTGTGACCCTATTTGGGGTCACAGGGTCACCAAAGTTACAAATTAGAATCCCCATTGTCCAAGGAGTCTGCACATATCACTTTCAACTCTCTAGTCCTTTTAGAACTGGAGAAGAAGATGAAAATAGGTTTTTAAGGTTGTGACCCCTGTGACCCTATTTGGGATCACAGGGTCACCAAAGTTACAAATTAGAATCCCCATTGTCCAAGGAGTCTGCACATATAATTTTTAACTCTCTACTCCTTTTGGAACTGGAGAAGAAGATGAAAATAGGTATTTAAGGTTGTGACCCCTGTGACCCTATTTGGGGTCACAGGTTCACCAAAGTTACAAATTAGAATCCCCATTGTCCAAGGAGTCTGCACATATCAATATTAACTCTCTAGACCTTTTGGAACTGGAGAAGAAGATGAAAATAGGTTTTTAAAGTTGTGACCCCTGTGACCCTATTTGGGGTCACAGGGTCACCAAAGTTACAAATTAGAATCTCCATATGCTAAGGTACTTGTACACAAAATTTCAGCTCTCTAATGTGTATGGTTCATGAGGAGAAGTCGAAAGTGTCAAAAGTTTACGGACGGACGACGGACGGACGACGGACGACGGACGGACGCCGGACGACGGGCCATGCCATAAGCCCATCTGGACTTTCAGTCCTGATGAGCTAAAAATTGGAAAGGCTCCTAAAGTATAAAATTTAGTAAAACACTTTTGGAAAATAAAAAATTTAATTTAATTTTTGCTTTAAAGTTTTTCAATGTTTGAGAAATTGGTTTCGGCAATATTGATCTTTATGATATATGTATTTCCATCATAAAATTCAATTCCTCAAAATCCATTTCATTTATCACCAATAAACCTTGATAAAAGCCAAATATTGATATCATCAGGAAAGGATATCAAAATTTCCTTCAAATAAGTAAATATCAGATGATAAGAGAAAAACAATAAACAAGAATGTTGGCACATTTGAAAGGAGTAAATACAATGTATAGTTTAATATGTTAAATGCGTCAATAATTAAAAGACAACCAAATTTGTTATGATATGTTAAACTGAATCTTGGTATTTTGAAAGATCTTGGCATTTTCTTTGAAAAAGAAGTTGCAAATAAACAGCAAACTTTTGTACATAATGTACATAACCCCAAATTTGGTGTTGTCTTCATTTCCTTAAACATGATATTCCGAGAAAAGGAAAAACTACTTCTGTACACAGACTTGCAAAATAAGTACCTAATTCAGAGTATTGCCTATAACATAGAATAACATAGAATAATTGACATGTCAAAGCAATTTAATATTGTCACTTTATGACTGATATTATAGATTTCTGTTTGCAGTATGATGTCATTATAATTAAAACAAATCATTAACAAATCTCACCACTTATCTGCTAATGAAAGCTGACACAAGGTATCCATATTTTTATGAAACATCAGTAATATATAAGAAATCTACAACTATAAATATTGGAATGTGTGTGAGGGATTGACATATCGTCATCTACTCGGTAAGAGTTAATTAATGGATAATGTGGTGTTTACATGATGAATCAACAAGTGATTGATTAGAGGTCTATCTAGGTTTATGTGATGCACCAGTAGTATTAACAACATCAAAGAAATTGTGTGTTAGATTTTTCTTACGAATATCCTACAAAATGAGGGGAAATGATAAATATAGTTGCAAAGTGACAATAACTGGATTCAGCCCCATATGTGAGTCATTGTAGCAGCTTTGATTTAGAGTGAAAAAAAAACAACCTTGATTTTTGTCCCCCAAAACATTTGAGAAAAAAATCCTGATAGAAAGATGAAAAGGGTCGGGCCCTATATCATGTTGACAGTCTTCACTTTTCTTAAGATACATCAACACTTTGATTTTGTATTTTTTGTTGTTAGAAACGTATGTAATTAAAGAAGAAGATGGGCTTATAACGTCCAAGATCATTGTTCCTAATTCAGCTACATCAGAAAAAGAAAGCCATATTCAAAGTGTTAATAAATCTAAACAAATCACCTACACTAACTTGCATGCTACCACAATCATTGATTATCAATATTTCCAAAACTATTAATATCTTATCGTTAACTTACAGTAGTTTGATCTGCCATAACACATATGTAGCACTCTGACGATGGCCTGCCATTGTAATCCAAATTGTAAAACAAAACAGTTGTAATCATTATCCCTGAACAGAAACTGGGCAGATTTGAGGAAATAGATTTTGAAGGAAAACCCTCATTGATAAATTTCGTGATAGTGCAAAAGGCAGCGTGACACATAAATAGTTGATTAACGATTTGTGAGTAATGTACGTTCATGTGTAAACAGTTTCCTTGACTTTCATATAAATATTCAGTGACATCCTTCCTGATGTCTGCATACTCTTGATGTAATATTCAAAAGGTAATTAAACATATAAGCTGTCATATACATCATTTGTGCACATATGATTTTTATACTACATTGACTATGGTTTCCCTCACAATTGAATTTGACATCGCTCTTTAAGGATTATTTCTCTGCCAAACATTTCATTGCTGTAAAAATTGATCAATTTAAATGACAAAAGTTGTTTACAACAAAAATATCTCGGTCAGCTTTTATGATTTGTCGCCAAGATTCAAAACTGTAATTTTGAACTGCAATGAAACATCATTGCTTTAAGACTAACTGACACTTTGAAACACAGACAAAGTGAGTATATATAATATCTGAACGAAACTTTCAAAGCACTGCCTACTTCAAAGAAAGCTGCCAATGACGGGAATTTTATCCCCAAAGTAAAGTGTCATTCTTGTAAAACCTACACATGCCATAGTTGAAAATTTGTAATTCAAGAGAAAATCTTCCAAAGACATGACTTTGATAAAAAAAATTGTGATTCTAGCAAAACTACACAGCCATAGTTGATAATTTTTAATTCAATAGAAAATCTTCCAAAGATATTAAATTCATCTGAAAACTTGAAGGCATGGAGCGTAACTACACGTTCTGAAGTTGAAAGTTTGCAAGTTGATAGAAAATCTTACAATGAAATTATATTCATCTGAAAATTGTGACAGCTTGGAGTAACTTCACATGCTAAGTTGATAGTTTGTAATTCGATAGAAACTTTTGCAATGACATGAAATTTTTCCGAATTGTGCAAGCTTGTAGAAACTTCACATGCTGAAGTTGATCATGTTTGTAATTAACTGCGTGACAGAAAAGAATTGGATTGTCGCCTATCTCTCTATACGTCAGTCCATCACTGTCAGTCCGATGTTCTAACTATGTGGTGCAGGTGATGAATACAATCACTGGAGGTATTTCCATTGGGATCAGCTTTCTGTGTCCTTAATTAAACACTAATTACCTTGACCTCGATTTAGAAAACAATCTTAAGATTCAGACTCTCTTATCAATTTTCTTGGATTTTTTCTGAAAGTATTGTGTGTATTTAAGATTCACAGCTAGTACACTCAAAACATATTTTTTTCAATTCTTATTCATTCTTAGGTGCCAATAGAATTATTTTAGATAGACTTTTCTTAATATATGTTCAGTCCTGCATATGAAGAATAAAAGGTGTGTTGATTTCTTGCAAAGGAGAGACAATTTTATCATTTATCCTAGGTCCTGAACTACATTTTTACACATGTCACGTCTTTATCATGGACTTATAGTTAAACCATCTTTGAATTTTAAGAGTTTTACTTTGCATTTATTTTGTTATACCATTGATCGAGGAAAGGCTGTCACACCCATGTGACTGCATGATCATTAAACCTACCATCTTCAGCTTATCTTTTCAATTCAGAGAAAAAGCCTGGAACACTTGTGGGTTTGCATTGCATTGCAGTGAAATTGGCATGCTTTAACTGGAACTATCAAACAAATTGGAACTGTATTTGAATTTGATTTAAAATGTTTAATTGAACATAAAATAATTGCATGTAAAGTTTTTTGTAAAAGAGATTAAAGAATTAAAAACTTAATGCCAATGCCAAACCACCAAGAGCCACTGCCAAAACCTAAATGGTCAACAGCTGGCAGTTTTGGAATGTGTTGGAATTTGGGAATCTGATTGGTTCCCAAATTAGCTCACCTTTGACTAGTCTTTGCTTCTGACCAAAGGTGTGTTACATATTAACTAAACACTTTTTAATTGGCTTCCAATAGATAGGTCCCAGCCTTACTGCAGTCCAATTATCTATTAAGGTAAGCAAAATCTAAGTGATAACGTGCAATATGCAAATTTGATTTTAAGTTTTGTTTGATGTCAAATTTTTTTTGTTATACAATGTAATTATTTGAGATTTGATTTTATATTTTTGAAAACTCAATTTGAAGGGACTTTCTTGTATCAAACCCAGGCCTGTATAAATGCAAGTCTAGCATATGGCGAGATAAAATTTAGTTATGGCTTTAATATCAAATTGATTTTGAAAATGCCATATCAGAGTAATGGTTTCAATAAATGTACTGATCTAACTGCAGACTACAGTTAAAAATATTTTTACCCTTACAAATTCTTCTTGTGCATTCAGCTACATCTGAAATGCCCATTTCTCTGAGTCTCTTTTCTAATATCTAATAGAATAATCACATATTTTAGAATAATTTTTTAAGAGATCAAGTTTTATTCTATTAATGGAGTCAAAAGCATAGTTCACAAACTATGATTCTCAAAATGATTATGAAAATGATCCCTTTTTCCTTGGGCAACATAAACCACTGGTATAAGTAGGATGGTTCCCATCCAAGTCAAATACACTTGAGACAATTAAGTCTGCAAGCTGGTAATGCCAAATTATGTATCATCTAATTGCTACTTCAAATGGTCCATGAAATAATTTATGAGATGATTGATAGGGCATGGTCACAAAAACGACTTTCTACTCTGATGTTTGCTCAAAGCATGAATGTAACTGGTACCATATGGTACCATAATCAAATCATTTTTTTACCAAGAGGATAATACAAAATGTGATTTGCAGATGTCCCCAAACCCATTTCCTGTTTGATCAAGAATCATTTAATTCTTGGTTTTTGAAAACAAGGTTTCAATTGCAATAGATTAGCATTTTACGTATGTTAAGTTTTTTGATTTTTTATAACATAAATATATAGATTTGTGTCAAACCATCGTAGATGTCCATGAAACAGGGATAAGAGAATATCTGTGATGGCCAACAGGCTGAAGACAAGCTTTGTCATTTTAGGTAAAACGTTATTTATCATAGTAGTCTGTTATCCAGACCCTAAAGCCAAAAAATAATTAAAGGGGCCTTCTTAAGTTAAGAATTGTTCAGGGCTCCTTTTTATTTTAATATCAAATATTTAAAATCAAAATTTTAGTGAAAATAACTTTTTTCATGGACTATACATGTTAGTCTACATCCTATAAGTAGCTTACAGTAATTGGTTTTTCCTGGTTCATTTCTCTATGTTTCAACAAAGAGGGATTGAGGTTGAACAATATCTTTTTGTCTGTTGTTCTCACTGCTTTTATTCATTGATTCTTACATATAGTTAAATTAGATTGTTAAATTTTAGTGCATTAAATGAACTTATGACACATTACTTATCCATTTATCAGGATGATAACTGTTCAAACATTTAAACATATGTAATAACATAAAGGATATTAACATTACTTATGGTCTATGTTTCAAGAAGAATGGACGTAGGTGTACTTTTTTTCTAAATGAAAAACTTTTCAACTCAAACAACTTATCTGTTGCCATTGACGTAATCATCTGAGACAAAGAGTTTGCAAGACAGAATAGGATTTCGAGATAAAGAAAACATTGTTTACATCTATTTCAGTGATCAGTGACCTTATCCATTAGTAGTTTGGGTACATGTGCACTTTGTTTACCATGCAAAATATGTCAAAAAAAGAAAAATTTGGTTTTTAGTAAAATTCTTAAGATGCCCCAATGACGAGTTTTTTTCTAAAAAAAACCACTATTCATAATAATCTTAAAAACAAAAATCTTCAAATATTTTAAAGAATCTAAAATATGTACATAATCCAAATCTTACGAATAATTATTTTTTCAACAATAATTTTCTATTTAGCTATTAATCTCTTTAATCATGGTTTCAAATTCAAACCAGTAATGGCGTTGAACCAAACAATTTTTTTTCTTCAGATTTTGAATTTTCGCTCTCCCCTTTAAAAGCCCATTTCAATACACAGCACGTGTGAAAAAATGAAATGTACCAAATCCAGAATTAATGCAAGGTGACACAAAACAAAACCACAAGATTTTTTGGGATAACCATAAATTATTCATGAATAAAGGAAATCCAAGAAACTGATAGATGACGACAGTTTAAAAGTATTCCCAGACTCTGTGATCAATATCACTACAAGACTGTCAGGAACGGGGATTCTGTATCAAAACCATCTGTTGCCTCCATTTAGTGTCAATATTGTGATGTATATATATATCTGAGACTTCCTGGTCCAATTTTACAATGATAAGTCTAACTTAGCATGGGTTTCGTAACTGATACAAGGAAGAAGAACTTCATGCACAGAATTGTGAAATATAAATATAAGATGTCATTGAAATGTGACATCTCAAAAATGTTCAATTTAACACATTTTACAATTTAGTCATTCATACTCATATTTTTTAATAAAACCAAACTGTTTATCTGTAAAAAATGAATTACAGGGGCAGTAGACATGTAATATAATGGAGTTAACACATTGCCATTTTATTTGTCCACCATTGCATCCTTGACAGAAATAGAAAGTTTAGATGTTCACTCTTGTGCATAATGTAGGGCGGATTTGCTGAAACCTTTTGGTAAGGACGTAGAGTGACAAAGTTGCTCTATAAACTTTTCAACAAAAAAACGATTAATTTAAATTAAAATTGAATAAATAGGATTTCTCTTCAAATATTTTTTCTTATCATATACTTGATTTGGTTTATAAATATGATAATCTTTTGGATGACAGTTAACTCTAACAAATCCCCTTTAGACTATAACGATTTCCTTAGCCCATAGTTATATCAGTTACATCAACTTGTGTAGCTTTGTTCATGTGGGCCTTGGTTCTGTCTGTTTTTTCCATTGACAGTCAATATTGGGACATATTGTGGAACTTCCTGTTTCCTTGTGACACTGTTATCTGATCTGTCAAGTTATAGATCTTAACTGGCTAAGACTAGCTTTAGTTGTCAAATCAATTCGTGAAACAACAAACAGTTCTATGGGGTATGTCTAAAAAAATCCCCTGAATCTTTTTTTCCCTATAACTTCACAAAAAATTGTTCATTAGAATTTCAGGCATTAAAAGGGAAGACCACTAAAATAAAGCAGAAAAGACTTCATTCAAAATGCAATCGAGCAGTTAAATAATTGCTATTCGGAAGAAAATATTTTGTTTTTTCATTCAAATTTTTCAATTTATCAAATATATTATAAGGAACATTCTAGGCTTACGGTTATTATTTTTGTCCACTACCAAGCACAGTAACGGTTTATGACTATTGAAAATATTTTGAAAAGCTTATCTAGATCCTGCTTAGATTTATTTTTTATGTAGAATAGAATTTTTAAACTCGTTTCCAAAATGATAAAATAACAAAAACCTTACAAAATATTAACAAAAGACTAACCACAGAATAGGTCTAATTTGATGAAATGAAATACAGTAGCAGACGGATAAAACAAACTCCAAGGGACCAAAGAATTTAGTTCGCTATATCCGGTGTTTGCTACTCGCGTTTGGCCGCCATACATATAAGGCTTTTGACGAGACTTTAAATTTTTGTTCACTATATCCAATGGCTCGCTATATGTTCTACTGTATAATAGAGCCCATAACAAATTCTGCATCAAAAAGAATTAGACTTGAAGACAAGTTATTTGACATTTTCAGAAAAACTGGTATATCTCTGTATAGTAAACTTGGTGCAAATGTATAACTAAGCTGAGAACATATGGATGCTATCTACTGGAAGCAGCTAATCCAGGAACACTCTCTGACATTTGTACAGAGATCCAGGAGATTACAAAGCACAATGTTGCTTCATGGCTGACCCATGGTCTCTGGAGTTATGATACAGGAGTGATTTAGTCCTACATCAAGACTTTACTTAATAATATTGACATAACCTCTTAAAAAGTATGTCTAGATCTGAACTCTGAACAGCCAATTCTGGAGATTACAAAGCACAATGTTGCCTCATGGCTGACCCATCGTCTCTGGAGTTATGATAGGAGTGTATTAGTCTTACACCCAGACTGTAGTTTATAATATTGACATAACCTCTTGAAAAGTATATCTAGATACGAACTCTGAACAGCTAGACACACAATTCTAGAGATTACAAAGCACAATGTTGCTTCATGGCTGACCCATGGTCTCTGGAGTTATGATAGGAGTGTATTAGTCTAACACCAAGACTTTACTTTATAATAGTTTCATATTGACATAACCTCTTGAAAAGTATGTCTAGATCTGAACTCTGAACAGCTAGACACACAATTCTGGAGATTACAAATCAAAATGTTGCCTCATGGCTGACCCATGGTCTCTGGAGTTATGATAGGAGTATATTAGTGTGACACCAACACTTTACTTTACAATAGTCTGTCATCAACCTCTTAAAACGCATGTCTAGATCTGAACTCTAGAACAGCTAATTCTGGAGATTACAAATCAAAATGTTGCCTCATGGCTGACCTATTGTCTCTGGAGTCATGATTAATAGAAGTGTATTAATCTAACCCCATAATGATATATATATATAATAGTTTGACATTTACATAACCTCTTGAAAAGCATGTCTAGGACTCTTAAATAGTCAATTATTTTAAAGAATTATTTTTCAGAAATGGATTTAAGTCTAGAAGTGAATATCAACAAAATGATATATATATGGAAACAGATGGATGAATAATAAAACAAGTTGTATGGTTGGTGTGAAGGTGACAAATAATTAATAAGGACAAGTTCTTGAAGATAACGACTTCTTGATTCATGGTGTTTCCAGACAGCAACTTGTATTGTTTTCAAACATGATAATTCCTCTTATCTTGTTGTAATAAAATCACATGCAATCTTTGTCAGTTGATGGTTAATCTAAAATGTCTATAAATAGGTTCATCTCTGAAAAGGACTTGGTAAAATGCTTATCACTTGGCTGACAATGGTCTGTACAGATATGATAAATTTATCTTTTAAAGCATATCTAAGAAATAAAGAGGAATGATATAGGAGTTAACCTAACTTTAATTTTTTAAAGAAAACAAAGATAACTGTAGGCTTTTGGTTATGCATAGGTCTCCTATTGCATGCATTTCTGTTCTCGAAGGTCCTGTTAGAAGATGTCTTAAGGTCTTTTAACTTCATATACCGTGTGCAAAGACAAAAATAACTGACTGTCATACTGACTTGCTTATTTTTAACTCATCCTCTTGTGTTGTTTTTAAAATTAGTTTTCTTTAATTTGCTCTCCTATTTTTGCTTAAAACTGATGCATGTCTGAATTAATCTGCATCTGAAGGTGAAGAAAGTTTCCTGCTGGGAATAGAATGTCATTGTCTTTTTACATTTCAGTTCTTTATCAACATGTAACTTTCATAATGGTAAATTTCAACATAAAATCATCTTGACATGTTGAAACAAAACCTTTGAGTATTAATTGGTAGAAACAATGAAAATGAAACCATATATTTGTGAAGTTGATGAATTAAACTAGACTTGCTCTTGAAGCTGCCAATGATGATATCAGATAGATATCTGCAAGTCAAATGACAGACTTAACAAAACAAAGTGCAACACAGGATTTAGACCAACATTAAGTCTCAGAAGTCTTTTTTCAATATTGATGATATTTTAAAACAATTCATGTATTATAATAAAATGGAGCCCAGAAGAAGCTTAAACTTCAGAAAGCTGAGCGATCTAGACTTGTCATACTTGAATAGACTTGGTTGGTCGTCCATTGAATATTTTCGCTTTAGGGTCTGGATAACAGACTACACAGGATTTGAACCAGAACCATTGATTTAACCATGATCCATCACCTCCTATTGGAGATATCAGACAAACTTTGATAGATAAATGGCAGACTAAACACAAGAATGTGAAACAAAGGGTTTGAAAAGGGACACCTTGATCTAACCAAGATTCATCACCTCCAATGAAGATATCACAGTAATGTCTGAGACAAATGGCAGACCAAACACAATAAAGTATACTGTTGAAGAAGAACCCAATCACCTTGACTAAACTAAGATCCATCAACTCCAATAAAGATATCAGAGAATCTGTGAGTCAATTGGCAGAACAACTACCATAGGGTGCAATACAGGATTCAAACTCGGACCTTGACCTCAAAAGATCCATCACATCCAATAGAGAGATTAGAGTAAAATCTTTTGAGACAAATGGTCGACAAAACAGAATAAAGTGCAACAAAAGATTTGAACCCCGACCTCATCCCAAATCCTTCACCTCAAATGACGATATCAGATTAATATCAGAGAGACAAATGGCAGTCCAAAGTATCGAAGTGCACCCTTCTATGTGAACCAGGACCCTTGATTCAACCAAGATCTATCAGATCCAATGAAGATATTAGATCATTATATAAGAAACAAACAGAAGACCAAACACGCGATCACCCAGATGCATCACCTCCAATGAAGATATAAGAGTGATATCAGAGAGACAAATGGCAGACCAAGTATCCGAGTGCAACACTTGAGTTCTTTCAATAACAGGGAAGATAAGGTGGCTCTTCAAGTGGCAGAGATTCAACAATGTTATTATACTTGATAGACTGTCTTTAGCAATTATTCAGATTACTTTGACTGTAAAATCAAAGATTTTTACATTACAAGCATTTAAGTCACTTGTCCATAAACAAAGAATGAAGCTCATTTGGAAATGTGTCTCCTCATCACTTGGAAGGTTAGGGTTAAGTTCTAAACAAAAATTTTGCTTCCTTAGTTGGCGCTAACCGTTATAGACATTATAAACATCCATATTGCTACACTGTCACTGAAGGTTGCATCAAAAACATTTCAGAAGAACTTGAAATTAAACAGGGGGTGAGGAGAATAGATCTTGATTTATTATGGACATTTCAATAGAAAACCTCATTTACAAAGTCCTTAAAGAATAATAGAGAGTGGTTCTTCTTATGAAGTTATGGAGATATCATTATTGCTCTATTACTAGAGAAATTTTCTGCATTAACAGAATTCATCCTCATAATATAGAAGTAGCTCAGTTGGTAGGGCGTCTGCTCTTCACCAGGGAGGTGGGGGTTTGAATCCCGGCCGTGTCATACCAGAAGACGATGGGAGATGTTCATTCCTTGCTTGACACTTGGCAATTATAGTATCAAACATCGCTTTAACTGGGGCTACATAGTTGCTGCTGGGTGCGGAGAGAAGAAAATGAATTTCCGAAATTACGATGTAACAAGGACAATAAATTGTTATCATCATTATCATCATATTGATGACGATCAATTCACTCAGTCCACCCTAACTCGGTTGGAATGGAAATAATGCTATCAAGCAATTAGAGTTGAGAGAGGGGGTTCCTGTAGCGCCAATCAGCAAGTCGTAATCAGCGAGCAGCTGGCACATTATAGTCTGATCAACAGATGGAGCCACCTGCCTGCCTTGTACTTGTAAACACGGAGGAGCTCTTAGAGAAGGTCTACCAATATCACAGACATGCAGAACAACTTGAAACTCTGCCTGATAAATCTGATTTCTAGTAATTTCTTGTAAACATGGAAAGATGCTTCAAGTGGATCAGCCAATATCTTTGACATGCAGCATAACTTGAAATTATGCCTGATAATTCTGATTTCTGGTAATTTCTTGCAACATGGAAACACTTCAAGAGGATTCTGATGCCTGATATCTTTAGAATATGCCTGAAAACTTGAAATTATGCCTGATCACTTGAAATTATGCCTGATCACTTGAAATTATGCCTGCTAACTTGAAACTATGCCTGATATCTTTAAAATATGCATGAAAACTTGAAATTATTCCTGATCACTTGAAACTATGCCTGCTAACTTGAAATTCTGGTAATTTATTGTAAATAAGGACAGACATTTCCTGTGGACTAATCAAAACTCAAACATGCTTAATAACTTGAACTTGTTATGATTTCTGAAAACCATAGAATTATCCAGATAACCTGAAATTCAGGTAATTTCTTGGCTCTTGAAAGACATCATTCTAATAACAAAGATTTATTTGATTATGCATGTTTTATACATTTTTTGAATATGCTAAAAAGAATTGTATTCATTTAATTAACATGATAGCATGAAACATATAACAAATGTCTTTAGATATTTTGAGAATTAGATATTTAATATGCATGTGTCATATGAAACAGTAAGAAATGTTTGAATAATTATTATACAACATAAAGAAGCTTCAAATGAATTTTATTAGAATATCCTAAGACATTTTTTATAATTTAGAGTGGGCCATGAAGAAGCAACTGTCTGTCAAAAGCAATAAAAGCATTATCTCAGAGCCAAGTGGGCGGAAATAATGGTGAAGGAGGCGACACATTATACAAAATGGACAATAACATAAATCAATACATAATTGGTTTCTAAATCACGAGGAAAATATCAATTTCAGAGACAAAACAAATGCACTACTTTAGAGACGAAAAATGTCAACATAGCTCAATTGTAGGAAGATTTACAAGAAATATCAAATTGGCAATATGATTCATGTAAAATATCATATTTTTTATCATAATTGACAAAACTATTGTGGAGACTTTCAAAATAATATCGAGATTTTGTTTCAATGTAAGTATTGTTCTGAATAGATTAACCTTCAGGTCTGTGAATGAAATGTTTTTAGATTACTTTGATTAAATATCATTATTTGACTAGGATTATTTCCTTCAGCAACTTATATTATTTACTGCCTCATGTCTTCCAGGCGCTCCATGATGTGCTTTACTTCTGTTGTACTCATTGCATTGTATAATGGGCCTGTGGCCCCTTTACCGAATAAAACCATCTATTAGTGAATGACTTTACCAACATTGATTTCATTTTTGACAATTTGTAAGTCAGTAAAGTGGCTACTAAGAATTATAAGCCAGTAATCATTTGAAAGATACTTAAAAACTTCATGAAATACCATATTAAAATCTTGAAATTTTTGATGATTTCATAAATGTCGAAGAAGTTCAAACTAAGTAAAATTTTAATTGAAAAGATTTGTTTTTGAAAATAAATTTATTGTTCACTTTTTATTGTCATTCTTGATTCAATGGATGATAAATGCAAAGCTTTTCTATATAATTTTGTCAACATTTATTAAATTTGATTTGTTGATAGAAAAATCATTTTATTGTGTGTTCACTAAAATGTTTTAATATTCAATGAATCCAGCAATCAAATTCCCAAGATATTCACCAAAGGTCCCAAAGCTGGTTGTCAAATGTTTATTACCTGTGTGAGAAACTTTGGTTATACCTATGTTTCAGGTTACATTTAAACTCACCCCCAGGGCGTGTGATTGTGTAAGGAGGTACGAGAACAGTCGTAAAGACTTACATGTGGCTTACCTCATGAGATAGAAAACAATTCAGAGCTCATTTAACAGTTAAAGGGGCAGAAGCACATTTTTAGGCCTAGAAAAAATAGTAATTTGTTTCTGGTTTCTCCTGCATTAGCTTCAGCCTTTTTTTCATGAAAAGAAGAAATTTAATCCCAAGGCCTAGAAAAAATAGTAATTTGTTTCTGGTTTCTCCCGCATTAGCTTCAGCCTTTTTTTCATGAAATGAATAATTTAGTCCCATAGCCTAGAAAAAAACATTGGAACACTGTCTCTTAAAATGTTATTCGTTTCCGTTCTAAATGGTTATAAAGACAGTGATAAAGTGATTTAAAGGTTGTATTAATTTTTCTCCATGTTCAATAATAAAAACAATTTGGAAATTTTTTTTTAAATCTGTATCATCGCATTATTTTTGCCTCATTGTAAAGACCAGAAACCTTTTTTTAAACAGTTACCTTTATATACTTATTGTTTTAGAAGAAGAGGCAAGTTTGTAAACAGTTAAAAGAAGACATTAAAAGAACTTTGGCTCTTACATCTGGACTATTTCAGAAATTTTGAAAAGTCAATAGAAGAATGTAAAAAGTCATTGAAAAACATTGTTGGAAAGTAGGCATGCAAAGATTTTTAAATGTTTCAATTTTAACAGCAGTGGATATTTTTCATTGTTATTCTATTTGTTACATGCGTATCATTTAAAAGAGAGCAGCTTGAAAGGTACTATGGTATGAATACATATCTACATGTAGGTCTTAAGAGCAAAATTGCTTCTAATTTGAATTTCAAAAAGCAAAATGCACACAAAGAAACACAGAAGTGGTACATGTTAAATTGGTTTGATAATTAACCCTTTAACTGGTGAGTTTTTCATAATCAATCAACTTTGCAGGCTGAATTTCAGCAAACATGACTAGCATTGAAGATATCATACCGTAATTTCTCTATAAATTAAATCCACAAATTTTCAAAACATTTTCAGATAATGTACATGGTCGATTTATTTCTCACCTATGGTTGTTCATTCGGTTGTTTATTGGAACATGAAAATTGGCACATGGTTGCAATGTTGAATGTGATTTGTAATTTTTAATCACTGATTTACTTATGTGGTCGAATTATCATTGATAGAGAAATTATGGTAATCATTCAAGGATATGAGAGGGGCTGATTGATATGTATCCTATCGAATCGTATCGCTGTAAGATATCGAAATATGTTCGTATCATGAAAAATCTGTATCGTCACATCTCAAATATTGCATATTATAATTCATTGATGATAATAAATTTTCTACTCACCGATAGTCGAGGAGTCGTTCCAACAGGTTGGTGACGGAAACCACGAAACGTCGGCCATCTTCCTTGAGCACAGGTTCCGTCTGTACCTTGTCTAGCAGTCTGGAGAAAAATTTCATTGCAGACGTCATTGAGATGGTAATCCAAAGTCAAAGAACAAACAAAGTTTACCTTTTGGTTCTCGAGGTTCAAAATTTACCCTTTTTCTGATTTAACAATTTTCCCCAAGCATAAGCACAGTTGATTGTTACGTAGCCTTAGGTTAACTTTCACCCTGCTGAGGGCAAATCAAGTTGCTCGCATTTGCGGGTTAATATCTGTCCACAGGTAACATGTCTTTTTAGCAGAAGTTATCTTGAAACAGAGTGAGTGAAATGGGATTTATATGGAAACACAGAACCGTCTTCAATAAATAACACAAATGTTACATATTGGTTCAAATTGAGTTGATATGATACTAGTATCATATATTTCAACACTTTCACATAAAAACTCCATTCAGAATATCAGCTTATGTTCATATTCCAATATTTAAAGGGTGACAGTTCAAAATTTCACAACCTACAGTAAAACAGAAGTCCAACTATCATGCTTGATCTACATAACATCCTGTGAACTTCAAGAGCTAATTTCCTTGATTCACATCAACAAAAACTTCTGGCTGACAGACATCAAAGAAATGTGATGCAGATGGCATAATATCCAATTTCTACATCAAATCCCTTACAAAATCCTTCAATAATGATGGCACAATGTCCAATTTTTCAATGACAACCTTTGTTGAACAATAAGTCATTCACAAGTAATGGCCCTTAGGTGTAAAAGTTAAAAGAAAATCTTCAATTTTTGTTTTTTAATGATCTTGATTGATCAAAGAATATGAAGTAACACTTTCACAAATGTCTTGTTGGCAGAGAGTAAATTTGAAGCCTCTCACATTGTCATGGAAACATCAACCAATCAATGAAACTGAAAGTTTGATACTTTCTCACTTTTACTTGGATCATTTTCATTCATGAAAACATGGGCATGAAAAAATCCTTCAAATCACATTTCACATTTTTTAATTGATGTGACACCAAAATTATAACAAATTGTTCAAGGTGGGATGTATCTTCATCCATGTTAAATATTTCCTGAGAAAGAAAAACTCCTCTCTTCAAAATAAACACATTTCAAGAAAAAATAATCCAGGCACTGACAAATGTCTGAAAAATCTCCAGTCATAGACCATTTAAATCCAGGAAGAGTCCATTTAAATCCACAGAGAGATCATTAGAGCCAGCCAATGTGTATTCTATCTGCAATGTGCTTCAAACAAGTCTAAAAGGCTTTCGCTGGTGCCAACCCTCTACTCTCCTCACAGGGTTAGATATGACTGCTCCTGCCGTGGAGCTCAGCCCACTGAGGCCAGTGATGATGAAGCAAGGGAAACTGCTGTAGGTGAGATGCCCTACAACTCCCTTAGGCCAATCACTGCTATCAGTGACTTTATCACGTACCCATGTTAAACAAAGCCAACTGATGAACAATGTAAACTCCTGACATAACTTTCCCAAGATTACACATAGATTGATTATGTTAGATGTAATCAATGCAACCCTGCATGGAGCTGATCTCTTCTTAATAGGGTAAGGCTTTGTCACTAGGAATAACTGTCACAATATGACAATCTAAAATTGCATTTGTATTTCGTCTTTGGCAAAGTCTATTTTACGCTGTGAACATATTCTGCTACAACGAAAGATATATAGAATTATATTAACTATGATCATGTTTTGTTTATTTGACAAATCAAATTTGATAGGAATTAATATTAGCTTGCTTTAAACCTGAAAACTGGAAAGGTGAATAGAATGACATTTGAGATTTCATACCTGTCAATGAATTATCTTAACTATTATTTTTCTCCCTTCTTACAAAATGACAATTTTATAAATTCTCAAGATAATGTTTGGAAAATCTGCATATCATGGTAGGTTGCATAAAGAATGGCAACTGAAATGTAAATACATTATTTATAAAATTTCTAAGATAATAACTGCAAAAATTCAGTATAGTTTATGAAATTAAAGAGAAATGAAGACTGAAATAAGTTTTGCATTACTTAAAATAATCAGCAAAAACATCCATAAACCGGTGTTTCCTGGCTAATAAAATTGGGAAAACATATCACTTTGAAAAACCGACAGCAAGTCTAGACTATAATTACTAGCGTTATAATAACGAGTCTCTTGTGTGCTGAACGGCAATCACTTCCTGCCTGAGAGATCTTCTTTCAGTGTAAACTGTTTTTGTAGGGAATCCCCTCGTCTAGTCTGTCACCCAGACCCTAAAGCAAAAATATTCACTTGACGACTAACCAAGTCTACTAAAGCATAGCAAGTCTAGATCACTCAGCTTTCGAAGTTAAAGCATCTTCTGGGCTCCATTTTGTGATAATTAATACATGAATTGTTTAAAAATATTGTCAATATTGAAAAAAATACTTCGGAGACTAAATGTAAGTCTACCCTTGGTCAGAAGAACCAATCTGATGTTGTAATATCATGATTAGAGAGTCAATATTAACTTTCATGATCATTTTTACCTAGAAACTGTTTTAGTAGGGAGCCACCTTGGTCAGTACAACAGATCTGATGTTGTAATATCACATGATTTGGGAATCAACTTAAACTGTCATTATTATTTCTCCATAGACACTGACAATTCAAGGAATCCCCTCTGTCAAAGAACTGATCTGATGTTATAATATCACATATTTACAGAGTCATCATAAAATCATTTTATTATTTCTCCCTAGAAACTGTCAATTCAAGGAATCCCCTTTGTCAAATAATCCAACTGAAGTTTTAATATCACATGATTGGAGAGTCAACTTTAACCTTCATGTTGATAATTCCTGAGAAACTGTTTTTGTAGGGAATCCCCTGGGTCAGCAGAATCCAACTGATGTTGTAATATCACATTATTAGAGAGTCAATATTAACTTTCATGATCATTTTCACCTAGAAACTGGGTTTTTGTAGGAATCCTCTCGGTCGGTAGAACCAAACTGAAGTTGTAATATCATGTGATTGGAGAGTCAATTTTAACCTTCATTATTATTCTTCAGGAGAAACTGTATGGAATCCCCAAAGTTAGTAGAAACAATCTGAAGTTATATCACATGTTTGCATGGTCCATTTGAACTTTGATGATTATTTGTCCCTAGGAACTATTATTTCAAGGAATCTCTGAGACTATCAAGAATATTAAATTTAGACAAAAATGTGCCACAAAACCCCTCTAAGTGCAGAAATGCTAATTTGTAAGATTCCATTATTGCAAAGAGTTCCTTAAATGTAATTCCTTGATGTGTTCCCTTTGCAGAATGGAGAAGAAATTATTGTTGAATCAACAATGGTGCTTGTTTGAATTCCTCTTGTATTGATACAGTTTGTACATTTTTGTTTTCTCTTGTATCTCTCCAAAAATCCCTTATGTGAATTTGATAAATATGTGATAAATTTTGAATTTATATCAAAATATAAATCAATAAGGTTTGTATCAAAGCCAAACAAAATGATATAACAAAATGTATTGGAAAGGGAGACTAAATTAAGTGTTACTCTATTACACTACTAGAAACCAAGGAATTACAAGTGTCTGAAGGGAATGGAACCATTGTTTTGTATAAGGAAATACTGAAAGATGTTACAAGAGAAATTTCTTTAAAATAGTGTTGAAATCTTGTCTGTGACACAAAATGATATATAAAGTTCACTATTTTTAAAATGTTGAAAAATTTAATGTTTTTCTTTTTTACTATATGTCTAGTTAGAGATATACAATCCAGATGGTACATCATACACACTTCCTTAATAAAGTCTAGACAAACACTTATCAAAAATATACAGTCATGGATACTCAAGCTTCATGATTGTTTATTAAATTATTTTAGGAGCCTCTAATACATTGACCTCATACAGCAAGTCTAGAGTTGACACAAATTAAAAGCCTCAAGAAATAAATGCTGGGATAAAGAAACAGTAATGTTTTTAATAGATTTTATCTTGTCTTATTACCTACCAGGGCAGTCATATCGGGGTTCATATTTTTCATATGTTGCCCTACTTTGACGTCACGGTTCACCTATGACGTCACAATCTATACGGGTCGGCTATGATAAGAAGTAGGTTTGGAGCATTTTCTTTAATTTTGGGACTATGGTAATAAAAAGAATATTATATTTGTGCCAATGACATACTATGTTTACGACACTCGTGCCTAAATATCAGTATATACCTCGCTCTCGCTCGGGAAACACTAATATTTAGCCACTTATGTCATAAACATAGTATGTCATGGACACTCATATAATATCCTCTACTTAGACATCGAGCATGTTGCAAGGTTCTTTGACAAACACTCATCAAATCACATGCAAGACAATCTCTCAATAGAAGCAATCTAACATTTCAGATGCTGAGGGTGAGCAATTTACAATAGTAGCTACAACACAGGGGATGTGTGACTATAATTACTCAAGAAGCCTTATCAGTGACAGTTGAAATAAAGTTCAACCTTTGTGATTGAATTTTTAAGATATCGCCTCCATTTGTCATCAGGAACCGACTCAAAAGAATCTCTACAAGACATGGGATATATCTTTTCATATATCATATTTCAAAAGCTTTCGAAAAGGACATAGTTTTAAATCATTACTTGTTCAAAATGGGAACTTAGATTTGCAATATTTATTTTGTAGATCTTCGATACTTAATTTTTCGTTGACTCAAATAATTTCATAAGAAATAACAATGAATGAAACTATTTTTTTAAATGAAATACAATACTTATCTCAGAGAAAAGGAGGAAAATATCAATTTTTCTGTTATAGAGGCAAGAAAATGTGTCTTTGTCTGAGAAAAAAAACACCATTCTATCATGCAATATTTTACAAAAATATTTGTATCATGTCATTTATTCAACACTTGAGGATCATTTCTCTTTTCTTCTTTGGATTAACTTCATAGAAGACTGTGAGTCATACACTGAAGACAAACATAAAAAACATTTTCTCTAAAAGTTTCCCTTACAAAGATGGATTGATCACAAATCCTAAGAGAATTAGCAAGTCATCAGTGACTCCAATATTGTTCACACAAACCATTGATCTTTTTTCAGGAACTTTCTCTTCAGAATTTATAGCTCTCATGCTTCATTCATGACCCTTTGTATATCTCACAAGTACAAAATTGGCTTTTTCTTTTAATTCTAAAATGATATTGATGAAAAATATTCAATGGCAAAGTAGTATTTTGGCCTGTATTTAAGCAACAAAATAAACCCTTAAGTGAAACTATCTCTACAACGTCTCTCAAGATAATGTATTACTCAAACTTCCTTAGAGTAAAAATCAAATAAACAACCACTTTGAATTTTAAGTGTCTTTATGTTTGAAAGAACTAGGAATTGTCTCAAAGCTTTTTCAAGTGACAAGTAGAATTTATCTTTCTTACATTGTTTTGTTGGGAATATCTTATTGTTCTCACATGCAATAAGTCAAAAACAAAGGAAAACAACTAGAAAAGTTTCTAGAATTAAAAATTTATTACTTTTGATGCTTGACAAAATAAACTGAAAAACAAAGAAGTTCAGAAACCTAGATTAAAATTCAGAACATCAATCTTTTTTCTTTTCAAAGTATATTTATAGACAACCAGTAGGCCAGAAGCAACATAAAAAACAGTTTCATTTACAAAGTGAGATTGATCACAAATCCTGGAGGAGTTAAACAAGTCAACAGCGACTCTAATTCCAGACCTCATCCAAAGATCCATTGATCTTGTGTCAGGAAACCACCTGAATACGAACTACATCTAGCTTTTCATACCCTCAACGTTGGTCTTCTTCCAGGGATCAGATAATGGCAAGAAGCAAACGAACCTGACATCAAAATCTTTTTGTCTGACATGTGGTTAGTCCAATCTATTTGTTCCTTGAATCTTCACTGGTCTTGTTTAAGAGTTAAAGGTAATGGTACGAAACTGACATCAAAATCTTTTTGTCTGACATGTGATTAGTTCGATCTAGTTATTCCTTGAATCAAATTGGTCTTGTATAAAAGTAAAACATAATGGTACGTAAGAAGCAAGCGAAAGTGACATAAAAAATCTTTTTGTCTGTCGTGGGTTCGCTTCAAATCCCCAAAGATTAGTAATGACAACATTCCAATGCAAATATACCTGACATCAAAACATTTGTTTGACATGTGATTTGTTCCGAGTCCTTCCCAGATAAATCTGACAACATTTGTGCCATGGATTTACCATATAGTATTTTTATTGACATACTTTGATCTTCTTTATCAAAGAAACATTTCCAAGCAAAAACAATAAGTTTGGAAACTTGACAATCTGAGAGTCAACATTTTCAAATCTTAGAAAAAGTTACTCAGCTATCCATAAGTCATCAAATTGTTCTGCGGGATTGGTTCGATTCAGACAATGCATAGTGTCATTACAAAACTGGTCTTTAATCATAACTGCATTTCACGAAATACAAGATTACATACATGAAACATAAATAAAGATAGAAAATTCTAAATCCTCATCATCATTTCTTTGATGGGTATTCTAGAAGCTGAGGTGATGAAGAATGATGGAGGCAGTTTTATAGGTATAACATTTCTTTGGTTTTGCTGAGGTTTCGACATAGATAATAAAGTAATTTTCAAGCAAGTACTCCCTTATTCCATAACATGTATCACTTGCTTAAAAATGACATAAATATACAAGACTTTTAGTATCTATGTCAAAACTTTGCCAAAACTTGAATAAAGAAGTTGTGTATCCATAACATAGCCTTCATCCTTCCTTTTTATTAATATATAAAGAGCCACTCTGTGATTTTCATCATATATTATTTTGCCTTAATACAAATGTATATGGCCTTATTCCTTATATGAATTCAAAAATATATCACATATTCATCCCCAAATGGCAATTAATCATATGGTAAATGCATGTTTTCAATTAAAATTAAATGTCTTTGAACAACAGAATACATATCACAGTTTATTCATATCATATTTCCCCAAATGTGCTTTTTCTTGTTCTTTTGGGGAAGAGATCATAAATTAAAACACTTCTGACTCTGAGGTTAAGGGTTCTGTTCCTTCATAATCTATGTATGAAAAAATCTATGTCCATATCTCCCAGATGGAAACTTTCCTTACCATAAAAAAGTTCAAAATACCATATCTGGCAAGCTGTTTTTCAAGCATATTTCATACACCGCTAATAATAAATCCTTGCTATATTGAAGATAGTGTGATCTCTTGTATAATAACCTTTCATTTGTTTACAATGATTATCTAAAATGATTGTATTCAAGCGATTTACCACCAACATATTTGATCAATCATTAATCATTTTCAAAAATGATATAAATTGTTTCTTTTTAAATATTATGTTAAATATTTTGTCATCCAAAAGATTAAAGTGATTGATTACAAATCTTTAAAACATTACCAAAGAAAACAATTATTCCAATTCCAGATTCTTGAAAACCCACACACAAGTGTCAATTGAAACTACCTAAGTCAGACATGTAATTTGTTTTCGATTTAAAAATCAATCTTCATTGAGGGAGGAAAGAAAGATAAACTGCGAGGTTAGATACATTTCTTTCCATCCCCTCCTACACACGCTTGACTGTATGTGGGATGCGACCTTGTCAGTTTGCAATTAGTCTGTCAAAGACATGCTACATTCTATTTGTCAAAACAAGTTCATAATGGAGTTTTCCTGTAGTCATATAAAGATTATTAAATCTTGACCAATTTGTTAATTTGATTTTTCAAATTAGAATATCTGCATTTTTCAATTTAAGTATTTAAATTGAAATGTTAGCATTTTTAGTGAAAGAAATATTCTGGACAATAATAACTCACAACTGATATCAAAATCAAAGACAAGAAATGTACTCAAAATGGTGTAATAATACGCAGGTAATGGATATGAAAGAATAATATGATATAATAATAACTTCAGAAAACAATTTGAAAACACAAAATAGCCTAGTTGTGATTCATTTGTTCTTAAATGAACCAAGCTAGTACTTGAAATCAATGGTTTATGATAACTTTATAATGCTGAAACAATCTCACTGACAAATATGAACACAAACAGTGAACATCTTGAAAGAAATTAGTGTCAAAACATTCTGATGATTATATTTTCAGGAATCACAATCACAGATAACAAAAGGAATATTCTGAAATTAGTCAAAATGTAAAGATATTACCATGGAATATTTTATATCTTGCCGGTAAAGAGATGAAGATTTTTTACAGTTTCAAGTAATGGTAATTCTTTAATAAATTTCAAAAGAGTCCTTCTCTCATTCCACAGATGAAATTAGTTGAACATTAACTCCAACAGGAATCCTCTAGACACAGTTTATATCAAGGAAGCCCTAAACATCTGGAAATAAGATTTGTAAATGGTTGCACTTAATTGTACGGACAAAGCCAGTCAGGGATTTTAATGAGGAAATTAAATACTTGATGCCAAATGTGGACCAATTAAACATAAAACTACAGATGTCTCTTGGGACTCTTTACACTGATACAGAGAGAGATATGTTTCATCAGCACTCACACACCAGGAAGTTAACTCATTGAACTTTACCTTCATCTTAAGAAATTTTTTTTTTTAGATTTTCAGGTGAATGAGGTGATTTTGAGTTTAATACTGATTTTAAGAGTTTTTCACTTATATCCGGGCTGCTAGTATTATTGCAGGAAGATAACCTGCAACACTATTGTGGTGAAACCTGCAAGCATCGGCTGGAACTAGCAAACCATGGGTGGTACTAACTACTGTGCTGAAGTTCAGTGCAGCTTTGCACACACTGTTGGACAGTTTTCTACTGTGCAGACAAGGCTGCTGAGCCCCTGGTAGAATATAAACCCCGAACATGATCAAACTAACAAACTAACACTTTTCTGTCCCTCTTAATAAGGCTGTCATATGTAATTGTAAAAGACTTAAATTTTAAGAGGGCTCTTAGTTTATGCACAGTCTAGGAACTGAACTGTAAGAGTGTCAAATGTCAAATGTGGTACTCAAAAGAGTAGTGAGCTTAAAAGAAAACAAATTTCATACAAACTATTGACGCTTATGTTTAACATCAACTTTTCACAATGGAATACCACGCACTTTAAACTGACATGTCTAAAAGCTTGCTTAAATGTCCAAAGAAAATCGGCCTACCTTTAGAATCCCTCACCAAATTCCATTTCGGAACGTGGAATTTATCTTTAAAAAACATTCTCGAATTTTTTATACTACCGGACATGCGCAGACGTCATTTCTCATCGAAGCGAGAGTTGTCATTCACCACGCCATTGTTGTTTACTGTGAAATTACCCTTTCGTTCACAAGTCGTTTTACATTTCCGAACATTTCCAATCAATGATATTATTTGACAATAGGCAACATCTTATCTTTAATAGGGCCCCTTTTGTATATTATTTTAAACGACTTTCGCCACAGATTCAATGTTACCGAGTCGACATAAAAGGGTTTTCCCCCATGACCCAGCGCGTCGTTTTGACATGTTGCATTCCATATTTCCGATTTTTTTAACAATAAAAAATCACTTCAAGGTAAGTTTTATGTATGCAAATTTCCAAATTAGTTTTTTTGTTTATGTTAAATGCTTTTTGTTTTACATTTTGTTTATTTTTCAAATTCTATTCCCCCCCCCCCCCCCCCCCCCTTTGTTTTGTTTTTGTTTTCTTTTTTTTTGTGTTTTTTATTATTGATATTTGTTTTGATTTTATCATTTCTTGTTTCTTTTTCGTTTTAAAAAAAATATTTTAATATCATAAGGGGGTTTAGGGGGGCTTGCCCCCCTATTTTTTAATCGGGGAAGGGGATTTTTTATTTCTTTCTTTTTATTTTGATTGAATGTCATCCTTTTATTTCCCTTTCGACGATATTCATCCAAACATGACACACATGCCAATATGAGCATTTTTTAAAAAGGATTTTTAGAAGGATTGTCGAATTTCAAGTCGGTGGGCGGGTTAATGCAGAGGGATGTTACTTGGAACATTGGAAAGAGGAAATTGGCGTGCAACTTCATTTAGAAGGCATCAAAAACATCCCCATCGCTATGTTGTACCTTGACTCTCCAAATGTGTTCGTTCAGGTAAGATTTAAAAGCCCCTTCACGGTACCATTCTTATTAACTGAGCGTTTGGCATTTCGAACTATGACACTTGTCACAAGTGGCATGATTACAAAGTAACCCACGATTCATACACCACGCAAGCGTAGCGAGAATCGTTACAAATAAATTAAAAAGGAGCAACTCGAAAGTAATAGTACGTGAAGAAACCTTAGAATCCCGCCCATACGAACTTACCCAAGGAATCGAGGTACAATCAGGTAGCGATGGGAGACGCTCCGTCTGCTTTCCTAAATCTGCGGACAATTTCCTCTTCTTGTTCCTCCTTTCTGGCTCAACGTTGTCAAACAACGGTCCCGTACGCAACACACGAGAGAGTGACGACTCTCCACAACGAAATCCCACAAAGAATCATCTAATCCCGCCATAGCGTTTCAAAAGCACAAAATTTACAACTTGCCAAGCTAAAAGTGGCGTCTGTTTACAAACAAATCATACGTCACACGTTATACATCACTTTGACGACATGACGCAATGCGAGAACGTGTGGGAAGTGACGTAACAATCGACACGCGAGTTTATGAATTGACCAATCAGCGACGAGGAACGGTTTAAGGATTTCCCCTCGATTGCAGGCAAAGGTAATGATGTTTTGAAGTGATTTTAAAATTCGTGTTTAAAACTATCGTCTTTCAGACGAAGTTTTAAATTAAACTTTTGCTTGCCGATACGAAAATGACCTCTATTTTCGCCTAAAATGTCTCCTTACGGAAATCACGGAAATTACGGAATGTCTCTTATATATATAGCGCCTTCGGCGCTACACGTGCCGGAGGCACGTGAACTGCCGAAGGCAGTAAGCACGCGCCAAAGGCCCGTGCTCTTACACACTTCCGGTTTATTTGGTGAGGGATTCTAAAGGTGCTCCAGAAAATCAACAGTATATTTTTCATGACCTCGCCTTACTTTATAGACAAAATTCAGAGAATCATCAGATTGTATCCCGTTTAATCTGAAACCAATCCTACTCTTTTTTTAAAAAACATATTCTACCTTCATAAATCATATTTCTTCTCAGAATCTAGAAGCAATATTCTAATAAAATGAAACTAGGAATTCACACATATTCTCCATGGACTCATCTAGTTTAAATCTAAAAATATCAAAGACCATATTCAGATGATATCTTCCTTAATCCTATCTAATCCTAATTTTTTTTAAATATATTCTACCCTCATAAATAATATTTCTTCTGACAATCAAGACGTAGTATTTTAGTAAAATGAACTAACATAATTCTCCATGGACTCATTTGAATTAAAGGGACAGTCCTATCGGGCTTTTTTGTGTGGAAACAAAATTCAAGAATCCTATCCTGCATATACTAATATAAGATTATTACATGATTATTTCACTTATTTTCAAATATGTTAGGGAGGGTTACATTTTAGGTGTTCTAGATTTTATAATTTGGAAAAGAATAATATCCTCTTGAATTTCATTTCCACAATAAATAACCCAAAAGGACTGTCCCTTTACATCTAGAAACATCAAAGATCATATTCAGATGGTATCTTCCTTAATCCATAACTATCTCTGGTCTAGTGTCAAATGGAATCCCTTGATATTTATAAATGAACACTGTGAAGGCATCCCTTTGACAGATTGAATATTTAATATCTTATTTGAAAGCTTGAAATATTGTTAAATGTTGTCGTGAGTTATATCTTGTTCTAGATGTTATTTAAAGTTCCTGATCAAAGGTGATAGCAACTTTCAAATTTTCATTTGCTTTATTTTGGAAAACCTTGTCTTAAAGGAAGGGTATTAAATTCTATATCTAACATTCACGTTGTTATACCTCTATAAACTAACATATCTAAAAGCTTGCTTAAATGCTATGAACAAAAAAATAAAATTTCTTTCGGGACATAAACATACATACTCAAGTTCCGGTCATTCATATTTTAGGTCGAAAGGGTAAACTTTTTCTTCCTCTTTTATTTTAGAACTTTGAATATAATAAAAAATATCTTTTTCAGTTCATGTGTCTAAGTCATGTGTGTAGCTACACGTTTTCTATACTGAAACTTACCAAAGACATGACTAGATCACTTAATTCTTTCCTAATTTGTCTCTTGAACTCGAAATTATCTCTTTCAATTGATATGTCTATGTTATGTGTGTAGCTTCACATTTACCTTGCTTACTGACATTTTCCAATGGATCAATTATATTCTAGAAATATAAGAAGCAAAGGCAAGATTTAGCATACCATCCTTTACAAATTAAATTTGAACAATATGACATCTCAAATCAAGCATCAGATCAATAGTTTGTACAACATGTCAATTTTCATTACTCTTTTGGATCCATTAAGACAACACTTTTAAATCGATCAACGTTAAAAGCTTAACCAACAAACATTTTCCCAGGAGAGAAGTTCTAAAGTTCTAAATGACAAGCAATAATGTATGTGTCACTTTGTAGAAGCATAAAACTTAAGACTGGCAATAGTCCTTGAAATTGCCGAGATTAAACTTGATTTATATTTTAAAAGGGACAGTCCTATTGGGTGGAAACAAAATTCAAGAGGACGCAGTGATGCATTCTATTCTTTGTCAAATTGCTAAATCAAAAACGACTGAAATGTTACCCACACCAACTTATATGAAAATAAGTGTGAAACATCATGTAATAATTATATATAAGTATACAGGGAAGTACTCTTGACTTTTTTATCCATAAAAATATACTGATAGGACTGTCCCTTTAACAATGCAAGGAGAACTGCATCAGGAAAAGGTCCAGAAATTTAAGACATTATATATTTATTTAACCATTTCCCACGCTGCACACTCAGTGACACCTAAAACCAATCACTTGATTAAACCTGATCATTTCCCTTGCAGACCAGTGATGATTCCTGAAATTCTGATACTAAGAGAAAGTGTGGAAATTCAGGAATCAAAACAAAACCCACACAGAGATCAAGAATGGAACTTTTAGGAAATACTCTAAACAGCATGCATACTGTACAGTATTACATTCGAATATGTTAAATATAGAACTCGTGGCTGTAACCATCAACACCTAGTGGCTACAGGACTTGCACTGATTACACAGTTCTGGCACAAATGGAGGATCAAATTGCCACTGCAGTCATATGCAGGTCTTCATTCTCAAGAGAGTTGGATAAATATATAGAGATGTGATAATTGCTATATCGACCAGTGCTTCAGATCTAAGAAAGGGACTTGGCAGTGGGAAGATCAGCAGTTGCTTATACAGGGGTGTTGAACAAAATCTACCAAAAAGTGCCCCCTCCTTTTCGATAGATGTATCCCCCAAATTTCTGGATCTACCACTGATTAGAATTGAATTTGAAGCTGGTATGCCTGAAGATAATTTTTCTGTGGGTTCTGGATTATTCAAGAAAAGCTTGAGATCACAGAAGACATGTCCTTTGATAAGTGTTATTACTGTAAATGCAAAACTTATTGACTGAATCAAGCATTATATGCGTTGAAAATGGTTGTTGATTGAGTATACTCAATGTTTTAATCTTCTACTCCTATAGTAATTAATGTTAGACAATTCATGAAAAGCAGAATTACACTGACATAAATTGGAATATTGTGACACTGGTATTGAAAAAAGGAACCCAAGAGAAAGAGTTATGGACAAAAAGCAATCTGGTTCACAGTGACAGATGTATCTGTTCTAGAACCATAATTCCATTTGCACATTCACTTTTTTCATAAATTATCACCACAATGAGATATTTTCAATTCCAGAACTTTGCTGTCAACTAAAGGAACAATTCCTTTGACACAGAAGAATCTTGTTTATTGTGACACAAAGAGCAAAATAATTGAGGTTTGAGTTTATTATGACAAGTCTGTGTAACAAGAGATTTGTCTTCAACCCACTAGTGTTACAATGTTAATCACATTACCAGACAAAAATGCAAGATTGATCATTTGTCACAAGTGCCAGAAGTTAAAATTTTGAGAAATTACATTTAACACCAAATGTCACTTTTCAACTCAGAACCATATTCACATCTCATTTTTCATTCTCACACCAGATAGTCTACAAATCATTCTTCAACAACACCTTTGTTTCAAGCCCCTGTCAAGATGAGGCCTATTTTTCCTCTATATTATCCCAAAATATAATCCAAACCACATGTTTATTCTCCTAAAATGCCACGCCCCCTGATCAACCACTGACCATTAATTAACCATATGCATCGTTGTAGGAAATTTTGAATAATTCAGAGAAACAATTACATTATTTCAAAGATAAACCTCATAATTATACCAAAACCTTTTTTCATTTGTTGGCAAATAAATTGCGAGGCCCATTTTTTATCTTCCTTGTGAAAAAGTAATGATCAAAACCAAAAGTTGTTCTTCCAAAATGCAACTTATCAACCACTGAATACTTATTGACCATAAACATCAGCCCTTACATAAACTATCACTAGGAATGTGGTGAGATAATTTGAATGATTGTAAAACAATGTAATTTATTAAAAGATATACCTTGTTTGCAAGAGAACTGGTTTTTTTTTAATTTGTTAAGAAATACCAGATATTGTAAAGCCTTATTTTCCTCTTCTTTGTGAAAAAAATCTTTGGCCAAACAGCATATCCCCTCCAGCAATGCCCCTTCAAACCACTTACAACTATAATTTAGAATAAAACCCAGTCCTTTATATAACCGTCTAGTTAATGTTAGAAAACTTAAACAAATGTGAGAATATATGATATATATACCAAGAATCCATATACTAAAATACAAAGATTGTTTATTTAAAGAAACACTCATCAAAGAGGCAATATTGCTATCATGTTACAAATTGATTTGAACATATGAGAGACAAAATAAATTTCCATAAAAGAAATTTAAACCACATGTTCTCCTTCCTACCTGCCACACCCCCTGACCAGGCAGTGACCACAAAGTGACCATAAATATCAGCTGTTCCATAAACTGTCAGTTGTAGCAGCAGTGTGAGAAAGTTAGGTTCTTCATATTTAAAGCATCAAATGCAAAGATTATATATATGAAGATTGACTTTTGAGGTAACAGAAATGTCATTTCATTGAAAACGACTCTTAATCTTTCAAAATTAAAAATTGTTATTGAGAATTCGTGATTTTGTTAGATTTATTTCAAAATGCCTATTAGAGTAGAAAATATATTTATTTACAATCTTTTGCTTATTACTATCTTTATCTTTATCTTATTTATATTTCTGTCAGATCAAGAAGCTGTTTGTCTTCTAATCTTGATTGATAATAATATCATATTTTTCAAATCAGATATTTGATAAATGACTTTTTTAAATCTTTGCAATTCGTGACATAATACCTTATACATAGTTTCTTTTTGTTTTTAATCTTCAATAAACTGTCTAACATAATAAACAAAAATCATTGGGAAAGTTTTAATAATACCAAACTTTGGTTTATTATCAGTTATTTTAAGGATAAAGATGAACATATTTGCAAAATGGGTCAACAGTTCAACATTTTATAAGATAAATTGTCAAAAGAGACATTTGTGTATGTGTGACATGGAAGAAAAAACTGCATATGTCAAAAAGGAATCAATTCCAGAAAAGCAATCTACATCTATTTCTTTCTAAAACAAAGACTTTACATTCTTAACTGTAAAGTTAACATTTACAAATACGCACTATTATATTATATTATTAAGATAAATCTATAGATGAAACTCACCTGAAGTCACCATTACCTTTAAGACATTTCGATATTTTTGGTTAAAATTATATAGAACAAACTAAAAATTGCATATCCATGCTATGATTAAATTATAAAATCAGTGTGTACAGAAGACTTTAAGAGCAAAAACTCTCAGACATGATTCACTCGCTTCATTCAAGGACCAACATGGCTAACCACTTCCATTTCATTCTCAACTCGATGTGATTATGAAACAGAGCTGCCACTAAGGTGCTTTATTGATATCCTTCATTGTGTTTATTTCAAAATTAAGTACTAAGATGTACTAAAAGGTATAAAGAGTTGAATAAGGTTTCTTGTCATGGTTACAACACAAATGTCCAAACTTGTCATTGTTGTGCAGGGAAGCACCCTCTCAGTTTTTGCAGCAATGAAATGGGTCACCTATCCATCTGACAAGCCACACTGGATATTGCTGAACCTCACTGATAGCAGTCACCTGATCTATGAAAAGGACCTTGAGTATGACCTGAAGATGGCCCATTATGAAATGTCAACCTGCCTTACATACTTTCCCAATATTCCTCTCAACAACAATATAGTAGGAATTGTAAATTGCATCAATTTACGCCTACATTGTCTGGAAAGTTTCAAATTGACAAGAGTATGTTTTTTCATGGTGATAACCTCATGTTTTTGTTTGCGAGGTGCTCTTACAGTACAATTTAATCCCTGACGTGTGACAACAGAATAACAAAACAAGTTATTTCCACCAAAATAACACAAATTCTCCAAAAGAAATATATATACGACTTTTTGGTTTTCTCAATTTAAAAATTACACCATATTGAAGACTTGAGTAACAATTCTATAAAACCAAATTCTTGCATTCTTGTCTGTATGTCAAGTCGCCTTACGATCCTACTGAAACATTTCAGAAAACCAGGAACAAACATGGACAAAATGTTGGCTATAGTTTCCTAGTACTTTGAAACTTTCTTAACTAATCTACTGTATTTGTTTTGGGACCACAATAACACATAGCTCACCAAAACAAACAAAAAGTGTTAAAATTATTGTTACTTCATATGATTATATTTCAACATTTTGAAAAAAAAGCCCCTACTACTTTTGCCAACAGGCCAATAATAAAGAAAACAAAAAAGTTCCAACTGTATTTTCTGACAATCCTATAAAGAAAACAAAAAAGTTCCAACTGTATTCGTCAACAAGCCAATAAACAAAACAAAAAAGGTTCCAACTGTATTTTCTAACAAGCCAATAAAGAAGAAAACCAAAAAAATGTCATACTGTATTTTCTAACATGCCAATAAAGAAGAAAAAAAAAAAATGTCCTACTGTATTTTCTCACGCCTCCACGGTGTGATCCTCATGGTGAATGTAGAGTGAGACGAGAGATGAGAGATGAGACTGGGTGCTGTGTGGGGAGCAGACCCACGTGCTACACTGTAAACATCTCAAGCATCACTGGAGGAACCCACTGGGGGCAGGATATACTCAAGGGCTAGAACTAGGCTATGATTTGTGGGGTTGGGTTCTGTTGATCAAGTCTCGGGTTTATCCATCAGGTAGTCACTGGGGATGGATGCACTCTAGGCTATGATTTGTGGGTGTTGGGTGCTGTTGATCAAGTTTAGGGTTTATCCATCAGAAAGTCACTGGGGATGGATGCACTCTAGGTTATCATTTGTGGAGTTTGGATGCTGTCCATCAGGTCTAGGGGTTATCCAGAAACTCACTGGGGATGGATGACCTTGAAGGTTAGAACTAGGCTATGATTTGTGGTTGGTAGGTTCTTCTTCTAAAGTCATCAGGAAATCACTAGGGGTAGGATAAACTCGAGGGTTAGAACTATAGGCTATGATTTGTGGGTGTTGGGTTTTGTTGATCAAATTTAGGGTTTATCCATCAGAAAGTCACTGAAGATGGATATATGCTGTAGCCAGAACTAGGCTATGATTTGTGGAGTTTGGATGCTGTCCATCAAGTCTAGGGTTTATCCATCAGGAAGTCACTTGGGATGAATGTATGCTGTAGCTAGAACTAGGCTATGATTTGTGGGGTTGGATGTTACCGTTTAAAGTCTACGGTTTATCCATGAGGAAGTCACTGGAAGAATCAACTAACAAGGTTATGTTTTGTACTGGCCACCAAGTCTAGCCTTTGTCCACAGCAAGCAACTTGAATATACTCAAAGGCTAGAATTATCATATGATTTGTTGGTGTTGGGTGCTGTCCGTAAAGTCTAGGATTGGCTTCTTAAGGATATTCAACAGTTGTTAAAAGACATTTCTGTAAACTTTCACACTGGCATCAATGCATTGATTATGAAAAAAACTTGAGATTTCCATATAATCCATCCAATGATCACATGCATAAGACAGTTCAAGAAACTTCAAGTTCAGGCTCCTGCCCACTGCCCATTTGCCCATGTCCCAATGCTCCAATAACTATGCATGCAGTGGTGTGAAAGCCCAAACTGAGGAGACAGCTGATCTGCTAATACATAAGCTCCACTGGACATGTGCACTGGTGTGAAATCTCTGGAAGCTATCAGTGGACTGCAGGTTTCCTCACTGGAGACAAACACTCTCAGGTCTCCTGTAGACAAACAGACTCATAGTACCTCATAGCCCACTGAGGCTTGGTGCTTATGCTGTGAGGTCTGAGCCTGAACAGGACACAGATGTTAGCTTTGAAGATCCTCAAGGAACAAACGACAGTGACAAAAGTTACATTTACTTTTGCAGTTCAAAGAACTGTCTTCTGACAATAAAATATATCCAGACACTGGGTGCTTGGTACTCTTCTGTTGAATTTAACAATCTCCAATGAATAAAATTTGATGACTGGACAGTGACACAAACTTAAATTCATTTCTTGCGTTTGCTTATGTCTTCTGACAAACAAATAAATCCAAAACACTGGGTGCTTGGTACTCTTCTGTTCTAAGATCTATTAAAAGGTTGATATTCCTTTGTTATCTTAGAAGACAAATGCCTACTCTCTATGAACACACATGCCACTGAACAAATTCATAGTCATAACCTTAGAGTGTTTTTGTCTTCGATAGTTGATTAATGTGAGATGCTCTCCTGAGTGAGTTTTACTTATTTTTTTTTTTATTATTTACTTGTTATTCTAACAGATTGGTAATGGAACTTGTGATGGTCATTGATCAAATCTTCCGAGAGTTCCTTGAGATTTAAGATTTTTTTTATCAAATTTTTCTGCAGCAACATTTTCCAAGAATTCACATTTCTGACCAGTTATGTCCCTTTTTTGTATTAAAAATACATTTCCCATCACAGCCCTTATTGGTTTCTCAATACAGTTGTGAACATTTGCTCATCACATATAAGAAATCCATAAACCCATCATTCATTATTTCCTGGATTAATGGTAACTGCATGGTTCCTTTTCAAAGTTAATTGCATCATAAGCACATTTATATCATGACTCGTATTTGATCATCAAAATCAATAGTCTTAAATGGTCAGTAAAGCACATGGTTTGTTAATGAAGCAATGAAGTCGTCATTCCATAAGCACAATTCACATAACAATCCACAATTCATTTCCTCAGTTAGTTCATCACAACATAAGCCACATTTCATCAAATCATAGAGTCATATCTTTTACCAATATCAATTAATCTCATTGATTTTTCATGAAGATTATGACATTTCATGTTGTGATCAAGAGTTCAAATCTCTCATTTAATTTAAGCACATTTCACATCACACCCACAAATCAAACCTCATCAAGTTCATCACATCATAAGGCACATTTCATGAAATCATAGAGCCATATCATTTTTACCAATATCGATCATATGGATTTTTGATGAAATCTCTCATTTAGTTTAAGCACATTTCACATCACACCCACAAATCAAACCTCATCAAGTTCATCACATCCTACAGCACATCAAGTTGATCACTCGACTAGGTAGACAACCTTTCCACAAGATCCACACAAGCTTCTCCGAATCATAGGCTTATCAGGTACTTCACTGGATTACCTGTTTCTGAGTAGATGTCAAATTGAACATTGAAAAGTGTTATCAGTCTGGCCGGGACTATTACAGATCAGACTCTCTTCTATCAAACCAGCCAGACAGAGGCCAGCCAACTGCTTTTTAAATGGACAATTTTCCATAGGTCGACTATGATCTAAGAGCGCAAATTGGGCGAGGGGTTCAAATGAGCTATGTGCTGTGTCCCACACTCAATACATGCTAGATTCGAGATCAGGGGTTTGAGAGAGTGACTCTAAACGGTAGTCTGTCATCCAGACTCTGAAGCAAAAATATTCAATTGACAATATGTCTACTGCAAGTCTAGATCATTCAGCTTCTGAAGTTAAAGCATCTTCTGGGCTCCATTTTGTTATATTACATGAATCGTTTAAAATATTGTCAATATTGAAAATAAATATTTCTGAGATTAAATGTTAGTTTATCTAAAGGGTTGTAGTCCTACTTCATGACTCTATCAAATAGGAGACTTTTATACAGTCTAGTTCCTAATTATGCAAGTTTAAATTGACTGATTACACATGAAGAAATACAATAATAGAAATGAAGATAGTTATTATTTTATATTTCAGAGACTTAATTTAAGTATAGTAGTCCTACTATATGACTGTGATATAGAATTGGAAACTTAATACAGTCTTGGTCCTCATTCAGTCCAAACTTTTGCAATACATTTAAAACTTCAAGACCAAGAAATTGATCTTCAAAAAAAAAACTGTTGTATCAAAATATATTTCATAAACTTCATTCTAGCCTTACAGGGCTGTAGATAAATTGCTTGCTAATTTAAGTACTGGTCTAAGCCACAGACTGTAGTTCATAACATTTATACCTCTCATTTATCTTTGCCAAAAACAAATCTCTTCAAATGAATGTTTATAAATCAGCTCAAAGTTTAATATTTTTAGGACTCCTTTTCTTTCATTAATAAAAAACTTATTTTTTAAGAACATATGTATTTTTTAGAGACAATTGTCAGTTGTCAGTGTTTTATGAAGGATGATTGACAGTGGAGTTTTTTACGACTTAACTCGTAATAATATATATTGAAAAAAAGGCTAATTAGTAAGTTAACTTATTCAAAATAATGTACATATCAATTATCATAAACTGACTGACATTTAAAAAAATAATGAAAAATGATAAACTAATTAATTCTTATATTATCATAATGCTGAAGAAGTTACTACTTTCCACCTTCAAAATATTAATGACACATCTTAATTGCAAACTTTTCAGAACTATATCCTTTGTATAAGGTATTTTCACATTCTTTCAAACATTTAATTAATTTGAACTTTATCCAGATCAATTGCGTTCAAAGAAAACTTTTTCTGAAGACTCATTCCGTGACATGAAAGTCCCTTTAACATATCTTGTACACTCTATTTGTGACCAATGTGGCAACATTTCCAATTCTAAGTAGCTCTTATCGACGACTTTGATGTTCCTAGATTTCACAACCGACTGCCCAATATCTTTATGCTGATTATTCACGACAGTCGTGTCAGTTCGTATTTTTTAAAGTCCTTGATTTGAGATTATCTTGAAATATGACACATTGGCCTACTGGCACATTTTCCACCATGGTTTATTTCCTTGTTATTGAAGACTTCTTTTGGCAGATTGAGCTTTATACAGTATTTTTCACTTTTCCTTGATGGTTTTAACGTAACTGTAGATAGTCTACACATTTTCCATTTTCCATAATTCTTTTTTATTACCAGTAAGTTAATAATAATGGATATGGACATCACCTTGAACAGGATATCTCACTAACCTCTCTTTTATTGATATTTGCAAAAGGTAATTATAGAACTAAAACAAGAGAGTGTTTTATAACACTATCATAAGATTACATTCATCTTTTATCATAATATAAAATATATTATGTTTAGGAATTTATTTATAAACATCCATGCGCCAAAAACAAACAAAAGCTCATATCAATGGTATTAAGTAAGGAAATGGTAAAGCAAACTATCAAAACAACTTGAGTATTTCAGCTCTCTAAAACATTTTTCAATGAAAACAGAATTTATCATCTAAAACATATCCACAAACACAAACTTCATCAAAGATAACAAAGATAAAACTTGTCAACACACATGCTTATCAGTTCAATGATAATAGAAATGTTTCGAAACTGCCATTGAACAAACTGTACCTAAGTATACACAAACAAAATTACAAGTTAATTAAGGAAATCCAAACACAGTAATGGGACATCAGAGAGCATGTAAACATGCAGCTAATGAAGCAAACAGCCATTTCCTCCCATCATGCACATGTGTTATCTACAACAGGAAGTGGGATGCTGGGATCATCACCATCTTGACACCCCACTTGACAACAGCTGGGACGGGACAAGTGTTGTCTTTTAGTGTCCCTGTCTTCTCATAGACTCCCTTTAGCCCCGCCCCCTAAACCCCATGCATCTTCCTTACCATCACTCTGACCCTCGAGCTCCAAACTCAACCTAACCACTCCCCTATCTTCCAGTGATTCCTGTGTCACTGTTTCCCTGTTTTCAATAAAACTAAAATTTGAAAAAAACATGAATAAATATAATGAAAAGGGGACTGAGATTTCTTCATTTTCAGAAGTTGAGCTTTCAAGTCTTATTATACACTTGCTTAGGCTTTTATTTTATTTTAGGGTCTTGCTGAGAGACTACCAAAACCCCCTGCATCCTCCTTGCAATACTCTGACCCCACCAAACTCAACCCAACCACTCCCCTATCTTCCAGTGATTCCTGTGTCACTGTTTTCTTGGCAGAGTTTCAATGAGCTCCATCCAGCTAGCTGATCCCCTTCCTGGCACATATCCCCCCCCCCCCCCATCCCACCATCTCCAAACTCCTAGAGGGTTGTGCAGTCTTTCAGTGTCACTGTCCTATGGACGCAGACTCTAGTTCAGGGACAGCCTTCAAAGAGCAGATGTTCCCTACTCCTCCATTCTGACCCTCAATCTCCAAACCCAATCTCCAAACCCCTCCTAGCCTCTCCCTACTCAACAATACCCCTTGAGAAATCTATAAACATTCACCTTGTAAAGGCAATTCCATGTCCTAACTCATTGCTAAAACCTGTGAAAATTCTTTGATCCACCTATGCCGTACTGCTAAGGTTTTATAAAACCATTGTTATAACATCGAACATTATTCAATTCAGTCTCCAAAACCTTCAGAAAAATGATATGAAAAATAGCCATTGAATACTCATATCTTCATAAAATAAAATTCCCAAGGGATTCACAAATAAATGTAACGTCCTTAGCAAGACTCGTATTCAGTCTGTGAAATAATAATTATTTAAATTGTTTAATATAATTAAAATAGAGAAGGAGTCTCTGGCTATTTCCGAGTTCATTGTTGATCTAGACTTGCTCTAAGGGATTATGTTCTGGACAAAAAATATCATAAACTAGTCTTGGTGCTAGCCTACATCCATAGCTAGCAAACAACCCTACAGAAAATAGAAAACTATATACCCTCATTTTATTCAAAATATGATCATAACTCAAGGGTAACAATGTTTAGGAGATGTTATAATGAAGCCGTTTATGAAAATTTGGAAAGAATTCAAAACAATACTGATACATCTATTTACTCAGAGATTTCAATTATAGATAATTATTCTCTAAATGTCACAGCTTATATAAATGCGCTCTAATTTCATTCGTATCCTCATTTATAGACAAACAGAGAGTACATTGTCAGTGCAGAGAGGTTTTTACAGGAGTGATACAAATGAGGATCTGCTCAGGAAAAATTACTTAGAAGATAAATACCGCATTTCCTCGAATAGATGCCGCCGGCGTCTATTTTTCAGACCCCTTTCACCCCTGGCGTGTATTTGAGACCCGGCGTTTTAGTGGGAAATTTCGTCCAGGTCAAAATCTCAAAAAAGGAGTCATCATGGCAAATTCCCTACGGGAGCATTTATTTATCAACTTATCACCAGGCGTCTATTCGAGACCCGACATGTATTTACTTAAAACAGCCATACCCCCGACCTCTATTCGAGACCCAGCGTCTATTCGAGGCCCAGCGTTTAATCAAGAAAATACGGTAGTTGCATTTGTAAAATATTCGGGAACCATTGTTATTCAACACTCGCAAATTGAGTTTAAAACCGACGGCTCCTTATTCATCATGATTAATTAATTAATTATGATCAATGGTCAGGCCTTTTTTTACAGTCACTCAAAGTGATAAAAATTATCTTTGCAAGTACAAATCCTTATGACAAGATTCACACGCAACCTGTTACAAAAGATAGCTGCATGATCATACCACCTACCAACTAATTAGTGCAGGCAATTAGTGCAAGTAATTAGCTTATTAACTATACATTCCCTGCCAATTAGCATAACTGTGGAAGCAATCAACCATAATAAACAAAGATAACTCTTTATCATCAGCAGATAGGGAGTTTGATGATATCCACATGGACAGATTAGATAATCAAAATTTCTTTAATCAGTCTTGATTTATTGATTATCACAAAGAATTATTAAAGGCTATAAAGTAATAAGAGAGAACAAAAACAAAAATATGGTTTTGAAACCCACCTGTTGTTCTAAAAGATCTTTATTCAAATACACTTTACTTATATTATGTAGGTGTTTAGGATTGTATCCAGATGAAGTTTGAAAGAATTATTTAAAAATCAAGTAAAAAAAATATATTGTTTAAGTTAGCATATATCAGGTCTTAGATTTTTGTTTTTCTGATATCATTTCCTTTCTTAAAAATTAGAAATATATTTTCTATGTTTATCTGTTATCATGTAAATTTATAAAATGCAAAAATATCTAAGGATATAAGCTTATCAATTCCATTCTCAATTTTTTTCAGTGTAACATAATAATTACTGTAACAATTTAAGAAAAGGGTTTTATTATTTCATAACTTTTCTTACATTATGTTTTATCAAATCACTGAATTTTCATCCATTATAAGAAAAATCAATATCTGAAGTGATCGAATGTACATTTTTGTTTCCACATTGTTATCATTAATTCACTTACTATAACTTATCATTAAACATAAATTAGCATATTAATTTTATGCTCAATATTTTCAGTGTTACATAACAAAGCATCATTGTTATAAGAAAGATTGTGATATATAATTTTTATCATTACCCAAGCAGTGTTTTACACAAACTCACTCACCTATCTTCAACCTTATGAGAAAACTGAAAGTCCTGAGTGATCAAAGGTACATGAAATACTTTTTATTACTTTTGCAAGGCCAATAACCATTTGTACCATTTCTCTCAAAGACTTTCAGCGCCAAAGTTCTTCCATACTTCCTGTGCCCCTGACTTCGGTGGTTATAGCTCCGTTTCACATACAAGCCGGCTTCCCCAAGGGAATAACTGATTATCATGGGTCAGGGGAGACTGCTATTTCTGCCACACTCTTGTTCATTTGGTGTCCCCTTGAATTAGTTTCTACATGTCGGTTTCATGCAAATAATTGATGTGGAAAGTTTTCACATAATCCCTTACTTCTTTATACTGTAAATGTCACTAGGTGATCAATGAACCAGAAACATGATAGTTATCTGTACTGACTCAAACTGATTTCTTGAGATAGACATTCTCAAATTTTGTCAGTTTTGGAAAGCTTGAAAAGGATCTGATATTCAAAATGGCATATGCTTACAGAAAATACTGAAATATATATATGTTCTTGAAATATACAATGACAGGTCTTTGAAGTGCATCTTACTGTTTCTACGATAACACGATAAAATCAATAAAACTTTGCCAAGTAAAAATGGCACCATAACTTAGAGCTTTGGATGTTATAGATCTATAATGAAACACATCTCAATCAAGATTTCCTAGTTTAATTTTTGCAATATAGAAGTTGCTATAAAAACCCTTTATTGCTGGTCCTATTTATGCTACTTCTTGAAGCTCAATAAATACATCATTTTTCATAATAATCATCCTAGGTCAACAAGAATAAGAAACATCTCTGCTATTTCATCTGAATAAAGTTCAAATGGCCTCCATCTTACTCCCTGCCATTAACTAAAAGTAAAGCCAGCAGTCTGTCCACAAGTCCAGACAAAATCAAATTAGTTCCCCCTCAACCTTCCACCTGCACTAATTACTTGACATACAGTTTGTTATGTACAAGATGAAACCAATTAGAGCACCTGTTGATTTCCTTGGTGCTCTTTCCTTCTGATCTGGCAACACTACATCCCTGCCAGGAGCTGTCTTTCTCCACTAGTTAGCATGATCAACACTTGAACTCCTAACATCGCCTTTCATTTTCGTCTAATTACACTGCCACCACTGAAGTATGGGCAAAATGGATGACTTATGGCCGAAAGGGTCACCTTTTTAACCATCTTCTATCTACTTCAGAAATTAATCATCTTCGTGATAAAATGCTAATGCATTTACTTCCATCTAATGAGTTAATTAAGAAATTAATTCCATACAGCATTTGGTCCCTTAATTGTTATAAACTGTTTTAAATGTAACATATTGTATACAAGATTTCTAGTATCAACTATACATGAGAAGAATGTAGGCAAGAGATTATCAATATTAACCATAATCATTCAACATATTTCTGCATTAAAATTAGCCTTTGAATGAAAAACTGCCATTATGTATCCTGAAATTTGAGGTCACCTTATGAGCAGAATGAGATTAAAGCACTTTAATGTCATCAACATAGTGATGTCATTGCATTGTTATCATTGTGCTCAGTGATGCAAAAAATAAAAAATCATCATGACGCTTTGATTGTTGGGACTAAGAATGTAGTTATCCACAAGTGATATCTATACTGTGAAAGCCAAATATAATAGCTGAAGCGTCAAAATTAGACAGATCCTCTAACAAATCTAAAGAAGCTTTTTTTTAAATAATTCCTTGAAAACTAAATCAGAAATTTATTTTGCCTTGAGTCAATTTGACACAAATAATTTATATCTTATACAAAAATGTGTTCTACAATGTTGCACTTTTTCGCATATTTTTAGAAGTGACTATCAATATAACGTGTTCACATTCATCACATAAGTTTCTGAAATGACTTTCATACAAGTTGACTAGTTTTATTCATTCAAATAATACAATGATGAACTCTTAGTAAAAATCATATTTTACATCAACCAACATTGAGCAATAACAAGACTTGAACATTTCTACAACATATTCCCCTGAAACTTCTACAATTTAGCATTGTACTTGTATTTTGCAAAAGTGGCACCTAAAACGACAAAAGGTTACAAGAAATTAGCAAACTTTACCTTTTCCTATGAACTGTTGTTGGTTTCTTTGCCATGCTAACTCTGCATTTTCTGTATCCAAATAAAGCTCTGTTCAGTTCTTTCCCATTTTTAGAGATTCCATATTCCCTGATTTATGAGACACCGGCAAGCAAGGAGACATTACAAGTGTTTTGGTGTTGCCTTTCTCTCCTTTGCAATCATATCTGGGATTTTTCAGCTTGCAAAAATATTCTATTTCTGAAAGCTTGTGACAACATATTTCAGGTAATTGGCTTGGGTCGTCATTAACGCACTTATTAACGGTTACAAGAGACTGTAATTATGTAAATATGGCCAATGATGATCTAAGCCTGCTTGATGCTGAATGACAAATTATGATAATGGCCAAATTGTATCAACATCTTTATCATATCTCTCTCTCTGTTAGCTGTGGTCGTGATAACCCTCGTTTTCCTCAAATAGAAAACATGTTTTTCTCTAACGGTGATATCAAGCAAATGGATTTTGTGATAAACAAAGAGCTGTTTGATGTTCATAAAGTTCCTGTTTTGGTTTGCAATTTGAGTGCAATAATGTGTCATCTTTATCTTGCTTCTTTTGAAAACAATTATCATTCAGCTGTGATAATTAATCCTGGATCAATTTACCGTATTCGTCCTATTAAGCGCCCCCTCCCTAATAAGCGCCCTCTTTTACAAATTTCCATATAACAGAGCGCCCCCACCCCCCAATCATACGTAAAATGGCCTAACTCTACTGCTTTTCCAATAGTTTTTATTTATCCGGGCCTGTGAATGTGTAGTTGCACTGAATTTCAACGATCGACCTACTTTCATTCTTGTTCAGAATCCCGACAAGTGCTAGTTTAGCTTGTCTATAACGTATTCCTAATAAGCGCCCCCCTTTCTGGGGTATCCTAATAAGCGCCCCCTTTGGATTTTTTAAAGCTAAGCGCCCGGGGCGCTTAATAGGACGAATACGGTATGTAATCATCTTAAAGTGAAAATGAGTGATAATTTCTCCAACCATTCAATTATTAGAAAATTGAAACAGTTTAAGGGGAGACAATATTATGAATTTTGAAAGACCATGCAGTAATAAATTTTAGTCTGTCAGTCAGACCATAAGATATGATAATAGCTTAAGCAAGTCTAAAAAGGAATAAAGAGAACCTAATTTACTGAAAATTAAGAAATTTCCTTTTGTGATTATTATCTTTTAATATTTGTTTTGTAAGAGTGTAAAAAAAAGTGCAAAAATTGGTGGGAAACAATTTTGTCAATTTCAGGCAATAGTCAGTGTTTCTTGATTATAATGACATAATTGATAATGTCTATTTGACATACTCTTGCTTAAGTTTTACCGTTCTGTATTCTTACTCTAAATCTTAGTTTCTGAACTGAAATATATGTAAATATATGAAATCTAGACTTGCTAGAATAATGTAGACATACATGGGTCTTTATGAAATTTTCAGGGGCTGTTGGACAGACTATATTTACTTTAAAGGGGCAGTAGCACGTATTTGCAAATTTTATAAATATCATAATCTTTTCACATATAATTGTACGTTAAATGCTTACTGTATTATTTTGATAGTTTCAAAAATCTCATTACTCAAACCAATCATCCATAGTCAGAGAGCAAATCATAAAGATTCAAATACAGTCCATTGGTGGCCATTTTGTGTGAACACCTTTAATTCATTTTTTATATAAAAGGAATCGCATGGCTGAACTTTACATTATATATTTGATTTATTACTGCCTCATTTAGCTTAGATACATTGTCTTTCAATCGGAACAATTCATCTTCATTTTCCCGACACCACCTTATATTCCCCCTAATAACGTGCAACTGGCCCTTCAAAACCTGTTCTTAACCCCTGAGTTCCAGGGGCTGGACTAAGTTACTCTTACCATAACAGAACAGAAATACAACACTATGATTATTGGTACAACTTTCCATAAACAAATCTCCACTACAACAAGTGATACTCCAGATGTTTAAAAACAAGCAATTTTCTTGAACTCAAGACCGCTAGCATTTGGTATTGTTTTAAACAGCAACATCCTTACTCAGTTTACAACTAACTCAAAAGTGTTTATTTCCCTACCTGTAATCTAAATCAGCAGATTTATACAGGAATGTTTTTTTAGTGTCAGGTGAAATATGGGCTAGATTGATAAAACAAATTTCAAATTTGAAAATATTATCCTTAACTTGCATCAGCAACATGCAAATGGATGTTTATTTTTATTGTGTGTGTGGTTTTGTGATAACAACACTTTTTGATGGGTTTTATGCATGTGAAATGTATTCTATCTTGTCTGAAATTAACATGGTGGTTAAGGTTACTGTGCTAGAGCATCACATGATAAGAAATGACAAATTACGTAATTAACATCACATATGTTTCTTATATGTAGTAAACTTAATTTTTCATGAATATGAGCAAAAGTAAATAACAACATGATATATGAGACCAGAGGAAAGTTCAATAATAAGTCATATTTTGCTAGTAGCAGATCATGTATAATGGGCTTGTGGCCCTTTTACTGAAATAAACTCTCTCTCTCTCTCAGTAGCAGATCATAATAATGAAAACTGTACATCATCACTCAAAATGGTTTAGTAATAATAACAGTAAACTGTAAAATTAGTTACATTTGTAAAATATATTGATAATCAGTATTCAGATATATTTCATTCACTTACTTTAACTTTCATTATATTGCATCAACATAAAAACAGATAAAGTGAACAAACATAAGAGGTGTTAAGTTATCTGAAACATTGTAAGTTTTTTGTTTTTCCTGAGTTACTCAAGCATTGTTTAGCTTCAATTTGCAATACAAATCCCTGTTTACCGAATTCTTACAGGATTGATAGACTTGCCCATAATGTGCTTAGTGTAGTGCAAAAGGTGCACTCCCAGAAATCTAACTTCATGAAGTTAGCGAGTTTGGCTTTCGGATCAAGAGGTCCGTGGTTCGAATCCCGCCAGGGGCTCAGCAACTTTGTCTGCAGTAGAGAACTGTTCTACACGCAGTGAGGTTTGGGTGCAAAACTACACTGAATTTCAGTGAAGTACCACCCATGGTTGCTAGTTCCAGCAGATGCTCGCAGGTTTCACCGCAATGCATAGTCACAATAGTGTTGCGGGCTTTCTCCCTGCAAAATACTTGCAGCCGCGATATAAGTAAAATACTCTTGAAAGCGGTGGTAAACCCCACATCAACTCAACTAACTGCATGAAATCAACTTTATGATAAAAATGTCAAAGAATGGTCAGAATTCTTATCTTTATCATTACTAGGTAGGTATTAACAAGAGCCTCCCTCTCTACATAAATTTCTTATTCTTGTAGATGTGATTTTATAGGTCAATGGATACTAGTAATTTTTCCACAGTCTTGTACATTTGGTGACCCCTTGAATTAGTTTCAACATGTCAGCTGCATGGAAAATAATGAAGTGGAACTGAAAATAATTTAATAAAAGCTAGTGAACAAGAGTATCTTACTTAGCAACAAAATTTATTCTGGTATGGAATCTATTTCTCAATACTCTTGAACCAAAATAAGTGAAATGCTTGAATCTTATCTTATCAGCAACCACAAGAACAGAAATAGCCAACAGTGTCCATATAAAATCACTCCACTTTGGACTTTGGAAAAGTTATATCATCAAAATAACTTGAGAACAAACAACATGATATCTTAAAAGTTGGATAGAAGTTGGATGACATAAAGTGACAAAAAATTAATAATTTTTTAATAATTATTACTTGCAAAAATACTATATGAAAAGTTTCTAATGCTATTGATCTTGATTGTGTAAGGTTGCAAATTCATCCAAAAAACAATGAGGTGTGATGTTACTTGTTTTCAACGTTGAATAATTACATGTGTGCACAGGTACACATATTAAAAATATGAACTGTTTGAACACATGGGTGAGTGAGTTAGTTAGATTATTACACACCTTGGGAAATATTAGCTATTAGCAGAAGGAACATAAGGCTAATAAAATGTACTCTCATACTTCTCATCTCAGACATTCCCTGTGCACATGTGCACGTATCATACATATGAAAATTGATGTGTTTCATCATAAGGGTAACAAAGTTTAATGCTCTGATGTGGATAAATACAAATGTTTGCGTTGACATATACATTTGATACTGTTTCACCTTTAGGGCAAAGAGGTATACAAATCACTCAGGGATAACAAGACCTTTAAAATCTGTTTCCTCATTGTTTCCTGTGCACATGTGCATATATCATACATATGAAATTGGTGTTTCAAAAAACTGTAACAAGTGTACACTCACATGTTGTTGAAGATACTCTTTTCTCTTTGCATCTCTATTGTCGACATGTGCTTATATCATGCATATGAATTGAAATGTTTAATCATAAGGGTATTCACAAGTGGTTGAAGATACATATATTCTGTGTTTGCATTGTTGTCTGTTCACATGTGCACATATCATACATAGGAATTGTTATGTTCAATCATAAGGGTATTTATTCACAAGTGGTTGTAGAGACATATTCTGTGTTTCTATTGTGGTCTGTTATATTCTCATGTGCACATAAAATACCTATGACACTTGATATGTTTCACGATACAGCTAATAGCATGTTTACTACATGTCTTTGCTTAAATTCTCATACATTGCCAAATACACTATCAGACATGTAAATATTGCTATTTTTCATGATAAGTGTCATGAAGTGTATAATCACATATGGTTGAAAAGACTCTTATACTCTGCATCTCTGACATTACCGATGCACATGTGCAGATATCATACATATAACATAGCTGTTTCATATGGGTAATGAATTGTATACTCATATGTGGTTGAAGAGTCACGTATACTCTGCATCTCTGACATTACCGATGCACATGTGCAGATATCATACATATAAAATAGCTATTAATAATGATAAGGGTAATGAAGTGTGTACTCACATGTGGTTGAAGAGGGACTTATACTCTGCATCTCTTACATTACCGATGCACATGTGCAGATATCATACATATAAAATAGCTATTAATAATGATAAGGGTAATGAAGTGTGTACTCACATGTGGTTGAAGAGTCACGTATACTCTGCATCTCTGACATTACCGATGCACATGTGCAGATATGATACATATAAAATAGCTATTAATAATGATAAGGGTAATAAAGTGTACACTCACATGTGGTTGAAGAGTCACGTACACTCTGCATCTCTGACATTACCGATGCACATGTGCAGATATCATACATATAACATAGCTGTTTCATATGGGTAATGAATTGTATACTCATATGTGGTTGAAGAGTCACGTATACTCTGCATCTCTGACATTACCGATGCACATGTGCAGATATCATACATATAAAATAGCTATTAATTAATAATGATAAGGGTAATGAAGTGTGTACTCACATGTGGTTGAAGAGGGACTTATACTCTGCATCTCTTACATTACCGATGCACATGTGCAGATATCATACATATAAAATAGCTATTAATAATGATAAGGGTAATGAAGTGTGTACTCACATGTGGTTGAAGAGTCACGTATACTCTGCATCTCTGACATTACCGATGCACATGTGCAGATATGATACATATAAAATAGCTATTAATAATGATAAGGGTAATAAAGTGTACACTCACATGTGGTTGAAGAGTCACGTACACTCTGCATCTCTGACATTACCCATGCACATGTGCAGATATCATACATATAACATAGCTATAAATAATGATAAGGGTAATAAAGTGAACACTCACATGTGGTTGAAGAGTCACGTATACTCTGCATCTCTGACATTACCGATGCACATGTGCAGATATCATACATATAACATAGCTGTTTCATAAGGGTAATGAAGTGTACACTCACATGTGGTTGAAGAGTCATGTATACTCTGCATCTCTGACATTACCGATGCACATGTGCAGATATCATACATATAACATAGCTGTTTCATAAGGGTAATGAAGTGTACACTCACATGTGGTTGAAGAGTCATGTATACTCTGCATCTCTGACATTACCGATGCACATGTGCAGATATCATACATATAACATAGCTGTTTCATAAGGGTAATGAAGTGTACACTCACATGTGGTTGAAGAGTCACGTATACTCTGCATCTCTGACATTACCGATGCACATGTGCAGATATCATACATATAAAATAGCTATAAATAATGGTAAGGGTAATGAAGTGTGTACTCACATGTGGTTGAAGAGTCACGCATACTCTGCATCTCTGACATTACCGATACACATGTGCAGATATCATACATATAAAATAGCTATTAATAATGATAAGGGTAATGAAGTGTACACTCACATGTGGTTGAAGAGTAACGTATACTCTGCATCTCAGACATTACCGATGCACATGTGCAGATATCATACATATAACATAGCTGTTTCATAAGGGTAATGAAGTGTACACTCACATGTGGTTGAAAAGACTCTTATACTCTGCATCTCTGACATTACCCATGCACATGTGCAGATATGATAAATATAAAATAGCTATTAATAATGATAATTAGGGAAATGAAGTGTACACTCACATGTGGTTGAAGAGGGTCTTATACTCTGCGTCTCCGTTGTTGCCGGTGATGAGAATATCCAGCTTCTCAATCATCTCACTCTCCACCTGAGATAAACATATAGACACAAACAGAGATTTAATACTACAAAAGCAATTGTGTAATACAATTTTTCTAGAACAACAGATGCAAAAAGATGTATATACACACAAATGAAGGCTTATAAAGGAATAAGTGTAATACAACTTTCTTGGAACTACGTATTGTATATAGAGACAAATGTAGACAAAAATGGGGCGTTATATTAAACAGACAAGTGTTTAGTCAAATCTTCTGTGAATAATGACCTTTGATTACATAACATAAATCGATGTCAGTCAAATTTGTCTGAATGATCATAGTTGTTCAATTACTCATCAAAGCCCATTTAAAATCCCTTTTACAGAATTAAAGTATCCAATGATAAGAAGTCCTCTTCACAGTTTTAAGTGGTTATTGTTTTCCTTATAATTTCTATTGAAGCTCTCATAAAATCCCACTCACAGAATTGAAGTTTCCCTTCAGTCTTTGTTCACATGACATCATATCAAAGAATATTGGAATGGTTGCTTTTCTGACGTCAGTTTCTGGCACCATGGTCACTTCAAGGAATGGACCAATCATGGAGGGAATAAAGTGACTCTTGTGGTTTCCTTGGGAAAAAAATTATTAATTAATTAACAGCAGACAATGATTGTCTTAAAAATGTCATAGTTCAATACTTAATAGAGTTATAATGAAAGATTTTCACAGGTTGCTCTCCTGCTGCACCAAAATTTTTGTCAAGATAAAACTATGAGCATTATTTTAGCTACAAAAATCATTCAAAGAAAAATGTGTTGTTATAATTTCTAGATATAATTTTGTTTTTTCCCCCCCCCATCATAAGACTATGAGAGAGGTTTTTCACAAATATGCAATATTGGTTATCCAAAAATCATATGGCATTCTTCCAACCCTACTATTTCATTATTTCCATATCCTGTTAAATTGCTGTGAGAAAACTGTATTAAGTCAAAACATTTCATCATTCTTTTATATGTTTTTCAGAGGAAACTTTATTTATTTACCTAATCCGTTCCAGAGAGTCTGTATCTGCAGACCAATGAGAACTCTCATATCTTGGTATCTGTGGAATATAGTAAGTGGATGACATCAGAAAAATTCTTCAAAGTAATTTTCATTTACAGTCATCTTCTGTAAAATATTTCAAGGCAGATGAATACAATTCAGGTTAAGTTTACAGCAAAATGAATAAATCAAAATAATAAACTTTTGCTAAAGTTAGTGATAAAATACATATCCATTTAATTTTCACTAGATGTAATATCAAAAGCCGAAAGTACCTGTCTTTCACTCTCTCTCGTTTTGCATTAGAGAACTTCTCTAGTTGAAGGCTGGGCTGGGTGACGAAAGTGACGGCGAGGTCGAAATAGTTGCTCCACAGCTGCAATATTAATATTCATATTGATAAATTCTAAATGATGTATTCTTGTGTATTAATAAAAGGAAGATAAACAAATTTATTTAAATTTTCCTTTATTCTATTAATATTAAACTTTGATGTTGGTCGAAAGTTTGTTCTTTACTGATCTTCATGATATAAATTCTTCTAATAAAAGATGATCAGCTACTCAGAAACAGCTTGCACTGTTGAATTCATCAGAAAAGAGGTTAAGTTCGATGATATCAGGCAACTGGTTCAGGTCAGGTTCCTGACCAATCTGAGATTAATTAATATGGTAAATGAAGCAGGATTCTTGTAATGGGTTTTGACTTTGAATTCAACAGGTCGAGAAAAAATTTCCTCTCATGAGTTAGAGATTAAATCATTATTACCTGACAGTCAAACTCGACCCCAGTGAGGAAGTGTTCAGTGAGAGACTGGGCCACGTACTGTATAGCTGTCAGGATCACACTGTAACACAAACATTCGAGTAACATTTGATAATAATTACATTCTCATTCAAAGAAATGGGCACAAAGTTATTTCACAAAGTAAATGGCATCAGGCACTGCCACAGCAAAGGTTCATGTGACGTACTGTTTTGTGAAACACATAGTGGGAAGACAACTCCCTCCACTAACATTTGTTAACTTCGATATTCCTATTCAAAGAATTGACACAAAGTTATTTGACAAAGAAAATTGCATCTAGCATTGGCATTTCATAGGTTCAATTGCGGTCCTATTTTGGAAACATAGTCGGAAGACAACTCCCTCTTACTAACACACAGGATATAACTTTGATAATAATTACATTCCCATACAAAGAATTGACACAAAGTTATTTTACAAAGCAGAATGGCATCAAGCATTGGCGCAGCATAAGTTGAAGTGCTTTTCTGTTAAAAAGTGCTAGTGACAAGCAAGTCAACTTCCTTCCACTAACATCTCTAGTCATAATGCAGGAACACACACCCCAACCTTCAGGGTGATGAGCATACCGTCCACCAACAAAGCTCCATCAGGAGATGATCCTGAAGGTCAACAACAAATTCTGGAGGATGTACACAAAAAACAAAGGTAGACTCACTGGTTGGCGACCATCATCATGGTGGTCCAGTCAGGAGGAAAGGCGTTACGCTTGATCAGGTCTCGGAACACCAGCAACACTCGCACAAGGAACTCCTGGCAATAGGGAATGAACCAATGGTCAGCTTTATATTGATTAAATTACTTAGTGGGTAAACAATCTACAGTGGAACCTTGATATATTGCGGCACTCGGGGCACAAGTTTTTGTACAGCGTTACGAGTGAACAGTGATACGAAAATAATTCGACCACTTACGATCACATGAACCCGGATAATTTCAGGTTTGAAGGTAATGATATTCAGGGTATCAGAGGAAAAGTAATTATTATGTATGAACAATTGGTGTTTTGTTGTACTTTTAATAAGAGAGCTTGATTTGGATTCCAACTTACACCATCAGTTGAGCAACAGATACAAACACTGACCATACTAATTAACATGTTACCCTTATTCCTGTTTCTTTGGGAAGTCTGAAAGTAAGTTTGGGAAGTAATAAATAATCTAGACTGTTACCTTGAGTGGTCTCCCCTTGGGGTAGTTGTTCATGAGTGTGTTGTAGTGTTCCTCCTTCATTATCCTCAGCAGTTCCAGCAGACAGCAGATCATCATACCCTGAAACAGCTGAAAGTGGTCACTAGCTTTCCTAAATTCAGTTCTTAATTCATGCTCTGCAGGTAAAACATCAGCAATCTGTAGTCTAAGATTCACCTCTAGGAGGAACTCTTGAGCACTCTTGTGCAGTCCATATAACTATAACTCACCTGCAGTCGATAACTCATCCCTGCAGTCTATGACTCATCTGTAGTCTACAACTCACCCCTGCAGTCTACAACTCACCCATGCTCTCTATAACTCATCCCCGGAAGTTTATAACTCACCCATGCAGTCTATGATTCACCTGTTGTCTATAACTCACCCATGCTCTCTATAACTCACCCTTGCAGTCTATACCTCGCCCTTGCAGTCTCTACCTCGCCCCTGTAGTCTATAACTCACCCCTGCAGTCTGTCTCTGCATCTCGTCCATGTGGAGCAGAGTCTGCATCAGGATATCAAACTGGGCCTGCATCACTGGGAGGACTTCGTGGTCAGACACGCCAATCTGTAATACAGATATACAACAATTGATTGATTAATGGCTTGTCAATCAAAATCTGTAATGCAAGTATAAAACCATTTTTTTGATAAGTGATGTTTTTATTCATGTGACTGATCATTCAGTTATATCTTATATGTTTTATGTTACAATCCTCTGACTGATTCATAATGGTACAAATGCCTTTCACTACTACCAGTTGGTTACTCATAGGATGCAAATGTCCTCTCATGTGGGCACTGTCAATATTGTCTGATTTTGCCATAGGCAATAAATGGCATATCATAGTATGGCAATCAAGAGATTATAGAAGCTTTACACATACCTTAGCCTTTAGCCTAGTGATGATAATAATATAGTTTTGGCAAACCTGTAATATTGATAACACATAGTGGACAAGGATTCCTTTACTTCTTTGATAATGAGAAAAATTTGTTTTGTTAAACTTCTCATGAACTTCATCCAGACCATCATTAGATTGGTTGGTTTGTTACAGGGAGAAAATACAGCAACTGATCAAGCTTTGATTCTCTGAACCATGCAACCTTAACCCTAAAAACAATAAGAACCATGGACTCACTTCTTTGAACTTCTCGAGGATATCACCAAGAGCTTCAGCTGCCGGGGAGAGGGACATCTTGGTTATAAGGCACCGCTTGATGAGGGACATACACACAGGCACGATCAGGGATCGCGAATCTGGACGTCAAATAATATTGGCAATAATTATTTACATGAATAATTGCATTCAATCTTTTCTAATATCCGACCCGAAGTTGCATGTGGAGCTTTTCTGGACAAGAAATACAGAGTCATGATTGGTTGCAATCAAAAGCAGCAATTGAGCTTTCTGTCTCTTCCTGTAATCATTGATAAGACTTGAGTTCCTTCACCTGTGTGATGCACACATGTTTCTCATAAGACAGAAGTAAGTCAGATGTGTTATGATAAGTGCTACTTTCATTACACTGTGAAATATTCCATAAATCTTTTCTCAAATTCTGATAAAATAATGAAACAATAAACAATCAATAAAATAAATAGTCTTACCTTTTTCCAGGAAGAGCTCAGAGTTAACAGTGGCCTGGATGAGTTTGACCTTTGCACTGAGGAGATTGAGACTGAGCTCCTTGGGGATCTTGGTGTACAGCTGCTGTAGGAGCTCCGCTAGGTCCTTCTTCTTGATCAGCTGGAGTAAGGGCGGGAACACTCTGTGGAGCTCACTCAGTAGCTTCACCTGCAGTGGAGAAATGTTTCACATTGATTGAGTTGCAATATTGTTTGCTTGGTTGATGTTTACTACTGCTTTGGAATTATTTCAGCCATTAGCAGAGTGTACATGTTTATTGAGCTGAATAGTTGTATGAGTATCAACACCCTGAGCTGTATACAACAGAATGATTGTCAGATCATCTCATGACAGGGATGTAGCTTAGTTGGTAGAGTGTCCACTCGTCACCCAGGAGGACAAGGTTCAATTCCTGGTCGTGCCATACCAAAAGACATTAAAAGATGCTTGACACTCAGGATTTCAAGGAGAGAACATCGCTTGAACTTACAGTGGCTGCCGAGTGCCATGGGCACACCAAGATTTTCCGACATTACTATAAATGTTACTCGTACAATAAAGAGTTCTTCTTCTAACCATTAACATTATCATGCTTTTTTCAGACCTCCGTGTTGCAGTCAGAGATGAGGCATTCTGACCATTGAGGTAATGGACCATATTTCAATATCAAGCCAGTGGGAATATTCTTGAATCACCCTATTAGACAAATCTCATCCACAGAGTGCCTTGTCATCTTGTCAGATTATTGAAGTAATCAGGAACATTGTTAGCTGCATTCAGGTTAGTAAATCCTGGGTAGTTGCCCCTGCCAAACATCCCTTCACCTCAAGAATTCCAAAGCGAGAATCTCATTCAGAGATCCATGGCTCTTTCAGGAACAGAAACACTCTGAGAAACATGTACCTTTCATTAAGTAGAAGATAAATCGACATTCTAGTATAGAAACACCTCTGTTGTCCAATCTATTTCTACCTGACAGATGGCACCTACCTGAGCTTCCACAAGAACCGACTCGGAGGAGGAGAGGATCCGCCCGAAACTGAAGAAGACTCCCATAAGTAGCTGCCTGAAGTTCTCCATCTGGTCTCCGTACGCACTGGGGACAGCGGAGCGTACTTCATCAATGACAATCTAACTAATTTGAAAGCTTTGTGATAAAGCTTTGGCTTCTGAATTTATAAAATATGTACAGTGCGTGGCCATAAGTAAGTACGCAAAGAGCGTCATGACGTCATGAACTGCCGTTAGACGAGCGGGTCACCTCCCTCGTTATAAGGCGATATTTCAATAAATATTAATCGGAAAAGCTCGAAATTTTAGGGAATTGTTCACTTTGAGCTAAGCATTCTAAATGTTTGATCATTTCATTTCAATATAAAGGGATTTATTCTATGATGACCTGACAATTTCGGGCCTAATTGTGTACAGTATCACCTTTGCAACACAACTGAAATCAACTTTTCATTGATCGTCATTTAATTTAGTTTCAAAATGTTTATAAATAATTTGCCATATATTTTCTTTTGCAATAATATGTGAGGAAAGATTAAGCCATATCAAATAATTTATTTACTCATTTTAAAATCTCTTACGAAGCACCCGAAGAGGTGACCACGTATTTTTTTCATTCTTGAAAACACAAGGCTGCTTTAAAAAACAAATATGATGCATCATGTCATAAATAATCATCTAAAATGAAAATTTACATACCAGACTTTATAATTATGATAACTTTCGTTTTCGTATCAAATCATTGCAAAGAATAAAGACCGTGAACATTCCCGTTATACTGCGCAATGCGGGAGACGTGTTTGTAAACATTTTCGAGCACCCGGGTGGGAATCTCTCGTTTGGCGATTGCCTTATGAAATATTTTGTCAACACCTAAAACAAACCTTGTTTAATAAATTCAATCACATCATGACAATTTTTTAAAGAAAAGGGGCATTGTTTGTTAATTTCTATCAATTTACGGCCACGATTCATGAAATCTGTGAAATTGTTAGAAACTGTTACATTGTTGCTTCATCTTGAGAATTTTTTAACGATTCAAAATATATTTACAATTTGATAGAATATATCCATAGAGATTTTTTAAAGGATTAAATAGATATTATTATAATTATTAAAATCAGTCATAGATATTAATCCGTGGCGCTGGTTATATCGTTCTAAAAAATGCGCCCTTGCGCACCCGTCATTTTCCTCCTTTGCGATCTTTCATTATTTTCGACCAAACCAAGACTCGAAAAAAAATGCCGAAACCTATTGATGGTAATTGACATATATTCCAACATTTCTGATACTTTTTCAATATTTTTTATCACCTCTGTTCATCCCAAATTACTTTTGTTTTCGCATTTGCCATTGAAAACGAAATGTTACTGCCATGCCGCATGACGTGTGCAGTCAGGCTAAAAATAGACATAGGAATTCCCTTAGTGGGCCAGTGGAAAGAGGAGTCGATGATTATTATTTTCTCTGAATTTCATCTCTTTACAATGCAAACTTACCAAACGCGAGATTAAAAAATATGATAGTCAAGCGCTATCGCGAGAACGTTGTGATTTTTGCGTACTTACTTATGGCCACGCACTGTACAATGACTTGTCTGTAAAATAGGTTTATGGCCCAATGTGCTGAAATTGCTTCATAATAAAGATCTTACACAACTCTGAGGTAAACGTTTTTAAATCAATTCTGATTACAAATATTGTAAGAGACGTAGCTCAACTCATCTCCAATGAGGCTTGGGTTTGTTTCACGGTCTCGCCATCAAAAGATGTAAAAAGAATTACATGTTACTTCCTCGTTAAGCTTGAATTGTTGAGTTCCTGCAGACCAATACTTAATTGGTTATAACAGATCTTCAACTTTCAACCATTTCTAACCTTATGGAATATTTCTGACTTTTGTTGTGAACCAAAGTTTCAAAGAAGTCCAAAATGACCTCATATAAAGTCATATATTGAGCTTGCCTTTAACAAAAGTGTTTTTTTTAACTTGAATATTTCAACAACTCAACAGAAATTATGAAAGATAATCACTAGGTCAACTCTGTGGATCAGCTGGTACTCACCTTTTAAACAATAAGCAAGATTTGGCAATAAACCTGAAAATGGTTTCAAGAACCTGAAACCAAATGAAAATTCAATTGAAATATCAATTTGATAGATTATAAAAAAATGCTATTTTTGTAAATACAAATTGTAGGGCATGCATGTTGAGAAAAATGTGTCACTTAATAATTCAAATCATATCTTTCATGAAATGTTTAAAAAATACAACACAAAAAGAGACCATTTTGTTTTTACAAGCAAAATATCTTTTTGTTTAAAAAAGTTTTGCTGAATTAAAGGAATTTCAAGAGATATGATTTACCTGAAAGACATCGGTGACTGTGTACTCCTTGTCAAAGTCTGCACAGCTGACAGCGATTTCTATTTTATCAGTCAAACATAACAAGAGATCCCTGTAACAAAGTAGTTAACATAGATAGAAATAGATATATGCATTTCTTTAATTCTTTAAGGTATGAAGTTGTCATCTACTCTAATTTAACCTAAATTTAATAAAACTGGTACAGAGTGATTAACCAAACAACTAACAACAGAAGAAAAAAGTCTGGTCTAAAAAGTTTAAAATTAACGTTCTAAAAATAAAATCAGTCATGTGGAGCTACCAACAGCCAAAAAAAACCTGTACTTATCAAATGTATATAATGCTTGACTAAAGGTAATATACTTATAGAATATCAATATAATTTGATTTGACTGAAATATGATTATAACTATCAGATATGTTAAGCTCAAAAACAATTCTTAACATATAATCATATAAAACTTGCAACCTTGAAGAACATGGCTTATAAAATTGACATACGCAAAAACTGGTTTTCATTGTAATGCAATAGCCAAATATTGGTTAAAAGCTGATATTCAGTGATAAATGACTAAACTTGTCAAATACATTAATTACTTTAATGAAATTTAAAATATGATGCTCAACAAAGAGATAAGAAAGCTGTGAAATTAAATTACTTGGGGATAATATTTCTGTAAATTGATCAATGTCAAAACACTCACACAACATGTGTTTAATTGTGAAGGGACAGTGACAGGGTATACTCATTTGGGGGTCTTCCCAATGTAAAAGATTTTTATCATTATGACAGCTGAAAATGAACCTACCTGTAAACAAGGAGGAATGAAAAGTTCTCTTCTAAGTAAGCTTCCAATACACAAGTAAACTTCTCAAACATGCTGTTCTGTAGTAAGTTGAACATATGGACCTACAAACAGAATTTTCATTTCAAGACTTTTTTGGCCTCAGAAAAGGTATGTAAGTTAAAGCAAGCTTGAGCAAAAAGAGACTTATTGATTTTTTGGGTGTGTGTAAAAGTCCATCTAATTTTGATAATTTGTCAACTGTGTCCAATATTTCAGAGCGATGAAAAGCATAAATACTTATAAGGGTTTAGTATTCAAAGCAAAGCCAACACAAATTGAAGTTTATCATTTGAATGATCACCATGAATATAATCATATGACGTTTAATAAATTCAACTCACTAAAGCATGAAAAACTTCTCCGGAATATTTGAATCTTCCATCTTGGTTGGCCCCAAACATGTTGAACAGAGCATCAAGGATGTCTTGTAGATACTGGAAAAGGATCCAACCAGTAAATATACCATATACAGTAGAACACGGATATAACGAACTCCAAGGGACCAGAGAATTTAGTTCGCTATATCCGGTGTTCGCTATACACATATAACTTTAATGATATTATATAGGGACGGGACTTAAAAATGTGTTTGCTATATCCGATTGTTTGCTATATCCGAGTTTGTTATATCCGTGTTCTATTGTACTTCAATCAGCACTTGGATTTGTACATTGACTGTACGCAGTGTACATTGACTGTACAATTGGGTTTTTTGTTTTTTGGAAATGCAATTTAAGTAACATATAAGCATGAAATTTTCTCTTTCCATTAAACTAACCAATGATGAAAGTGAGCTGTCCGTCAGCAAATGGCTGGTAAACTAAAAACTGTCCAGTTGGCAAGTATGTTTTTCCTTTAATCTAGGTGTCAATATATCAAATCTTGGTCGACTAAGAGAGGGATAGAATTGTCTACAACACACAAAGTTCTTTGCAAAAATAGCATAAGTGTATTGTTTCATGTTTCGAGGTTTAGACCTTCTTTATAAGACCATTCATCAATGAATAAAATTGAATTTCAAACAGTAGATCAACAAGCCCTTTTGCTAATTGCTTGACAGAGTTACCTACCTTGACTACTTCCTGTCCGCGCAGGTTGATGAGGTTGCGTAGACTCTGTTCTATACAGTCTTGTCTCGTCGACCACTGGAGAACACCCAGGAGGTCGGCTGGAAGAAATCAACAGATTGAGTTGGACTGAAGGTATTGCAGTAGAATATTAATATCCCTATATTATGAATATCACTAATGGCCTAAAAATTTAAGATATCAATACTTGCAGTTGTAATGTCACAGCAATAATTTGGCAAATTTTCTGTTTCAATATGATTTCAGTTATATGTTTATGTTTCAGGTTGACCTCTGTGATACATATATGGAAGTCATGTGTTGTTATTCTTGAGGGATTTTGCTACATTCATGATGATTACATGACGTTATTCTTTATGATATAGGCCTACACACTTTTTAAAAATTATTTGGTGTCATCAACTGCAACGATAAACATTACTTGTTTCACATACATCATATGCAGGACAAAGTAACCATTACGATAGCTATTGCGATAGTCTATCAATAATGTAAATGCAGTTTTTGCTGCTATGCTTGTGATGATTTTAAACTCAGCCGCCCTTGTGGAATTTGTAACCTTAAATTTGCAACAATGAGGTCATCAGTTGTATCTTTAGTTTGCTAATTTTAGCTCTTGGCCATCTGTTTTAAGCAAAACAGTATTTTTAAAGGATAAAAAGGCATGTTTTCGTGTGAATTTTACTCAAAATTGGAACTTAATTAACAACTGAATTGACTAAAATGATGATACTATGGATATATTGACGTGCTGTCAATATTATTGATTACTATTGATAAAGTACTATTGGCACAGCGACCATCGCAGTAAGCCGATAGTTTGATCTTTTATGACACCCCTATTATCTAATTTATCAATATGCTATCCTTAAAACACCTTTCTAGAAAGAATGCTAGGAGCAGCATAAAACATAAACCTAATTAGCTAGACAAGTTTGAGTTACTAAAAAACTTATTAGAACAATCTAGCAGAAAATTAATATGAATGCCTGATTGATCTTTATAAGGTTTGTGACTCTTACCTTGCTGGGTGAATTTGGTTGAGCAGAGGAATGTTGATACAGTGAATGATTCTCGCTGACTCCGCCCAAAGGGGAGTTGGTTTGGGAGGGGGGTCATTATACGCGGGTCCCCGAAGTCGTCATGGAACTGAGGAAGTTTCATGTAGGCCTTCATCTTCTTTGCATCATCACACTGGGTTAAAACATATAGTAAACCAAATATCATTAAGGATCTCACATAAGATTTAAAGGGCATTAGCACGTTTTTATATAATTCTATATTCTGAATTTTTCACTGATAATTGTAAGTTAATGCTAAATGACAGTGTCAAAAATCTCATTCACAAGCCAACCATCCATAGTCAGAGGACAAAGTATGAAGATTCTCGTGAAATCAATTGGCGGCCATTTAAACAATTAGCTTTGTACGTACCTTATAGATAGTGAGTGTGTGTTTCCCATCAGCCTGTGTGGCCGAGTTCTTGTCTGTGAGAGAGAGGAAGGAGAAGCCATACATCTGCTTCTCGGTCTTGTCTCGTGCTACAAATAGTCAAATTAGCAATTAATTTTACTACATATTTTTGTAGTCATGGACAAGTTTTAAAAGAAATAATGTCTTGTCTTTAGCTACAAATATTAATTTTGTTTTAAATTTGAAATTCTTCAAAGGCATTTAGAAGTTGGTATGATAATACAAGACAAATATTATGGATAACAACTTCTTTACTGATTTCTCACGACGTTTCTGGGCCAATTCTTGCCCCTTCTTCAGGTGACATAGATACATAGATATACATAAGCCAATTAAGTGACTTAGCATATACAATACAGAAGACTGTCAGCTATGTACAATCAGAACATGAGATGAAAGATAAAAATCATTTTAAAATTTGTTCAATGTGTTTGACATATTAGGAGGCCTTTGATGTTTAATGAAATTTAGTCTGAACATTTATTCCTCTTTCACTAATATTTTTCACCCATCAGTGGGCATGGATACTGATTATTACATATTATTTTATTTGTTTGTATCATAAATTCATCATACACATAGGGCAAACAACAAATGAATGTTGTCCAATAATAGAAATAACATTGCTCACTGTTATTCATTGTCCTTTCGCATTTTCGTTTATTTTGTAAGAAATCTCAACTTCATGAGGAGTATACAATCAAGGCACCCACACTGAAGGGTTATGATAAATATACATATTTTCATTTGTATAATTCAGATATTAATTTTTATCGCTATTATTTTTATTGATAATCTGTAAATAACAAAGACAGACACTTTTACAGATGGTTAAGGCTAAACAATGGTTATAATCAAACATGTTGAGGAGAATGCACTGTGAAAATCACATACCGGTAATACTAACAATCAATTAATTCCTCAATTACTGGATCTATTAGAATATTTACACATTTCTTTAAAATTTTCAACATTTAAAATGTGGATAAGTTTGAATACAGATTGATGATTTTAATAGGGTTTGATATATGCAATCCTATGATAATCAAAGCATTAAAATATTATTATAAAATTGAACTTAAACTTCTGATATAAAAGCATACAAGATTGAACCTTCTTTCTCACAGAGAGTGAACTTACTTGAGCAATGAGCGTATTCGAATCGAACGTGAGCACCGTTGAACTTCTCTATTGGCACTGAGACCTGAAAAGACAATCAAACAAAGTTGATAGCAGGAGCCTTCAAATGAAACTACCATATTTCCTCTAATAAGCGCCAGGTCTCTAATAAGTGCCGGGGGTGATAGGTAGTTGAGAAATTAAGCGCCGGGCCTCTTATAAGCGCTGGGTCCAAACCATTGAATTAATGCCCCTTAGTAAACATTTTACAGATATTCATAGTAAAATACTGTCTGACACAAACTTTAATTTTCTATGAAAGAAATAAGCGCCAGGCCTTCAATTAGCGCCGGGCCTCTAGTAAGCGCCGGAGATGGATTTTTACATAACGCGGCAACATATACGCTGATGTAGCAGGATGTTAAAAGATTAGAGATGGATTTTATATTTCCTGCGCCAACTTACCCTGATGGTGTCGTTCCACTTTGGGTTGTTGGAGTGGTAGAAGATGCAGGAGAAGTACCTGGAGACCGGTTCCTCCCCACACCCCCCGGAGATACACCCCTGCAGGAGAAACAATAAACCCTTTCAACCCTAGAAATCAGGCTCAAAAGACATTTGTTAACACAGGGGTGAAATCGTATACCCAGACAACCATTTAACAGTTGTAAGATCTGTAACATGGACAGATAACTGGAGAAACTGTGGCAGTGAAAGCGAAAACAGTTGGCTGAATCTATATTCTGAAACTAAATCTACAACAACATCCCCCCACCCCCCTATATCAAATAAGGAGGGCTAGTCTGAAAAAAAATATAAATGTACAACACCACAATTGATTACGATGAAGGCATTATAACACATAAATAACCCCTTTTATCCAGTGTTGGGTGTGTATCACCGTCTTAAGCTTTCTTTCTTGTAAACACTGAGTAAGGAATTTGTATATATACATAATGTTGCCTTCCACATTCTAAAGTGGGTTTCTATTTGTTCCATTGAATGATGATGTCATACCTCTATTTCATGGCCGTCACTGTCAAACACAGTAACTTTGACCTCCACGTTCTTGGCCGCTTTTTTACTTCCTTTCTCGAATTCTGCCGAGTTTAGAGTCAGATACAAGTCATTTCGAACTTCACCTGCAAAAGTTAAAAGGGAAGCAAATTCAATTATCTAATCCAAAACAACAAAAGGCAATTAAAATTTGATGTAACATTTAAATGCTTTGACCAAAGTTTCAATCCACTTTCTATCTAAAGGTCTTATCTTACTTTAAAGGGGCAGTAGCATGTTTTTGGATAATTTTATATTTTAAATATTTCACTGATAATTGTCAGTTATTGCTAAATGTATTATATTGACAGTGTCAACAATCTCATTACACAAGCCAATCATCAACAGTCAGAGGACAAAGTATGAAGATTCATATAAAATCCATTGGCGGCCATTTTTTTTTTAACACCTTTAATTCATTTTGTGTAAGAAAAATTAATTACATGGCTAAACTTTATGTTATATATTTGAATTATTACTGCTCAATTTAGTTTGAATACATAGTCTTTCAATTGGAACTATTTATTTTCATTTTCCTAACTTCACCTTATGTGCCCCCCTAAAAACGTGCTACTGCCCCTTTAAAGCAAAGGTTACAATAGTTTTTGTATAAATTGTAGAAACTCTACATCCAACAGTCCAAAATGTCTTTAGCCAAATATCCTGGATGCAAATATTTGCCAACAAATGACTTCTTCTACTAGCATTATTTCCCTTAGTGAGAAATTTCAAAGCCTTGAATCTGACAAACGGAATGGGAAATCCCTGATCATTTCAGCAGTACGAGTGGTAATGAAGTTGGTCATTGGCTGCACCCAAGAGTTATCTCCCTTACCTGGGTTGATGGAGTCGGAGAAGCCGATTGGTTGAATGATGGTGAGACCCTTGCTGAACATGGTTGGGTTGTCCGTCCTCACACTGGACATATCTCCGTGGAACAGCTTCAGGGACACCGCCAGACCTTCACGTACATAGAAAATGATCAACATGCATAAAGCTTAACTTAATTGTCATCTCAATATACCATAAAATTCATTTCAAAGTTGTATATCAATATACAACCTACAAAAGTATATCTTCAACTTTGGAGAAGCTAGCTGATTCATATGATTTACAAATGATTTATTTGACTGAGGTAAGAAAATCAGTGAAAATTACAGCTGAGTTCTCACTCAAAATCTAGTAGGTCGAAATTTTTCACCATTACTGCTCCAGCTTTTTAGGAAAGTGCAATGAACTCTGTACGAGGCTACCCCTTATTACCGATAAGGGGCTGCACTCAAACCACAAACTTTGGCACAATTCTCAATGCTTCTATCAAATAATTGGATTTAGATTTGCATTTGTTATTATTTTGGATCGGTATTTTGTATGATCCGACAGTAACCCTCAGAAAGAATATGAGTAAAGAGAGACCACCTCCTACCCAGTCTGATTAAAATCGACCGTATTCCGAGGAATAAAATAGCAAAAATATTGTCTCTTACGGGCTCAAACCACTCAGGATATCCTCTCCGTCTAGGTCGGAATGCACCCACCTCTGTCGCATGTTGCTATAACCAGTTTAGCGCAGACAAACCCAGTCGTAAGCTATCCAATCACATCCTCGTTTTTAAACAGAGTTTAGCGTCAATTATGTATAATGAATGGTACACTAGAGTTATCTGCCCCTAACATCATATCGAAAGCTTTTGTTGCCCGCCTTGTGATTGGTTAGATAAGCTTATTTCGGAAACATGCGACAGATATTAGTACATTCAGACCGAGACAGAGAGGATATCCTGACCGGTTTGAACCCCGATAGAGACAATATTTTTGCAATTTTATTCCTTAAGAGTTCGGTCGATTTTAATCAGACTGACCCCCTACCTATGCTCTGCCTGTCCTTGTCATTGGCGGACATCTTCCCCTGCATCATCGTCTGTTTCTTCATCAACTCCTCATGCTTGAAGGGAAATGAAGACTCGTTCTCGATACAACTGAAACAAGTTAAGGACTCACATACAGGCAAGAACAAGAACGCACAGGCATCATAACAAGGGCCCCAGCCTTCCACAGGTCCAAATATTCACCTCAAGTACTTTAGGGGTCAGACTCAAATTGGACCAGAGTTCCCGAGTACACGAGTAATCAAGTACCCAAAAATTCTTAGTTGATAACATAAATTCACAAATAACAGACAAACTGTATATAATAGTTTAAACAAGTATTATTACCTACGAGGGCAGTTATATCCAGGTTCATATTTTTCCAAGGGCAAAATATCACTTTTTCATTGTGATTAAGTTATAAACAATACTTTGACGTCACGACACCTATGACGTCACAATCTATACGGGTCAGCTGTGGCTTGTCTGCCTATGCTTATAAAAAGGTTTTGTGTATTTTCTTTAATTTTAGCACTGCGGTAACTAACAGAATATTATATGCTGGCCAATGACATACTGTGTTTACGACACTCGTGCCTAAACATAGTATGTCATGGACACTCATATAATATCCTCTATACTGCGAGCTTCCCTTTTTCAAGCCCTCCAGTTTAACCAGGCTCAGGCTCGAGGACTCGAGTACCTGTGAAACCCTAATCATAACACGAGCCATTAAAATTAAATTCAGTGTTACATAGATTTTTTACAAGTCAAATCATGAGTTCTTTTTTGGGTACAACCAGTTTCCTTCCTTACAAAATTATTCATGAAGTTAAGTTTTATGGAGATCAAACATAAATAAAAGTACCGAGGGTACAGAAGCTCACCTTAAAATGAATGATGTGGTAATATAGTTTAATTGTGTAACCATATTTTATATGATAATTGATTATGGCTGCCATCATGATTTTTGTATCTTTTAAAATGCTAGTCTTCTGTTGGAAAAAATTAGAGCACGAACAAACATTAATACAAGAATGTTAATAAATCATGATTTGTTAACAAGCAGTAGGTTTTTGTATAACTTTTTTGTATATCTATGGCTGAATTGGTGACCATCTTGTATTTTTTAATCTTCAAAATGTTACTTATATGTGGGCATCCATATTAATTTCATTATCTTGATTGGTTTAGGAGTATTCATTTAAATGTCAATCAATAATAACAGGTTTTGTGACTCTTGAAGTCAAGAAATAGTCCGAAAATCTCAAGAATTCTTTCTTAAAAGTACTTGTACAGTACCAAAGTTTTCAAACACAATCACAAAAGTCAACAAACTGGTTAATCCAATGTTAAATTAGTCACACTCTCAACTTCCAAAGAACTAAAAAAAGATGCACATAAACATTTGGAATATATCCCTCTGACACAAATCACAAATTCAACTAGTGATAAGTCCAATTGCCAAAGTAAACTGTCCAGGTCAATGTCTCATGTGATTCTAACTGAAGATTTCTGAATATTTTAAATCTTGACATATGTTAGTGCAATCTGATTGGTCAGAAAAGGCTAGCCACATGGGGGTTTATGCTAATTACTAGATATGATGACCTGTGATGACCTCTTGCACCTGCATGTAGCTTATGTAACTTATCCTCTTATGTAAGTTACTGTTATTCCATAATGTGAGTGTCTTCCCCTTAATTCAGTATGCAATACAGATATTAGGAGGGGAGTTGCAGGAGAGGGGCTGGAGGATAGGAGGGGAAAGGAGGGATAGAAGAGAGGTTTGCAATGGAAGGACAGGAGAGGAAAGGGGAGGAGGGGAAGGGGGGATAGAAGAAGGGGGGATAGAAGGGGTGGGGGGTAGAAGAGAGGTTTGCAATGGAAGGACAGGAGAGGAAAGGGGAGGAGGGGAAGGGAGGATAGAAGGGGTGGGGGGTAGAAGAGAGGTTTGCTATAGAAATAATCTGGAGGTCAACTCAGTAATATGTTTATTGAAGTATTTTAATATTAATTGCATGGAAACAACAGTTTGTGTTGAGAGTGAACAAATTTAATCATTTTAAATGCTTTTGAAAAGGATTTGTTTGAATTGAATGATCATTATAATTATCTAGATAATCATCGTTCAGATCGTAATCAGATCCCTCACTGGCTATGTTATTTGGCCTTTTATGAAGTGTCAGGAATTATGTAACCCACTGATATCATTAGATGTTTTATTTAAAAGGATTTATTAAAACACTCATGGTTCAGGCTGTTCGCAGATAAAGATGATTCATAAATTTTTTTGTAACTGTATTTATAGTGTTGATAAATATTACAACAAGTGCATCAATACAAATATAAACACATTCATTTGATTGACCAGGAAATGTATTCTTTTCAATGAATTTTATGAAATCTAATTGAAAATTCAATATAAATGACATATTGACCATCTTGGATTCTTGATAATAAAATGAATGTGTCTTTGTCAGGAATCACTATATAAAAAAATACTCACTTTTCAGAATGATATCTTAATTGATTTAGTAGGAGAAGTACTTGGCCTGAAATCTAATTGAAAAATAATGACTTCTATGTTGACATGTTCCCAGAGCCCCTTCAGCATGATACAATTATCATTTAGTTTTACAGGTTTTCATAAAACATATGGTATTGGAACTGGAACCTGATACAAATTACCTCTTTCTACAATAACTTATGTAGATTACTGTACATAAAAGCAGATTCTTGACTTATTAATATTAACTCATCTTGCAGATTGTTGTACACAAAAGCTGATTCTTGACTTGTTTAAATTGTTATTTGTAAAAAGTATTATTATTAATAGAATACAAGTATACTTTTCATAAAGTCAATTTATATACTTTCCATAAAGTCCATTGCTTAGACATGATAATTGCCATACATCATTATGTTGTATTTATCAATTAAGTAAAGATAACTAAGCAACATACAAGCAGGCAGGGCTGCTAGCCCCAGATCCTTAAGGAGAGTGTAGCAATTTGTGGATTTGGCTTTGTGTATTTGGAGAAGAATAGTGTGCTGAGCATGTAAACCTGAACTCTGGCTAAGCCCTTATGTGTGGTATTTAAAATCTTGACGGGAGAGAACATGCATTGTTGTGAAAAATATATATAATTTCACAAAACATAGTTAGCTTATGTCCTAAATTGATTTTGTGTCAAGAAGAACTTCTGTTAGATATAGAAATGGTACAAATATGAGTAAACACAGGAAATGGAACCTGATACAAAATAACTCTTTCCACATCAACTTATCATGAAGATTGCTAAACACAAAACTTATTGATGACAACTTTTGTGTAAGTTGTTATTCTTAGAAAGAACATATCACTGTCATGAGATTACAAGTCTAATTTCCATAACTCTTATTGCATACACATGGCCATATAGCATATTGCTCTGCAATATCAATTGGGTCAGATTATGCAACAGACTAGCAGCTGACACTGTGATGCTTGCAGCCTGTATCAGGATGTGTATTAGAATAAACACTGTGGACTCTAGAGGCATATCTGAACTCTGGTTGACCCCTTATGTGTGGTATTTAAAGGAATATAAGGGAGATACCATTGTTTAAAATTTAACATGATGTTTAATGTGATTGGGTTTTTGCAGCTAGTTGCCATGAAGATTTTAAGCAAATTAATTAATTATGTTTGTCTTATATATCTTAATTTTTTTTTAAACACTTAAAAATATAGAACAACTTGCATGACAATCTTAAATATTCCATATTCAAGATAATATTATGATTAGTAAGTTCAAATTAGAGAATTTATTTGATGCAAGTGATCACTTGATGAAAGCTTAAAATTTAATAATAATGATGTGTCATTGCAGCTGAAAAGTCAATATGGCTGCTTTTGCGACCATCTTGGATTCTCAAAACTGAAACGTCTACCTTTCTGTGCGGAATCACTATAGGTATAACATACTACAATTTAGAAAGTATATCTAGATTGGTTTAGGAGAAGTAGTCTTTTTCATGAAATCTAATTGAAAATTCAATATGGCTCCCATGGCAGCCATCTTGGATTATCAAAACTGGAACATCTACCTTTCTGTGAGGAATCACCTTGGGTATAACATACTACAATTTCAGAATGGTATCTGGATTTGTATAGGAGAAGTAGTCTTTTTCGTGAAATCTAATTGAAAATTCAATATGGCTGCACTGGCGGCCATCTTGGATTCTCAAAACTGAAACATCTACCTTTCTGTGAGGAATCACCATGGGTATAACATACTACAATTTCAGAATGATATCTGGATTCGTATAGGAGGAGTAGTCTTTTTCATGAAATCTAATTGAAAATTCAATATGGCTCCCATGGCAGCCATATTGGATTCTCAAAACTGGAACATCTACCTTTCTGTGAGGAATCACCTTGGGTATAACATACTACAATTTCAGAATGGTATCTGGATTCGTATAGGAGGAGTAGTCTTTTTCCTGAAATCTAATTGAAAATTCAATATGGCTGCCATGGCAGCCATCTTGGATTCTCAAAACTGAAACATCTACCTTTCTGTGAGGAATCACCATGGGTATAACATACTACAATTTCAGAATGATATCTGGATTCGTATAGGAGGAGTAGTCTTTTTCATGAAATCTAATTGAAAATTCAATATGGCTCCCATGGCAGCCATCTTGGATTCTCAAAACTGGAACATCTACCTTTCTGTGAGGAATCACCATGGGTATAACATACTATAATTTCAGAATGATATCTGGATTCGTATAGGAGGAGTAGTCTTTTTCATGAAATCTAATTGAAAATTCAATATGGCTCCCATGGCAGCCATCTTGGATTCTCAAAACTGAAACATTTACCTTTCTGTGAGGAATCACCATGGGTATAACATACTACAATTTCAGAATGGTATCTGGATTCGTATAGGAGGAGTAGTCTTTTTCATGAAATCTAATTGAAAATTCAATATGGCTGCCATGACGGCCATCTTGGATTCTCAAAACCGAAACGTCTACCTTTCTGTGAGGAATCACCATGGGTATAACATACTACAATTTCAGAATGGTATCTGGATTGGTAAAGGAGGAGTAGTCTTTTTCATGAAATCTAATTGAAAATTCAATATGGCTCCCATGGCAGCCATCTTGGATTCTCAAAACTGGAACATCTACCTTTCTGTGAGGAATCACCATGGGTATAACATACTATAATTTCAGAATGATATCTGGATTCGTATAGGAGGAGTAGTCTTTTTCATGAAATCTAATTGAAAATTCAATATGGCTCCCATGGCAGCCATCTTGGATTCTCAAAACTGAAACATTTACCTTTCTGTGAGGAATCACCATGGGTATAACATACTACAATTTCAGAATGGTATCTGGATTCGTATAGGAGGAGTAGTCTTTTTCATGAAATCTAATTGAAAATTCAATATGGCTGCCATGACGGCCATCTTGGATTCTCAAAACCGAAACGTCTACCTTTCTGTGAGGAATCACCATGGGTATAACATACTACAATTTCAGAATGGTATCTGGATTGGTAAAGGAGGAGTAGTCTTTTTCATGAAATCTAATTGAAAATTCAATATGGCTGCCATGGCGGCCATCTTGGATTCTCAAAACTGAAACATCTACCTTTCTGTGAGGAATCACCATGGGTATAACATACTACAATTTCAGAATGATATCTAGATTCGTTTAGGAGGAGTAGTCTTTTTCCTGAAAGTTTACGGACGGACAGACGGACGGACGGACAGACGGACAGACGGACAGACAGACGGACGACGGACGAAGCGCCATGACATAAGCTCACATTTACTTTGTAAAGGTGAGCTAAAAACATACCTTTGAACTTTCAGGTGGAATTCTAGTTCTTCTTCTGGGTTTATTCTGAACAAATCTCTCAAGTTCAGAACTGAAATAAAAATTGAATCATAAGACGATTAATTGAAACAGACAATTGAAAAATAACAATATACTTATATTCTACAAAGGTGTCAAACATATGAAAGAATAAATACAGCTATTTCTCATAATTGCAATACCTATACCTAATGTTACCACAAATATATATACATATATATTCAATTTCCATGATTGTTCATCTCCTTTATAAAGGCAGAGAATATAAGTCAAAATGTTGTATCAATTATTAAGAAAGTATTATTCATATATCATTAATATTTATCCTGGGATCTACAATGGAAAATCCATGATTATTTGGACAATTGGTTGCACAAAATCTTGTTAAAACATTATTTATTTAAAACCGCAACTCACCTGCCACGCCCCATGGCCGTCTGTACTTGAATGTTGGGATCTTCTTACCTGACGACTCCTGAAGTACTCGACCTGTTCAACAGGAACAGTTATCATCGGTTTCGTAATTAAAAGCTTAAGTTAATTAAGCTTTAAAAGTCCTGTATATTGCCCAAGTGACGCTATACAAAAATACACTTGCTCAATGAATTTTTCTTGTACATGACACCGACTTTCCATGAAAATATATCTGATCTGACTTTTTGTCATACATACATATATATATATATAAGAACATTTTTGATCAGATGTTTGGATTTGTTAGAACTTAGCAAGGACAAATAAGGGAAGAGTTATTTGAAGAAACAATGTGCAAAGAAAAGTTCTGTTTTCCTGTATAAATTGTTAGAGTTTACAAACTCATATGGGTCATACATGGAAATTGGTGTCACATATCAAGCAAAAACCACATATGGCCATTTTAGTGTAAACTCCTCTTAGGTTTTCAAGATAAGAAAATGGGTTCACATTACTTTAACCCTGTGGTGTGTCATTACAAAAAATCTTTGAATTAATCAAAAGCTCTCTGTCTAGCAATTTGAAACACTTATTTTCTTTTCTTTTTTTTGTGATATCCTTTCATGCTACAGTATTCTTACAACTTTGTTAATTACAAATAGCAATTTGTTTTGGTAAAAAAAGAAATGATAGTATATTTTTTTTCAAAAGATTCTTGATTTGACATAGAGTCAACTCTTAAAACTCAAAATCTTTGAAAATTCAGGCAACACTCAAAATTGAAAGGCACTGACCAATCTTTCACATGCTCCATAGATAATTTCAAACAACAGTCTATTACATTTCTACGAATCACTGAACATGCCATTCACAATATGTACCAGCTACCCCATCTCAGGGACTGTACAGAACTGTCTACTTTTAAATCAGCTCTTAAGACACACTTCTTTCGATTGGCGTTTGTGGAATGATCCTCTCTCTGCCCCTCTCTGTTGTATATAACTTTGTCTTGCGCTTTGAGCATTTTTAAAATGGAATACAGCGCAATATAAGCATACATATATAATAATAAATATATATATGTACATCTTTGTCACATACTGATCTTTTTACAATCCTTTCCTTTTTTTATTGTTTCATTATCTTACCAACCTGTATTTTAGGTATAAATTATTGCACCCCCACAAAAATGCTCTTTTACCAATTAAGGATCTATAAAGTGATCTAATTTTTTTCAAAAATAAAGTAGTTGTTCATGCATAAACTACCCCTCCTGGATTGTTTTGAACTTTTTGCTTGGAGCTTCAAAAGTGTAAAATTTGTAAACGACGTGACATTGGTATATTCTTATATTCAGCCTCTCTCTCTTTTCTAAAACTCAGGATGTAAAGAAAATAAAAATATCATTTTGTAAATTTAGATTTGTTATAAATCCAAGAACAGAATATTAACTACTTGTAAATCTTTTTATTTTGAATCAGATGTATTATATTTTAACACCAACATACAATAATAATATTACCGGGTAATGTATGTGAATAATCATTTCCTCTTAGTTATAAAAACCTTCTTTGGCAAAATCACCTAAAAGTTCCTATGATATCCTCTTATGATGACGTGATAAAGTCAAACAAAAGCATTCCAGTCATAAGTATGGACAAGTTTTACCTGTTAATTGTATAAACAAAAGTAATCATTTCAATCTCAAGTAAAACATGCTCTAAAGTCCTTGGGAAAAAAAATCAAAAACTTCCACTTATCACTGTTGTTTATAAAAAATCAAAACCAAACTTAAACGTATGATCAAATATTTGAACAATCTAAAGGTTTGTTGGTAAAATTGGTAAGAAACATGCAAGACATCACTAAATTTTTAATATTACTCAATTTGTCTATTGACAATTTTCATCATGCAAAATTCTAAACAACTTCAGATTCAACTTTTGACTCATGGTTACATTCAATCCTTAATAAATAATATAATACCATTCACATTTGGTCACATCATTTCAAATATGCATATCATACAAAACATATTTTTCATCATGCAAATTTCTAAACATCCTCTAGATTAAACTTGAGACTCCAGTTGACATTCAATCAATAAAATATCAAATATGCAAATTAGTCACACCACATCAAATAGGGGAAACAGTCAGTAGAACTTGTGCATGGTATACAAATCTACTGAGAGTTATATCTTTGTTATCTAGTCGTCAAATGCAGAGGTAAAACATTGTGTTGTGAATCTGGTAATATGATGACATGTACTAATGTTAACTTTTGTCATCAGGTTAAATTACTTTTGAGATTTGAACTTAACAACCAAAATGCTACTTTTAAGTTTTGTTGCTTTCAAATATGTGTTTATTGTGTTTTAATTCGTCGAAATCGTTACACCCCTACTATTTTGTCATATCATTCTGTTAATGAAGCCTTGAATACTATTTTCAGAATAAGCATTACATCTATTTCGGCGGCCTAAAAAAAAAATAACATGTTGTATTTCAAGGTTAGGAAATATTTGCACAGTTGATAGTTATTCATTTACTCAGGTGTTTTTAACTTTAATAGATAGATAATAAAGAATTATTTGGAATGAAAAAAGTGAATAAGCAATTATTTTAAATGAATAGAAAAAACACCGTGCTAAAGGCAGTCTAATGTTACTGGCAGTCAATCAAAAAGCATCTAATGATAGTACAGAAAATCAATTTTCAAACATCATTGTAGTCATTTTTTTTTCCACAGGTATATAGTGGCTGAGTTATGGTTAAATTGTGCTTCAAACCCTTATCAAAGATTGATTGATGTTAAACATCAACTAACCTCGACGTTACCACTTCTCGATTTTCGTTCAAAGATTTTCAAAAAAATAAAAGCTGGACTTAATCAATTTGTCCAATAAACACCTTTTATTAGCCTTTCATTTATACAGCGTAATTATCGGCTGTGAAAAATCCACCTGGGTTAGGGGCCATAAAACTCGCGCGGGTGTGACATAATAAACAGACTATACAAAGTAACGCATCATTATTTCAACTGAAATACCGCCTAAATAATTGTTTAATTACCATTGATGTGGATATCTTTTTTACACCAAATGCTTAGTAGTGCTACGTCGTCAAATGAATTATCTAACTGAGTGGACAAAATTTCCTGAAAATCGTTAATTATTATTTTTGTTCCTGTGTTATTGTTACGATAGATGTATAGATAATGAGGCTGATTCTGTTTCTGACGTCACAGTATTGGGGCGTGACCAGTCATGCATTCACTTGTTTGTTGTCAGATAGGTCTAAGCTGCCCATCAAAAGTGGCTTTCAAAAACGGCTTTCATTACCAAACTAAACATATTTGAGTAGCGACCTTTAACACACTCTACAATATTGTAATCAAACTTTCTATATTTCAAAGAAAATAGTGAAATATGTTTGTGGTTATTTGAACTATAACACTACTCATCCATATTCATGTCCATTGTATCATTTAGTAGTAAATTACTATTCTCATTGGTTACACCTTAAAAAGTTAAAAAGAAACATTGCCATCAATTTTCAGAATATGTATGAATGTTTCAGTGTAAAAGGCCATGTAAGATCTGTGAGAATTACGTAATTTGAAAACTTTTTGACCTTTCTCAAAAATTTGTAAATCAACCGTCAAATCATATCCAATTCCAAAAATAGTTTAAGAGTTGATCTCAAATGGTAATTTTGATAACTATTATTATTTGCCACTTTACAAAGTGAAAATGAAACTATGTACTATTTGAGTTTATTCTCTATGGGTTAGTTTTGAAGTTATGTATTTCACCGTGAAATCACTGCAATGCGTCAAGATAACAAAGATATAACTATCATAGACTGTAAGGATGGGTATTGCTCTTCATTTTGATATTGACATATATATTGCCATACAGAAAAAACATTTTCATGATATTGATATGTGATTTTGCCACATATTCATATTTTTTCAATTCTTAATTCTCTCTGAACCAATTTAAGTGATCAGAAGAATGGTCTAGTTCATCTGTTCGCAATTTTAAAATGCGCAATTTGGGCAATATTTCAGCAGCAACCAGTGAACTATTATTTGTTATAAACTTAGCAAAAGTTGTAGGTTATTTTCATATGAGATAAGTCAAGAAGATTGAATTGGAACAATTTTTCTCCCTTTAAAAAAATTCTTATCTATGAAGATTAACATATATAATATATTTTATGCATAATGTAGATACTGGTACAAATATATTGTTTCTGTATTGCAATATATCAATACCAATAATACTGAGCACACCCTTAGACTGAGAGGATGGCAGATGCACACAAGTGATGCACACAGTGATAGCTACCCTTCAGCTGCAGTGGATGCTCCCCACTTTGTAATATTGTAGAAGCTGGCCAAACAAAGCATTTAAGGGACGTGAAATGAAACTTTAAACGCATAAGATTTGGGAGAAGCAAGGATATGGGCAAATATTCTTTATTTTTACTTGACAGTTACATAATGTAAGAAAAAGGCTATACATTGACAAAAATAATCGGAAACAATTTTCTGCTACAACCCTGCACCACTCGAGCGGCTTTCATCCGCCATTTTTAAAGGTAAGCATTGCGAGAAAACAAAATTTAATGTGCTGTAATATGCTTATTCATTAACAAAATTAAGTAATAACTACTTGATTGATAGATCGTAGCTTCGATGATTGGCTTCATTTCACGATGTTTTTATTTTTTGAGCGATACACTATATTTTTGGTCAAATTGTCAAATCTTTAACAACTAAAATTAAGTTTGAAATTATCATGTAAAAATCATATATAATCGTAAACAGGAAAGTCCTCCTGAATTTCTTTTCCACAAAAATTACCCCGCTCGAATGGTCCCTTTAAATATAAGGAAAATTGAAGCCATATGATACAAAATGTACCAAAATAAATCAACAGATCATAGAACTGATTTGAACATTTTTTCACAGTAATTTAGGTGCAAATACCTTAATCAGTTAACTCTGATTTAATTAAGTACCCATTCAAAATTTTCGTTAATGATTTAACACTAAATTCATTTTAAAAAATCTTTAACAGAAATTGGTGAAATGTAACAGAAACTAAATGATCAATGGACACTGATAGAAAGCAAGGAAGAAAGATCTAAAATCATAAAAGCACTTGCTGCCAAGGGTGTGGAAGCTATTTGTTTCCAGAGTTCAAGGTCATGCAAGGGAGATAACTCTGATATTTATCAATACTAAGTGCCTTTTATTATGATAAATCTATTCCTTTATCAGTAGTATATGAGTTAAATTGAAATAAAGAGTTCTCTACCTCATATTGAATAAAGAAATATATCTTATTAAGAAATGATATATATAAGATTAATTAACTCTCTTACCTCGCCGGTAAATCTGAGCCACTAGATAAATATCCTTCTCCAAATCAGATTCATTTAGATCCTGTTGAAAAGATAAAACAAAATTAAAGGCTGTCGGTATTGAGTATTTCTATTTCACAAGTCACAAGATTGTTGTTTAAAAATGATAATAAATCAGGGTAAATGATCGGGTACTGTAGCACTTACTTCTAAAATACAATTTGATGTAAAATGTGGCTAAACATCCTTTTGTAGATTGTTTAAATTCAACATTGTATCAGACATTGCTCGGAGACTCACTGTAAAGAGCCCATTGTTGTTCAGTAGTTTATCCATGTTCAGGGGCATCCCCTTGTTGTCATTACGAACCAGAAACTTCTCACTGTAAAGCAAGTAATAGTAAGTCCAAAGCTTTATTTAAAAACATAAAATCAAAATTCTTGTTTATGAAGGCAAGACATCAAAAACAAATTTGTATTGAATATTTTTTAACCTTTTTTGTTTGTTTCTAGTTGTAAAAAACATTTGAAGGAAGAAAGCTTTCACACCATTTTGAATTTGCAGTAAAACCATTGCTAGTTTGGAGAACAAAGCAAAATTCAATACTTTATTCAATAACAACTGCATGCTCTAGGTAACATTACCATAACTACTCATAAATACAGTTTTATTAAAATTTTAAGTTGTAACAATAAAATGGATCATAAAATGTACCTGATGAATTTGCTAGCCTCGTTGTCGAAGAGCGAAAAGAACGTCTCGGACTCCTCCCCTACGTTACAGGCGAAGGACTTGAAGTTGACGAGGAGGTGGGTCATCATTGTGAACTTGTTCTCGCGACTGCTGCGAGATTTGAACTGGCTTACAGCTCTTTTCCGTGGCTAAAAAAGTAATCCAAATAAGTACCATACTCGAAAGATTTTCAAAGTTCTGTTATATTATCTTTGATTTTTCTGTTACCATGATAAGATATTTAGGCTTTGATCCAGTCTAAGTAAACCTAGCTTCAATAATACTCGCTTCACTCCCGATATTGAGACTGGCAAGTAGTAGTAGCTGGTCGCGTCAGCAGATCTATCGAATTGATCAATCAGGGATTGTCTTGCCAAGCCACAATAGTCTGCATTCGCACAGATAACGTTGGAGGGTCATAAGTTCGCAAAAGGTCATCTGACAGGCCCCGCTACTACTACTTGCTAGACTCAATATCAGAAGTGAAGCGAGTATTATTGAGGCTAGGTTAACTTAGACTGGCTTTGATCTTTTTAGCCTGATATCTGGTTGAAAAGGGTTTTAATCAAGGGATCAAATTTTTAAAATCCTCTTGCAAAACACATGAGGCTCCTTACCAATTTTGACAGAAATTGAGCAAATATAATGCAATATTGACTTGAAATTTGGTGTGATACTGAGATAATATGAAACCCACTTAGTGAATAATAAAGAAGTTGAAACTCTTTCATTGACTGTTGAGATAACATAAGACCAATTCGGTTAGATATTTATATAAGTTAAACCGCATTTAGTGATACTTTGAGATAACCCCATTCAATTGAATATTATACAATTATTGACTTCAAGTGAGGTTGATCCAATGATTTGTCCACCTTGGACACGTGATATTCACAGAGGCAACGTTGATCCAATGATTTGTCGACCTTGGACACGTGATATTCACAGAGGTAACGCCAACAAATCATTGGATCAACCGAATCTGAAGTCTATAATTGTTTAATTAATTGAATTGTTTTCTTGAATATTACTTTTCTTTTGTGCAAATAAGGGACATCACTCTAATAAGCCTAAAACTATAAGGGACATAACTCTTATTCAGCACTGTCATAAAGCGATGCCTTTTGCTTGATAAACAGAGCAACATGATGTGCGGAGTTTGAGACAATTCACAAATCTATTTTAGCCACCAGAGGTGCTTGGATTGTTTTATGAACCTCTCGCGACTCACACAGGTTGACATTGTTTGACGTCAATGCTGTCATGTGACCAAGTGGGCCAATCAGAAAGACGGATATAATCCAATTATATAATGATGCTTTATGTTGAGCTGAATTCAGAGAGATATTATCGCTGCTGCTCACCCATGATCCCATGCTGTTCTCGACACTGTGAGTGTGCAGCCTGTACAGCTCCACGATGCTGCACTGTTCTGGTTCCACCTGCTTCCCCTCTCGTCTCGGAACCAGGTCCAGACCCAGCTTCCTGCAGACAGAGAGACGACAAAATTAGATGACTACTTACCATTATAAACAAAACCTAAAGACATAGCACCTTATGATACCAGTGTATGAAATAAGCCTGAGAAGTTACCAGCCCGAAAGAATGATTTTACTTAATTTCATGAAGTTACCCGTTTCGGGCTGTCGGACGGGTCTTATTTCATACACTGATGATACTGCATTTCACTGACCAGGTCCAGACTCCTGGAGACGCAGAAATGAAAATTATTCCTGATTAACAATAAATAATGCTCTTAAGTCAAAAATTACCTATGATAACCATGATGATGCAATATTCCAATTCAACCTGCTTGGGGACCATAACCTATTCTGAAAATGTCTTCTGGATTGAATGAGATGGAAATATTCACTTACTATCAATACCCTTTTAGTCTGGGAAAAAATTATACAATGATAAACAGTTCAAGCTCATTCTGCCATCTCATATCCATATGATTATCTATTTACAAAAAGAGGAGAGGTTTATAATAAGAATACATTATCTGGAATGTTCTGTTAAATTGGAACAAACCCATAACCTTGTTGAGGGATTGAGGTGGCTTGGCCAACCCCTCAAGTTTATATGCCATAACCGCTCTGCATCATTAACTAGATACCGCAAAAGCAGAGCAGCCCCGGAACTTGGGGTTTCGCCTTACCCTGTTCCGCCTTTTCCAGGCCTCACCAAATTGGGAATTTTCTCTTGACCTTGACCTTTGACACTGTAGGTCACACAATCAATGAACACATTTCATTGAGTATAACATCATATGATTATCTATTTACAAAAAGAGGAGAGGTTTATAATAAGAATACATTATCTGGAATGTTCTGTGAAATTGTAACAAACCCATAACCTTGTTGAGGGATTGAGGTGGCTTGGCCAACCCCTCAAGTTTATATGCCATAACCGCTCTGCATCATTAACTAGATACCGCAAAAGCAGAGCAGCCCCGGAACTTGGGGTTTCGCCTTACCCTGTTCCCCCTTTTCCAGGCCTCACCAAATTGGGATTTTCTCGTGACCTTGACCTTTGACACTCAAGGTCACACAATCAATGAACACATTTCATTGAGTATAACATCATTGTAATGAAATAATGTGTTAAAAATTAAATTAATCCATTTTCTCCATATATGTTGACCTTGCTGTGACCTTCGACATTTCGTATCCAAAACTTTTTGAAAATTTTGTACTTCTCAAGAGATAATATATACAAAATCTAAACTTCATAGCACAAAAACTTTTCAAGTTATTGTGTTTACAAGGAATTGCAATAACTCATATCTCATGACCTTGACCTTTGACCTTCAAGGTAACACAATCATTGACACTTTTTATTGAGTATAACAAACATGTATTGATTAAAAGTGTTCATAGTTAAAATAAAGCATTTTCGCTAAAACATGCTTACGTCATGACCTTGCTGTGACCTTGACCTTTGACGGATTGTAGCCAAAACCTTTTCAAAGTTTTTTACTTTTCCAAGGATGATATATACCAAGTTAGAGCTTCATAGCACAAAAACTTTTCAAGTTATCGCGTTTACAAGGAATTCTTAGAGTGAATACATATCTAGTGACCTTGACCTTTGACCTTGAAAGTGAACGTGTCAAAATCGTTCCCCCGAGGTATGAGTATTAAGGTATGAATAAGAGTTCTGGAAAGCTTAGTGGAAAAAAGTTATAGCTAGAAGTACGAGTGCGGCGGCGGCGATGGAAACTTCACAAAAACTGATAGCAGCCCCGTCCTTAGACGGGCCTGCTAATGACTATAAAGCAAACAACAAATCATAACCTTGCATATCACCTGATCAGTATTTCCAATAACTCACCAGTTGCCCCAGTCAATACGAGATATAATCTCTTCCCGGTACTCCCAAGCCTTGTCATTGGTCAGTGTATCTGAGACTAGCTTAGATCGGAACCCAAGAAGTTCCAGCATCTCCTTACAGATGGTCTCGAACAGTGGACTGTGGGTCTGGTGACATATATCAGTGATTTTTATTGAAGATTAATTTGTCATGATTTACACATTATGAACTGTTAAAAATCAAGTCAATGAAGGACATTTACAGGCTGCATAAATAAGAAGAGGAAAATTTTCAGGAAACAACAAAAGGAGTCCAGGGAATTAGAAAAGGTAGGGGTCATTGGCCATTTTGCACATTGGATGAAAAAAAAAATATATTTCATTTAAATTTTGAAGTTTTCTATTGATAAAAAGGCAATTGCCCCTTTGAAATTGTAAAAGTTAAAAAAGAGTTTAGACATCTTTCACAATTCCTGGGAGTCATTATCTTATAAAACGGTACTCAGATCAAAACTGCATTAGGGTATGAGTTTTAAGTTTCTACTGATTCAAATGAGATTACTCTACTTTGGGAGATCAAACAAAGAGGTAGCTGTTAAAATGTTATTATTTTAGGGACTTACCATATTCAACCTAGGGACACCGGGGACGCTTACAAAATTGACTTGGGTGTGAATGACGACCTAAAACTAAAGACTACTCAAGTGGAACTGTATCAAGATTGTCTTTGATAACTGATAAGGCGTTCAAAACATACTTACAAATTATTGAGTAGGAAATAACGCATATTGCTGCTTAATGAACAATGAATTTACTTTTTTTAGTACAGCTGGTAAAACTTTTAGGGGCAATTATTAGGTCAAATACGGTAATTGGTTCAGCCTTGCATTCTCCTACCACAAAGAGACGTTTCCAGATACGGTTCCATTCTTTCAGGACAAAGCTGGCTTCTTTGGCAATCGCATCCTCCACCGGTGTAATAGTTTCATATTGGCTGAAACAAGATCACATTTATGATATCAGTAGATATTGCTTCAAAGCATGTTACAACTACTGGATCTGAGTGCTAGTAGGCATTGAATAAAACACATGAAAACAGTATTTTATGAACGATAATGGTGTAACTATTTTTTTTATTAGTTTCCTATTGGCTATAGGTAAAAATAATCAAAATCATAAGAAAACTAGATTAGCGTTTGCGGGATACCGCAAAAGCAGAGCAGCCCCGGAACTTGGGGTTTCGCCTTACCCTGTTCCGCCTTTTACAGGCCTCACCAAATTGGGAATTTTCTCGTGACCTTGACCTTTGACACTCAAGGTCACACAATCAATGAACACATTTCATTGAGTATAACATTATTGTAATGAAATAAAGTGTTAAAAATTAAATTAATCCATTTTCTCCATATATGTTGACCTTGCTGTGACCTTGACCTTCGACAGTTTGTACCCAAAACTTTTTGAAAATTTTGTACTTCTCAAGAGATAATATATACAAAATCTAAACTTCATAGCACAAAGACTTTTCAAGTTATTGTGTTTACAAGGAATTGCAATAACTCATATCTCATGACCTTGACCTTTGACCTTAAAGGTCACACAATAATTGAACACTTTCTATTGAGTATAACAATCATGTATTGATTAGAAGTGATCATAGTTAAAATTAAGCATTTTCGCTAAACCATGCTTAAGTCATGACCTTGCTGTGACCTTGACCTTTGACGGATTGTAACCGAAACCTTTTCAAAATTTTTTACTTTTCCAAGGATGATATATACCAAGTTAGAGCTTCATAGCACAAAACCTTTTCAAGTTACCGCTAATGATGATACCAAGCATGTAACTACTGTTTACCCCTGAGTTTAAAAGGATCTCCAACAGAACTGAAAGAGACCTTATCTTTTAAAATTTTCTTTTTCTTTGTCTATTCAAGTTGCTATTTCCAAGGCTTTTTAAGATTTTTTTCTGTGGGAACTTGGTTGATTGTTTTGATAGACCTGACCCTAGATACAAAATAGATTAATAAAAACAGAGCCATTGGCTCTGTAGCTCATCAGGCATCATATCAAGTTTGCTTTATACAGGCAAGATGAGCTAAAAATGAAACTGATGTTACCTATTGCAAGAAAACCTATAAAAAAATTACAAAACAAATGTATTATTATTCAACACTTTCTAGATCGCCAATATCAGACAGTGAAAGAAGTCCACACTAAAATATCCAAGGAGAAATAAATTTGCCATAGACAATAGGCAATGGAGAAAAATAGGTTTTTAAGATTGTGACCCCTGTGACCCTATTTGGGGTCATGGGGTCACAAAACCTACAGTTTAGAATCCCAATTGGCCAAGGAGTCTACATGCAGTCTTTCAGCTCAATAGATCTTTAGGAGCTAAAGATGATGATGAAAATAAGTTTTTAAGGTTGTGACCCCTGTGACCCTATTTGGGGTCACAGGTTCACCAAAGTTACAAATTAGAATCCCTAATGTCCAAGGAGTCTGCACATATCACTTTCAACTCTCTAGTCCTTTTAGAACTGGAGAAGAAGATGAAAATAGGTTTTTAAGGTTGTGACCCCTGTGACCCTATTTGGGGTCATTGGGTCACGAAATCTACAATTTAGAATCCCCATTGGCCAAGGAGTCTGCACATATCGTTTTTAACTCTCTAGTCCTTTTAGAACTGGAGAAGAAGATGAAAATAGGTTTTTAAGGTTGTGACCCCTGTGACCCTATTTGGGGTCATAGGGTCACCAAAGTTACAAATTAGAATCTCCATTGTCCAAGGAGTCTGCACATATAATTTTTAACTCTCTACTCCTTTTGGAACTGGAGAAGAAGATGAAAATAGGTATTTAAGGTTGTGACCCCTGTGACCCTATTCGGGATCACAGGGTCACCAAAGTTACAAATTAGAATCCCCATTGGCCAAGGAGTCTGCACATATCATTTTTAACTCTCTAGTCCTTCTGGAACTGGAGAAGAAGATGAAAATAGGTTTTTAAAGTTGTGACCCCTGTGACCCTATTTGGGGTCAAAGGGTCACCAAAGTTACAAATTAAAATCTCCATATGCTAAGGTACTTGTACACAAAATTTCAGCTCTCTAATGTGTATGGTTCATGAGGAGAAGTCGAAAGTGTCAAAAGTTTACGGACGGACAACGGACGACGGACGGACGGACGCCGGACGACGGGCCATGCCATAAGCCCATATGGACTTTCAGTCCTGATGAGCTAAAAAGGAAATCAGTGTAAAAATTTGAAACAAGTTTCTTACCCAGGGTTTTCGACTGTACATTCTTTCAGGTGTACGTAAGATGCTGGAAATATACCCTGTAAAGAAAGAAGGTTTGTCAGTGAAAAAAATGTATTGGATCTGTTTTATGATTTAACAGCTATTGTGCTTCTTTATGAAATTGCATTTATTGACATGTTATATGTTTTATGTAACACCTATTGTACTTCTTTATGGAATAGCATTTATTGACATGTTATATGTTTTATGTAACACCTATTGTGCTTCTTTATTAAATTGCATTTATTGACATGTTATAAACAATTTAAACTGCTCAAGATAAATCAATATATCTAAATTACCTTTTCTTTTCTGTTTTGGAATGAATAGCCCCGATACCATGTTGCTGTGGAAGAAAAGAATGGGTGTTAAAGGGGCAGAAGTAGTTTTTGGAGGTAATATAAGGTGATGTCAGGAAAATGAAAATTAATGGTTCCAATTGAAAGACAATGTATCTAAACTAAATGGAGCAGTAATAATTCAAATATATAACGTAAAGTTTAGTCATGCAATTCCTTTTTCTTACACATAATGAATTAAAGGTGTTCACATAAAATGGCCGCCAATGGATTTTATGTGAATCTTCATACTTTATCATTTGACTATAGATGATTGGCTTGGGTAATGAGATTTTTGACACTGTCATAATAATACATTTAGCATTAACTTACAATTATCAGTGAAAACTTTAAAATATAAAATTATCAAAAAATGTGCTACTGCCCCTTTAATACTTTTGAAAAAGTCTCACTTCAATATATTGTTCATTATATTTTTCACAATTCTGAAAATGAGACTTGGTAACTGTTTTATGTTTTCAACAAACATTATCAATATGGTATAAAATAACTTACAATTTAGATAATTCTAATAAAACTTTTATAACAATTCTCTTAATCATGAATCCTATGATTGGGAGTCAATAAATTAAGTAACTATTTTACATATTTTATCATAAAATTCTTAAATAGTACAAGTAGAGGTTTCGATTGATAAATTCAACTAGCATTCTTAAATTAAAAAAAACACCATAAACTTAACCCTAGGCTAATCAATCAATTAAATAATTTCGCATGTTTTTATCATGTTTACAAGTCCAAGCAGAAGGTCCATGTTCAAATTTTGATGGAATAAAATTTCACTTCAAAATAGTTTTATATCAAATAGTTATGCTTTTATCCCGAACATTGTATTGAGGTTGTTGTTAGTAACTGTAAAGTTCTGATGTATTAATTCTTAAAGTCGCTGAATAATTTCATTCTGGTGTGATGCAAGTAAATACAAAATTATAACCATGTTGGTTTGGGGATTCCTCAAGCATATATCTGTTACTGGGTTGCTTACTTAAAGGCACCAATCGATAAGCTTTCATCCGCCATTTTGAATGTTAAGCATTTCGAGAAAACAGATGTGCTGTATAACGCTAATTTATTTACAAAATTAAGAAATAACTACTTTATTGATAGAAGAGGAGCATATTTACAAATATTTCATAGTAAAAATTATCAGTTACGACAGCATTTTGTCCTAGTAATGCATTGATCCACAATCGTAGTTTCGATGATTGGCTTCATTTCACGATGTTTTTTATATTTTGCGCGATACATTTTATTCTTTCTCAAATTCTTAGAACTTGAACAACTGAAATGCTGACCTCACAAACATATTTGAAATTTAGTGTGAAATTATCATTTAAAAATTAAAAAAAATTAAAAACAGGAAAGTCCTCCTGAATTTCGTTTCCACAAAAATACCCCACTCGAATGGTCCCTTTAATTTTGGTTGGTAAGAAAGATTTCAAAGATGTAGAAGTGAGAACACATACAATTAGAAACATGTAATTTTGTTCATAGATGTTTCTGTTGTAAGGATTTATCCTGGGTGTATAGGGAATAGGGAACATGTAAATAATGAACCGATTGACTATAATTAGGGGTCAGCTTAAATCCGGTCATATACAGTAATACAGCATTTATGTAGTAAATAATGACCCGGTACCGAGGGGTTATGGAAAATAACCTCGCGAGGGCGTAGCCCGAGCAGAGGTTATTTCCATAACCCGAGGTAAACGGGTCATTATTTGACTTACACTCCCGCGGAAAACTCCTGCAATTGTTTCAACTTAATTTCTTTAAATATAGTTGATTTAAAAACGTTTCACTGATATCATTTGCGGGTTTATCATTTCTTGATAAGAAAATATATTTAAAGTACCCTCAGATTAGGGTTTTAGAAATAAACGCTTGATTTCTTACAATAAAACTATTTTATTACGTTGTTTCAACTAAATTGGTTTACATACAAATAATTGAAAAACCTTTTAGTGATCCATTTGCGGGTTTGATATGTCTTGATAAGAATACTATTTTAGACTACTTACAATACCCCCTGCTTAGGGTTTTATAAGTAAAACCTTGATTCCTTACATTAAAAACTATTTTATTGCAATAGTAATATATATTTATAGGGAAAAATAAGAAACCAAACATGACACACAAAAATATACATCAACTGGCACGGATCCTCGGTAGCTCGGTAGGTAAGAGCGCTGCTTAACAACATAGAGGTTCCCGGTTCGAATCCCACTTTCGTTGTTCATAAATCTTAACTTTCTTGTTTGATTAAAAATCCAAATTTTTCAAGTCCAAATGTTTGCGATTGTTTACACTCTAATAACCGACCAAGGTGGTTATGAGATAACCAACCTACGCGGATGGAGCTCACGGCATACAACATTCAACTAAAATAAAGGCAATAACTTCCCAAGGGGGTAAAAGGGTAAATACATATAAGAAGGTAGTTACGAGTTAGAACCAATTGAAAAAAGAAGGGATATAACCGCCCAAGGGGTGTAAGATAGCTTATTATAGTTTGAAGATTATTTTAAAGGTTTAGTGGCAGATTTATACAAAAATATTTTTTTTAAATTTGGCCAAATTTTAATATGTTTGATGTATTATTGACAAAGGGTCAAACATAAGATTATTCAAATTCATTAGATATAGTCGTAGAAGAAATTATCAAGCATCAAGCAACAACTGCTGATGGCCATTTTACTGTGAAATTTTAAATCTGAGATAGGAATATAGGTTCATGTAAGATAACTGAACATGAATTTTGGTTAAAGAACTGCCACTTTTCATTAAAAGAGAAATTTATTCTGCATTTAGTAACATTTATTCTGGTTTTTGTGTGATCCCTTTGTTTAGCTAAACAATATGCTTCTAAACCCTTCAATGTTAGGTCAAATACTAGTGTGTCCTGCAAAAAGGCACACAGTTTGAAAAATGTATATAGGTAGCAGAGGGAGGTAAAAATAACAGAGAGGTGAATAGTTTATCAATGAAGATAACAGATTACAGGTGTTATTGCATAAGACTGACATCTGAGAGATAGGTAAACTTGTGATGTAGACATATGTGTAACAGATAACGCATTATCTGAACTTATATACCTCAAGGCCCATTTAACACTATTTGAAGCGAGTTTTTGTTCGGGAAACATCCGTCGGAATGGAATTGAGAGGGCCTTAGACTGTATAATACCCCGCCGGGAGGGCCTTGCACTGTATAACACCCTGCTGGGAGGGCCTTATACGAAATAATAACACCCAAGGAGGTTATTATTTATTATGAGGCCCTCCATTTCGCACCTCATAATTTCAAAGACCGGTAAGGTAATTGATCTCAAAAATTTTCAGAAGCGAAACCGCGGGATTCGAACCCACAACCCTTCGCTCTGTAGCCCAAGACTTATACCATTAGACCACAAAGGATTGGTGAATATGAAGGAATTGTTTTGTGAGGTCTTTGCTGCTCTCCTAGAACTTGATGATATTAAATTGCGCTCTACTGTACACTTTATACGTCAGAGATGTGGTGTATCTCTGTAACAAAAATTAATGACACCCTTAATATGCTTATGCTTATTCTGGCAAAATGTCCAAGATAAAACTTGATAAAAATTCGTGGCAGAAAATGGAGGATTCGAACACAGAGACACTCACTTCGTAGTCCAAGATTATACCACTAGACCACAAAGGATTGGTAAGTGTGAAGGGATTGACTGTTGATATCTATTCTGCTCTCCTCAAACTTTAAAAGTTTATTTTCACTGTTCACCTTAAATGTTAGAAATGTGATTTTATTTTCGATATATGAAATTTGCAACAACCTCATCCTCTAGGTATAGCGTTCAAGACAAATTTCTAAATGTAAAATGTAAAAAAGTAGAACATTAGGGATTCGAACCCTCAACCTTTCAAACTGTAGTCCAAGACTGTACCACTAGGCCACAGGGGATTGGTTAGTAATAGGTTATTGACTATTGACGTCTATTCTGCTCTCCTCAAATTTAATGAAATTAATTTGTTGATTTTTTTCGCTATTAAGTTAAATAAGTGATTATTTCGGTATATAAGATAGATAACACACACATCCTCGGGTGTTATAGCAAACAGAGGCCTTTGCCTACGGGACGTCCCTAGGGCAAAGGCCTCTGTTTGCTATAACACCCTCGTATGCGTGTGTTATCCATAACTTACTTCCTTCTACGAGCTAGAATATCCATTCAAAGTGATGGTCTGTAATATTGCATTATTTCAAGTTTTTGAATCTTAAAATTTTGAAACATGAAAATATGCTGGAAGATTCTTTGCTACTTCTACAAAGCTACAATTTACTTCCAATTGATAATCTGAAATATTGCATACTTTGAAGTGTTATAATTTCTTTATTACCCATTGCATTCCATTTGAATCATATTTATTAAATATTATGAAAAAATTTCTTGCTTCTCTGAGTACACTGAGGTTAGTTTGTCAGCCAGAACCAAAAATAAGAAAAAATCTAATACTAGTCTACAAGATTTGAGAGTTTAATTTAAGTCTATTGAACAAATCTTAGTTTCCTATATTTGTCAAATTTAAATGTTAAAATGTTTGATAAAATGTCAAGGTCAAAGTCTACAGTGGTGAGATCATACAAGTAATATAAAAACAATTTACAGGTGACTTTCCAGAGAGACACCTGAGATAAAGGTAGACTTCCTGATGTAGACATAGATAGATATAGCAGACAGACTATCTTAACATACTTCCTTTTTCAAAGATACATTTAACAATGATTAATTGTCAAATGACACACTTTTTAGTATGATGAATACTTTATTACTCATCATGTTTGAAATACATAGACATTTTTAGAATATGAATTTCTTATCTTTTCAAAGGGCTACTACAGTAATGTCATAAATAGAGGATAATAAACGACCTTCCATTTAATACTATTTTTATCAAACGAGGTAATGATTGTGTATAAAACATGCGAAAGTGAGTAAAATATTTAAAAAAAAAATAAAAAAAATGGAAGGGAGTTAAGTAGTCTGTTTATTACTTGCCCTCAAAATCAAGCAAAACTTCGACAGTTTGCTGAAACGAACTTTTCCGCGTCTAAGCAGCCATTGTGACAGCGCGCTTACACAATGACGTCACAACCACACACAACTTTGACGTCATACTTCAATTGTGTTATTACACTAGTGTTATATTTCCATATAAATATTACACTACAATATCTTAGACAGGCGAGTAATAAACAATTGTATTGAATTTGATAAACTTGTTGATGGATAATCAACAAAGTACAAAAATTATGCATAAACAACCTTTAACAATAAAATGTGCAATTGTGCAGATATAAAGAATAAGTAACATCATGTAACACCATATAGGTAAAAACGTATTACAGGTGACACAGCGCAAGATAGCCTGTGACCTGAGATAGGCAACTTCCTGATGCAGATATAGATAAAGAAACAGATAAAAGAGTGTTTACGTAAACTTCCTTCTTTATAGATTTTGTTCCAAATATATTTACAGGTATTCCAAAGAAACGATTGTGAACAAGCTATCAACCTAAGTGAAACCTTTACCTATGATGTAATGCAATCATTTACAGTATTATCAAAAATATTTAAATTACTCAAAATTGTGTACACTAGCAAAACATATGTCTTCATATTATAATGATATAACGCATAACATTTTTTTAGAAATGATTGAAATAAATGTTGACATATTTGGATAATTCTTATCAGTATTTACAAATTCTTTTATTCAAGCACTAAATTGTTCTCTCCCTCCTTGTCAACAACGCTCAGTTATGTTGCAACTTGTCCAAAATGCAACAACATCCTCAAATGTATATTCAAATCAATGCCCCTTCAAAAGAAAGTGTATATTGGCACCCAATAAATCTTTTAAGCCCAAATATTTGTTTGTGTTAATGCACTGTACTACTTTATCATAAAAAATACATCAATGACAAAATATTTGGAGAGATGTAAATGTGTCCTTGCTTTATGAAACTTCAGTTTAAAATTCATTAATTTAAACTGCCTGAAAGCTCAACTGATAACATTGTGTGAAATATAACTGTCACGCAACCTGTGCCATGCTTGCCTGAAAACTTGATAAGTTATCTTTGAAATGGCTTCTTTTCAAGCAATTTCACACAAAATAATAATTAAACATTTTCAAAATTTTCAAATTCTGTTCTGAAAGCCTTTCATAGCTGAACTGATAGCATTGTGTAAAATATAAATGCCAAGAAACCTGTGATAAGTTAACTACCTGGACTGAAAACTTGATAAATTATCTTTGAAATGGCTTCTTTTCAAGCAATTTCACAACATACAATATAACGTAACTATGTTATATTTGGGTTCACACTATACAACACTGTTACTACCTAATGGCATCTATCTCTAAGATACAATATAATTCATCATAAAAATTTCAAAATCTTCAATATGTGATCAGAAATATAAAACAATCATGAAATCTGTGATAAGTTCTACCATGCTGGCCAGAAAAGGTAATAAATTATCTTTGAAAAGGCTTCTTTTCAAGCAATTTTGCACAAATAATTCATAACAAAAAAATAAATCTTTAATTCTGTTAAATAAAATTTAAAATATCATTCAATGTTAATAAATGGCAACCAACAATTGATTACATGTTAGGGATACAGGAAAAAAGTTGTAACTCGTGAGATATAACTTGATGACTAACAAGTAACATTGAAAGCATAGAATTATTTCCCCCTTTAGAAATAAACACTTATCTCTCAATCAAATAGAAGAAATACACAGCTATATCAAAACCAACACAACCATTCACTGTATTATATCCACTTCCTGCATTGCTTTATACCAACATACAATATCTGTCACAAACATGCATGTGTTTTCCCAGGCATGTTACACTCATGTTTGTGGTTCACAAAGGATTAGCCTACCTTATTGGCATATATTACCTGTATATTCAGATTAATTGATTTCAACAGGTGAATAAATTGTAAATTACAATTCTTGTCAAATGATATTAATATCTTATCATGTATAGCAGAAATAAATGTTTCAACAGTGGCGACTTCAAACCTGTAATAATTATATACAACTTTTACTTCATGGATTATGATGGTTGTTCAATGATAGATATCAAGTGCTCTATTATCTATGTATAAAGTATATGCAAATCTTAGTTAGTGATGTCAATGTCATAAGTTGAGTATACAATTCCACACACATTATCTCAATCATCTTGTGATCTCTATTACTACATCTAGTTCCTATAAGGCATATCAAATGCAAAATTGTGAGTAAAATAAATGAACTTTTAAAAATATCATCTAGATATTTAACAGAGATCTAAAAGCAGTATAGTTAATATTCACAAATTCCTTGTATCACACAAAGTAACTTGATACATATAACTGACATCGTAAAAATTAAGTGTCTGTTAACTGTTATGATTTCTCATGAAGAAAAACTTAAATAGAATGTGATACGATACAACATGATGTAATTCTTCTAAAATGTTTCATATTATGAAATTCTATTATTCCTAATGGCCATGTGTCCACAAGGAAACCCTAGAATGTCTCTATATAAACAGTGTCTGTTATCCTACATGTTCATTGTTTCAAAACAAGGATGTTTAATAAATCAAGAATAGCAATGATGTTGCAAAAACAAGAAACAAGGACAAGACAAGTACACTTGTGAAAACTAGGGGAATTTTAACGGTTAAAATAAGCTGTATCCTTAAAAATAAGCAATGGTTTAACAAAAGGTTACACTGTGACACTTAAATCTAATTTTCACAAAACACTTCCATTTGAAACCTATCCAAATAGCACATGCCGGGCATGGCAGGACAAAATGAGATGTTATTCTTTTATGAGTAAGGAGGAGAGAAATTTATTATTCATATACCTTTATTTAAACAATATTAATTATAATTCTAATAAAAACAGCAATGCTAACACAAAACGTCACACTGTCACTGAAATCTGATTTCACAAAACAAATTTCACATATCAAAAATAAGACATGTCAATCATGAAAGAACAAAATAAGTATATTCTTTTCAGAGGGAAGGGAGAATCTATTTCACCAATACCTGATTCACAAACAATGTTAATTATATATATATCATTTAATATTTATTTTTATAGAATCAGCAATGCTATCACAAAAGGTCAGGTTATGTCACTGTAATCTGATGTCACTAGACACTTCCTACCGAAACCTATCCAAAATACCAAATGTCCATCATGAAACAAAATAAGATTATTCTTTTCTGAGAGAAGGGAAAATCTATTCACAGATACCTGATTAACAAACAATAATAATTATTAATATTTTTATTAATATTAATTTTTAAAGAATCAGCAATACTAACACAAAAGGTCAGACAATGTCACTGAAATCTCAGTTATCTCATTTCACTAAACACTTCCTACCGAAACCTATCCAAATACCACGGGCCAGTCATGAAAGGACAAAATGAAATGTTATTTTTTTATACTTGAAACAAAATGCCCTCGTAAATAACCTCCGACAGATAACCGGTGCAGGAGAATTAGTCAAGTACAATCGTGTAGTTGAAACGCTCAATGTACAAAAGGTCAGCTTTTTAAACACACAATTCAGGTGACTTGCCTCTTTCCATTTACAACCCACATCATGTTAGTCTTCATGTACCGATATTTCAAATTTATGCTTGTTTGGCTTAGTCTTTGAAGAATAAATGAATGGAAATGTGTATGTTGTAATGTTAACTGATAAGTTAATGATAAATAAAGGACTAATTAAAAAAATAAGTAGAGCCTCCAACATTTTCTTGCACTCACATGATGTGGGTATTTATGTATCGCTATTTCAAATCAAACTTCTTGGGGTTTAGTTTTTGAAAGATAAATGAATAGAAATATATGCGTTGTAACGTTAACAGTGAAATCAATGATAAATTAACAATTAAAAAAAAAAAAAAAGTAGACTACAAGTTTTTTTTATACTCAAAACACTCATGTTGTCGGTCCCTTCCGTTTTTCTTTTCAAATTTTTGCTTTTCTAAATAATGCTTAAAGAGGTTATGCAATGTACTTTTTCTAAGAATAATATATCAATATCTCAAGTACCATTATCTATGGAATGCAATGAGCATATAATTGGGACAATACACACATAAAATAGGCTTTTAATCAGCATTTTATACCCGGTTTTTAGAACGCCGCCGAAATTAACAGGCGAACGCTTTGAAAACTCATTAGAGCGTGACGCCCCGCTCACAGGGCCTGTCTCTATTTGCGTATCTACTAAAATGTCTGGAGATAAACCTCCTTCAAACCAAACGTTTTATGTGTTAAATTCTTATTTATAAAAGAAGGCCAGAAGCAAGTACGATTATATCTAAGAAATACTCTGTACTACTTTTGTTGTTGGAATCACTTTGATGGATGTGACTATCATTATGCGGAATGTTATATGCAAAACAGTGTGATCGCTGGGGCTAATAAGGCAGTATATTTTAAAAGCCGTATTTAGGCAGGTTGCCGTCCGATTTTAAAAATTCAAAGTTGTCTCTGACTCAAATTGCATGTCGCTTTTTATAAATCCCGAAAGTGGCCATAGACCATTTCAGTCCCCCTTTAAAGATAAATGAATGCAAATATGTATGTAGGAATGTTGAGCTTGTAACTATACATGATAAATCATTGACTTAGAAGTGGTTGAGAGCCCATGTACGTATGCATAAGAAAACCCGACATGTTTACTTATCACTGAAAACACTCTCTTCCTATTGCTCCTTGAGGTTTGGTTGAGTATTGGAAATGTTTATGTTTTGATTTATAATGCAGAAGAATTTATGGATGACAATTTTTTTGTTCAATGTTGGCGAAGTTTTGACACAGATTCTTGTGTCCTTCTCAATCAGAGGAATAGTGTAATGAAGTGGTGGCACATATATGTCGCAAACGATAACAAAGAAGTTGTCATCCATATATTCCTGTGCATTATTGTCAATCAAACTTCCAAAAAGCCTATAAAAGAAGTTTTTCTGATTTATGGTTTCTCCATTCTATTCAGTTGACTTGAAATCATGCAGTTTATGATCTTCTACATTAATTCTTTAAAGTGACACAGAGTATCTTTCTTAAGATTTTATTTGGTTTTGATAAGCTACAAAATATCTAATATGCTGATTGAGGTTCATATCTCATCAATGGACTTGCAAATATATCCATTTATGCATAATATCTCTAAAATGCTTGATTTTATTGAAAAATCAAGAAAACATCTCAAATACGTTTAATATTCGAAATTATGCATCCAATTAATCTACCTATTAGTTACAATACCTAATAAACACTATCGAATCGAATATATCTTCCTGTCAGCTTATGACAAGGTTTCAAAATTACGTTTGGCGAATTTGCGCGCGCCACTCGAGCCACATTGTCCGGTTTTCGATCAAAAACCCGACTTTGAATGGCCGTATTTTCGCTCTAATGTACTGATTGACCTTTCACTTGTTATTTTCAGTAACAGTTAGTGGTTCCCGATGTAATAACATCGATTTCAAAATTTGACATATGTGATCCTATCAACATACTCTGTGTCTCTTTAAGGAGGTTGGATACCTTTGTTTCTGCACATCCACAACAGTCAGATTGAGCTATTTTAAAGTTTATGCTATTTTGTTTATTTTTCACTGCAAGTGTGAGGTAAAAAAACTAAAAAATTAATTGATGATTTAGTTTAATAAAAAACACTGACTATGTTATATTTGTGAACATAAGTATTTGTTTTATGATAAAATTTATTTCACTAATTAACCTTAAAAACTAATGAAAATTTATAAAAAGGGAAATGTTGACAATGAAGAGTTATCTCCCCTGGATGTTGGTTTTCATTGATGTGGCTTAATTGAATGTGAATATCTCTGTTATCCGCTGGTGACATATCTTTTTTTCTTTTTAATCTTATTCTAGTGTGTATTAACTATAAAATATATAATTTTCAAAAAAATCTTAATACGAGAAATCAATTTTTTTTCATAAAAGAATAATATTTTACAAAAATAATCATACGAAGAAAAAGGTTATTTGTATGTATTTACTTCATATTAGTTTCAAGTTCCCTTTTTCTGACTTAGTTTACTTCCATACTGCAATGGCTTGATAGAAAAACATATAAATAACAATTATGTTCAAAAGTTATCTTGAAAAGGAGTTTTCAAATAATTGTATTTTCATCATTGGGTGCCCTAATGGATGGGCCCTTTATCGAACAAAAACTCTGGTGACATGGTATTTTTATGACACAATTTGATTCAAGACATATTTTTCAACAAAATAAGACTAAATTTAGCTATTTCTTAATACCTCGATATTTTGTATCCAACCTCCTTAAGGTGATTCAATTTGACTGTATACGTTGATGGCTTAGCAACTATGGATTGCTTATCGTGGTTGACATTGTACTCATTGTAACACTATAACCTTGGAATAAAAACATCCTTTTTGATAACATCCTGATTAGTTTAAAACAAGCAAACATCCTAATTATAACATTTTGACCTTGAAATAAAGAAAATTATATTCTTTCTTAAGTGAACATGCACATGTTTGTGCTTCACACCATATTAATCATGAAATTATTGTCTCAGAATAAAGAAGATACTTTTCTATTTTGATAACGTCCTGATGAGTATAGTCAAGTATCAAGAAAACATTTTCAATGCAACAATCTGCAAAGCAGGTACCAAATTTTGCAACCTGGTAGCACACTCTGCATAGAGTCACTGCCCAATGGTGACACAACAGGAAACTGAACTAATCTATTATTGTGAGGTTAAGGAATCAACCTTTCAAATGCTGAAATTTATCTAACTATGAAAAAGGTTTAAATTATTGACAATCCACAACCCTTGTTTATTTTCTCTGGAAGCAATTAAATTACCACTGCACAGGACTATGTCCATTAGCATTGAAAGTAAAATATACATATCTATAGCAACATCTAACCGGGCTCTACAAGTAGAATGTTCAAGTTTTATAATTTGGGTTACCTGGTAATTTGTAACTCAATTGGATGCTAAGCCTACAATATATACAAGGCCTAGAATTTAAGGTTCAAGGTCAATCTATCTCCAAAGAAGTAATGATGTCAAAAACATGACATCACAATGAAAATGATATTACACTTACAGTATTGAACGAAAAATGTTACACTCGATATAACTGTTCGCGTAGGCGATAAAGCATGGATATGTTGATATGCACTTTCATTATTATGAAGAAATCCTGATTGGTTGTTCAATCACATTATTTTGAATTGAGCAAAAGATGCGTTACAATAACCTATTTTCTCAATATTGCAATTACCACAAATTTCTTGAAAGGCAAAAGTCAGTCAGGAATTTTTTTGATCCCCTATCTGTATTGCAAATTTTTTGCACAAGACAATTTCACAAGAACTTAGAAATATGGCACCATTGTAACAGAGGTAATGCTGGAAGAAATGACATTTAGGTAACTTAAGAGGAGAGAGATTGTTCTTGGTTTTTGAATTGATTTTTATTGATTTAGATTTATTTTCGTGTGTTTACTAGGGATGACCAAATCATCTAAAGTAGATTAAGTATTTTCTTCAAAATAAAAAGTTTAAGTGGTCAATCAGTGCCACACGCAGCGGGTTTTTTGATTACGGCAGCAATACAGTGTCGTCATTTACGCGAGCACTTCATAATCCTTGACAACAATCCTCCTCCAACAAGTAATTGAATCACACATTTTAAACGGTACATTATTAATAGTTGTGTTGAAGAAAGTGAGAAAAATATTTAATGGACATGCAATGATAGATTTACCTTTGTTAACGGCTAAATTTATTTCAAATACCAAGGTGGAAAATCCCCGCAAAGATGAGTTAATTTTTTTTGCAGGAAGTTTTACAAAACGCAATTCGCTTGGATACAGAGTTCACAATTATTATTCAATTCAAGAGGTATATTTACCTTTCCGTGAGGTGCCGGAGTCGTTACAGTACTCCTCAAGTATGTGAACACACTCGCCGATCTGCAAGGGGAGACCACCCTTGATGGTTTCATCATGGAAGTTGAAGATCACTGAAAAGATAAAAACATTTATAAAGTCCCAACTGTGTAGAAAAATATATTGATAAAGATAATTAATCAAAATACCGTATTTCCTCGAATACAACCCCAGGGTTCTATTTCGTTCAGTACCCCCTTACCCCCCGGGTTCTATTCGAGGCCCGGGTTTTAATGGAGGCCGGGTTGTATTTCTTCAGGTCTGAATTGACGTTTCAAAATCTTCTAGGAATGGCGTTTTCATGGAAAATTATTGATCTAGTTCTACATATCTCGTGGCATTTCTGTTGATATTCATTCTTTTATCAAAATCCGTATCAATCCCTGCAATATACGGTTTCCGTGAAGTATATACTATCGAGATATTATACCAGTATTTATGTTAGACCCGGGTTCTATTCGAGACCCCGGGTTCTATTCGAGACCCGGGTTGTATTAATGTCAGCACCCCCTTACCCCCCGGGTTATATTCGAGGCCCGGGTTGTAATGGAGGCCCGGGTTGTATTAGAGGAAATACGGTACTGTCAATGAAAAATAGAAAGGTTCATAGAGAGGTATATAAAGTCTTAGATTGAGTGAAAAATATATGTACATATAAATAGATCTCCATATTAATGAAAAATATGTTTATGTTTCTGAAAAAAAAACTTCATCAACCCATGAATGAATTGCTAGTTGTTATATGACATAATCCATAATTCATTATTGGAAACCAATGCAAGCTGTTTAAAATTAATTTTAAAGAATTTTGGGTTGCCATAAATCTGAGATCTCATTAATTGTTCAATGCCACTGAACGGCACATTGAATAGTTCATATTATTGGAATCATTTTTCCTAGCATGTGAGGGCTTTTTGAATCACTATGAACATTCTTCATCTGTATAAAAACAATCTTCACGAAATATGTATGCATGCAGTTCATTCTATTTCATATTACCGGTAGGATTTTTCTCAATTAATTAACATAAGAAGTTTTAAAACATGCTAAAACTTTTATTCCAAACAACAATGAAAAATGTCTTCAAGATACACGCTTGACTTCTAATGGTTTCTTCACCATCTGAAATATGTATTTCCCTCTCAAATATGTTAATCATGTTAATATTTTTAAACAAAGGAAATGTATCAGGGTAATCATAGCTTTGGTTGCCAAGCAACTGTTTGCAGATCCCCATTCATTTGACTCCTTTTTAAACAGCAAATAAAGCAATAAACATGAATACTTGACAAAAATAGAATTTCTCAAATTAAGAAGAAGATGACAATAGGTTTTAAGAACGTGGTAAATAAAGCAATAAACATCAATACTTGACAAAATGGAATTTCTTAAATCAAGTATAGTTCATAGGTGATGCCAATTTTCGCCTTTCATCAAATCTATAAACTGTCGATTGTCACAATACTGATGACAACTAAAAGGGCATTTTACACATGAGGGTCTGCTTTCACAAAGCAACTTTTCCTAAGGTTGACTATGATTCTCTAACATTGCGCTAAGGCAACCTTAGGACGCACATTAGGGCTTCGTGAAAGGAGGCCCAGTCAGTACCTTTTTTTGAAATAATACCATTTTTAAATTTGACATATTTGACTATAGTCTGTCATCCTGACCCTACAGTAAAAACATTCAATTGACGACCAACCAAGTCTACTATAGTATAACTCGTCTAGATCACTCAGCTGGGCTCCATTTTGTTATAATACATGAATTGTGAAAAGATATTGTCAATATTGACACTAAATGTTAGTCTAATTTGACTCAACAACAAACTTACTCCCTATAACACACCTGATGAAAGAAAACCAGTTAACTTATCCTAAAATTTAATATATTTGACTGTGTCCCTTCAACCAAAACACACAAGGAAAGTGAAAACATTTAACCAACGGGAGTCACATGGTTGTAACAGGAGAAATGTGAGACAGAACAATAACTGTCACTTTGCAATTCCTCATGTCACAAACAGAGATGTCAGCGTAACCTACAGAGTGTGAGGAGAAAGGGTGACATCTCTAGAACTGCACTTATTGTTAAGTGTGCTTATAATTGTTAACTGTGCGGGAAGTAAGTGGACGGGATGTTATCAACGTAGACTTCCATTGTTAAATAAGTGTAGCATAAATAATTTTCATAAAATAAGTTGTTGTTGGTTTCAGGTAATCTGTTAATCCTTGAATAATCGCCGGGTGAAATCAGTGATGTGCAGACAGACAGACAGACAGACAATTGTTTATTTAAGTCTCACTTCTGTACAGCAAAACAATAAATACATATTGGCATAAAACACGGATAAAAGTACAGAACCACTCAATATGAGTTATGAGAGACTATCATATATACATATCGTAGAAATTACATGAACATTAAAAAAAGAGTAATATTTTAGGAAAATAGAAGGCGTTTCCTTCTTTGTAATATTAAAAAGCAGGTTTTGGCAAAATAGTAAAACATATCAGCACTTTGACATAAAAGCATTTTTTCAAAATCTGTTAGAATAAAAACATTAACATCATGGGAAGATACATATGTAAAAAGTGTTTCTCTAAGATCGGTATAAATATCACAGTGAAACAGTACATGAAATTCGTCCTCGACACAGTCTGTACAATTAAAACATTTCCTTTCATGTGCATGTGATTAGTTCACTTGTGAGATTTGTCTAAACTCTCAAATTTGACAAGACTTTGTTTTGCAATTTAAGAAATCTTTTGGTTTCAGAGTTTATTTTTCTTTCAAAGCATAAACAGAAATTATATTTGACATTTCAGTTAGGATTCTTGAGAGAAAAGTGCATCTTTGGAAAGATATATTTCAGTTTAAAAAAGACTGCTATGGCAACAGTTGAAGGACTTAATGTTAAATTTTACATTCACACTGCGTAATGTACCTTAGAGAATGTCTGCTTCAGATAGGGAAGTATACTAGTTTTATGACATTCCATTGGTCTATGGTGGGTTCGTTCATTGTTTCTTGAAAATTTTAGGGATTTTAAAAGGTTTTTTTTCAAGGCTTTTCTTGGTTAAATTAAGGTCAAATAGTCAATTAAACTAAATTATACAGATGAATGAAAAGAACCAAAGTAACCCCCTTATGGATCCTGATGACATTTGAAAACAGGGGAATCACACAAAATGTTTTTAATGTAATACTAAAAAGGGAGTAACTCTAGAATTGTGTTACAAATACATTAAATTCATATACTTTTTTCTTAACCAAGGAGATCTTTGGTAGCCAATTTAAGGCTTTTTCCAGGCTTTTCATTTTTTTTCCCAAGGCTTTTTATGGCTGAAATTTTTTTTTTAGCTTCAAAGGCCATGTGGCAAAAATCCAGACTTTTTCCAGGCTTGTATAAACCTTGCTACCATTCTTCAAGCTCATTTTCACTGTACCTACCATCATATTAGTTCTTGGATTTGACAGAATGCTCTTTTTAGAAAAAAATAAAATCAATTAGATTATTATGAATCTTTGGTTTTCATTTTTCTTTCCGCCTCTTTAATATTTCACATCAAGTTGGTTTTTTTTTCAATTGGCGAAATATCACATCAATCATATTTAATGAGCAAAAAATACATATGGTGACACAGGTTTATAGGCAATTAATGATCTCATGTTTTTAGCTTTGGGCTTCACGTGATGAAATTTCATGCTTAAATGCACTGTGCAAGAACCTCTGTATGGTCAATAAATTCATAACATTATCATAATCTAAACAAACTACATTTGAAAACTAAACTTACTTCCTTAGAATTTAGCTAAGAAACAAAGAACTCATTTGGCTATTGATTTCTTAAAATCTACCTGTTTTTATTTTCAACAAACAACTTTGCTTTGCTTTTCTTTTCCTACAGAAAACAGTTACTTTACAATTGAAATATACAGATATCTTCAAAAAACATAATATGACTACTACTTTAAAAAGGACAGAAGTATTAAAAGAGAGAATCTTGATTTGTTGTTTGATCAAATTAAAAAATCCTTTCTCTTTCAAAATCACATAACATCTTCTGAAACAGCAGAGATTAGTCTGTCATGCAGACCTTAGAACAAAAATATTCAATCAACGACCAACCCAGTCTAGAAAAGTATAGCAAGTCTAGATCACTTAGCTCTAGTCGGAAGTAAAAGCATAAATTCTCTAAAAATATGTCAATATTGAAAAACAAATTCTTCTAAGATTAGATTTTGGTCCACAGAGAGATCAATGGTGTCTTCCCTTTAAAACAATTGGTTATTCAAGGTCAAAGTTTGTCTCTTCAAAAATCACAAAACATCTTCGGCAACAGCAGAGAGATGGATGGAGACTTCATCAGCGTATCTCCATCCTCCATTGATTACAATGAGTTTTGAGTCTCTATCAAAAGCTTTAAATTCATTTCCCTCCAAAACAATTTGTTGGTTATTCAAGGTTAAAGTTCGTCTCACATAACATCTTTGGCAACAGCAGAGAGATGCATGAAGACTTCATCAGCGTATCTCCATCCTCCATTGATTACAATGAGTTTTGAGTCTCTATCGAAAGCTTCAAACTCTTTCACACTCCTACTCGTCTTTCAGAGTTAAAGAGATCAGACAGCGATCAATAATGTTTCAATAACATTTATTTTGGGAGGAGATGATTCATGAAATAGGAAAAGCTCTGAGCTGATTATTTAAGAAGATAGCAAAATTTACAACAGTCATACAATCCCGAGCTTAGAATCAATACAGGAATCTTGTTTGTATTGATGCTTTAATCCCAATGGGTACATTTAATTCTCTTTGAAATCTCTTTCTACTTGTATATCAGCCACTTTGGTATGAATTGTCAAATTCTTTTCAAAGAGAAAACAAATTACTAATGATTACAATGGAGAAATCTTTTTTCAGTCCCATATTGTTATTTTCATTGCGAGTGAAGCAATTCTTGTTATTGATGTATGTTATTATAGAAAAATTCTACGATTTAGTTTTGCTTTGGTAATTGCCATAGTACCACAAATGGTGACATGAATACAAAACATCTCCAGGGTTCAAAATTAGCACCAGTAGCCAAATGCTAGTGAAAAAGATGCTGGGCTAGTGAATGCAATGGCTTGTAGTCCGAAAGACTAGATGAATTTGAAATAGATGATTATGTAGATATTGGATTGCCTTTAGGCCAGTACTCTTAGGAATATATTGTCTGAATAGCTAGTATGGCATTACGACTAATTTCGACCCCTGACCTTACAATTATGACAAATACATGATGTCAAATATCTTGTTTTTGAAGACATCCCTAACAGCAGTTCAAGTGCAGAAGTTTGACTCATATGAATGCTATTGATAATCTATGAACTTTAACACCTCAAATTGTCCATCTGTCTATACAACATAAGTTTTAAAATTACAAATGACTAACATAGTTTCTTGTACAAAGCACAGCTTCATTCATTTTTCACCGGATCAAATCGTAGTATTTAATCTGAACTTTGCAGCAACAGTCAGAATATCTTGGTCTAATGACACCATGGATTCCAACATGTCTTCTTCCTGCTGTAGTCTACATACGCCGACACAACATGATTTTTAATTTGCATGTAATAAGTAAGGAAATCTTTTTTATTCACAAGAATGTTTTTTAATTTTTAAAATTCTGTTTTTTAGAAAAAAGGGAGAAACTGACTATGAGAGATACGAATGTGACGTCATTGTTAAAATATTACACCTATGAAGCTCCAAGCAGAAAGTTCAAATCAATCCAACAGGCATAAGGTTAATGCTCAAATAAATAACATATGGAAGATACAAAATGACAGATCTGATATAAGGTACAGACAGGGGTGTGATCATAAGCTGATAACCTATACCAATCCTTTTGTGTCAAGTCATATCTTTTTTTATTCAATATGACAAGGTGTTGCGAACGTGTCATCAAACATGTTTTGCAAAGTCTCATCATTGTGTCATTCTCTACACACTGTCTTTTGTCTTGTGATTAATTTTGAACTGCCATTAGCCAAACAAATCATAGTTTTTTGTAATGTAAGTGATACAGCCATTTCTTTGAAAAAAAAGAACTGGTCATTGCAAAAAGAATATGACCATTCTATTGAACATTCATATGGGCTTTCTTAAAAGTTCAAATGATAATATATGCTAGAATGTCCCCTCAAATTGTTAATCTGTGAAAAATAGCTTAGTATTACAGTCCCTTGCAGCACTTTCAAAGATAGTATGCCATATTTGGGATCACACTTTTTGCAAAAGCACAATGACGGATTTAAATGCAATGTTGTTCCTAGGTGATCAGATTTGGGCATTTTCTGAGCATATTGCAATGGTAAAAGTATCCTACCTCTCAATATAACTAAGGGACACCACTCAAAAAAAGGTTGGCAAATATCGGATAATCCTAAAGACCCCCTCTAGGAACAACGCTGTAAATGTCATATCAGATTGACCAGCAACACTATGTTCAATACACCATCATACCAACATCCTTGATCAATGATTACAGGAACTCTGTACATGACCATCACTTTCCTATGTTTATCTACAAACCATTAACTCGTAATCAATAATAGGAATCAGAGAAAATCCCCCTTTTATCACCAGGAACAAGAATGTATATAGATTATAGAGTGGAACTACACCTAGGTCTTCTGAGCTCTTTAGTTTCATTTCTGCACAATCAGCTATTTTGATGTCTACCATTCAATTTTCTAGTTAAGTTCACTCGACCGTTAAGTTTGTCAATGATGAGGTTCAGTCATGCATGTCTTCATGGAACTTTGCAATTAGCAATCAGTTCTATAACAGTAAGCAGGGAGACAAGTAATAATGGGGATAGAAATGTGAGGGAGAGTTCGTTTGATATATTGTGGTATCACCATAGTGTAGGACCTTGCTTAAACACATGCAATAGTTTTCAAATATCTTTTAAGATACAAAACCATTGCTGACAAAGTATATCCAACATTTGTCATAAAATATCAAAAGGAACCTTAATTATAAGTGATACACATTCATGATTCCTAAGAAACCAGTGCCAATTATATTTAGCCTGATTTCTGGGGGTTTCTTCTAGGGTTGAAAAGGCTAATAAATTTCAAGTTCTGCTCACAAGCATCCTGCTACATCAGCGTATATGTCTCCGCTAATGCTACAACCTATCCCCTGATATCCTCCTATGGTCTTCTGTCATATCGCTATATATAGATAGCCAATCAAATGATGCCCTTTCAGTGATAGCGGCAAACTAGTTTCTTGGCTTCGTTCCACATGCTCACCTCGTGATTCAAATTAACCAATAGGAGTGCTATTAGATACTAAATCTGATTCTCACTGCGGTCTCCCGCTAAGCTCCAAATCGCCCGCTCTTAGATTTCCACGTGCGACATCAGTAGATAACAGTGTATGGAGTTCGAAATAGTTTGACTGAAAACAGACAGGCTATAAATAGCGCTGGGCATCCACCCGTCAGCGATACGGCAGAATACCCTTGGAGGATATCAGGGGATAGGTTGTAGCATTAGCGGAGACATATATGCTGATGTAGCAGGATGGCTCACAAGATAAAACTATTACAGAAGGACGAATAGATTGCACCTAAACATAATAATTTTTGGAGTAACTCTATGCTTGAGGGGTAACAGTCTGCCATGCCAAGATTCAATCAAATGACAAATTTAATCTTCCTATGCCTACAGCCTTTAGAAATAATGCCTGCCACAGCCATATTAAGGCAGATGTTGCCTGAAATGGTAAGGATGGAACAGAATGATGCCAGACCCTGCTACTAGCCCATCTAGACTTTTAAGCCTGATGATATGGACAAATAAGAGCAAATGTAACTTTGTACTTATAAATTAAGCTTCAGAGACCTTCTGTCGCTGCGAGTGCGGCTTATTGTTTGCTCAGGGTAATATTTCTTAGAAGACGATGGATATATATCTCAATGGACTCCTGGACTGGATTTGTAAATTTTACACTTTTTATGATAATATAATGATTTACTTATTTTATTATGGTAAGTCATGAAAGAGGCAACTTAGTTTCATTTTAGAATAACTGTGAAAATTTAAAAATTAATAAACAAGCTTCAAAACTTTTAAAATGTGAAATGAACAACCAATAAAACTTTGATGAAAATAAATATTTCCAATCATGATTTATCTCATTCATAACTTGACGAAGAAAAAGAAATCATTTTCATATAAGTTGAAAATTTATTTGAACCGAGTGCTCAGTGAACCATGACACTTGACCATAATGACTTCAGTCAAGCATGAACTCATTGGAAAATAAAAATCTGATTATAGGAGATGAAATCTTGATGGAATATTCTAATACGATTTTATTGCCCACAAATATCAATGAAGACGAATCAATAAATATCATGTTGAATGGAATTAACAAATTTGTTGAGTTCATTTCGGCCAAATAGGATTAGAATGTGTGTTCACACATTTTCATTGACTTAAGGATATTGTAATTAACTCCAAAACTAATTGCCTATGTCCACCAAATCAACATACTCTGTGTCTCTTTAAGACTGATAACAGCAGTAGGTATTATCAATATACGTTTAAGAAAACGTAAAAAACGTTAGCTATATACGCATAAGAAGGGGATGTACATTACTAAATAGAGATAACGATTTAGGATTAGAATAACAACAACAAAGTTAAGATTTTTGTTAAGAATACGAATGCTGCATGGTACAAAAGATTTTGAAATTCTATTGTTTTTGTAAAGGAGGATTTTGAAGCGGCGGCCAGATGAAAGAGGTTTAAACTGGTTATTAAGAAAATGAGACGTATTGGCCTGAATAGTTAGTGCTTTCTTTTCGATTCAAGACTCATAAATGGCACCATAACATATACCATATTACACAAAGTATTTAGTTTTATTTATAAATGCTTTAAAATTAAAGGGACAGTTCCGGTATTTGGGTATTTGTGGGGAAATTATATTTCAAGGGGACATTCGTTTTAAGATTTGTTATTGATACACTAGCGCTACATACATAGCATCCTATATGATGATATTGTCAGGTTTTAACGATAAGATATTGATAAAAAACATGATTTCCAGAAACGCTATGAGTTTGATAACTTGGGTACCTCATTCGCTATTTTAAACTAACTTTTTATCTCCTGTTTTAAGATATGTACCTTATTGTGTTTTGTACATTCTATTTTAACGCTTTCAGTGCTTTTAACTTGTATTGTTTTCATTAAGGCTCCCAATATTTTCCTACATGGGCTGTAACTCTGTAATGTGATTGCATACATCTCAGTTTCGAACTCCATGAAGGTATTGATGCCATGAAGACACACAGCAAATTTGGTTAGCCTATCTTATACAGTTTCTGAGAAAAGTTGTCCCCTTAAATTGAACGGACACACGCATGGATGAACTGAGGGACAGAGCCCAAACCTATATCCCCCTTCCACTTTGTGGCGGGGGATAATAAAACAATTTATCATTATGATTATTGTATTACAATGTAGATAAATGGGTTTTTTTATTTATATAAACTTATTCACCACATAAAAAGATTAGGTCTTGAAAAGAACATTCTTTAAATACATGTGTCACAACATACTTTCCCTTTTTTATACTTCTTGGAATAAAGTGTCACATTTGTCATTGTCAAAAATAGAAATTTAAAAAAATGTTGATTTCACATGATGTATATAAATGTTATATCAACATACCTTTAAAATGAATATCAATATCATGAATAAATAAAACTGTTAATTTCACTTTTTTTTAAATCATAATTATTCAAATGAAGATAAATTTGACACCTGAGGCATTTAGAGCATAAATAATTAATCACAAATTGCTTTTTCATACAAAAAGGAAATGTTGACATATCTTTAAAGGAAATGTCATTAACATATCATAATCTGTCACTGCTTATTTACGATAGCGATACAGAAGCTACAAAAGGATATGGTAGCCAATTATTGTCACTGATCGACAGCTGATAGTGTATATTTCTTGTTCGTAAACAATCAGCTGTCAACGAAGATCACACCACTTGAAACATGCAACAAATGTTCAAAATCAAATATTTGTTGTAATTTCTTTGTAATCACATATCACTCACCAACTCCGTATTTCCTTCTCGCCGCTTTCCAGGTAAAATCTGCCATCACGTTGTAGAGATCTCAGTCAGCCATAGTATCACTTCCTCGTTTAGAGATAGTCCCACTTACACATGCTCCCCGCCATTGACTAACCTAACATGTAAAAGTGGGATCGTCGGTGGATTCGGATTCGCGAAATGATTAGTGAAGGAAGCGGTAGTAAAATCTTCGAACAACCACTTTGGATGAAAAGCCTCATTCGGAAAATTTACAAATTCGGGATTCTTTGTATTTGAAAGTGCCACAAAATTTTAAGGGGAAAATATCTAGGCCTACCCAAAGATCAAGACAGTGTACCTATCTATAAAATAATGTGTATGATTTTGGGAAACTTTAAATATATGTTTACATAGGAATGTCAAGTGTAAAAAGATTTACTAGAATATTTTTTCTTCAAATTTATGCAAACGAGGTCAAAGAAAACTGGTTTTTTTAAATAGTGAATTTGCAACAGTGAGTTCCCGATAGTGTACACAAATTAAATGATTCAGAGAATATCTATAATATTTTTCACTCTTCACAGATTGAACACTTTAAACTGTTGTTGGCAATAAAATTTAGAGGGTCATATCAACATCGAAGTGAAGAAAAATTTCAAATATTCGGATAAGTCATATTATCTTTGGATGTTCACGAAATAAGTTAAACCAGGTTGTCTTTAATTTTGAGCAACTTCATTTCATTTCATGTACGTGTAAATATCGTGTAATACAAGTTCATTTTTTTCATAATCTGTCTCACAACATCATCCTACGCAAACCCTAAAACGCCAGTTTCCGAACTGTCAGTTTTATGCCTTGCTGCCGACCCTTGAGTTTTCTGTGCTTGCTCTTTAACTTACTATGAGAGAAAGCAATAGTCCATTCAGAAAGTAACTGGAGGTTGCTAACAATCGCTTGTAGGGGCGCTGATATCAGCACAGAAAACTCAAGGATCGGCAGCAAGGCATAAAACTGCATGACAGTTCGGAAACTGGAGTTTTAGGCTTTGCGTAGGAAGATGGTCTCACTACTGTAAGTTTATTTTTAAACTTTTACCTGTAAAGGCATTTCTTGTTGTATAAAGATGAAATCTTTGACAAGTTAGAATAAGTACAAATTGTGCAAGTAGGCAGGTGTTATTATTCATTTATCGGGATACGGTCAAAACGGCGACAAGCCAAAACGGCGACAATTTGGTCAAAACGGCGAAACACATTTATCAATGAAATATATGTCAAATTCGCTGGACGTAACGGCGACAACATTTGGTTGGAACGGCGACATTTTTTTTATATATATTGAAATACATTTGAAAATGACGTTGGAGCATGTTTTACTTGTGTTGTTGTGTAATCTGTTTTTTTTAAAGTTTGATTAGGCATTCTTTCATGCAAGTGAAATGTGTTGCATGTGAGTGTTTGTTTTACTTGTGAGTTGTTCTTTTTTTGTTTTATTACTTATAGAATAAGTTTCCAAGTATTATATAAATGATATATATGATTGCTTTTTCACTCATGCAGTATTACCATAATATTTTATTGTTATTTCACTGGTACAAACCTAAAGATAGCACTTCAATGGCGGACGATGTGATTTTGTTATCGATGTTTTTCATCAAATGTTTTATGTAATAATGTATAGGTGATCTTGACCTTTTGAACATTACATGCATACCAAAAAAGGAAAATGTAAATCTATACCCGAATTACTTTTAATTATAAATAGACTTGAAAAAAAATTCCACTCAGTAGATTGGATATTATCCTAAACAAACTAAGTAACTAAGATCATGCAGCTTTACTGCTGAGAAGAACTGTAAATGAAAGAACAACTGTAACAAGTGAATAAACAATCACAGTATCATGGCAGTAACTATAGAACAATAAGCAATTCCTTCCAATTAAGCATTGATTGCTGAAGTCGATTGATTAATTGCGACCAATTACTATGACACTGATTGATATCGGAGGGGCATCAATGAGAGCACGATTGGCCGTGATCATTATCACTTAGTACACAAGATCTTTTCTATCATGAAGGCTTTTGATAAAGTCAATCGTCATTGTAAACGTATAAATTATAATGAAACTCATTCCTTTCCAGCCTGTCGCCGTTTTGACCTTAACCCCTAATCGATACAAGCGTTTAAAAACCTACATGTATGTAGAAATTCATTATATGGAGCGTGAAGATTGTACATTTCGCAACGACTTCTTAGAACGAAGATTTCAAAAGAAATACCAACCCACCCCACCCCCCTTTCAAGTTCCATCCTAACCAACTTAGGATTTCTATCGTTATGATGTAAGTTGAACTCACCTAAAAAACACCTAAAAAATAAATGTATATTTATGACCTAAAAAGTTGAAAAAATAATGTAATTGTAAATTTTTTATATTTCCATAGATTTATGTTATAAGAAGAAACATGCGGTAGTTCAGATATTCATGTTGTCTTTTCATTTCGATCTCGTTCTTTCTAATGACCTATTCTGTTTTCAAATAATGTTATTATGTATCTAAATCTATCTATGACTATTTAAAATCATCTTAAATGTTAAAAAATCATCCATGTAATAAATCAATCATTAAAAATGCCAAAAGGTGAAAGTATTGTTACCATACTTAGTTGGGGATGCGGTAAAGTCGTAGACAAATGGAGGAGTGAGCTCGTAGACAGGTTTCCAAATAGTATTTTTACTAATACTAACAAACTTTTATTTATCAAATTCAAGTTTTCGAACACTCATAGGTTCGGTTAAACAAATAAAGAGAATAAAAACTACAATTAGTCAATTTTGTTGTGTTTTGAAACGATTAAATGAATCCAATATCCATGTGTTACTTTCAATTCTTGGAGTTCTCGTTTGATCTTTAAATAAAATGAATTGAGGTAATTGGTCAATTATAGCTAAATTAGTTAAGAAAACATCTATCGTCAATCGTCGACTACAATATCTTGTTTGTTAACATACATTTCCTTGTTACATACTTGAACTATTTTGACAATTAAATCCGTATTCGACTTGTGATCACGTTTTTATATTCCCTGATTATGAATGTTTTCATCACGTGACAAATTGACCTATAATCCCAAAATGTTTATTCACGAAAGTCAACTCGAGTCCTTGTCAAATTGCTTTGATTGAATAATTTTAAAGAAAATTGTGTCTTTTTAATTCCCATCAAATGCGAACAAACTCAAAAGCTAAATTCACAAGCATCCTCGCCTACGTTTAACGGATTTACTTATCCGGACAAAACTGTGGTATGGATATTGGAAATACCATCATTGTATTGTGTATTTTTAGCTTTAATAATTTCCAATAAAACAGAAATGTCAATATTTACCACATGTAACGAACAACCATATTAAATTATAAAGAACGTTTTATGATGAATTTTGAAGTATTTTCCGTATTTTATGAATCCAAAATGGCCGCCTGTGGTAAAGGTAAACTCTTTCCTCTGAAACATCTGTTGTTTTTGTTGTCATTTCCAATCTATCGAAGCCAAAACTCATACATTCGATTGTTTTTCAGAGGCAGTAGAAGTACCTGTCCTTGAATCTCTGAATTTATCTACGTCGTTCGAGGAATCGGATGTCGATGGTGAATCTGATGGACCCCTCTCGAAAAGGGAAACAACTCTGATGTGTCCATGTGCCCTCTGTGATGACACTTACTGCATTGATGAGAGAAATGATCATCTACTTGCACATATGATCATGAAACACAAATTTGTGATTGCAGATGTGAATTTGATAGCTAATTTCAAAAGGTAGTTATGATAATGTTTTGGGTGTAGACTTACTCAGCTTTACCAACCCTTACACTAGATTAAAAAAACACCCTAAAAGATTGTCGACAGGAATCCATATGTTAAAAAAGATTACCTGCAAATATCTTAGGGCTGTAAAAGACAGTGTTGCGTGAATCCATGGGATAAAAAGAGGAGTGTGAATTGGACACTCGGTAAAAACTTTCGATCCTATTATTTTGGCAGAATATATATAGGATATTATATGAGTGTCCATGACATACTATGTTTACGACACAAGTGCCTAAATATTGGTATTTCCCGAGCGAGAGTGAGGGATATACTGATATTTTGGCACGAGTGTCGTAAACATAGTATGTCATGGGCACAAAAATGATATTCTGTTTATTACCGTAGTCGCAAAATTAAAGAAAATCCTCAAAACCTACTGCTCAGCATAGACGGGCTAGCGGCGGTCGAACCGTATAGATTGTGACGTCATAGGTGAACCGTGATGTCAAAGCACTGTTTATAACGTGACGTCACAATGAAAAAGTGATATTTTGCCCTAGGGCAACATGAAAAATATGAACCTCGGTAATACTGCCCTCGTAGGTAATAAAATATCTTATTATTTATATCAATGATATGGAGATATTGGCATTGATTAACAATACAACCAGGTTATTGTTTGTATCAAAATAATCGCAGTCAAATTGGAACCTTTTTTTTCTTTTTGTAAAAACTAGTTGTTTAAATCTACTCATAAACTATATGTTCTTCAATTAGTGTTGGTAGATGTTTTCAATTGTTTCCATATTTCTATTTCAGTTATGTTCTCTATTGGAAAGAACGGTTCAAGGAACAACCGTTGAAAGATTTTTGTACCACAATTGTAACTAACACATGCGAAAAAGACAAAGGTAAGCTTTTTCCTTCCTAGTGAAAAGCTTACTCTATTTTCCTATTTTGATTTTCAAACTAGCCATTCTTTTAGTGCAAGCTGGAAATAAAAGAACAGATTAATTGATATTATCTTTGAGCATCAACAATCCTAATTATTAAAGTCTAGGTTAAGAAAGGAAATTTTTTAAATTATGATTTTTAATGGTAAATGATCATGAGTACAATGATCTTTTTATATGGATCATATGAAGTGCATGATTTTTCCAATTTTGATTTATTCATTCTAGCCTTGTGTTACTTACACCTAAAATTACTACACCTAATGATCTCTTTACTAACTTTTCTTATATCCAATGTTACAGCACCAAGTGAAGAGTTTCTAATGCTGAGTGATGTCCTAACAGAAGACAAACAGTTGCGTCAGTTTCTCCAAAAAGGAAAGTTGGTATGTCCATGACATTTTTCTAATGTTTAAGATTCCAAATAAGAATATGCTAGATAGAAATTCCAGCTGTATCTAAAGTCAAAAGATTTTATTTTACAAGTGTTTTCCATCAGAACCCTTTGTTAGTTTTTAATTTCAGTTAGATGACATAAAATTATATATAATTTTTGAATTTCCAAATTAATATATGTTATAATTTGTTTTGGATAAGATATAAAATCTTTTTTTAGTAATGCATTTCAGACGATCACATATATATGGTACTTAAAAACTTTTGTTGGTTAGAATGGAAAAAAGTTTTGCTTTTTCGTTTTTTTCTATCAAATTCCTTGTATTAGTTACAAAATTTAGGTTTCGTAACTTGTATGCCTTTCCCTTTCAGGAAGAAATATTGCGAGTACAACAAAAGGAAAGAGAAGACAGGACATTCTCGAGGACATGTCTGTTCTGCTCTGCAAAGTTTGAAGGCAACAGGTTAGTTCTTAGTAAGAGATTGTATGCTATGGGTGCAACAGAGATATCATGGTATCTTGATACCGCCCTATGAGAGCAAGCAGGTTTATATAGGGGTGAAATGGTTTAAGACTTCAGTAATAAAACTTAGCTTGATGCAACATGTACATCGAAGTGTAATTTCATTTTGTTCAGAACAATAATATTTTTTCATAACATTTGTCTTGTAACTTTTTTTCAGTTTTGCATTCTTAAGATTTGGATACCGGTAATTTGATATTGATAGATTAATATGTATTTTTAATTCTATGTTATGTACTGAACCATAACTGACCAAAATATATTTGATTGTCTCATTATACCTTAAGATGTCAAACCCTAGCTTATGTTGTGACTGCTTTGATTTATCAGATAACATATAATTAGACTGAGACATTTATCTGTTTCTAATGTTTCAGATCTGAAATGTTCAATCACATGGCTCAGGACCACGCCTTTCATATAGGACAACCTGATAACCTAGGTGAGATAAGATTTTATCATTTGCCTGTGTAAGATACTGCATTGTAATATTTATACAGCGATATAACACTAGTTTAAGTTAGTGTTTGACAAATCGACTGTTTTATTTGACACTGAGTATTACCATTTGACATGACGCTAGTTGTTCAGATGAAGTGTCACCATGTGACCGCTTTATAATTCAACTAAATCTACAGAGAAACTTACAGAGCAACTTACATAATAGGTAAGATACTGGTCAGTTGAAGGTATCCATTCATACACATTGAGAAACAACATTTACAGGACATTTGAGTTGTGAAGATATGACGTCAAAATGTTATGACAATAATAATGACTGCAGTTGTAATAGTCCATTAAACCTACAGTGTGTAAGATCCAAATCAACAATATTATTCATTTATTCTTGATAAATTTGCTGGTGTAGTCCATAAAATACAAGGTTTAGTCCTATGTAAACTATGTTATGGACTTCAATGGTATTTGTAAACTCTCTTTTACTCTCATGATACTTTACTATTTTCTTGTATTTATGAAATAATTATTATGTTCTTAATTGTAACTACACTCATACAATCACTATACAAGATTCCTTTGAGGCCTGCCAAACATAAACATTATCTAGGCCCAAATAATATGGAACAACTGAATCTCCCTTCTACCATTATTCTGATTTGTAAGAAAATGGACTGAAACTGTTTAAGATAGAATAATCACAATATCTTAAGATAAATATGACGCAGTTAGGTAACAAATCAAATAGTTTTAAAAATAAAGTTTGTTTGGAATTAGGGAAAGTTCAACATTCTTTGATGCCTGATATTTGTTATTGTTTCAGTGTTTTTAATATGTCTTGTGTGTTATAAGTTTGACTTTGTTTTCAATGGCTCATATATTTCATAAAAATATTAAGTTCTTTCTCACTCGATGAGATAAGAATAATATTTGGCGTGAAATGGTAACACCCTTAATTTTGTCAGGTGTTGTTAAATTGTCGAACACATGGTTGGTTACCTTTACTTATTTTATTCACATTTTGACTTCTCTATAAGTTCCCTTCAGTCAACATTAACCAAATGGCTGAAATTCACTGTCATGCTCAGTACAACATCAGTCAAAGACATCCAATATAATTTTATATAGCTCTAGTTAAATATTAATCAACACAGTTTATCATGAACTCGAGATCTGAAGTCTGATGAAGGGCTGGTTTCTTTAAGAAAAGGCTTTTTGCCATATCATTTATTACCCCCCAATTTCTCGTCTAAAAAACTTGCCTAAAAAATCTGCCTTGTACACTGTAATTTACAATACCTGGAGTGACTGTGAGAACCACCCATTCTTGATGTGTTTTAAGAGAAAAAATATCAATCTCTGATTGCAGTTTTCACAGATGAGTTCCTTAATATCTTGCAAGACAAACTGAAAAAGTAAGTATTAAAATATTGTCAAGTTGTAAGGATTGTACCACACATAATTTTATCAATTATTTATTTAATAAAATTTCATAGATGCATAAACATGGGGCTTATTTCCATTTATGTCAATATGTGATCAAATTTAGAATTTGTTTGTTATGTTAAATTTTCTTGCATTATGTAAAATATGATTGAACAAAGGTTGAATAAAAGTAAACTTTTTTGTGTATTCTTTTGTGAACGAGAATATGATTCATTGTTCAATATTATTAGCTCATCTGGCCTGTAAGGCCTGATGGGCTTATGGCATGGCATGGTGTCCGGCGTCCGGCCGTCCATCCGTCCGTCCGTCCGTAAACTTTGTGGAATTTCGACTTCTTCTCCAGAACCATAAGACCTAGAAAACTTAAACTTGGTGTACAGACTCCTTGACTAGTGAGGATTAAAAATTGTAGCTTTGGTGGCCCTGTGGCCCCTAATAAGGGTCACAGGGACCACGCCCTACAAAGCTATTTTCATCTTCTTCTCCAGAACCATAAGGCCTAGAAAACTTAAACTTGGTGTACAGACTCCTTGACTAGTGAGGATTAAAATTTTTAGCTTTGGTGGCCCTGTGGTAAGGCCTAAAAAGCTTGAACTTTGTGTACAGACTCCTTGACTAGTGAGGATTATAAATTGTAGCTTTGGTGGCCCTGTGGCCCCTAATAAGGGCCACAGGGGCCACACCCTAAAAACCTATTTTCATCTTCTTCTCCAGAACAATAAGGCCTAGAAAGCTTAAACATAGTGTACAGACTCCTTGACTAGTGAAGATTAATAATTGTAGATTTTGTGACCCTGTAGCCCCTACTAAGGAGGGAAACACATTGGCCACACCCTAAAGCAAAATCAAATATACAGCCTGATGAGCTACAGAGCCAATGGCTCTATTTTTGAAATTCTCCTGGAAGGAAAGCAGCCTCTGCTCCCTTCTTCTGAAACCCCCATTGATTTAACAATTACATTCATTATTACCAGGTGTATATGTCTGTACTGTGAGAAGACTTTCCGAGACAGAACAACGTTAAAGGAACACATGAGAAAAAAACAACATCGGAAAATAAAGCCAAAGAATAAGAAATATGACAAATTTTATGTCATAAATTATCAGGTAAAACATTTTTATGTTTTACGTAAGAATATTTCCTAGGTGTTTAACATCACTATTTGCTGTTGAAGTGATGTGCATTTTATAACTTAAGAATTTAGGGGAAATTTTCATTGTAAAATTTTAATCCATTACACAATCATCGATATCATCTCAAATTTAATCTTGTAAAATAAAATACCTTTGTCTTATTGTTATTTTAAATAAAAATATAGAGAGAAATATGAATGAAAATTCAAAATAACTTATCAATCAAAATTATCCATGTACCGGACCAAAGGAAATATTCAACACGTGTTTGCTTGCCGATAACATGTTATGTTAGTGTCGGTGTCATACGAGATAGAACCTCGTGATGAAATAACTTGACATAATTAAAGATAAAAATAAATTTATAATGATTAATTGATTAATTAACATTGTTTTGATGACTGATAATGTGACTTTATTTTTCTCTATGGATATATTTAACAAAACTTATGCTGCCCAAATTATTTTATCAATTATGAAGGCGATGTATAATTCAGTTTTTACTAGGCAGCAATTATTCTTTACACCGGTTAGGCCTTTTCAATATGCAATTTGTGTTAGATTTTCTGATTGGTGCACTATTACAACTTCCGTTCTTTTAACCAGTGAAAAGGCTTGATACAAATACAGCATTACCAGTACGTTGACTGAACGTTTGTTTAGCGCGGTGGTGTAGTGGTTAGCGTGCTGGCCTATCACGCCAAAGACCCGGGTTCGAATCCAGGTGGAGACACCAAAGATTTCTGACCTGGGCTTTACACCGTGTTGTGTCCTTGGGCAAGGCACTTCATCCACATTGCACTCAGTCTACCCAGCTGTACAATTGGGTACCTGAATACGGGAAGTACGGACCTATGTGGTCGCGCGAAGCGCTTAGTAGCGGCTTTGAAAGTACAATTCCTTCAGGGTGATAATGTACAGCCAATGAGCAGTGCTTGTACTGGATATTAGGCTTAAAAATGTTCATTATTATTTTTAGATTTCTGAATGAGAATGATGAAAACGAAACATGACACAGTAATGGGAGTTTGTTGACTGTAGCCTTGCTTGTTATCAGAAGCAAATGATAAATCATTGAATAAAATAACAAACACTGTAAGTAACTTATTTATTTTTTAATTACACATGACATTTCACTTAAAAATTACCGACCTTAATTTACCCTTACGCAATCTTGTCAACGAGTTGTCTGTCATGTCGACTGTTTCAGCGACCTGCTAGAAGGAGGGTCGCCTTATTAATGAGATATATGATTTTGGCAGCAATTTGGGGGGCTGAGAAAGGGGGTCGCCTTATGTACGAGGTCGCCGTATACATTGTAATATACGGTACTATCAATGCTATCATAAGTTGTAGTAGTCAGAAAAAAGTTTTAAACTTTTTTAACAAAGAAACTTTTAAAAAAACTTGCTGATAAAACTTCATCTATATCCTGGACCCAAGGCTAAACTTAATAACATGATTACCTCCCATCATCTTAGATTGCTATCTACTATATTCAAGTTGTGTTGTACAGGAGATGGGTCGCAACTGGGAGTCCATCCAATCAGAGAGGAGCCCTCGGGTGTGTGAGGAGGAGGAAGAAGACAGGGATGAGGAAGAAGAAGAAGAGTGAGAACTATTTTTTTCTATAGGGTAAAACTGGTAAAAGGCATGACTGGTATCTGCTACCAGTATTTTGCAGACACTATTGATAAGACTTTCCTCCACATATTATGTGATTGAAGTGGAATACCTTTTTAGCTCATCAGGACTGAAAGTCCAGATGGGCTTATGGCATGGCCTGTCGTCCGGCGTCCGTCCGTCGTCCGTCGTCCGTCCGTCGTCCGTCGTCCGTCCGTCCGTAAACTTTTGACACTTTCGACTTCTCCTCATGAACCATACACATTAGAGAGCTGAAATTTTGTGTACAAGTACCTTAGCATATGGAGATTCTAATTTGTAACTTTGGTGACCCTGTGACCCCAAATAGGGTCACAGGGGTCACAACTTTAAAAACCTATTTTCATCTTCTTCTCCAGTTCCAGAAGGACTAGAGAGTTAAAAATGATATGTGCAGACTCCTTGGCCAATGGGGATTCTAATTTGTAACTTTGGTGACCCTGTGACCCCAAATAGGGTCACAGGGGTCACAACCTTAAATACCTATTTTCATCTTCTTCTCCAGTTCCAAAAGGAGTAGAGAGTTAAAAATGATATGTGTAGACTCCTTGGACAGTGGAGATTCTAATTTGTAACTTTGGTGACCCTGTGACCCCAAATAGGGTCACAGGGGTCACAACCTTAAATACCTATTTTCATCTTCACCTCCAGTTCTAAAAGGATTAGAGAGTTAAAAACGATATGTTAGCTCATCAGGACTGAAAGTCCAGATGGGCTTATGGCATGGCCTGTCGTCCGGCGTCCGTCCGTCGTCCGTCGTCCGTCCGTCGTCCGTCGTCCGTCGTCCGTCCGTCCGTAAACTTTTGACACTTTCGACTTCTCCTCATGAACCATACACATTAGAGAGCTGAAATTTTGTGTACAAGTACCTTAGCATATGGAGATTCTAATTTGTAACTTTGGTGACCCTGTGACCCCAAATAGGGTCACAGGGGTCACAACTTTAAAAACCTATTTTCATCTTCTTCTCCAGTTCCAGAAGGACTAGAGAGTTAAAAATGATATGTGCAGACTCCTTGGCCAATGGGGATTCTAATTTGTAACTTTGGTGACCCTGTGACCCCAAATAGGGTCACAGGGGTCACAACCTTAAATACCTATTTTCATCTTCTTCTCCAGTTCCAAAAGGAGTAGAGAGTTAAAAATGATATGTGTAGACTCCTTGGACAGTGGAGATTCTAATTTGTAACTTTGGTGACCCTGTGACCCCAAATAGGGTCACAGGGGTCACAACCTTAAATACCTATTTTCATCTTCACCTCCAGTTCTAAAAGGATTAGAGAGTTAAAAACGATATGTGCAGACTCCTTGAATAATGGGGATTCTAAATTGTAGATTTTGTGACCCCATGACCCCAAATAGGGTCACAGGGGTCACAACCTTAAAAACCTATTTTCATCTTCTTCTCCAGTTCTAAAAGGACTAGAGGGTTAAAAGTGATATGTGCAGACTCCTTGGACAATGGGGATTCTAATTTGTAACTTTGGTGACCCTGTGACCCCAAATAGGGTCACAGGGGTCACAACTTTAAAAACCTATTTTCATCTTCTTCTCCAGTTCCAAAAGGAGTAGAGAGTTAAAAATGATATGTGTAGACTCCTTTGCCAATGGGGATTCCAATTTGTAACTTTGGTGACCCTGTGATCCCAAATAGGGTCACAGGGGTCACAACCTTAAAAACCTATTTTCATCTTCTTCTCCAGTTCCAAAAGGAGTAGAGAGTTAAACATTATATGTGCAGACTCCTTGGACAATGGAGATTCTAATTTGTAACTTTGGTGACCCTGTGACCCCAAATAGTGTCACAGGGGTCACAACCTTAAAAACCTATTTTCATCTTCTTCTCCAGTTCCAAAAGGAGTAGAGAGTTCAAAATGATATGTGCAGACTTCTTGGACAATGGGGATAATAATCTGAAGATTTTTTGACCCCATGACCCCAAATAGGGTCACAGGGGTCACAACCTTAAAAACCTATTTTCATCTTCTTCTCCAGTTCCAAAAGGAGTAGAGAGTTAAAAATTATATGTGCAGACTCCTTGGCCAATGGGGATTCTAATTTGTAACTTTGATGACCCTGTGACCCCAAATAGGGTCACAGGGGTCACAACTTTAAAAACCTATTTTCATCTTCTTGTCCAGTTCCAAAAGGAGTAGAGAGTTAAAAATGATATGTACAGACTCCTTGGACAATGGGGATTCTAATTTGTAACTTTGTTGACCCCATGACCCCAAATAGGGTCACAGGGGTCACAACCTTAAAAAACTTTTTTCATCTTCTTCTCAAGTTCCAAAAGGTCTAGAGAGCTGAAATTATATGTGCAGACTCCTTAGCAAATGGGGAATCTAAATTATAGATTTCGTGACCCCATGATACCAAATAGGGTCACAGGGGTCACAACCTTAAAAACCAATTCTCATCTTCTTCTACAGTTCCAAAAGGAGTAGAGAGTTAAAAATGATATGTGCAGACTTCTTGGACAGTGGGGATTCTAATTTGTAACTTAGGTGACCCTGTGTCCCCAAATAGGGTCACAGGGGTCACAACCTTAAGAAACTATTTTCATCTTCTTCTCAAGTTCCAAAAGGTCTAGAGAGCTGAAATTAAATGTGCAGACTCCTTGGCCAATGGGGATTCTAAATTGTAGATTTCGTGACCCCATGACCCCAAATAGGGTCACAGGGGTCACAACCTTAAAAACTTATTTTCATCATCATCTTTAGCTCCAAAAGGTCTATTGAGCTGAAAGACTGCATGTAGACTCCTTGGTCAATTGGGATTCTAAACTGTAGGTTTCGTGACCCCATGACCCCAAATAGGGTCACAGGGGTCACAATCTTAAAAACTTATTTTTCTCCATTATTGGACTTCTTTCACTGTCTGATGTTGGCGATCTAGAAAGTGTTGAATAATAATAAATCAATTGGGTAAGGAAATCTATTCCGAAATCGTTACATTTGTTTTGTAATTTTTTTGTAGGTTTTCTTGCAATAGGTAACATCAGTTTCATTTTTAGCTCATCTGGCCTGTATTAAGCAAACTTGATATGATGCCTGATGAGCTACAGAGCCAATGGCTCTATTTTTAGCTCATCAGGACTGAAAGTCCAGATGGGCTTATGGCATGGCCTGTCGTCCGGCGTCCGTCCGTCGTCCGTCCGTCGTCCGTCGTCCGTCGTCCGTCCGTCCGTAAACTTTTGACACTTTCGACTTCTCCTCATGAACCATACACATTAGAGAGCTGAAATTTTGTGTACAAGTACCTTAGCATATGGAGATTCTAATTTGTAACTTTGGTGACCCTGTGACCCCAAATAGGGTCACAGGGGTCACAACTTTAAAAACCTATTTTCATCTTCTTCTCCAGTTCCAGAAGGACTAGAGAGTTAAAAATGATATGTGCAGACTCCTTGGCCAATGGGGATTCTAATTTGTAACTTTGGTGACCCTGTGACCCCAAATAGGGTCACAGGGGTCACAACCTTAAATACCTATTTTCATCTTCTTCTCCAGTTCCAAAAGGAGTAGAGAGTTAAAAATGATATGTGTAGACTCCTTGGACAGTGGAGATTCTAATTTGTAACTTTGGTGACCCTGTGACCCCAAATAGGGTCACAGGGGTCACAACCTTAAATACCTATTTTCATCTTCACCTCCAGTTCTAAAAGGATTAGAGAGTTAAAAACGATATGTTAGCTCATCAGGACTGAAAGTCCAGATGGGCTTATGGCATGGCCTGTCGTCCGGCGTCCGTCCGTCGTCCGTCCGTCGTCCGTCGTCCGTCGTCCGTCCGTCCGTAAACTTTTGACACTTTCGACTTCTCCTCATGAACCATACACATTAGAGAGCTGAAATTTTGTGTACAAGTACCTTAGCATATGGAGATTCTAATTTGTAACTTTGGTGACCCTGTGACCCCAAATAGGGTCACAGGGGTCACAACTTTAAAAACCTATTTTCATCTTCTTCTCCAGTTCCAGAAGGACTAGAGAGTTAAAAATGATATGTGCAGACTCCTTGGCCAATGGGGATTCTAATTTGTAACTTTGGTGACCCTGTGACCCCAAATAGGGTCACAGGGGTCACAACCTTAAATACCTATTTTCATCTTCACCTCCAGTTCTAAAAGGATTAGAGAGTTAAAAACGATATGTGCAGACTCCTTGAATAATGGGGATTCTAAATTGTAGATTTTGTGACCCCATGACCCCAAATAGGGTCACAGGGGTCACAACCTTAAAAACCTATTTTCATCTTCTTCTCCAGTTCTAAAAGGACTAGAGGGTTAAAAGTGATATGTGCAGACTCCTTGGACAATGGGGATTCTAATTTGTAACTTTGGTGAACCTGTGACCCCAAATAGGGTCACAGGGGTCACAACCTTAAAAACCTATTTTCATCTTCTTCTCCAGTACTAAAAGGACTATAGAGTTGAAAATGATATGTGCAGACTCCTTGGACAATGGGGATTCTAATTTGTAACTTTGGTGAACCTGTGACCCCAAATAGGGTCACAGGGGTCACAACTTTAAAAACCTATTTTCATCTTCTTCTCCAGTTCCAGAAGGACTAGAGAGTTAAAAATGATATGTGCAGACTCCTTGGCCAATGGGGATTCTAATTTGTAACTTTGGTGACCCTGTGACCCCAAATAGGGTCACAGGGGTCACAACCTTAAAAACCTATTTTCATCTTCTTCTCCAGTTCCAAAAGGAGTAGAGAGTTAAAAATGATATGTGCAGACTCCTTGGACAATGGGGATTCTAATTGGTAACTTTGATGACCCTGTGACCCCAAATAGGGTCACAGGGATCACAACCTTAAAAACCTATTTTCATCTTCTTCTCCAGTTCTAAAAGGACTGGGGTGTTAAAACGATATGTGCAGACTACTTGGCCAATGGGGATTCTAAATTGTAGATTTCGTGACCCCATGACCCCAAATAGGGTCACAGGGGTCACAACCTTAAAACTTAATTCATCATCATCTTTAGCTCCTAAAGGTCTATTTAGCTGAAAGACTGCATGTAGACTCCTTGGCCAATTGGGATTCTAAACTGTAGATTTCGTGACCCCATGACCCCAAATAGGGTCACAGGGGTCACAACCTTAAAACTTAATTCATCATCATCTTTAGCTCCTAAAGGTCTATTGAGCTGAAAGACTGCATGTAGACTCCTTGGCCAATTGGGATTCTAAACTGTAGATTTTGTGACCCCATGACCCCAAATAGGGTCACAGGGGTCACAATCTTAAAAACCTATTTTTCTCCATTAGATGACAGTCTATGGCAAATTTATTTCTCCTTGGATATTTTAGTGTGGACTTCTTTCACTGTCTGATATTGGCGATCTAGAAAGTTTTGAATAATAATACATTTGTTTTGTAATTTTTTATAGGTTTTCTTGCAATAGGTAACATCAGTTTCATTTTTAGCTCATCTTGCCTGTATAAAGCAAACTTAATATGATGCCTGATGAGCTACAGAGCCAATGGCTCTATTTTTGATGATTTTAAGCATTAGATTTAAATCACAACAATTAGGAAATATCCAAAATATAATTTGCATGGCAAAGGACCGATTAAACCTAAATTCCTTCATTATCAAAATACTAAAAAGACGTGGCAAAGCCCAAGTACCATCATGATTTTTTTTTGCACAAAATGTGTAAAATTTCCAATCGGACGACCCTATGTCACTCTCGTTTCACTCAATGCCCTTCCTGCTAATTGAAGAGGGAGGTCATGAGTGTAACAGAAGTACATGAAGAAACCATCATCTTCTACAGTTTTCCAACAATACCCAAGACATTCTTCTAAATAGGCCAATTTGAACGCATTCGCAATATGCTGATGTGAGGTTTAAATTTTGGTGAAATTGGTATATGAAAATGGATGCCAATGAACAGATATAGCACAATACAATTGAACTATTATAAATTTTTAGCTCATCAGGACTGAAAGTCCAGATGGGCTTATGGCATGGCCCGTCGTCCGGCGTCCGTCCGTCCGTCGTCCGTAAACTTTTGACACTTTCGACTTCTCCTCATGAACCATACACATTAGAGGGCTGAAATTTTGTGTACAAGTACCTTAGCATATGGAGATTCTAATTTATAACTTTGGTGACCCTGTGACCCCAAATAGGGTCACAGGGGTCACAACTTTAAAAACCTATTTTCATCTTCTTCTCCAGTTCCAGGAGGACTAGAGAGTTAAAAATGATATGTGCAGACTCCTTGGCCAATGGGGATTCTAATTTGTAACTTTGGTGACCCTGTGACCCCAAATAGGGTCACAGGGGTCACAACCTTAAAAACCTATTTTCATCTTCTTCTCCAGTTCTAAAAGGACTAGAGAGTTAAAAACGATATGTGCAGACTCCTTGGCCAATGGGGATTCTAAATTGTAGATTTCGTGACCCCATGACCCCAAATAGGGTCACAGGGGTCACAACCTTAAAAACCTATTTTCATCTTCTTCTCCAGTTCTAAAAGGACTAGAGAGTTGAAAGTGATATGTGCAGACTCCTTGGACAATGGGGATTCTAGTTTGTAACTTTGGTGAACCTGTGACCCCAAATAGGGTCACAGGGGTCACAACCTTAAAAACCTATTTTCATCTTCTTCTCCAGTTCTAAAAGGACTAGAAAGTTGAAAGTGATATGTGCAGACTCCTTGGACAATGGGGATTCTAATTTGTAACTTTGGTGACCCTGTGACCCCAAATAGGGTCACAGGGGTCACAACCTTAAATACCTATTTTCATCTTCTTCTCTAGTACTAAAAGGACTCTAGAGTTTAAAATGATATGTGCAGACTCCTTGGCCAATGGGGATTCTAAATTGTAGATTTCGTGACCCCATGACCCCAAATAGGGTCACAGGGGTCACAACCTTAAAAACCTATTTTCATCTTCTTCTCCAGTTCTAAAAGGACTTGAAAGTTGAAAGTGATATGTGCAGACTCCTTGGACAATGGGGATTCTAATTTGTAACTTTGGTGACCCTGTGACCCCAAATAGGGTCACAGGGGTCACAACCTTAAAAAACTATTTTCATCTTCTTCTCAAGTTCCAAAAGGTCTAGAGAGCTGAAATTATATGTGCAGACTCCTTGGCAAATGGGGATTCTAAATTGTAGATTTCGCGACCCCATGACCCCAAATAGGGTCACAGGGGTCACAACCTTAAAAACTTATTTTCATCATCATCTTTAGCTCCTTAAGGTCTATTGAGCTGAAAGACTGCATGTAGACTCCTTGGCCAATGGGGATTCTAAACTGTAGGTTATGTGACCCCATGACCCCAAATAGGGTCACAGGGGTCACAATCTTAAAAACCTATTTTTCTCCATTAGATGATTTATTTCTCCTGGATATTTTAGTGTGGACTTCTTTCACTGTCTGATATTGGCGATCTAGAAAGTGTTGAATAATAATACATTTGTTTTGTAATTTTTTTATAGGTTTTCTTGCAATAGGTAACATCAGTTTCATTTTTAGCTCATCTTGCCTGTATAAAGCAAACTTGATATGATGCCTGATGAGCTACAGAGCCAATGGCTCTATTTTTATGATTGTTGCTGAACTCCAGTACAAGTCTCCATGTCTATATTACAGTGAGTGGTCAGGGTGGCTAGAGGAAGCAGGTGCTCAGGCTATTTGTCTATTCTGTGAGTTCTCCTCCAGTACAAGTATCCATGTCTATATTGCAGTGAGTGGTCAGGGTGGCTAGAGGAAGCAGGTGCTCAGGCTATTTGTCTATTCTGTGAGTTCTCCTCCAGTACAAGTATCCATGTCTATATTACAGTGAGTGGTCGGGGTGGCTAGAGGAAGCTGGTGCCCAGGCTATTTGTCTATTCTGTGAGTTCTCCTCCAGTACAAGTATCCATGTCTATATTGCAGTGAGTGGTCGGGGTGGCTAGAGGAAGCTGGTGCCCAGGCTATTTGTCTATTCTGTGAGTTCTCCTCCAGTACAAGTATCCATGTCTATATTGCAGTGAGTGGTCGGGGTGGCTAGAGGAAGCAGGTGCCCAGGCTATTTGTCTATTCTGTGAGTTCTCCTCCAGCATCCCTCACAAGCTGCAGGCTCACATGCAGGTCAGTCATCTTCTTCATCATAACTATCTGTTTCACTGTAAATCCTGACATCAATTTGTGATACATATTGTTGTCTCTCATTGCAAGATATAACATTTCTTAGCAAGGAAAACCTTTATCTCTGGCATATTTGAACCTTACTCCATTGCACCAACATTTATGGTTAGATTTTAACAACCTCATCTGTTTTCTGGAAGCAACCCTAGAAATAAGGTTTTTGACAAGAGAACCTTGACGTCAGATAGAAGCAATGGCTTACCTGTTTATTTGGAAACATAGGCTTTCATTTTGAATATTTGAATGACCTAGGAAAACAAAATGTATCTTAATAGCCCATGGGTTTGTAAACGAGAAGGCTTGTTGTCAGAAAACCCTGATACTAGTATGTCGAAGACCTGGCACAGTCAGTGTACAAAATTCTTGAATAAATGAAACAATCAAGATATTCATGAGGGATAAGCTGTGGTAAATACAAATCAAATTTAGGATCATTGCTCATTCAGTTCTATGGACAAATTTCTTCTATGATGATTCTAAAACATAAAAAGAATCAATTTTGGTGTTCAATCAAACATACAAGACCTCTAATCCCTTTCTTCCCAGGAGCTGCATGACTTTGACCTTCACGAGTTGAAGCTGAAACTGACCCTCAACTTCTACCAAAAGGTTAAGCTTGTCAACTTCATCCGCAGACAGGTACAGTTAACTGGGGCCATGACTTGATACTTAATTCTTGTGGCTTGTTTACTAATCTTTGTTTCATTTTATGAAATAAAAATATGTTTCAACCACTTAATTCTGATTGTTTACATGGAACCTTTAAAGATTTACATGCACTGATGTCAAGTTATCAGACTGTTAACTTTAAGGCTGTTGACTAAGGTGAATAATTAATCATGATTTAGTTTGTCTGTTTGTGTTAGATTTACACGCTATCAATCCAGTATTATATGTCTCTGATTTTCAAACACACTAGGTTTATGTATAGAATATACACAACTTAATGATCTTGTTACAACACATTTCAATTGTTACAAAGAATATTATTTTATAATAGGATGTTGTTCCTCTGTGGTTTTAAGTGTTTAGATGTAAATTCATAACATATTTCATACCCTAAAGATAATAAATTGTGCATAAAATTAAAAAATAAATTAAAAAATTAAAATTTGATAATTTTTTTAAAAGTAGGTATCTCCTATGATGAATAAACCAAGCAGCATTGATATAAGCATGTATTTGCTTGTTTCCAATCTCTTTCCTCTTGATGAAATAAGATGGGTTCAACTATATATAATATACTCATCAATTCCCTGCTAACAGATCCACCAGACGACGTGCTACGGGTGTCAGCAGAAGATGGAGAACAAGCACCTGCTTCTAGAGCACATGCACGACTCGGGGCACATCAACAACATCCCAGACATCAAGGTCTGGGATCAGCCACAGTCAGTACCAGCTTCTTACTGGCTCTTATAAACCTCTAGTGACGTCATTTTATGGTTCCAATAGGTTCTTCATGAGATGTAGAGTGAACGCTCACGTACTAGGCTTGATAGGATGAAATACAGCGTGTGAAGTACACATACGTCTCTCCTTGAATAACAGTTAAAAACTTAGCAGCAAATAAATCTTTTATCTGGTTCTATTGTTCAATGTCTTTAGAAAACACTGCTAAACATCTTGAGTATAAGGTGAAAGAACATGTATGTTTGAACTTTTACCCAACTTCCCCTGCAAGGTATGAATCATGCCGAACTCAATTTCTAATATAAGCCTTACTGCATTGCTAGAAGATTCAGGTTTGAAGGCAGTCCTTGCAGCAATAAGTAAGCTTCAGATGATTTTTGATTGGATTGTCAAGTTCAGGCGCAGTAGGCTGAGGGGCTGATGCAAAAATTACCAAAATACAGGAAGGCATATATTTGTGATAGAGATCCTTTCACAAGCCAGAAATCAGGCCCAAACACAAATTTGGATTTTGTCTTAGGGGCAAGAGAGTTGATAATAAGCAAGAGATAATTGCTCATGCTTAATTATGATTATTCATGTCCAGATACTACTTCCCCACATATGAAAACGACAACCTTCTCTGCCAGCTCGATGATGATGAAAGTGACGAGGGTTCGACCAGCACGGATGATGGAGTCCCAGTCATTGCTGAAGATGTCAAAGTAAGGGAGACAATCCTTACAGATGAAGACCTCCGACAAGAAATACTCTGGTCATGATGTACATGTATTGCCATCGTTCAGGACGAATTTGATGGACATATTTATTCCATTTTTGTATATTGACACTATGTAATTTCATATGCACATCGACCTGTGATATCTTTTCTTTACTTCAATGATTTCTTTTCATTTTGTGATAATGATGGATGTTAGGCTTAACCAGTTTCATTGACTGTCATATTTAATCTGATCTGTGTGTCATAGAAGTGTTGAATAGTTATGTAGTTTCTTTAATATTATCCAAAATATAAGCTAATATTATGAATATATATTGACAATATTTCCAAGCAAGGACAAAAAAACAAGAATAGAAAAATAGAGCCATTGGCTCTGTAGCTCATCAGGCTTCATCGTCAATTACAATATATGCTGTTGAGTGTGGCAAATGTGATTCCCCCTTTGTAGAGGCCAAAGGGTCACCAATCATAAAATTAAGTATATAGGCGACAAGTTTCAGTTTTCTAGGCCTTATACTTCATTGGGGCAACAGGGTCACCAAACCTACAATTCATAATTCTCAATAATCAAGGAGTCTGTACACAAAGTTTCAGCTTTCTTGGCCTCATGGTTCTGGAGAAGAAGATGAAAATAGGTTTTTAGGGCGTGGCCCCTGTGGCCCTTATTAGGGGTCACAGGGCCACCAAAGCTACAATTTATAATCCTCACTAGCCAAGGAGTCTGTACACAAAGTTTCAGCTTTCTAGGCCTCATGGTTCTGGAGAAGAAGATGAAAATAGGTTTTAAGGGCCTGGCACCTTTTGCCCTTAATAGGGGTCACAGGGCCACCAAGCTACAATTTATAATCCCCACTAGCCAAGGAGTCTGTACACAAAGTTTCAGCTTTCTAGGCCTCATGGTTCTGGAGAAGAAGATGAAAATAGGTTTTTAAAGCGTGGCCCCTGTGGCCCTTATTAGGGATCACAGGGCCACCAAAGCTACAATTTATAATCCTCACTAGCCAAGGAGTCTGTACACAAAATTTCAGCTTTCTAGGCCTCATGGTTCTGGAGAAGAAGATGAAAATATGTTTTTAGGGCGTGGCCCCTGTGGCCCTTTTTAGGGGTCACAGGGCCACCAAAGCTACAATTTATAATCCTCACTAGCCAAGGAGTCTGTACACAAAGTTTCAGCTTTCTAGGCCTCATGGTTCTGGAGAAGAAGATGAAAATAGGTTTTTAGGGCCTGGCACCTTTTGTCCTTAATAGGGGTCACAGGGCCACCAAAGCTACAATTTGTAATCCCCACTAGCCAAAGAGTCTGTACACAAAGTTTCAGCTTTCTAGGCCTCATGGTTCTGGAGAAGAAGATGAAAATAGGTTTTTAAAGCGTGGCCCCTGTGGCCCTTTTTAGGGGTCACAGGGCCACCAAAGCTACAATTTATAATCCTCACTAGCCAAGGAGTCTGTACACAAAGTTTCAGCTTTCTAGGCCTCATGGTTCTTGAGAAGAAGATGAAAATAGGTTTTTAGGGCGTGGCACCTGTGGCCCTTTTTAGGGGTCACAGGGCCACCAAAGCTACAATTTATAATCCTCACTAGCCAAGGAGTCTGTACACAAAGTTTCAGCTTTCTAGGCCTCATGGTTCTGGAGAAGAAGATGAAAATAGGTTTTTAGGGCCTGGCACCTTTTGTCCTTAATAGGGGTCACAGGGCCACCAAAGCTACAATTTATAATCCCCACTAGCCAAGGAGTCTGTACACAAAGTTTCAGCTTTCTAGGCCTCATGGTTCTTGAGAAGAAGATGAAAATAGGTTTTTAGGGCGTGGCACCTGTGGCCCTTTTTAGGGGTCACAGGGCCACCAAAGCTACAATTTATAATCCTCAATAATCAAGGAGTCTGTACACAAAGTTTCAGCTTTCTAGGCCTCATGGTTCTGGAGAAGAAGATGAAAATAGGTTTTTAGGGCCTGGCACCTTTTGTCCTTAATAGGGGTCACAGGGCCACCAAAGCTACAATTTATAATCCCCACTAGCCAAGGAGTCTGTACACAAAGTTTCAGCTTTCTAGGCCTCATGGTTCTGGAGAAGAAGATGAAAATAGGTTTTTAAAGCGTGGCCCCTGTGGCCCTTTTTAGGGGTCACAGGGCCACCAAAGCTACAATTTATAATCCTCACTAGCCAAGGAGTCTGTACACAAAGTTTCAGCTTTCTAGGTCTCATGGTTCTGGAGAAGAAGATGAAAATAAGTTTTTAGGGCTTGGCACCTGTGGCTCTTAATAGGGATCACAGGGCCACCAAAGCTACAATTTATAATCCTCACTAGCCAAGGAGTCTGTACACAAAGTTTCAGCTTTCTAGGCCTCATGGTTCTGGAGAAGAAGATGAAAATAGGTTTTTAGGGCCTGGCACCTTTTGTCCTTAATAGGGGTCACAGGGCCACCAAAGCTACAATTTATAATCCCCACTAGCCAAGGAGTCTGTACACAAAGTTTCAGCTTTCTAGGCCTCATGGTTCTTGAGAAGAAGATGAAAATAGGTTTTTAGGGCGTGGCACCTGTGGCCCTTTTTAGGGGTCACAGGGCCACCAAAGCTACAATTTATAATCCTCAATAATCAAGGAGTCTGTACACAAAGTTTCAGCTTTCTAGGCCTCATGGTTCTGGAGAAGAAGATGAAAATAGGTTTTTAGGGCCTGGCACCTTTTGTCCTTAATAGGGGTCACAGGGCCACCAAAGCTACAATTTGTAATCCCCACTAGCCAAGGAGTCTGTACACAAAGTTTCAGCTTTCTAGGCCTCATGGTTCTGGAGAAGAAGATGAAAATAGGTTTTTAAAGCGTGGCCCCTGTGGCCCTTTTTAGGGGTCACAGGGCCACCAAAGCTACAATTTGTAATCCTCACTAGCCAAGGAGTCTGTACACAAAGTTTCAGCTTTCTAGGCCTCATGGTTCTTGAGAAGAAGATGAAAATAGGTTTTTAGGGCGTGGCACCTGTGGCCCTTTTTAGGGGTCACAGGGCCACCAAAGCTACAATTTATAATCCTCACTAGCCAAGGAGTCTGTACACAAAGTTTCAGCTTTCTAGGCCTCATGGTTCTGGAGAAGAAGATGAAAATAGGTTTTTAGGGCCTGGCACCTTTTGTCCTTAATAGGGGTCACAGGGCCACCAAAGCTACAATTTATAATCCCCACTAGCCAAGGAGTCTGTACACAAAGTTTCAGCTTTCTAGGCCTCATGGTTCTTGAGAAGAAGATGAAAATAGGTTTTTAGGGCGTGGCACCTGTGGCCCTTTTTAGGGGTCACAGGGCCACCAAAGCTACAATTTATAATCCTCACTAGCCAAGGAGTCTGTACACAAAGTTTCAGCTTTCTAGGCCTCATGGTTCTGGAGAAGAAGATGAAAATAGGTTTTTAGGGCCTGGCACCTTTTGTCCTTAATAGGGGTCACAGGGCCACCAAAGCTACAATTTATAATCCCCACTAGCCAAGGAGTCTGTACACAAAGTTTCAGCTTTCTAGGCCTCATGGTTCTTGAGAAGAAGATGAAAATAGGTTTTTAGGGCGTGGCACCTGTGGCCCTTTTTAGGGGTCACAGGGCCACCAAAGCTACAATTTATAATCCTCAATAATCAAGGAGTCTGTACACAAAGTTTCAGCTTTCTAGGCCTCATGGTTCTGGAGAAGAAGATGAAAATAGGTTTTTAGGGCCTGGCACCTTTTGTCCTTAATAGGGGTCACAGGGCCACCAAAGCTACAATTTGTAATCCCCACTAGCCAAGGAGTCTGTACACAAAGTTTCAGCTTTCTAGGCCTCATGGTTCTGGAGAAGAAGATGAAAATAGGTTTTTAAAGCGTGGCCCCTGTGGCCCTTTTTAGGGGTCACAGGGCCACCAAAGCTACAATTTATAATCCTCACTAGCCAAGGAGTCTGTACACAAAGTTTCAGCTTTCTAGGCCTCATGGTTCTTGAGAAGAAGATGAAAATAGGTTTTTAGGGCGTGGCACCTGTGGCCCTTTTTAGGGGTCACAGGGCCACCAAAGCTACAATTTATAATCCTCACTAGCCAAGGAGTCTGTACACAAAGTTTCAGCTTTCTAGGCCTCATGGTTCTGGAGAAGAAGATGAAAATAGGTTTTTAGGGCCTGGCACCTTTTGTCCTTAATAGGGGTCACAGGGCCACCAAAGCTACAATTTATAATCCCCACTAGCCAAGGAGTCTGTACACAAAGTTTCAGCTTTCTAGGCCTCATGGTTCTTGAGAAGAAGATGAAAATAGGTTTTTAGGGCGTGGCACCTGTGGCCCTTTTTAGGGGTCACAGGGCCACCAAAGCTACAATTTATAATCCTCACTAGCCAAGGAGTCTGTACACAAAGTTTCAGCTTTCTAGGCCTCATGGTTCTGGAGAAGAAGATGAAAATAAGTTTTTAGGGCTTGGCACCTGTGGCTCTTAATAGGGATCACAGGGCCACCAAAGCTACAATTTATAATCCTCACTAGCCAAGGAGTCTGTACACAAAGTTTCAGCTTTCTAGGCCTTATGCTTCTGGAGAAGAAGATGAAAATAGGTTTTTAGGGCGTGGCCCCTGTGGCCCTTTTTAGGGGTCACAGGGCCACCAAAGCTACAATTTATAATCCTCACTAGCCAAGGAGTCTGTACACAAAGTTTCAGCTTTCTAGGCCTCATGGTTCTGGAGAAGAAGATGAAAATAAGTTTTTAGGGCTTGGCACCTGTGGCCCTTATTAGGGGTCACAGGGCCACCAAAGCTACAATTTATAATCCTCACTAGCCAAGGAGTCTGTACACAAAGTTTCAGCTTTCTAGGCCTCATGGTTCTGGAGAAGAAGATGAAAATAGGTTTTTAGGGCTTGGCCCCTGTGGCCCTTATTAGGGGTCACAGGGCCACTAAACCTACAATTTATAATCCTCACTAGCTAAGGAGTCTGTACACAAAGTTTCAGCTTTCTAGGCCTTTTGGTTCTGGAGAAGAAGATGAAAATAGGTTTTTAGGGCTTGGCCCCTGTGGCCCTTAATAGGGGTCACAGGGCCACCAAAGCTACAATTTATAATCCTCACTAGCCAAGGAGTCTGTACACAAAGTTTAAGCTTTTTAGGTCTTATGGTTCTGGAGAAGAAGATGAAAATAAGTTTTTAGGGCTTGGCACCTGTGGCTCTTAATAGGGATCACAGGGCCACCAAAGCTACAATTTATAATCCTCACTAGCCAAGGAGTCTGTACACAAAGTTTCAGCTTTCTAGGCCTTATGCTTCTGGAGAAGAAGATGAAAATAGGTTTTTAGGGCCTGGCCCCTGTGGCCCTTTTTAGGGGTCACAGGGCCACCAAAGCTACAATTTATAATCCTCACTAGCCAAGGAGTCTGTACACAAAGTTTCAGCTTTCTAGGCCTCATGGTTCTGGAGAAGAAGATGAAAATAAGTTTTTAGGGCTTGGCGCCTGTGGCCCTTATTAGGGGTCACAGGGCCACCAAAGCTACAATTTATAATCCTCACTAGCCAAGGAGTCTGTACACAAAGTTTCAGCTTTCTAGGCCTCATGGTTCTGGAGAAGAAGATGAAAATAGGTTTTTAGGGCTTGGCCCCTGTGGCCCTTATTAGGGGTCACAGGCCCACTAAACCTACAATTTATAATCCTCACTAGCTAAGGAGTCTGTACACAAAGTTTCAGCTTTCTAGGCCTTTTGGTTCTGGAGAAGAAGATGAAAATAGGTTTTTAGGGCTTGGCCCCTGTGGCCCTTAATAGGGGTCACAGGGCCACCAAAGCTACAATTTATAATCCTCACTAGCCAAGGAGTCTGTACACAAAGTTTAAGCTTTTTAGGTCTTATGGTTCTGGAGAAGAAGTCAAAATTCCACAAAGTTTACGGACGGACGGACGGACGGACGGACGGACGCCGGACACCATGCCATGCCATAAGCCCATCGGGCCTTACAGGCCAGATGAGCTAAAAATTAAGATAATAGAATAAAAAAGTATTTTAAACTTTATGACTTTTTCTAATGAATACTCACTTTGGTACCGTAAGCTACATTCTTTCCCTACAGTATCTCGTAAAATCCAGCACCAAACTCGGTTGTTATAAGAGCACTACATTGGCCAGCCAGAAATGGATGAATCTGATTGGATGAAAAGACAGTTGTGAAATCAATACCATTTTTAAAGCCTGTCAATTTATTTGAGTCATTACTTTGAGTGTTAGTGACGTAAAATGACAACCTAAATATGGAATTGGCATCACTAATAGCAAGTTTTCATTGCAGGAAGTGTTCATTGGCTGTAATGTTTTGCAGAAAACCTGAGAACCGCTTGTATTTAACAGAGGTTAGAATAAGATTTTATGACTTGAGCGGAAAAGAATGGTTAACCTTCTATGGGGTGATTTACATCCCTCAATGTATAAATTTTTTTTTTTTAAACTCGTTCTCCAAGACAAAGTATTAATTATCTTTAATTGAAAGTATATTCCAAGGTGAACCTTAACCCTTTCGACCCCAAGATACTAGGAAGAAATATGTTTTTGAGCCTGAGGGACAAGAATGACAAAAGTACGGAAGTTGTAAATATGTAAATTGTAAAATATGTATAATATCGATGAGAGTCCTGTGAATGTATATGTCCACTGAGATTTCCATGAATGTGAATCATGTCACCCTGCTCATTCTTCTTTTGTTTTTTTCTAGATATACAATCAACACTGATTCTTTTTGGTCCATTTTATAAACGTTGAAGGGTACTTCTTTAGCTCAAATAAGCATGTACATATTTATGTATTTATTGAAATAAATATATGAAACATTATATCCTGTTGTTGCCCTTGTCATTTCACTAATTTACAGGGTTCATTCCGGTCATGAAACTTTGAAAACTCATGAGACCTCTAGTCGGTGCTGCATTGAGACTTTGTGAAGAGGATATTGTATGTAGCTTGATTGCTGTCTTTCCACAGTTTGATGCCGTTTTCTTCACAGATTGGACTATGAAAGAAAGTGATAGTCCATTCTAAACTTGTGTTACTTTAGTTTCATCTTGGTTATGATACCATTAAGTATTTGTTTTCATTGACTGAAGGTTGGCAAGAGTATCAAAATACCAAGCAATCCATTTTAAAATTCAATGCCTTTTGCTTTAGGCTTGTCTTGGGACATTCATACCGGTACATTCAAAATTCCTTCCTTCTTACAATGCCTGCCTGCCTGTCTGCCTGCTGAGACCTAAGTGCACACATAGCAAGGAAGGTATTCTCACTAAAATGGCATTCAGCAGTTTTTGCTTGATATCAGGTTTCATCTCCACAGAGTGATGATAATGATTATATCTTTCATATAACAAAATATCTTACTCTCAATAATGTAAAAGACTGCAGCTCAAAGTACCATTAAGTTTATCCCCTTAATAGTAGTTATTGAGTTCTATGGACACTTCTCTGTCATCAAAAACGACTTTTCTCATTTCTTGATAAAGAAAAACAGAAGATGTTTCATAGCTTGTATATTTTAATACAAGGAAAATAGATTAACAGTGGTCACATTTCCATGACGACAATATTCGGTACTTGCGGAATTTAGAGTTACCGTTCCTGATTAGAGTTATCCGCCCTTGGTAGCAGGTATGTGGAGTCTCGACTCGTTGACGTTACCGTCACGGGCCGCACAAAAAGGAAATTGTCGAAACCACAAGTTGCTTTGTGTAAATGTGATTATTTGGTATTTATCAGTAATTGTCTATGAATGTATTTTATGCTTCAGTATGTAAATCTTGTCTGTAATATTATATATTATTTCATATTTATTTAATTGAGTTAATTCAATAAACAAGTAGATCTTTTGATAATTATGTTTATGATGTGCTAATTGATGGCAAACAAATCGGTCACAGGTATCTAAATTTATTTATGAATACAACAGTTTATTCCGTGATTTATTTGTAACCAATACTTCACAGCTCATTTAAGAGAACAAAATATGTAATGAACAGTGCTGACGGGAAACTTAACGCACCTACAACTTCTCTAAGACTGAGATAAATCATCAGTCATGCCAGTAAAGTAGACAATAAGATTTTTTAAAAAACCTTCTGTCATTATTAAAGTGTAAGATTTGATTGACAATTCTTTGTAGAAATTTTTTTTCGAATATTGTTTTCCAACGGGTATCCCCCTTTTTTGACGGGAAATGTAGGCTGAATATAAGCCTACGCATACAGGCAGGGTTTAAGTAGGCCTACACTTACATTTTCATATTTAAAAAAAAGGTCTTAATGTCGACTACCCTTAAAAAAAATGTTGACACGATTAGATAGTACAAGGTAACCCTTTACAAGGTACAAGGTAACTTTTGTGTGAGTGCGTATCTTAAGGGACAGTCCTCTCGGCGTAATTTTGGAGAAAACGAAATTCAAGAATATTTCCCTGCTATACATTATTATTACATGATTATTTCGCACTTATCTAATTATTAAGCGATGGTTTCTTTTTCTAGATTTAACAATTTAAAATGCATCACTTCTTCCTCTTGAATCAGTTCGTTTCCACAAAAATAACCCGATAGGACTGTCCCTTTAACGGCCACCGCGTATCTACCCGACACAAATTTTTCAAGCAATCAATGCTGATATTTTTTAAATCAAATTGTTGAACATTGAACATATTAAGTAATGGAATAGTCTTTAAAATGCGTTAATGAATGGAAACAAATTAGATCACCATCATCACAAGTACAAAATAAATTTTGCAAATCAATTAAAAAGTGGCGATAGAAGATTTTTTTAGTGTACTGAAGATAAAGAATATAGATATATATGGTCATAATTGATTGGAGTAAAGTGTATCCTGAAATTCTTTAAAAACTGTTTCGAATACGTTGTGTTCGCCTGCTACATCACAAAAATTGTCATTGTTATAGGCCTATCGTTAAAGATTTACAAGCGCTTTGAACCTCTTCTGCTCACTGAAAAATGAACAAGAAATTATAGTGTAATGTTTTTAAGAGTATTTTATTTTGGTTTGACCAGAACTTTTATGTTTGACGTTTATAACCTTTCATTTTTGATCATGCTCCGTGATCGAAGAGATCAACCGCCGTACGCTCAAAAAAAGTAAATTGGTTTTGAATTCGAAGCAATGTGAGTTTGTGTTTATCTATTTTCAATTTTACAATAAAACTTTAGAATGGACAGAACTTAACGAACTATCTTATCTCGAGTACCTACCAGTTTTTGAACATTTATATAGGCCTCTCTTACATACTTAGAAGACCTATAAAGCCGCTAATGGCTGCAATATTGCCCAAGCTGCGCTAAACAATAACTCACTCACTAGAAAACCTAAAGCGGAAATTACATATTACTCGTACGGTAATTTTCACTTTTACGTCAATAACATGTTTCTATATTTACATTTCTTGCCCTACAAGCGTTCCGATCTCGGCGATATTCTCCATGTTTATGAAGAACTCCTTTGAACATTTTAGATCCCAAGAAATATTTTTAAGGACTTAATTATTTTTAATATTTACAAGAAACGTAGATAATAACCCTAACTATACGCCTGTTGTTATAGTACTCATGGAATCAATATGACATGCTTTTTGGCATTTATTTTTGTATTTCTCGATTAATAAATGTATTCATTTTCAATCAAATGTTGAAGGCCTTGTAAATGCATCACATACATATCATTTCTATTGCCCTTTACAGGTAAAATTGTCAAAAAAAATTCATATTTGCTACACATTAAGAAAGAAGTTCTTCGCCACAATTAACATAATGACCAAAACAAACGTGCATAGCATTTGACATGGGACGTTCACGTGTTCACGTTGCGCATACGGTTTAAAAAAACTATGAATTAACTCGTAGGAATAGTATTTTGTAACACGTGTTTAGGAATAAAACACTCTTCAAGACAACGCGAATTTTATCACCTTAAAACCTATAGTAACGGAAAAACGGTTGATAAATATTTTTCATGACGTTAAATTTTACGTGACTGTATTGCGATTAGAGCTCATTTACCAGGATATATGAAGAAAGTAACTATATTATAATTATCTACATTCGTTTTCTCATTTAGATCTTCTATGTGCATCAGATATACCTATAAGGCCTAATTTTGGTAAATATTTGAGAGTGATATGGTTTTGCTGCGATAAATGGGTAACTACGATAATAAGGTCAACTGATAGGTCAAACCTGATACAAATCTCGAGGAATCTGAATGTACTGCAGTCTTTTATGACGCAATAATCACTACCCATGACGGTAACGTCAACGGGTCGAGAGTGCACATACCTGTTCCCAAGGGCGGATAACTCTAATCAGGAATGATAACTCCCAATACCGCAAGTCGGGAATAGGTGTACATTTAACAAACTTTATATAAAGTTCAAACACGCTGGCATAAAAACACACAAAGCAAACAAAACGTAACAATTATGCAATACATGAGTACAATTGCTTCGAGTCTAGAAACACAATTCATATTAGGAAATTACTATGTCTCATTTTTGAAGTTGATACACAAACTCCATAGACAAAAATGCTATGGCATTAATGTTGGTTATGCACACAGTCAATCTTTCATAATTGCTGATAATTTCATTCCACACACATATCAATAGTATACATCATATTTTCTATTATATGTCCCCTAGTAACAGTTTTGGGGAGCACCATAATTTGATTCCTAATATCCTATATATAAAAATACTTCCGGATCTTCTTGTTTTTTCCCTGTTTAATCACAAAAATTACAAAAATGAGTGTCACTAGTTTCATCACATTATATGGAGGGTAATCAACCCTCCTTACATCAACCTTCGGTTAAGTTTTCACAACAGTTGCATTACCGTTATATTTTCTGTCTGTACTGGTAAGAAATCTAATGATCAAGGCTGTGTACACAAACAAAACACAACCAACTATTGCATCATAAAAAGCATAACCAAGAAAGCAATAATTCTTAGATAATAAAAAAATAGTACTGTTTATTCCCTGATCTATATTGTTCAATAAATAAGTACACATCCTAATGTATTCTTAAATGAACAAGAAGAATATTACAAAAACCGGTGACAAAGATGCATAATGACTTTGTTATTGATCCATTGAAGCAAATCTTGACAAAAATATTATTGTCAACTAAATATCTTGTTGCATTAAATTACAACCAGAAATCTTGTACCGACATGGATGTCGTTACCCTCTTAACTCTTTAACCCAAGAACCAATTAACAAATTCCCTATTGTATACATGTGTATACATAACTTTTTTTAATGTGTATATATGTTTTACTGACATTTTTGTCCCTACACATTTTAGTGATTTTATATATTGTCTCTCATAAATCGCTGAGCGATTGGATGTATTACACATGTGAGACGTTAATAAAATATTCTGTCTGTCTGTGAGGGGAAAGCGTTAACTTTATAAGAGCACCAAAAAGAATTTCAATTTATACTCAGGTCATAAATCATTACTGGAATTAGTTATAGTTCTCTGAATTTATTCTAAATCATCAAAGCACCAACTAAGAAGCAGATTAATATTTCACAAATACGCACAATCAGCAATAATTCACATAGGAATACATAGCACCACTGTGTGTCTGTCTGCACCTAGTCAATACACAGAAACAATAGACTAGATAAGCTACACTCAATATGATGTATTTTATGCATTAATTTAATAAAGAGTGAATAATTGTTTAATGCCGCTTGGAGAATATTTCAGCCATATGCAGCAAATTTAATAAAGAAAAAATTCTCAGAAAATTCAATGCCATGTTTACTGCTATCACACTGAATGCCACAGAATCTATTCCTGATGTCAAGAGTGTTAAACAACATTCGCTTAAAAAAACATACACGCTGATAACGATCAACCTAATTTCTAGAAAGAATTGTTCAAAATATACCTCTGCCGAATATTATAAGTTTCTTTGTTTCATCTCCACTGGTCTTTGTTATACTTATATTCAGTCAGAAATAGTAATTCTCTAAAACAATTATTATAGCAAATCTACGAGGAGAGCCTTATAGAAGTGGTTTGTAGTTCATTACTGACCTAGACTTGCTTTTCAAGAGGTTTTGTTTTATGCTATATTATTATTTTTCCAGTCTGTGATTAGCAAGATTAGAAACCTTTTGTTTAGTTTTGACAGGACATTTATAAAGTCCTAAAACATATTCACAATAAATGTTTTCTACCATTTTTAAGTTTTGATTGTCAAGTACACAGTTGCTTAAGCAACACAACTGCATTGTTACCTATGAATAATATTATACGTCCTTTACATACTTTTCTTATTTTGTCACATGATACAGATATTCCCAGATTTGGGGTTACCAGTAATCTATAATCTTTTATTTATTTCAATCAGCAATTTGGCCAAGAAATTATTCCAGGCAGACTTTTACACAAGGCAAGGAATATGTTTAAATCCTCAAATATATGAATGAAAGAGAGTCAGAGGTAAAAAATTGCCTAAATACCTTAAATTGAAATATTTAAGTTTACATTTATACTTTATAATTTAGGACAATTTATTACTAATTTCAGAGATGTCTCCACCCAAGCATTTATAGGCAGGCTTTTTTTTACAGATTTATGTTATCCCTTAAAGATGAATAGATGAAAGTACTATGTTAATCTTATGATTTGTGAGAAGGGCGAGGTTTAAAATACATTCTCTCATTGAAGAATAAATTATATTGAACAAATAGAACCACAACACAAAACTGAAAACTTAAAACACTGAGTATCATGTTTTCATCCAGGCAGTGCAAAAATAAGAACACATTTAAAACCATATTATTAAGTGTCATACTAAAAAATACGTATGGAGACAATTGCAAATCACATAACTGTTGATAATGATGATAAATGTATAAATCTGGTTTATCACAAAAATACATTTTAATTATCACATAGATTTAAAGCAATAAATTCTGTGTATAACTGACCTATATTTATGATACAGATTCCTAAATATTTCATTTATCATGTATCACTCAGGATATGTTCCTGAAAATATTTATAATGAATATTTAATTTGTTATTTGTTTATTGGCAGTGATATAATTATGTTACTTTTAAAAAAGAAAATTATTTTCAGATGGCTTAATTTGACCCACCATTAATGCCTTGAACATAAATTTAACAATTTTGTATTTTTGCCATAAAAGTTATATTTGTGTATTTATTTTTGAAAATTCTTTTTAATCTTGAACATTGTGGCAGAACATTCTCTATGTGTATCAAAAGATTTTCAATTATGCAATCATAGGGGTAAAAAATATTTGATCATATAAACTTTCAAAGGGTATTAAACATGCAATGGTAACAAACTAACGTATTATGAACATGCGAGTCAAAACTCTATTATGCATACAGGGTGTACAGAAGACAAATACATGTACATTAAAAGGCAGGTAATAATTATGGCAAATTAGAAACTACACGGTAACAAATAAATGATGTAGCTCACTTCTATCTTTTCAATTCTATATAGTTTTTTCTTGAAAATGTTATTATAGAGAAAATGGATTTTCAAAATTTTTCTCAGTGTAATTTACGATTTTTAAAATAAAAAAAGACGATGTGCTTGAATTTGTTGAAATTACAAATATAAAAATATTCATAATACAAAAATTAATAGAATGATAAAAAGAAGCATCAAATTGCAACTATATTTCATAACCCCTTAGTTGCTTTAGTGAATTTGTAAAACAACAAACATCTTGTCAAAACTGTGGCACTAGATTATGATTTTTGCTTCAAGATTTCATGCAAGGAACACAACAGATGACCTACAAGCATGATGTTCAGGCATTTCCAAGTTTACATACTCTGCTACCTATACAAACCCTGTTTCTTCACACAATTTAATTTTACTATGATTTTTGAAATGTCTAACCATAATGCATATACAATTTGATGGAAGGAATTCTATGTCAGAACGGGACAACCAGGTATAAGAATATTTCACCACAATGATATGTATTTTTTTTATCAAGATTGATAATATAGATCATAAAACTCTAATATCAATATGTTGCACAATAGACAATTTCATTTTACAAAATATTTACTTTCGCTAAGGGTTGAATATCTTAAATCTATATAGAAATTCCTTATACATGCTTAAATATTTCCTGTGAAAATATATGAAATACTATGGGATAAGAATTGAAAACATCAAATTGAGATGAAAATTGTTCAGATCTCGAGCTTCAGAGAGGTATAAAAATAACGCTTCATTATAACAACCATTTATGTACAATATGCATTTTGAAACTTGTTAAATGTTCAAAGATGGTGGACCTTAAAATCAACTTTGTAGAACCTTTATAATGTGTATATTGCAGAAATTGAAAAATATTATGAAAGAATATGCTTAGAATAACACTAAGCTGCTTGATCAATGAGACGGAAATAAATTTTGTAAAAGACAGCAAGATTTAATGGATACCAACTTCTTTATTGCAAAAATCATTATGTTATGGGGCAAATGTCACCTGACATAGGAATAACTCACTCATGTAAGCACATTATACTTAAAAAAGTTGTGATCTTCACAATAAATAAGTTGTAATCTGTAAAAATCTTGCTTTTTCTGAATGATGCAACTTCAAAGTGCCATTCCATTGAAATACAAAATCTTATTTTGTTAGATTACAAACATAATCATATCTATAATAAACATAACATTTTATAATAGGAACAATGGCACAACATGTGCCCATTTGGACAAACATATATTTAAACTGGCCATCAATCATAAATGAATTACATAGAATTAATTTGTTCCAATTTGATCAAGTTTCATTGGTATTGAATCTTTTGTGAACATCAGAATGTTTGGCACGAAAGAAAAACAGGAAACCTCAGTGTAAAAAAATCAGCTGAGTTAAGACAAAATTATAGCCACATGTAAAACTATTGAGCAATGTATTGCACATTACATTAACTAACATTCAAATAATGATTTACACCTACAAACTTTTATTGTATACCTTTTGTGTGGCTTACATATACTAGACAAAATAAGATAGGGATATTGGATGCTTTATGATCATAATTTCCTTAGTATGAATATAGCATAAATCATAATTTCAGAATTATAAATCATCCCTTACAAATTTTGCCCAGTATATGTTGTTTTGAGTTACATGCTAATTTTTGGTATGTAACTGCAATTTTATTGCAATATTCAAAATAAGACTGGATAAAAACTTTTTGACACAAAAAGCAAATAAAGCCATAGTTTTGGAAATGTGACATGGGAGCACAATCCAATCGCAGGTCCATATGACTAACTCAACACTCACATTGACGTATGCTAAAATCTTACAACTAAGGAGTCTGATTGGAATCGAGCATGTTCTGGGGATCAAAATATTAATGCTACAGGAATCAAATGTACAAATTATCCTCCACAAGGTTTAAATGCAGCTAACGTACTCGCATACTGCTGTAACCAGTTTAGTGCAGACTAAACCCAGTCACCAGCAATCCATGACATCGTCATTTTTAAAGCGGCTGTCCTATCGGGATATTTATTGTGGTAACGAAATTCAAGGGGACATTACTTTTTTGTTTGTTTTTGTAAACAACTTTTTATTCCAGAATTCCCTGTTACATTCAGAAGCCTTTGCCCAGCTAAAGAGCACACAAGCGAATTTCGTTTCCACAAATATACCCCGATAGGACTGTCCCTTTAAGTAGTGTTTAGTGGCTATCTTGTACGATGTATGTTACAGCGGAGTTACCTGCCCCTGGCCTTATACTAAAAGATTATGTCAGATTTCTTGTGATTGGCTACATGAGCCTACATCAGAAACATGCAACAAAGGTGCGGTCAGACTGTGACTGAGAGGAAATTGTGACTGGATTGAGTTTGAACACTGTCAATATTTCTAACGTTTTATCCCAAGGAGGATGGTCGATTTTAATCAGAGAGTGCACCCAAGGTATTATTCGGGAGAAATCTGTAAGCAACTAATTTAAAAAAGGCCAATAAATAATCGGCCCTTGCAAAACAACCAAGTATTCTAATATCTACCAAAATTCAAGCATACAAAAGTGAAAAATATTTTGATGTTGAACATTTTTATAAATGAGTGTTGATTAAAAAGAAATTGTGGTAATATTTGGCCAAAAAAATAACGCCCACATAATTTTTTACCCTAAAATAATTGTAACTGAAAGTAATAAATCAATAGCTTAGAAGATAGTGCAATTGAGTTCAGCAAATTAAGGGTAACAATCATAAGACAACAAGCAAAAAAGTGAGCGTGGCTCACTAATACCCCCAACCGTGCATCCCTGAGTAACTGAATTATTTTTTACTTTCAATGTAGTCATCTCTTGCACAGCATTTGACCCCCAAAGAGGAATTGAGAAAAATGACTAATAAAAAAAATGGAATTTTGTAAAAAAAAAACCGTACCAATTTTAGTTTTGATTTGGCACTGCACCGCTCCTAGTAGGGAAGAAGACACATGCAAAATGGGAAAAGAATCAGTGAAAAGTTTTTCCCGTAATAGGTTGGACAAATCTGATATTGGAAAATGACTATATGTTCAAAATATGGAAATTTGTAAAAAAATTGAAATATCAATGAAATTTGTTGCAATTTCGCACAGCACCCCTCCTAGTAGGGAAGAAGACATGCCAAATTTGAAATCAATCGGATGAATAGTTTTCCCGTAATAGGTCGGACAAATCTGATATTGGAAAATGACTAAGTTCAAAACATGGAAATTTGTAAAAAATTCAAATATTAAAGAAATTTGTTGTAACTTTGCACTGCACCCCTCCTAGTAGGCTAGAAGACATGTGCAAAATTTGAAATAAATAAGATGAATAGTTTTCACGTAATAGGTCGGACAAAATATGTCCTCGGACGGACAAATTTGATATTGGAAAATGACTAAGTTCAAAACATGGAAATATGTAAAAATTTCAAATATTAAAGAAATTTGTTGTAACTTTGCACTGCACCCCTCCTAGTAGGCTAGAAGACATGTGCAAAATTTGAAATAAATAAGATGAATAGTTTTCACGTAATAGGTCGGACAAATCTGATATTGGAAAATGACTAAGTTCAAAACATGGAAATTTGTAAAAAATTCAAATATTAAAGAAATTTGTTGTAACTTTGCACTGCACCCCTCCTAGTAGGCTAGAAGACATGTGCAAAATTTGAAATAAATAAGATGAATAGTTTTCACGTAATAGGTCGGACAAATCTGATATTGGAAAATGACTAAATTCAAAACATGGAAATTTGTAAAAAATTCAAATATTAACGAAATTTGCTATAACTTCGCACTGCATCCCTCCTAGTAGGGTAGAAGACATGTGCAAAATTTGAAATTAATCGGATAAATAGTTTTCCCGTAATAGGTCGGACAAAAAATGTCCTCGGACAGACAGACACACACACGGAATCGTTGGTATTACTAGATACCCTGGACCGTTGGTCGGGGGTATAATTAAAGATTGTACGGTCTACATTATCTACAGGAGCATAACACAACTCTGCTTTGATGTCGTCCGCCATATAATCACAGCAAGTGGCTTTGAGATATGTTCTGTGGTTGTTGGGCTATTTAAAATATAACCATCCTTTCACACAATTTGTAACGTCCTATTTAGATTTTAAGCTATTTGATACTAGTTTGTAAAATTATTCATTGATATTTTATACTTTGGGATCAAGGGATCAGATCAAATATAGAAAATAGGGAGCCTTTGGAATTGTATATCCCATTTATCAAAATTTAAATGAACACTAAGCCAAATTATTCTTTTTTCCTCGAAAAAATTCTCTAGGACCAACATTAAATATACGGACAACTTCAAATATTTGATTCTATTGTGATTAGTTAACCAATACACTTACATAAGATAAATTGACTTGCTGGTTTTTTCAAATCTTGCTTTACACACTATGTAATTTAAGAAAGAGTCATTCGACATGTATTACCAAATGACTTTCTAGAAAAAGAACACTGCATTCACTTAAAAAATATCAAATATTTTATACCATTGTGTAAAGTTAAACACCATACTTACAAAAACTAAACTTGCTTGTTTCTTTGAATTTCACTTTACACCTTGTGTTGTGAGTCAAAAGATACAATAATTCTTGGATGGACATCTCTAGGGTTACCTGATATGTATGGATAATGTAAATGGAAAAAATTTGAAACTATTCTAACAACCAAGTCATTTCAATAATAAAGTCAAAATCACCAGGCTCGTATCTTTTATACTAGCATTATGCACCGTATTGAAAATCAAATCAAATCCTGATATGTACGGATGATGTCAAGGTCAAATATTTTATACTATTGTGACAATTCAGTGAGTGATTACACTTACAAAACATAATTCCCATGCTGGTTTCTTTAAACTTGATTTACACATCATTTAGAGTTTGAAGATACTGTCAAACTTGGTTTGACTTCTCAAGGGTTTCCTGATATGTTCGGATGATGTCCACGTCTTGCCTGTAATATTGTTCTATCTTGTCGAAGGGTTTAGGGTCAAGGTCAATAAGCTGCACGGAGTAGCGGTAAGACGCCTCGTTGAAAAACAACACATTGTTTTCTTCTGATACACTGCAAATAAGAAAATTAGTTGGTTGTAAATCTGTGATGAGCACAAGTGTAATACAAATTAAAACAATTTAGAAATTGCTTTGTATGTTATCCCTGATTTGATTTATTAAAAAAATTACTTCAAATTTCAAAAAATAGAGCCATTGGCACTGTAGCTCATCAGGCTTCATATTGAACTTTATTATCCATATGGCTACAATTTTTAATCCTCACTTGTCACTGTACACAAGGTTTCAGCTTTCTAGCTTTATGCTTCTGGAGAAGAGTTGAAAAAGCAAAAAGATTACGGATGGATGGACGGACGCCGGACACCATGTCATGTCATAGGGCCATTTGGCCTTACAAGCCAGATGAGCTAACAATGCAATGTACGTAAGTGCTAATCTACATTTCCTATACTTTAAAAACAAGACAATACCATATTTTCTATGAAGAAAGTGAAAATAAAAAACTGAGGATCATTAGTAAGTTTTAAAAATCAAAATTTCAGATACAAAGTTATCAATTATTAAAATAAATTTTCAAAATGGGTTTGCACATAACTGACCCATCTAGCCATCCTACCCATGATAGCCACATTGAGTGTTAAAATATCCCCTTAACTGAGCCGTAGGAGTTTTTACAATAAGAGACACATACCCTTTTCCTACTGGCTGGAGTGCCACGATGATGGACAGGTCTTGGACTGTTTTTGAGATAAGAAACCTCTTCACCTGAAACAGAACATAACATTCTTCATTACTTTACCTTGCTGTAGATGCATTCACATTTCACAGAGGAGTTACGTAAATAAACTATCTACTTAGGCAATCATATTGATGTTCATGTTTTCGAGTCAATGCCCACAAGGGTAATAAATAAACAAAATTTCATATTTGGTCTTCGATTACATATTATGTTGAAAATATGTGTGCCTAAATATCAGTATATATACAGTAGAACACGGATATAGCGAACTCGGATATAGCGAACAATCGGATATAGCAAAAAAATAGTCCCATATATAGTTGTCCCTATATAATATCATTTAAATTATATGCGTATAGCGAACAACGGATTAAGCAAACTATATTCTTTGGTCCCTTGGAGTTCGTTATATCCGAGTTCTACTGCATATCCATATCTCTAGCTTAGAAAAAACCTTAATCGACCTAATAAGCTGCTCCAATAATCGCCCCCCTCCAAAGGCTTTTGGAATTAGGTCTCATAACCGCCCATGTATTCCCTCATGTTTCATTAAGCGACAATGTGTGTTATTGTTTACTCAATAATGTGTAAATTTGTTTTGAACACCTGTATTACTTATCAAAGACAACCTTAACACAGTTCCACTTGAGTAGTCTATATTTTTCGTTCGTCATTCACGTAACTTTAATAAGCGCGCACCCAAGTAAATTTTGTAAGCACCCTCGATACTCCTGTCTATAAAACAGTATGTCATGGACACTCACATAATACCTCTGTTGACAATCATACCTCTTCCACAGAGACTACTAAGGCTTCATATCTTCAATCCAGCAAAGAATCAGTTCTTCAAAACTTTTTAAAAAAAAATTTTTTAACTTGGGGATTTTGCAGAATCTACAAATTTTGCGAAATCATAACAGAGTGTGCTTGGGAAAATATGACTCAAAGACCCTTGGGAAAATATGACTCAAAGACTCTTGGAAAATTATGAATCAAAGACTCTTGGGAAAATATGACTCAAAGACTCTTGGGAAAATATGACTCAAAGACTCTTGGGAAAATATGACTTGTCAAAGGTACAGTCTGGAGAAAATACCTTTCGCTGGCAGTCAGGATTAAAAACTAAGTACTGTCTGCCAATGATCAAACCATAATGGCCTTTAACTATTCAGAGGAAACATACTTCACAATAGCCTTTTGTTATCAAATTCCATGTAATGATGACTATGTAAGTAATCACCTTGGCAACTGCATACTCCACATCAGAAGACTGACTACTTGATTCAAGACCTGACATCCACAGATCTGGTGTGTACGGACCGTCCAGCCCCCATGTCCTTCTGTAGATGAAAATCATCATAAAACATAAAATTATCACCGGCCACTGTTGATGATTCACTCCATAGATGTACCTGTTGATTGCATTAAGAAAATTCAGGTGAGCAACACTGGCAAAAATTTAGCATAAAATACTGAAAGTTGTGGTCTTAGCAATTTATTACATAGAATTTTGAGCAACATTTCTTACTAGATTCAGATGACAAATTTTGTTCTCTATGTTTGTCAAATTCATCAAAAGAGATTTTATTATGAATCTTTTTTCAAAATCAAGGTTAACCTTCTGACTGAGGTATATCTTTACACATAAAAAAACATATTACTATTCATATTGTCATAACTTATTGACCTGTTTGTCAACAAATGAAATAAGTCAAATTTATGTTTGCAAATCGAACCTTTCAGAAGGACTTTCCCTCAGATGAGCTTGTAGTTTTTGGTAGAGTGGATAGATATTTTCGATGTCATGTTCATCCAGTTTCTGGATAGAGCTGATCTTCTCCAGCACACAACCAATAGGAAGACACCCGTGTATAACTGCAACATAGCAAGCCTTTTATGAGTGCTTCTCTCACATATATTCTTGAATGTTTGGTTTGTGTTTTATGTCTCAGAGCTTTTTCTGGATGTCAACCATATTACCAGTACTTAAATTGACCTTGATCATATTTATGTAAATATCAAGGGACAGAATTTGATCATAATTTAATTATTTGATGAGAAAAGTTCAAAGTGATCGCATTGAGCTTGACTTTTATTGTACAAATTGAATTAGGTCAATTGAAATGAATAAGCATATATTTGTAGGTTTTAAAGTTTAAAAAAATGTTATATTTTAACTTTTTACATATCTTGTTTAGACCTGTAGATTGAAATATGAAAGCTGAGAGAATATTTTATGAATGCTTCATTCATATGGTTTCATGACATTATCTCCCTTTGACCATAGTGGAATGTGCATGGACCTAAATTGACAAATAAGAGAAATTTGATAAAAACATCCCATAAATCAAATATTTATGCCAATTTCATTAACATTGCATAATTGAAAAAATATGTATTTGAGTTTTCAGTGTTTAACCATTCATGCCTATTGCAGTCGAGAGATTAAGATTTATTTCTGTGAACAGCTTCTTCCATGTTTCTAGTTGTATACTTACAATCTCCATTTGTGTTTTCAAACTTGCTGTTGTGACACTGCTGAGGTTTGTTGTGGCGAGCAGGGGAGTGAGAGATTGAGCAGTTACCTCCCCTGGCTGAAGGCGCCAGCAAAATCTGGATGACTAGATCTAACAACATGTGTTCGTATCTGCAAGCAGAAATATATATTCAACTTGCAAGGAGATATGTTTAAGTTTTGATTTAAAGAGGCTCTTTTTCTTACTTTAGCAGATGATTAACCATAGAGACCATGATTTTTAACCATATACTAAATTTTTCACTTTCCCTGAAACAGTACATCTATATCAAAGTTTATTGATATCATTGAGACAGGAATAAAAACCATGCTTTAATTCCTAAATTTCCTTAAGTCCTCTCTCTTTCTTAGAAAGATTGACACCATCTAAACTTGACTGGAGAAGATGATGTATATACTTACTTATGCTTCTTCACTTGACAACCTTTAAAGAAGTCCTCGAGTTCTGAGTTCAAATCCCCTCGGACACAAGCACCGTATATTTCTTGTCCATTCTGTGAAAAACTTTTTTTTTTAGATAGTTTCTAAATACTTAGCATAATCATAAACAAGCTCTAATAATTCCTGTCTACTCAGAGAAAAATAATTAGACAGAGTTTTAAATATACTAAGTATAATCATGTATAAGCATTCTATGTTCATTCTAAGAAACAAAATCTAATTTTAAGAAAAGAGTTTCTTAAATACTAAGCATAATCATAAATAATAACCAATTATTTTGTGTCCATTCTGAGAAAAAAAAAAAAACTTGTAAAAGATTCCTAAATTCTATGACAGTAAAACAAGAATTTTGTTATTGAAATTTCTTACAGGGATTCTGAATGATTCAATTTATGGAAATTTCTTACAGGGATTATGAATGATTCAAGTTAGAAGCAAAACTTTGTGCATGGAGAGAGAGAGAGAAATGGCAGGAAACAGCTGACGTAACAATTTATGTTTTCACTACATTGATTTTGAATAGTAAATCATCTCAAATTATTTTTGCAACGATTGAACATGTAGTACCATCTAATGTAGATATTCACATTTAAAGTGCTTTACAATTCTCTCAGTCATAACTAATTGAAATGATTCTACCTTTTACAAGATTTTTAGAAGTGAAATTCATCAGTTTGATTAGAATTCTTTGGAACAAAAGATGGTACATGAATCATACTTGATCAACAATGGAGGCTCCCCACCACAGCCTTCATATGATATTTAGGTAAATGTAGTACATATCAAAAATGAAAATTACATTGGCATTCAACTCCAGTTGTATGAAAGAATAGTGAGTAAAAAAATCCTGTCGTCTCAATTTTTTAAAATTTAAGGATATATTTTCAAAGTCATGTTCTTACCTTGCATATTTTGAGATTATTCTGTGGGGTTTTCACTAACGATAATAATGCATGTTTCATCTGGTAGGGATTTCTGTAAAGAAAAGAAATCTCAAATAAAAATGTGGGACTGTTTGAATCAATGTCCATATTTACCGTTTTGACATAACATATGTACTGATTTCCTAAATAGGATATCAAAGTTGCTGAAGGACTCCGAATAAAAACATCTGGATTTCTATTTCCTCACATCCTACCATTTCATTAGGTTGTTTCACAACAAGGTTGATATTGTCAGAAGTGTCTTTGTGAAAATCCCCAGGGGTGACATGTGTAGAGTATCAGAACATTGATTTACCTAGGATGGAGGTTTCCAAGCTTAGAAAATGAAGATCGTCAGAAGGATTTTCAGAAAATGCTTACATGTGAAGAATACAATAGAGATTGGATTCAACCTTAAAGTCATTCACATCTAAAGAAATAATCTTCTTTTCATGGCAAGAATTCTTCCAATAATATCCCCTTGTTATATTGTTTGGATGGTAAAGTTTTAAATAGCTAGTCGTTAACAAATCTTCATCATGATTCACCCTGAATTCATTTGAACAGGATTTAAACAATTGAAGTTAGCAAACTTTTTCAACAAATTTCACAACCTAACAATCCCATGTTAAACTTGAAGCATCAACATAGCCCCTTTATTTATGAGGTTCGTGCAAATGTAACCTACATTGATTTCTTCATCACTCAACTAATAGGGAATGTTAATTTGCTGTCATTGTTTTCCAGTTTGTACAGCAAATAGTGTCAAACTTGTATAATTGTTTCATATTCAGAAGAACTTCATAGAAATACGTTTATTATAGTTAATTAAATACATTTTTAACAATAGAGCCATTGGCACTGTAGCTCATCAGGCTTTACATTTTGCTTAAGGGTGTGGCCAATGTGGTTCCCCCCTTAGTTGGGGCCACAGGGTCACAAAATCTACAATTATTAATCCTCACTAGTCAAGGAGTCTGTACACAAAGTTACAGCTTTCTAGGCCTTATGCTTCTGGAGAAAAAGATGAAAATAGGTTTTTAGGGCGCGGCCTGTTTGGCCCTTATAAGGGGCCACATGGCCACCAAAGCTACAATTTACAATCCTCACTAGCCAAGGAGTCTGTACACCAAGTTTCAGCTTTCTAGGCCTTATGGTTCTGGAGAACAAGTCGAAATTCCACAAATTTTTTAAATTCAAGGTAGTAATTCAAAGGTAATATTGCATCTTTTGGGATTCAAATTATCTGATATTTCATATTGAAATAATTTCCTACACTATCAAGTTCTTAAATGAGTGAGTGACTGAGTTTGTGCTTAAAGCTTGTTCCGCAATATTTCACCCATTAGTGTGTGAAAAGTTTATGGATGTCAAAGGAAAACAAATTCTTTAACCAATGTATGAAATAAAGCCATCGGCCAGCCCAGTACTTTTTTGTTTGTTTTCTTATTATGTGACTACTGTAATAAACAGAATATTATATTCGTGCCCATGACATACTATATTTACAACACTCGTGCCTCAATATCAGTATATTAATCGCTCTCGCTTGGGAAACATTGTATGTAATGGGCACTCATATAATATCCTATTATATATACTTTGTCCTGTTTTCAAGCAGACTAACTTGCTGTAGTAGGGGCCTTCACTTGTATCATGCTTTTTTAAAAGAAAATAAATAATGAGCCAAATAATTGAATGACCGAATAAAGTGTTCTGATAAATACCTAGGACAAAAATAAAGCTGTTAGATCTCTCGAACTCAAATGTTCTAGCAACCCATAAAAGATAGATAAAAACATCAAATCGGAATTAAAAATCTTGAACCTAATTTCAAATCGTCATCAGGTGCAGTCAAACCTGACACAGCTTGTTTCGAGCCAAGAATTTTTGTTTGTGGGAAGATTTGAAACTTCTTATTTCTAAAATCGGCCTCAATTCAAAAGAGAACCGGATATCAAAAACAACATCTGGCTTGAGGGGATCTATCAATAGACATTGAAATGTTTGCTGTTGTCTTCTCGTAGTTTGTCAGATGCAAACAGCCATCACTTGTAGAGACAGATGACCTAAAAACAGATATATGTTTTCTGGGAAGAACAAAAGTTTTGTCCGTAGAAGCAAACAGAGCAAATTTCTTAAATCTAACGGCATGTTTATACTCTTGTTTTACATTAGCAGGGATCAAGAGTTGAAAGAGTAATATTTTACGTGGTAAGAAAGTTGAATTTGTAGATATTTGATGAAATAAATCAAAATAATTCATAGATCTTGAACATTGAAGAGATAACAATCAGATTCTTAGATGATTAGGGGGTTGAAAAAAATATTCTAAGATACTATGATAATTGTAGAGATTGAAGAATAAAATTCTCACATGAAAAGCGATAACAGTCAAGACTGAAAGTCAGTCAGAATGTCCTATTTTTTTAATTGATTATCCTCAAATGTTTCCAACAAAAAGTTAATAACGTGATTATAACAGCTTTGTTTTCAGATAAATGGTCTAATGGTCAGATATTGTCTTCATCAGAGTTTCGAATGCCATATGTTTTTCTACCACTTCAGATCTGAGCTGATCAACTGAGCAAGTATTGCAGCCATTAGCAATTCCACAAACAATTTTTCACTAATTTCGAATCAACACATGACTTGTTGTTGCACCTTACACCCCTACACTGTCTGCAGCCTCACATGAATACCGACATGTGTTTGACCTTTTTCTATCACTCTGCAGTCTGTGGCAGCCATCAACACAGTGACATTGATGCACTTTACCTCGGGTCTAGTTGCTGCACAAGGCTATGTCACTCTGTGTTTTTTTGTCGGCCAGATAGGTGTATTTTTACAGGGAACAGGTCAAAAGGGTTATTTTTATATGTGGGGCCCTTTTGACTTGGGGTATGCGGCCCTTTTGACTTGGGATATTGGGCCCTTTTGGCTTTTTGGTGCAGCCTTTTTTACTTTTTTGTGCGGTCCTTTTGACTAGGGGTTTGCGGCCCATTTGACTTTCTTGTGGCCTATTTGACTTTCCGTTTTGCAACCTTTTGACTAGAACCCTTTTTACAAAGGTGAGGTAATATGGGGTTTAATGACGCTTTCAAGAGTATTTCACTTACATCACGGCTGCTTGTATTATAGCAGGGAGGAAGCAAGCAACACTATTGTCATCTTCCTACGCAGAGCCTAAAAGGCCAGTTTCCATACTGTCATTTTATGCCTTGCTGCATAGCCTTGAGTTTTCTGTGCTTGCTCTCTAGTCTGTAGGGGCACAATAGCAGCACAGAAAAGTATAGTCTCTGCAGCAAGGCATAAAATGACAGTTTGGAAACTGGCCTTTTAGGCTCTGCGTAGGAAGATGCACTATTGTGTTTATGTATTGCGGTGAAATCTTCAAGCATAGCCTGGAACTAGCAACCATTGGTGGTACTGAACTGAATTTCAGTGTAGCAATGCACCCAAATCTTACTGCATGTAGAACAGATCTCTACTGCAGACAAAGTTGCCTAGCCCCTTGCAGGATTTGAACCCCAGACCTTGACTTGAACACTGAATTCAAGAAGTCTTTGGGTTGAAATCTTCCATGTTCCAAGTAATGTTAATAAGATGCATTTTTAAGGACATTTCCAATTGTTTGGACTTTTGACTTTTAAGGGTTGAAATACTCTCATATTTTTCTAACATTATTTGAGATACAGTTCCTTTCAACACAACAAGGCTTATTGATGCTAAGCTGTGATTCAATTGTTATAAAAGATTTGCAGGCTTCATTGTAGTGTTGTAGGATTTCTTCCAGCAGTGTCACTATTTGCCACAGGGTTGTCTTAAAGGAATGCATTAAATCTAAAAACAATGACTGAAAGGTACGGAAAGAAGAAATTGCATAAAATTTTTTTTAAAAAAATAAAATAAAAATTAAAGATTTGGGGAGGGAGAGAATAAATTGCATGTCTATCAACAAGTTCCTGGAATATAAATCAATAAAACAAATTAATTTAAAGAGGCATGGTATCTCATCTGAAAAATCACACCAAAATGTGGTTACACCAAAACATTTGAATTTCAATAGAAAGAGGGCAGCTTTGTTTTGACATGTTTTGGAACAGGAGGTCTAGAGATATTTCAAGTCAATAAAAGCCTGAATATCTGTGATTCCTCTCAACATAGGAGGATATGACTGCTTGCAAGCAGGAAATACTTGTATTGAAGAAGAAAATAAATAAATTCATTTGAAGACAAACATGGGAGGTTAAATGTTGATAAACAGGTTCAGCAATCTAAAATAGATAGTTCAGCTAACTGCTGAAAATATCTTAATAAATCAATATTAAATTATATTAAATTTGAAGCACTGAAAAATTGGAATTTGATATTTGGCACATCATGATAATTATGATATATACATTATTTAATTTTCAGATTTTGTAAAGATATTGTTCATCGGTTGGGCCAGTAATTGCTTTCATTTTTCACATATATATTAATAACTGTATTGATAAAAAAGATATGCACAAGATTTATTGAATGATGTTGTATTTGAATTCAGACATGACCAAATTATTTTTAGATTTTAGAATTTATGGGTTCTCTGATTCATGTGTAAAGGGTTACCTTTATAATCAAAATAAATATATTTTCATTTTACACATGGTTCTAAAACGATTGAAGAAGTGGTGTTCTCAAAAATTTCTAATGGCTGGTCAAGGGTTAAGATTAGTATTAGTAGGTAGAGAGTATAGTATATATGGTCAAGACATACACATACATCTCTTCTGTGAAATAAACAGTCAATATTTTCTAGACTAAAATACAAACAGCTTACAGGTATGTAACAATCTAAATCACTAATTCACCATTGGTGAATCCTTCATACAAATATTTACCAACCTACTCCAATATGCCCGGACTTGAATACCTATTTTCTCTCCATGGTAAATTACAAACATCAAATATGGATCACCGCTAATCCAATATGTCCAATGGATTTTTTTGTGTACAGAGGAAGTGTTAGAGAAATTTCCTGCGTGATTTTCCAAACCTCAAATATATCAAGGCTACGACCTTCATATAGCAATATCTTACCATGTAGTAATCACATATTTGTGTGAGGAAATCTTTGCATTAGAGGAGCGCTTTATGGCTTTGTTGACAGTACAAACATGTCTTTGGATTCTTAATATAGTTTGATGAAGTTAATATCTCTGTAATGTGTAGTTTAGGGTTCAAGGTTGTGTTGAAATTTATATCATGATTTTATGTATTGTTGGGATGAATTGCCATCAACTTACTGTTTACTTATCTTCTAATGTTCAGCAGAATTAGTTTGAAAATGGTGTTAGAATCTACATCGAAACGTCACATCTCTTTGCAATAACGAAGTTGTAAATTGATATATTTGTATTTCTTCATCAAACCAACTTCTAAAATGCCACTGAAAAAACTTACTTATTTGTTTTTTATACTTTGCCATAACTCTAGTTTTCATTTTCATAAACGATCAGTAGTATATTTATCACTGATTGGTCACTCATCTAAAAGTTTCCACTTTTAAACTCTGAAGTTTGGTAAAATGTGTTTACTTTCTTTGACAAGACAAACCCATGCATACAATTAAACAGCAGTTGATACAAGTGTAATAGGTGGTTGAGGTGTAACTGAAGTGTAGGGAATTGCCTCTGAAAAAGAATCAACTCTTAATTTTCAGATGTTGATGATATCATTGGAAGATTACTACAGAAAGTTTGGTCAAAAAGTAATTCCATTAACACATATAAGATTTGTGTTTGTTTTATAATATTCATAACTTTGGAAATCAAAGTCATATTAGATCAATAGTTTGGAGGATATTATAAATAAAGATTTAAAGGGTCAAAATCAAGCGTTTTGATGTTTTACAAAATTAAGGATTCAATACATGCCTACTCATCAACCAAATTTTGTGAGTTGAAAATTTCACTGTTGTTAACTTTGTCACACAGTCTTGAAGTCTTATCATGAGTGATGAAAAATATTTTGATTTCAAACTGTTTTACTTGACAAACTGGACATCAATAACAAAACCATTGAACTTCATATTGGTGTTTTTGTCGATTCTTTTGAAGGAAAGTTGGACAATATTTTCATTCCCGGATTTTTTTTATCAAACAAAATGCAAAGCTATGTCCTCAACATCATTACCAACTGACAAGCATGTGCAGAATGTTGTTTAATGACGATGGCTTCAAGAAAATATTGATCAAAAGGAAATATCAAATTCAAAATTTGCACATGGGCTAGAGAGTTATGCTAACAATTTACAAACAAGCCTTCTCTAGCTTCCTTTAAAATATTGATTTTGGAAGCATCAAGTTTTTGGAATTTTAATTCATTTCCGACCAATCCTTTGTCAATAAGAAAGGCAAGATTTCTTCATAATGTTATTTCTTGAGTTATTATTTTCCACTATAAAAATAATATAGAAGAAAATAAATATTTAAAATTATCTTTATTTAAATGATCCAGAAGTAGTCAATAAGAAGGGGGAAGGGTTGGGATAGCACAGTGGTTAGCGTGTTCAGCTTTGGATCAAGAGGTCTGTGGTTCGAATCTAGCTCGGCAACTTTGTCTGCAGTAGAGAACTGTTCTTCAAAGCACTTAGGTTTGGGTGCAATACTACACTGAATTTCAGCACAGTACCAACCATTGTTCGCTAGTTCCAACCAATGCTAGCAGGTTTCACAGCCATGTTGGTGTTGTGGGCTTTCTCATTGCAAAAAAACTAGCAGCCATAATATAAGTGAAATACCCTTGAAAGCGGCTTTAAACCTAAAATAACCTCACCTCACCTCAGTCAATAAAGGAACATCAATTAATTTCAAAAACATATATCTCCTCAACATTGGAACATGTCTTATTTGATATGATCTTAAGTAAAACAGAGACATTTTTCATTTTCATTAAACATATACTTTGACCAGAAATTCAACATTTGAATTCGTTTTTACAAGAAATTCAAGCCAATTATCCTTATCATCTCAAACTATATAGGAAATCCAATTTCCAAACCTGAAAAGAAAAGAATCTGACAACCTTGAACCTGACAAAGCTTTCACCAATAACACCTTTATGTGATTGATTGTTTCAATGTGATTTGGGCGGAATGATCTGCAACTCTGAAGGTCGCGTCAATCTAAAAATACTCAAGATTGCTTAAACCCTATGCAATAAATTGATCGTTTTTAAAAACATGTTTGGATATCAAACAAGAAAAAAGCAAAATGTGCGTCTTTAGGAATGAGGAAACGCGGTTATGTTTGTTTGACAGTCACATGATACCTTACAGTGTGTTTGTAAAACTCCAACCCAACGACTTCGCTCTCTCGCACTACATTTCACAGACAACTACGAAAACGTTTTACACTGAGGAAAGCTGTGTCCAAAACATTATTATAAAACAAATTCCCTTTATACACTAAACCGGTGCCATGAAAACACTTTTTTCAAACAATATAAAAGAGAGTTTTTAAAAAACAAAAGATTAAAGAGCTTAGAATATGATTCTCAGTTATGCTATCCCGAGCTTGAACAAACTCTCTCTGACAAGAGTAGTCTGCCAACTGATTTGTCTTTGCAGAAGATTTGTTAGCAGAAAACATGCACATGTCTAAAAGAAGATTGGTCTCAGAAGATGTCCTTGACTCAGACCTGCGCAAGATTTTGTCCCATGTTATGCTACCCTTGGTTTGGATATCACATGTCTTCTAAAGCACACGTTACACAATTGTAACCTTAGAATAGAATCTAAGACAGGGACAAATTTTTTCTTTGAAGAGATTTTTGGCACTTTCAGATTATCAAGTTCAACCAAGAAACAATATTTGTTGTAAAGTACCTTAAAATATTTCATCTATCAACTTAACATTTAAAGAAGAGAAAATGATGGAATAAGACAATGCCCTTGACTTAAACCAATGCTAAACTACCAAACTCAGAGAACTAGACTATAATGTCCTCAAGTCAGAATCAAAATAAATGAATACCAAAGGCTTGTGCCTGATAAAAACATACAGGAACTTTTATGTCAAATTTATGAAAGAATTTTTGACAGCATAAAACTTTGCCATGTATCAATACAAGAACAATGTTCAAATTACCTCCCATTCATTGTAAAATGGTTTTTTTTTGTTAAAAAAATAATTGTCTTAAGTGTTTAAAATAATCATAATTATGTGTCCTGAGAAGGCACTTCATCCACAGTGCACTCAGTCAACCCATCTGTACAATTGGGTACCTAAATACTGGAGGTAAATCAACCAATATGGTAATTTCTGTCACTAGCAATTAGGCATAAAAATTCATCATCAATCATCATCATCAATCATCATCATCATCATCATCAATCAAACATAACCAAAAATGCATTTCAACAAAGCATAGCACCAAAAGTTGCCTAGTTTTCAGTTGAAAAACAAAATCCAAAACGCAATCAAATCATTTCATTTCATAATCTGAAATGTAAAACATTTTTTTGAACACTTATGTTGGTGACCTGCCCTAATTACCTATCTGTTTATCAAGTGCATAAACTTGCAAACAGCTGTCAAAACTACCTACGCACTTGACAGTTACCAATCAATGTAGGTAACAAATGACCCACACACCTTGCTTAGTCGACATTTCTAGTTTGACAGTTGTGGTAACAGCCTTGATATTACATGTGATGTTTATATTTTCATTGTAAACTGTCCGACCAAGGTGAAATAAACAAACCAAACAGAAAACCTTTGTGTTAACTAACATGGTCGGTAGATAATGAAGTAGGTTGTTTATCTTTTGCATAAAATAAAAGTTTTTCAGTTTCAAAAATTAAATGAAGGTTATCTATTTGTAAATTGTGATTTATTCATTCAACAGAAAAAGGTTATTTAAATTCAAATGAAGTGGAAGTTATTTCAGATTATAAATGTAGGATATATATTCATGAAAGAAATAATCTATCATAATGAAAATCAGGTAAGTTATTTTGAAAAATAAAATGAAGGTCATAAATTTCAAAAAATTAAATGTAGGTAATCTATATTGAAAACTAGATGTAAATAATCAACATCTAGCCATATATAAGCAAGAACTTCCAGACTTCTCTCATGTTATTAATAACTAAAAAAACTAATAAAAGGGCTAAGCATACCATACTCCTTTATTTTCAAAGGAACATGCACAACAGTGATCTGTCCTACATTGAACATAAATGATTTCACCATTTTTAGCCAGATTCTTTTGAGATAAATAAACCAAACCGAAAACTATTGTGAGCAATTCTTTGCTAATTTAACTATTCAGATGATAAATGTATTTTGTTTATTTTGGATGATTGAAAGATAACTTATTTAGATATAAAAATTAAATAAAGGTTACTCATTTACAAAGAAACAAGTTACTTGATTTACAGAAATAACAAACAAGATAATTAGTGAGCAAGCTCACTTTTTATACCCCCACTTCCCTAAGTTATTATAGAAACTAAGATACAACTACACTTAGTAAGGATTCCTACAAAATTGCAAAACTGTTTAATTTGTTTAAAAGTCAATGAAAATGCAGATATAGACTTCCTGATTGCATGTAAGCCATATAAGCTCTTATGAAACTAACAATGTCTTTTTCAGACATTTATGATTCTTATATAGTCATTATTGTATTAATAAAATCTTCAATGTCCTTTCATTGTGACTGTATCATAAGAAAGCAGTAAACCATACAAATATACTGAGAGTACATCGAATGGCTCATCTGACACAAAAAATATCAGAGTCACTTCTACAATAAAGAAGTTGAAAATCTAAAATAATGATGATGGAATCTGACCAAAATTAACAAAAGGCACATCTAAGGACTGTAGGGATTACATATATAAAGTTTCGCAACATTTGAACATATAGTACTCGAGTTAAGAGCGTAACAAAAATGATTTCCTCAAACAGTCACTTCTACAACAAAGAAGTCTAAAATCTAAAAAAATAATGAGGGCATCTGACCAAAATATACAAAAGGCACATTTAGGGACCATAGTGATTACAAATATGAAGTTTTGTGACGTTTGAACAAATAATATCCGAGTTATGAGCCGAACAAAAATGACTTCCTCAAACAGTCACTTCTACAACAAAGAAGTCTAAAATCTAAAAAAATAATGAGGGTATCTGACCAAAATATACAAAAGGCACATCTAGGGACCATAGTGATTACACATATGATGTTTCGTCACATTTGAACAAATAGTATTTGAGTTATGAGCGGAACAAAAAATGTGACGGGACGGACGTACGTACGGACGGACGGACGCGCTGACCGCTATATACCCCCGACTACTTTGTAGCGGGGGTATAAAAAGGTTATTAATCTGATAAGATATTGAGGTTGATTACTTCTATACCAAAATGTAGGTTAATGGTTTAGAAAAACAAAATCATCTATTAAAATGAAAAATGGTAATTTAATTTGAAAATTTTAGATTATCTATTCATGAAAATGAATTTTAAATATTTACATATAGCAAAGACTTTGACTAGAACTATTTCAGGCAAAATAAATTAAACTGTTAATCTATGGGAAGTAATGATTCATTGTAAACTGGCCATCAAGCAAATACAAATTTCTGCTGACAAAAACATTCTCATTAGCAGATGACTGTATACTATAACAGCTGCAATAATTAATAACTTCCCTTGCTAGCATGATCAATACATGTGGGAGTTGTATAGTTATGAATAAATAAGTCTTCATCGATCTCGACAAGAGAGGTGAAGGTCACGCAGCGTATTTGTCTCAAAACACGAGGATTAAAACCCAGACCAAAACGTGAAAGACATGTGATCTACCTACTGAACTAAGAGGTTATCCAAAGATCGGACAATTCTGTCTGTGACAACATTTTAAATAAATATGTGAAGGAGATAATGAATGAATTTTTTACTTCTTTCAATTTTGATAATAAAGGTGATCAATTAGATAAATTCAAAACGTTTCAAAATCAAATCAATGGGTGAAAGATTGTGACCGTACCCGATGAGCTATCCATCAATTTAATAATACGTATGATATTTATAAATTATAAATTCATTTTACGAAGTAATGAGAGCGGTCACACCAACGGGTGAAAGAGTAGTGCTGTACCTACTGAGATGAGAATATCGGAATAATGAACAATGCATTGAGGTTTGATAAATGAAGTAAAATCCTTTTTCAATCTTGAAAATTATGTTGGATGTCAGCTTGATAACTTCAAAAGACAGAGATTAAAACCTCCAAGTTAGAGATTTGCAGTTAATATATGGAAAAATATATATATCATTATAGGTGAAACCACAATCAATGTGTGTGGGAGTTATGAATGCATGAGTTTATTACTTCAATCATAATGGATAAGGGAAGTGCATGAGGTCAAACGTGCAATAAAGATGTACATATTACTATGTACAGATTATCTATAAAATTATTTTAAAAAGATAAATGGGAATATAGAGAAAATTAATCAAATTGTATGGAAATAAGACAGGCTAAGAGACATTCGAGCCCGAAATCATAAATTCCTCCTGTTCAAAGTATTGTAACAAAATGAGCAAGTTCCCGACCTGGTCAATAGTTACTACAAATCAACTTCATTAGAAATCAAATTTTCACCATTGGTTTAGATTTTTAAATAGATTTAACAGCCATATCACTTGAAAAAAATATTCAAATAAAATACACTTCTTCACATATTGCTTAAATGCACACAAAGCATTATCATCCTATCATATGTCCAGCCATTGAGAAAAATGCATATTCAGCAGTTACATAAATATTACTTGATCAGCACAATATGACATCATAACTATAAATATTCATTGGACAGAGAGAAATATACATGAAATATACAATGAATGACAGGTGTCAATGGCATGCCTCATTTACATGTACAATAGTAATCTATACACAAATACTGATAAGAATTTGCAGTTCAAGCATTATTTATTGATCCAAATATAGTATATACTTCAGCATTTGCATTTATCACCAATAAAGCACAATATGGCTTGTATGAGGGCGTGGGATATTACATATGGTAATTTATTCCACGATAAGGCAATAATAAATTTTATGACATATCAGCAGAAAGAGTTATAATAGCATACCACTAAATAATAATAATAACTAAGAATTTATAAAGCGCTGGTATCCAGCTAGTTCAAAAACAGAGTCACTGCTCAAAAGCGCTGTTTGAGCTCTACAAACTACATGGATTTCTAGTTGTAAGATTGTCTGAATAAATGAGTTTTCAGCATCAATCGGAACGTGGAGACACAGTCACTGTTTATAGATTTGTCAAAGCTTTTAAAAGCTTATCTTGACATTGTATTAATGAATATCTAAATCCCATCTAACGTGCAATAAAGATGTACATATTACTATGTACAGATTATCTATAAAATTAATGCAAAATGATAAATGGGAATATAGAGAAAATGAATCAGATTGTATGGAAATATGACATGTATGATGAATGTTTATTGAAAACATATGTCCTTAAATCACCAGATATAAACATACAACTGTTGTCTAAGAGATAGATGACCTTAGATTATAATGTCAAATGAATAGTTCATGTTAAGATTCAAATGAATGAATTCAAGGATTAAATGAAGAATCAAACACCTCAAACAAAAAATTCAAGGAAAAGGAATGTTTTAGAAAAAAAAAATTAAAATGTTGCAAAATATTTCCTGTTATTCAACAAGAGCTCCATTGTAGAAAAGCTGAGCTCACGAAAGCAGCCCTTGCCTTAGCACACGACTGTTAAATATTGTAGCGTCAAGTAAAATATTACATGTTCTTTGACCTTGTGTGTTTGAAGAAGGAAGGAAACCTTGGGAATAATCTAACGTCATAAATATGGCATATTGGAATTTTGAAAAATAACCTTTTAAAAAAAGTAGAATAATGCACAAGGAAAGCCTTGGGGCTCTAACACCATGAATGAGAAAATTTGAATTTAAAAAAAAAAAAAATCTCAATAAAATGCCCTTTATGAGGCCGCAGTATATATGGCATGGAAAGTTTAGAAACTTTTAACATCATGATGGAAAGAAAACTTGGCAAAAGGAACATAACTGGTTAGCTAGGCTTATATAAAAAGACAAAAAGCAAATATCAAAATATATTATTTGAAAATGTCAAATATCTATAAAATAAATCAGTGTTTTGATAATCTTCCTCGACAATATTAATGTTTCTGACATATGTTTATATAATGAGTTGTGCATGGAGAGACAATTAGTATATTGAGCCTAGAATTTTGTGTATCATGGCAACCCTAGTTTATATATATCAATATAATGATGATTTCATCACTCATAGACAATTCTTTGTGTGACAATTTATTACATATATATATCATAAGTTGAGCATTGGAAAGACAAATAGTATATTGAGCCTAGAAGCTTGTGTATCATCGCAACCCTAGTTCGTTTATACCAGTATAATGATATTCCATACATAACACTCACAGACACTTTGTCATGGACATTTATTAGAAACGGCAAAATATGGAAATTATCAAAGTGACCCCGACCTCAAAATATAATTTTACGTTTTGTCATTTGTATCCTAATGCGAGTTGAATTACGTATGGAGATACAAATCGTAGAAGCTTATATATAGGGCTGTGCAATATTATCACAATACCAATATTTGGTGCAATAGTCAACCCTACTTACTTCCATAACAGTAACAGTCTTAGTTGATGTTGCCAGAGCCATGGTATTCAATACATCACTCATGACAAATCTTCATCATGTACATATACAGAACGTCATACGTGTGCATTTTGGTCGTTTGTATTGTACGAGTAGATGTCATGGACGCGGAGGAACAACGAGTTCGAAGAACGAGTTGTTTCTCCGCGTCCATGACATCTACGAGTTCAATACAAACGACCCAAATGCACACGTATGACGTTCTGTATTTATTATATACTCTCTTTTTAACCTTTTTAAAAGTAATTTTGAATTTCTTAAATAATCCGAGACGTCGCACTGCGCATTGATACATAATGCAAAGAAGGCGATTACCTATGACACGCTCGACTGATGATTTGATACCTCAATTATCTGTTTATTTTCTCATTATTTTGCGTAGTTAAACGTAAGAGGCAATTTTCTCAAGTGTGAAAACTAAATACAGTGAAAAAAGTTTATCCTTAGTTATTATTTATAAAGTTCTGAATATGATAAACGTATGTTCAGGATTCCGAACGACGCGGTCCTTTCAAACGACGTCACCATGGAAATGACGTCATAATCGTTGTAGGCTATGACGTCATAAGGGCCAAGTGTCGCTGGCGATGTTCTCGGAGTTTTGTTTAGGATTTCCTTTTTATAGTGTTTTGCAGTTTCTTTACTAACGATAACACTAGTTTCTCACCATATTATTCTTCAATATCATATTAAAAAGTAGGTGTGTTACCAATGCATTGAGATACGTCAAATCCGGTGTTCTAATTAGGAAAATGATTGTTACGTACGGAAATTCCGAGAATTGCCGAAGCTTAAAAAAAGTAGAACCGGCAGACGTGCAATACGGATTCTGGAGTGCAATACGGAATTTGAAGACGTATTCCGTATTGCACCCTTGTATTACTATCATAAGATTACATGAGTATATAATAAAATAATTTACTTATTCACAATAATAAATGTCAGAAACAAGATAATCTGCATACAACGGCCGTGCAATATTATCGCAGTACCAATATTTGGTACAAAAGTCAGCCTAGTTTATTTACCATTACAGTCTTAGTTGATGTCACCAGAAGCATGATATTCAATACATCACTCGTGACAAATCTTCATCATGTACAATAATTTACTTATTCACAATAATAAATGTCAGTAACTAGATTATTTCCATCCAAGGAGCCCGAGGTCCTGTGTTTGTGAGGGAATTATTAAGTTACACATGGACCTAGACGGCCGCCCGGCTACTCATGCTCTGATTTGATTATACAGAAGCTTCGGGAGTAATATCTGAGGTAAAGGATGCAAGCATATCTCATTAGCATGTCGTAAATCCGATGAAAGCAGAGCTGAATTTATTATTCCCTAAGTGAATATTTATGGGGAGGGTTGTTTATGTAGCTTATGATATGCCCTGTTAGGTTTTACTATGGTTGGCAAAGATTTTGTAGTTTTGTTTATTTGTAAAATCAAAATCAGCATTTTGATACTCTTCATTATAAGCATGCACAAGTTTGTACAAAAAAAACTCATGGTATAAAGATATATTTAATATAAATAGTTAGCAATATATTTGAATTTTATATTTTAGGGAGTGAGTGATCTAATGCTTGGGCAATATTTAAGCCATTAGCAGCGTTTGATATTTTAAATACTGCTATCTATATAGTGACTTACCAATAAAATATTCATAAAATAATATATCCTTATTTTTTGTCAAGCATATTTGAAATTTCTTGTGTTAGGTAAATTATCATTTTATTTCAAGTTCAGATCCACAAATGTCTTTTGTACTGGATATATCAAGATCAAAACAATTTAAAGATATTATATATAATCAACCTTTGTTCTTTAACAATAAAACAATTGAAAAACTTAAATATCTGATAATCTTTTATCATGTCTGAGCAAGAAACATTTTCTTAAGTGATAAGGAAGTAAAATATTTTTCCTCAACAACAAACAAGTCAGAGCGTGGGTTAAATCTTGAAAATATTTCCTGTTGCTCCCACTTTAATATCATGAAAAGATACAATCGATGAATATCAGTATGATGAATTAACATAAATAACACATGAGTAACAATTAAACCATGAAGCTCTTTCAGGAAAGTAATTGTTTTCGTGGATTATTAAATATTTCCTTCTTCTCTTTTAGATCTTAAAATAGTTTGAAGAGGTATCACCAGTGCTTGTGAATAAAAGTGACATTATGAACGCTCTACTTAAGATGAAAAGCTGGGTTTTCTAAACTTGTCTGTTGTTTAAATTGTTTTTGAACAACTGAAATGAGTTTGAAACAAGCATCTTTATTTGGTATCAAAATTATAAGATACATAAGAGACAATAGTTCACAAAAATGTTTTGATGCATATAATTATACAAGAAATTAAGCAAGTTTTTACAAATAAGTGAAAAAAGTGCTAAACATAGAGTCTTTGAAATTTATTTTTCCAACTTTTCCCAATCTATATAAGTTATAGTTATAGTTACATATACACAAACGTCAGAGGGTCAAACATCTCAAATCTCAACCTGATAATGTGAAGCCATAGGTGAAGTTATCAAGAATAAAACAAAAACCTCATATCTATGTGAAAACCTTATTTGTTCATTTGAGGTAAACAAATTTACTGGATCAGCTTAAACGGACATGGCATATTCATTTTAGAACTGCATTCTTTGATAAAGAATTGGTTATTTGTAACTGCAGTTACTTGGTAACATGCACATCTTTCCATTTAGTGAGATCATTTTTATTTATCTTTAAAAAAAGTACTTCTGCCCCTTTATCACTCCATAGATTTTGAAGGGGATTGTTTATAAAAAGATTTCACCCTATAAGCCATTAAAAACAACAACTTTTTTTAGTATTTACCAGCGATTTTATCAGGGGTCTTTGCAATAAAAGGGTTAATCAAGAAGTGGTTTTCTACTGATAAGAAATTTGAAAGAATATATTTAGGGACCAAAGGGAAAAAGCAATGTTTTCATTTCAATGTTTGTAAACAGAGTAGTTATTTGTAAACAATGAAGTATTTTGTAAACAGTAGGAAAAATTCAGTTTTTGTGGAACCAGTTTTGCCATGCATCAGCGAAATTGAATAAAGATAGGAGCACCTCACAACCTTATGCAAATTAAATCATTTATCCCCTTCAGGACCCAGACAAAAGATATTAATCTCACGTTCACCCAAATACTTCCCCCTTGGCAACAGGTGCGGAGTTTTCAACCAATCAGAGGGCTTCAAAATGACCCCCCACCGAAAACCTCAACAACAACTTTTCACTCAAAGTATTTATAGCCACTGAAAAATCCCTCAGCCATGCAGGAAAACCCCTCTCATGCGACCACCGAAACTACCAGGTCATGAGGTCATATGCATAAATTTACACATTTCCTTGAGGCTTTGTGACATCATGTGAACCGAATTACAAATCTCTCTAACAGGAGAGTGACAGACTAGTGTCAGGCCATGGGGTGACTGGAACAGTCCATTATCACAAGAGGTTGGACAGGATGAGCATAATTTCCTAAAGTATATCTATTTCTCAATTATTTGAAGAGTTCAGTTCAAATATTGGTAAGAATATAACTTTGCAGACATAATTCTAACCTTCATAAACTCTTTTTCATGACAATGACACGAAATGTAAAAACCAAAGCATTCGTCATCCCTTTCTAAAAATGGACCTGACATCAAGAAGGGTCCATTTCACTAGAGGGTGTGCACAGCTGTAGGCAGTGTTTACTATGGAGTATAACAGACCTTGAAAGCTGAAATATTACACCATAATAGCAATCTAGCTGGAGGTTTGTTGACGAGATACGAGATATATCGGTAGCCCTGATTTAGATAAACCTCCGGGGCTCCTTTTGACCTGGCTGAACAATGACTGTCATTTGTCACAATAGCCATTTTGTCAAAAACATTGCTAATTGTCAGCAATTTTGTGCAGTGATTGTTTTATGACCTGGAACCTGTTATTTGTCAAATTTTAGGTTTCTTGCAAATATCTGAAAAGTGGTTGATACCCTTGAAAAACAAGTCTGCAGCACAATGCAAATTAGAATCTTAAAAGCAAATTTAGAAGTTTTCAGAAGCAAGTATAAATGAGAGGAAAAAGTTGTTTTGGTATATCAATGAACATGATACGTTCTCATTAACAAACAATATAATAGACATTTCTCATAAACGATTTTTTCAAGTTTCAGCTTTGCCCTCTTTTTCATGTTAATGTTGATCTCTTGGATAACCTTTTCGTCCTCTGTTTGAATAAGATGTTCAATGTGAAATTAAATGTAACTGTTTCTTTGCAGGAACTATGAATGCAACATGCAATGATATTTACCATCTAAGTCTCTCCTTATGCCATACATGTCAAGGTTACTGTGAAACTATAACGTGTTTTTAAGATTTTATTGTGTTGCTATAGCAGACAGAAAATCATGTTTGTGAAGCTTTCATCAAATGTATCTGCAAATAATAAATATCATGTAATAAGATTTCTCTTATTTGGTCCCTTTATGTTTGTTGAAAATAGCAACTAAAGCAATGCAATTATTGAAACATGACTGAAGCAATGAACGAAGAAATTGTAAGGGAAAACGGGACACATCAATAATGATAAGATTATTCTTAAAACATGATGATATTTTGTGCATATTGCCCATGGTCTTTACCTATAAAAGCTGAATTAAATACCAATAAAATCAAACTAAAAGACAACATAGAAAAATGAATTGCAGGTGGTTTCAATCTTGGATTTGTTGTTGCATTGATTGACAAGTATATCTATGGATATACAACTTCTTTATTCTATGTAGGGGACGTGTCAACACAGATACTTACGTCATTGTCATCCAGTGATGACAGTATATATGTTAAAACCTCGCCTAAATTAAAGTACTTGTCATTCATGATTACTTCAACTCCTAAATGCCATTTTAGGAAGTTTGCTTTAGTACTTTATTTGCACAGTATCAAGCTTTTAACATTGTTTATGTATTTGATTGATGTTACAGTGCATTATGATTTAGCAATTTTCTCGATATATTTTTGATAGTACTGAACTATATATGCACTTGATAGATAGCAAATAGAGGCTTATTAATGTATGAGATTCATGTCCTCAATTATATAAACTCATGTACAGATAAAACATCTAGAATGACAATCAAAGTGTCAAATCTGACTTCTATCACGATAAATTAAATGCACATTTTGCAAAAGAGCAAATTTAATTGTTGCAGCTGATGCATTTGTCATGCAAGCAATGCATTTGATTAAAATGAAAATATCTTAATTATGGATGTAAGCTCTTTGTTTGACTTTGCAAACATCCTGTTTGAAAGAGCTGATAATCAGGGAACGTGACAGAATCACAACACACAGACTTGTTGACATTTTTAGCTCAGCTAGAGAACAAAGAACCTGCCACCCCTGAGTAAAATGGACTGTTCCGGAGTTACGTCGCACCCACTTACCCTGAGAAGAGATCCAGGGGGCAGTAATGACTAGTCTCAGGCCACTTGCCGGCTTTAGTCTGAAAAAGAACCAATCAAAAGCTTAGAATCTCAAACACCTGCACCCTGTAATTCAGGGGTCGTCTCAAAACAAAATTGTCGTATTTTTTAACAATGTTTGTAAACATTAAAGCAGAATAGGCTTATTTTTTACTTTTCAACATTTGAGAAATAAATTGTGCAAAAATATTAACTTTGACAAACAGAATGCAAGAGGTGTTAACATCTGCAGACAAATATTCCCATCTTTGATGTGTTTTTGTCTAGTGGATTGTTGTAATTGAGACGACCGTGTGAAGTCGAATGTTAAAGAGAGAGATGAGAAGGTCGACTTTGGTAAAAAAGAAAATATGACTATGTCTTTGTTAAAACTGCAAATTCTTCAACATCTGCTGCTGGAAATTGTCAAGTTCTTGCAAAGCCATCAAAGAGTTCGTCATCGTGATGTTTTCAACATCTTACACCTCAACAGAGAGAGTATTCATGCGACAAGAGTTTGGATGAATATTTACAATGTCTGCACTCAAATGAATGCAATGATTTCTACATGAAAAATTGAATTGACCTCATCTTTTTCCGAAAAGATATTAAGAAAGTTGTTTCAATGATTTACAATGAAAAAACTTTTCTGCTGGAAGTGTAAGGAATTTTAACATTCAACATAAAAGGATGAGTGGAAAATATTTGTAAATTTTTGTAATTTTTTATCAAGTGTTTTAAGAAACACAAATTTTCAACAGAAATATGAAAAAGGTCATTTGATTACAAATTCTGATCTTAGAAAAACTTGGTACAATCACAATGTAATGTGCACTGGACTGTTACAATAAATCCATCAAAGTTTTGTCCTTCAGGACAAAGAATAAGAAATTCAACGATAAAAAAATTCACAAGAAGTTTTCAGTTCATAGAAGTTGAAAAATTAACAAGAATAAGATTTCAGCTTAAGCATCAAATTCATAACACTGCCCTAGGAACAGACTTTTTCTAAAAAAAATTGAAGTCACAATGCCGCTATAGAAAAGAAGTTTGTGAGCTGCCAAGTATTTATAGGAGTTCTGTGTTAGATAGGAACTAAGCAAGAATTGGTTGAACTGAGTGACTTCTGGAAATTTAATATGCTGCTTATTTACTTTAAAATTCATATCCAGAAACCAGTAAGTGTACATGGAACGGGCACGCAAGAACTATCATCATTGGTGCATTAGCAATTAATATCTGCAGATATAAGAAGGTGAAATGTCTCAAAATCATGTGATGATTAGACAATATTCATGTACAATTTGAATTTGAATCTATTTGCAGCTTGGTATCAAATTAGAGATATATAATAGAGAGCTTGGAACATATATAAAGTATACTGACAAAAACAATAAATTCTTTGTATCAAATTTCAATATCAATTTTTAATCAAAACTTTCAAAATTCTCAATTACTAAAAGTATAATGACCAGATCAAATATAATTGAAGTTGTACAAAAATAAAATATGCTCCATCTTAATTTTCAATTTAACAAAGAAGTCACAAATCCGAAGTCAGAAATTGCAAAATCTTCTCTATGATTGTATTTTGAAAAGTTACATTTTATTTTAATTCTCTCAATTTGTTCAACTGCAACACACTATCGACCTTTGCATTATTGCTAAAAGTAAACACATTGTTTATTGTGATGTTTTACATTTGAGGACCTTACTCTTGTCGTATCATTATAAATATGGCATTGTCAGTACAAGTATGTAATATAGCGTTTCTTATGATTACACAAGCCCTCTAATTGGTGTGTCAAAGTTTCCAGGTCAGTAAGATAGGAATCAGACCACTCAACATGTAGGCACTAGGAGCCGAGCCAAGTGCTATCGGAAGGAAGTTTGGAGGCGGCCATTAAACCACTAGGGCAGCCATCTTGGAACACTTGACTACCGCATAGATTGTAATAAAGGATTGTCACCAAAACCCAGTTTATGAATTAAGGTAAAAACTGATCAGCCAGACACTGTTATTTTTCACAAGTTGAGCAAAATTAAAGAAAATCCCTTTAAAATATCAAGGTAAATGTGGTATTGGAAGGAGGTACGGAGGCAGCCATTAAACCATGGGCCGTTCTTGAAACACTTGACAACCACAGAGTTTGCAATAAATGTCTGCCATTTGACACAGTTTATTATATAAGGTTTCAGAAAAAGGTATTTTGTAAAATATAAGAAAAGCACGGAAAGTATCCAGGCAAAAGCAGTATCAGATGGTAAAATGGCCAATACATCAATAAATTTTCGGCAGCCATCTTGGAACACTTGACTACCAAAGAAATTGTAGAAATGTTGATCAACCCTACACTCCTACAGGACAGGCATCAGACTCAAACAAGTATTTGCTACTGGTTTCTAGGTATTTATGGTTTAAAGAAGTTTTGAAATAAAGATTGAAAAATGGTCATCGAAAAAATTGTCATAAAAAATGCCATTATGGTGATATGTAAAATCCTCAAACAGCCTCCTGCCAAAAACAAGGGAACCATATAACTCACTATGATTTGTTCTACACTTGATTGCCCTACAGAACTCAACTAAGGTAAAGCACATGGTTGCAGCACTGAAAGCGGACTTACATTGTTGTTGACTTTTCAACAAAGACAATGGTCTTGAACAATATGTGGAACAAATAAATGGTTTACCGTAAATGGCCAATTGAATATCTTAGCTACTACATTGCCCATGTTTAGAAATTAAATTTTGGAATTTCACAAAGACCATGAGGAAATGTATATAACATTAAGATGAAGTGCAGAGAACGTTCATTTTTACAAACAATTTCAAAATATTTCCAAAAGCAGGGAAAGGGGGGTTCAAGCACCCTTGAATTCCCTCTTAATTCTAAAACAACAACAAAAAACTGCCTACCTTGCCTCTTATTTAAAATTGAAAATAAAAAATAATAGTACAATTCTAACCTAAACGACAAACGAACCCCCAATTCCCTCTTAATTCTAAAACAACAACAAATAAAAGTACCGAGGGTACAGAAGCTCACCTTTAAATGAATGATGTAGTATTGGTTTAATTATACATGTAACCATCTTTTATATAATTGATTATGGCTGCCATCATGATTTTTTTATCTCTTAAAAAACTAGTCTTCTTTTGGAAACGACTAGAGCTTGAACAAACTTTAATACACGAATGATATAATCATGATAAGTTAACAAGCAGTAGGTTTTTGTATAACTTTTTTGTATATCTATGGCTGAATTGGTGACCATCTTGTACTTTTTAATCTTCAAAATGCTACTTTTATGTGGGCATCCGTATTAATTTCATTATGATATCTTGATTGGTTTAGGTGTATCCATTTAAATGTCATTCATTACTTACAGGATGGTGGGCACTTACATTTGTTTTGTAGTGAATCATTAATATGATTTCAAGATTATTTCACTGATGGTTATATGCTGCATGGGATATTGAGAATCCCAAAAGTACAGATTTTTCAAGGAAAATGAATGACTGATTGAGAGGAAAGTCATAAACACAGCAATGCATAAGACACGTTTATTTTGTTCACATAATATTTACATGTCAAGTGACCATGAGATGTCTTTCATTAAAGTATCAATTTATTTAACACTCATACAGTACTATAATAGTAAACATTTTTGCATTGTCAAATCAACAGAGAGATATGACAAATCAAATTTCCTTACTTTTCTTACTAAACCCTTTTCGATTTTCATCTGCATATTTATTCCACATCAACTTATCATGTAGATTGCTAAACACAAAGCTTATTGTAGACAAGTTTTGTGTAAGTTGTTATTCTTAGAAAGAACATATCACTGTCATGAGAATACAAGTCCATAACTTTTATTGCATACACATGGGCCATGGCCATATAGCATAATGCTCTACCATATCAATTGGGTCAGGTTGATTATGCAACAGACTAGCAGCTGACACTGTGATGCTAGCAGCCTGCCTTGGGATGTGTATTAGACAGCATATGGAATATCTGAACTCTGGTTGACCCCTTATGTGTGGTATTTACAGGAATAAAAGGGAAATACCATTGTTTAAAATTTAACATGTTTAATGTGATTTGGTTTTTGCAGCTAGTTGCCATAAAGATTTTAAACAAATTAATCAATTATGTTTGTCTTTCATCTTAATTTTTTTTAGAAACACTTAAAAATATAGAACAACTTGCACGACAATCTTAAATATTCCATATTTAAGATAATATTATGATTAGTAAGTTCAAATTAGAGAATTTATATGGTGCCAGTGATCACTTGATGAAAGCTTAAAATTTAATAATAATGATGTGTCATCTGCAGCTGAAAAGTCAATATGGCTGCTATTGCGGCCATCTTGGATTCTCAAAACTGAAACGTCTACCTTTCTGTGCGGAATCACTATAGGTATAACATACTACAATATAAAAATGATATCTAGATTGGTTTAGGAGAAGTAGTCTTTTTCATGAAATCTAATTGAAAATTCAATATGGCTGCCATGGCGGCCATCTTGGATTCTCAAAACTGAAACGTCTACCTTTCTGTGCGGAATCACCATAGGTATAACATACTACAATTTCAGAATGATATCTGTATTCGTTTAGAAGGAGTAGTCTTTGTCATGAAATCTAATTGAAAATTCAATATGGCTGTCATGGCGGCCATCTTGGATTCTCAAAACTGAAACGTCTACCTTTCTGTGAGGAATCACCATGGGTATAACATAATACAATTTCAGAATGATATCTGTATTCGTTTAGAAGGAGTAGTCTTTTTCATGAAATCTAATTGAAAATTCAATATGGCTGTCATGGCGGCCATCTTGGATTCTCAAAACTGAAACGTCTACCTTTCTGTGAGGAATCACCATGGGTATAACATATTACAATTTCAGAATGATATCTGTATTCGTTTAGAAGGAGTAGTCTTTTTCATGAAATCTAATTGAAAATTCAATATGGCTGTCATGGCGGCCATCTTGGATTCTCAAAACTGAAACGTCTACCTTTCTGTGGGGAATCACCATGGGTATAACATACTACAATTTCAGAATGATATCTGAATTCGTTTAGGAGGAGTAGTCTTTTTCGTGAAAGTTTACGGACGGACAGACGGACGGACGGACAGACGGACAGACGGACAGACAGACGGACGACGGACGAAGCGCCATGACATTAGCTCACATTTACTTTGTAAAGGTGAGCTAAAAACTGCCTACCTTGCCTCTGATATAAAATTTAAAATAAAAAATAAAATACAATTAAAACCTAAATGACAAATGGTCCAGAAGGTTTGACAACTTATTTGGTTGAATGCGGTTTGAATTGCCAAATTTAGCTGCATGTGAACCAAGTCCACTACATAATACTCATTGTTTACTGAAAGTGAAGAATGCGACCTCTGACATTGGAAACAATGCTTATACGGTTTGTTACATCTTGATTAGACTTTACCAATTGTTCCAATAAAACGAGCAGATTAACGATGTTTTGTTAATTATAATATCAACACTTTCTGTTATTGTTTTCAGTGGGAAATAAATTCAACTTGTCGTCCTTTTCTTTTTTTATAATAAAATATATATGTTATACACTACAACATTTCACATTTACTAAAAACTTTTGGTATCATTTAATAACTTTATCATTTAAGATGTGAAATGTATTTTGTCATTTAACCAGTAAGTCTTATCTTATGGATATCAGGTAGTGAATGTGCACCTATTAGCTGAATATTGTTCAAGACATGTTAACTAATTTCATCTTTTAGTCAGACAATGGGATTCTTGATTTGTAGTGGTGCTCGTAGATTATTAGCTGAATATAGGGGAAAAGTCCACGGAATAATGGTTTGAAAAAAAATTCTGTAGAAAGACGTCCTATTACCATGAAAATCAGTTAAATTGATGTTAGCTGAAAGCTATTGTAAGGAGAACACATGGTCTTTGTGAATAATGATTGTTTTTCCCGGAGTCATTTAAGTCAATTCTGGTAAAAGGTTTGACCCTTTGCGATATTACAAGTATCCTACTTCTCAAAATTTAAATTGAAACCATGAAAAAGTGGTTACCCTATGGTAATTTAATTGGTTATGTTAAAGAAAATACAAATAACTTGTTTATATCTATCTTTATAGATTTTTTGAGCAAAGAAAGTAAGATAAAATGTTCTTGGCTACTTTAAATTTGACTCTTTATGATAATATGTACATAACCAATGGCATGGAAAATTAGTCTGAAGACACCAATCAACAAACAGATTCTCAACTTGACAAAACTCTATTATCTGCATCTGATACACAGCAACATAAACTTTAAATTCAATTTAGGATAACGTGACATGTTGACGGCAACAAGGAGATTGGTACCTGTCATGTTTCCATGGCAATGGAAATGCAATAACAATGCAACAACCATAAATAGAGATGGTTTGACAGGTTCTAATTGAAAGGTAGGATTGTGCAATGGTCGCTTTCAGTTGTGTAATCGGTGATATAGCATGGCATATTGCGGCACAAAGGTAACTTGATAGGTCGTTATCAGGTAGAACAGGTAACCCTTCCCTTAATTACAGGTGAGAAAAGTAATGCAGATGCTTGTTAACAAGTTTCTGATTTAATTAATGTTCCTGTTCAAGTTTCAGATCTATCCTGATCAAAGTTTGTACATTCGGAGAGAAAGATTGGTTATAAGATGAATAAACTTTCAGTGTCTGAAATGAAAATTTGTGAGCAACTGCCAAATTCTAAAATGGAAATAAAACAGAAATTCAATAGTTCAATATAAACCAAATTCACTTTCAAACCACATGTTCATATACAAGTCAAAACCGTTAACAATTTTGCAACTAAATCTTGAAGGGTATAGATTTTGTGACATATTCATGTTCAAGTTAAAATTGTCTCCATATTGGAAACTAAATCTGAAAGCAATAAGATTTCATGGCATGTTTTTGTATAAGTCAAAAGCATTCCCAATTGGAAACTGAATCTTGAAGTGGAACAGAATCTAGCTGAAGTCAAACTTTGTGCAGGTCAATGGTACTTATAGGTAATAAGAAGCAAATGTTGGCAACGAGTCATTAACTTTCAAGTGAGCAGCAGTAATTGGAAGGGTTTTACAGTTCGGCTGACTCCAGTAGCGAGATGTTTGAGTACCATGTTGTAGATGCTGAATTTTCTTATTACATTTTTCATGCAAAGTTTTTAGAAATGTGGATGTTTGTTTACCTGTCATAGATACAATGATTTGGTAACCTTTGTGTTTTAGATTATGGGACAATTATATATTGTACAAAATCTACATACCTACATGTGGTATATTTGGGTTGGATATCCCTTGAATTGATAAACATTACGCACTTTTATCACAAATGGCTGAGATGTAAAAAATGCCACCTTGGGTGAACACAGCTTGAGTTTTGAAAGGTTGGACAACATCTGTTATATTCAAGTCTTGCTGAGACAGAGATAGATTTTACCAAATGAAAATTTAAACATAGAACAAGGATTATTGTCTAACAAAACGATATTATTACGTTAATATGAATTTTTGATTAAGTACAAACTTCAACAAGGAACATTTGTATAGTTGACACAATCACAAGAACTTCACTTATTGACACAATGTTTGGACTCAAGAAGTTGATTCATAAATATATAAAAATGCATTTCAGCATTATAAGTGGGCAAACAGATAGACATCAGCTGTCATTCATACGTGGGATGGGATCAAAACTTGGTTATCTAGCTAGGAACGGCATACTCACTAGGTCACCTGAAGTCTTAGTTCCAGAATGTGTACACAGCTATATCTGTTGACAGACATATTCTAACCCACACTGAAGTTAATATAATAATTCTTTATTGTCCTCAATACATTTGTTTTGTGCAGTTTGCACGCGGCAGCCACAGTGCAGCGCAAGTATGCATTGTTCTGGCCTTATAAGCTCAGTGTCAAGCAAGACGGCAACAAGAAACAACTCCAACCTTTTAACGTACTAATAATCTTTCTTTAAGTTCACAACTTCTTTACTTAAATTCACCCTTGTTCAAAATATGATTTCTCAAATCTCGTTTTGATAGAAGAAAGAGGTTTATTTCAATATTTAATAAAACAATTTTACTTATCATCTTATTTTTTTTTTAAAGACTTGTTGTGTATAGGACAACCTAAACATTATTTCCATAACAGAAATATTAAGATTTCAAGATGAAATTCCCATAAAGCTGTCAATATTTAGGGACATTCCATAAGATATGTTGTGAATGGACTGTGTTTTATTAATAGCCTAGATCATAATCAGTAGTAATGATAAGACAAGCCTTTAGTTCTCCACTGATAAGATATAGGGCAGATTTGAGTACTGGTAAGTATAGAAGATTTTATTTATAAATAAAGGTGTAAATATTCAATGGAATATATTCAATCTGAAACTCAAAACTATTTTACATTTGATATCACATCTCAAAAGTAAACAAATAACAAACTAAAGGAAGTCTTAACAAAGACAGGAATTAAAATGCATATTGAATATGAATATCCAAGGAAAGCATTGTGAATATTAACATCCAAAGAAAGCATTGTGAATATTAACCATGATTAACCCTCAAAAAGCAAATATAAAGAGACAAGAAATTTGTACCAAATATTATGCCAAAATTTTTTTAATTGGTTATGACTCATAAAATATTTTTAGGAAAATTGTTATTTTTTAGAATTAAGTTTCAGCCATACAGACTGGCAATTCTGACTGCTAAAAATTCAAGTCTTGAAACAAATGCATAAAATCAATGAAAGATCAACGAATTGGGATTTAAATTGTGAATATTGAATAGCCTAAATGAGGCAAGGAGAAGTTTTTGTACTAAATGCCAATAATTTGGTTGAGGTCGACCATTTCCATGACTCATTCCAATATGAAAAACCATCCATAGAATTTTCCAATTTCAAAATCAGAAACATCAGAAGCCTTCAAGACTATCAGGAACCTCTGGAAGACAGAAACGGTCAAATGTGACAACCATTCCGACCGAAGGCACTAACAAGACATTTTTCTCTAATGCACGCTGAAAGCAAAAAGCATAGGAGCTTGAACATGGAGAAGTGAGGCCAACCAAAGAAACTTCATAGATGCATCTTCAGTCTCTTGAAAGGATTCCTTAACCCTTAAAAGGGGCAGTAGCACGTTTTTTGAGAATTTTATTTGTTAAATTGTTCACTGATAATTGTAAGTAAATGATAAATGTATTACTTTAATAGCGTCAAAAATATCATAATACAAACCAATCATCCATAGTCAGAGAACGAAATATAAAGATTGACATAAAGTCCATTGGCCGCCATTTTTGTGTGAACACCTTTTATTCATTTTTATAAGAAAAAGGAATCGCATGGATATATTATTGCGTTGTTTAGTTTGATAACTTTACCTTTCAATTGGAATCATTTATTTTCAATTTCCTGACATCAACTTATATTCCCCCTAAAAACGTGCTACTGCCCCTTTAATCCCTAAAAATACAGTAACAAATATGTTTTGGATTTCTGGCTTGTAGATGTGAACAAGTTAATAAAATATTGAGTCTCCTACAGGATTATTCAATTGCCTGAAAGAATAATTAGTCCCAAAAAGGATTTCTTAGAACAGTTAGTCCAGGCTTTCAATACACTCTTTGTCCTAATCAAGTCAAGTCTTATCATCAAGTCTACAATGAATACATATAAAACTGTAAGAGAAAGAAATTGATAATGAGCAATGTGTTAAGGTATTTTTTTTAAAAGTTACTTAGGTATCTGTATAATGAGTATATCTGATCAAAGTACTGTTGCACAAATATGATTTCGAAGGCAGTTCCCTGATTAAGATCAAACAAAAATAGAGCCATTGGCTCTGTAGCTCATCAGGCATCATATCAAGTTTGCTTTATACAGGCCAGATGAGCTAAAAATGAAACTGATGTTACCTATTGCAAAAAAACCTATTAAAAAAATACAAACAAATGTAACGATTTCGGAATAAATTTCCTTACCCAAATGATTTATTATTATTCAACACTTTCTAGATCGCCAATATCAGACTGTGAAAGAAGTCCACACTAAAATATCCAAGGAGAAATAAATTTGCCATAGACTGTCATCTAATGGAGAAAAATAGGTTTTTAAGATTGTGACCCCTGTGACCCTATTTGGGGTCATGGGGTCACAAAACCTACAGTTTAGAATCCCAATTGGCCAAGGAGTCTACATGCAGTCTTTCAGCTCAATAGACCTTTTGGAGCTAAAGATGATGATGAAAATAAGTTTTTAAGGTTGTGACCCCTGTGACCCTATTTCGGGTCATGGGGACACGAAATCTACAATTTAGAATCCCAATTGGCAATGGAGTCTGCACATATAATTTCAGCTCTCTAGACCTTTTGGAACTTGAGAAGAAGATGAAAATAGTTTTTTAAGGTTGTGACCCCTGTGACCCTATTTGGCGTCACAGGGTCACCAAAGTTACAAATTAGAATCCCCATTGTCCAAGGAGTCTGCACATATCAATATTTACTCTCTACTCCTTTTGGAACTGGAGAAGAAGATGAGAATTGGTTTTTAAGGTTGTGACCCCTGTGACCCTATTTGGGGTCATGGGGTCACGAAATCTATAATTAAGAATCCCCATTGGCCAAGGAGTCTGCACATATCACTTTCAACTCTCTACTCCTTTTGGAAATGGAGAAGAAGATGAGAATTGGTTTTTAAGGTTGTGACCCCTGTGACCCTATTTGGGGTCATGGGGTCACAAAATCTATAATTAAGAATCCCCATTGGCCAAGGAGCCTGCACATATCACTTTCAACTCTCTGGTCCTTTAAAACTGGAGAAGAAGATGAAAATAGGTTTTTAAGGTTGTGACCCCTGTGACCCTATTTGGGGTCATGGGGTCACGAAATCTACAATTTCGAATCCCCATTGGCCAAGGAGTCTGCACATATCTTTTTTAACTCTCTAGTCCTTTTAGAAGTGGAGAAGAAGATGAAAATAGGTTTTTTAGGTTGTGACCCCTGTGACCCTATTTGGGGTCACAGGGTCACCAAAGTTACAAATTAGAATCCCCATTGGCCAAGGAGTTTGCACATATCATTTTTAACTCTCTAGTCCTTCTGGAACTGGAGAAGAAGATGAAAATAGGTTTTTAAAGTTGTGACCCCTGTGACCGTATTTGGGGTCACAGGGTCACCAAAGTTACAAATTAGAATCTCCATATGCTAAGGTACCTTTACAAAAAATTTCAGCTCTCTAATGTGTATGGTTCATGAGGAGAAGTCGAAAGTGTCAAAAGTTTACAGACGGACGGACGACGGACGGACGCCGGACGACGGGCCATGCCATAAGCCCATCTGGACTTTCAGTCCTGATGAGCTAAAAATGATAGATTGTTCAAAGTACGAGTACATCGGAAGTTCATTTTATGCCCTTGGCACCCAGTGCAGGCCAGTTATGGTGTTGTTCTGCCTTTTCAATGCAGTGTCAAGTAAGACAGCAACAACTCCCATCTTTTATCGTATTATGGTATGACAGGACTGGGATTGAAACCCTGGTCTTCCAGGTGACGAGCAGAAAACCTACCAACTGAGCTATGTCCCCTGTAGAAACCCTGTCCTGTAATCTTATTGACTATTACATTGTGCAGTATCTCTATTATATAAATTAGGAGACAGAAAGTCTGACAATTTTCTTAGACGATAGCGTCAAAGCATCTGCAGTGTGAGTCATCTTCACACTAGCAAAGCCTTCAAGACAATCAATGTCAGGAATCTTTTTTATTTCATCGGTGTAATTACTTTCTTTCCTTGACAAATGATTTATTCTGAATTTATTGGGAAACAATTTTTAAAAGTTAATTTTGCTTTGAAAAATGTTATTTTTGAAAAATGATTATCTCAAGTGTATTAAAAATCAATTTTGAATATTTAAGTTAAGTTAAGTTAAATTGCCTGGTGACTGATGATTTTTTTTTGTGATTTTAGGTTAATGAATGTGAACTTCTTTTCAAATGAGCTAATTCTGTAAATTACATTAATGTTTTGTATTTTGGATATCAATTACTTTTTCTTTTTGCTTGATGAGAACAACCTTTTTTGTGTTTGAGGTTGGAAAATGTGAAATTAATTTTCTCTGATGATTAATTACAACTGAATCTTAATCACAAGTATTAGGATATTTATACAGTTTAAGAATATTAGCAAAATGTTGGCATCATCATGAACATGATTTTTTTCATCTTTCGGAGAAAGTTTCATTGAATCATGTGTTGACGGAATTTAAATATTCATTTTTCTTTTGCATGGAAAATGAGGTAATTGCTATGCAAAAATCTTTTTATCTTTCTTTTTAAAATTACAAAAACAAATTCATCTATATGAAAGAAATAAAAAAAATTCTACACAGCCAAGCTGTTAAAAATTTCAAAAGGCAATAACAATAAAGTGCATTTTAGGATTAGTATGTGTAATCATGTTTAACACCTATGATTTAACCCCCATTGAGGCATTATAATATGCACATCAAAGTGTCAATCATGGAGAGTTTCTACACAGGGGTCAAGGAAGTGAACTATTTTATATATTTTTTCCCCAATATCTCACTTTGAATAAAAATTTCATTGTCTTGTCTACAATTTGTTTGATCCTTTTGAGGTTTAATTGTAAAAGAGCATTAGCCAAATAAAAGAAATATCAAATTCTGGGGAAATCTTGAGTCGCAGCTTTAACAAATTGCAAAATAATGCAAATTTGGATTATGATTTGTTAAGATTTTTCTATTTTTACTTTACAACATCAATCTGAATAATTTAAAATAAGGAAAATATATTAAAACACACCCTCAATAAAATGAATAATGACATTTGTTCAACTTTTAATTTTAATAGTGGCTCAGAATGATTGATGACAGAAAATGACATTTGAAAAGAATAATCTCCCCCTCTCAGTCTATTTCAGTAAGGTAGATAAAGACATTTAACTATACACTGATTACTTCTATAATCAAATAGATAGGTACCGGTACAAAAAGATTGGGAATGAAGATAATGATTAGGGTAATGGTACCGGTAATTAAATCTAGTTTGATGTACAAAACAAAATTAAACATAATTTGGATCAATTTCAGTAAATTATAGCTTAGAAAATCACAATTATCTAGTCAACAATTTTTTCTATTTTTGAATGATAAAGAATATATTCTGAATCTTTAAAACGTCAACAATAACAAAAACTGATATTCAGGCAATCTTGCTTTAATCCATTTTCATGAACAAAATTTCAATATGTGTTGTTTTTTTTAAGTCCAGGCCTGCCAAAGAATTTTTTCTGTCTGCACATTAAATCCTTGTCACAGAGTGCTAATGAATCCCTAATAATATCTGGATACCATTTAATAAATGATACCAACCGATTTTCATAGCTCTCTCCTTAAATCTGTACCAAATGCAAATGTAGACAAAGCTAATATTAATTTGAGTTTGGTAGCAATAGCTGCAAATTTTATATTTCCACCAATGTATTTGATATCTTAATCGTTTTTTGTTTTTTCAGGAGAAACATTTATATAGGCATTTGCTGCCTGTTTGCTTATCCTTTTTCCTTATTGTACATATATTCTGAATATGTATGTTGTGTAATGTTTTATAGAAATAAAAATATTGTCACATGAAAACCTCACATGAATTGATGAAAAATTTCTGATTGTTATTCTCGTTACAAGTCTAACAAATTCATATTCAGTTAAGACAATACTTGTATATATGTAGGACTCAGATCTGTGGCAGGTCTCTAATCCATGGCGGATTTCCCAATCTATGGCGAGTTTGATTGTTTATTGACGTCATGTTAAGTGACGTCATTGACGGATGACGTCATAATAGCTTACTGTTCGCGTCGCCAGACGAAACCGCTGCTTTTCATTGGGATGGCAAGATATTTTCCAACAGAGAGAAAAGAATTCAGCCGCTTTTCCCGTCCGAGATAGCATATAATGCCAATTGCTCTATGTTACTCATTTCCGTCATACTCTCTATTTAAGCCTTGGAAAAATATCAGCTCTCCATTGTAGCCCTCGAATGCATTGCAACTGTCTTCTATAGTCATAAATTTGCTGAAACTATCTTCTTTAGCCCTTGGATTCATACTAAATATCTACTTTAGCCCTTGGATTCATATTAAGGGATTTCTTAACGGTTAGGGTTAGGGTTAGCGTTATAGGTTCACTGTACAATACGTTCGCGACTTTATATCTCCAATATACGTTACCGACCCTTACACTAGACAAACTAACCCTAAAACATTGTCGATACGGATCCAAGGGTTACAAAAAGATAGTCAACAAATATCTAACTGCTAAAAAAGTCAGTCTTACGAGAATCCAAGGGCTAATTTCCTAAAGATATTAATTTAGTGGAGAACATATTGTTGTCCCGATTGCATTACTTATTTACCAATTGCAGATTTTGGCCTAGAAAACAGTTAAGTACATGTAGGAAAACACATAAATTTAATATTGGTAACTCAATTCTAAAAATGTCTAATCACAGTCAATTCAATTCCGCCACAGCTTTTGATAGGTACGGCAATTTTCCATGCATTTGAAAATCCGCCATGGATTTGGAAATACGCCACGGATTTGAGGCCTGCCATGGATTTGAGTCCTACATATATAAGAACAAAGAATGCATCAAAGGCTCTCATGTACATGACATGTGTCAGGTTCAACTTGTTCCTTCTGAAGTGAAGTGGAAATCGACACCAACTCCACTGAAATTGACAATGCAATTGGCGAGGCATCTGGCATGGTGATGTTGATGTAAGACTTAATTAACAGGCCCCAGCTGGGAGGCTGCTCTCGTTATGAATTAATAATCTCTCTTCCTCAATAGCTGTCATAAACTCTTACATAAATACACGACTAATAACTTTTGAAGCTGATAATCACTCATCACAATTTGCATACCTTTCAACGTTGTTTATGTCACACCTGTAGATAACAATTATTGATTTTCTCAGGAATCAATGACTCCAAAACACTGAGAAATATCAAATTGTGATTTTTAATGTCAAGTAAGAGTAACATATGTGAATAATGGAATGAACTTCTTTTTTGATAGATTTATTCTACAATATATTTGTGTATAATTTGATGACAATTAAGGGTTAGGTTTACTTTGTGATTCAGATTACAATTTATATTTCTTTGTGATGTAGACACATTTATTACTCAGAAAAGCACATCATTTTGTTGAATAAATGAATTTCTACAAATCTTTTTGGGTATAATATATCTGAGAATAACCTTTGATATAGATTTAACAGTCCTTTTTGAAGGAAAATATGTTCAAAAGATTAATCACAAAGCTTCTTTGTTCTGTAAATCAATTATTGAAGGAGATATTTAAGATCATTCTGTCAAAATGAGGCTAAGTAGTCAAATCAATACTTTATGAAACCTCATTTACCAAATGAGTCTGTCATAAAGTTCCCTTGATATATAATAATTATGAATAACAAATGTAAATTACGCAGATGTAAAAACTAATGTCCCTGAACAAAGATAATACTAATGATAGTACCTTTCATTGACCGAATTTCAAAGCTTAATGAGTAAAAATATCAAAACGAAAGTTTTTGATGAGAATTTTATCAGGATTCAATTGCTTCAAATTCTAGATGAATATATTTCATCTTTACGAATTGAGAATGAACATAGCAAAGAATTATCAAAATTCGTAAAAAAAAATAATAGTTTTTTACCTCTATTCCTAACCTTATTTTTCTAAACAATAAAAACAATCAGTTTATTTTGAAAATACATTTAAAGATAAAAAATTTAACAGCATTATCATGAAGTTGTTTTGGGTTTTTTTTGTTTCCAAGTTTTATCTTCTTGTTGAATCGACATAAGATCCTAAAAAAAACAACAATTTCTACTATATAATTCATTTAAATATCATTGGTTGATAAAAATAACATTTTTAAAGTTTCTTAAGCAACATTTAGTTTGTTTGATAAGACGATGCAATTAGAATTATCTTTTTCTTTTGTTTTATTAATTCGATATTAGGATTATCTAAAGTTTCTATTATGACATAAATATAGATTAATTTGATTAAAAAATAATCATTTTTAAATTAATTGAACTTTTAAGTTTGATACTAAATCATGACATCATATCAAGTAGATTACCAGTTTCTAATTCTCAGTTGAACATCTCCGACAATTGGTTTGCATGTACATGATAGATTCTTACACAAATTGCCCTTCAAATTTGAATTTGACCTTCTTAAGAATTTTTATCTCTTTCAAAAGAAATAATGAATTCCATGTTTCAGATGCATTTGAACAAAGAATAAAATGGATTTATACCAACTTGTCAAATTCTTCCCAAATTCTGTCTAACAAAGGTTCCAATCTCTGTTGGATAAAGGGACAGAGTCTTAGTATTGTCAACATGTATTGTTTATTACACAAAGACATTGTTAGTAAAAGCTGCAATAACTCAAATGGCAATAGCTCTTCGACAAAGGACAATTGCACCAAATCTTGGCTTTGCGCTGAAAGACATCTCAGAAATTCTGACTCAAGCTACAAAGAGATAAATGAGATTCAGCCTGATGATTGGTTGATGAAGAGTTCTCGCTGCCAGCTTAGTCTTTTGGAAAAACAGATAAAGAAATAGTTGAGGATGACATTTTAGAATTTGTTTATAAAATAACTAGAGACCATATTGTTTGCTGGTTATTTAGGAAAAATTGTGTCAGTTTTTATAACCAAAAGTGTTGCTCTTCTTACGCAACTGTTCTTTATAAAAAAATCCCTTTGAAAGTAGAGGTAGATAGAATATTTGTTTTATGCTTAATTTCATATTTTTGGTGTTAACAGTCATTGCTATAGAACATTCAAATTAAAGGTAAAACTAAAGCTAAATTCCATGTATAAGTGTAAAGAGATTTATGCAGATGTTGAAATAATATAGATGTAACAGACTGTGAGATCTCCTCAAGTTGGCCTCGAACCTCGGACCTCAAGGTGAAAATCAGACACTTTACCAATTGGACTAAAGAGGAATCTCTTTGGCCGGACCAAGTAAGAATGCTTTTATCGCACCCTGTAAATCTGATGTTAGTGTGACATGTTACTTGATATCTAATATTCATTGAAATCTAACATACACAGAATCTCAAGAGATTTACACTCAAATCTTGAACCAGAAGTTTGACTAATAATGTTTACCATGAACTCTGTTATTTGTATCGAAGGTCAGCAAATCACTATGACATCAAATGACACCAATTGTTCGAAAACAACACAATTAGCATCGGACTCCTACACACATTGAGAAAAGCCTCCAGATTTATTCACCAATAACCTTTATTACCGAAGGCTGTTATTTCTGGCGGCAAAGCTATAATTAAACCTCACTCCTACATTGGTCCCCATTTAGACTTGTAAAGAGGGAAGAATGAGGGGGATCTTAAGTAACACATCCAAGTCCAAAACAGGAAAATAAATCAATCACCACCCACTTTTCACCTTTGACATTTCGAGCCATGTCCAGAAGACTTTGTTCCGGTACCCTAGCTCTCGTCCAGAGAAAAGCAACTGAAATCTATATATACACTGGACAGTCTCAAGAAAGATCCAGCAACAATTTTGGCATCAAAGGAGAGCTCTCAATCATACGCTGATTACACTAGCAATAATCGAAACTACCTACGTAATACTATCCTTTCAAATGCTATGAGGTTAAATCTGTCTTGGAGATCACCCTTTCACTCCTATGAAAAAATATACAAACTCGAAACCTATTGTTTTGGGTTTCTAAAGGATGAAAGGGTTATGAGGAGAAATAGAGGTAAGAAAATGTATTTCAAAATCTCTTTTCCTTATACAAATTTACTGACTGTCAGTGACTCTGTAAGGGTTCAAAGAACAATATGACATAATCACAAGGTGTCAAAAAATGTTGTGTGTTATTTTCTTAAGTTTTCATTGTCAGGATCAAGTTTTTACAAGTGTCAGCCAATGACATGAGAGTACTTGAATGAAACAAATAGCTTATTTTTAGGTTTTCAAGGTTATGCACAGACCCTTGAAGAGTACTCACAGATTTATTTGATATATACTTCTAAAGAACTTTTGTACAAAGAAGCACAGTGAACAAATACTTGCAAGTTACGTAAGTTTTCTTTTCATAGCTTACATGTATACCATTTCACTTCCACAGATGACTTATCACAAAAACTGACTTTATCTTTCCGCATTCAAAAACTTTTTTGTCATAACTTCTCAGGTAGGTTTTTTTTTCAAAGCAAGCAGCAACCATTGTAAGAACATCAGAAAAGAAAATTTTATTTTTATTTATCAATTTTTTTTTATTTCATTCAACAAAGATGCTTGAGCAACTATCCCAGGTAGTGAGGTAACCCAAAGAAAAGGTATTTATTCTTACCATTTTAATTTTCCACAAAACCTTTCATTCCTTTTATCAAAGATATTCAAGGAACTATCCCAGGTAGTAAAGTGGCCCTCAGAAAAGGTACTAATATTTTTCCACATTTCATTTTTATATTTCATTGAGGAGCAAATCCTCATAAAGTAAATTGAAGACAGAAAGGTACCGGATGACTCGGACGGTTCCCAGGCTATGATAATCAAGAGTATCTCTCTGGGCATCTGTTCAAAGACCTTGGCGCTAAAAACGGATCCGAGTTAATTAAATCAGGGGCACTGTTTCATCCTGGAGCTGCCAACAACATATCTACTTGGTACAAGTTTCAAGAAGAGGGAAGATGATTACTTTATGTCTTCAATAAAAATGTTTTGAACGTGTTTATCTAAATGATACTTCCCATGGGGTTGAGATAAGAGTGACTGTTGGTAATATATTGATCAGTTCATTTATGTAATTTAGTATTGTAACAGAGCTCTTTTCACTTGAAATCAAGTTTAAGACATATTTGTTAGTGGTTTCTTAAAGGAAAAAGGGTTAATGCTTCTGTTTCAAGATTAACTTTTGAAATTCAAAATCAACTTATGATATAAGGCTAAAAAGTGTATTTGTCACTGGTTTATTAAAGGTAAAAGGGTTTTAAGATCAACAGGTGAAATATTGAATAGGTATTTTGCACATAATCATCATTTGCTTGCCTTGATGAATGTACCATGGATGTAGTTCAGTTGGTAAAGCATTCAAGTCCAGACTGTGTCTTAAAGGGGGTCTCCAACTTCTAATTTTGACCAGTCTTGATACGAGATGTGATGTTTTGATACACAAAAACAAACTACTAAACCTTCATCAGAATGATATGTTCATGACTTAAAGGGCCATAAATAAAAAGAGAACAAATTTATGGAAACAGTGGGACCATTTAATTACTGACTCATAAAGAGTTCTCCAATGATGCAACAAGTCACTATTGTCTGTTTCAGAATTGATTGACAAGATGTCAACATCATTATTGATCCATGCCAATTTCACTTAATCTCTTTGTTGAATTTGATCTTGTTGGAGACAATATTCTATAGTCAGTTCTAACTTTCCAAATTTGTGTAAATTTTTTTGACTGAATTTCATCAAAACTTGTTTCTACACAAATGATATTGTTAATAAGCTTGTTCACATGCTTGTTAAAACTTAAGAAAATTTTAAAAAATTATAAGGGTTTCATTCAAACAAAAATAATTAAATGAATGAATATATGAGCTGATGGAAAATATATTTTGAGTGACTATTTTTCAGGAATCTAACTAATAAATAGAGGTTTATACTTCATGGCCATTTTACAGGGATCACAACTAATAAATAGAGAGTTATTCTTCAGGGCCATTCTCCAAGGATCAATAGTAATAAAAAGAGGTTTATTCTTCACCGCCATTTTCCAGGGATCACAACTAATAAAGAAAGGTTTATCATCATGGCCATTTTACAGGAATCACAACTTCAGTAATAAATAGAGACTAATTCATCATTAGATTGACTTACCTAGAATAATCTAAGTAAGCAGGTAAATTGATTCCAAATGATTCAACTTAGTTAAGGCTAAATAAATCAAGGATTTTCAAATCTATTTATCAAACTCTTCATGACCTGAAATCCAATGGAAAATATGTAGAACAATATGAGTCATAAGTTACAGAGTTTTTCTAAGGAAAGCAGATTTATAATCATTGCATAAAGACGAGGTTCTTATTCTGTAGTGAAGGCTGAGTCATTGCCCGATAAAAGCCAGCCTTCGACTAGAAAATCATGTGCAACTGAGAACGTGAATTTTGCAAATCCAACACAACGCTTTTTGCCATGAGGGAAGATTAGCAAGAATCTCCAAGATATTTTTTGTTCTTCTAACGAGCATGATATTAACGATGTTCTGTTGAAATCGTGATCATTACCATTCGATAATCAATGCAAATTAATTCAATTCTGATGACAGTTTGTGGAAAACTTTTTTTTTACTTAAATGGCTCAGTTATATAAGCACATTAGGTAATGTGAATCATGATTTATTCATGGACTGTATATAGCTTATAAAGTTTAAATTGCAAGATTTGATAAAAGTTAATGTTGCACAACAAAAAATTCATAGCATATTCAGATCAAAATTTCATGAAAAGACAATGAAGTGTACTGGTAGAAATCAGAGTTAATGTAACCTGTTACTAGCAAAGCTTGATAATGTATATGGTGTTGAAACAATTACATGGTCTAATGAAAATATAAGCTATAGAGATAAGGAATTGTGTAAATGTATTTTGGGCATGAACAGGATAACTCATAACCTAATTTCAATCCTCACTTATTGATTCCTTTGTGATGCCCTAAAACATATAATCAGTCAAGACAAATTCTACAAAAGTGCTGTAAAAGAATTGAAAATGAAGTCTTACTTGTTTCATTTTCATAAGATCACATGATGTGTCCCATTCAGAATAATCTCAATATTAAAATTAAATCTCAATCTCTTAGGTTAGATTTCAATGATTAAACAATTGAACAGCTTGAAAAATAATATTAATGATAATGGGGATTTACATGGCACTATATCCTGTTGTAGGCACCTGCTCAAAGCGCTACCTGCATCATTACCCTGAAGGAGTTGTACAATCAAAGCAGCCACCAAATGCTAAACGCAACCATATAGGTCCTACATCCTATTTTCAGGTACCAATTTTAGCAGCTGTGCGAACTGAGTGCAATGTGGATGAAATGCCTTGCTGAGGGACACAAAACAGTATGAGACAAAGGTCAAAAATCTGTGGTGCATCCACCAGGATTCAAACTAGGGTCTTTGGAGTGACACCACACCACTACACCACTACACCACTACACCACTGTGCTCTACATATTCTCTCTTCACCCAGAAACAATCTCCTTTGTTGTGATATATGCCTGCTAGGTAGACTTAGAATGGTTGCAATTGCATTAATTATTTCATCCAGCCTGTAAAAACTCAAGGAAAGAGTTCCTGAAGTATCTATCTTTCATTAAACTGTGCAGGTGTTACCCATTACCCTTTAGGTATATATGAGCTTAACTTCATTGTTAAGGGTTATTATCTATTCCCTCCAATTGATTCAGGTTTACTATAGGTAAAGTCTGGTACTAAACAACTCAAGCTAGATAAGCTGCACATAACGCAAGCTATAATTTACATTGAATGCTCTATCTATTCCTTTAAGCCATCATTAGGTGAACATCTGTCTCTCTTATTTCAGCCTGTGTTTAACCCTCACACCTTATTCTCTGATCTTTTATGATTAACCTTTTTCGAAATATGATGCCCCTCTCTTATTCTACATCCCAACCCATCACTGGTTGTAGTTCTCCTCTGAATACTGATACAGGTAATATCTGATCAGGCGAAACTCAATGTTTAGTAACTAAAGTCCAAATCTGAGACCTATTCTCCTTCAAAATAACAGTACTTTTTAATGTAAAATGTCAAAATGAACCAAACCGCAGAAAGAACCTCGGTTCTCAAAAGATCCATGCAGATCTAATACAGACCTTGATTTAAAAAACAAACTTTCCAAAGGAACCTCTCCTCAAACAAAACCTAAAGCAACCAAGCCCCGAAACAACCTGAAAGATCACAAGACCTGACAAGGGTGACATAGACCTTCAGATGGACATATAATATAAACAGCCTGAAAGATCACAAGACCTGACAAGGGTGACATAGACCTTCAGATGGACATATAATATAAACAGATTGAAAGACCTACAACCTGGGGGTTGTTTCAAGGAAATGGAAATATGTATCAGAGAGAAAGACTCAAGTCTACCTGCCAGACTCTGTTTGTTCTATCATCTTTCTCACCTATACCAATCCCAAACTCATTCCCCAATCCTTAACTCCTTGAATACTCCCCCACCCCTCCCCAATCGCTGTCTGTAAAACCTCATAACAACATTTTTGAAAAAAAAATAGAATGACAAGAACAAGAACCCTTGAGTAATGTGTTCAAGGAAAATGGAAACAATGTTTCAAACACAAGAGTCAAGTCTACCTGCCTGGTACCATCTGTACTATCATCCCACGCTCGGCTTTCTCACCTTTCCCTCCCCCAACCCTTCTCCCCAACCCCATTCCCCTGACTATATCCATCACCCCCTTACTCATCCTCCCCCCCTCCCCCCCCCCCCCCCCCCTCCCCACCTTGAATCTCTGGCAGGTGTAGCGAGGTAGAACTACAGATGTCAGTAGATGAAGAGCTCCACCTGGATTCTGTTGTTTACATGAGTTACCTCCCCTTGATCTCTCACAGACTTTGCCATGCTTGGCACCATGGGTTGTTAGAATGGCAGGTATCAACAGACCATGCATTAATGATTAACGTCGGTTTCTGTTGTAAGTAAGTTTACCTGACATGAGGATGGGAAGTATTACTAGGATATGAAACATTTGTAGGATGTATTTTGGTTTTGCTAGGAAATGATGAACACCTTTGACAAGGGACATCATGGAGAAAATAACCATTTGTTGCAATATGGGAAAGTAATCTTTCAATCTTTAATAACCAAGAACAAAAAATAATCCATGTTTGACACAATTGGTTAATTGAAAAGACAGTATCTCGGACCATGTATTCTGTTGTTAGAACCAAGATTACCTGGCGTTGGGATTAGAAATATTGGAAATGAGAAATGAAAACTCTGCCATGCTTGGCACCATGGGTTGTTTGAATGGAGGGTATAAAGAGACCATGCATTAATGATTAACATCGGTTTGTGTTGTAAGTAAGTTTACCTGGCGTGGGTAAGGAAAGTATTACTAGGACATGAAACATTTGTGGGATAGGAAAAACAACACATTCGGGATATTTTGGTTTTAGGAAATTATGAACACCTTTTGACAACATAAACAAAATTACAAATTGTTGCAAGATTAGCAAGTAATCTGTACAACCAGGAATAATTTCAAATCAAAACGTAAATCAATCCAACAGTAATGTAGATATACTAGATAAGATGAGAAATTTGGACAAATCATGATCTAGAGATAACCACAAAATGTTCACTGCCATTGAAGCCCATGAAAATGAATCACATTTGCAAAAACATCACCCATGAGATTCTGAGAAGATTCAGCACTCAATTGTTATTTTGAATGGCAGTCAGGCTAGAAATCAAACAACTTTTTTGCCAGGGGAATTAGACCCTTTTGCTCCTATGGTAATGAGGATACATTTGACTCACGATATTTCTGAACATGACGCACAAATGTCCATCACTAACATTTTAAGTATGACTTCTCTAAAACAGACTATAGAATTCCCTGGGGACCACACTATTCATTGAAAGACTAATTCAGCATTAGTTAATAAGATGAACAGAACAAAATCCCTTTTCTTCCAGGAAGCTACTCTTCAGTCTCAAGATATCAGGAAATCTAAAACAAACAATTAAGCTGGACACAGGTTGGGGTATGAAGATATAAAAGATTCACCTTTTCAAATTTCTTTTTTTTCCTCAGAATTTAAACTTTCTTGTACAAAGTCTGAAGACATTTAAAATGTACCTTTTCAAATTACCTTTATTTTCAAATAATTATACTTTCTTGGACAAAGTCCTAGGACTTAGGATAAGATTTAATTCTAAAAGAAACTTGGTTCATATATTGAAAACTAACACTCAGACTGTAGTAAGTCCTTAAAATAACCTAAAACAAAATCAAGTATTAATCTGCAGTGAACAACAGAAAAAATCATTTGTTTGAAGCTATTTTTTCATAAATGCCATATTCATTTTATAGAATTATTTTTCAAAGACTGAATATAATTTAATTTTGAATTGAAATCATAATAGACTTAATCAAAGCTAGCTCAATATGAAGTAAATAAATCTTTGCATTATCATCCCTTCTCAACATTGATCTCCAATAAAGATTATTCAAATTTTTAAATTGTTCAAAATAAATACAAGACTAAGAAAATTCATGTTCAAACTACAAATTTTCACAACCACCAAAATAATGACATTGTTTTCTCTAGACGGACACCAAGTCTTTGTAACATGTTAAAAGTTTTGATTATTCATTCATGAAAAATTACTTAACAGAGCGTAAGAGAAATTGGCATTAAAAATAAGATCAAGAATAACTCCTCAAATAATTATTGGAATATTGTTTGTCAAAAAGTAAAGTTATTTGAAATGCTTTAAAAGTGAGTCCAATAAACCAAAGATGTAGATAGATATCTAGAACTATGAATAAACTTGTGAAAATACTATAGAATAAAGTTAATCAAGTGAAATTACTTCAAAACACTATCTATGAGTCAGAGAAGGAACTCTTCTGATAAAGGAGATAAAATCCTGCATAATCTCCACCCTGCATTTACACAGAAATCTCTCGGCCCTAATAAGCTGAGAACCAAATACTATTTGGATTACTTTGAGAAATTGGGATCAACTCCAAACTCTCTTTAATTTGACACTCATTTTAGTATCCTTCTGAAAAAGTTTGACGCCTTTTCACATTCTTGGCACTATGATTAGGGAAAAAAGATTTTCAGGAAATGCTGCACGGAAAGGAGTTATTAGCAAAATGATTTTTGAATTATACAAAAACTATGAATCCGAGAAAGCTGACAATTCTATTGGTTTTTTGCTTCCATTCCTTGAAAAATAATAAAATACACCTCAATCTTCTAAATGTATCAACAAATGAATGCATGAATAATGTTTATCATAAATAATAAATTCTAACGCCTCAATCTTTCATGTTTGTTTTTTTATTTTTTTACTTTAATTGGCTATAACAAAATTTAAGAATCTATATTTTAGGTGATATGACTTTGTTAATAAACGTAATATATATTACTCAGATCGCATATTTTATTACATACAATTGAATTGACACTTTGAACTTATTTAGGTACAGTAAAACATTTTAAGGGGTTGAGGTTGTTTGAAGAGAGAAATAATCACAAAGAATTAGATCAAATCTCTTTTTGAAAACAATTTATAAATTTATAAATAATTTCCCTGAAAATAACTTACATATCAATGTCCAAGATTATTCTCATATAGTAGTGATATCATGTTCATCTCTGAAATTGATTTATTTAATTGAAGGCAATTAGACAGAAGATAATTCAAAGTGGAAAACATCAAACACTGCCTCCAAACAAAGAAAGCCTCATTAACAACAAAAGGCTAGATTTATTGAAAAATTGACAATGTGTTCCTACAATATTGATTCCTCAGTCCACGCTTCTTTATCAAAGGTGGGGGTCGGGTTTTTTTCGAACAAAGATGACAATAAAGTCTTGAGACATGATTATCTTCCCTCATTTGTCGAAACAAGACAATTACAGGGACATTTTTATTGTCAAGCCAGCTCCTGCCGTCATGAGAGATAACAAAGAGACAACTTCAAGAGAGACAGCTGGTTCTATAGTCAAGTTAAGTTGACCAGAATATAGTATATAGTACCATGTCATGTTAAGTTGACCAGAATATAGTATATAGTACCAAGTCATTTTTAGTTGACCAGAATATAGTACTTGGTTTGTCAGATAGATGGTTTGATAGATGCTTATTGAGGATGGAAGCAAGATATCAATCATCAAAGACCAAAATAAATCAAGGATTTTTTTTTATGTATCTTTTAATTCTGAGATTGTTTATCAAATTGAAGAAATTAGTGCAGGGAAAACATGGAAATTATATTTTTTTTATAGAATTGCAATAAAAGTCATTTCTTTTTTTAACAATTATAGTTTGTGCTTTTTCTGGGTAATTCACGAGATTCATTATTGAAGATGAAATCATTTTGGTGATCATGAAATAAATGGTGTCTTCATATTCCAAGAATTTTTATTAGAATTGACCAAAATATTGTAATTATCTCTTGTCAGAAGCCTTCTGCTTACAGACATTTTCCCCCATTAAAGGGGCAGTAGCACATTTATTTTAAATTGCATATTTTCATTTTTTCACTGATAATTGTATGCTAATGCCAAATGTATTATTTTGACAGTGTCAAAAATCACATTACCTAAACAAATCATCCATAGTCTGGGCACAAATTATAAAGATTCACATAAAGTAAAGTAGCGGCCATTTTTGTGTGAAGACTTTTAATTCATTTTGGGTAAGAAAAAGGAATAGCATGGCTGAACTTACGATAACATGTTTGATTTAGTTTAAATAAATTTTCCTTCAAATGGAACCATTTATTTTCATTTTCCCGACATCACCTTATACTCCCCCTAAAAACATGCTACTGCGCCTTTAAAGCTCTGTTAAAGTAGTAACTATTTGGGGAGACCATATAGGTATAAGTACTTCAAGAACAAAGAATACCTAGAGTCTCAGTCAATAGTCTGACTATGAGTGTTTCTGGACACACACAATGGGCAGACTGTCTGGCTACTGCTGGTAAAGGTCAAATAACTGACCAGTTCCAGACAGTCCTTGACCAGTGGACAGTCAACAATAGTTTCTTTTACTGGAGGAAGTCCTTGAGAAAAAATAGCCTTGTAAGCATTTATTAGACCGTAAAAATGTACAAGTTTATTTATAGATTTTTTAACAATTCTAAAAATATAATTGCTTCTCTGACTCTTCCACATAAAAATGTTGCTAAATGTTACCCTTTACCCCAAATAAGGGAGAGAAATTTTGTAAAAAAAAATTCCATTTTCATACCCTTTAGAAAGCCTGAAACAATTTAGGAAAAAAATTATCTACAAATTGGCCCTTTTTCTCCCTGCCATTAGAGGTTTTGCACCAAAAAATCGGTATCAAACAATTTATTGCCCAAATTGTAAACATAGTGCCTATACTCATTTGTGATTTAGAGTGTCCTTGAAAAAGAGAAGCTTACCGGTAGTTTGGTCCTTGAGTTTACTTACATTGATTAACCTTCACTTGTTTTATCTCTCAAATTGTAAAGGTCAAACAACTGACCGGTTCCAGACCATCCTTGACCAGTGGTCAGTAAACAATTGTGCTCCCTTCTCTCTTTTGGCTGTCCTTGAGATAAAATAGATTTGTAAGCACTAATCAAGGTAAACTTCTTTTATGTGTCAAACAGTTAACAATAGTTGTCAATCATGGTATTGGTTGGTATATTTTGTCTAATCATTCCTTTTAACATGAATTAAGCACAAAGGACTGACAGATTTTAATGACATTATCAGTTTTTATTTCAAATTGAGCACAACTTATCTAGTTTAAACATATTTATTCAATGAAAAGATACATGAACTGGACTGGTCAACAAGCTCGTGTGAAGACCACTCCAACAACAAAAGATATGAACATGAACTGTTGAAATTTGAATGTACAGACAATGCCTTTGACATTTGAATAGTTTCAAACAATCTATGAAAATAAGATGCATTTCATGTGTGCTATTTTATACAGAGAATCTCACCCATTGTCTTCCGATTTCAAACATATCAACTTCTGTTTGTATTTCTTTGGCTTGCGAATTATAATTCAACTTTTATAAACAAGTGTTTATATGAAATATCTCAGAAGAAACAACACATTGGTAACAGTGAGTTTCAATTTATTATTCAAGTCATTTTTCATTGACTTTTTATTGAAAAGTGTACATTTCTTAGCATGCCAATAAACTCAAAATGAGTCATGTCAACAATATTTATGAGGTATTATATAACAACTTTCTTACAAGAGATACTCCTCCAGAACACACTATTGAATGGCAAATGTTAATAAAAGAATACATACAAATGTTGCATAATAAAAATATGGACCAAAATGGATAATCCTGTGTGTTTTTTAACTGTATGAAGACTATAAGGCATGCCACAGCTAAATAATGGAATTCACTAAAGCAGTGACTCATACATTATAATAGGAACACTGTCAACCGATATTAGTCAAATATTTTTTAAGATGATTGTTTTAAAAATATTTCCAAGGGGCATGAAGTAAGTTTCCAATTTCTACAGTGATTCATATCCTAGTCAACGTTCTGACGGCACTGACAAAAAAATAATTGAAAAAACTTGGATATAATTAAAAGATTTTTTTCACATCTCAAGTCATTTTGAACTAAGATAATAAATCAATTATTTATTACAAAGTTTAAAAAAACTAAATTAAAAATTCCACGATTTAAAACAAAATAGATTTTAAACAAATATTTTATGAAAAACAGCTCTAAAAATGTCTTTTTTGATTTCTCATGTCTTACAAATGTGCATCTTTTCAACATCATAAAATGAAAGATAATAGAAAGAAACCATGAAAAAGAAGGGTTTTGTGGGAGCTCTTAAAACTGGTTCATCAAAGTATTTAAGATTAATTATATAACAAAAGTCGTAAATTGTCACTTGTACACCAACTGTGTTGAATAAATCAATTTGAAGATATAATATATTTAAAAAATATTATCTTTTTACAAAAGAAAAAAAACCAAGCAGTATATTCAGTGAAAGATAAATGAAAAGGTCATAGAAACGTAAGAAGAAAAGATCTCAGGCCCCAAATGTCAAGAGTAACAAATATTACATTCTAATTCAGGCTTCATTCTTATTGGTTGATGAACAAAACTGATAACCTAAAACTAAATGGTCCTTTGTGTTTATTGAAATGTACATAATTCATGTAGACCGATTTGATATAATGGATGTCAAACAATTCAAAACATGTTCAAACCAGAAATTATTCATGATTGTCAATAAATTAGGTTAACAGGTTAGTCAAAAACGAATCAACAGACACAACTTGTATAAGTGATGATTTAAGTCTGTGATTTACTTGAAGAAAACACATTTAGTGAATAATTAGAGAAATATGTAATAATTTTAAGTTAAACCAAATGCTTGTTTTATAGAATGCTTTTCGGTGAGATTGATTTTTTAAATTGGTAAGCATATAAGGAAAAATATTCAAGGGCCAGTAAAGGTAATCATTGAGAATTTACCAAGGTTTATGTTAAACTACTAAGGCAAAGATTAAATCATTGGTCCTTTTACACAGCACCTTACATCATACTGCTAGAACATTATCTACTTTGAGTTGAGGCATAACCTTACAGTACACATTTGTCAATATAAGCATCTTACATCATCAAAACTTCTTTCATCTTTGGATAGCAAAGACAACACCAAAACTATTAACATCAATTCAGCTATCACTTGTTGGTTAATCCAGTGAAACATCTTTATTATGGTGCAACAAAACATAAGCCAACAACACTTCGGTTTTGACAGCGATATTACCTAACGATGAAGGTTTACAATTTAGGAAAGACTCACAAGGGAGATAATCGAGGAGGAACAACATGCACACCACTAAAAATATTTTATTTTTCTCTCTCTTTTTCCTGTACAATCTCTGCTGATGTAGAGATTATGGCAACCTAAATCCAGAGGTATAGTTTACGCAATAGTGTAATGATAATTTGGATAAAAACATGTCCCTCCATATCCTGTGAACTTCTTCTTTGGACAATACATGACATCATCAGCACTCAGAGAACTTCCAACATCTCATATCTTGATATCATCCAAATATCTCTCCATCAAACCATGCTAACCATAATACCAAGTTCTTGCATCACCACCTCTCTCTTGCTCAGTCCAGATCAGATTTAAATGTACATGCATACCAGGTCCAGTGTGGTTGTTGTTTTAGGATAAACTGTTGATAGGGATATTTGACTTGATGAGTGAGGATCTTAGCTTTATTCCTACTATAGTGTGTAGCTGATACACATCTTCAATGCCATCTCCACAGTCCTTTGATGCATTCAAGGCCAAGTGGGGTTACAACCAGATCTCATCTCCCTCTGACTTTCTCTCCACTTCTTCCTTCAGAGTCCAGACAAATTCCTGTCACTGTTGACAGATACCCCTTACATCAACTACTACAGATTCAAATTTCAACCTTTTTACCTTTGAAAATTTAAGACAAAGGCTATTAAGCTTCTCATTCTCAAATCTATCTGTTCATCTCCATACAAGTCAATCTAAACAAAGAGATACATCTCCCTAAACCCATGGTCCTGATGAATCTAAATAAATGAGAAGCATCGCCTGATACCCCCTTTCCATAACAAACCCTTTCCATAACTAACACCAATCACAGTGTTCAGAGTTCAGACAAAACCTAACTGTTCATTTCATTGATAAGGATCATATATTAATTCCCTCTCCCTTAATAACATACTCCACTCGACCCCAACCCATAGTGTGTTCAAACCAATTTCTACTGTACATTCACTGACACAAATCTCAAACATCCCCCACAAATCCGCAAAGATCCCCTCTACCATAATTAAATCTTTCGACATCATCCTCTCTCTTTTCTCAACATTTCTAACCATCTTTCACATCCAAATGTTACATGTTATTGTAAAACTTAGTATTAGAGTTCAGACAAATCTTAACTGTACATTCATTGACACAAATCTCTAAAATCCCGAACCTAATCCTCAAACAATCACCAGACCCTTTCCACCATCATCAAATCCTTCAACATCACCCATCCTCTCCCTTTTCTCAATGTTTCTAACCAACTTACACATCCAAATATTCCATTTTGTTGACACAAATCCCTCACCTCCCCACACCAATTACCTAATCCCCTAACCATCACCTAAATCCGTTCCTCTCTCCCCTGCTCAATCAAGAACCATCTTCTGACACATCCAAATGGTACATTTCACTGACACAAATCTCTCACGTTCTCCCTCCCCCTTTCATCTCCCCCTCCCCTCCTTCAAGGTCCAGTTAACCTGACACCTCACAGCTGACCAGGGTTTATATCCTGCTGCACACCAAGCCTGTTGTTCCACAAGGCTATCTCTGACCAGTGGTCAAGATAAACAAGATAGGGGGTAACGGACTGGTCAAGCTGTCGGGCATGTTTCCCATCTGACCAGTCCGCTCCATTTACTGTTATATCTGCCCATTCATCTCCCTGTCTGCAATAATATTTATGGACCAGATAGACTTGGGAAGGTTCCCCTTTTCAAAGAAGACAGCATTCATGTCTCTTCTTGGAAGCTTAGAAGACCCATATCTCTCAGTTCTTGGAGTTATACTTGTTCTTCTGTCAGATATCCTATACCGCAGATTCCCCTTTCAAAGTCAAGCATTTATATCTCTTCTTGGTACCTTAGAAGACCAGTAAGTTCTAAATCTAACTTCTTTGTTCAATGGAAGCTTTACTTGCTCTTCTGTCAGGTTAGACCCAACTCCCTCACAATTCTCCTTGGTGCCTTTGAATAAAAGAAGTTATATTTGAAGTTCAGGACTAATATACCACTGAATTTCCATTTTCAATATGACATTCATGTAACAGGTCACATTTGCATGTTGTATGTTATTAGTCCATCCTAATATCAGTTCCCAAAACATTCCCTCACAATAAAGAAGTTGCTGTTCATGAATTCTGCTTTTCCTTAATCAGCATAATTACTATGTTGAAAGACAGGCAGATGTTCCATATCAAACTCCAGACATGTTCCATGCTTCAGAATGAGAACCATAGGTCATCTCTAGATAGCCCAGGTCAGTTGTGTACCGCATAAATACTGAACATATGTTTCTCTATCCTGTGGTTTAATAACTTTAAAATTCTTGAAAGGGACATGTCTGGCATTGCTGCTAGATATTGAATGGATCAAGGCCACTTTCTTAACTTTGAACAAATACTTTTTTGTTTGTGTTTATCTTGATTCTCTTGGCGCTTAATTACCTACCAAAATTCACAATTGAGGTGGTTTTGTCTATGATTTTTACAAAATGACATCTAACTGTAAAACACTTAATTCTTCAATCAAAATCAGACATCCAATACAGGCAAGAGAATTTATCCTGAAATTTCATTGAACATTATTGAACCTTTAAACTTTCTTGCATTCTAAAACCTTGAAGTTGCAATTAATTCATTTATTTATTATTCTGTCATAAACAAATATCAATTTCAACCTTTAGTACATGAATTACAAAGAAGGAACTTATAATTCATTGAATTTGATATTGTTTGCCTAAACCACTTCATTAATCTAAAGTACCTGCCAGTTGACAGAGCACAAATATCACTTTCATCTATGTAGAGTTGACAGAGCACTAGAACTGATCCTAGACTTCATGTGAACAATATCAGAGGGATCAGTGTCTCCATTTGTACAGGTTAATTACAGGTGTCACTGTACAGGTTAATTACAGGTGTCACTCCCAGTAATCACTCTCCTGATACCATCAGCTACTGCGGTACATGCTAGACTGGTTTATAAGTTAGGTACGCAAGGTTTGGTACAAGGGACATTGCACAATGATCTCCATGAATTCTACATTTCCTATCCTTAGAAATTGTTTCCCACTCATGAATACAACATTTTACTACTCACGAGGGAAATGATAATTCAGGGTTCAGAATTTGAATGTTATCAGCAAAAAATCATTTTATGATATTGACAAACCTATTGTCATTTTAAATTTTATGATGCCATGTTTCGTCATGTTGTTGAATCCTGTTTGGAAGCATGTTTGCAAAATGTTTGCCAAGTCCACACTGAACAAATGAATGAATGAATGAATAAATGAAAGTGATGAATAAATGAATGAATGAATGAATGAAGAGGATATATGAAAGTTGTGCTGCTGATGGATGAGCAATGAGGTTGCCTGATGGATTGAGAGCCGAGAGGAAGGGGTGAATCTGGTGAAGTCATCAGAACAAGATCCAATCTACCTCTTCCTGAATAAATGATGTTGTTTCATCAATAATGAACCTTTTCGTTTTGAAAATTATTTCATTTTCATTGTGCTCTGTATAATATTGCTCAAGCCCTGTTGAAAAATGAACTAGACTGTTTCAAAGGCTCCTATTCATGAGCAGGACATGCATTTTTACTTATTGGTGTGCATGGTATGAAAAATACCTTTTTGTTCGGGAAAGAAGGGATTGACTATTGATGGATAAGTTTCCTGACTTGACTAAAGCATGTAGAAAGTAGATATGGTAAAGACATTATACCCAGGGCCCTGTCCATTTATTTCTTGTGTCTGCATGCTTGTACAGGTGATGATAAATGCCTGTTTGATATTATAAGGTAGTGTGCATGTGCTTGTGCATGTAGCTGCCTGCCTACTGAGTGATGAGTTTGCTGGTGCTGTCGACTGAGAGGAAGTAGGTTGGTGAATTCATCATGAACAAGCTTCTCTCTCTACCATCTACATGTTCTACCATCTACATGTGTCAATATAGGGATTTGGTCCATGTTGTTGTTTAGTGGATGGGGATTCTATCCTCTGGGGATTTTGTCTTTGGAGATTTTGTCCATTGGGAATTTTGTTGGTTCACCATCAATATACATAAAGATGCTACTGATGTGGAGAAATGAGCTTTGCATGTGGCAAGTTCTTTTGCATATGTGCTCATATGTGTAGCATATCTGTATGAAGAGCAGTTTTAGATTTTGTTAAAGAGTTTAAGCTCTTTGTGTTTCTGTGTAAAACGATAATTGAGCATTCAACAAGAGCAAAAACAATTGGCTGTTTTTCATTCAAGAAACACAGAAGATGGTGTTTGGACATTGGTATGGTAGGATGAAATGTTTGTTTTAAAAGCAAGCCTTCCATTTCCAATTTCCTTTCAAAGTTCATTAGAGCCATTTTTGCAACTTTTATTTTCATAAGTGCCATTGTTTAACCTCCAATGTTCCTGCCCTTGTTGATCAGTCCTTTGACAGGCATGGAGTAATGAGTTCTGAACTGAAGACTACAGAGTGTGACACAGGGTGTCACATTACAAGCAGGTATACATGGCTCAGGTGTTACGGGTGACACCTGGGTCGAGATGACGTCATAGATTGTATTGAGAGAGCTCAACTTGATCAGATTTCATGAGTCAAGCGCAAATGTATATTTGTTACATATGAATGGAGCAATACTTAGATATCAAAGCGTGGGACAATATAGTCGCCATATTAAGTCAATGTAGGTGGGTGTGTATAGCAGATTCAAATACATGTGTCACGGAAACCCTCTTTCATATTTTAAGTCATCATCAATGATTAATTTGAACCTTGCTTTATACTGAGGCAACTGAAAAAAGATCATTTCTTTGCACATAGACATCAAGTTTGACAACCCGAAAAAGTGTATATTTTAACTTCGTCAGCTTTTGTAAATATTTCAACTGAAGTCACATCAGAAACAGCTTCATAAATATTTTTTTAATTCAACCATTATCTTAAGTTAAGAGCAAGTTTATCAACTAAATGTAATACAGCAGAAAGGTTACACCTTGACTACGAGAGATGAATGTTGATACATAGCACACAATGAGACCCAGGGGGTGATATCACGCTACCCACTCCCACAGTGTGAAATATACATGAATGGCGTCATTAGCATGTTAATTACACTCCACACCATTTGATATATACATGATATTGCATGAGAACTGCCAATCACTGTATTGGTTGCAACGTTATCGTTCAATCTTATTTGAAAATATTGACGTCAGGGAAAGTCACACTATTATTACAAAGTGACAGGCAATAATATGCTCACAAACTGATTGCTATCTTATGAAACAAAAAACAATTGTTTTTTTAGTAACAAGTCAATACACATTTTGAACTTATCTCATTGTAGTGAATCTGCTGAACTTGCAGTTTTGGAAATTTGAATAAGGTTTCAAATATATGATCCTAATGCCTTCCTTCAAAATTGTAAAATTTACCTTTATTCTGAAGTATAAAAACAATTATTTATTTGCAGGTACAGATTTGAAAATAACGTACAGAATATTCATTGAAAATTAAACATTGAGTCAAGTTTCTGGAACAATAAACAACAATTCAAATACCTTCATTGGAAATTATGTAATTCCTTTGTTCATGCTCAAAATAACAAATATTGGTTATTTCAATTACAAGTTTACAAAAACATGAAATATTTTTTGAATACTGATAACGGAGATTTGACATCTATGATACCGACAAAGCAAAGTGTCATTAGTTCACTATCTGAAGGGCATGTATCTATAAAAGATCCCTAAAATACATACCCGGTACCATTAAAAACTATCTACGGAACCATTAACACATCAACGCATTTAACAATTTCCTTTTAAATTGTGATTTTATATTTACTCATCCAGAGAAATCTCATATTTCAGATAAAAGCAGGGTTTAATGGTGACAAAGAAATCAGCTTTATGGAACTGTAAACAAGACGAAGACCTTTCAACCTCAATCCCAATGGCATCCAATTATCCTAAGGGACCTTGGACAGGATTAAACAAGAATAGTGTCCACTCTATCATCCAATACGGCCTCATATCGACCAGAGATGGAATAACTGCATTTGACCATTGGTCATCTGGCAGTAAATCACCAAGCTTGACCACTTTGTTCAGCCAGGCAGGAAGAGTTCAGCCACAATGAAACTGGAAACAACATCCTCCCTGTCAACACAGAGGTCATTTAGGGCCTGGGGTCACATTTTGTATTGGTCAAGCCCTGGGGTCATATTTTGTATTGGTCAGGCCCTCAGGTCGCGTTTGTTTGGGTCATGTGACCTTTGTGTTTAGTTTTTCCATCACGTGAGGTCCTCCCATGTAGATTTGCAATCTTTAGGGATTAGTGGCGGTCAATTAAGTCCATCTGATAACTGAGCTCGTTGAGAGTTGTTTACTTTTCCATGCCTCCCTGACTTTTTTGTCACTTTCTGTTTGTAATAGGGCCTTGTCACTGATGTGTTGTTTCCATTTCTTAGCAGTGATTATTTTGGTACCAGGGGGTCCAGAGGATGTAAATAGGCAATTAAACTCTCTAAATATACTTACCTTCCATTGTTACAAGGGCCGGATGCTTGAGGGAGTTAATTTGATCGATATAATTTAAAACAAATTGGGACCAGAATTAACTCGGGACCAAGACTAGATCCGAATATCTTTGAATATCTTCGTTGCTGAATCATCAAAGAAATCTATAAAGTAGATCAATGTTGGTGTGTTAAGATATGAGGATTGTGATAGTCAATCTTAAGTGTAAAATTTAGTAATAATTACTGTACCTTCATTTATATTATTTTAATTCTGTTAGATTTTCATATTGAGTCAATCTTTATCTCGACTGTATTAAAGGCTCATGACATGAAGACTAAGTTGATCTCTATTTCTTCAGTTCATTTTGTTAAACACCATCATAGAAACATGAAATTTAAATAAAACAGATATAGATAGTTTGTTAACACTGTTTTGGCTTCATTTTAACTGTAAGAGGCTCAGAAGTAAAATATAACAATAACATGCAGTAAACCTGAACATTTATAAGAAAGGTAATGACAAATGGACAAATCATTGCAAATAATGTCAAGGGATTTAAGAATCAAATTTAATGTTACCTTATCTTTTCTGTAAGATCATCAAAACACCAATTATAAACCACAGAAAATCAAATTGTGAAACTAAATCAAACTTACTATCTTCCATTTGTCAAGAGGGTGAAATATTTGAAAAGAAATTTGTGCCACTGTGAATTAGTGGGCTGGAGTCGGTTGCCCTAACAAAATTTCATATAAAGAGTTTAATCCATGTGTGCAGTATCCCTTTATTTCAATACATATTTATATGACACAATATTGTATTTTACAAAACGTCAATCTGTGAAATACTAGATTCATAGAGATTTATCAATATCATACCTGTATTATTAAATAGCAGTGACCTTTACATTTATTCATAATAGAAGAAGTGTACCTTGAGAACAATAGAACACAATGGCATTGTCTTTAATTGCTATCAGCAGGACATCTTTCAATGTCTAAAATTTCTCACAAGTCCTCCATTTGCTCAAGATCATTCTGATAAAGACCTTTCAAGTCATCCATGCAAACTTTGATAAAATCTGTACTCTGGAGCTTTTTTTTAAAGAGAATTGAGATCGTTAGCCACAATTCTAAGGATTGATCTCTTTGTTTTCGAAGCGATTCCGTTAACGAAAGGACGTCAGCCGCTGTCCGAGGCATGCATGCCGCACGTCATTGACAATCGCATCTCAATCCTATTGTTTTTATTGCCAAAAGGCTTGAAACCGGATAAAGGACATGAGATGTTGACCAAAGGCCTTAATGGTACATGGACACTGTCAGGGCATGCTTCGGTCACTCCGTGTCCAGTTTGACCAAAATGAAAGGGTCTTTGTGTCCAAGATTAGGTGCTCTCAATCCAGGAGGATTTGGAATAGTTGAAGATTTAGACTGGATTGGTCAAAATGGGACAGGAATCTAAAGGGTTTAATCAATTTTATTATTTCCATTACAGTGGACGTGATGGTGATAGTTAATTTGATTGTTATGTTTTTCTTTTATTTCCATCAGTTAAGTAGTCTTGAGAGGATGGTAACTGCAATGGTCAAAATGATAATTAAAATTATCATAATTAATTTCATTATTAACGATAACAATGGGGAGAGTTAATAAAGTGACATTCATCAAAAACTTGATTATCATATTACCATTATCATTGAGTGACAAGATTGAAGACATGCTTTGTCAAGTTTGAAGATCAAGGTTCAACTTAATACAACAAATAAAATGAAGGATTTCAATTGTTAATTCCTTCACCATCACTATTATCAGTTGGCAGATTTGAGAATATTGGGTGGTCAAGTAGACCAGTAAATCATAATGGTCAAAGGTCAATTGGATTGTCAGTTTTTGATTGACAATTCTAATCCTTAACTCAAAGATTGATTCCTTATTTCAAATCGGCAAATTTGGCTTGCCTTATCATGAATACAAATTTAGAGCCTACTGAAAGAGTTATTTAAGTTTTAAAGATGCAGTTTCAGGTTTATCTAACTAGTAAAAGTGGAAGAATTATAATTCTTTAATGTAATTTGAAAAATTTGAATTGCTTCATCATGAATGTAAATTGATTGCCTTAAGTTATGAATGAGAAATTCAAGTTTCAAGACACAGTTTTATGCTTATTTGATTCATCAAATTTAGATTCTGACTTGTTTTATGTTTTAACCACCATGTACTATGCGAAAAATGGATGATGGAAAAGGACAATGGATATCTGACAATGCCATAAAGCCATCAGGCTTATCAGTTTGAAGAGATAAAATAACACTTATTGATGGTGTTATGAACAAAGAATGTGATGTACAGATAAAGATTTCATCACGTCTTTGAAAAGAAGGCATTTTAAACGAAGCAGAGACTAATTATTTATATAAGATTTCACAATGCTGTGATTGAAACAAAGGCAATTATTAAGTGGAAAAATTCCACAAAAAAAATCCATGCTTTATTACATGAATGATAAATCTGTAAGAAAGGTTGAAGTGATTATTGATGTTGTGGCAAATTATCCCAATTAATTATTCACTGTTAAAAAACCAAACGTTTAAATATATCAAAGATACTAACTAACCAATTATATTCTCAATAATAAAAAGGACCATATAAATACAAATAAACTATGGGTTAAAACTTTATATTCATTGTAAAGTATAAAATAACATAACACATAAACAATAAAAGATTTTTTATTTTAAACAAATATTAATTGATGCTTTTGTTTTCACTAATATAAAAACATTTTTAAAATATTTCTTTAACCTTCCATCATTACATGCAGGTGTGCACAGGTAGAACAAAGAACATTAGATTTCATAAAGGAAAGATCGCTAATGACTCTTAAAAGCCTTAAGATCAATAACGAACAAGATAATAGAACTAATGAGGATGATTATTTCATGGGACTTGTATGAAGTTACATGGAAAAATATTTAAACAGCTTTTGTTTGAAGTGCAAATGATCGAACATGTGTCTGAGGGTGAACAAATAGCCTGGACTGTTTACCCCGGTCAACTTGGATAAACACCAGTCTAAACACCCCTAACAGTAAATCTACTGCCCTGTGCTTAACCCCGTGAGTGCCAGATGCCGAAGTGGTCCTATATGAGCTTTTAAAAAGACATTAACAAAAGCCTATTAAGGCTTGCCCAACAGGGTGCAATGTTGATGTTGTGTCAGACAGCCAGATTATCTCAGATTGAGTGCGATGACGTAACAAGGAAGTAATTGTTTCTTATGCTTCATTGATCAAAGCTTGTACCTATCACCTGCTGGGATTGTCGAAAATATTGGGTGTAGAGACGATTACGGCCTTATCCGTCGAATTTTCAAAATTGAACTGTACCTATCCGTCGAATAACGCTTGAGTGATTTTGTACCGATCGGTCGAATCTTGGCGACCATGAGACCCTGGGAGAATCTAAGTTAATTAATGAAGGGGTGTACGGGTTGTTTACAAGCATTACGATTGATCACTTGAAATGAAGTAAGTTGCTTACATGATAAAATCTTATTTCATCGACGGACATATTACTCAGTAAAGGGTTCATACTGTAAAACCCCTTTCTGTTTATATAAATTTAATACTTTGATGAAGGATACAAGTTAAATGTTTAATTGATCCTTTGTGTTCTTATGCAAATGCATGTATGACATATGCATCACTTTCAAATCATTTTACTTATACTTTGGCATTACTTCCAAGTTTTTACCACTTTCTAACTTCCATTAAATTTGATGATGTCCATGACCTCTTAAAATATTATGCCCATACCATTTGGCTATAATTGAGGCATGGCCCTCACGTTTTATATTGATAATGTTATTTACTCTATCAATCTATCTTTATTTCTTTGTGCACAGTGGAGGCCATAGGCCCAGTCTACATTTCAGATTCATAGAGCGATTTATATGTAGATAATCACAAGATTTTGAATTTACATAAAAAACAATACTATTGACAAGTGACGTGTACCATTCTTCTTTATAAGTCTAAACACAAATTCTGACAAAAAATTATACTATTTATTAAAATTTCGCTGTTGTTCCCAAATATAGCTAAATCCAAAAGTGTAGATAATATTTTATATTTTTTTAAATATATTTACTCATTATATACAACATCGCATCATCTTATCTTCAAGTGATTAAAATAAATGAATGAGAGACCAAACACCCCCTTTGTCTTATTTTGGAACGTTCCAACGTTATGTAAGTCAATCAACAGCTAAAATCACAGTACCGATCCGTCGAATGGATTTTTCTATTCTAAAACTAGAAATTCGACGAATCGGTATGCGACCGTAGAGACTAGGTGGTTCACACCACATATAGACTGGTTTCTTGGTCCTTCTTTTCCTCCTTGAATTTAATTTTCAAAGTTTCAACCATGGCTTTGAAATTCCCTTCACAAACAATTAGAAAACCATTTAAGGTCTGTAGACCCAAGTGCAAACAAAAAAACTCCATTGGAAGTAAAATCTCCAAGTTAACTAACTAACAATCCCTCTTTGCCTTCCTCTTTGCCTACTTTTTCTAACTAGGTTGGAAACAAAGTTGTAAATAACAGTTGAACGATTATATTTTAAAAAATTGCATTCAGCCTACCTTTGACTCTCAACACCCTTAGGGTATCACTTTTGGACAACAACATACAGTTGAACAACCATCTGTTGTGTTACTTACTGCATCTGACTGGGGTTGAGCAAAGCAACCATTGATGTAGGATATGTTAAACTTGAAAACTCTAAATCAGATAGAGGTTACTTCCAAGTATTGTGGTTTGATGTTTGATGTAAAATATATCTTGCTTCTATTCATAGAGATGAATGCGTTTCATATGGCTGGTTTGATTTTCTTGTCTTTATCATAAAGCTTACATTGGTAAGACTTAGGATAGACTTACAGTGAAATTCATGTCAGAGACGAAATACAGAAGACAAACATTGGACTTGTAAAACATAAGTTTCTTCTATTCATGATGATGAATGCGTTCATATCCATGGGTAGTTTGATAGATAGTCCAGGCTTCAGATTCTTTTGCTCTTAATAGTCTTATGATGGATTATTTCTGGGTCATGTCTGATCTTGATTCTGACTGATCTGTATTTTCCTCTTCCTGCTTTGATTGAGGGTGTGCAAAACCTGGCCTGTATAGACAGGTGGCTGAGGAATACCCTGGGGGTAGGGTAAGATGGATTGGGAGGGGGCAGGCCTGGGTCAGTGAAATAACAGGGGGGTAAGGGATGACCTATGACACTGTATGAAAGGAGCGAGGAAAACTAGCGGTCCCAAAAGTGGTATTTCATGAATTTAAAAGGTAAAATTGAAGAAAAATAACTGATTCTGACCAAAAGTAACCAGATTCCATGAATCTAGTGCATCATTTTAAACATTGTCTATTGTCTGAATGGCCAAGTCGAGACTATTCAGATATTAAGTTCAAAATCATTAGATATCAAAAGAGGGAAGGTGAGGGGTGAGGTATACCCTGGGGAGTGGGGGGATAACATTGATTGGGATGGGTAGGGCTGGCTCAGTGAGTTATGAGGGGGGTAGAGGACGACCTATAGAACCCTAAAGGGCCATGTCAATATTCAGTTATTTGATGAAATCTTGGAATGATATTAGAGGGAAGGTGAGGGGTGATACTTGGCAGAATCAAAAAGATAAATTGGCCAGTGAGATAACAGGAGGGGAGGGGACGACCTATGTATCCTGAAGGCCAAGTTTAGACTATTCAGATATTTGTTTAAAAACCTAAAGATAATCAGGAAGGTGAGGGGTGAAACCTGGCAATGTGAGAAGGCAGGGTAGTCTTAAGGGTAATGAGGGCAAGAAGGGGAGTTGTTCATTGAGATACAGGGGGCATATGAGGGATGTCACAAGGTATCAGATGGGTGAAGTCAAGCTTGTTGGGAGAGTAGAAGGAAGCCCAAGGGGGTTGAGAAGGAAAGGGGAGGGGGTAGGGATAGTCCTTGGAGTAATGAGAGGAAAGGGAGGGGCAGCCATAGTGAACAGAGGGGATAGGGAAACCCTGGGGTATCCAAAGGGGGAAGTCATAGACTATTGAGATAGCTGGATTCGGATTTGGTATTGGAGTCAAGTTTGTAGGGGGCAAAGACATAGTTATTGTGATAAGGGTGTCAGGCAGAGACTGGAGGCAGCCTAAAGGGCATTAGGGGGAAAGGGAGATGGGTTCCATAGTGATAGGCCTTAGAGAATGTGAGAAGTTGAAAGTGAGGGGCAGAGACAAAGATTAACCCAAGGGAAAGGGAAACCCTGGGGTATCTAAGAGGTAAAGGGAAACCTAATGGGTATCTAAGAGGGGAAGTCATAGACCATTGAGATAGCAGCATGGAACTCTGGGTAAGGGATTGAGGTTTGGAGGGGGTCAAGATTTGGCAATTGAGATAAGAGTGTGTCAGGAGAACTCCTGAGGGGGAGGCAGATCATTGACTGCAGAGATATGGGGAGGCCTGTGGGGCAGGGATGTCACAGAGGGATGATATGTGGCTCAATTATTCTGAACATTTCAATGATTAAGCAACATCAGAAGAAGATTAAAGACAAGGCTTCAGTGATAGATTAAAGACAAGGCTTCAGTGATAAAGACAAGGCAGAGTGATACATAATAAATGGGCTTGGTCTATAAGCACACTAAAGTTAATCAAATCAATGAATGAATGGTCATTGAACTTACTTGCTCTAGAGAAATTTGATCAATCATTAAAAATATATCGTTATCATATCAATGCTTCCATTGAAGGTCAACATGTAAAATTTGACAACAAATAAAACTACACACCATTATGTTATTCTTTCTAATAAATTTTTAGATACATAAATTAATATTACAAAGTTTTAACTGAATAGAGTCAAAGACAGCTTTAACATTGGAAACTAACCCTTTCTTACAAGTCATAGATATCAGAGTTTACAATCCAAAACAATCTCAAACCATACCAATCAGTGCCAAGTTCAACATCAGAAACATCATACTTCCTTTGCTCACAAGTCAGATACCAAAACCAATATTTAAACAAAACATAAATCCATTTCTGCAACAACTCATAAAATGTCAGACTATATCACCTTTGGTCCGTACTTCTAAAGGAGTTTATAAAACCATCCTTGCCAAACACTTCTACAATGTCTGACTGTATCACCTTTAGTTCACACTTCTAAAGAACTCTCCTCTGCCAGTGAGAAGCGATGTTTACAGTATCGCCATTGTCCAAGCTTGGAGTCTTATCATTTTCCTGCTCTTTACAGAGACCCTTGAGCTTGCCAGCTGGCAGATAATACCAATAACTTACAAACACACTGGTAGATAACACCAATAACTTACATACATGTATCTAGACGAGTCTACACTGACTTACTGTTTCTCAACAAGGAAACATTGTGTCATTTTCGTGATTGTCATAGAATCAATTACCGCTTATTTTAACCTGAAATGTTTTTTTTTTAAATTTTGTGTATAATTTTTAACAAGGTTAAAAAAGTTGTGATATGGTGACGCCAAGAAACAACTACCGCTCATTCTATTCTGGGCCGCGCTCCACAAAACACTTACATAAGTCTACAATCGATTGTAATCGATGTTAAAAGAATGGGCTCAAATAGTTCGTAATTTTACAACTGCTTTGTGGAATGGAACATTTGCATTCACAATAACATGAAGAAGAAGAAAATTTTACTTACGTGTAACAAATTTTCTTTACATTATTTGACCACATGTTAATACAGGTTAAAAAGAAAATATTCTATGAGACACAACTGTACAGTTATTTTCAAATGTAACATGTCTCATTAACTTTTATGATTTTGAAAATTTAAACACGGACCACAGCTAGTTTTGGAGACTAACAATTTGACTCTGAAATGAAAATTGATCAATAAGTCTATTTTTCTGGATTATTTTCAATAAACAAGGAACAAATCATCTTAAAGGAGTTGAGTTGGTGATTGCCGAAGAACCAAATACTACTAATTTTACCCGCATTTGCAATAAAATGTCTGAGAAATTTTTCAATTCTAAAAAAAAATGCAAGATGAAACTTTGCAAGATGTTGACAAAAGTTGATCAGTTAAACTTCCTTACTAACACTTTCAAGAAGGTATTTTATTCCCTGTATGAAATAAAACTCCTCCTTGGTCAGGCACTTGGTTACTTTTGGTCACAGCTGGTAACTTTTTGAGGTTTTTCTTCAATTTTACCAATATTATCTGCAAAATACCAATATTGGGCTGAATACCGGAAAGTTCAAGCTTATTTCATTCACACCTTTTACCTATAACATTGATGTAAAACTCACTCAAAATAATAATGTTTTCAAAAAAACAGATATTCAGTTAAAGTGGCAAAAGAACATAATGAACTAGTTTCTTTCAAACTAATTGTTAATTTTCTATTAACATTTAAATAGTTACATAAACATCAAATTGAATAAAGTAAATGCTTCTTGGGGTTTTAAAAAAAAGAGTCTCTTAATTAGCATTTTGAAATTAACTTTACAAAATGATTAAGCTACCTACTTAAATAAACACATTTGGTCGAAAGGAAATTAAAAATCTATAAGAAGAAAGCGATTTAACTATCTAAATGATTTTCTTTACTTTGAAACTCTAAAATTGAATAAACATAATGGAAACACAGCATGATTTTGTACTCAAGGTGATCACTGATATATGAAACAGAGATTGAGTTATCTGGGTGGATGTTTGTGGAAGAGGTGGGTTCTTCAGAAATCATATTAACCCTTTTCTTGCTGTACCATTTAACTTTAATAGATTTTTCAACTGCATGTGTTTTACAAGCACATAAATGAAGGGAAATTAAAGTAATTCAATTACTATTCAAGAATCTAACATTGTTATATTTGGGATGAAATTATCCTGAATAGAACAGATTCTTGTACTTTTTCGGGCCGAGTCCCATGCAAGATTCAAACCATCCCCCCCCCCCTTCAGAGTCAGACAACAGCGTCAGCAATGACAATATCAACAACTTACCAACTCGCCCGTTTCACCATCCAGAATGCTGTTTCACAATGATTAATCTGAGTGAGTGTCTCTATTTACGAACTTCATATCTTCAGACCTTTACAATGACTTTTAAAATCAGCCTGAATGGTGTCTTATCACAAATTCATATTCTAAGAAAACTTGTTACAAAGTTATAATGATCTTCAATTAAGTTGTCATCGTCACATTTCAAGAAATTGAGATGCATTATCTTTCAAGCTCTCCTAGATCAGATATACTTCTGAAGGCTTATCAACATCCCTTAAGATGCCTCTTGTCTAAAATCACTTGCATAATGTGAAATATCTCGAGAATATCTGGCAAATCTCCCCTTTCATCTCCTCATGCCAAGCTCCCCTGGCCCGTCTCCTCATTACCCCTATAAATAAGCACACGACCCCTCCAAATTGCTATTTCATGCTTTGATGTGGCCTGAAAATTAAACACACGTATGCCAGCTTGATAGCACCCTAGGGATCTTAACAGTAAATAGCTGGGGATACAATGGAAGGGGGTCAGGGACACTGGGGGGCTGGAGAGAGGGGGAGGGGTTGGGGGGATAGGCGGTGGATGGTTACCAAGAGGGGCTATTGGGGTTGAGTGGTGTAAAGGATAACAATAGGGGTCCCCTTTTACAAAGCATCTTCTGGCTTTGTTATCTTTTTGTATGCTTGGTAAATGATAACAAAATATAGTGGAGTAAAAAGTCGTATATCTATGGATATAATCTCAGAATAAAGAAGTTGTTATCCATAAATATTCTTGCTTATTTGACTTCCAACTCATAAAGTGCCATTTAAATAAGTTACAGTGGAGTGGTAGCCATAATGAAAATTTTTGCTAGAGAGAAATCAATATTCACTTCATAGTACTGGTATATGAAACTAGTTTTTTTCTGTTAAATTCTAGTTACACATTAGTAGTTATCTTTCATAAAATTTATGCATCAAGTTCCAAACTATGTCATATTTATATATCATTCATACTATCACCTGAGTATTATGCAGAGAGATATTGGAAAGAGGATTTTGGAAACTCATTCTCGACAAAGGAGACATTTAAGTCTGGGATATAATAGATAAGGGGGTAAGGAGAGGGGAACATTGACAGGAAAGGGGATATGAAGAGAAAGAGTATTAAACGTCAGAGTTGGATGCCTACAATTTATTGGATAAGCTGACTTGATTTAATAGTAAAATGCTGGGATTCAATGGTGACAGTTGTACAACTTGCTCATAGAGCATAGTGTAGATGGACAGAATTGGAACAGCAGAATATATGCATCTTGCGGCAAGAATATGGGGGTAGGGGAGAGTTGGATATCTAGATTTGATGAAGAATATCTAGACTTTGTGCATGGTTCCATTACTTCAAAACACAATCATTGAGAACCAAGGATGTAATCTTCTTTATGATACAGTTTATGGAAGGTGCGTGGGATTAGGAGAAATTGTAAACATCAACAGAAAGGAAGAGGGGTGGGGGACTTGGGGCGAGGGGGACCCAACAGTGGCCCAGGGTCAGGGGACCCTTTGATGGGGGTCAGCTTGGCTCGTGTTTACAAGCCTGCCCAAATTTGTGTATGCAAATGAGCTCGTCTGTTGCCACGCGGCTCCTCAGTTTGTGGCCACTGAGGGAACAAAGATGGGAACGGGACATAGTTGTTATCATATGTGTGATTTTGTCTTCAGCTTGACAGGTGTGTCGGTTGTCGGAACAGATACGTGTGTAGGCTTCGAGTCTGACAGTACCTGTAGGCACTCACAATAGGGCTTTGTGCTTCAGTGGAATTTCAGGTTTTTCATTTTAAAAATTTTGACAAGTGCTTATTTTGAGTTGGATGTTATTTGGACCATAACTGTAAACCAGACATTTCTGTCAAGATGATTTCTACAATTCTTTGTCCTTGAGCTATTTCTGGAGATTCTATTATTGTTTTTGCTTCATAACAGGAAAGGATTTATTCCTAATGATATGCCATCCCATAAAGAAAGCATTTCATCATTATAACACAAAGTTGCATATGAAAAAGCCACAAAGGAAATAAATTGATAAAACATTACGGTGATTGGTTTTATTGTTTCATATAAAATTAAACTATTATCATATTTCTGACAAATTATTCATGTCCTCAATATACTTGTTCAAGATAACAGAAAACATCATTAAAAAAACAATTTACTGCATTCCTGGAGAATGAAGACGGCAGTATAAAACTTATTATTATTCATAAACAATAGGAGAGACACATTTAAATGTTAATTGCCTTCTTATTTTTGAGTCACAGTACAAAACAGAAAAGTTGCAAAGTTTATTAGAAATCATCTACATTTCATAAGCTTTTAAATGATGTAGAAGATTATTGCTTTTTATAAATGTAACTCATGTGTAAAATAGAGAAATAAAAGAATCAATTTACAAGTTGGAGATCAATATTCAAAATATGAAATAATACCGAAAAAGTAGACTAGAGAATTTTGCAGAGGGAAGAAAAAAATAATTTGTGAGAAATATAGCCAAACCATAACACCCAATAATTTGGAACAACAATAAGACAACATATACAAGTAATAATCAGGAGCAATATTAACACGGGGGGAATTATCTCACAAGTAATTATGAGTGTCAGCTGTCACATCAAGACCTAAATCCCTTATAATCCACAACAGCTTTCCGAAAAGAGGCTAAAGATTAAGAGATTATCCACACTAACTAAAAATCTGTTTTTAATCCGAAACAATATCACAAGAGTGTTGGTGTTCGAGGGAGTCATGAAACATTTTGTCTATGCTTTAGCCTAAAATATAGTCTCGGAAATAAAACTTTCATCTATAAATCTAAAGTTGATATAAAGATAAAATGAAATGGAGACTGAGGTGTCTTAATTTTTAGCATCAAATCAAGTTCAATGGTCTGTTTATACCTAAGAATTACTTAAAAAGTTACAAACTATAATCACATTTTACGTATCTTTTTCCTTTATTCATTTCACTCAAATTTTCCTAAACAGGACTTTTGATATAGAGACTGAAGGTCACTTTGTATGAACTGTGAAGCTCTGTATGATGTATGATCAAGGCTCTCATTAAGACCTTCAAATAACAGAGTACCTGGTAAGCCTTTATATAACTGTACGAAGACTTGAGAGTTTGAATATATAGAAATCTCAGTTTCCGTTTCATGTGATCCTTTATTTCATTTTCACTTTAGACTTGTTGACAACACTTTCATTTAAAGTCGAATTGTTACCCTAGACAACATGCAGTCATAAATACTTTCCTAATTCTTTTAATAAATATGTACATTATGTGACACTTTAATAAATTTCTTCAAATTTTTTCTTCAGTCATATGAACATTCCCCAGAAATATTAAACATAGCGAGCTGACCATGGTTGAGTCAAAATATCTCTAGACAACATGCAGTTAAATGAATGGTCCCCAGATATAACATAGCCAGCTGATTATTGTTGGTCGGCCAATATTCCTTTGTTCACAGAGAAGTCTTAGTGAAAATATCTCTAGACCCTGGGTCATGTTTACTTAAAGATTTATGTAGCCTTATGCAAAATGTTAACCACTCTGCATAATCACATTTCCTCTTGATAAAGCCTTATGCATCAAAGAAAATTTGCCTTTTTCATGCGAAGAGTTTTGCATTTTAAAGCAGCTTACGTACATTTTATTTCAATTGCAGCTTATCATGCATTGACAGTTGTACAATACAACACTGTTTTGCACTTTGCATTCTGCATCATAAGTAATAAAAGACAACTTTGTGATCTGCAAGTCTGAAGATGTCGGAACAAAAATACTTCTGATAAAGCCAGGTCGAAATTCAACAACAATAGGTAGAGACTTGACTTAGCCTGAATTCATTGACATTATGTCAAAGTTAAAATTTGATTATCATTCCTTATCAAAAACTTGCATATTATCTATAAAACTGCATTTTCATCCTCATGATGATAAATACTGCTGCAATAAACAGGTGTCACAAATTCATATAGTCCTGAGTTAAAACTACGATTATAACCTTATAGCACACAGAATATCATGTGATATTCACAACAATCATCTTTAGGTATAAATATGTCTACATCACTTGTAGGCTGTCTCCCAGAAAAGAAAACATATATTGGCAATAACTTTAACCTTTATACAAATATTCACTGATGTGAATACTAAATTAGAAACAGCACATCTGAGAGCCTCAAACCTGCTAACTTTTGACATTTTGAATTTTGAATTTTTTCTTTGATTAAAAAAAATAACACTTTGAAAAATATCAATAGCTTTTTTTGGGTCAATTTTTAAGAAAACTCAACACAAATCTCTATAGATTGTCAAGAACAATGACCATTGTTCAAGTTTTCTTATATACACAAGATTCCTTTCACTTATCTTTTTCTATTTCATCTCTGATGTACTATTTAGTTACAGGCATAAAAGGTTACTTATCACACCATGCATAGCCATGATATTGCATCACATCCTAAAAAGCCACCCAATGAAATTTAAATGAGCTGGGTCTAAAAATAGACAATGAACTTATCAAATGATAAAAAATTAGATGGTTCTAGATCAAATCCACTTATCCTGATGTGGAAGTTAAAATATCAACTATCACATGTTGAACTAATGGGCTGACCTACTTCTGCAAAAATCACATGAACCGAACACGACATTATACATCCCCCTATGTTATCAAGTGATGGTTTTCTATTTCCTTGTAGGTTCTTATTAAGTGATATCATTTAAATATCAAATTCAAGATTCTCTTAGATACTCAAGAATTTATCATTTACACTGAATAATTTCAACTGTTTTTGTTTTAATAATTTCACAAAATATCTCAATGTACTCTTACTGCTAAAAGGGTATCTTGAATCTTGAATTTGAGAATATTTAGTTATCAATCAAAGTCACTTAAGTTTTTATCTAAAAAGAAATCAATACAATCAAATCAAACAACATTGATGTTTGCTCAGCATTGACAACTCATGACGTCAACAAAAGAATAAACAACAGGACTTCTCAAAATATTGACAAGTAAAAAAATATTCATAATTCTTCAATTCTTGACACAGCTTTGCGAGGTATTTAAAACTGTTGGCATAAAAAGATGCTTACAAACACAGCTGTCTTATATTTGTATGAATACACAAGGGATTTCAGTGTTTTCTGGAATTCTGAGGCTTTTATAGATATACAAAACACATTTTCAAAATTTTTAAACGATGATAAATAGACTTTTAAAAAATCAAGTAAAGTAAAGTAAAGTGAAACATGGATAAGCATTAAATAAAGAAAAAAACTTAAATTGTAGCGTTATCGTATCATCCCTTCATTTTTATCGTAATCATTTCGGCAGGTCAAATCTTACTTCGTAAAGGTTTCAAAAGAATTCTTTAACACTCGTAAATGTTGAATTGTACAATGTTTTTAATAATGAGGAAACATAAGCATGTACAAGCAAAAGAACAATATATTCATACAACTAATCCCTTTTGCAAGGAAGATGACACAAAAAAATCAAATTCAAGCAATAAATTTCAAATTTATGAGCAATAATGTCTAGTTCTATGTCAAGTATAGAAAATGAAATGTAACTCAACGAATGAAAATAAATTAATAAAACTAATCCACTTTGTCATTGATGTCAGAATTACTTCATTTCAAACAATAAAAGCCGATTTAACAGACAATAAAATCTTATTTAACTCTTTTCGGATAGACACAATTAATCCCAACATCAGACTGAGCAATGAAATCTAAACAGCCTAAGCTACAATAAAGGTATAATCAGATTCACAAAAAGCTTTCATAAGGTATTATCAGAATCACCAAAAGGTTTCATAAAGGTATTATCTGTATTTTCAGAATCACCAAAAGCTTTCATAAAAGTACTATCAGTGTGCTCAACTCAAAATTAATGATTTCTTTATTGAAATTGACAATTGTGTTATTCAAATAAATTCCTCCACTTTAAAATCTATCAGCTGTCGCCATATGCACAAGTGATCAAAGGATTAATCCAGCAAAGAGCGGACACAATAACGACAGATTTAGGCACAGTCAAGTGATCTATAAATATCGTGGGAATCCCACTAGGTAGTCTATTTTAAGCTGTCTATAAATAACTCACTGTCATGCCCACAGCTGATACTAGACCATGATGTGTAAAAAGCCGATTTGAACTATCAATGACATTGAAAGTATTTGGTTGAAAGTGCTTAAAGTTCAAATATTATTTGATAGATTAGAAAATGGACTTAAAATTAGAAAGATATGCATGCTGATACACTTAAACTAGCATTCATGCTCAAAAAAACTAAGAGGATCAATTTTTAAGGTTTTACACAAATTATTTGTAAAATCAATCAATATCTCAGATAATACAAATCTAAGGTGCCAAACATGATCTAAGGTGCTAAACATGGTCTTAGGTGCCAAAAATTCAAATACCTTTTAAAAGATTAGAAAAAGGATTCAAGAAATCAAAGAAATGGGAATTTTGATATCTCACTATAAACGCCCCCAACATTTCCCCATACCCACCCCCTCCCCCTAAAAAACACACAAGACAACTGCAGTTTCAAATACGTGGGTTCTCTGCACATGCATGACACTTTTTAGAAGGTGTGTCACTCAGCTAAGTAGACTCTTACAATGAGGTGTTCATGTCCGTCCAGCGTTATCGTATCATCCCTTCATTGTTATTGTTATCATTTCAGCAGGTCAAATCTTACAAAACACTCGTAAATGTGGAATTGTACAAAAGAGACTAAATAAGTCAGAATACAAATTGCGAAATTTAACATTTATCTTGGCAAACTTAAGGCTAGACCGGCACATTTCAGATAAGATTGTAGACATTTAACCTTACATAAGAAACAAGTGGAGGCTTCAGAACATCATACATCAAACATTCTCAATGCTCTTATTTCTGACTTCAGTAGACAAACTTAATATAAGAAGCTTATCAAAGGTCTTTTCTTTCATTCATAACACCTCTCCAACTTGCCGAGGTAATTCTGTTTAATTCAACCAGGGTCACTTAAACCTCTCATTGCTCTCTCCAGTATTTGCTTTCTGGTTTATCTCATTGTCAGGTAGACAGGTGTTTGCCTCGTTAAGGTGATCAAACAGTTTTATCTACCTGGCACACACAGGTATCACGCAGCCTCACGTACACAAGGTCAGTTAAACATTGCAGACCCATTCCCCCGTCTAAAAGTACTAAACGACACCTCCCCTTCATGTAGACAAATATTACATACGCTGATTGGCAGGTAACTTGGGGATGGTCTAATGTCAAGAATTTCAACAAATTCTGATGTATACCCCAAACGATGCATGACAAAGAATTACATATCATTAAAAGTAAATCAAGATAAATACATTTAAAGAGATTTTCAGGTAAGCTTGCAGAAACCAGGTTGGGAATTCAAATATATTCATATTATGAAAGGTTTTGATTATGTATAGGTATATTAAGGTGAATGAATAGGATAGATGTAATAATCAACACCAACATCAAAGTTTAGTCAAGAGTTTAAAATAACAGTATGATTACAATTTAAATGATAATGGAATGCATTATCTAAAGAACAGGTATATATTGGTTGATTTATATGTATATTTTGGTGATTAAATATGATAACTACAATCATCATATTCTCAACACCAACGTCAAAGTTACCAAAGTCAAAGTCTTAAACAACAGTTAATTTTACAAGGTAAATAATAATGGTAAGCATTATCAATATCAAAAGTTGTCACTGAGTGTCCAACATATGATAGCAAACACATGACAGACTTCATTTCAATGTCAAGGTTTTTATCTGTAATCTATTTATACTTATCAGTGAATACTTCAAGGTCAGTTGGTAACCAATGGTTTAAGTATTCATAAAGCAAACTTATTTCACAATGAGAGAGTTTCATGCTTAACTTACATCCACTTCTGAAAAGTGCACACATTTATGTAATCCACAAACCAATACATAGAGGATACTTAATGTTGTTTTCCAAATACCAGGTTTATTTCATCAAGTGCCACTTGTGAAATATCAACTTTACCCATGTCACGAGATGAAATAAACCTGGTATTTGGAAAACAACATTAAGTATTCTATTTATTATATGATTTTTAATGAAATATGTAATTAAGATGACTTCAAAACTGAAAGTTACCCCTTTTGTTCACATGGCTGAAAGAAGTTCCGGCACCTGACCAGTGACACAGTGAAAATATAATATATCGTCACCGTTGCCTGATAGACAGTTTATTTCACTGATAAAACCAAGTATTTCATCGCTGATCATATAATAAATGTTGTTTTCATGATTATTTGACACTTTTACTGATAATGAACATACTCTCATCATCATCATCATGATACAAGCTATGCCTTACAGCTTGAGCTGTTCGAGGAGAGACTCAAAGTTGACATTGTCATCAGGCTTGATTCGGCAAATCCACCTGACCATGGCTCTCTCATTTCATTGCATGCGCTTGGTGGTGTTGTTTGAGGCAGCCCATGTTTCAGAGCCATATAGCACATAAAATCAGTTAGCCAGATAACTTCAGTCTTATGAAAGCTAGGTTATAAACTATGGATCCCTCTTATAATTCTAATAACACATACATAAACATGTAGATGTTTAGAATTAAATTGGCATTTAAACACTATTTTGCAAGTGATGCTGAAGTAGATCTGTTGACCGTAAATCAAATGATTTCTATGAGTCTAACCATCATGCGTAAATTTACCTAAAAGGTATGATTTTTCTGAATAAAGTATCAAATATGATCTCAAATTATCTTGGAAAATCTGAGGATGTGAAAGTTTTGTATGTTCTATGTACATGTTGCGTGGTTTACACAAGCCTTTATCGTGTGAGGGAGATTGACGTCATAAATCAGCTGTGTAAATACTCTTATTCAACAGGGATAGGACAAGGCTGTGACCTCTCTCCTATCTTATTTGTGATAGCGTCAGAGAAAATATCATCAGAACTGTCACATCATGATTAACAATAAGATTTTATCATTATCCTGCATCAAATATCAAAAAGAGTACAATTTTACATTTTTTTTAAAAATAATAGAAGCTTTAAGTTGTTGGTATAATTATAGATTGACAAAGGAAGAGGCATAATCAATCTCAAACTTATTGTCATCTCATGTTAACTAAATTCAAGAAAATTAAACAATGTTTTATGCCTTGGATGAAATTGAAAGATTAATCAAGCGTGTTCCAACTTTGGATCAATGAGACTTCAGGACAGACTCTTGATCTGGTTATATTTATTCATCACATGGGTAAAAAAGTTAGAAGATTCGTCCAGGTAGTCGTATTATCCGGCAAAATGGATTTCAGGTCATAACTATAACTATGTTCATTGCTAAAGGAAAAACATTTGTTCGGGCTGTTGCATTCTCAGAGCAATGGGTCGTCATTAGATAGCCACAATTTGTGAAAATATAAAGACTTAGTTTCATTATTGGTCATTTCAATTTCAGGCCGATGACAACCAGTTGAGAACCATGACCATGGGAAAATCTTAAGACTGACCTTGAGCTTCTGATGTAGACAAAACTTGCACACCTGGTGTTTGACTGAGCTTACATCACTGCTCACTGGACTGGGGATGAAAGCTTTCTTGGGCTGGAAAATATTTCATCATTTATTTACTGAGAATCGAACCATGTAGTATTAGAACTGGTATAAATTAGCACATGTTTAGAGTAATTCACTTTCAAAATGACCATATATTATTGAGAGGTCATCTATTAAAATAAATGTTTAAAGGAGTAGGACCATGGTCAAAGGTTACAACAAATTTGTGAGGTACAAAGTAACAATACATGTTGCCATGTGTACACCTATAAAATTTCAATACTCTCTATCCATCATATGTATTAAGTCACCAATCCCCTCTTATTCGCAAGACATAACCAGTGCAACTCTCTCCTTGGGGCCTTTGAACTAAAATTAATGGCTAGAATGGAGTGCTGTCATCAGAAAAGTCTATTTGGCATTTTGGTTGTTCATGCAATGTTTATATTATACATGTAGTTTTACATTGTTTGGTTGGTATATATATGAGTTTGTTTTGATGCCAAAAGAATTTCCTCTGAATAAGAGATCATATCTTACAGTAGTGTGACCCTAAGCTGGCACAGAAAAAGAAACAGAAATGTTTAATTTAACAAATGATGGTGAAAGGCAAGTTATGCCTACCAAGAAAGGTGTATGTTTTTAAGCTTATAAGCTCACCTTAATTTCTATACTAATGGTTGGAAGAGTATCGTCTGTGTTGTGGGTTATACCATTCTGCTCCGGCATGAAGCAGAAGTCTGGAAGCACTAGTGCCGACCTTGACCTTCCATCGACAAGGTCAACTGCTTTCTTCAGTCGACTTGCTGAAAGAAAAAAAACAAAATGGACAATTTAAATGACTTTTCTACACTTTGAATACTGAGATTCAATTGATTGTAGCAAAATGTTATTGGAAAGCAAATTTACAACTTCTTTACCGGAACACAGTTTCTGGAGTATGCGTTGACTCCTCTGTGGATAACTACTTAAAGTTCAAAAATGACAGATTTTTTTACTGTCCTTTGTAAAATCGATAAAAAGCTATGGCCCTTGGTTTTTTTTCATGAAGCTCCCTTAGTTCTAACAGACAGTATCATTATCAAACACAAGTTTTTATCATGGGCTCTTTGAGAGAAGACAAGGAGTTTATGGATTATCAACTTCTTTATTGAAGAAAGAAGGGACATTTCAGTATAGATCCTTATATCATTCTAAGAGAGCTTTGTTAATCTAGGCTCTCTTGCAAATAAAAGGTTTTAAACATGTTTCCCTTTTGCATTTCCAATTCTAAATGCCCGTTAAAAACTTCTATGTCAACATTTTCTAACATTTAATATCTTGTATCTTAATATCTTGTTGAACATACCAGGCCTCAACTCTTGATTGTGTTTTTCAGCTTCCTCTGCAAACCCTTCAGGAATTTCAGCAACAACCTGAAATTGAGATTATCGATATTAAATAAAGAAACATTAACTCGAAATATATTCTTTTTTAGCTAAGTTCAAATAGGGCTGAACTAAACTTTACTAATATGGGAATGATATTGGACTAATACAAGACTGAAATTTGAGTGGTATTCTCAAGTCAGACAATCATGTTCATTTTTCAGAAATGTAATACCTAATACTGTGAATTATCGAACATGATATAATGCTGAAGGGAATATGGTTTATATTCTATGTTGGTTGAAATGAGGATCAAGCCAGAATTTGTGATTCAGAAAAACAATTATCGGCCTTTTTTTGTTCGGCCAGATAACCAAGGTAGACGGGCCAAACTATTTCAAACTCCACAGTTTTTGTGATACAAGATTCTTGGCCTAATTGATATCAGATTGTTTATAGAAACTAATAAAAACATGTACACTGATTTAACAAGATAAAATCAGCTAAGATGGTTACAGGCAGATATATGAGATATATGACTTGTATCCATATTGTTTTTTATTCTTTATATGATTAAAAATATGTCTAAATACAACATGATTGTTACAGACACAATTCCTGTGAAGATACGTACAGGCGCAGTGACGAACTTGCTGGAGAGGAAAGGCTGCATCACGTTGGTCACGTAGTCCACGATCTTCCTCATCTCCGTCTCAATGTGGTCAGAATGAGGCTGAAGATCATCAAGTTGATACATATTATCTACAGAGCAATACTAACTGTCTAAGTTCTGTTAATAAAGATTAGAACTTTTTATAATCTGCAATATATTTTATCTTCTTTGAGAGGCATTTTAGAAGTTGGAATGACAATAATGCTTGAGAACGACACAAGAATCTGTGTCGAAACTTCGCATACAATGAACAAAGAAGTTGTCATCCATATATTCCTCAGCATAATATATTTTATATAGATAATTCAAATTTAGTAGTAAAATCTAGTTGTCAAAAATAGTAGTCAAATTTAGTAATAATTGAGAGTCAATCAGGAAGGCATCAACTTAATAATATAACGTTAATGATAATTATAACTCTTTATCGACTGCAACAGTGTACATAAGAAATTGAGATTTATAAATTGAAAGTCAAACAGAAAAGCAACAACTCTAATTGCATAACGTTAATGATAATTATAACTTTTTATAGACTGCAATACAGTGTACATAAGAAATTGAGATTTATAAATTGAGAGTCAAACAGAAAAGCAACAACTCTAATTGCATAACGTTAATGATAATTATAACTTTTTATAGACTGCAATACAGTGTACATAAGAAATTGAGATTTATAAATTGAGAGTCAAACAGAAAAGCAACAACTCTAATTGCATAACGTTAATGATAATTATAACTTTTTATAGACTGCAATACAGTGTACATAAGAAATTGAGATTTATAAATTGAAAGTCAAACAGAAAAGCAACAACTCTAATTGCATAATGTTGATGATAATTATAACTTTTTATAGACTGCAATACAGTGTACATAAGAAATTGAGATTATGTAATTCAGTGTCGATCGGGGAGGCAAAAACTCCAATAGCCTGATGGTCTGATGAAGAGTGTCTTACGCTCTAAACATGTAACAATACACTCTGGCTATTGTTGCAAAGTGCTCTGTGTATTGTAGGTGGATTCTATCGTCTCTTAACTCAAAATGTTTAACGTTATTTGGCATGACACCACCAGTGATCTTTTATCAATAATGACTTTGATTTCAATTTTTGGCAGTAAATTTTATAAATCAATCAAGTCTATGACCTTACTTGCACAGATTTAAAAAATGACTTTTTAAAACTCTACTAACTTAGTACTAGGCTATTTTTCAAAAAATCAATCAATCAAGTCCAGGAACTTAGAAGAACAAAATTACTCAAAAGATTTTATTATTTTAAAGTTCTATAAATCTATTTAATCGTAGATCATTGCCAAGTGCCATATCTTTAGAATTACTTCCACATAATATGGATACATTTTTAAAAGAATCTATATCATTATAAATCAAAATAAAACATCTGACACGGCATCTCCAATTACCTACACACCATCTATTCACCTTTCCTAATCAAGTTAATCTGGTGCAGTGAATCATGCAGTAAGTGCAACATATTATTACAAGTATGATTCATGTTGCAATATGACACACAGCGCCCTCGTACATTACAACGTTGCAGTGAGCAATTATTATTGATCCTCGCTGATCCTACCTCTGATGAATCCAGCGGAAAGAGGAACTCGAGTGCTTGGGTAAAATAAGTCTTCACCAGACGGTACACCTGCCGACTCTGCAATATATCAGATTATTACATGAGTTTGTGTGTAATATTGTTTTTACAAAAAAGTGTGATTTTTATCTGAGTGAAAACAGGTGTCATACATGAATTTAAAAAAAGCCGTATGACTCTCCTTTGAGTGTGCAGAGAGTTGTTGATAAGCCAATGATAGAGTCACAACTGTGCAATAACAGTAAACATCCTATTTCTTTCCATGATGATGCTTATATTTACATGAAAATTTTAAAAAAGAATTAAACAAACTCGGAGGAATCAAGATGAAAGTTTGTCACAAATTTAATTCATGGCTCAAGAACATGAACACATAATCTATCTACATTGACTATGTGTCATATTTATCTCATACATTGTTCATATTTTAAACGCTGATTGCTGAAAATTCTTTCACTCTAAATTAATCTAGCTTGGTATTTTTTCTTCATGCTTTGATATTTACTAGGATAATATGCATGTATTCTTTCAAAATGAAACATTATTGCAATGGCTCCTATGCAAATTAGTAGAGGTGTAACGATACGGCGATAGGGTATCGTATCAAGATACATGGTCAATGATACATCGTATCATTTAAAACGATGCGTATTGTCATACATAACGATATTAATGAATTCTCAATGTAGATGGTCAAAAGTGAGATAAAAAGTAAAAGATACTTATCATGCACACAAAAACCTCTCCTAACACTTGGTATCGCGACCACCTGTATATTTACACCTCTACAAATCAGAAAATCATTTGGAGGCTATGGCAGAAATCATCTCTTATTGACTTTTCAGCAAATACAAATACTATATATATGTCAAGAGTATCATATTCAACTCAGATGAGTTTTTTTAAATTTGTAAACGATACATCATTATAGTATTTTCATGTCAGTACAACTTTTCTATTGAAATATATAGCTTTTTGTTACTCAAATTATTATTGCATCAACAAATATACATCTTCATTTCTTTCAATTATGAATGATGAATGTTCAAAAGGAGATATATTGTAATAAAATGTATAATTTCAAATTACTAGTATTGTCAAGTCATCTGTTTTCAGTCATCATGTGTTTTCGGTCAGTCATTTTAACTCCCTTTTGTGAACCTATCCAAGGGGATATTAAAGTACCATGTGGATTATTTGCAGCAGAGGGTTCATAGGTACATCTAGGAATAGTCATTTCAAATATAATTTGCTTAAGAAAAAATATTATGGCAAAAACAAAAAAAATATCCCATTTTAAAGCAAATTTTCTAATACCAATTTTCTTTTGGAAAGAAAGTCTTTTTATTTTAAAACCTTGCTCTAATAACTGTCCACCTAATTTCCTTGTAATTCTTTACATAATGAGATGTCTTGATGTGATAATATTTATTGTCACTTGCCATTTTAAGAAAAAATATATTCATCGTTTTCAATGTTATATCTTATCAAATTTATTTTTAAAACTTTAAAAGTTATCTCAGTGGTTTTGAATGTTTTTCCTATAGTTCACAATTAATTTTTAAAAAATATGGACAAACTCCAAGAGAAACCTTTATCAAAGCACCTGAGACTGTCAAAACTGATATTCCTGTGGGAGCAATAGTGAGATCACCCTCTAAACCCAGTGTTTCATGTTTTTCGATATTTCATAATGAAATATGATGAATCAAAGTTATTTTTATCTAGAATAATATTGACTTTAAAAATATCAATTTAATAGTTTTAGTCAGACTTATGTCAACTTTCTGTGTCATTATGGAGCATAAAGTTTGAAAAACTGTCCTGCATATTCTAAATAACAGAGGTTCAAGAAAGTGACTGAAAACACATTACACTACTTCAAAAGTCAGGATTTTTTCAAAGTTATGTTAAAAGCATTCTTTGTTGTACAAATGTTAAATATAATTGGTTTTCATAAACTTTCTATTAGATAGTATGGCAATAAATGATTAAGAGTAATTCTCATCAATACATGAGGTAATTTTTCAAATACAGGTCTTTATTCCTTATCTGACTGAAAACCCATTACACAAGGATAATGTATAATTCAATATTATTTTGCATTGCATAAATTTGAAAAACTTTGTTAGCTTTAATTTTCACACATGGAAAATAAGGCAGTTGTTTGGTGTCTCTCACATCAGTTTTGTACTCATGGACTTTGTAAATTTTTGAATCTAGCAATGGAATCTTTTTTTCTTTCTGACATTTGATGGATGCACCCAATCCTGTTTCATTATTGATTTTGAATTCAAGTGAATTACAAATGAAAATGCTATATTCAACTACCACATGACAACATGATGAATAATCTTACACATATATTACAAGGACGTGATTTGAATCAAAATGAATATTCTCCAACTTTCTCCAACTGATTTCATGTTGACAGGAACTCCCACTGGCCTAGTACCCTACTATATCGTCATATATTATGAAAGGAAATGAAAGTTATAGATAAAGATATCTTAACGATTCATGCAAACATCACAGCATCTCAATGTACATAAAAGAGATACTAGTATCACACATGTTGCCATAGTCACACATTTCGTTTAATAAAATCTGTCAGATTCATTCAAACTGAAGGAATGAAGTGGTCATTCTAGACAAAACAAACCCGATAATGGTTGGATCTCAGGTCTAACAGGTAGAGCAGTTTTGATAACATTCTTTGCGTTACCTTTGGGTCAGCAACTGCCAAACAGCAATTCCCTTCCCCTCTATATTTCCATTCGGCATTTTCATGCATGGAGCGCGCCATCTTGGATGCGCTTTTCTATCTCCGATAGCTGAAGAGTTCCACTTTCAGAGAGCTGTCAAAAACTGGCATGTGGTCTTATTTTACGGGTTTTGTGCCAGACAAGGTAGCAAATGTAATTATCTGAAGTGTACGTATCAGTATGATTTTCATTACAATAGCATGGTTATCAACACAGAAGACTTATAGAAGCTTGATTATGTTAGATTACCTTCTAAACCAAAAAGGTTATTATAGATTACTTCCTAACTCCAACTTGAGTTTATATCGATTTCTAGGGAAAGTTACATAGTACATAATATTCTGTCTCTAGCCCCTAATGTGCTTATCACATAAGTAAGTATCTACTCATACCAACAATAAGACATACAAGTAATATTGTAGAATATGTGAGGCCATACACTATTATAAATTTAAGTGCGTCTTACGAAGGTTTAGCTAGACTAGGAAAAACTGCCTCTAACAAAGACAATTATTTTTTTTAAATAAAAATCATTATCATTACCTATATAGAGATTATGATATAAGGTAATGTTACCATTCAATTTGAAATGAAGAACCCAATTAAGATTCTAACAAGACAGATAGAACTTGTCTATTGATGTCGACTTATTAAAAGGTTGTGTTTTAAAGGGCCAGTAGCACGTTTTTTGAAAATTTTAGATTTTAAAAATGTCACTGATTATTGTACGTTGATGCTAAATGTATTATTTTGATAGTGTCATAAATCTCAATACACAAACCAATCAGCCATAGTCAGAGGACAAAGTATGAAGATTCACATAAAATCCATAGGCGGCCATTTTTGTGTGAACACCTTTAATTCATTTTCTGTAAGGAAAAGGAATCGTAAGGCTAAACTTTACATTATATATTTGAATTGTTACTGCTCCATGTAGTTTAAATACATCGTCTTTCAATTGGAAATATTAATTTTCATTTTCCTGACATCACCTTATATTCCCCCTAAAACGTGCTACTGCCCCTTTAAGATGGTAAAATGTTCTTCCATTTAGGCCTAAAGGCTACAATGGTTATTTAATTTAACCTCACAATCATATATATCTTATCGATTGTATGAATAATGTTGTAGCTATTTAATTGACCAGTTTCCAGTTTCGCGAAACGAGTAATAATTGTTTAATAGAACGTGTTTTGTAGGATATTCATGTCGAATGTTGTAGTTATAAGATTAGAGAAGCAAGATACAAGAGATTATCATATCCTTGAGCTATTCAAACGTATTTATCGATGAGTTAATCACCCATGAAGATAGGTTTTATATAGATATAATTGTCTTATCTCATGACGGGTCAACGTTTTATATTTTCAACGTATGGTATAAGCTCTTTTAGTTTCCTTATATTAGATACAAATTGACATTTCAAATACTTTTAATTCTTAAGCCTTAATTACAGTTTTTTTGGATTATCATCAACATTTTCTCAAGTACGTTGAAACAAATTTCCAAGCTGTGAAATAGGAAACTTATTCTTTGATGCAATTGTTAGGCCTACCTTATCCTGTTATTGTTTTTTGTTATCCAATTTCAAAATGTATGAATTGCTGTCATCCTCATTGTTTCATCATATGCTTGAAAACGGTATAAGGATCTATACTGAAACGTCGCTACTGTTAAATAAAGAAGTTACTCTTCTCTTCTTTGTGAAATAGGAAGTTTACCATATTAATTGACGTGTTTACTTCAAAGTGTAATATTTTCCAAATTAACCTAAGATTTGTTTGAATACAGAATTACAGGTGTATAATAAATATCTTTGTGAAATAGTATTTTTATTGAACGTGCAAGTGCTTGTCTGGCTGTCGCTGATGACGTCACAAGGAAGTGCCTAACGCAATATACGACAAGTTGACATAGGAATTCGAGATGGCCAAGAACTCTCATGATGTTTGAATGACATTGTTTCGAAACAGGCCAATATAGTTTTGAACTTCCATGCAAGAATATTACAAAATTTTATATTCAAGCGTCCTGATCTATATTTATTATATTTGCATGATTGCAGGTGATAATGAAATGATATCGTAAGTAGGATATAGAAAGAGTTTGGTATTTAAAGGGTATAGGTAATTATGTTGAAAATACCACTTTCGACCTACAATTTATGTATAGTTATAAATTTAACTTAGTATGAATAAAGGATATTCACGATATACACAACGTAAAGCTTTTATGAACATTCATTGTCATTACTACAGCGAGTAAGGAAAAGAAGTGAAGGGTCATCAGTGAACTGACAGAGATTAATAAAATAAAACTATCTTGGAATGTCAATGATTTGAAAATATCATGAATTGTTGGTTTAGATTTACCCAATTTCGGCCTCTGTTTTCAAATATGGTTCATTTAGATATCACATCGCACATTTAGCTTATCTATCTAAGTGTTGTTCATGAAATCAGTTTAACCCTTAATCTAGTTTACACGTTGGGATCGTCAAACTTCAGTCTATTTTCTCATAACGTTTTTGTTTTAAACGAATAGTAGATCGCTGTTAAAAAAACTATTTTGTTGATGTAAGTTTTAATATCATATAAAACATTAAGAATGGTAAACCAGCATTGTCGAGATTATGGAGTTTAAATTATGTACTCTTTACAATAATTGTTAAAAAAAATGTATAAATGTTAAACTCTTTCGTCGTCCTTAACGACCCACCATATAAGGACATCAAATAAAAGAATATGTCCCACAGCTGTAGGTAATGTTGCCTATTTAGGTTAGATATAAATAGCGAATTGCTTGAAGCCATGTCAACTTTTTGATGTGAGTGCAATGTGAAATGGAGATAGCGATGTGACGTGCCCAGAGGGATCTTACCTAAAGCATGTAAAGAACTATTTTATGCTCTTTTAGTGCTTATTCAACTGAATTAATGCGCACTGTGCTTATTTTCACATGATTAAACCCGTTTACCTTTTAAAACCTTTTCTACAACATATTTTGTTTATAAAAATTAAGTTTCTTGAGTCATATATTTATATAAAAAGTCGTGGACTGAGTGATTGGTTAATGTGAAGATTCAAGGCGCTAAAACTCTGTGAGACCATCACCCTACCCCAGCACACAGGGCTTTAAAAGGTGTTTTAGATTAAAATTTATTCCAATGCTTTTCTTATGACGTTATAAGGGTTAAAAAAAAAAAAAATCTGATCGAAAACCGGACAATCTGCTTTCCAATGCGGATTACGCGTACCGGCAGCGAAACATTTCTTTGTAACATCATTTCTTGCCAAAATATATGCAGACATTGCTTTCTTTTGTCTGATCGGTAACAATAATTATGGCAAACGGGCAATGTAATTTTGGCTCAAATGAAACAAATAAGAATTAAGAATCTTGCATTTTGAGATGAAAACGGAAGTTTAGTAAGGTCTCAGATTTTGATTGGTTTGTTTAATGGGCAAATACAATTTACAACTTTTTTCACTTAAACTAAGGCTATACAATTTAGCAAACAGTGGACATAGGCACACAGTTCAAGGTTATGTAATAAGTGCGATATTTGGTTTCCATTAACAATATATCACCGAACTAACATGTATTGTATAAAACTACATAACACACCTTCAAGGTTACATCACATGCCAAACACTCGCTTGTATCAGGAGTGTGTTAAAGGTTTTATCTTCCTAGCAAACCCTTTATTTCATTACCATGTTTACCTGCTCTTTGTATAACATGACGTCATAGTCGGTAAGAGTTAGCAAGCTCAAACTCAATGGGTTTAATTAGGAACCGGAGAAAATAATTAAATAACTGGTTGTGTAAAATGAAAACAGGCATATCGTGATGAGTTAATTTGCTCTGCACATGAAATGATGTTGTGTATGCTTGTTATAGAAAAACATGAATTTTCTGTAGTTTGGATAACATTCCCAAGGACGGGAGAGAACAATACTTTAAAGTTCTCGGTTTTTCTTTTGTTGTTTTGATTGTTTTGAAACTGAACGGGTTCTAGCGTGTTTACAGTAATGAAGACACTATAAATAAAGGATATTTACTTTAGAAAATAAGAAATTTTGATATGGGTTAAAGACCAACGTTACCCATCTTCATGACGTCACGATTGAAACGATAAGAAAGTTATCTCGATGTATACATTTTCACGTTGTCGTGTGAACATTGATGTTGCCAGGCGTTTTTACCATCAGACCAAATACAATATAACTTATTGTATCTTAAAGTCATAAATGAACTATCGATGACTTTTTATTTCACGAAAAAAACCAGTCTCTACTTTGGATTCATCATTATGTCCTTAACCCCGTGACTGCCACGGACACCCTCGGTCTCCTATATCTGTTTATCTACATTGAAATGATTTCGAAGTGCGACTAGTCAAGCAGATAACATTATATTTTCACTTTGTCTTATGTACATACTTCAAAACTGTCATTTGACCATAGTACTCCAATATCACTTTTTTTCTCATAATACAAAGTTCAATTCAGTGTAATTCTGGTGTTGAGATTGATGATATGTAATTGGTAACGTTTATATGGTACTTGTTTTGAAATGGGAAGGAATTAGAACACAATTACGTCTACAATTACATCAAATCTTCCTTATTTTCCGCCTACGAAACCAAATCATCAGCGATTTCGCTATAACGAGTAGGCGTGACTCATTTACTATGAGGAAAATCCGGCCTGACGTCACGATACCATATATGGCATGAGGTCGTCATTGATTGGGTAGCGTCATAGGTCGAGGTCGTTCACACTCGAGTAAGCATCACGATGATGTTTGTTTACGCACTGAATCGTAGACTGTTATAAATAGGTCGAAAATCGTTGGCATCACGCCAGCTTTTCATTGGCTTGTAACGTCCTCTATGTAACCTTGTTTACAAGTAACGTTATGTTTTACACGGCTGCTTTTAATGAACATATGTCGCCCAGTAATTGTCTTGTGGTTGTAATATTTTCATATAACGATTCAACGAGGCTGGTTGCAGATAATGTTGCTATTGTTGGCTGGATATTTGGGAAGGGGGATGGGGGTTATTTCTTATTGATAAGATTGATGACGTCAGACGCTACCGCCCCCATCTTCATCAGGAATAGACGGTTTCTGTGTGTACTGACGCACGGGAACTGAAGATAGACCACTTGGATGAAGGATAGCCGTGTGATGATTGTTCAATAACCTTAATATGAGGAAGAAATATCTGACATAGAAAAGTGATACCAACCTCCTCAACTGATTAGAAACACGACAGTTGTCAAATAAGACTATTTGAGCTTGGACTGAGACATAATGTTCTTTTTTTGTTTTCTTGTTTTTTAAAATGTTATCATGAATAAAAACCCTTTGATGAAGATTTTTTAAGAAAAATATGTCTTAGATGAATATTGGAGCGTTCAATAACTTATTTTCGAGATAGGAATGTCCGACATCGAAACTGATTAAAATCATGACAGTTATCAAATGGGATTGATAGAGTTTGGATATTGAGACATAATGTTATTCTTTTGTGTTCTTGTTTTTGAAAACGTTACCATATACAAGACCCTTTGATGAAGATTTGTTTTAAATGTCTTCAATGAATAATGGAGTATTCAATAACTTGTATTCGAGATAGGAATGTCTGACATTAAAATGGAATCCCAGCCTGATTAGAAATATACATTTGTAAAATAGGACTATTAGAGCTTTGACATTGAGACATAATGTTCTTTATTTGTGTTCTTGTTTTTATAAATGTCATATATATTATCAAATGTATTCTTTTTGGATAAAAAAGATGAAATATTGTGACGACTAATTCTGACAAGTGCGCGTCTTTTACCCCGTGAGGCTTTGACTTGACATCGATTCTTAATGTACTCTGTATAAACATGTAATAATTATTGATAACACTCTTAGATCCCAGTTAATATATATATATATATGTATGGAACATTTACGTACACGTGCATGAAAAGCTAACGAAGGTTGTTTTGTTGTGCTTCTGTTTTTCTGTCTTAGCACATAAACAGACCAGAGTCTGGCGATGATTGTATAAGTATGTTTACAGGCTTGGTTGGTCCCTCGTAATTATTCAGGGGATAGATGGGGATTTTCCTCCATGAATAACATAATGACCTAAACAAACGGTCGTTGACTTGTTATGCTCGACTTTGTTATGATGAAATAGATTCGATGATAAACAAACAAAGCCTTTTATACTGTATATTGACACAACATTACTTTCCTTAATGGATCAGAGGTATAGTTCATCCGCCTTAAATTATGATATTTCATGAGAAAAACTTCATTCAGTCAGACCCCAAAATATGATAAAAAGTAAAGACAGTGTACATGATGACCGGAGAGCTTGATTTTTCGAAAAGAAGAAATATTTCTTTTTGTTGTTTGACATACATATAGCGGAACTAAATAAGATTTACTTCACAACTCCATTTTTCAAACGTAATGCTCCTTTCAAACATCGCCTCGTGTATAGTTGTTCACCCATATTGAAGATCGATATGAAAAAGAAAATAAGAACAAAGAATTTGAAACCTGTTTCATTGACATTGGACACATAGAATTGAATATACAATTTATGACAGAGGTAAAAATACAAACTGTCCGGTGAATACATAAGCTCACTCTAATTCTAGTCAATCGTTATCACGAATTGAGAACAAACTCATTGGATATACAACTTCTTTATTTGAAAGATTGAAAAAACTCGACCGTTCTATCAAGGGGTTATATGATTACTCTCCATATAGGTATAATTTTACAAACGAGTTTACACTTTTAACAAAAACATATAATGTCCAGTCATTGCTGTTTATGGTTCCATCAACTGGTCAATATACAAATGAGTTTATACTTTTAAGAAAAACATATATTTTTCTTTTTTTGGGGGTCCCACTTGTTCCATCAACTGGTAAATAGTTATCATGAAACACGATAACCCCTTTACCAATCGATATCAGGGCATCTTTGACATTAGATATTCATGTTTCAAATAATGAGGCTATCAAGAGTTCGCCGAACGTAAACTACTTCAGCTACTCGATATATACGTGCCTCGTTGAATTTATCGGATATCTGGCACCATTAGCAGGTCATGTGACCACACTACTTACAACACATCATTGTTACACACAATATCGACCAAGGTCCAATGACATGTTGTTGACATCGCTGACAGGATGTTGTCCGCTACCACTCGAAACTGACCGATAATACACAACAGTACATGTTTTGTTTTCATAAATATAGTGTATATTTGTATAGGTTTACTACATACTAATGGAAACGTAATTATATATTCAGATTCTGATTGTTATTGCTAATCTAACAGGTTAACTCATAACACACGATGACACCACCCATATGTTCTAAAAGTATTCCTTGGCGGTGATGGGGTTAAGGTTCAACCTAGAGTATGACATCAAAACAGTTTGGCAGTGAGAATTTGGTTAGACGTTATAAAGTGCAATGAATGGAATGACTCCAAATGACAAAATATTTTATACGGCCATATACAATTATCATGTTAACAGCAATTGTTTACAATAACCATATCAACCCAAATGAACGTTGGGTTATATAATTTACATTTAGAGGTTGGTACGGTTTTAATTAGTGTACTATGTCAGCAATTGATACTTCTTGTATTTTAGTAATTCTGTTAATGTTTTATTCGTGTTGATGTGATATGGGTTCAAATATAGTGGATATTGCTATTGAATTATGTATGATATTGACAACGGGATATAGCATATATCATATACTCCGTTGTTTTCAGATCGGATAATGAAATTTATGGCCAGTCTCATTTCTCTATCATCCATTATGATTGTGTCAGTTATTCACATTTTGTCAACTGTTGATAAATACAATGGCATTTTCAATCTGACATTTGAGGAAAATGCAATAATACCGAATAAATGACACTCCTTTGTTGACAAATTGGTATTCTCATTACCCAGGCGTTAGATTCATCAATGTGTCGCTAAATCGCCTCAAGTTTCAATCTTCTTATGCTGAAGGATAACTGGCGAAATTGGATGGTACTAATGAAAGCAATATAGGCAATGTCATGATTCTCGTGTATATAACAAAGGTCACAAGGGGCTGCTAATATGTCGATATTGCTCGGTGTATATTACAGTCTGTCAGTCACTTCACTCGGTCTATGGCAAAAGGAGCGGCTGACTCACTGCACTGGCAGCAACTTCTCGTGCATCACGTGCAGTAATCTACAGATAATTAGGTATTCACAGCATCAGCTGATCGTCAATGTCACCAGGGCGCTACGACTGCACTCACGAACTGTAATAATAGACCTTGCTTGTCATGTGGGAAAACCTACAAGTTAAGACATATGAGGTATTTTTGTTTCATATAATTAATTTTACATCCAGGACCTGAGCAAGAATTGAAAGGGCGTTCTTAAGTCTAGATGGCTTGTGGAAAACTAAGTCGATCAAATACACAAATATATTCGTATATAACTGATATATATACGTTAATTTTGGATTTTCCCCTCTTTTGAGCTCTTTACCCCGAAAAGTAATTGTTCAACTCTAAATATAGACTTGATGGGGACACTTTTCAATCGATAATCTTTTTCAAATTCGATCACTGTTATATTCATTATTTTCACGAAATTTAATTCTGTAAAACTGTTTCAGACCAAGCTAAAGCGGGAAAGCGCAGAGACAAAAGCTCTCTTGTTCGAATCTATCTAATTTAGAAAACTGGCCCGGATTTCTCGACACAAACTTAAGTCTGAGTTCTTACTCAAGTCTGAGTTTGTTTTTTTAGATTAAAGTGTTATCTATAGGCTCTCCAAGACTTTATATGATATAATTATTGTCCCTGTGAAAACGATCCATGTCTGAATAAATACAAAAATAAAATCAGAATGATTCCCAGAATGAAAATGTTCTAGACTTAAGCAGGCTCCTCAATGTTTTACTCTAGGGTCTTGATTTTAGACGATAAAGCCATATTTTGTAGAAGAAGTTACACATTATTCAACTCAGTTTATTTATCTTTTATGATTTAAGAGTTGACGTTTTGTTTTATCTCCTTCTCTACTATATAGCAGTAAATGCTATTGTAATTCAAATGTATTTATATTTATTTTTTAAAGATTTATTTATTTTTCAAAGCGCTGTACACGTGTCAGTTAAACACGATCATGTGTAGAAAACGGACGATTTACGTGACTTTTCTAAACCACACATGGAAAATCTTATCTAAACCCAGCCCGTCTAAAACTCAAGCTGAAAATCGTAACTTAAACATTATCGCCACGTTCAAACAGTCTCGAGTACATGAGAACTGTGCTCAGGATGAAATTCAACATGACATTCAACATTTTGACGCATACTTATGTTGAAACTACGTTTATCTTCCAGAAATCAATTTCCATAAATATTTTATTGTGTATGTTCGCTGTGTGCTCACGTGTTAAAATAAAAATGTTATTTAAGAATATAATATACTTTTTGTGAATAAAACAAATGAAATCAAATAACTTTTTATATTGGATATATTTTTTCAATTTAAAACAAACGATACAATTGTGCCAAATTGCGCCGTACTTTACATAAAGGACAAATCAAACGCTTTGAATATATATAGCATGTGTTTTCGTTTTTATTTCCACCACGTGCTTGAAAAATGATGTGAAGAATAGAAGTATGTTCACATTAAAACACACATAAAACGTCATGTCGACTAAACCTCCACATTAACCGAATGTACCCTGATAAAAAGATGCGTCGATATCAGACAAATAGAATCCGAAACGAATCATGTGGATAGTGTTGCAATGTGCACAGGTTGTGACATGAGATATGAGATAAACTAAATATGAAAATAAAGGTACAATTATGCAAAGAAACTAGACCAAGATATTTCTAGGTCTACTTTGTGTTCACTAACTACATAGGAAAGCTGTTTTGAAACAAAGATTAAATAAGTAAAGCAGCACATGTGTAAAATTTGAGAAACTGAAAATAGAACTGAAAGTTGCGTCAACTGAAACGTCTAAATGTCAGTATACATTCAGCTTAGTGTAGCGGTAAAAACTGAAAATAAAGGTACATTGTTGCAAAGAAACTAGACGAAGATCTATCAATACATTTTTAGATTTACTTCGTATTCACTTACTTAAAAGCAAAGCTTTTTAAAACCAAGATTAAATTTGCACAGCAGCACATGTTAACATAATTGAATTAGTGAAACTGAAAATAGAACTGAAAGTTTCGTCAACTGAAACATCCAAATGTCAATATACAGCAAAGCGTAAAGGTTAAAACTGGAACTAAAACTGAAAATAACGCTACATTGTTGCAAATAAACGAGAATATATCTATAGATATACTTCGCATTCACTGACTGAAAAGGAAAGCATTTTTTAAAAATCTATCTAGATTATATATGTACATCAGCACACGTTAACATAAAAGAAGTTTCATCAACTAAATGTCAAGATACATACAGTATAGTGTAAAGGTGAAAGCTGAAACTAAAACTGAAACTAAAGGTTCATTGTTGCAAAAACAAAAACTAGATCAAGATGTATAAATACATTTCTAGATCTACTTCGTGTTCACTAATTTAAAGGAAAGCTTTTTGAAACCAGGATGAAATATGTATAAAAAGCACACGTTAACATAAAAGAATTTGAAAATAGAAATGAAAGTTGTGTAAACTTAAACGTCAAGATACGTAAATAAATGTCAAAATAGTTAGAGCATAGCGTAAAGGTAAACAATGGGTCATGCACAGAGTCAGAATGTGTAACTACAAAAATAAAATAATGAAGTCTTATCCGTCGAAAAATGTAAACTTGCATAAGTGCGCATGATTCATTGATAGTTAAAATCTGACGTTATGAATAAAACTGAAATAAAGAATAATGGTGTTGTATTAAATAATGAAGCAAAATTCACAGCAAACAAATCATCTTCATTTACAGTTAAAGCACTTATAGTTGACCAAATAAACTGAAAATAAACATTTCATCCAAAAAAATTCTCCAGTGCAAGTTAATGTTTATGTTCATGTCTAAATTCAAGAGTAACTGAAGTTTTCAAACTTTCAAAAAAAGGATTTATCGTTTTCTGTAATACATCAACCTAGATTTCAGAACCATGAGGCTAACAATCACTCTTCCTGGCCACATCCATCTTCACAACGTCACGGGCGAAACGAAAAAGTTTCTAAACTTTCCCATTCCTCCCTTGACATCATTGGCCGTGATTTCTGTGCTAGCATTTCAACCCGCTGCACGGAAGTAGAATAGTCCAATCAGAAGACAGCATGTTAACTGAACCGATTTGAAAAAATACTATTTTGTATGTGTTTTACAAGGGCGAGAAACAATTAATTTGAGTGATACATAAATGTTTGTCTTCTCTGCATTCTCGGTGCTCATCAAAAACGTGAAAACAACCATGCGGACTGAAATTTAAAATTAAATTTCACTCGGATAGTTTTCAAAAAGATCGTCTGTTAGTATTTTGAATTTGTTCCGAAATTTCATTGGCTATTTTGTTGGAGCTGATAAGGGGCGTAACTCGTGATCACGATAGGTGTCGCTGCTCCGGATCACCAGTTTTCTACCTTGTGAAGGCAAGGTCTAAAGCGAGGAGAGTTGCTCGATACGTTTTCACCTTGCCGTGGGAAGATGGGCCACATCATGTCTGTATAAAGCTTTTAACATTAAATGACCTCATAACTTATTTGAAAAAAGACTTCATGTGAAAAGGAGACTATTTCAAATGTACTATCTTTGCTTAAATAAACTTCAACGATTTTAACAACCGATAAACGGAAAAGGTAACCCTAAAAAAAATTATTTCATAATGGATAAATATGTGGAATTGGTGGTCGCAAAACTTTAATTCATGACATGTTGCCATAAAGAACCCTAAACACTAATGTCAACAATTTCTTTTGTAAATAATGTCGTTTAATTGTAAACTAAACATGTAAACAACGAAATTTATTACGTCCTTCAGCGGTTTGTTACTCATGTAAACAAGGTAAGTTTGTCGTTTAATTGTAAACAACGAATTTTTTGTTGTATAATTAAATATGTAAAAAAAGGATAAATGGAATTCTATGAGTTGACAACTGAACAAATATTTTAACAATCATGATGAACGTAAATAACGTTGTAAATGTATGTGTCAATATATAAATGTTGTACTTGAAAAGAAGGTGAAAAAAACAAGTCATAATTGAAGCAATCATTTGCCATAGACAACAAGCCAAATAACAAATCTACAGGCTGTTGTCATGGTAGACATGTCATAATAGCTTCTGCATTTTCTGCTTTAATGTAGATCTATAGTTTATTTATGTCAAAGAGGCCACAGGCCCATAGAACATAACATGTCATTCGCAAAATACAAACTTTATAGGAAAATTCGTCCTCAAGATTAATTATATATGCATATCAACATTACAATTGAAACAGAAGATCTGCTTTCATATCTCCCACTTTAAAGGAAATTCAACTTTCACATCACCGATGTCAAATAAAACAGGTTAAAATATAATTCTTATCATTCTTCCTGACAACGTGTTCATCTTACTTCTTTACAAGATAAAACCCTCCCTCATCCCCCCTTTCTGCACAAGATAACCCTTCCCAGCCTTTACCCTATTTACACAAGATAACCCCTTTCCCTTTCTGTCTCTTCGTGCTTAGATTCCCAATTTCGTCAAATCTCCCCCATGGGAGTTGTTTATCTAGATAGGTAAGTCTTTTCGCCAGACCAGATATAAATTGTTTACGAAAGCCGGGTAACAGACCTGCTTGTCTGGCATAAGGCCAATAATGATTCCAAGCTCCTGGGAACCGCTGAACACACAGTGGAATGAACGTGTAGTTGTAGTGTACCTGTGGTTTACATATGTCAACATACATGGTGTGGTAAATGAGGGGGTGAGTTCGTATGGGGAAAGGTAAATGATCGAACGATATTATTTTTTAAAAAGGTAATGCTGTTTATGTGAAATTATGGACCGGTGATAAAGTCAATACCTTTTTTTGTAGACTCGAAAACAAAATTGACCTAGAACTTAGGGTGAGGTCAATACGTGTTATAGACTCGAGAACAACCATATTGACCGAGGACTGAGGATGAGGTCAATACGTGTATTGTTGACTCGAGAAAATCAATATCGACCTAGGACTGAGGGTGAGGTCAATACGTGTTTTATAGACTCGAGAACAACCATATTGACCGAGGACTGAGAATGAGGTCAATACGTGTATTATAAACTCGAGAAAAACAATATTGACCGAGGACGAAGTAACCGAGGAATCATTGTTAGGGTTTTTGGAGAAGTGGGGGAGGGGGTATAAGGATGATGTCGTGTGATCATCATTATATCATCATAGGTTTCTCATGTCTGTCATTCTTCTTTGAGAGGAATATAGAAACTGGTATGGTGAAGACGAAAACGTTTTTATGGATATCCATCGTATTTTCTAGAGGACATCCTCGGTTACCAGGGGTTGATTATCTATGGCTAAGAGGAAATCATATGAACTTTCAACCCTTGGTCAACGAGGATTTTAGAAGACCACTTTGGTGTTAGTGACCGTGTTAGTACATGTATATGTACACCAAAACGTCGAGGAAGGGGTTTTGTGTCGTGTGAATGAGAGAAAAATTATCACAAGATCGTTTTTATGGTTGAATAAGGAACTTATTATTGATGTACATCATCGCGGTTCGACAGTGATAAGGTGGGGTGATGCGCGAATGAGGTTAGGGGAGATGTGAGAGTGAAAGGTAAATGATCGATATAACAGATTAGAATTTGGGGTTGTTATCTACATGTAATATATGTAAGCCAACATCTATGGCGTGATAAGGGAATTGGAGATGAGATCGGGAGAGAAAAACATAAGTGATAAAAAGGGTTTCTGATAAACCGTGTGTCTGGTGTTTTTCAAAGGTGATAACAGCAGGTTTGTAAATGTTGTGTAAGGAGTGATCGCAACTATAAACAGCACGACTTAGAAATACGAAAGTTATAGATTGAATGCCCAATTGATGTGAATCATTAGTTCCGGAAGTATACAGACACCTGATTCCTCAATCTCATTAAAATAAGATCAGAATTTTGCTTCACTACCTGTTGCAGGTTCTATTGTATTACGATTGTAGCAAAATGTATAATATTTCAAGAATATTGTCTGATTTCAATATAGCGAAGGATCATACCAGATCGCACTTTGGGCAGAGTTTTGGAGTTGCATGACTACTTAGTCTCTAAATATAAGCGCAGAAGGTCGCCTCGACTGTTTGATATATACCCGTACAATGTCACGTAGATATTGGGTGGGTATGTATAACGCAATCAGCTCTTGTTTACTCTACTGTAACTTGACAGGCTTGACCGTGAACTTGAAGATCATTTCAAAGTACAATTCGTCAATCGCGTGAGAAGGAAACGATTGGCAATGTACATCTATACTGTACATGACATTCAAAAAGCCTGGACGATTCGCGACGTTGAGGTTGAGATATAATAAAGATGAATTTTTATTCTTTGATAAATGAAACAAAACTGAATTTTATACCAAATTACCTATGTAATATTGTTTATTCAAAGGCGAATTTACTTTTGCTTGATAATTGATCTAAATGGTGTTTGAATGTTTTTTTGGTTTTTATTGTAAAAACATCCTGGTTCTCCAGACATTAAGACTGTTGACTTGGCATTGAAACAGAGTTTGAGAAAAAACAATGCCCTCGTTAGATACCATACACCAGCTTCGTTTGACTCTTAACTGATCCTTATGTGTCATTTCATACAGTCGTGTATCATTCAGCAAAGCAATTCTAAATATCTTGTATGTATGTAGATTCGAAATTATTTAACATTTTTTAATTTCGTTTACAGATGATTTTTTGTGTAAAAATTATATCTCTTCATGATATATATATCAACATAAGATTCCGTATCACATGCTTATAACCAAGTATCAAATTGGTACATGCTTACATGATGTATAAGCTTTGAGATCAAAACGACATTTAAAAAGAAAACATGCATAAAACTCGAATTAAGACAAGGTACTATTGCCTATATTTGTTGATTGAGAATAGCTCCGTTCCGTTTTAGCATCACGTTATTCGAGCTCAAAGGACACTTTGACATATTCTGTCACAAGCAAATCGCCACGTTTCCTAGAAACATCTAAATAAAACACATCGAAAACAAGACCTTGATACATACGTATGTTATATATACACGTGAGGAGGTTTTCATTAACATGACGACATCCCAAACCACTAAGCGTATAGCTACTTATTAATTATGGATAATAACGCTTACGTACAGGTGGCACACCCAAATCCCACTGTAGGTAATAAGCCTGGCCTATATATACATAACAAGACACATAACAGGTAATATTTGTAATTCTTTGTCAAGGAGGACATTTGAAAAGGTAGTACGTGACTCAAGTGCGTATAACACAGATAACAACTACCTGTATATAGCTTGGGCGATAATGAGATATAGGTCACGGTTTACGTCACAGAGTTTCACAAGCAGGATGACAAGTGTACTTAGGGCGAGAGCACAAAGTGTCATTTGAATCAAAAAACTTTTTGAAAAAATAGAAATATTCATTGAAAAGCATTTTTGGTTTGAAATTGACGTATGAATCTACCCTCAATGTTCTAATTCAAACAATGCTGGTGATATTTTAGTTGAAAATATTTTGTTGTTGAAAATTGTTATATGAAACTTTAGTTAAATGGATATAATAACACCACATAATCATGTTGCTTTGCCTGGTATTTCAAACGTAACGTGTATGTTTCAACATAACCTTTTTCTTAAAACTGAAATTCAGACATTGATTCTTAAAGAAGAATCTGAATGTGAAGAACAATAATCGTATATATCACGACTTGTATAATGTTCGTTCTCAACTGAATAAGCACTTGTGTAGGTTATCTTAAAAGTATGAGTGGTATTAATAATAGTAATAGTAGAACATGTATCAGAATAGGGAGTTGTAGTAGTGGTAGTAGTAGTAGTAGTAGTAGTAGTCGTAGTAGTAGTAGTAGTAGTAGTAGTAGTAGTAGAAGCAGCAGCAGTAGTAGTAGTAGTAGTAGTAGTAGTAGAAGAAGAAGTAGTAGTAGTAGTAGTAGCAGCAGTAGTAGTAGTAGTAGTAGTAGTAGTAGTAGAAGAAGAAGTAGTAGTAGTAGTAGTAGTAGTAGCAGCAGCAGCAGCAGCAGAAGCAGCAGCAGCAGCAGCAGCAGCAGTAGAAGTAGTAGTAGTAGTAGTAGTAGTAGTAGTAGAAGAAGTAGTAGTAGAAGAAGAACTAGTAGTATAAGCAGCAGTAGTAACAGTGATAGTAGTTGTTGAAGTAGTTGTAGTAGCAGTCGTACTCAGTAGTAGAGTATTGCAGTAGTAGTAGTAGCAGTAGTAGTAGTAGTAGCAGTAGTAGTAGTAGAAGCAGTAGTAGTAGAAGCAGTAGTAGTAGTAGAAGCAGTAGTAGTAGAAGCAGTAGTAGTAGAAGTAGTAGTAGTAGTAGAAGTAGTAGTAGTAGTAGTAGTAGCAGCAGTAGCAGTTATAGTAGCAGCAGCAGCAGCAATAGAAACTGTAGTTGTAGAAGTAGTATAGTAGTAGTACCAGTTGTGGTTTTACATAAGACATTGAGTATTCAATTGAAACATAAGAACACAAAAAGGCCTTTATTAGATACGTATGATATCAAATAACTTTTAACTTGCTATCGTATTTTACTCTTTGTAACTCTCGTAGCTTTCGGCGTAACATAACAAACTTTGTGTTTCTTCACTACGTTAAGTCTACTATTAAAGCAGTACAGGACACCAAATAAAGAGTTAAATACTCAGATACCACTTGACCGAGTTGAATATAGTCGAGTATTAGTGTCACTGTATGCGCAGTTATCTAGCTAGACTGTATCTAGTTCCCATTCAGGTATATTTCTTTGTCTTGACTTGGTCGCTGTGTATATCGTTTAACTCATTTTGTGTGGTATTGAGCTGTGGTCCGACAATTATTGATATATGTGAATGTTCCTATTTAAGGTCCATTTCTTAGAACATTAACTTAATATGTTAAATTAGAAATAGAGATATCGTGGTCCAGTTAGTGCAGTTGAAATAATGCTAAGGAGGACTTTTTGTACACCATAACTTAGTCTGTCTAACAGCCCCTGAAACAAAATATCTTTAAAGACCCACACAAGTCTATATTATTATAGCAAGTCTAGCTCACTGCAGTTTCAGGAAATGAACAGCTTCAGTGGGCTCCTTTCAATTTTAATAGTAGAAAACTGCATTTCATATGTATTTTCATTTCAGAGACTGAAATTTAGTCTTACCATAACTGAATGATTCATAAATCTAGTTTACAGTCTACGTTATTCATCATCGTATCATCAAGCTGAACTTTTTCCACTCAACATATTCTATTTAGATATGGGTGAAATCAAGGATTTGTATACAGATGTAATTCCTTGGTGAAATGAAACACCAACAAAATCATTATGAAAAACACATTTCAACTTTTAAATCAATATCCCTCTTGATACCACTCTTGATTATTTATAATCAATAATCTTCAATCTTCAATAACGCTGCTTGAAAACAATATTTGAAAGACTGATATGTAGTCTACATAAAACTGCACGATATATTTTCTCTAAGTAGGTCAACCTCTCCCATGAAAAGTTTGACCCGACGCTGACCCAGGTAAACAGGTCATAAAAAGACGCTTGTCTCTGTCATACAGTTTGTTCACTATTGTAACATGTTGTTAACATACTTCACGCGTAATGACGCTAATTAAAAACGTACCGACTCTAAAATAAGCTTCCGAAAGTTATTGCGCAGTTATCAATTGCTCAAACCGGCCGGTTCCAGATGTAAGTGGGTTATGCTTGCGTTGCATGAATATAAGTGGCTCTTCTAAGCAAAAAGTACATTTTTTCTTCTTTTTTTTTGTGATGTTGGTGATAAACAATTATGAGAATTAATTCTAAATGTTAAGTGTCGAATGTTTATTTTAGGATAAAATAAATAACACTTTGTCGTATAATACATTTTGGATGATTTTCGTTTTAGAATAAAAACATTTAGATTCAAGAACTTTTTAAATAAACACCTCATATGGACAGTGAAAAACTACATACCCTTTAAAACATGTATATAATGACAAAGATGGTAGATACTGACACATATATCAAAATGTCAATAAAGTAATTAAAATTTAAAAAATAAATGGTTCGAATTTCATGTTGTAAGTAACACCAAAGAGGTTACATAAAATGTTATATATTTCGACCCATTTTTCCTTATTTACTAACATTGAAGAAAAGAATCGATATACTAAAGTAAACAGCTTGTATATATGTATATAGGTATTGTATGTAAACGCATATACAGAGTACTATACGATCGATGGGCCCTGCATGATCAATCTAACGACGTAAAACTTGTAAATGGAGCGGCTCATCGATAGGCTGACACGACCTGTCAAACAATGATGTTATTGTCAATATCACCTACTCACTTTCGTTGTATATTTCACCATACGGTGGCTATGACGCACGTTCAGTGTTCGATGATTATTTGATTGCAGGTTCGTAAAGGAAGTCATCGATTAGATTTACCTATACTTCACTTTCACGTACTAACTGAAATAAAGGGTTTCCCCTGAAAGAAACGTTTAAAGTGATCATGAATTAAAACTAAAAGTACGAAAAATTAGGCAATAGATATGTTTGTTGAAAGTTTTGCGATTGATTGGCACTTACTTCTTTAAAACTTGATTTATTTATTCATTTATATACAAAAATATGATTTTTATCGGAAATTTAACTCTGACTTCATAGACTCTCCAAACTCAGGCATCTATGTAGACATGCTTATCAATGGTTGTCAAAACGGCTGTGAAGTATGCTTATAAATGGTATAATTGACAGGATCTCAGTAATATGGTGCTGACATGTCAATTTGGTAACCATTCCCGTTATGTATGCATGAATTAAAGACGCTCTTTATACAATTTTCCAACAAGTCATTTTGATAACCATTAGTTACATATATGTATAATTAAAGTGGTTATATTGATTTTACTTGTCTTGCTGTTCTTTTAAAGTAATAACAGAACTCAGTAAGTGCCCATTTCAATATGTTAAAGATAAATGTCAGTTATTTTTATCGTTGATACCTTTATTGATACATTTAGATTCATTTGTATGCTAGATTTGCTCAGATTTGCTTCTTATTTATTGTATTAGGGCTAAACTAAAGTCTCAAATCGCATGATTAAGATAATCGCATTGGATATATATTCATAACGCGTGACCAATGTCTGGAGCCATTTATGTAAGTATATTTTGATAATTCTACCCAGGTGAAAGCCTGTACCAGTTGGTCGTATCAACAGGGACAAGTGTGATAAGATTATATAAATAGATGCAGTAACCCGAAATCTCTGATATTTGGATTAAGGTTATCTCAATTGACAGGTTATAAAGACACGCATTTATAAACCTCACATTTGGTTTTGACAGACCTTGTTTCTTTATTCAACCGATAGTACTTCTTTTACTGTCAAATTACAGTGCCTTATTACTCATTCAACTGTAAAAAGTGTATTTAATATTGACATTAATCCGTAACTCTACACGATCTGACATTATTTTAAATTTCATGATACAATGGTCTGACATTATACTTGTAGTGAATTGTGTAGACAAAAATCAAACAATATGTGTGTTCTTCATTGTTTACCATTTAGACATATTAGAAAATATAAAGTTTGAAATTTGTCTTTGGTTTTAAAGAATTGAAGTAAAGTGTATTTTATACATAAAACATACATTATAAAGTATTTCATTTATTATTGGTTTTGGACTGTTTACTTTATTTATCAAGAAGCAAATGAAGTCAGATGTATATAGTACATTACAATAGATATTATAAAATACTAAATTCAGTTTTGGTTTTAAAATGTTTACTTTATTTAACGAGAAAAACATGAAGTCAAATGTATGATATTAATAAAAATCGAGTGCCTAAACAATCTTTAAAATCTAAACTAATACACGTCACTGACCTCCACAAATCATTTCCCAGCTCATAAATGCACTGTATATTGACTAAAGATTACTTTGCTAAACTTTTATGTCTCTCTTTATATACATTTACAAACTATGTAAACCCGGAATTTTACAATCTTAAACTGTCATATGTCAGTCATAATCCATAAATATCCCTCAATGTGCATACTCCATAAAAGAAACATAAAAGAAACGATAAACATGTCAAAATGTCTATTTATAATGATTCTAGTAACCTTTGTCTTGTTGGCGGAGAGAGTACAAATGATTACCGTAACGACCCGATGTTTGAACCAGTTTTTAGTATCATGAACATAGATAACCGTCCAGTTCACATGGGCTTCTCTCAACATCGACTTAGATATAAGCCTCACATTAATTACTATAGACATTAACATGGTGCCTTGGCCATGACCTTTGGACTTAAACCCAGGCTGACTTAAGATCCCTGAAACTCTTCGAACTTTGAGGTACACTCATTGGATAAAAAGAAGAAGAACACAGATGACCCTGCCGTTCACACGAGCTTGTTAATGACATAGGCTTAGATATAAGCCTCACATCAATTACAATAGACATAAACATGGTACCAAGCCTTGGTCCGAAGCTGAGTTAAGGTTTCTGAAAACCCTTCTTCGTGCTTTGAGGTATACGTATACTAAAACCTATAAAATTTGGATAACTCCAACATATAAGAACATAGATGACCCTGCCGTTCACACGAGCTTGTTTCTGACATAGGCTTAGATATAAGCCTCACGTCAATTACCATAGACATAAACATGGTACCAAGCCTTGGTCCGAAGCTTTGTTAAGGTTTCTGAAAACCCTCCTTCGAACTTTTAAATTTGAACCCTGCTGTTCATACGAGTCATCGACTAAGATACAAGCCATTATAGCCATAAACGTTGTGTCAAGCCTTGAACCCCAAGATGAGTTTCGGTTTCTGAATGCCTTACTTGGAACTATGAGGTATACACCTTTGAAATTTAGATTAAACACCAAAGAATAAGAACAAAGATTACCCTGCCGTTCACACGAGCTTGTTCTCAACATCGACTAAGACACAAGCCTAACATTATTAACCACAGACATAAACACGGTGCCAAGCCTTAGTCCGAAGCTGGTTAAGGTCTCTGAAACCCCTTCTTCGAATTTGAGGTATACACATTTGAAAGTTGAAAGCAAACCCACCAAATAAGAACATCACTTCAGTTCACTCGAACATGTTCTTGATATCAACGTAGATATAAGCCTCACGTTGATTACTATAGACATAAACACCGTGCCAAGCCTTGACCCCCAAGCTGCGTTAATATCTGAAAACCTCACTTCGAGCTATAAGGTATACACATTTGAAAGTCGTAAACAAAAACACAGAGAGAAGGAACATCGACATCCTTTCAGTTCACACGAATGTGTTCTCAATATCGACGTAGATATAAAATTCAAGTTAATTGCTGTTGACATGAACATGGTGCCTTTAAGCACTTAGACTCGACTCGAAGTCTCTGAAGCCACAATAGATAGAGACATTATAGTTAAACTTGTTATAGACATAAACACAAAGATGCCTTCAAGCACATGACCCCTTGAACGTAAGATACAGTATTGGCAGCTGTGGTTAAGATTATTAGCAAGGTATAGTATCTGTCAAACCAATGTCTCAACATCTCACCACAGAAACTACTTTAGTTAGTTTCCCTATGTAGGTTAGCCATATCCCACGGTTAATGGAGTCGTGCAACAGTGAATACAAATACTTTTTTCCACTTTCCTAAATTGACATATATCCTGTAAGAAATATTATGTGCTCAACGCACAGGTTAAAGAACTCCAGTTTCCTCAACTGCTCAGGATGAGTTAATGAAGTTTCGCGTCGATTGGCCAGTGTTTGACCATTGGAGGCAATGCTCAGTTTGAAATACCGTTGCACTTTTATTGCAACCAATCAGGGATTCTAATCTAAGAAAATGCTCCGCTTTAAACATAAATCACCAGGAGAGAAATGATTTGGAAAGCATTTGTTGGGAGAGAATAAGAATTACTGAAAGAGACATTTACAAAGTCTAGTGAGACCCCGGGTTAATGAACATGTAGATCTACTCAGCATGTTGATGAGGTCGTTATTTACAGGAGCTGCAACTGTTGACAGGTGGATCTTGGCTGGATGGTGATGCATCCACACTAGGGTCAAGTATACACTCTGGCTGGGACATGGTTTCCCTATGAGCCTGTCACTCAATAACCTTTATCAAGATACATAAACAGATTGTAAATAATCATATCTTTAATACACTCCAACCGAAACACACTCTTCTTTGATATTAATAAATTAATATCAAAGCCTTGACTTTCTGAAAGGTTAAATGGAGTGATATATATACGATTTAACCAACCCATTAGATTTGTTAAGATTATGTGTCCTGGCAATCCTGAAAAGGAAATACTTACAAGATATTTTCATATTTCATAACTGTCTATAGTGTCTATCTATTCCGTGGTCACGTCAAACGTTGCGCAATATATATGTTTTCCCTATGTGCGAGCGAACTTGTTATTTTCATACGCATTGCGCAACGTTAAACTTGGCCTTTTGTCTATCAATGACTAATAAGTAATAAAGTAATTCAAATATTAATTCAAAGTTTTCAATATTATCTGGTCAACACCTTTGAAATGTATAACTAAGGAAGTTGTAAAGATTAATAGAAGGAAATAAATTACCAGGTGTGTTGACAGAATATGACTTCCCTGTGACGTCATAATTCAATCTCCTACAAAACTTACAATATTCGATAAAGTAATCTGTAAAGTTAACTCTGTGAATACACTGGATGATTCTATTATGTATCCAATTATGCATTAGTTACTTATATGATCGTAACGTTTTGAATATACATGGATAACAAGAAAACGAATCAATCGTGCTTCCGTATCAATTCAGTCACTAATAACACACACAATATCAAATAACTTGCATTGTTTATGATAAGATCTCGACATAATGGATTTATATCTATCGGAAAATAGCAGGAGGGAACTAAATCACATGATTCAATTTTGAGTTCTAAACAAATTGATGTTTCCGCTATGATTACACACGCATTGTATTAATAGTGACCTAACAGGATAGACAGAGGAAAGGAGGAGGAAAGAAAGACGAGATTTTCTTCAGATAACTTCGACCGGAAAGTGTCGAGATACGAAATACTGAATATTTGTCTGAAACGAAAGTTAAACACGGAAGGTTTCTGTGTGGAAAGTACACATAGATATGACTAAACATCTCATGATAGTAGAAGCTAGCCTTTCTTATTTCCCGTGTCAAGTTTCCGCTGTTCGCAATATCATATCATAATAAGTCCTTTAAACACTTAAACAAAAAAATCTCTGAAGTCTAGACGTATATATGGCTTCAACTGTACTTCTTTAAATATTCATTAGTTAAATTATTCAATATCATATTGGTATGTACATGTATACATGTTGGTTTCAAATATTTGAATAGAACTTAGCCTCCATTTATCTTTTGGAAAACATTTAACTCAATTAGGTTTCAGTAGAACCTCATTGAAAACTTACAACTTGAAAAAAATTTAATACCAAAATATCTTTGGGAAATTGTCTGAAAAGAGGGAAAATGAACATTTGAGAATCCTTCATTTTTGTTATTTTAAACTTTCTTCACTAGCTTGCAAGTAATTACTTGTTTTCATTATATATGGTTCTTGGCTACCAAGATATTACTTCTCTGCACTCAGTTTACGTACCTTCACATATAAACATTCATTACATATCTACCAAAACTGTTGACAAAATGATGATAAGATGGTTTCTTTACATCATCGTAAACCCTATTCTGCATATACAAATGTTGACAAGGCAATTTATTCAAGTATGAAGAAGGCATCTTTTTGTGGGCGGTAATAAACCATATGATCATGAATTGACTAAACTAGCCCCTTATGGTATGACATCGAATCAATGTTTCTTTGTGCTTGCAAAGTCACACACGACTAAATATTCTTTGTAATCAAGTTTTCCCACGGCATCATCATATACACAATTTGCGTGGTTTGTAAACTTCTTTCGAAAGGGATGTTCTCTATCCAACGGAGTTCAAGATAATTATATTTGCATATACGTTTGGCGACTTTTTTCGCCATCGGCCGGGAAAGAGTTAAAGCAACAACCTACATATGGGTATATAATTACTTAATGAATATAATTGAAAGAAGGAAGGCACACCTTGTATTGAAACATTTATTATCAACACTCTCTATCACGATTTACTCTCTATAATCGTGTCAAGGTCATGAAAACGATTTGAAGGAAGACTGATTATGTGTCAGTATATGACGACGTATATAATACAAGTTAAAATTTGGTAATAAAATTGTTATTTTGGGACATTTTGTTTTTCAATTGCTGCTTATTGCTTATATCGCACTAAAATAAATGTAATTTTGAAATGTATGTCTTCAGTATTTATATATTTTTACATTCATATATATTAGAAAAACAGTGGCCTATTTGAACCAAAGACGTTCAATGCATGACGACCATCCTCTTTCACTAAAATACAAGGATTTCGAGTTCGTTACTCTCTGCGGCTGTTGACAAATGTTTACAAAAGGGGAGAAGTATTCGTCTTTTGTCAAAATCGCAAGAAATCGAACATTTTACACACAAGGGCTCGCGGTTAACTCCAAACAGATGCCAGCCCTTGGTAAACGGGATTCGAACCTGAGGCCTTCAATGCTGAACTCGCGTAGCCGCCGGACCTTTCAGGCTTTAAGAACATGAATGCATCACAGTCGGTAGTTTCAAACTAAGGGACCTGCGAAAAAGCTAGGAGTAAATATTTAGCATGGAGGATCCCGTTATCCCAGAACTGAGACAGGAGACTTAGGAGACGTGGCGCGTCTCTTCATGAGACTCCTAACTCTGGGAACAACACAGGGCTACTGCACTGTGGAAAGGAGTCCGCGATTTTCCGTCGTAAGGTTTACCACTTTTGAACCGCCCTAATAGAAATAGATAAGATTTCAGGTACAACTGGGCGTCTATTAAATGTCTTGATGATTTAAACAAACACTCACCCAAACAGGTGTTAAATATGGAATTTATCAAAAATAAAGATCACGTTTTAACCAAGATTTTTTTAACAAATTGTGTCCTGGTTTCTGCATCAATCTTAAAATTTTGAGATGATTTAAGAAACATCTTTGTAACGATACGACGATACATGAATAAATAACAATCAAGGTCAAAATTGTAAGTTGCATCAGGTATAACTTTGCAATTTCTCATATTTTTTGGCTTCAAAATCTACATATAATCTACATTATCACTGTACATGTACGTTGAATGGTCAACCAGTCCCGCTTTCAAACAAGATCTTATTACGTAGATTTAGAAGATATGAATATGAAACCCAGTCTTAGTTTAATACTTAAAGTTGATAAAAGATTCAACGCTAAGGAAATAAAGACCTTTATAGCAACATTCCTTAATACGCAAGAGAACATCTGTCTATAAGGTACGACTGGTCTGAACTTAAATATACACCGTGACGTTAAAAGAATGAAAAAATATAAGCCAGTAAAACCAGAAGTAGCACGTTTGTTAGACATGTACAACGTGACAAACTATAAAATGAACAAAAATTGCCTTAGTCAGAACATTGCAGTTCACAACTTGTTGGGCAATAGACGATATGCCACAACGTAATAATGTGGGTTAAAAGTCGTGCAATGACATTTGAGATAATTTTTTAGACCTTTGCGTTGTAAAGATGACCTTTACACTGTGCTGTGAAGTAATGACTATTTCGTCTAACTCGACGTGTGTAAAGTAAGGATGTTATCTTGCTGTCATGTGCGGTACGGTTCAATTCGTCAGCTGGACATGACAGCATGCAATGTCACATGAATGTCACAGTGGCTGTGTCACGTGCTGACCTAGGTCACACGAGCTTTCGGTGTCGTCTGCTTCATTAGCTACGAGACATTGACATACCACTGAGCAGACGTGGAAATACATTGATTGAAGTCCAGACCTTTTTATGTGAAAATGTCGACATTAAAAAGGCCTGTCGTTCATCTATACAAGTTTGATGGTATGTGATGTCATGTTACGATATAGAAGTTGCCATAGGCCCTTTCATCCTGCCTCAAAACTACACCCATCTCTTCTAAGAGATCGATATAAAAAAAATGACACATAATAATTATACAAGGTTAAGTGTTTTATGATATTGTAACGCAATGAAAAAGATAAATCGAATATCACTTCCAACGGTAACTAAGTAATGAACTTATTCAAATAAAGAGTTGCTAAACAACTGGATATTTTGTTTTTAATTTATTTTGTCAAGCATATATATCCATAACAATCATTTTCGCCCTCCCACAATGATAGTAAACAAAATGCAACCCGGGCGTCAAGAGATACGTTTGTACACAATTGCATTTCTCAGTTCTATTTTTGAATCCATTGTTCTTGTGACTCAAAGCAGGACATCAACATTAAAGTTACGTATATAACTTGATTTCACAATTCTATTTCTATTTTGAAAACATGTCATTGTTGAGCGGTCCCCGGTAACGGACACGTATTGATACGAGTGGCATGACATGAACGTTACTTCGACTGATTCGTACCTATGCACGTAAACATAGTACCCTGATGTTAAAACATTTAACCATGGGGTTGAAACTAAGTAGTGACATATTTTCAATATGAGCACATGTGCACATATCACTTTTGCTTCACCAACGATTGTTGTTGAGCAGGTTCCATATATTTTCGCCTGTGACGTCATAAAACCATTGTTCGTGACGTCACTATCGCCATCCGTCGCAAGGAGAGAAGCGGCCTGTTTTCTGGATATTTCTTAAAGAATGAAATGGCATTGAATTTTTATACTCGGAAAAGTTTCATATGACTTGTGCGAAACTCGTGCAAATTTGGGCATAAGACTTGCTCTCGCTCGGGAAATACAAAAATTCACAATCGTTTCATAAGTCATATGACACACTTACTCGGGTAATAATCTCTATTTATTAATCTCGATACTAGTACCGTTATAACTGTATTATATAGAAACTCATGTATTATCCTCCATATATCACTGCAAATGTCTGACCTTGATGAAATCATTTCAAATCTTTCAAATAAAAAATAAATTGTACAATAAATGTAGGGTGATATAATCTTGCATTATTGATAGTGTTCTGTTATGATATACCTGAAAATATAAGTCGTAGTAGTGGGCATAAGTCATAAACGGAAGAGTACCCGCTATTATACACCCTGTTGATAAACATAGCTCTACCCGCACAGACACTGTCGTTTTCTAAAGATCTTTTATTCTCTCGATCATATGACGAAAGTTGGCTATAGCCATATATAGCCTTTTTACTCGTTCTCAACAGTTGAATGCGTATAGTAAGACGCAGTTGACATTGAATTTGTTGTATCAGTCTTTTGACTATATAGAAAAACCGGGGGGAGTCTAACAATCCGGGCAACAATATAGTTAACATTGAGTTGCCTGTAAGTGTGCATATCAAATAGATTTTTTATGTTCATCTATTAAAGTTCATTTTGTTGACCTATAGTAATGTAAACAGAACGGTTCCTTTATAAAGTGTGGTAATTTAACAGATCTAGTACATAGGGCTAGATTTGTTTCGTTTATGACACATTCCAAAGTTTGAACAACTGTATTTAGATCAGAGGAGCTGTCGTTTACTGAAAAAATATTTAAAGGTTTGATTAACGTGAAAACTTGCCATTTGAAGTCTAGAAATGTGTGCAAGACGCTACATAAATAAATCTACAATTCAATGTGTTTTAACAAAAAGGATTTATAGTCTATTTTCCTGACATGGCCTGTGTATCAATGTTATGCGTGTAATATTCGTGTCATCATTTCATACTTCGATGTATATCATGTGATTGCTTAATTTTCGATAATAAATGTACAGGATTTTCTCTTTACAATATAATACCGTAGATTTTGTTTGTTGAAATATTTCGGCAGCAACCCTTTTACCCGTTTTACATAGTTTCACCGTGAATTTGTAAAATTTAAAATAATTGATATTTTCTCATGTAATGTTGAGTCGTACGAGTCATAAATAAAGTTTATGGAGACAGTCATTAACGGTATTACGGTAAGTTCAAAAGGTTCAGATACGTGGGTTTATTTCTATGTTGAAAATCATCTGTAATAGTATTTTTACCTTAATCATATAAGATTTTAATATGACAAAATGACAAAATGAAATTAAAGACGAATCATAATAAAACATAATTTTGTCTTCAAAGTTTGACATTGACACACTTGTTTGAATATCAAATTTACCAAGTTGAAAAAAGGTCTTGGACTTCGCTCAATAGGACTTAATTATTAAAGGATTTATTTCGTTTTGCCACCGACGTTATACCGAAATGGATATCTCAAAATGAAAAGACTGCAGGTAATAACCCGTAGGTGACCATTACCAAACCTGATTTAGACCAGTACTTTTGGGGTTGAATTACTCAATCACCTTGTCTGCATCCCCAATCGATCAATTCCCCCATTTTGCAGCAATTCGTGGCTACGTGACTGTATGTGGGCGGTATATCGACCCGACATCTATTAATCTAGGCATGTGAATGAAGCTACGAGACCGTTGGGAGATGAAATCCATTTCAAGAGCACTGGGTGTGTAAACATGTTATTCTGACGTCTCCGTTGACTTTCTCGTCCCAGTGTGCATGTATATAAGAAAAGTGTCCGATTCCAATGTTTACTGCATGCATGGTGAAAACATGTCCTTTATTTATCCTGAGATATACGGATAAAGTATACGAATAACGATAAACATCTATAAAGTATACCAATTATGAAGTGTATTTATAAAGTATACCAATGACGATGTCCCGATATCATACGTACTAGACAAAATGAGTAACCATCTAGTTTCGAGTTAAGTCAGTTGAATTTTACTGTTATGAATATTTCACTTGGGGGCCAGGAAATATATTGTGATATTAATTCCAAATTATTCATATTTCTGTCAAATATGTTTTGTCCAGTGTATTTATGAACGTATTAATCAAACGATTGTGTTACACACAAGCCTCCATGTGAAATATATAATTGACCTATGTTTCAAACCCAAAGGGCTATGAAATCAAATGCAGTGAAGACTACAAGAAACTCGTTTCTAGTAATATATGCCTAATGTTGCGAATAGGACATACAATGTAGGTATAATTAGTGCCTTCAAGCTGTGAGCTTATATAGGAGGCACATAAACCCGTTGTGTAACCCTTCCGGCTATGTTAGTGTATTGCGTGGCATAACTTGACATCTGTCACTGTGATTGAAAGTTGGGACTAACAATAAACTGACGTCATGTTACTCTCATCACACCAGAGTGGTAATTAGACACAAACATTAAGCAGGTACTAGATAATTTACCTTTAGTAATAACTTTGAAACAGCTCGTATAGGTATGGGCGCCAAAACTTAACAAAACACGTAAATGTTATCAATTTCAGTTTTAGATGATTTCAGTCCTTCAAAGGCTGATCACAATTAAATAAATTGTCAAAAATGTTCATAAGTCCGCCAAAAAATATTCGAAAACAATGTCCAAAATCGAGACTAGGTTATGCTGGGAAGTGTTTTGTTTCAGTTTTGGCGCACAAGCCTAACAGCTGCGTGTGTCGGGCGGGCGGTTTTGTGTTTCTAAATAAGCCCATTATAGACAACAGCTGGTCGAAACTCGCATTTCAGCTCGGGCGCCTGTACACGCACTCGACTTGTAAACACAGCTTGTTTGGTTATTGTGAAGAAATGCAGATGTGTTCAGACTTCATATAATAATGAATTGCAATACACTCGCCATATTGATTTAGATTATATATTTGTTTAAATCAAAGTTTACAAATCAGAGAAATATTACACCTAAATGTGAAAAGGAGATTTTGCTTTACATATTCCCCATCATTTAAAAAAAGGTAAAATGGGGATTTTTAAAATCGTTGAAGTTCATCGAATGGAAGGATAGTTTCAAATTACTAGCTATTTTGTCAAGTTTTTTTTATCAATATGACGAGTTTCATTTGAAAATCAAGAAACAATACTACCAAGTTCTTAATCAGAACTTCTTGTGGTACTCTCCATGTCATAATCCACCTTCTAACCATAGATGTTGAAAACTTAATTTCAATATCTTTGGTCCGACTAATCCAATTGAATAAGAACATAAATCCAGACTTATGCATCATAAATAGTTGAGATTTATTCCACTTTGCTTCTTTTAGGTTTTCTCATTTTTTGAAAAACGATACATCTGCACACAGTACAGACATGTTTTGTACAATGCATGAAAACATGTACAGATGATTGCTTTACAATAAATTTACATCCACATACTTTGGTCGGTATGTTCTGGAGATCAGGATGTGAGTTGGAATAAACAATGAAAGACGATAGCCTGTTCTGTGAACAGGAATTTTCTCAATCACAACTATACAAAGGGCTCTACCATCCTGACCTAGCCATACATACGACCCACTCATTCATTCAGATCTTGGGAATTCATACTCAAAGAAAACAAAAGAAACAAATCACTGTAGAATTACAATTAAATTACATAGGATTCCATAATTGAGTTAAAATCCACCATCACTTAGATTGGCTTGTCCAGCATCACATTCATGGATTAAATACCTTGATTTTATCACTGCCAGATTCTAGCACAAACATTCATCTAGCACTACATTCAGATTTCACTATACGCCATTTCAAAAACAGTTCACTGAAAATAAGATGAATACTGAACTAGTTCCTGAAGTCATAGTCCATTGAACGAGATGTGTGGTCGTGGTCCAGATATATATACAGATGATCGATGAAATCTTTGGCTAGGATTCTTGAAGGGATCCGAGTCATTGGACAGATTTCGTTACACGAAGGCTGCGATGGTCTTCAAACTGTCTCTGGACACATAAGCTGGCAAGACGTTCATAAGCTGGTCCTTGCATGAATACCCGATCGTGTTGAGTTCGAGATCAGCTTGACTTGGAGACGATTGCTGTAATTGTTGCTGCTGTTTTTCAAAGGCTGCATCACGTTCACGTTGCGCTTGATTGTCACTGTGTTTCTGACTAAGCACATGAGGTAAACTGCTTTGGTATAGCATACCGATGCTGCCATTTTCCCCAATTCTGTACGCTACTTCCCTCGGGTCGACCCACATAGTAAGTTCCGATGGGAACAAAGTATGGAAGTTAGACTCGTTCAGTCCAGAGTCAACGGCTGCCCTTTTGATTAAAGGGTCCATCTTGTGGTTAATCCTAATACATCTGTACCCGCTTCCCTTGAAGGGCTTCTCGGGAAACCAGTGGTTAGCGTAATGACTGCACAACAGATTTTGAAGTCCAACACGGAATGATTCTATCGTTTCAGCTGGAACATTTCGGGACCTTAACAGATTTGAAAGGAAATCTGTGGCACTTTTAATTTCGTTCTTCATAATTCAAAGGCCTGTATCATACAGGTAAGTCCAGGCGTTAAAATGAAAGTACAGTGTGAACACACAAACACTCACAATATGGCGGACGCTCCCGAGAAGAAACAAAGACGACCGATGGCCTTTTCGTCTCTATAAAGTTTCCAAATGGTCTCAAACTATCCACCTTCCTTTCTTCACAAATTCTTTCAACTTCTGCCCAGATCTTATCGTTCTTCAGAGCTTCGTCGCTCTCTCCCCAGTAACAATGTGTGACTCCCTCGTTCCCTTTGCTTCAACTAATGCAACTATGGCGTCTCCTCTCGCTGTATTTGTGCAGCTGACTCAAGCCTACGTCATGAATGCCGTGTCACGTGCCTGCTCTAAACCAATCAAGGCGCTCTATCTTGGGGCACTTATTCCATATATGGGATATCTAAATATAGAGGTGATGTGTAAATACAAGCGGCCTTCACAATAACAACAACCAGTCGGTCGGGTCCTTTGATAAGAGAAAGCTCTGCTCAGTTTGTCATGCGCACTGGGTTCGCGTTATAGCGGGGCAACAAAGCATACTGTTATTGTACTCAGTTTACGACAAGCTTCTGGAGGCATCGTGAAATATTATTCGTCAGAATGTCAAAGGTTACGCGATAGTAAACGATTGTGAAATGTCGGTCACTAGCAATTTAAGGTTTTGTTGTGAAAGTCTTACTAAAATTTCGAATTATTAACAAACACCTTACAACGTTATGACTCTTGAATATTTTTCAATCTATTACCTCAAGCTACAGCGAGACATTTCATCGAATTGTGTCACACAATAAATCTGACGTCACATTCTGACATAGACCTATTTCATGGATCTAAATATAAATATACGCCTGTTTAAACCACCGGCCGGTTAACCGCTATCAGTTCTTATTTTCTGTTTTGTGTTGGTTAAACACTTTGTAAACAACATTCAAGCCATGGTAGATTGTTTCCTTTATGAAATCTATCATGTTTAATTTCAACAGTAATATGGATAGGCCTATTATGAAATCTAGTCGAAGCTTTTCATAAGGTTTATTAAAACGACTTTTTATAGTTCCTTAAAATATATATCATTTAAATCTCTGTACAAGTTATATTTGAGAAAATATGTCCAATCCAAATAAATAGTTTGCCTTTTAAAAATTAAAATAAAATAAAATATTATTTCGTATAATTTCAACCAAAAGTATTTGTCTTATTTGTGTATCAATTTGATTTAAAGTTTAATAAAGGTTAACTGTCATCAACACTATAATATCACGTTTGTTAACAAAAGGAGTTTCATGAAGCTTTGATGTAAAAGAAGATGAAACGAACGATCTTTACACTGAACATGCAAGTTACAAAATTCTGCTTTGTTTATTCGACATCAGAAGTCGCTGTTTGTAGATAATCTCCCAAAGACAACATGTGAACTAGCCTTTACCTACGCCCTGTGTTTTCACCGCTCTATTGTATAAGCATACGCGGCCGTGCCAAAAAGACAGCCAAGTTAAACAGGTACGCCTAAAAATAATTAATCTTCATTTCACAAAAAAATTCACTTTATTGTCTTGCCCAAAACTATCGCTCAAGTTAAATGCAGGCCAGCAGTGTTATATTTACAATCAGTGCCTTCGAAACCTGTCGACATTTGAAGTCAATCAATCGCTACTGGCTGGCTTGTTCAGCAAGCACTGACCAAGGTCGCTGGGAGGAGACTGTTGGGGATTTGTCACAACGCTGCTCCCCCTCCCGAAAAATGGGGATGAACAAAGAAGGGTGTCACTTCCCCGAGTTTCACACTTACACTTGAGTTCACTCGATAATTAAACACCAGTTTGGAATACGTGTGTTCTTACACGATTCGTGTATTTTGCCTTTGTTATGAAGGCTTTGTTTTGCAAAACAAGACTCAAATAAATCAATATTTGGAAGAAATTTGGTAATGTTGAATATTTTTCGGTTTTCTGGGTTATTGAAAGTAAGTAGCGTATGTAAAGAAAACAAACAAATTATGATAAAAATAATGTTCACTCGAAAGGCTAACACAGTTTTTAAGGGGACAAAGGGTTCAGACTAAACCGAGAATATCTCTGCAATTTGAGCTTTCAATACCAGTATCTATATTTCTGTGGGTAATCAGAAAAATGTATTACAGAATGATATCGAGTGCCAATGTTGATTATGAGCGAGAATCTGCCATGCTGTCATAACGATAACACTGCTTGTTAATTACACAAAATCTTAATTGACAGACCTGCAAATTGCAAAACCGAAACATCAGCCATGTCAGATGCCAATACGTTAAATATCTACTCTTTGCAATCAGTCAATTTCACGTCACCTTTGACATGTGATCAATAGCTTGACAGATTAAAAACAACTAAACGAACAGCAGGAAATGTTGTCACTAATTAATACTTGCAGTAATTAACTACCAACAGCCGTGCACAACTTTTCGACAATTTCTCAAATCTAAGTCGTTAATGCCCCCACTCCTGGTCGTTAATAACCCCACCCCCTCCCGTTTGGTAGTTGGGGGTCAGGGGATAAACCGGGGGATGTCCCGTTCTCACGGTGATTCTTTCGTTCACCATCTGTCGCCTTCAGCCCATACATTGATACTGCAAGCTTGCTGACACATGCAGAGACAAAAACACTTTGTATGCGCGCGTGCGTTTAGACCTAGACTGTGGTTCAGTCATAGGAGCTCACTTCAGACTATTGAGTTGTCAAATAATCTTTATGTATTGTTAAACAAGAGACATCTAAATGAGAATCGTATTTTGCTGTTTTTTCCACACAAAAAAATGGTATCTTTTCAAGTTTTTGGAGAGCATTTAGCGTATGTTATAAAGATCTTCAGGACGAAAATAAAGTCATACGTAATGGAATTCTTTCGTAATGTTTTGACTGGGTGGTACGTCTTTCGTATAACTTTGTTATGGTTGTCTGAGTTGAAATCAAGTGATGATAATTAAACCCTTTTGAACATTACCCAAAACAAAAGCATCATCTAACCATGACCGCACCCTCATCCTATACCCGCATAACTCCTAAGCCATTATCAGCAAGGACTAATTTCTTCATCAAAACAAGATTGATTTTTTTATGTGCAGTAGTTTGACGACGGCAATTCTTGACAAAATGAGTTTGATATATGAACGCCGCCAGAATCTGAACACAAAGACTTATAGCTGACCTAGGGAGATGATATTGCCTCGTTATTATACCTGAAGCCCGGGTGCACCATTCTATAGCATCCAAGGGCACGCTTCTATTGTCCCTCCTCCCCATTGAACGCCGTCACTGCATCCCCCTCCCCGACGAACTCCGCGTGCAATGCATGCGAGCATCTGGTCAACTGCACACCTGCCCATAATCAAATATAAATCACCTGTAATTAATTCTGAGCTCTCTGAAGAGTGCGATATCTCAGGTACATATTTTGGCGGTTTTATCACCTGAAACCTTTCAATTGACGACTGTCACTTGCTTCCGTTTCATGTTTGATTTGCCATCTGCGCATATGTACATATCTTGAGAAGTTGATATATGATATGAGTTTTTATATCGGGGTGAATGGGAACAGGAATACAATATCACATTGTTAAGGAGTATTGTTGGTTATTTTTCAATAAAGGTCAATAATGATAGGTACAACATCACCTTCAAGCTGTTCTTGAAAAAAAATTCAAAGTTTACGATGTATTTGAAGACATGTCTATTAAAAAAGGTATGAGATCTTAGGCTTGTGCAAGGTAATGGAATATTATTAATATATTATTATATATGGATTATATATTTAATCTTTTAAATGTATTCAATTTTCATATTTTCTTGAGACGATAACATACTACACTGTACACATATATAATTAATAAGGTGTCTATAATTTTTAGAAACAACTGTCACGACTATCTCTCGTATGAATTGATAGTACCTTTATTTGAGAATCCGTACGGGCAAAAGTTAGTATGCACTCATGCATTTACCAAATTTGATATTTTTGAATGTTAAAACATTCGCCGACAACGAATTAGATATTATTACAATTACAGAATTATTAGTCATTTTCTCTGATATTTAAAAAAGAAAGAGAAACCTAAACGAATAATAACATGACTCAGTGTGAGGACAAGCTTGTTAATACGCCCGATAACTGTCAATCTTTTTTATTTTGAGCAAGGATTAATTCGATTCTAACACTTTGTAACAAATTCGTCCCTTTGGATTGAACATCGTGTGACTGCGCTTGTAATCATTATCGATTCGATTTTAACAAAAGGAAATGTCAGCTTCCTATGACAAATCGGGAACGCCAGTCGAGTGCGCTTATGGCACAAGGGAGGTAACTCTGGATATTTTGTTCTCGCCTCGACCTTCGCGTTGAATTATAATTCACAAACTTAACGTATATCGGCAAAGAAAAACATGGCAATATGTTGTTGAATTCTTAATCAGATAATCAAATTTCACAAGAGTTTAAGACTATTATTTGATGTTTGTATAACATAATTTCATATGAGGTGTAACTTTGAAACATGATGTTAATTTTTCATATTTACTCCATCTTAACAAAAATAGTTTAAAAAAATATCCTCATTTCATCAAATTTGTCAGTTGTCACACATCAGCGGTATATTGCACCATAAGAAACGCCTAGAGGATCCAGAACGTTCGATGGCTGATCGAACACGCCTAAAAGCACAGTCAGCATTGAACAGTTTGCTAAGGTTAACCGCACTATTCTCGTTGATGATGTAAGTTCATTCAAAAGATGAACAGGTAAAATTTCACCTCCATCTTTTTACAAGTTAGAAACTTTGGACAGATTTAAAGAAAACTATCACTTTATCTTGTCAAACTATAGAACTTTTGATCTCAATACCTCCATCCTTCATACAGTTTTCTAAAAATGCGTGTACATTTACATCATTATTATTTGCATTCAGTAATAATATAATAAATGTATGAACTTTCTGAAATGATATCAATTCGCGATATATGAACCTGTACATTACTGATGTGAAGATATCTCCATGGACAGTTTCGATAGAATCGCAGATTTGTAAGAGAATGGGAACCCTCCTATCTAAATAGAATTTAGATCAAAAGTATGACCTAATATAAAACCTGTTGATCTAAATTTATTTATATTGGGAACAATCAATCTCATTTTGTTCTCCCATTTAATAGATAAACAATTGATTTATAATCATGTTAAAACCTACTTTTATATGTTTGGTTGAGTAAACATATTTCATCATTATGTAGATCACATTTTCCATTTCAATTTACCATTATGGTAATGTTTTTATTCTGTTTTAAACTTTAAAGACTTTTGTAACCTTACTTGAAAAAGTATGTTTTATAGGAGAAAATTTGTTATTTTCGTTTTGAAGTAGTTCAATATCTGTAAATTGCCGGATTTTATGGGTTTTCTTCTCTTTTTTTATTTCGGTATTTGGATGTGATGAAGGAAGATTCCTGTCCATGATCATATATTTGAGATGTCTTTCTACTTAGCTTAATATATAATTTGTTTCGTTCCCGAATGGAAAGTTTCTTGTCTATACCAGTGAATGAAATAAGCCTGAGAAGTAACCAGCCCGAAAGAATGACTTTACTAAATCTCATGGTCAAATTAAACGAAACTTCAAAACGTGACCAGCCTGAACCAAAAATAACCCGTTTGGTGGACGGTACTCGTTTCATTCACTCTCTATAACTGTTAGGTTTTAACATAACACTTTCCATTAACTTCATAATTATGGTTGTCTACGTTGACAAACGTTTCAAGGAATACAGTTTGCTTTTTATCTTTCAATTAGAGACAGTTGCGTATCATGCATAATTGCAACAGCATCACAGGCGGTGGCTGACAAAACATTTACGTTTCCAATTAGGAAGTCATTTACGGTTTATGATGATAATAATTAAAAACTTCGCCATTTGAAGCTTCAAATTAAGCAGAAAATACCCTGAGGCAATTAATTCGACGAAAATTTGACATTTACTGTCTTTGTTTTCCTCCAATTAAATATCTATATATCTTTGACACCGCCCGCAAATATCTTTGAGACGCCCCCCGTCCGCCGCTACTTTCTTTGATAAGCGACACACTACGCATGACTGGTGAAGCTAAGCCGAAGCTCCGTGTCACGCACGCGGCATCGCTTTCAGATAACGGTTCAATGAATGAAAGGGCACGGCGGTGTTGAGAGGAGAGGAGGGGGATGTTGGAGGGTTAGGACGGCTTGATAACACAGGGGCACGTTACCTGCGACAGGTGCTATTACTGAAATGGGGAGGAGGGTATTTGAAGAAGGGGGATACTTTTACCCTCAGCGTTCTAGGTCACGCAAACGCCTCGCGACGCTGTTTGTGTTCACCCTCATTTTATCAATAAAGTCTGACCGACGCGGTGACCATGAAAGGTGGTTTACTGTTGAAATGAAGGCCGGCTGTCAAGCCTGGGCCAGGCGTCTGTTTTGATGAATGGGTTTTGTACGACCACTTGAAAGAAGCACGGGTGCATCACCTTTCGGACATTAATTTCCCCCAGCCATTGTGTGGCTACTCCGATAAGGGGACGTCGATGCAGCTGCCCCTTGTCAAGAAGTAAACAATAATAGTCCTTACTGACCAGTCCGACATCCCTCACAAAGCCGTGTTTGCCTGCCGGGCAGAAACTGTTGTCCCATACATACACAATAGGCGTCCAAGAATCATAGAAAATTATCATTTCATCTGTAGGGGTGTAAATCTGCCATCTGCAGTTTTCTCATGTCAACAATATCAACTTGAATGAATATGACCACCTTTCTTTACAATAGCATACTCTTCAACAAACATATATTATGAATCTCGCCATTTCTTTCTCTGTAGGCCTACGTATAAACGGATCAGGAACAAAATCTTTACTTAAGAAATCTAAGTTCAATTTAAATTTTAATTGGCTTTGTTCATTGGGATAAGATTTTAATAACTTATTGAACGTGTGACACATATTATTTTGACACTGCAAATGAGATAATAACCGAAGAACAAAACGAACCCCTTGATACCCCACAATGTACAATATGCCTGTAAGTAATAAATACTTTTGAAAACGCACGTTATTGAATTCACACGTGAATAAAGAACACTTGCTATATAAACTCATGCGAGGAACACGATATTGATCAAAAGCAGTGTTTGAAACATAGCCCCTCCGCCAGTCCTCAAACTGGCTACTTTTTGCCAGGACTAGTTACTTTTCAAATATGTTCTGCTAAGGAATTGACCAATTAATTTTCAGGACAGGCTAGGTTTCCAACCTATTTCATACACTGTTAGTTGCCTACAGGATACCATCGATCTGACTCTCGTTGGTTTTATGCATTTGCATTCTTGCATATGAGGGATACATGTTTTATTTGAGATCACACTATCATTAAGAAGAAATTCATGTCTTTTTGCGGGTCGAGTCACTGAGGGATTCGAACCCATACCCATACCCTCAAATTCAGTAAACACCACAAATGCAAACAACTCTCTTCACGACCACCAGGCTTCTGAGAGCCTTGGTTCGAATCCTGCTATAAAGGGACTCGACCCCAAAAAATACAAAAAATCTGTTCTATTTGCAAACAAGAGAATACAATATTCGTCATCACTTTCCCCCAAATTTGAAAATGCTCCAGAACTTTTCATCATCGCCTCATGTTACATGTCAATCACAAAAGGCTCTTACGTTAGACCGTCTTACGTGAGAAAGGACAAAGTGGCTTTATACCATTTGACCACCTTATTTCACATTTTCAAACTTTGGACATCAAAGGCAACCACACAAAAGCAAGTTTCAGAGCCAAGGCGTTTTAAGTACAGGGAAAGCTAGGAGTATAAGATGCTAGATTAGTCAACTATCGAAAATGATGAGAGAGTTTAATCCGTCAAATCTAAAAAATCACCGAGCGATCTTAACACACGCTTAAGTTAGCTCAACGATAATCTTTAACCCTTTCTACGAAGCTTTTTAAGCTTCAGGGGGTTTGGTGTTAAAATATTCCGCTCGAGTCATGTTCATTAATTCCGTGTTTTCATTCACTGACTTGCCCCCGGACGCAAATTTCGCATGAGTTTTTCTCAAATGAGTAATTACAATGAAGATTCTTTGAAGTTCAGAAGAATCCTAACCAAAGAATACGAGACGACTCCAAACTGAAATAAACATGTTTTTATTCTAAAAATTGAAATAAAGAAACAAAATAAAAAAACATTAGATACAAATTGAAATCATCAATTAACCAACAAATCTAACACAGCATGAGAAAATATCATTATCTGACTTAATAAATATAAAAATATATAGAGGTATTATTGTTTCCTGCAGTTCAAATTCCATTTGTATACTTTGATTATGTCTTTGCTGTTTTCAATGTTTTTACGATAAAAAGAAATAATGGGTAACAACTTTTGTTAGTCGGTAAATGCTAAGTTTGGAGACCAGTTCCTGTGTGTTCAGCTGTAAACCACACACGAATCTTTATCAAAATGTCAATATCATGAATGAATAAGTAAATATCCATATATGTTTTCTTCATTATAACTATGCCAACTTCTAAAATTCCCTTAGAGTAGCTTTTAATGATTCAATATTTGAGTAACATACAATTGACCTGAAGTGATAGATACTGTTGCGCGTGTATAGACACGTGAATTCGTCCATATTTGATGGGTGCCATATCTGGTGTGAAAAGTTAAGCCTGAAATATCCATATACCTTATGATTTGAATATTTATCAGAAATGAAATACTGTGATTACTGATTAATCAGTGAAACTAACTTATTATCAGAGTAACGATATTTTACTGGTCAGGTGCTTGAACTACTTTCAGCTTTGCTAACAAATTGGAGTTGTTTCTCTATTTCATCTCAATTTGAATCCCTTATTTCAGTCAGAATATAGAATAAATAGTATTCTTATTGTAGTTTTGCAAATATCAGATTTATTTTATCTTCGCTATTCGATAAATATCAACCTAACCCATGACACTCGACGAAATAAACCTTGTATTTGCAAAACTTCATTATGAATCCTGTATATATTACAAACTTTGGTAAATGTACAAATATATATCGTTACTCTCAAATGTTAGGAATCCGAAGGCACTTTGGGGGGGATTTATACTCTTGCAGGCTACACTGATGCTGTAATTAAGAGTTATACAAGTTCGTTCTTAATTATTGGTCTGCATTGTCGATGTTACAGTCAGTTTGCATTGCAATAAATGGAATCTAGTGAAGAATATAAGTTAAGTGTGGCAGAATTTAGAAAGAAATTTTCCTCAAATTAAGAAATCCTAGTTTAGCAAAGCTCCCGATGACTAGTGATGACTGAACCGAAACATCACATAGTTTGTGATTAAATCTTCGAATTTCGAATATTGACCAAGTCAAGAAAAGTCAAATCTTAAAAACAAATATTGTTTTATTGTGTTAAGAATAATTTTCTTTTCATACATTGAGGTCACATTTCGGTTCGGTTAGATTTAAAGTAAAAATATCATGAACACTACAATGTAGGTTGGACTACCGGTGTATCGAATCAAAGTCTAGAGTTCGAATCTAGCCGGAGGGTCTTGGCTACATTTTGATATTGATATTAACTGATACCTTGTCTTCAGGCAACCTGATTTATTCTAAAAGTGAAATTTTTGTGAAAGCTCTATCAATATTAAATAAATTTAAACATTTTTTTTGGAAATATGTTGTAATACTGGTACGAAAGGTATAATAGTTGTCAAAGTGTCTCTATCGAGAGTCCTTTTTGTGAGGCAAAATGTGATTGGTCAATTCGGATTTGCACTCGAGATGTCGAAAGGGACGACCTCTCACACAGGTCACTATTATGACCTAACATAAAATAAAAAATGTTGAGTTAAAGTTATTTGGATTGTATCACTGCCGACCACTGAGGTAGGGGTCAGTTTGAGATGACCCACGAGACGAGGTCAACTTTAACATGATAATTATATGATATGCAGCCTGTCTCATTTGCTTTGATGTCCCGGATGTGATGTAACGTGCGCGTAAGAGTTATGTCCCTTCGCCCGAGGTTAGGTCAACTAGCGGCTGCGTGAACTTAAGTGGCATCATAAATCATGTACATAGATGATTTTCATTAATGCTGTCCTCTTATATTGTGACCTTGTGACCCGAACATTAACCCAAGTTTAGGAAATAATTTCCTAACATAGATTGTGATATTCTTTCATATTTGATTCGAATTTTTAGTGAAGATTTAGCCGATATAGACGCGCTGTAGGCCTATTTACAATATGGACATATGGTTAAAGTGAATATCTTAAATAAGAAATCGTTATTGTATGGTCGCTAGGTTTGTCACAACGTTTTATCTTTCCCCCAAAAAAAATTAAGAAAGAAATTTTAAAAAGGTTTAAGTGCTGGGTCATTTTCTTATACTTCGGATGTTTGAAAATGTTGACGAATAACGATGTCATTGTATCATTGTCTTTCTTCAAATTATTTTCAGCAATGCAGCAATATCATTTTCTCTTTCTAATACCCCGAACAAGACTATTACTAAGTATTAGTCAGATTGCATTCTAAAAGAATGTTTAAAAGACCCTGAAAACAATTTTAAGTAAGACTATTTGAAGACTAAAGAGCTTGATTTCAAAATCTCTCTATATATTTTTACATTGAGAAGATAATATTTTTCAAGTTTTGAATTCATTGTCCAATTCAAATTTAAGAGCCCGATTGGTAGACTACACGACATAGTGTATCCTAAAAGTAAAAGTAGAGCACGATTTAGACAATATTTCTGAAATATGAGTGTTTTAAGATACTTTGTTTTCAACAAATAACTAATAATCTGACAAAAACAGTTTCTTTAGCAACAGATTAAAATGAATTTCAAACGAAGGATGTCAAAATGTCATCTTTGAAGGTACGGACCACTTTGAGATAATCTAATTCTTTTTTTTGTTGAGGAGGGGCGGGGTACACAATGAGTTTTAAATAATACATATAAGTTAGGACATATTTGTCACTTAGCTAACACTGTACTGTACGAAACGTATTTTGTCATGAACATAACCTCTCAAATAGCGAATCTAGATCTGTATAGCCATTTGTCAAAGGCTAAATTTTCATGCAAAATATGATAATCATTTTAGTATTATTTCAGAAGAAGAACACGTTCTTATGGATAATCAACTTCTTTATTGAATGATCATCCATAAGAACTTGTTCTTCTTCATCAAACCTGCTTCTAAAATGCCTCTCAAAGAAGATATTATTTCCGGGACTGAATATTAGTCTATATATTGTATGACGCTCCCCAGAAGTTAACTAGCCCGAAGATATACCTTAATAAATCTGATATTCATTTTATACCATTAATTTTGCCAGGAGGAACGAAGACGATAGCCGTTAAAGCTACTGGAAATATCTCCGTTTTGTCACGAACTACATAGGATTAACCCCAACAGCGCACTTCGGGATGGGTTAGGCGTAATTGTACTATTTTTCAAGAATAGAATTTGATAATTAACTGTCAATTTGATATTTCTTTGTGAATCTATTAAATTACATACGTCAGAACGTCTTGAAGTACGCACGCTTCGACAAATACGAAATACAGCTGTTTTATAAAACAATTAAATTGAATCGTGTTTGGGAGTGATTCGTTGTTCACAGCTTTTGTTTTTCTGCAAAATAATTATTTTGCTTATAAGTGCATGCCTTATCGTTATTAAAAAAATGTTTAGAAAAACAACCATTTAGTACCATACCGTTTATTAAACAAAGTAAGAAAACACTAATTTGACATTATCCATCCTTGGATCTGAATTTTCCTTGATAGGAGGTACATTATTGACATGTGAACCAAAGAAAATCAAACAGAAATTATAGTGCAACATGTATGTAATATATTGGAACATCTCGATGATTGAGGTGAAATGGGAATGTAGTAGAAAGTTTGACCAGTAAATAATTTCCAAAGTTATAAAAGTTTTGCCAACTTTGACCCTTGATGGTAAGTTAAAACACAAACAATTTTTTAAATAGTTCCAGATTATGAATCGCCATCAAACGTTTCTATTAAAGGGGCAGTAGCACGTATTTTATATTTTCAATTTTCACTGATAATTGTTTGTTGATGCTAAATGCATTATTTTGATATTGTCAAAAATCTCATTACACACGCCGATCATCAAAAGTCAGAGAACAAATGAAAACGATTTACATAAAGTCCGTTGGCCGCCTTTTGTGTGTGAACACCTTTAATTCATTTTGTGTAAGAAAAGGAATCGCATCGCTGAACTTATATCTATTATTTATTATACATTTGATGTATTACTGCTTCATTTAGTATTAATTCATTGTCATTCACTTGGAACCATTTATTTTCAATTCCCTGACGTCACCATACATTTCCCCTTAAAACGTGCTACGTACTGCCCTATACATTACCTTCAGCTGAGTATGTAATATGAAAGATGAAATTTGACGAAAAACGAAGAAAATCGTATCTATTAGAACTATCCTACTAAGAAGAATATGAGCCTGTTTTAGAGAGTTTATTCAGTAACTAGGCCACCGGCCCATTATACATTGCATAGTTATATAATTATACATTTCAAGATTGTTGATGTCATTGCAATTGTTTACATCTTATCTTCATGGCAAGGAAAATAAATTTAGCTAGAGAGTTAACTTCATCTGGGTTTGGTGATGATAACAATTGATATATTATATATATTGATATAATATGAGCCTGTATGGACAACGACATAATACGTCGCTTATACAGAATATAGAAGTTATTTTTAACTATCCATTTATGATCTTAAATTAAGCTTTAGAAACAATTGCAAATAGCGACACGTTAATGAGAAAAGAACTACCGAAACGCATCACAAATTAAAAGTTGATGCAATGTTACACACAATACTTGCAATACTGAACTAGAACCGAGTGCAATGGTAGTTTTATTTAAGTCGTTTTAGAATTTTGAAATGTTTTTGCCTACAAAGAGGATTAGGAAGAAACATATTGAAAACAAAATGAAATAGATAACAGAATTCAAACATTTTCAACAGCTTTTGGAAACGCTAGGCAACGGGCCAAATCTATGATAACAAGTTCTCTTCAGGTCCCTTCAATTAACAACTTGAAGATAAGAATTAATAAAAATCTAAAAAAAAATATTCTGATTTGACTTAAACAGTACGGACACGTCAAGACGCGATAATTCTAGCGTGGAGCCCGAGGTCATTATAATAATGTCACCTGTGTCAATGTAGAAGCCATAACCTATCTAATGAGTTCATTATGCTAGACTTGCCTAGGGTTATTCTTCATTACTACGTGACCGAGTTCAGGTCACCGGGTGAGAGTTATCGCCCTTGGCTAATGGGATGGGTTGCCTGAGGTGGCGTTGTCTTCTTTCATTCAGGTCACAACGTGCGTAAAACAGATCGGTCCCATATTAAATTTTATTTTCTAAAGGTTACTAGGTTGAGTTTGTATAAGATGGAAATCATCATATAGGCAGAAAGAAATAAAAAAGAAAAAAATAATAATTTGAAAATTCACATTATTTTGTTGTGCAGACTAAGCATTTCCGTTTTAATAAGGGCCTACTTTACAGATATATAAGAGATAGGCCTATAGACGTATTTCAATTGTGTTTGAATAAAAGCCGTGTCTGACGTCAAAGTTTTAAAATAAGACTTTATTGGATTTATGTTGTTGGACTTAATATTTCGCGTAGCTGTTTTCGTATATTCTCCCCCAAAACCCTCTAAAATTCTACAATCACAAGTATAAGTTTCTAGACTGGTAGTTATGATTTAGGTAGATTTCGCCAGAAAGTATCGTTTAATTTTCAGTGAATCTAATATCAACTACAAAAAGCATTTTTCTAACATTTCCGGGAGTAATTTAAGGGGTAAAGTACACGCACATGAGTTCCTTTTGGTTTATACAAGGGGTATATATATATATATATATATACTGATTAGACACTTAGAAAACTTAGTTATATATATATAATAAAGCGAGATGAAATTTCAATATAAAGAACCCGTTGAATTTAATTTCACAGCATTCGACTTCATAGAAACTCAAACACATGTCATTTAACATGCCCGATTCACGGTACTGCAATTTACAATAGTTTGTGAACGGATCGCTTCACACCCCTTGTAAAATTCTTTGTGGAGTGTTCCCGTTAATTTAGATCGTTTAGCGAGATAGACCGATAATTACTGTGAATTTACTCCCCCAATCTTGGCGATAATTGCTAAAGCGTTTTACAATTGCAGAAATTTACCAAACGTTACGCAACAGCCGCCAATGTTGTTTCGGGTATAAAGAGGCTTTTCGTTCACCAGCTGCGGCAACTTTTATCATTAACATTCCCCCTGCTGCGTGCCGATAAGTCGCCGTAAAATCAGATAACCGCCAAAGCGGATATAAAGGAATTAACGACTAGCGGACTAACCCGTTTCACTAACATTTGATTTGCTTATAGGCTAATCTCAAAGAAAAGAATACATTTGTAAGCTGCAACTGCCATTACAGATAAACAGGCGGCTGTGTTTATAATATTGTACGTTATGATTGTTGCTTACGTCCCAATTTGTAACAATTTTAAGTTGCACTATGCTACACATACTATATTTTCATATATCCTTTAGTTTTGCTGCACTGGTTGTAATCTTACTTGCATACAAATCATTGGCAACTAAGTGCTAAGTACTAAGTATATATATGTATTTCACTTCATCATATAAGTGTTAGAAATATTTGTTCTAGAAATGATTCTAAATGAAAGTAATGAAGACATACACAGATCGCATCGATCTGAATAACTTTACTAGGTTCTCAGTATGAATACCGCTGGGTGACCAACGTCACAAAAATATTTACCTCTGATGTGAATCAACTATCAACTCAACCCTTCAAAATTTCACATCAGCCAGTATCAAATCACGTCACTCGTCTTAAATGTAAGACAGATAAACAAACAGACAGAAACAAACAACATGCATGACAATGAATCATTACGAATAAGGGGCAATTATTGTTCTCAAAAATATCCTTATAGAGAAAATGTGGGAAATTAACGATGGTAGAAATCAATATCTTCAACATTTAGTTAAAAATAAAATAAAATCCCTTTGTTATGGTAAACGATTTTTGATTAAAGTTCAGAAAGACCAAACACTCTATGACAGACGACAACACACACAATTTAGTATGTGGTCAAAATATCGGAGAAGTCGAATTAAAAGGAGAAATTACTGGTTTTGCCATGTGACCTTGTTTGTGACCTTTCACGTTACACAAATCAAAAACATCTTCATTCGTACCCACGAATTCCAAGCCTTGTCGCTGATTGGCTTTGGTGCAAGGGTCACCTATCATGACCCCATTGGAGCAATAATCGTAAGATCAAGAAACGCAGCGAAATACGATCGACAAGTTGCAACTGATTTTAATGCGATTTAGAGAAACCTTCTTTCCTCCAATTATGCTAGAGAGAAGCTCATGTGTGGTATTTGGTTAATCCATGTAACATAATGTGATATGATTATTGAGTTAACTTTAACGCTTAGATAATATCTTGTTTTTATTTTTTTGTAATTACAAAGTTTTGAACATACTGTCTCTTCGGAATTTATCGTTTATGTAATTTCATATTACATGAAACAAGTCAATAAAAATGATAATAAATACGAAATGAAAGCATTAAGATTAAAGAGACAATAATTGTTCTCAAATATCTCTGTGCCAAAAACTGTGAAATAAACAATCTTACAACTCAATATCTTCAACATTTAGTTAAAAATTAAATGAAATCCCTTTGTTATGGTAAACAATTTTGATTAAAGTTCAGAAAGTACAAACACGGCAACACGTTCCTAACAACGTGCATGCTCTGCGAGACACGACAACAGTAAGACTCTCTTCACTGTACGGTATCGCCTTGTCTTGTATGCCCATATACAGTCTCTATGATTCACTGAGCACGTTTTGCAACACAAGGACACGTTGTTACTCTAGCTTTGAAATCGACGAATGTCAAATGTTCGAAGTTGGGTGACTAATCGCTAATGCCAAGGTTAGCCAGCTCTAAAAATGTTATTTTGACTAGTAATAACAAAGGTTTCTGGTTTCCGATCGCAACATTTGCGTCGTTGACATATAACCTCATTGAATATAAATCTAAGTTAACGGAACATTAATATGGTAAACATAACAAAATGAATCTCGCTGGAATAACCTTTATTTGTTTAAATATATTTTGGCATTGAACGTGACAGTTTCATATATAGAGATGTGGTATAAGGATGAAACCAAACGAAAATTGTTGATAATGAAAACGAGTAATTATTTAGAAGTTTGATCGCAATGTCTATGTTCACTCTATGCAGTCATATCCTTACAATATAAGTGAGTAACAAACGTTAATTTCAAAAGAACGAGAGAGTTTGGCAACACATATCGATCAAATATTTTGTATATTCAGTGCCGTAATTTCTAGAATCGTTCTTATGATTTACATAAATAACCATATGATAGACTGACATATAGTCCTTGAAAAAAAAGGAGTAGGCTAATATCTTAATTTTGATTTATTCATTTTGAAATAGAACAAAAATTAGTCATGTAAAATACTTAATTTCCTGGGGCATCTACAATTGACAACATATTAACTTTCATTTAATTTGTTTTTGTTTAGGGTCTGAATAACAGACTTAACTTTCAGTTGAATGTATATAGGTGTTTTGTAGACACGTGGATTCGTAGTCAGAAATTACAGTGGGTTCGTAAGCAGATCGACGTTGGTTCATAGTAAATCGAAAATTGGTCAATCAAATAAATTTTATTTCAAACTTTAAACATGATATATGATCAAATGTATTATTACTTATATTTTATAACTAAAAATAAGAAAAAAGAGATAAATGGCAACAACATATATTGCGTATATTTCTATCTGTCTACGAACTCACCGTTCATCTGTCTACGAACCCACCGTGTCTACGAAAACACCCGTTCACTATCCCGTTTTGTCTACGAAACGACTTGTTCTCTCAAATGACACAAGATGAAGCGAGTTCACACTGGTACAGTGTACCAGGAAGGTTAGTTTTGTCCTGTCGTGATATGAATAAATAAAATCACTTGTGATTAATTTTATTTGTGTCGACAAAATATATGGTAAAATAAAACAATAACGACATCAATGGCTCTTTCGCTTTTTATGCAAAGGACACTATCGACTCGCTGAGTGTTCCTTCGGAATGGAATACCCATGGACGCAAAACACATTTTATAGAACTTCAATTAGAATGAGAAAATAGGTAAAATTGAAAAACATAAAAACATTTATTTCATATACTGCATCCGAAACCAGCAATATCATACTGTCTATTTATTTATTATAGCGAGGCTACATGCGACACGAATCCCAAGTGTATTTGTAAAAGCCTTCAAACAATTTCATTTACGGTTGCAGTTTCCGCAGCCTCCGGGGCTATATATACCTACATAAAAATGTGTCTCTTTTGATTACAGATGCGCAAAAAAGCTACAAGGTTCTTGTCAAAAAGTCTAAATTTAGACAGTATTCCATCACGGTGAAGTCGGTCGTTGTCGGATATGTCATGTGACGTCACAGGGAACTGTCAATCAACTGTTAGTCGCACCTGCGTCTCCATGGAAACTAATTGTCACCTCTAGTTAAAGAACTGAAATAAATAATCGTGTCTATGTTGACGTATTTGGGTTAACGAACAATGTCTGGAAAAAGATCGTTTTAAAGTTACTGCCCGTTGCTAGCTATTCGTTATATATAGAAAGTCGTTTTACTTGGATGTCTTACTCTTCAGAAGAAAACGTAGTTTAAATCAAGTATTTTGGAATTGACTGAACATCAATGACCAATCGTTGTAATGTTTATGACTTCTTGACAACATTATTATATCGCTTGTTTTAGATGCGAGTTAATTGTGCTTCATTTTTTTGAGCCATTATAAAAAAAACCAATGCAATTCATCAAAAGTATTCACGTCTTTACTTGTGAAAAAGATGTTGTTCGGAACATACGATCTCCACGGATGAAAAAAAAAGACTTGTTACATAAACTTTTTTCAAAAAGGTATTGAGTTATTGAGTGGATAAAGATTTTATGGACGAGTTGCCTCCTTGTTTTCAAAATGGAGATGTTATGGTATTGATTTTTATACCGTCGAATGCCTCTTGAAAAGTATATGACATTATAAGAAAAGAACATGAAACATAACATACAACAACTTTATTTGTAGTTATTTATAGTATCGTCAAGTCATCTGTTTTCAGTCATCATGTGTTTTCAGTCAGTCATTTTGACTCCCTTTTGTGAACATACCCAAAGGGATATTAAAGTGCCTTGTGGATTATTTGAAGCAGAGGGTTCATATGTGCATCTAGGAATAGTCGTTTAAAATATAATTTGCTTAAGAAAAAATATTATGGTAAAAACATAAAAAACATTACATTTTAAAGCAAATTTTCTAATACCAATTTCCTTAGGGAAAGAAAGTCTTTTTATTTTCAAACCTTGCTCTAATAACTGTCCACCTAATTTCCTTGTAATTCTTTACATAATGAGATGTCTTGATGTAATAATATTTATTGTCACTTGCCATTTTAAGAAAAAATATATTCATTGTTTTCAGTGTTATTTCTTATCAAATTTGTTTTTAAAACATTAAAAGTTATCTCAGTGGGTTTGAATGATTTTCCTATAGTGCACAATACATTTTTAAAAAATATGGATAAACTCCAAGAGAAGCCTTTATGAAAGCACCTTAAACTATCAGAACTGATATTCCTGTCAGAGAAATAGTTAGGTCACCCCCTAAACCCAGTGTTTCATGTTTTTCAATTTTTCATTATGAAATATGATGAATCAAAGTTATTTTTATTTAGAATAATATTTACTTAAACACTATCAATTTAATAGATTTAGTTCGAGTTATGTCAACTTTCTGTGTCATTATGGAACATAAACTTTGAAAAAACTGTCTTGCATATTCTAAATAACAGAGGTTCAAGAAAGTGACTGAAAACACATGACACTACTTCCAAAGTCAGGATTTTTTCAAAGTTATGTTAAAAGCATTCTATGTTGTACAAATGTTAAATATAATTGGTTTTCATAAATTTTCTATTAGATAATATGGCAATAAATGATTAAGAGTAATTTCTCATCAATACTTGTGGTAATTTTTCAAATACAGGTCTTTATTCCTTATCTGACTGAAAACTCATTACACAAGGATATATATAGATAGTGTTAACGTAAAGAACACATATCTTGATGAAAATTCGAGACTTTTTTCGATTGTTCCTAAAAATTCTAATGATTAAACATAACCAAAAACTTTTAAAATAAAACATTTTAGAAACCAAAATCAAGAACACATCCATCTTTCAGTTAATAGCCACAAATGCCCTTTGAAACTGATACAGGCAAAACAAGATATAAAAAAAATTTCCAGTTTCCTGCAAGACAAACATTAAATCAAAGACTAGGACACAATCCAATCTATTCAAGTAACTTAATCCAGACATAATAGCATTGGAATCATTTCCAAAGTCTCTCAACACATTTCCAGGATCTCAAATAGCGCTGTAACAGACCTCTTTTGGTTCATCATCAGAAGCGTGCTGGAAATGAACATGATCACGAGATTGTTTACTTACCAAGTAAGTAAAGTTCAAGGATACTCGATCTAAAGCATAAACACAATTTAGATGTATTTTCAAAAAAGAACGAAACCTTCTTGCAACAAATGAGAAGGGTTGTCGTTGATATTGATATTTTTCATTTATCAACTTAAATAAATTTTGTGATATAAACATGATCAACCAAACCTATTTACTTCATTTACGTTTGTTTAGAAGCTTGAAGTCGATTATCAAAGATTCATTTATTCAGTTTCTTAATCAAAAATATTTCCAATAGTACTAAATCTGTTAACATACATGTACATTAATAATATATCTTGAAGGTAGATATGATTTATTCATTAGGAAATAAATTCATAATGTATTTGTCTACACGGTAATAACCTGTTTGAAACTCGTTATTTTAATTTGTATATAACTGGCGTGGCTTTCGCAGCCTGTCATAGGCCTGTCCAAGTTTAACTTACAAGTTTCAAACAGGTTATAACCGTGTGAACATACACATTATAAAATCATTTCTCATAAAATCCTAGGTAAGGAAAGTTAAAGAAAAAGAAGAAATTAAATGCAAAATCATTTTACAGCAAAACAACTGTTTGGATCTCTTTGTAACAGCAGAGACTCTATATTACAGGTCACAAAAATAAACCGTTAATACGGTAAATACATATTACACTATATTACATATAACATATTACATATATTGAAAATATGTCATTACTTATTTTCAACCATATGGGTAATAAATACATACATAAGAGAAATAAGTAACCATATGAAATATGCTTTCTCTTTTTGCAAAATATTAAAGCCGGTTTTAGCAGTTATATAAACATTATGTTTAAAAAGTTAAATTAATTTATGTTCACCGCAGAGCTATAAAAATTGGGATAGCTAAAACAGAGAAGTTCATACATCCTTTCACATGTATATATGGATGTTCGTCTCTCCAGTCAGTCACATGACCTCCAAGACGTCACGTGACGAGGTGAAGTAGCGGTCAGTCTGCCGGTCTGTGTAAACAAGAGTTAGGTCAATTTGACGTGCTTCATGTGACATTTGATAATGTCAGTACACAGACTATTTACTGTGTATATACTAACATACATCATTTTTATTGATATAGGTAGCGTTATATACCTTTGCTGACCACAAAGTGAGAAAGTCTATGATTTAGACGTTTATCGATGTTGATTTTAATGATAAACTAGGGTTCATGTCTGGTTCATGGTTTATTGGTGATTTTTACTCATATCTTAATAATTATTCAGCGGTTTGGTTATGGTGTATACATTTGGTTAAAGGTTTAACTATGGACCAATAACTATAACTGATTGAGAGAGGGAGCGTCATTGCTATGAAATATCAATTTCATAAAGAGCATAATGATCTCTTTTCAAAACGCACTGACAATGACCGCGAGTCAATCACTTGTCAGGCCTGATGTTTAATATTGAGATTTACAGGTAAACATACAGTTTGTAAGCAACGATTAGTGGAACGTGGTGGCACGCGGTCTTGTGCATAACTCAGTTGATTGATACATGTAAAGTTCAGCAACAATGAGCTCGGAGCGAATGTTGGGTGGGTGACTTGCTGACTTAGCGTTTGTAAGGATGATTCCCTGCTTCACGACACGATATCAAAGATTCATGTTCAACAACTTGCAATCGACTTTTTTTCGAAATGTGTTTCTGTTTACCCAGCAGTAAATTGGTTATAAGTTTGGAAGGTTAGTTGTTATTGATAAATATATCTAAAGTGCAGTTTTCTGTTCGCACTCCTACGAAGTTGAGAAAAATTTAAAACGCTGCTTGTCCTTACATAGAGTTTAATGTGTGTTGCATTTTTAGTTCCTTTATGCGGAGTATTCAGCGCATAATAATATTATTTATTGTTTGAAAAGGTCAAAGGTTTGTGTTTGTATGCATGTGATAACTTAGCTGGTGAAATATCATGTGTTGTATTTTATTAAATTTCCTCTTTCTAATTGCATTTTACGTGGAACATTGTTTTCTTTCATAATGTTGTATAACATTACAAACAAGAATTGCGTTGTAGAAATAGAACGCAGAAACATCAGTTACAATTTTTGTGCAATCTTATTAAAATACGATCTATTTGCTAATCTGCGTAACGTAGTGAAGCAATTAAGATATCATTTTAATGAGATTGAATTTTTGTGTTATTTAAATGACTTTAACACAATTGTATTTCCAATGTACATTACATATTTAAGGTTTTTATCATTTAATTATGACGTGCAAATTTGATTCAGTTCAAATGCATTATTTCCCATTGTTTTGTTAATAAGTTACGTAGTTACTTTATTATTGTTTTTTTTAATACAACTGCATGTATCATTTACGTCATTCGCTCGTTTGGACTAAACCTTTCTAAAACATAACATTATTCACCTGTGCACTCTAGGGAAAACAATTCATGACTCATGGCATATGTTTCTTATTGGTGTAAGTGTGTCAGTTTTTACCTCAGGTTTACATTGCAACAATAACATATACCGTATTTCCTTGAATAGACGCCCCCGGCGTGTATTTTTTCAGACCCCCTTTACCCCCGGCGTCTATTCGAGGCCGGCGTCTATTTATTTTTAGTAGGAAACAAATAATCTAGATGGCATTAAGGGGGAATACTTTGTTTCAATTCAACTACGGGAGAATTAATTAATCAACTTATCACCCGGCGTTTATTCGAGACCCGGCGTGTATTTACTTAAAACAGCCATACCCCCGGCCTCTATTCGAGACCCGGCGTGTATTCGAGACCCAGGCGTCTATTCGAGGAAATACGGTAGGTGCATTGTCCACAGTCCGGTGGGAATAATTAACCCTATGTAAAGATGTTTTTAATGATAGAATTGATTCCACAGAAATTGGATATAAAGTAAAACTAAAGTCATGAACCGTGGAATAAGGTTTACCCAACAATGCATGAAGGATGGAAAATCTAATACTTGAGCAGAGTAATATGTTTGTAAATTACGATTGTTTAAGTTTTGTAAAATCCACTGAATTGTTAAATACACCAGAAATGCTTTTTTATATAAAATTGTACACTTTCAAAATTATTTTTACTAAGAAACGTAACAATTTAGACTATAAAGCTTTTTGGATTCAACTTTTAACAGAATAAGACATACATACATACATAAAACTATTCGACCTTGATTTGGCGGTTTGCCTGCACGTAAGCCTGTTAGCCTGTGTTATTTCATTTTATAATACCACAAATTTGTTGTAGATTTAATGCGGCAGGTGTAGTAGACTAGTGCTTAAAATAGTAGATATCAAAACAACGATAACATTGCAGTATTTTATTTCAACAAGCATACGTAGGTACATGTCCCGTTTAAATCAACTCGGGGACGATCTCTGATCAAATGTTTTAGAGTAATCTCTAGAATGATACTTTAAAACGAGGATCGATAAAAACGTAGAATATGCCGGAAGGATCGGGAAGGTTGCCAGTGTGTCGCGAGAATCGATATGCAAGCATGAGCCTGTGTTGGAGCGGATTAACAGTGAAAATGGAGCGTGAACGGGTCGTGCCAGTTTTGAAAACACCCACGCGTCACGATTAACTCGATCTAACCTCATGCGAGAGACAGCGAGATAATTTGCCTAACAAAGTAAACTGGCAATTTAACGCGTCAGCACGTTTTCACCGAAGTAGGTCACGATCCGGTCACGTGACCAGCCCGACTAGCTCCCGATAGACACACACGCTATAACCAGCCTGCGATTCAAGTGGACGCCATTTTGAATGCACTGTAGTCTATGAAACATGACAAACAGAAAGAGAACGCGATCCCCGACTCCTTCACTAGAAGACAGCCAAGATGCGTTCTCGTTCGTTGTTATAAAGAACGAACATCCGCAGTCTATGGAGGAACCAATCGATATTAGCGAGGGTCCCGCAAAGAAGCCGAGAGTTGTAGCGAAGCTGACCCCCGAGGAAGAAACGGAGATGGTCGACTTCATACGAGGTCACCCGTGCTTGTACAACCGGAAGCTGAGAGCATGGACAGAGCGACCCATGAAGGACAAACTGTGGCTGGACCAGGCCGATAAACTCCAGAGAACTGTTGTAGAAATAAAGACCTGGTACGAGAGTATCAGAACAAGGCTGGGCAGACTGAAACGGATTAAGTCGGGACAGAACGATGTTGAACTCTCCGAGCGTGACCAGTGGATCTACGACAGTTTCATGTTCCTCTGTCCCCATATAATAGAGGTTCACAGGCGTAGCACTGCATCCCTCAAATTAAAGATGGCTGCCGCTTCCGGGGCAACAGCGGAACCTCAACCTTCAACATCTACAACAGACGACACTCCGTCATACCAGGATGAAGAGATTTCAATGCCTCGGACAACTCCCAGTGTGAACCCGGTACCATCCCCTACATTTTTCACAACTTCCGCCCGAGGGAATTATGGGAGTGGTGGTCAAGACGTAGCCCAGTTACTAGACAGACAGGATAGACTTTTGAACATATCAGAGACGCTGATCAATAACTTTATGCCCACCAATGATAGGGAGAAGACGACGTTTAGCCATTGGATCTCGGCTGTGCTACATGAACTACCCAGAGACTTGTATAGAAACGCTCAGAGAGATATATGGAACCTTCTGGAGGGGTATAGACAACAACACGACTCCAGGGAGGCTGTCAACCAGAATCCAGTCAACCATTTCAACCTGAATCATTGAATTGCTATGTATTTCCCCCTTTGTGCTTCTTTTATCAATAAATTCAATATTGAACATATCGATTTTGTCTTCATTTCTAAGATTGGATGCCTTGTTAAATGAACGGTAGGACTGAAGAAAAAAATTCAGTAACATCAGTTCTAAGATGAGAAATAAGTAATTTATGTTAGTCGAAATAAATCCTGGGTAGAATGTTTTGAATGATCTCTGTCTGTATGCAGAAAGAGAATACCTTCTTGAAGTTTGTTTTCACACAATAATCCTTAACAAAATATCAATGCAATACAACACAATACACAACATCTAGTCTATGAATAAAAAAAATCCGACCATAGATCAAAATGATACGTTTTAATTTCTAAATGTTATCGCGATACATATAACTTTACTCATGATTCTCAATATGATATTTCCTCGCCGCTTGTTAGTCAAAAGATCTCCCTGTTCAGGTAATAAAATCGATTATGTTTAATGCAAGTCGCGGGGTATCGGGAAGATGTGGACTGAGGTCGGATGCAAGGGCAGTTCGTAAAAGTTAGTCGTTAGGAATCTTTGAAAACGCATTGTCCTCATAGGCAACTAAAAGATCATGATCTCACCTCTGTTAAAATGAGATCAGTTCTCGGACTTGAGAGTGAAAAGCATGTTTAATGCTCGAAGTTAGTCGTACAATTAGCGACGCTGATTCATTAGATAATTATACTTTTGAGATCCCCAGGGAATTAGAACCTAGTGGAAATTGCACTTTGCACTAGATTCTTCTTACCAGAGCGAGGTTACGTAATTGTGTGAGTGACTCATGGCATTGAGTTGGTGACAACAAGCAAGTTTCCATGCCACGGGTCCAATATTCGACACGAGTACTCGAATTGTCAGACTCGACTCGGACCCGAGTGACTGAAATTCTTAAATTTACCTTTAAATAGATTTAGAAGTGTTTCATTGGCTGAAGCTTTTCTGATAGTTTGTGGTGCAAGTTTTGTCGCTTGATGGATTTTCCGGAAACCCGAGAACTGTTCTTATTGCTTTGGGGTCCAGAGACCCCAAAGTTATGTAACATTTGATATTGAAAACTAATGGCAGAAGTTTCTCTCTATATTACTCTTGGAAACTTCAAAGAGAAGTTTCAGCCAATGATATTTGTTTTAAGCATATCCTGGTATTTCGAACGACCAATTGACAGAGCTGTAGAAAATTTATACCCACGTGACCATGTGGGTGGTACGAAATAATTGGCAAGCTTTAATTTGGAAACTGATTATTATAATAATGTTTTGATGTAAAATATATCGTAAATTTTCAAAAATATATGGATGAGCGTTTACACCCTTAATAAATATCAATTTTGCATATGCATGTGAGCTGTTTTGTAGTTATTTTTTTGCATTCCACATTCGGAAAAAACATTCCATTTTTGTATCAACTAGGAATTCGGTTCCATCAATGTTTTTACTATAACGCGATGTCCCGCCTTGTCAATGACTGATCGTTCACTCAATGCATCTCATCGCTTCACGGAAAAAACACAAGCACTTGGAGCATAGATATTGCTCATATTCTATATATATAGTATATGAGCACTGTCCATGCATCAAGTGCTTGTGGGAAAAAATTGGTGCTGAACAGGCCATTTTCAAAGTTCATGTTTCAAATCAAAACGTTTTGGATGATTTATTTACATAGAGCTATCGACATAGAGCCTAAAGTATGATATTCTTAAATGTCATACTATAACATAATGAAAATCATGAACTTGTAGCTGAGATCATTTCTAAATTTATCAGCAACTTTCGGCTATAATTCGATCAACACTCAATTTAGGAAAATTATTTTTGCAACATGTAAATAACCTGAAAGTCAATGTAAAATTCTTCGGGTTTAAACTAACTTTGCAGGTATAAGTTTACTAGCGCAACTATTCATCTTCTAGTTATTCACTGGCTCTTGTACTAAACTCACCGTCAGCTATCTTTTAAAGCAACCTAAATTTGAATGACCGTATTATTATGTTTAAAAAATTATATCATAATTGAGAAACTGTTGAAATGTAAGCGGAACGAACGAGATGTTTTACTATGTACATAGTGCACTGGTAATTATCAAAACAAAGAGCAAAGAATATGCGTCTCCGATTGGAACAATTTATTCAAGTAAAAGTCCCCGTCCTCCCTATAACCTAAATCTCCTGGTTCTATCTAGTGATAGGCCAACATAACCGGGTGCCCCAAAGCTTGCCTTTTTAAAGGCTTTTCTTGTTAAATCAGAGTTTGGATCAGGATTTTATGATTTGAGTTACTACTGTTTGCAGAGAATATCAGGACGGTGATCATTCCAATATCCTGAAATCTGACCTGAAAATAGAAAATATAACATAGAGCGAATCGGTTATTAGAAATTGAAATGCCAGTTTGTTTTATGGAAGATCAAATCTTTCAATAGTCTTTGTTGGTAAAGAACTATATTATACCCACCTGAATTGCCTTCTGTAGAGATATATACATGAAACTCATAGTATTCGCTGAATTATATCTAACTTGCTAATCAAACGAAACTATCAGATCCAAATTTACAGAAGATCTTTCCTCAACTATTATAAAGGTTAAGGTTTGCAACAAAATCTGATAACCATGTTATTCAATTGCATGTTTTGGAAATGTTGCACTTGCGACTTAAAGAGTTTCTTCTAAAGGTAACCTTGGCCTACAAGCTTTCAACACGTGTTTTATACACAACACGCCGTTTATAGATCTGCGTAGGTTGGAGAAACCTTCCAACATGTCCAATATCTCTGCTACTTCGAACTAATCTAATCACTCTTGATGTAAAGACTTCAAAAGTTTGACTAGTTTTCTCTTACCAAACACGTTTATCAGTTGTGATCTTGATCGTGCGTCTGGTTTGATCGACATGAATAACCTTGGTTGCAACTTCAGCACTAACGTGTCTCTAGGTTGAATTCAACATGTGATATATAGTCAACGACTCGTAAATAACCTTGATATACCACAGCAATGATTTAATGTATTGCTGCATTGCCAATATGTAATACATTAGGGGATATCACTAGAGCGGTTCGTAGCACACTCCGTTTCTGATCTGAGAAAGGAACTAAAGGCGACTTAACCTTCACGCCTATTTCCGAATACGTATCAAATACCGACGTCTTTCGAGTCTTATCGCTTATTGATGAGTGAATGAGTGTCCGAGGGCTGAATCAGTTATACTTGAAGCGCTGGTAATATCTCCGAGTAATTAAGTAAGTGACATAGTCCCTACTTAGAGGTAAGAGGTTAAAACGTAAAAGAACCCGGTTGTCAACATCGATCACATTGTGAAAACGACAATGAAACTTTTATACAAGTACGTGTTAAGATAGTGCAATACGAAAAAGCACAACAGTATATTTTCAATTTGAGAAATATATCGTAAATAGTTAAAATATGTATTTGAGAATATTTGCGTTATCAAAGTAAAACACAAGATAATTTCTTATTTACATTTAACCTTTTTGAATATATCAAGAGTATAAAAACTCATAGATTTGATGTTACTACCTTCTCTTTTTGATTTGTTCTTATTTTGTCAATATCATCGAAATGCCTATTGAAAAGCTTTTTCCTTTAACTTGCGCAATGTTCCTGGAAGACATAACATAAACATGGCAATATATTGTTATTAGTTGGGCAGTTACAAACGATGACCGGTACTTGTCCACAGAAATGCCTGACTTCCGGTCTTGCGAAACCTACGAGTTATTGGTAGTTCTGTTTTTTTAAAACATTGAATTTTGAATTGACCGTAATCTGATAACGTCACTTCATTAAATTACGAACGTTTTTAGGAATCAGTCCAAAAGTGTCGCAAATTCGGTATGACTTAAAAATGAGTCAATGAATAGAAATGATTAAACAAGGTGGTACAAAAATGTTAACCATTTCCTTTCAAAAGCTTTGAATTCCGAAAAACGTGATAAATCTTATGGCGAAAATCTGATCAAAACATTACAACATTACAACACCAGAACGAAGTAGCACGTTTTTTGATAATTTTTATATTTTAAATATTTCACTGATAATTGTAAGTTTATGCTAAATTCACATGAAATCCTTTAGCGGCCATTTTGTGTGAACACCTTTAATTCATATTGTGTAAGAAAAAGGAATCGCATGGCTAAAGTTTATGTTATATATATGAATTAGTACTGCTTCGTTTAGTTTAAATACATTGTCTTTCAATTGGAACCATTATTTTTCATTTTCCTGACATCACCTTATATTCCCCATAAAAACGTGCTACTGTCCCTTTTAATTAGACATATTTATCAGATTAAGTGAAAGTTATTATTTGAGCAACTATGAACATGTAAACATTCCTGAATAGGGTTACTGTATGTGTGTTATTCCTGCTAAATATATGCTCTCAGTGAACAAAACATCCAAAGGTGATACCAAAGTACGCAAAAACGACCAAAATATCCCCCTAGTAACATATAAACACGCGAAATGGTAAAATTAGATTTTCTCAAAATACGATACAAGATGTTTATGAGCCTGGAGTCATCATCTCCGATGTGACCTCCTAGGAGAGCATTGTGTTGGTATAATGGAAACAACATCAAAAGAATGGTTCTTATAGAGCTATCCCATCGAGTTGTTAATTAGCGGGTTGATGTATCGCATCATTCGTGGTCAGCGGTTACTGGGGTGCTCAATTAGGCCAATGACGTCAAGCAAGTATAAACAGTCTGAAAGCCAACCAGGTGCGCGCCCACACGTTTAGACTCTCGTGCAGTCTTCGGAACCAGCTTTCTACATCATTAGTTATTTGAGATGAAAGTAATGGACCTACTGTTTTACCCAATATTCGTTAATACAATATTTCGCATGATATTGTTCCTCTATTTGCAGCTTTATCATTTTCAATAATCACGAAAACGATAATTAATGTTTATTATTGCATGACAGTGTCTTTTAAATCAAAGAAGCGGTTTAAGAATTTACGTACATTGTTCAATTTCAATGCGAATACATTTTCTACTTCATTTACATAAAAGGTGTTCACACAAAAATTACAACGAGTGGTTTTTGCTTGATACATGAAACTTTCTTATGTATAACACTATTTAGTTCTTAATAATAATCATAACAATAATACTGATTTTAACGCCTAGTATCCAGCCCATGACTGCTCAACGGCGATACAATGGCTGTACTATGTATATTATTACCCTGAAGGAATTGTACTTTCGAGTCAAGCTACTAAGCGCCTCGCGCGACCATATATATAGGTCCGTACTTTCCCCATGTTCAAGTACCCATTTATACAGCTGGGTGAACTGAGTGCAATGTGGACGAATTGCCTTGCCCAAGGACACAACACAGTGTTAAGCCCAGGTTACACATTTTTGGTGTCTCCACCGGGATTCGAACCCGGGCCTTCGGCGTGACAGGCCAGCACGCTAACCACTACACCACCGTGCTCCACATCTTCCATTTGAACCTCAATTGCTGCATTTTCTATGCAATCTATTGGATAAACATTTCTATAGAAATTCAGATTTAATATTTCGACTCTGTTAACGTGAGATATCTCCCATAATTGAAAGTTAAAAACTGCACAAAACGTTTGATGTTCGAATATCGTTTACGAGACGAAACTTAATATCTTCAAGATCAACGAATAATGTTGACACTGACATGATACTGAAAAATCAGCACACCGTTTTCATGGACACTGTACACGTGATGTCGATAATGGTTCAAAACTTTTAGACATAAATGAACTTGTAACTTTGTTGAAAAAGCAAAACTACAAATGAAATCAACTCTCATGACAAAAATCACTCAATTAAGCATGTGTCATGAGATTATAATCAAGTTAACAACAACAAAACAACAACAACGTAAAAGTGAAATTAAATCCATTAGCTTCAAATAGTGTTATCGAAACTAAATATTTTCAAGGTGAGGGTATGATATTGACACTGACAACGTGGAATCTAACATGAACATGAACACGTGATTGCAAATTTTCAAAACTTGAAGTAATAGGTCATGGTTGAACATCCAGGATAAAATACAAGGTTAATTTGTTATGTTTAGTAACGGGAGACTGGCAAAACAACAGAGAAATGTGATATCTTAAAAGAATATATGAAATGTATACGGATCTTAACTGTAAAGAATTTCTACTCTGTCATTAAACTTTTGAGTAAAATTCTGAAATTGAAGAACATGTATATGGCCTTAATCAGAAAAAGGGCTCGAGAGATTTGACTGAAATGAAGTTTAAAATCAATAAAATCAATAAAATGATCGCATGGCTAAAAGGCCTCACAATAACGTCACCTCGAAACCTTCTTTAAGGCAGTCCAAGTAAACCTGGCCTCTATAATACTCCGATATTGAGTCTAGAAAGATGTAGTAGCAGGTACTACATATTGCTAGACTCAATGTTGGAGTTTAGCGAATATTATTGAGGCTAGGTTTACTAAGACCGTTCTTCAAGATATTTTAGTCTTATCTTAATTAACATAAATGAAATATTAAATCTTAGAGTTTGATGAAATTCATACGGTGCAAGCTAGAACAGAGGAATCGAACATTCAGCTACCCTTCTTTAATCTATTCAGTCAAAATTCAACATAAAAAACATCGCAAACACTGACACACGAGTTGGTTAGCATTTGAAACGGTCTGTGACAGCGGTGTTGCATGACTAGGAAGGTTCTAAGTCGTATCCCGAAAAAGACTTTTACTACGTATTTTAGTATTCTTGCTGTTGATATTGTTAAATTTTAACAACGATGCATTTTTTCTTTCTAAAGGCCAAATGAAGTTCATGATTATAAATTCTCGTTTTTGTATTGTTGTTGTTGCCTGGGCTATTTGTCTTTGATTCATGCACCCATGTGCGTATTTGGCCTTGAGTGGTAATTTCATCGTTTTGGGTTTTTTTTCCAAAAGGTTACAAAGATAAAGGCCGATGTTTCTCTTCAAATGTAAAGCGTTACTGGTTCACCACTAGGAGATAACATGAATATGGTGTGCTTATAGCCAAGTGATCAATGCTTATCATTAACAACAAAACCTTAACAATAAATACCTGATATCTGTGTACATCACCATATATTTTCAGACGTATGTTTCTGGTATTAAAATGTATTTTCAACAGTTTTGACTTATTATTATGGCAAGTACGAACGTTGCCATGACAGCTTCCCAGTACAAATGGTATTAAGCTATTAAGCAGAAAAGTCTTCATTAATGTTTCCTTTCTTGGACTGCCTCAACACGGCAATAACGTGATTAGGAAAAAATCATAAAGGGATGTTCCTAATGACTAACAACACGTTGGTGGTCATCCGATGTGACAATAACATCTACATTGGTCAAGTAATGAGACAGCGTCCACATTGGTCACCTTATGAGGGAGATATACGTGATTCCAGTCACGTAGACAAACATTTCGATTTAGAAATGTACATTTACATTGAGATAATGTATTTTAATGGTTGAAGAATGTTTTCTAAATTGTTCATTTCCATTTATAAAATCGACAAGTGACAAACTGGACCATTAATGTGCTAAACTAAAGAGTGCATGCTCAACACCGAGTATATTCCTCAGGTATATTCCTAAATTCTTTGTATCATAATATTCTTTTTGACCTTGTTCAGTGATTATAGTAATCTTTATGTGACTTGTGGTTCAATTTGGTTAAAACGTTGCTATTTGTTTTGATCTTAGATCCATATGTGCATGTTTTATCTCTCCAAGAGTTCATATAGATTATTTTTTATCGAAATTTAAGAAAATCGGAATTTCAAATATATGATCAACCTATTTATCCATGCCAAGTTTTGAATTTCTGCACCAGTGGCCAAGCTAACCAAAATACTGGTTTGAAAATTGTAATTTGTAAGAAGGACAATTGGTAACCCTTTGTTAATGCTGCTGGATTTATTTGATTGACGTCAAAACGAAACCCAAATGACATGATATCTGCACTAAGATACACAAGCATATAATTATATGTACACAGCTGTATATGGACTGAAGCAATACAGTACAATATCACCTCAGATACGATTGCCTTATTCGGTACCCTTAAGCGAATGTACATTCAAAGCATTCAGTTTCAAATGCAGCTACTTATCTCTAAGCAAGACGGAGACCTCATCGGGTACCCATTTACGCAGCTGGATTTGAGTGTTATGTGAACGAAGGTCAAATTTATGTAACCGCGGTTTTCGAACCCAGTTTGAGCATTAAAGGCCATCTTGCTTACCATAACACCACTTCCATTCTACTCCATACCTCTGCATAACGTTGTTGCTGGCTATCATGTTGCTATAACGCTATATCACATTGCTTTAATAGAAAACGCCTGATATAAGTAAACTATTCCTCCAAGCAGCATATTTCCCCCAAACAACTTGCCTTATCACCCTACTTCAGGATACCGGTAGCAGGATGCATGTGACAACGTCCTGAATTTTGGACGATCATATCAGACAGAATAGTTTCTCTGCTCTTTGAATTTTTTGCGAGTGTATTTTTTTCAGATTGGTCTACCAGATCACGTGTTCTGGTCATGACAGCACATCATACATTCTGGTTGCTATTTGAAATGGTTGGCCCTGACATATAGCGAACTTGTGAAGTCTCTTACATCTCCTATTATTTATATCACTAATGACCTTTCGTTGTATTGTACACAGGAATCAGCTTGTCAAATATAATGCCAAGTTGCACGACAAAAATGATTTAACCATCAAATGTGGTTTATGACAAAAGTGTAGGTTGAGCATCAAGTCAAATTGACATTGGAAACTTGGTTAAGTTTTGAAAAAGCTGTCTTAATAAATTTCAAATATTAACGACATTAAAAATAACGACAAACCAACATTCATATATTTTTCCAAATCTAGTCACATTTCTAGAATCGTGCTCTGCGTGACATGAACCAAGCTTTATGTTTCAGTGAATCATCGGCTAGTTATATAAACGTGTTACAAAATCTCATTTGTCAAAGAAAATATTCTTATAAGTATATATAAGTATATCTTGTTCTAACTTCTTTTATGTTGTTTCAAAAGGTTATTTCACAGGTTGCAATATACTTACTTATGTGTTTTCTAGGATGTTATATACAAGAAGCATGTCAATAGCATCATGACATTGGTTGAGTTGAGAAAACTTACTAACATGTTGAATTGAAAATGAGTTCGGTTCTCGAAGAGCAACTGATAGAGTGCATGATGTATATACATACCGTATTTCCTCTAATAATCGCCGGGTCTCCAATAAGCGCCGGGCCTTCAATAAGCGCCGGGGGTCATAGCTTGTTGAGAAAGTAAGCGCCGGGCCTCTTATAAGCGCCGGGTCTCTAATAAGCGCCGGGTCCAAAACATTGAATTAATGTCCCTCAGTTAATATTTTAAAGATATTCAATGTAAAATACTGTCTAACACCAACTTCAATTTTCTATGAAAGAAATAAGCGCCTGGCCTCCAATAAGCGCCGGGCCTCTTATAAGCGCCGGGGGGTAAAGGGGTGCTGAAAAAATAAGCTTATTAGAGGAAATACGGTATATCATATTACTAGATAACAATTCCTTTATTGTGAATATCATAACGTCGGATTCTAACAATCAAGAAATGTTTCTGATTAACTCAGTCGTATTGTCACTGCTTCATAAAACTAAATACATTGAATAAAATAAAATATCATTCCAAAAAATAATTTACATAAAAATTATTGTATAGTTTCGTTAAATTTAAATTAAGTTTCAAATTATATAAATATTAATTATCGTGTGACATATTTGCTTGAGTGTGTGTTGCATTGAGACATTAACCATTTCCGTTGTATAAACGTTTTTATGTCTCAGATGAAACGTTTACATTTCCATACACTTAACAACATTTGAAAGAAACACTTCTGTCGCAACGAAAGTCTAAAACAGTTAATTATATTTTGACATTAACAAACCCTTTGAATAGAATGTCCAGATTTAAGGCTAGAACCCATTTTTTTAAAAGAATATTCGTTTTTAGATTAATGTTTGAGAGACTGATATCAATCCATCCCAATGACGTGTAAAAGTGATATGTATCTACATGTTCATGCATTGATGTCTTACTCCTGTGCATACATGATTCGTATGACATTATGTGCTAATATCAAACACAACAAGCGTGTTACAGCAGACACATGTTGTGTTGATGGCCTAGTTTGATGTTACATAACAATCTTGATAAGATATGAAACAGATTAAATATCACAAACGTGTAACAGCAGTCAACAGCTGAAGTGAGTCCTTTGTTTGATTCAATATGAATATCCTTGAGATATGATAAGGTTACATTTTACAGTTTCAGCAATCGCAAGTAAATTCTTCAACTTTGATGTGACATGTTTGTAATAATGCGAAACAAAATACTCTTTTCAAACAGGTTATATGAACAGTGAGAAACAGCAGTTAGTTCATCTTCCTACGCAGAGCCCAAAAGGCTTGCTCTCTAGTCTGTGTAGGGGCACTATAGCAGCACAGAAAAGTAAAGTCTCTGCAGCAAGGCATAAAATGACAGTTTGGAAACTGGGCTTTGAGGCTCTGCGTAGGAAGATGCAGGTAGTTGTGCAGTATGCTTTTCCTTATAAAGTTAAGCTTTTGGTGATCAAGGAGATTATAATAACGGTTTCCAGTTAATATTATTTTGAGTCAAAATCGGTACGTGTTATATAGAAGTTTCAAATTCATAACGGAAACAATATATCAGCATTATCAGTAATAAATTTATAATCCCCATAGCACGCACATACAGTATACGTGCAGAATGTCACTCTGATCTAGTATCTATTTGTAGTGCACACATATCTACATGTGAAAGATATTTTGAGATAGCCGCGGTGTCTTTGTAGGCTAAAAAAATAAAGTAACTAAATGAAATATTGTAAATTGATAACTAAGACGTAACGAGTTCTTCCAAGTTAGTCAAAGATACACTCAGAAATATGGATTCAAGTGCTTCATTCATTGGCCTTTTTCCTACAACACTCCTGACTTTCGGCTCAAAGTGAGGTCGGTAACGGTGAGGAGATCTAGCGTCAAGTTGTTTCTTGACCTTTTTTGGTTCGAAACTGGTATGGAAAAGGTAATAAGGTAATTTGATTTGATTAATAAAAGGAAGACTATAACATATATCAAGTTTTCATTGCAAGTACTTACGTGAATTCACAAAATAAAAGAAAACGCAAGCCTGAAGATATTAATACAAATTTCACATCAGCAAGAAAACCTATACCATAGATCACATTTGAGTTTAAAACAAAGGTTGTTGTTTGAATTGTCCAACATGTCTCCGCTACAATGGTATTCTCATTAGGCATAACGTGTGACTGCATGACTGATACTCAGAGTGTCGGGACCTATCGTTCATCCATCATTCTGTCTCTCGTTATTAGTTCTCGCTTCACACTTCACTTCAAAACCATACAGGTGGTCCTTCAGTAATTAATTGCGTCGTTAATTAGCCACCGTCCTAGAGTTGTCAGTTTCTCATTAATCTAAACAACCACCAAATAAACAACTGTCTGAGGTTATGTGATACTGTTGGGTAATGACATTGTCTGATGAACATCCGAGGTCGGGGTTCGAATCCCGGTTGTCTATAAGTCATGGTGATGGAATAGGTGGCATTTATATTTGATAGGTATTGATGAGGCTTTTTTGATTATGAATAATAATTGTTCAGATATTCTTTACCTATTTTTATGCGATACGAGGTATATCCTGATTTGTTTAGAGATGTAGGTATCTCATGGATAAATTTATACACAATGTTGGTACTAAGAACTCGATGAAAAGAGCACTTATCACAAACAAGGTGTGCTAGCGATGGTCATGACATGACTCATTGCGAGAAAAGTATTTTATATCGGTGTCACGTGCTTACAAGTATATATTTCACATATTGCAGGATAAAACAATATATCACATGATAAAAAAAAACCTTACAGATTAAAAGGTAGCACCCGGCCTACAAGGCCTATGAGACACCATAATACTTTCAATATCAATCATTATATATTAAAATATAGATAATAATATAAAACATGAAATATTAAGGATGGAGTAAAACTGTTGATGGTTAAATGAGGCGCAGCCTCCGTCTGTACATAAGATATGTTAGGGCAGCAAGTGGCTTACATAACGTACTGTTAGATAAAAGATATACAGCCTGGTCAGTCGGATTAAGGTGTAAAAAAGAAGGATCAGCAGAAGAAACAGATTTCCAAAGTTCATACCTCAAGTCTGAGTAAAAACTACAAACAGTGAGAAAGTGAATTTCATCCTCTATACTATTACTGTTACAAAATTTACATTATCTTTGATCAAGGGGAACTTTAGGCCGAGAAAACCTACCTGATTCTATTTCTAAGGGAAGAGTGCCACATCGTAATTTACTGAGTGTACTGAGGTGATGGATAGAGAGATGGCAGCCATGTCATTTTTTAATTCTAAAACAGTTTAATAAGGTTGATAACCTGTTATGATATCAATAATATAAATCAATGACATGTGCGAACAATACTCATCGTGTGTTGAAATATTAGTTTACTGACGGTATCAAAGACGTGCGGGGCACAGTTTGATTGACTTGTATTTTGCAGATGTATTTTAAAAATAAAACACCGTGTGTGAGAAAAACATTAAAGTGTACATCATACACGCAGGAATCTCAATTCCATTGCTTTGTACGTGATTCATATGTTAAAAATGATAGTCTCCTAGTGAAAAAAGCAATCCTTGGGTGAGAGGTTTAAAGACGCAAATAAACCAAACTCCTGGAGCTGTAAAACATCTCAGCACGACTCCATTATACACGTACGTATGATAACCAAATTGATTTGTAGAAAGAATACATATATTCTAGGATAAGTGTTCAACACGCACGTTTGTGAAAACCAATTGATTCAGTAGGCCTATGTATAATAATAATTTTCTAAAATGAATCGAAAATCTTGTGGGTGAACAACAGATCAGAGACGCACTTCGTCAAATAGGTGCATACATATATATTTTGCGTTTTCTGCATATATCTAAGTCAAAACATAAAACAATGTATATTTTACCTACGTTTATAAATTTGAATTTCCATTGTATAAGAACCGCTCAAGGGACATTACTCAAGTATATTATCGTTAAGACAGCATTGGCGTGCATACCACACCCTCCGAGTCAGGGACACACCACTGTCCTATCCAACAACTTCTCTTATTTTAGAGATGCCATTAACTTTTACAAGCATTTTAAATTTTACCCTTGCTTAGTACACAAATTACGTTTGAATTAATTTATTTTTTAGACAAATCATCGGATATAAGGTTCTGTCACAATATGCAATCCATCTTTTTGTATTACATATTTGTTTGGTAAATCAAACATTCGATCATGTCAACAAATACATTTCTTGTAAAGGAAATACTTCAGGATACCTTTATCTTTAGGTATAAACTCATGGGCAAAAGAAACGCTGGGTATTTTCAAACGAAGGATTAACAAATTATGTATGCCATGTAAATTCGATTTCGAATGTGGTTGATAAAAAAAGTATTTGGAGAATTATTGTTCATAATTTTAACCATGATGGCATGGAGCGTTTTGTACTGTGGTTGTCTAAACACTGTTGGGGTGCTAACATTGCTGTTTTCAGGTACTTTTTTGTTAATTAAGAAATTAAGTTTGAATTTCGGAAATGTATATCAGAAGTTTATTTGAGATACTGTTAATGAAAAATATCCACTTTTGACTTTTCTGCATTGATATGTCTTCGCGTTATAACGTCTATAAATATGCAAAAAAATGACCAATTTGGCTCTCCAATCTCGCTTATTTAAGGAGGTAGCAAATTGATGATTCTTTTATACGCGTTTTCTAAGGCGCCATGCAAAAACATCAACACAAAATGATTCAAACAAGGCAAACATAGTTGAGTTGACTTCTAAGGAAACTTTGCCACTCTGCTTCATTCCCATTTATCTTACATGGAATAAAATATCCTGACATTTATGTTACCAGCGTTTCTTTTGCCCGTGAGTTTATATCACTATACGTTTTAATATGCTTGACACGTTTTTCGTATATGTACATATAAAATTTGCATACCAACGATTGTTTCAGCAAGAGTTCCTTTTTGTATGCCGGTTACGTCATAAAACAATTAAAGTTCAGATGGTTATATCCCATTCCGCCTACAGTCACATTATCCCTCAACCCATTCTGCCTACAGTCACATTATCCCTCAACCCATTTGCCTACAGTCACATTATCCCTTAACCCATTTTGCCTACAGTCACATTATCCCTCAACCCATTCTGCCTACAGTCACATTATCCCTTAACCCATCATGCCTACAATCACATTATCCCTCAACCAATTCTGCCTACAGTCACATTATCCCTCAACCCATTCTGCCTACAGTCACATTATCCCTCAACCCATTCTGCCTACAGTCACATTATCCCTTAACCCATTCTGCCTTTAGCCACATTATCCCTCAACCCATTCTGACTACAGTCACATTATCCCTTAACCCATTCTGCCTACAGTCACATTATCCCTTAACCCATTCTGACTACAGTCACATTATCCCTTAACCCATTCTGCCTACAGTCACATTATCCCTTAACCCATTCTGCCTACAGTCACATTATCCCTCAACCCATTTTGCCTACAGTCACATTATCCCTCAACCCATTCTGCCTACAGTCACATTATCCCTCAACCCATTCTGCCTACAGTCACATTATCCCTTAACCCATTCTGCCTACAGTCACATTATCCCTCAACCCATTCTGCCTACAAAAAATAAGCTGTCTCAAGGGAGACAGGCCGTTTTCTTGCTAGTTCTATACGATCCAACAGGAATGAAATCGGTATAAACGCCTCTTCACAAAAATAATTTGTAACCACAGGCATAAAACCATACAAAGTCTTGTCTCACGCTAACCTTGACATGTTTATATGAAATTTACGATCAGGTAGAAGCGCAAATTGACCGATTGTTAATCGTGATTAAGTCACGTGGTATGTGATAAGCGGTTATTATCCCCCCCATAAACAGCGTATTGACCAGCGAGGCTTTACAGTGATACGATATCGGTGAAACCAACATCACCTGTCAGCTGCTGACAGATAATGACAGTGGACAATAACTCAGCTTGCGTGTCATTGACAAAGCTCCTGTATATTGACAAGAAATTGATTACAATCAGATGAAGAGGGTGGTCCGTGATACCAACAGTATATGTCAATACCATCTGAGTAAATATAGCACAGATATGATGATAACTGTGTTAAAGTGCAGATAAATACGTTGCTTGTTTAACCTTGGCTAGTTATGAACATGGGAACAAATAAAGGACCGATATTATGACTTATTGTAATATTTCATTTGGTTGACCTTATAGGTTGACATTAATACGTACATCTATTTCAGATTTTGAAATGTATCTGTCAATACAGCGAATGAAGAGGATGTTTACTGATACCGGAATATCTGCCAATACCATCTGAGTAAATACAGCATTGCAATGCTGATAACTGTGCTATAGGTGCTGATAGACCATCAGTAACAAGTGACAAGTTTATTCTGTGAAAAGGCCTCATGGCCAAAAGCACATGAAAATACAGCTCAAAATCAACGCATGTCAAGTTTACATACATTATATTGGCAGTTTTCTTTTCAAATAAATAGCCAAATTCTTAATATGCTCAGGATTGCTGGATGATAATAACTGATACAATTTTTCTCTTGAAAGGAATATGAAATAGTATGGAGGAATAAGTTTTCCCCGTAAATGCCTATAATAGGGACAGACTAGTAAAAAATGATACTCATCTTCTGTTACATTCATATTACAATTAGTGCATAGAAGCTGATCTTTATCAATAAAACTGTCGTACCTTAATTTACTAATCTTAAGTATGATAGACCATCAGTATGTTCTTTGTTTAACCTGGTACATGTACATTCTTTACAAAGGCTTATATGTATCTGTGAATACAATCTGAGTACACATATAGAACTTGTATCTTTATAGTTATGTTATAAATGCTGACATATGTTATTTATCTAACCTTTTATAACTCTTTGTCAATGCGCATGTTTTGCATATAGTTTGAAATGTTTCTGTTACTGGCTTGTTGCACTTGCATTTTGTAGCTCATGATACTGAATATCATAATTAGGCTAATAAATTGGTTGATTTGAAGACTTTTGATTTTTGATTTTACAGAAGTCTTTATTGTATAGAGACTGATATATATTAAGAGTACGAATGAGACAAATAAAGAAACGACAGAGGAAAATGGAATATCATCTTGTACAATAACCTGTTTCTGCAGCCAAACAATTTACACAGGAATGGACGTTTTTTTAGTTGCCAATAAAATCTTGTTGGAAAATTAACGAATCTTAGGAACGAAACGACAGCCACTAGTGTTCAATTAACTATTTTTACCTCATTAAATACATCTGTTTATATACTAGCGTCAGTGTATTCCAAAGAGGTTTATTTGTTGGGATGTCTTAAATAGAAACTGTTCAATTTGATAAATAACATTTACAGAGAAATATTTTTTATAGGGAACCACTCGACGCTCTCTATTTCAAACACCTTGTTCAATATTGTCTCTTGTGTCAGCAAAGGCTTCATTCAAGGATGTCACGAAGATCCGTTCGATTTTTTAAAATCAATTAATGCGAAGTGTATTAAAAGACAAGGGAATATAACATCCCCTTGTCATATTCTTAAAAACATTTTTTCTAAATATAGTTATTGTGTTTGCCCGCTCTACACAGATTTAATTCACGTTATATCACGAAAATGAAATGATTATCTTTCTTTATATATTGTTTTCAAAGCAGGTGCTTGTATTATTAGATCGGACAGAGGGAAAGTCGTCACTATCTGCACGAGCTACTGTGTAATCTGAAAAACCTGCGGTTTGACACATTGTCACTTGGGTGACATATCGCCTTCTATAATGGTCTAAAGACAATTCCGTTACATGTTGTCTCTCTCACTTTAAATAGTCTCTTATTTGAAGATAACTCCGTAGCCTTGAATCGATCTTGCACTTAATCTATAATTCCATTTGAAACGGTTATTTTCGTTGGTTTTCAAGGATAGACTATCATTAACGATTTGCAGAGCAAAAACAAGTTCTTTTCAAAGAAATGATTACATGAGCATCGTCTAAATCTACACAGTAATCACTTTCGCCTGTCCGGTGTTTAGAGAGGAATCTTGTTATTTTCAAACAGCAACATCAAAGGTCTGTTAATTACAGGTCTCTAAAGGTGGGCTGAAGAGTCTTTTTATGATGTAAACTTTGGTATTTGACATTTTGGTTGTCGACTTAAAAAACTTTTCTTGCTGAGGTTTCCCTGAAACGTTACAGGCTGGTAGATGTAATATCAGTGTGAAGGACATTATATAGAGTCAGAATTCAAATTCATATATTCAAATTCATTCTGATATTGTATTGTATATACTCTTAACATTTATTTTGTAAATTATAAATGTTATATTGCCTCTCATAATTCGCTGAGCGACTGCTCGTAGTTTTACCAATCTGCATTTATGTTTTATGTTTACATTTGTATCTACGAATAACGTCTTCTGTCTGTCTGTCTGTCTGTTTGTGTACGGCCGAAATTATAGTTTCAAGATTTCTGATCTACATACGAAATGCATATTCAGTTTTCGGATTAAAACTTTCTTATTGAAAATCAAACTACATACAATATAATGTCAAGAGTTAACTATTTTTATTTTTATTTTTTTTAAACAATTTGATATCGGATGTCAAATTTAGATTTCAGAAACAGAGACTGAGACAAGTTTAGGTACAGGTATAGATTTGAGATACAGATTTATTTGATCAGATTTTGTATTTTCAGGTTAAGACTCATACAGTGTACCACGTAACCAACGCAACGCATCCGAAACACGCAAGGTAGATTCTGATAATATTTAACAAATAAATTGTAGAAGAAAGATGTATATTTCAAGGAAGTAATATTAAAATATTCTTGAACCTGAAATGAGAAATGAAGATTCTGTAAATTCAAACTAATTCCTATCATCCCTATTCATGATAGAACAAAAATAACAAAATATTATGTTCAAGTTCGCACGTCGAAAAACATATGACTTAATTGAACTTGTTGTTGAGTTGTTTATGAATAAGAATACAAAAATACATGTCTTAAAGTGTGTATGTCATTCCGAACAATCGTTATTCCGATACTTCCTTATTGGATAAAACTCTTTTATAAAAGCAACCAAAATTTCTAATGATATAAAAATCTATTATAATGGAAACCAAAATATCTGAAAGAATGGTTGAAAACAAGTTAATATTTTGGGAAATTCTCTATTATCCATCACGAAAACATGACAAACTTATAAAAAGTGTCATTCACGGCAAAAAGGAAGTTATTTTAGCAGTATTACGCAGTATGTCACGTCTCATAAATACTTGTGACTATCTGCGCAGGCGTTTATGAGTGAAAATGCCAGCTCTGAGACGCCATTTTGTCATTCATAATCATTACACGCTTTTCACGTGCACGACATTGACAAGGTCTAAACTCGCCATCAATCAATTTCTCCTCTATTTCAACACCCGGGCTTCCCTGAAGGAGAATGATAAAACAATCAGTCCATTTTCAGTCATTAACGCACCATTAATTGGCTCTTTTATAGATTGTCTATTATGATATTGTTCGTCATCAATAAGAGGCTTATTATGATTCTATCCTCCGGCCAGTAAATAGTCGGTCTTTGTTTTTGTTTACGTAGCTTTTATGACCGAATTCATTGTAGGGGTTATTCTTTGTAAAGAAGGAGAAAAAACTTTATACTTCTCATGTTCATTCCTGAAAATGGTTGAAAGGGACTATCCTTTCGGGATATATTACGTGGAAAATAAATTCAGTTGATAAAGGCTATGTTATATGGACGTCCATCTTCTTTATTCAATGTTGGCGACATTTCGACATAGATAGATGTAGACTTTTAGAAACGTGATTATCATACCAACCGTCCTTTTAGAAGTTTAGTTGATAAAGGCTATGTTATTAATGTACAACTTCTTTATTCAATGTTGGCGACGTTTCGACATAGATAGATGTCGTTTTCAAGCAATTGCCTTCATCATTACGACAATACTTTGGTTCGAAATAACTACTTGCCGGTAACTCTGTTAAATGTTTTAAGATGAATCGTTGAAATACCAATATGAAGATGTTAATAAGAAACCTATCCTCTATTATAACCCCCCTCCCGGCCAGTGTTGTTTAAAGCAGTTTGTGAAGAGCACACTTTTTTCACCTGCACTGATCGTGATATGAAAAGCAATCATTTGAAGGTATGACTTATTTTTTCTTGCAAATTGAATTTTACAAATCTGTTTTTATATGTTTATTTATCACAACATTTGTTGACGAAGATATAGATGAGTCACGTTGTTTTTAAGGCGTTCTTTCACCAGAATAGTTTGCTATCAATCTCTGTTACTAGAAAGTCAATTTTCATTTGGTCAGTGAAACAATTAAAAGTCTTTGCGAAATAAAAGTTTCGTATGCGTACAATTATTTCTATATAGACAATACTCGTTGGTGTTTAAAATGAAGATATCCTAAGATATAAATTAGCAAGGTCGAAGGCTTCAATTTACACATTTTTTAGATGTTATATTGTTTTTATTCTTCATATTTCGTTCAAGATCACATGAAATAAACACAGTAACACAATTGTTTAAACGCATTGTTAAATCATGAAAAGAAACAATCTTGAACAAAGAAGAACGTTTGACAGCACAGCCATAATGCTTTACATAATTAATATTCCGTTGAAATTATTTAATTAGGAACATTTTAATGTGTTAACATGAGTTCTTCAGGCTCGTGGGAAAATGAGCTATGAATTTGAACTTCAAGTTAAAAAAAGAGAAGCATTTGGTACAGTGTTGGTTCAGCTTTAAAGGTCTATGGTTTACTTGTAGAAACGTAACTGAGGTGCAAAATTATCATACCAGACGTCCTTCTATTTACAGCATGAAGTATATACAGGATCTATTGTCCATCTGACATTTTAATGTCTTCGTAGGTTGTCAATCTTTTACAAATCTCTAGATTTTGGATTAGGTATTCTCACTGCCTTTTATACCCATTGTATCCGTTGTATCTCTTATGTTTCCACAAGTTTGTTGATAACTAAAAATTGTCAGTTAATCATAATCAATTATCAAGTTGAATAACAGATTGACCGTCACTGAAGATGACGTTGATGAAATCAAGGAAATATTACATCTCAGAATTCACAATCTCTCCATAAAGGTCCATTGTTATGTGTTATTAATGGACTAATGATCCAATCTTATTCTGCGCATGCGTACTGGCAACATCTGGCTGTCATAATAATGCAGTATCATAAATAAGTTGATGAATTGTTCGTTACCAAAGAAAATCTGAAAGCGTGGAGCTCGGGTTGACTGCCTGTACAAACCACAAAGAACTAATCACCATTGTTCGGCAACCCAATATTTAGAAACTATTCGAGCATAGTCACATTATTGAAAGTAGTTTGTCGGAATTAACTGTGAACTGTTCTCCTCTGTGCTTCCGTAATTAATATTTCAGGATATTTTTCTATTGTTTACAGCCCAAAAATGAAGTCAATTTATTCTAAGTGTCATCACCTTTGGATAGAAGTTAAATTTTCAAATGATCGAAACCCTGAACACGAAGACAACGTAATTCTATTGTGTCAATTTATTTCAATTTTTATTTAAGAAATCAATAAATACAACAAACTGAAAAGAACGAATGTAAATATGTGAAACCAACTTGCATGGGACATCAATTGAAAATGTCAATGATGAATATTTAATGAATGACTGAAAGTCAATGATGAAACTGAAAACAGAAACATTTTTTTTATAGATAACAACTTCTTTATTGTAAAGAGGATGACATTTCAGAGTAGGTGCTTACTGCTTAAAGGGACACTTCGTGAGTTGTTGGAGGTTACATTATGATAAACTTTATTAATCGTGTCATTTGATCAATGGATTTTATGTGAATCTTCATTCTTTGTCCTCTGACTATGGATGATTGACTTGTGTAATGAGATTTTTGACACTGTCAAAATAATACATTTAGCATTCACTTACAATTATCAGTGAGAAATTCAAATTATAAAATTATCAAAAAACGTGCTACTGCCCCTTTAAAGGGGCAGTAGCACGTTTTTTGAATTTTATATTTTCTATGTTACACTTTTAATTTCCGTTAATGCTAACTGTATTATTTTGTGTAAGAAAAAAGAAACGCATGGCAGAGCTTTGCATTATAACTTTGTTTTTATTACTGTTTCATTTAGTTTCATTTTCCCGACACCACCTTATTTTCCCCCTAAACGTGCTACTTCCCCTTTAAAGGGGCAGTAGCACGTTTTTTGATAATTTATATTTTAAAATTTTCACTGATAATTGTAAGTTAATGTTAAATATATTATTTTGACAGTGTAAAAAATCTCATTACACAAGCCAATAATCCATAGTTAGAGGACAACGTATGAAGATTCAATTAAAACCCATTGGCGGCAATTTTGTGTGAACACCATTAATTCATATTTGTGAAAGAAAAAGGTATCGCATGGCAAAACTTTACGTGATATGTTTGAATTATTACTGCTCAATTTAGTTTAAATACATTGTCTTTCAATTGGAACCATAAATTTTCATTTTCCAGACATCACCTTATTTCCCCCCTAAAGTTTCCCCTTTAAGAAGCGACTGTCTAAGCTAAGAAGGATCAAGGTTTCAGTAAGATAGCACGAGCTATTCGTAGGCTCAGGTTGATATATCTAAATGGTAGATCTTCCTATATGTATATCTAGTGTTTGAAGGACATCAATAAGTGGTATACATAGGAACAGAAATGTTTTCTTGGATAACAACTTCCTTATTGTGAAGGTCATATGAAGAGTACATGTATATCTCATCTGAGATGTTCGGAAACGTCTTTGTTTCAACAATAAAGAAGTTGTGTTTGAGAAAATATTGCTGTTTGGAAATTTACTCCCGTTATCCTCTAACTTTTCTAGTGTCATTGTCGGTGTTGGTGTATAAGTGTCCTTATGTCTTTTGTTGTTTTGTTTTCAAATTGGAAAAAAAAACAAATTTTAAGATTTTGAATATTGATTTCATAAAAAATATTTGTTAGTATTAACCCTAAACATTGACACTATCGAAGCACCGAGAAAACATAAAATCTTGGACTTGTCAAAAGAAAGCTTTTTAATGTTTCCAGGGCACTTTGCTTTTTTTACAACCGAACGAACCAAATTATGCTTAGGGTGTTGTCTTTGCACTAAAATAGCTTTATTCTTCATACTGCGATGCTTATGGTAAATCTATACTAATACTCAGTCTCTGTATTAATGATTCTAAAACGATTATTATATTAAAATTAGAAAAGATGCCTCTGACAAATGACTGCATATCTAAACTTGATCTTCGAGAGGTAATGTTAAGGACAAAATATTGTAAACTACAGTCTGGGTGTTAGACAAATGGTAAATAGTAAGGAGAGGAGAGTATAAATGAAACCATCTCAAAACAAAGAGATAATCAAAAATACTCGCCATTGTTTCTCTACAATCGCCCCATCGTGCTTGTCTTGTGTGATTGCGGTCAAATGAGATTTCTGCCATTATAACTACGACATACGCATGCTTGGCCATCATGACAGGAAATTGATTGCCGTTCGGGTGACCAACGTCATTATTTGAAAGTGCTGATTCCCATTTTCACGTTGAAATGTGATGACCGAAGTTATGAATATGAAATGGTCACCTTTCGGTCATCATTGAAACATGAAATACTTGTATTCTTTTGCAAGAAAATAACCAATATGTTCCTTTGTACACACAACTGTGCCTTCAACGACTTCTCGTCACTAAGTGCACGGCGGACAAACTCGGGCATTCACCTCGTCAATCTTACAGAGATTATAAAACAGATTTTATCTCAAAAGCAACAGGATATTAATATGAAACCCGACAGCTTCCGTGAACAAAACAAATGTTAAACGAGCGTTGGCCTTTATTCCTTTTTCAATTATCTAATACCTCAGGGCGTGTTTGATCCGTGATATTGCACGTGCTTTTAGCGAAAAACCCTGCACGTGCAGAATAACATTGGGAACTGAATTTTGTCGCTCAATATCGATCTAGGTTAATTAACCTAACAATAACATCCTCTTAATTTTCTTCATCATAATCGCCCGCATCACGCTTAACCCCGTTGTTTGCCATTATGGACAAGGTATTGCTTAAGTTTGTCAAAATTAGGTCTTGCTGGAGAAGGTTGTTCTGTTTTAGGTTTCATCTTAAAACAAAGAACACCTGTATACAAATCGATTTCCTTTGTCCTTGTAGGATGAAACACGACACCCAATTATCCAAGCTGACATCAGTTCTTTTAACGCTGCATGAAGCCAATACGGCGACAGCTGTTGTTACTGATTTAAGGTAGTCTACAAATACGGGCTATTTTATGAGATTAAATCTACATTAACGACTTTTATACGCTGGTTTGAGAACATTAGTGATAGTTATAAGGTTATTGTTAAATGTTTTCAAACAATTGCCCATCTGTTTGATCAATTCTGTTTTGTTGTCAATCTAAAGAACTTCTTTGTGATTTTAATGACATTTTTTGATGCCATTTAATGTGGTTTTAATTTATAAAATCGCAAATGTTATTCTCATAATGACAAATGTATGATAACAACTTGTTTTACCTTTGTTCAAATGAACATTTAAATACTTATGTGCCTAAGTTTGGTGTCGCCTATATTTTATATATCTTGATGATTATCAACCACTTATTATTGTGCTTTTTGTCGGCCTATGTGAAATTACTAATTTACTTACTTTGTAAATTTTGATTTGTATCATTGACTGTATTTTGAAATATTTAATGGAGCGGCACTTCTATAAGCTTATATCTTGTTGTGCCAATCTATATTCATGTAAATGATTTCATGAATAAAAATGTGTTTAAACCATTTGGCAAGTATCATGGTTGGTACTGAGGTCCCCGGTACTGAATTTGTATGAGGCAGTGCACCAACTGGTCTGTCATCCAGACTCTAGAGCAAACAATATTCAATTGACGACCAATCCAGTCTAGAAAAGTATGTCAAGTCTATATTACCTAGCTCTATAGGTAGAAGTTAAAACATTTTCCCGAGCTTTTTTTGCTAGAATACATGATTTGATAAAATTATTGTCAATATTGAAACTAAATGTTAGTCTATGCAAAGTTTGGGGGCATCTCGCTAAAACGAAAATGTTTAACTCACCGGTGAGATTCAATGAAAAAAAAGCTTGATCCGAAAGTCGAACATTCTAATCTGATGAATCATAGATTTCTATAGATTTGTAACTAATTTATGCTGTTATATTCTCAACGAATTCTCAACTATCGATAAAGCATATATGTTTTCCGTTTCAATGAAATCTGTTTATTTCGGTACACCTGTGACGTACATGCACGTACATCAAAAGGTGTTTACAATTGATATGCATCAAGTTAAGGTAGGCGTCGTTTCTTGGTACTCATTAAATATACTTTCAAATTTATTGTTAATGGCTTTATTCGATAATGAAAATAGTTCGTAAACAAATTTCACAAAAAGACGTCACAAAGGATAAAAATAGGCTATGTATAGCTTCAAACAAAACAAAATCGAGAAAACAACACGAACGTTGAAAGTAATTACCGCTTCAAGTTCTTCAGTTGTCAAGAAAGTCCAATTCATCCTGGTGTGTCATAAAATAACATTGTTGATTGAATCTATTGATTTCTCATTTGTTACAAATGTGTTTAATAACTTTTGTTTCAAAACTACTTCACTGATCATAGTGAAATTCACAGAGAATGTCGAAAACTATATCTAGAAAATAATGCTGAGGAATATATGGATGACAACTTCTTTGTTCATTGTATGCGATGTTTGTATGCGACATTGTAGAACGACACAAGAATCTGTGTCGAAACGTCGCATACAATGAACAAAGAAGTTGTCATCCATATATTCCTCAGCATTATTGTCATTCCAAATTCTAAAATGCCTCTCAAAGAAGTTATATCTATAAAATGGTGTCAGAAGCTCACAGGTTTTGATAAACGACAAAACATGATAAATCCAAAGAAACGGGAAAAGACAACTTGAGTCGTTTTCCCTTCCCCATAGTGTTTTTATTCGACAGTTTTGGGTTCTGAAAGTTAATATCTAAATGCTTGGAAACCCGAAGAACAAAATTACACTTTTATTTATGCCTTTGGGATTAAATGTTACTAGCTACGTACCAAAATCCGGGACCACCTATGATATTTTTCTAGTATCTAAGTTGCAGCAGTACTGCCAAATTGAGTACACTTGCATGGTACTGAAAATCGCGAGTACACCGCTCCTACACCGTGAACTACCAAGATTAGTAAATCGCATGATTGTTACTGTGGAATGGTGTAATTAAATACACCTTTCAATGTATATGTATATTTTCTAAAAGTTGGATGCGGTTTGAACGAGCCTTTTGTCATCTGCATGTAAAGTCGGATCCCCAAGAGTTATAGATTACATTACATCCCCAACTAATTTTATTCATGCACAAAACGATGTGATTGAGTAGAAGGTAATCGGTGCAAATATTCCTAGAACCCTTTAACTTTAATATCCAGGTTACCAAAGACTGACCGAATATTTCATCTATACTCTCTCAAGCTGCTCTTTTAACAGTCGGATATCCTCGCTGAGATGTCTCAATCAAAATATGTCATCATTTGAAATGAATAGTCAATAAATCTAAAAAAGTAGTTTTTCCTAAAGTTGAGCTCTCATGTCTTCTTATAGACTTGCTTAGGCTTTTATCTTATTCTAGGGTCTGACTGATAGACTAAAACTACGTTGTAATGGTAGTGCATGCTTTTCTGACAAGAAGGTGTTTTCCACCAAGGAAATTACACACATTTTCCTTTTAACCTTGGTTGGATCTAGGGTTGGATTGAGGAATTATCAGAGGGAAATCTCACCTTGGAGATACTTATGTTGTTCGTGGGCTAGAAAAACTGAACCAGTTTTGTAATGATAAAATCAACCAGAAGTATAATCTCTTTTATATTTTCATTGCATAAACTCTACATGTAAAAAGCAGTAACAGTTGCTGGCAAGTGTTAAGACATACAATCAAAGTAAACCCAGCCTCAATGATACCCGATTCACTCCGATATCGACTCTACCGAGATGTAGTAGCGGGTCGCGTCAGCCCACCTTTCGCCGACCTATGACCCTCCAACATGATCTGTGCGAATGCAGACTATTGCGGCTTGGAACGACGATCCCTGATTGGTAAATTCGATAAATTGGCTGACGAGACCTGCTTTTATTATATGCGTTTTGGACAAGTGTGTCAACTCAAGGGAGTAATACAGATTTACCTCTTAACCTTGGTTTGATCCAGTGTTTGATTGAGGAATTATCAGAGTCTATTTTCACTTTGGAGAAACTTAAATGTATGTAGTTCGTAGGCTAGAAACAAAGTGTATAAAACAGAACCAGTTTTGTATGATTAAAATGATTAAAAGTAAGTATATTCTCTTTTATATTTTTATTGCATAAACCCGACATATAAAAAACAGTAACAGTTGCTGGCAAATGTAAAGACATATTGAAGCGTTGTAAAATCTCTAAGCCTTGCTACCACGTAACTTTGAGTGGTTTTACAAGTTCAACCTTCATGTTGATTATAACCAGCGACTGAGCGGCATCATCGTACTCAAACTCAGCCGTGACGTCGTTCACCGTCACACTAGAAGGTTTATTTTCTACTCCGTATATAAATATAATCTGTAAGTTCATCTCTCGTTTATATGTATAGTCTCCAGCAATAACATTACTTTTAAGAACTTTGTTAGTTACTGAGAAGGACACATGACTGTATTTCTTCTCAACGACAGTGTTCAAAGATTGACCATCATCCCAAAATAGCTCACCGGAAGCAGAACCATTGGTTCCCAAGGCAACCAAGAGAGAAAATGGCTCCATTCGTTGATCAACGGTTGTGGCTGCGGTAGGTTTGCTTGGAATGATTGAACCTCCGCGAATGTGCAGATTGATTTTCTCAAGAGGAGCGTCCAGAACGACATCGGGACCGACATTTGTGAGACGTGATCCGTTGTAGAAGTCGTACCAGATGTCGTCAGGGATGTAGGCGGTGACTGTTCTTGCACCTTCCTCCAGGACAGGCGTGATCAGGAGTGCCGAGCCCCACATGAACTGGGTGTCTACTTCCTGCGCCTGGCCTGGGTACATGAAGAAAAGCGGACGTGCGATTGCCGTGCCGTCCACGTGACTTCTATAGAAGAGGGTGTAAAGGTAAGGTATGAGGGAGTATCTATGCTCAATGACCTCCTTCATCATGTCCCGGGATTCTGGGTCAAACGAGCCTGGGTCTTGATCCTTGGAACCTAACGAGTCGTGGTTCCTCATGAAGGGATAGAAGGCGCCGAGCTGGGTCCATCTGACACACAGTTCCGGTGTCGTACCTCCGCCAAACCCGCAGATATCGGCCCCTACCAGCGGAATGCCGAACATCTGGAAGTTAAGGATACCTGGTATTGAGTAGTAGAGGTCAGGCCAGCCCGACCGGTTATCACCCAGCCAGTGTCCCCCATATCTACCGGAACTTGGGAATGTGGATCTGGAAATCACGATACTTCTTTGGTTTTTTAGTTTTGTTAGAACACCCATTGTAGCTCTTGCTTCACTAAACCCGTATAAACTGTGTACGTTGTAATGTGAAGATGGACTTTGAGTTGCCGATGGACATATGGTTTTAGCGTAAAGACTTCCGCCGTCGATGGTTGGAGGGATAAAGGGAGGTTTGTCTAATGAGTTATCAGTGCATCCTTTCGTTGATCCATCCACAAAATTGGAAGGTTCATTCATATCTGTCCACAGTCCATCATAAGGGATATTGTTATGGTACCGTTTAGCCTCACGATACCACCATTCCTCTGCTTTTGGATGGAAGAAGTCGGGGAAGACTGTTTCTCCTGGCCACACCTTCCCGATAAGGTTCTTCCCTTCATGATCCTTCACGAAGATATCATCAGCTAGCCCGTCGTCGTAGGGAGGGTAGGAGCCGGGAGTTCTGACACTGATGCCCGGATCTACGATTATGACGTACTTCTGGTTGTTCTTGTGAAGGTCGTCCACAATAGCCGGCAGTCCTGCGTACGATTCGTTGTCGTAGGTCCAATCAAGATGCGCGGACATGTAGTCGATGTCATTCCACTGGACGTCGTAAGGGATGCGTGCTTCTCGGTTCCGGTCGATGACCTTTTTCAGTTCTGCTGCACTCATGTAGCCGTATTTACACAGATGGTACCCGAGAGCCCAGTAGGGTGGGAAGTAAGTTTTGCCGATAAGACTGACATACTGACGCACAACATCGTCCGGGGACGGTCCTGTGAAGATGTAAAAGTCGAGGATGCCGCCGATAGTCCTGTAGGTCAAGGCCGTTGAATCGCCATGAGGCTGCAGAGCCACCTCCATGGCGTTACTGTTGAGCAGGAAGACACCGTGAGCGTTATTCTGGCCGTCAAGGTTCATGTAGAACGGGTGTGATCCGTACAGGTTTTCCTTTAAGGTTGGTGCTTGATCTCGAGCCCAGAACACGACCTTGGTCCACTGCGTATTTAACCTGAAGCTAGTTCTATGTTCTCCTAGTCCGTATATGTTGCTTGTAGCGAGCTGGGTCCCGATCTGAAGGAACTGATCCGCGTATATCAGCGGAACCACTGAGGAATCAAACAGGATTTCGCCGGTAGACTTCCTTCGTACTAATATTGAAAAAGGGTCTGTGTTTAGCGATACGTAATAGTCAGGATTGGGGGCTTTGATTTCTCCTTTCTGAAGATCAATCGGCACTTGATATCTCGGATTTTTAGAATCAGCCAGTTTCACACGCAACCGCTGATCCGTCTCAAATGTTATTTCCAATGCAAGTTCCATGACGTCATCAGGGTAGGGAGACTTGGTCGTCCTCTGCAGTACTGCCGTCATACCAGTGCTTGTGTTCCGGGAGGAAGCGACCTTGTACGTGTTGGCGAAGTTCCGGGGGAAGTAGCAAGCCGGAACCCCCTCCCCTGCCGACGTATCCCAGCAACACCCCCGCTCTCGACATTTCGTCTCAGTAGAATCGGCCGTTTCCGGCCAACAGTCGAACCGATCCGAGTCGAATGTGACGTCACATATAGGATCCGCAGCGAGGGTCGCATTGGCTTCGTTGCTATGGCCGCATTGGAAGTAAGTCAGGAAGTTATTGAGCTGTGTCGGATACAGGAGACACAGCGAGGTGAAGGCAAACAACGTGAATGTTACTGTTACGAGACATGCATCAACACACTTCCCACGTCGGGTTAGTCCCAGTCGCAGCTTACTCCGAGGTACTGGGGTGTAGATCAAGGCTTCTCGGTCTTTTAGCGCTGTCTTCTTCATGTTTCTATCTTGTCAGCATATCTGCAAGAGAGCCGCCATTTTCTCATCATGTGACTATCATATGACCGAGGTCAAGGTTCATTGCTCGCTTATGGACCCTATTGTATAGCATGTAGGCCTATGCTAATAATTGTAGATTTAAGTGTGCGATGTAGGCCTATCTATTTATCAGATATGTATCTAGCCTATTTATCTATGTTGCATATAAGGATTTCCGTGTAGGCCTACATCTGTACAATGTCGAGATATCTCGTCTAAAGATAGAGAGGTTTCTGTTAACAATTCTAAGTAACCGCCAAAATTAAGATAAGAATACATGTATGATATCAACTATTATCATTGCAATCATGAGCAAGACGAAAACAAAATGTCAATAGAAATACAATCGCAGACCCTATAAATGGTATTTCATGCATATGGAATGAAACTTTTCATGCATATTTCAGTGTGATTCAAATAATTCAATAATGTCACGTATGGCTATTTGGTATGACTGAACGGCAACTAAGAAATGCAGATTTTAACGTAGATTCAACAATTTGGTATAACGATTGAGAACTAGTCTGTTATCTAGACCCTAAAGCAAAACAAAATATTAAAGGAGCCTTCTTAAGCCTAGAATATGTTGGCAAGTCTAGATGCCTCAGCTTTCGGAAGTATTGTTCAGGGCTCCTTTCTATTTCCTTTTAAATAAAAACTCAAAATAATAAAATTAGCAAAGAACTCTTTTTTTCCAGGGACTAAATGTAAGTCTAATTGAGAACAAATAGAACAAAATAAATTCCTCTAAATACCTTAAATGAGTGAAATGGTTGGATTTTATATAAATGTTAGAATTATGGTATTAATGCATTTTGTATTGACTGTATTACATCTTTGTAAATATCATTTTACATTTTTTATCTCTCATAACTCCACATGGAGTGTCTCAAATGTTACTAAAGGCCCATTCTCACGGTGCGACCTGTAATAACTACTTGTAGTATCGATCCGAGATGCAACGTGAGACTACCCGAGTGTGTTATTTTGTAGGCGAGAAATAAACTCTTTCTCTCTGTCTGAGTGAAGAGGAAAGGGAGGGGAAGGGGTTGCTAATGAAACTTTCACATACCTTTTGTTTTACATACATATTTGTTTGTTTAAATATTTCACAATACCTTTACGCAAATGCACCGAGAATGAAATGTGTTCTCCTTTGTGTTGTACATAGACTTCTAACTGACGTCAACAGAACAGCTTGAAGTCGTTGACGTATTTCCCAACAAACAATGTAGTTTACGCAATGGGCATTTTTGATTACATTCATATACTCGGTAGCGTCAGTCTAGTTCATTGCCACATTATATGTAAGGCTTAAAGTTAACATTTAAAGAGCCGCTGTATAACCTTTTTTAAATATATTTTTCATAAGATATTGGTCAAATAACTATATAACATAAATATTAGGCCAAAACAGCAACGATACACAGTTTCTCAATGAAGCTACAGCTAAGTAAACATTGCGTAACAAGGCGTCTGCTCGTCGCCGTCCAGCGACAAACCAAAACAAGGCTGAGAGGTGACGGGCAGGGGATACCGGAAGTGACGTGGCAGTAGGCGAAGCGTTCGTCTGCTTATATGGAAAATGGTAGGCGAAATCCGTAGTTCTGCGTTTTCCAAGCGATTAACAGTATGTCATATCATTGTGTTGCTGTCAACTGTCCTAAAATATCTCCTGATGAAGTTTCCGTAGACAAATTCCCATCACATTGATCGTTTCACGCCAAATTGACCCGCTGTGTAAGGTCAAACAGAGCAATGTGACAATCTACATCGAACTCACGTGTTCCGATCACTACACCGATTTTCTGTTTCCAGCTCGCATTTTCACTGAATGAACAGTTTGGCATGCAGAGAAAAAAGAGATTAGTAAAATATAAAACATAGCACAATTTTTTTGGCTGATTTATGGTAATAATCCGAATTTACAATGCTCACATTTAGATTTGAACGTTGTGTAAAAAGGTTGAATAAACAATGACATTGGTCTGCAGGTGTTATTTACTTTCTTTAGATCAGATACTCACCTATTACACAATTACTTTATTGTCTATCGTATTTCCTGTCTGTTTCCTAATTAAAAGCTATCAAATGATGACTATAGAAGGTAGGTTATATAATGCACAATCATCAACACCTGGCTATTTTATGACATCAGCTTATTAGGTAACATCAAATAGCAATTGTATTCCTTAACGTCCCTTTTTTCTCCGATTGGTAAATTATAACCTGTTGAAATTAGAAATACTGTTTTGCTCTATCTGATAATTATTTTGAATAAGGTTCATTTAATAAATCTTCATTCTGTTGGGCCATGTATCGGGTATTGTTGTGAACAATATCTCTTCTATGTACAAGAGTGAAAACATTAAGATTGTCAGTGAAATGCCCTATTAAAATAATGTTTTAAACAAGACATCAGTCATCATCCAATACATGCCTTTCATTGAGAAATGTAACTTATCCGTCACTAAATGAAATAACTAAGAAAAACGCATTTTTTTTTTTATCCTGTTACAAAATGAAGTCAAAGGCATTTAAAAAAAATTGGTTTAAATGTATAAAAAATAGTATTGTATAATAACATCCTTTCTGTTGTGCTACTAAAGTTATATTCACTAACAACAAACAACTGTGTACGAAGATAAAACGGTTCACACGTGAGCAATTGTTTATGACGAAAATACATCCGGGTTCTCACGTGCAGTCTTATGACAACATTGCGCAAATCGAGACCAGCTACATGCTGTAGCATTATGCGCACAACTTCGTTTTTAATGAGGGTCTTACATTTTCATCAATACAAATTGCCAGTTGATTAAATAAACTACCGATTTATTGAAGGTTTGAGATGTTGGGATGTTGTTTAGGGTGTTTAATCAACGGTTAAACATTGAGCTGTACTGTTAGCTTGTGTTGTTTTACATAACGAGGGCACACAACGGGGTATCACATCGCCTACTAACACGTCACGAGGCAGTCACGCTTCAGTGCGTTTTATTCTGTTCGCCGGCCCAATTAGGCAGTGTTATGTATACAGTCGTAATTAAGCCGTTTCTAGGTCGATTTCAGTAATTTAAAGTTGAGTCAATGTCAAATTGTAATCACTATTTCACGAATCCTGAAAGTTGCCATATAGCATTTCAGTCCATCTTTAAAATTACTAAGGTTTCTCTGCTTTGCTTTTAGTTCAAACCCGACATTACTTCACATCGAACATCATTCAACAATGAAGTCAAGCCAATCAGAAGTAACAACTAGAGAAAGCAGTATTCAGGATCAGTCCTTATTTTGATGGTCGTTTAGAAATATAGCTTCATGTGAGTTAAGAGACAGTTTACGTCGTGAATTTTCATGATAAAGAAGTGTTTGTAAATAGATGCTTGACTTGACTTAATAACAAATTAAAAACCTCATTATCTTGGGAATATCAAATTTGACGGATTAAATTTTATAGATGCATATATATGTGTCGTTCGGGTTAGTACGACATTTGATTGTTTCTTGTTGCCCCCTTGAAGCGTATTTACTGTGCTTTTTACGACACAACAACATCATGAGCAATATGTTTCAAATGAAGGAAGATTAATTCTATGCATTGATGAAGTTTTTAGGAAAAAAGAGGGATGCTAGGAAACGTGAATCTTATATTGTTAAATTTTGATACATTTACCAAAATGTATTAAAGTGAATCTATTTCTCTAACTCTAATGATTAAAATGTGTTCACACTGTATTGGCTGAATGTATTTTTTGCTCAATATGTATCTACGACTTCGGATAATCGGTTGTTGCCATGTTGGATGTTTTATTCGTTTTGTACATACGAATATTGCAACAAAACTGTTACAGAACGAGGCTATCGTTATGAGAAATGTAACGCAATATCCTTAGCAATGTGTTTTATATGAAGTAGGGTTTATACCATGCACTGTGAAGGCTTTGTGAATTCACATCTTCTATTAAAATAAAAAGGTCTTAGGAAATGGAAATGTAAAATTATAAAATTTTGATACATTCACCAAAGTGACAATATTTTTTTTAACTCTTATGATTAAAAGTTGTTTACACTGAACTTTCTGCAAGAATTTTTGCTTGATATGTGACCCCGTCTTCTACGACTACGGATTGTGTTTGTGTTTTATGTATGTTTTACCTTCTTAATTCAATTCACATACACGAATGATCAATGACGACTTTTAAACAAATACAAATTGGGAAATATGGCTTTTTGTGTTTATGTCTTTAATTGAAATAAATGCACATACAGGAACATCCCCGACTGAATTTTACACATCCTATCTTAAGTCTCCCTTATGCATTTTTGTACTTTTTCATGCAAACACTATCTTTATACGAGCATCAAAGGTCAAATGTGTGTTTATTGACAATAATGTCGATATGTCTCATTCTGGCAGAATTGCGTTTTTTACATTTAGGAAAGAAAAGGTCGTCATTGTAGATTTGACAGGGTTAAATCTTGCTTTATATCCCACAATAACCTTCTTTCCTTTTAAAATCTCCACAAGATGTAAAACTATACAGACGCTAGATAACTTCAGAAAAGCTCGACTTCGGGTAAATTTGGACGAATTCGTGACGTGCTTGAACAAGAGATGAGAAGAGAAGACAAATATGGTAAACCTAATTGTGAAAATAGAAGAAGAGTTTACTTACCAAGGCCGTAAATATATAATTACGTTGTTGTGTAAGTTGTTTACTGTTGTATGTAATGTGACATATGTCATTTTGTGACTTGAATAACCGAACGGTCGACGCTCACATACTTATATACGTTGTTATATTTCACCATACATGGTTATAAACATCGTATTAAGATGGACATTAACGTATCGACGTCCTTGGTTGACTCACGGGATGTAGAGCATCTTCACTGCAACGATTCTTGATTGACAATTTGTATTAAAAGAGCTGTAATTTAGACTTCCAGTCTCAGCGTTTATTAAGAACTGTTCTTAAGAAAGCTAGCGACAAGGCGACATATATACATGAAGGAAATATCATGTGCAAGATTATTCAAATAATTTATCTTTCACATTCACCCTTCCAGTAATCTAACAACCATCGTTACTTATTTATCAACATTACTGGGCTATGTATCCTATCTCTTCCCTCCTCAATCCGTCCGTCCATTCATCTATCGATCCATCCATCCAATCGTTCGTCCATCAGCCAATACATGTATATCCATCCATCAAACCGTCCATCCGTCCGTATGTCCGTCAGCCCACCCATCCGTTATTACATCCATCCATCCGAACGTCCATCCATCCATGCAATATACCATCCATCCATTATCCATCCGCCCAACCAATATGCACCAACCCAACCAAATATATATTCTACAAATAAAACCAACCAATCCGTTACATCCATCTATCACTTACCGATTGATTTATTTACTTATAATATCTCGTCCATACACCATACTGTTTGTAAACTTTACATCTGTCAATTCACTTGTCCAGTATCAATTTCTCTCACACTTATTGTTAAAAAAAAATCAGGCACTAACCATGGTTATATTCCATTTGTCTTTTCATGCTTTTCTTGTATGATTTGTAGTCTATTGTTACCGGCCATAAAGTAGAACTGATTAGATAAATTAATTATTTTTAATCATTTTACGTTTAACGAAGCAGGAAATCGATCAACTTTCAACGGTTTGTGGTCAAAGGGAGGTAACCCTACATTTACCGCGGGTTGAGTTGGATATTAACGTTATATGATTCCCTTAGTGTTTTGAAATATGTAAACGGAAAACGCGCAACACTACGAAACGTTAGTCTTTAAGCCAGAGCATAACAAAGATGAAAACCTAAGCAAGTCTAAAAGAAAACTCGATCTCTTAATTCTAAAAATAAGGAAAATTCATATTTTTCATATTTTTTTTTTATTTATATTTTAAATAATATATTTTATATTGATTGACAATGTCATTTCAAAGCCTAAGGGTTAAGACTAAACGAAACTAATGTTCATTGATACAATTATTTGATAGATAAAACTGTATGACATTTTAATCAAAATACCATGATTTCCACTCTGAAACTATTAAACTAATGCTTTATGGTTATATTTTGGCGACAAAGGTCAAGTTATTAATTTGTTAAATTTACTTATATAAAAATAAAAAATTTCATTCAATTTTCGAAACACTTTTTGTTAATTTATGGTATACATTTCATCAGAAGAAGTTCAACCTGTACATCATAGAACAGAATTAGGATATTTTACGAGTGACTCATCGTCTTAATCTATGATAAAATTCCTTAAAGGCGCAGGAGTTGCCTCCCTTTTATTTTGTGTTATTACGACTGTGAATAATGTTGACATACATAGAATGAAGGTGGCTAATTTGAACGTAAGAGATGTTTTTATATAAAATAACCAAACAATTTTCATGCAAGCACAGTATATTGTTATTGCATATCAATCTAAAAAGAATTTGATTGGCAGTTCTATATTAGTCAATAATAGTATGACCTAATAAAAACTGCTGCTCTTAATTTATTCAGATTGATTGTATATAAGCATGTCACGAAAACTTTTATGATCAACATATGTTTCACTAGCATCACTATTTAAAAATTGACGTTTCATAGAATTCATATGCATAAACTGTTACGAAATTAAACTCTTATTGGCTAGTTTTCAGTAGATAAATGACATTCATCATCATCATCATCATCATCTTTCCTTTATCAGTAATTTTTCAACATTGCGCGGTTCCTAACTTTTGAATAGAATTTGAAACGTCGGTACTCTTTACCACCTTTAAACGACTTTCCTCTGCGATTTATAACTTTCCTTTTATACGAACGTAAATGACATAATTAATTATATTAATTCCCAGAATCTCAATCATTATTCACCATTCAAAGGCCAATATACTAAAACCACTAGTTTTCAATGAAAATCTTTAAGAGTCATTCATGTTGGCGGAAGGCAAATTCACACGTCAACTTTAAATGGATATACTTTTTACTTTAATTCTGCTTTCGACAAGTTTGGAAAATTACACTGACTGATTGACGCGCGTCGTTGTCCGGTTTTCGATCACAGTCGGGACTTCAAACCTTCCTATTACTATATAACGTCGATAAGCTTAAATGATGCTTTCTCACAACAGTTGATACTTCTCGATCAAATGACAATGTTGATGTTTGTCATATGTAATCCGAAACAACTCACGGAGTTTCTCTTTACTACTACTCCAGTATAACATACGGCGCTTTTGATCATTTTTAAAGCTTCATAATATGTCAAGTCAAGCGGACACAACTTAATTATCTTAGTAGAGCTTTATAGGAGATGTGCCTGTTCAAAATGTTTTACTCGCTGAAATCTATAGTTCAAAACAATATGGAAGTAACCAAGGATAGGCATTAAGTATTTTATTATTGATTAAACATGTAACTTTGAAACTTTCGACGATGTATTCTGTTCTCAAAGGCTAAATATCAACACGAACCGCATGTAGATATGCTGATGGGTCCTTAAATGCTTTTTACTTTCGTAAACACAAATCATCAAGATATTGTAGGAAGGTAATTCAATGACAACTATTTTTCCTTTTTATTCATTGAGGATCATTTAGTAATGAAAGAAAATAATACGTCACTCGTCAAAACGTAAACTGACATTAACAAACACTCTTTTAGTCTTTAGTCTTTAAGATTTGGTTCTGCCAATTTTTGGTTTGCTTGAACATTGTGTTTTAGCAATTTGAATTCCGATTTCCAAGTTATTGTATAAGAATTCAGTAAAAGAAGACAATGTGTAAATAGACAAACCAAGGAAACTTCTTTTGTTTTGAAGCATGCAGTAAACCTAAAGATTACATTCAATTAGCATTTTATTTACATATCCAATGTGTCTCTTTAAATCAACGGACACATCCATTTTTATCACAAATGTTACTTAGAACATTCCTTATTGGCAAGTCGAAGAGTATTGGGACTTTAAAACATATATTCCATCACAGAGTTTCACAAAATAAAAAACAAAATATATATATGTAGGGCACAGATCATCGATAAATGTATATCTATTGATGACGATTTATGTTGTTAGCATACACACCATTTCCGAATAAGTTACAATTTTCCCCTTTAGGTGAAATAAGTCTTCTGGCACAATTCCTTCCCTGAAAAGCATCTCTTCATCATAGTGCATTCTATAGTCCAAACTCAGAGAGGTGTCATAGAGCCATTGATGAAGATTTCTGCAAATTTTGCCGTGTTATGGAACATGAAATAATTCGGGAATATAGGTGTTTTGGATAACAATCAATAGGATCGCAAACCCCGCACATGCGACGATGCGACCCATAGGTATGCAGGTTTCCAAACTTAAAAAAAATGACTTTATATCCAACAGTTCAAAGCTTCAATGTTGTGCTGGCATATTATGTTCTTGAACACAGAGAATGGCAAAAAGTTCGCAGTTTTCATCTGTGGAATGTCTAGCAGTCATTTGACCATCACAAGATTTTATTGCCCCTGACTGTTCAGTGGACAGACTCACCTTTGTACCGGTCAGCGTGTTAGAGTGGACGAACTCGACATGGTCAGAGAAAGTTGAGTCCCGTTTTTGCACAATCTGCGATTTCATTGCTTTCCTTAAAGCTGATTTGGAATCTGAACGTGTAGGAAAGAGACGGTGTCTCACTGTGGATCCTTTTAGAGAGGGACATTTAAACTGAACACAGGGAGTACCAAAGAGTTTGTCAGTACCTGTCGGATCTTGAGATGTTGCTCGAGAGGGAGGTATTCCAGTTGCATGTGGACTATGTCGTGACGAACTTGCATGACGTTGACTCGAATCCATTCCAGGATGATCCAGAAATTGTCCATAAGAATCGGAACAACTATTGAGCACTTTCGGTGATGGTTTTGTAACTATACCATTATATTTGTTTTTTGTTGGCCTCAAAGATCCTTGTGAAATAGGTGGACTGGTAGAAGGTTTGGAAAGTTGTTCATCGTTGTTGAAGGTACTGGAGAAGGTTCTTGGAACTGCCACCCATCTTCGAACTGTCACATTGTTTTCTGTATCAGAAACATTCATCTTGCGTCTGAAAAACAGTTATTATCATTTTTGAGAGGCATTTTCGAAGTTGGAGTGACAACAATGAAGAGGAATATATGGATTACAACTTCTTTGTTCGTTGTATGCGACGTTTCAACACAGATTCTTGTACCGGTCTCAGGAAACGTCGCAAACAATGGACAATGAAGTTATCACCCATATATTTCTCTGCATAATAGAAAAGATTTATTTGATTTAAGAAGAACAATTTGATAATTATAAATTCTGGATATATTTCTTAGTATGGTAAAACTACAAACTAAAAGAGCAAAATTGTTAATAATTAATGTAAAGACAAATAACAGATTATGGTACTCGTCAATACTACTTCATATAAAAAACATCAGGTAAGGAGATAGATGGTTTCCGTTTTAGATGACCATTATATATAAATATATTTGTACATCGTCGAACTGGCTCAATTATGTTTTCATGTCAAGCGTTCATCGTGTGTCTGGAAAGGCGTATCTCGAACATTTAAATATTCAAATGTATAGACATATTTGAATTTAATGAAATGGTAAATACTCACTATTTTGAAAATAGTTTAGCATTTTGGTCCATCAAAGGATTTTTTAATGTTATTTTGTTACACTTTTGAGAAATAAAAACATAAATTTATAGTGGTAATTTAAACCTATCGATCATTATTTGAGATAAAACATTTTAACTTATTAAAAATTCATACCTTTATGTTTGCTTAAAGTCATAATTTCCCGTCATATCAATGTATCATACACAACCAGTGAAAACTGTAGCTAAAGCAATAGCTAAAATATCATGGTATGCGATTCACTTCATAATTACACTTACAGCTGAACAAAGACTGTCCTCTGAACATGGCATAATTACACTCACATTCAGTGATTGTCCTGCAATTCACTTCAACAATTTCCCTTCCAGTTGAACAGCGACTTTCCTGTGATTTACTGCAGAACTAAAACCACAAAAGTGACTGTCCCATGAAACGATATAGAATAACAGTAACAGTTGCATATGAGAGTCCTCTGAATCTCTATAGAAATACACTTACAATAAATAGTTGTCATGTGAAAAACATTGACAATAGAAAGATGTCCTATGAATCACTGCAATTTTGCACTTACTGTTGACAGTTAATGTCCTATGATTGCAGACAGACAGATAATCTTTGCTGATCTCTCCTGTAAAATTATCTCCTCCCTGTTTGCCCGAACACCTTGTATATCAGAGCTGTAAAGGTGATAGGTTCTTCACAATTGCAGCACATACCCGAGGACATTTGTAAGTTAAGTAGAAATGATCGCTTATATATTGACTTGCTAACAGGTGACCATAAAACAAGTATATTTATTGGCCCTGGCGTCAATACACGTTGTTCCGTCGCTGAACGCTTTCTCTGTCCCTTTGTATACAGGTATTTATGTGTTACAAGCCACACAATAAAGGTAGCTTGGTCCCTATTATGTATATCTTAGACTATACAAATAAGTCTTTATCAGCGAGTAATTTGTTCTTACCCAATATTTACTCAGCTTTATGATTTGTATCACCTGCCTCTATCAATCAACTCTGCATTAAAACCGAAGTATTTGTATCTTAAGTAACATCTAAATTACTCAAGTTTTCCTGCCCCACACTGAGACCTGAGTTAAGAGACTTGTAGTTTCACCCTTGGTAAGTGACTAACTAAGTGTAGTACAATTAAGTACTGGTTTCCAAGTGAATACATTGTGATAAATAGCCATAACTTGGTAATTTAGTAGCTCTGCTAAACCACCCGGGGAAAAGAAAGTTCAAAATGGAATGATGTTTGTGTTGATGCTGGGTATACAATGTGTTGGGCGTTTTGAGTAAGCAATGAAATGTAAATCATTATTCGCATCCTCATATTATCACTGTCAATGCGATACAGTGAACGCAGAATAATGACATTCCAAAAGTATACAGTATTGTTTAAAACGCGTGCTTTCACAAAAACTCTGATGCTAGTAAAAAGTTTATGCCGAATCAAGGTTAAGTACGTTTTCATTAGACTCATAGAATGATAAAAAACAGCCAGTCAAGACTGAAGGGTAGTCAATTATCACAACACCTGTAGGTTCACAGTCTTTGATAAATCTTCGTGTCAAATAATAACAAAGAACTGATAAATGTAGGAGATATAATGAAAAGCAAATGGTCTTCTAGATAGTATGTATTCAAACTCTAGTGTTTATTTGGGTTGAAAAGGTCAAGTTAATAACAAACATTGTTTTGTCACCAAGCACATAGTAAACACTTTACGAGTTTTAATTCTATTAAGGAAGCTCAATCAAAATGCACTGGTAGTGACATAAGTGGTGTTGTTAGTTGAACAGAAAGTGATCTTCTCATAAAGGACAAGTTGTATATCCAAATTGTTTGACAAATTGATAAATCAATCTAAATGAATAATAATAGACTAAGTGCATGTCTTATTCTCTCTCTTATTCTTTATTCTCATTTTTATGAAATGAAACAATAAAACTAATTAGCACAGTGGCAAGTTAAAAATTGACATTGATTTTACTACACATTGATCACAGTTACCTTGGTCGCTATACACATTACCTTGTTAATGACACACTATCGATTGCCTCAAAGTCATACAAGAAAATGCAAATACATTTGGTTCATTTACATAACATTATTTTATTCATTGCTTATAAACATTGATTCTTGTAACGCAGGGCAAATTTAGTCTGTGCATGATTCCAATATTTGCACAATTCTGGTTAAATAACTTCAAAGTGATTGACAAAACTTTTAGTTATGTAAATTTGATTATCATTAACTTCACTCTGTTTTATTTGTGCTCTTGTATTTTTTATCTGAATGCAAATTTTGTGTTTCAATTCATATTTTTACATTGGCCAATACACAACATAGGTGTAAATATCTCACTTGGTATTCTTCGATAATTATAATTGTGAATGACCGACTCTATTGAATATTTACACTGCTTAGTAATTGCTGTTGAACAAATTCTGGCTATAAACGTTTAAGGGTTGCTGTAGTGTGTAGGATGTCTGTACAACTTTAGTAAGACTACCTTGCTGTGTAGGGGACAGTTGTCGCAATAAGCGTATAGATAGAGGATTATTCAACACTGGAAATGGGGAGAACAGCAATCTATGCTATACTACTGACACTGTCAATGTTTCACTTCTCATATGGCTTGCGATCATACAAGGTCAAAGAACTAATTGAAAACTTGACTGTCAACTATGATCCAGCAGTTCTTCCAGTGAAGAACCACTCAGATATAGTAAACATCAAACTGGAGTTTGGATTACAGATTATTCTTGGTTTGGATGAACTGAAAGAAGTATTCACTTGCCGTGGATGGTTCAGAATACATTGGATTGACCAATATCTCCAGTGGAACCAAACGGATGACTTGCCTGAAGAAATAACTCTGCCAATACAAGATGTGTGGACTCCAAGACTTTTGCCGATAAATACAGTGAATAGCCAAAAGACCATGACCCATCAGGACGATCTAGTTGTTGTTGACAACACTGGGAAGTCCGAATATGGATACTACAACATATTTCAAACACACTGTAAGGTGAATGTGAGAAGGTTCCCATTTGACACACAAACATGCTACATAGAAGTGATTCTTTGGCCTGGGGCAAAAGATGGAGAATATCTGTACATTGAACGTTCATCCGTTGATAGGTCTGCATTCTCTCCAAACGGTGAATGGGACCTCACAGAGTCAGCTGTGATTGAAACCAACAATAAAATCTCCATGTTTGTGGTAAAGTTAACATTGCAAAGAAGGTCAGTGTTCTATGTCCTCAACATTGTCCTCCCTGTTGTTTTTCTTTCGTCATTGAACATTTTTGTGTTCCTCATTCCAAAGGACAACGGAGAGAAATTAAGTTTCTCTGTATCACTCCTCTTGTCCTATGCAGTGTTCCTGACCCTCATCAGTTCCTACCTACCTGCCAACTCTGACAATGTCTGTTTCTTCAGTGTCTATCTCACATCACAGGTGTTCGTTAGCGCACTTATTTGTCTTGTGACAATCTTGCTCCTGGCTCTTCAGAGTCGACTTCTTAAAGGAGGGGATGTGTTCATATGTCTCAAATTTGTGCTAAGATTTTATAATTCCAGAGAGACAATGGGCAACCTAAATGGTGAAAAAGAAGATGGATCTTATAATGGAAAGAAGAAGTCAGATGCAATCATCGATTTATGTAACAGGGGAGCTTTCTGGATGTTTTTCGTTCTGACATTGTCAACTAACATGACTTTCTTCTTCAATGTCTTGGTTTGAACTCACATATAATATTTGACATAGTTCAAATTGATTTTAGATATACACTTTATGAACTTGTATTTTCCTCAGATTCAGGTGTTAATTCAAGTGCAAATTCAACCATTATATACATGTATATATCAGATAGTATTCATGCCATGTTGATTTAATGAAATGTAAATTTTGAGATTTAAATGATATGATCAGATAACCCCAATGAGTTTTGCAGAAGCTGACCAACGATGAATATGGAATAAATACTACACTTAACAATATTAACATATCCTAACAATCATAAGTTCGTACCATTTGGCTAAAATTATAACCTATATTTGAGACCTGTGTATTTATTTCAACTTGTTCTACCGGATTATTGTTGTTTGATTTAGTTTTCATAATATGGACATTCTCACTTCACATTTTTCTTGTCTATTCACTATTGTAACAGCAACATAGAAATCATGTTTTTTTTTATAAAAAAGAGAATTTTGAATGCTTCATTAAGGATAAATACTGACAGTATTTTGCTTCATGAAGATTTCCCTTACACAATGATACTGTTTTCAGTCATGACAATAATATGTAGTCCCTGAAATCCATTAAACATACTGCTTTCAAAACCTATTTCAACAAAAGATAATTTTACCATGAATAATATACAAGATTTGTGTAAATAAAGATACCACATTTTCATACCACTTTTGATTGCAAACGAGATATCTTTCTATTTCATGAGCTAAATGGAACTTTTTGTATTTATGATCCTCTTAAATCTCAGTGGTAAATTTGAATAGTAATGGCTTTATATTTGCACTGCTTTAGTGTGTAACATTTGAGTAAATATATCTCACAGCCTACAACAAAGGAGTCTGGTAGTGCCCACAGGCTTAGAGCTACTGATGAAGATCACTGTAAATAAAGCTACACACGAAGACTCAACCACTGAATTGTAACAAGATATTAGGCGTATATCTGCTGGGATTTATTACAGCAAGCGTTGATTGTAAATCTGTATTGTACATAAGTTGCATTTACCTTTTTGACAACATGGCGAAACAATTACTTTATATTTTTATGTTGATAATTTCACAATGGAATTTGTTCGATGCCTTCCGATCATATGAGGTGAAGGAACTGATGAGGAATCTTACAACCAATTATGACCCTGCAGTTCGTCCAGTGAGGAACAATTCAGATCTACTTAACATCAAACTCGAATTTGGACTACAGATTATTCTTGGTTTGGATGAAATGAAAGAAACCTTCACTTGCCGAGGATGGTTCAACATGGTTTGGTTCGACCAATATCTACAATGGAATCAAACAGATATTTTTCCTAAGCAGTTATTTCTACCAATACAAGATATCTGGACACCTCGACTATGGCTATTGAATACTGTCAGTGACCAGCAACTTTTGTTCCGTGAAAACGATATTGTGTATATTACCAACACTGGAGAAGCCTTAATGAACTTCTATGGTATATTTGAAACACATTGTAAAGTGAATGTGAGGAGGTTTCCATTTGATCACCAGACATGCTTTATAAATGTGTCACGTCGAGCTCATACCGATATTGGAGTCTATTTGTCTCTAAGATATGAGTCAATTAATACAGAATATTTCAATGAAAATGGAGAGTGGGAACTAGTTGGTTCACATTTAGTTGAATCTGCTCACAACTCTTACTCAGCCACACTGATGTTGAAGAGGAGGACAATGTTCTACCTCATCACCACCATTCTTCCGGTTGTCTTTATTTCTTCACTCAACATTTTTGTGTTTTGGATACCCCAAGAAAGTGGAGAAAAACTCAGTTTATGCTTTTCCCTTCTTTTGTCTTATGCCGTATTCCTGACCCTCATCACATCCTACTTACCTGCCAACTCTGACAACGTGTGTTTCTTCAGTGTGTATCTCGTCTCACAGTTGTTTGTAAGTTCTCTTATTTGCCTGGTAGCAATCCTGATCATGGCTCTACACAGTCGAGTTCTTAAAGGGGAGAATGTACCATGTTGTATTAGAAATGTATGCAGATTTCAAAGAAAAGGGAGGAGCTTTATGGACAGTTATGAAGATCGAAAGATTGATGATTTCAAAGAAAAGGCAGTTGTCATCACAAGTGTCTGTAACACAGCAGCGTTCTGGGTGTTTTTCTTTCTGACATTGCTCACCAACATGGTGTTCTTCTTAAATGTACTTATTTGATAAATGTCCATACCTGATACCAAAAGTTGGTCACATAAACATTGCATTATATTGCATTTATTGACAGATGTGTCATAACGAATGCTTGTGACAAAGCAGCAGTCTGGGTATTTTTTTCTGACGTTGTTAACCAAAATGATGTTTTTTTAAATGTATGGTTTTACTTGATATCCAAACCTGATATCATATTTTGGTCACATAAACATCATATTGCATATTTTGACTTATGTGTCATCACAGACGCTTGTGATAAAGCAGCAGTCTGGGTATTTTTCTCCCTGACGTTGTTTACCAACATGATGTTTTTCTTAAATCTACTGTTACTGGATATCATAATTTGGTCACATTAACATTTTAATGCATATATTGACATATGAAGTTATCAAAATCATACATGTTGTATACATATAATAATTTTAAAAGATACTTATAGGCTACAATTTCTTTTGGTTCCTTAATGTAGCTATTTAGATTCACAATTAATGTCAATCTTGTTGCAAAATAATTATATTTTAATTCGCCATACATTGACAAAAGTAATGGGACATATTTCTAAAATTCTGAAAATGTCACAGCTTATTTATAAGGATACATGTAAGTATATTTGCAGTCTTAAAACTTTTGCATAAAAAACAATGCTCTTTTTAGCATAATTTTTTCGGAAATTGTCCTGTACACAAGAATTAAACAGATAGTAAAGATATAATATGATTTACAATAAAATTTAATATAATTGAAATAAAAAACAAACCCTCTTTTTGGAGAGAAGGTTACAAAGCTTTGAATTCGATTTTCATGAATTCCATGTTTGTTATGCTTTTGTGGACATAACTTAGATATTAAAATTTGAATGATATATAAAATGGGGCCTCATCATAAAACTTTTTTTGCAAAATACTTGTTCTAGTCTCTAGTTATTAATATATAGTTTTAGCTAGCAAACATGATGTAATCAATTAAAGAAAAGATGTGTACAAATATGATAATCCATTTGGTGCACTTACGAAAAAACCGTTCACAATGTTTATCTTTTAAGAATTAAATTTGGAGTGGGTTCTCCAATTAGATCTAATATTTTTACTTTTCATATTCGAAAAGAAATAATGGCCTACAGGACATGTTGGTGAAAGCTGCACTTTACAAATATAACATGGCGAAGTTTGTCTTCGTAAATATGATTTTGGGGATAGTTTATCGCTTTTTTTTTCAATATTTCAATATTTTTTATGATATGTAAATTAAACAATTACTTTAAAAGCAAATTTATTACCATATTATTGTTATGCTGCAATAAACGTTAATCAGAAAAATGTTTTTCTCCTTCACTTGGTCCTTGTTATAAATCTTTCATGTATTAAATTTTTCTCTCTGATATTGTTCCATTTCTTGATATTGATAATTTTGTAACTTTTTTACAGATCTATTCATTCGTTTTTGTAGAAATTTCTAAACCAAGCTATTTGATAGTCAAAAATCAAACTTGTTGTGTTGCATTTTATTCAACAGCATTTACACATAAAAAGCTATGCATGTTCATCACCCAAATCTAAAATAAAACTAACCTTAAGATGAAAGGTCAAACATAAAGAAACAACGACTTGTTCTATCTTACACAAAAAAAAAATAAAAATTGTAAACCGAAAAGGAAGTGTTCAAAGGACAACATTTAGGTTTTGATATGTGACTAGTACTTGCATAAATCTATTAAATTCTGAAAAGTATGTTGTTTAACTTTACAGCTACTTAATACTTCAGACCTGTGTATGTCGGCATTCAAACTCTTAATCAACTTAATCATTACATAATTAATTTGATGGATTAAAGAAGTTCTTCAATAGAGTTATTGAAGTTGATCAGGCTATTGTGTGTTTATGAAAGTTTTCTTGGGCGGATTTGTGATGGGACGACCCTTGTTACATTACCCTGTCATTTATTATCATTGCACTTGTTGAAACATGTTACTTTTGTCATTAGTTATTTTGTTTAGGTGCTGAAAAACAATGCACTACAAATTACTATTTACTTTAAAGAAAGGGATTGGTTATGAAACTCTCAATGGGTGTAAACAACCTGCATTATGGTATGACAAGGCCTTATTGTTTGATCGACGGTTTTATAGCAAATTTTTCATTATTTCAATAAATACACGTTCAGCTAATCATGATTTGCAAACAACAATATATTAAAGTCCTAATTTCCAAAGTGGTCTTCCTCCATGCTTATAACGTTGGAGGGTCATCTTACCCGACCCTCTACTAGACCTTCCTAGACTCAATATCTGAGTGCAACGAGTAATGTTACCATTGGTAAGTGACTTACTAAGTGTAGTACAATTAGTACTGGTTTCCAAGTAAATACATACTGATAAATAGCCATAAACACCGTAATTTGGTAGCTCTGCTTAACCATCTGGGGAAAAGAGAATTTAAAATGGAATGATGTATGTGTTGCTGGGTATATTATAATGTTGCGCTTTGAGTAAGCAATGAAATGTTATTCATTATTCATATCCTCATATTATTGTTATCAATGCAATCCAGTGAACACAGAATAATAACTTTCCAAAATTATACAGTGTTGTTTAAAACGGGTGCTTTCACAAAAACTCTGATGCTAGTAAAAAGTTTATGCCGAATCAAGGTTAAGTACGTTTTCATTAGACTCATAGAATGATAAAAAACAGCCAGTCAAGACTGAAGGGTAGTCAATTTTACCACAACACCTGTAGGTTCACGGTCTTTGATAAATCTTCGTGTCAAATAATAACAAAGAACTGATAAATGTAGGAGATATAATGAAAAGCAAAGGGTCTTCTAGATAGTATGTATTCAAACTCTAGTGTTTATTTGGGGTGAAAAGGTCAAGTTAACAACAGACATCGTTTTGTCACCAAGCACATAGTAAACAGAAAGTGATCTTTTCATAAAGGACAAGTTGTACATCCAAATTGTTTGACAAATTGATAAATCAATCTTAAGAATAATAATAGACTAAGTGCATGTCTTATTCTCTCTCTTATTCTTTATTCTCATTTTTATGAAATGAAACAATAAAACTAATTAGCACAGTGGCAAGTTAAAAATTGACATTGATTTTACTACACATTGATCACAGTTACCTTGGTCGCTATACACATTACCTTGTTAATGACACACTATCGATTGCCTCAAAGTCATACAAGAAAATGCAAATACATTTGGTTCATTTACATAACATTATTTTATGCATTGCTTATAAACATTGATTCTTGTAACGCAGGGCAAATTTAGTCTGTGCATGATTCCAATATTTGCACAATTCTGGTTAAATAACTTCAAAGATATTTGACAAAACTTTTAGTGAAACTCCTTAACTAACATTAAAATATAATTTATTAGATATGTATCTTCACTACATTGGCCAATACACAACATAGGTGTAAATATCTCACTTGGTATTCTTCGATAATTATAATTGTAAATGACCGACTCTATTGAATATTTACACTGCTTAGTAATTGCTGTTGAACAAATTCTGGCTAAAACGTTTAAGGGTTGCTGTAGTGCGTAGGATGTCTGTACAACATTAGTAAGACTACCTTGCTGTGTAGGGGACAGTTGTCGCAATAAGCGTATAGATAGAGGATTATTCAACACTGGAAATGGGGAGAACAGCAATCTATGCTATACTACTGACACTGTCAATGTTTCACTTCTCATATGGCTTGCGATCATACAAGGTCAAAGAACTAATTGAAAACCTGACTGTCAACTATGATCCAGCAGTTCTTCCAGTGAAGAATCACTCAGATATAGTAAACATAAAACTGGAGTTTGGATTACAGATTATTCTTGGTTTGGATGAACTGAAAGAAGTATTCACTTGCCGTGGATGGTTCAGAATACATTGGATTGACCAATATCTCCAGTGGAACATAACAGATGACTTGCCTGAAGAAATAACTCTGCCAATACAAGATGTGTGGACTCCAAGACTTTTGCTGATTAATACAGTGAATAACCAAAAGACCATGACCCATCAGGACGATCTAGTTGTTGTTGACAACACTGGGAAGTCCGAATATGGATACTACAACATATTTCAAACACACTGTAAGGTGAATGTGAGAAGGTTCCCATTTGACACACAAACATGCTACATAGAAGTGATTCTTTGGCCTGGGGCAAAAGATGGAGAATATCTATACATTGAACGTTCATCCATTGATAGGTCTGCATTCTCTCCAAACGGTGAATGGGACCTCACAGAGTCAGCTGTGATTGAAACCAACAATAAAATCTCCATGTTTGTGGTAAAGTTAACATTGCAAAGAAGGTCAGTGTTCTATGTCCTCAACATTGTCCTCCCTGTTGTTTTTCTTTCGTCATTGAACATTTTTGTGTTCCTGATTCCAAAGGACAACGGAGAGAAATTAAGTTTCTCTGTATCACTCCTCTTGTCCTATGCAGTGTTCCTGACCCTCATCAGTTCCTACCTACCTGCCAACTCTGACAATGTATGTTTCTTCAGTGTCTATCTCACATCACAGGTGTTCGTTAGCGCACTTATTTGTCTTGTGACAATCTTGCTCCTGGCCCTTCAGAGTCGACTGCTTAAAGGAGGGGATGTGTTCATCTGTCTCAAACTTGTGCTAAGATTTTATACATCCAGAGAGACAATGGGCAACCTAAATGGTGAAAAAGAAGATGGATCTTATAATGGAAAGAAGAAGTCAGATGCAATCATCGATTTATGTAACAGGGGAGCTTTCTGGATGTTTTTCGTTCTGACATTGTCAACTAACATGACTTTCTTCTTCAATGTCTTGGTTTGAACTCACATTTTATAATTGACATAAATAAAATGGGTTACAGAAAGACATTTTTTAAATATGTTTTATCCTCAGATTCAGGTGTTAATTCAAGTAAAAATTCAACCATAATATTTATCATATAGTAGTCATGCCGTGTTGATTCAAGGAAATGTAAATGCTTATTGACGTGTTGAGGAGATTCAAATGATATGATCAGATAATCCCAAATGCGTCTTGCAGAAGCTGACCAACGATAACAATAGAATAAAAACAATATTAACATATCTAAGCAATCATAAATTCGTACCAGCTGGCTAAAATTATAACCTTTATTTGAGACATGTGTATTTCTTTCAAATTGTTCTCCTGCATGAGCTTATTGTTGTTTGATTTAGTTTTCATAATATGGACATTCTCACTTCACGTTGTTTTTGTGTACGTCTTCACTATTGTAACAGCAACATAGAAATTGTGTTATGTTTTATAAAAAAGAGAAATTTGAATGCTCCATTAAGGATCAATACTGACAGTATATTGCTTCATGAAGATTTCCCTGGCACAATGATACTGTTTTCAGTCATGACAATAATATGTAGTCTCTGAAATCCATTAAACATACTGTTTTCAAAACCTATTTCATCAAAAGATAATTTTACCATGTTTAATATACAAGATTTGTGTAAATAAAAGTACCACATTTTCATTCCACTTTTGTTTGCAAACGAGATATCTTTCTATTATGTTCATGAGCTAAATGGAACTCTTGTATTTATGATCCTCTTAAATCTCAGTGGTAAATTTCAATAGTAATGGCTTTGTATTTGCACTGCTTCAGTGCGTAACATTTGAGTAAATATATCTCACAGCCTACAACAAAGGAGTCTGGTATTGCCAACAGGCTTAGAGCTACTGATGAAGATCACTGTAAATAAAGCTACACACGAAGACTCAACCACTGAATTGTAACAAGATATTAGGCGTATATCTGCTGGGATTTATTACAGCAAGCGTTGATTGTAAATCTGTATTGTACATTAGTTGCATTTAGCTTTTTGACAACATGGCAAAACAATTACTTTATATTTTGATGTTGATACTTTCACAATGGAATTTGTTGGATGCCTTTCGATCATATGAGGTAATGGAACTGATGAGGAATCTTACAACAAATTATCACCCTGCAGTTCGTCCAGTGAGGAACAATTCAGAACAACTTTACATCAAACTCGGATTTGGACTACAGATTATTCTTGGTTTGGATGAAATGAAAGAAACCTTCACTTGCCGAGGATGGTTCAACATGGTTTGGTTCGACCAATATCTACAATGGAATCAAACAGATATTTTTCCTAAGCAGTTATTTCTACCAATACAATATATCTGGACACCTCTACTATTACTATTGAATACTGTCAGTGACCAGCAACTTTTGTTCCATGAAAACGATATTGTGCATATTACCAACACTGGGGAAGCCTTATTGTCCTTCTATGGTATATTTGAAACACATTGTAAAGTGAATGTGAGGAGGTTTCCATTTGATCACCAAACGTGCTTTATAACTGTGTCACGTCTAACTCATACCGATAATGGAGTCTATTTGTCTCTAAGATATGAGTCAAATAATACAGAATATTTCAATGAAAATGGAGAGTGGGAACTAGTTGGTTCATATTTAGTTGAAACTGCTTTTAACTCTTACTCAGCCAAACTAATGTTGAAGAGGAGGACAATGTTCTACATCATCAACACCATTCTACCGGTTGTCTTTCTTTCTTCACTCAACTTTTTTGTGTTTTGGATACCCCAAGAAAGTGGAGAAAAACTCAGTTTATGCTTTTCCCTTCTTTTGTCCTATGCTGTGTTCCTGAATCTCATCACATCCTACTTACCTGCCAACTCTGACAACGTGTGTTTCTTCAGTGTCTATCACGTCTCACAGTTGTTTGTCAGTTCTCTTATTTGCCTGGTAGCAATTCTGATCATGGCTCTACACAGTCGAGTTCTTAAAGGGGAAGATGTACCATGTTGTATTATAAATGTATGCAGATTTCAAAGAAAAGGGAAGAGATTTATTGACAGTTATGAAGATCGAAAGATTGATGATTTCAAAGAAAAGGCAATTGTCATCACACGTGTCTGTAACACAGCAGCGTTCTGGGTGTTTTTCTTTCTGACATTGCTTACCAACATGGTGTTCTTCTTAAATGTACTTTTTTGATAAATATCCATACCTAATATCAAAAGTTGGTCACAAAGACATTTTGATGCATTTACTGACAGATGTGTCATCACAAATGCTTGTGTGACAGGGTGAGATATAAGCATTCCTACTGGCTTTGGCTAAGGGGATATCTCTTTGGCCGAACAGATAGAGTGTTGGACTCTCAGCCCGGAGGTCCCGGGTTCGAATCCCGGTGGAGTTTGTTTCAAATTCAATTCTGTAACACCTGTGACAAAGCAGCATTCTGGGTATTTTTCTCCCTGACGTTGTTTACCAACATGTTGTTTTTCTTAAATGTACTGTTTTGATTGATATCCAAACTTGATATCATAATTTGGTCACATAAACATTTTAATTCATTTATTGACACATGGAGTTATCAATATCATTTACATAAAATAATTTTAAAAGTCACTTTTAGGTTAAAATTTCTTTCGGTTCCCTAATGTAGATATAAAGATTCAATTTATGTTAATCTTTTTGCAAAAAATAATTGTATTTTAAATCGCCATACATTGACAAAAGTAATGGGACATATTTCTAAAATTTTGAAAATGTCACAGTTTATAAATAAGGATACATGTAAGGATGTTTGCAGTCTTGAAACTATTGCATAAAAAACAATGCTCTTTTAGCATAATATTTTCGGAAATTGTCATGTACACATGAATTTATCCAGATAGTAAAGATATAATATGATTTTAATATAATTTGATATAATTGAAATAAAAAACAAACCCTCTTTTTGTAATTAAGGTTACAAGGCTTTGAATTCGTTTTTCATGAATTCTATGTTGGTTATGCTTTTGTGGACATATCTTAGATATTAAAATTTGAATGATATTTAAAACGGGGCCTCATCATAAAACTTTTTTTGCAAAATACTTGTTCTAGTCTCTAGCTATTAATATATAGTTTTAGCTAGCAAACTTGATGTAATCAATTAAACAAAAGATGTGTACAAATATAATAACCCATTTGGTGCACATCTTTTTACAATGTTTATCCTTTAAGAATTGAATTTGGAGTGGGTTCTCCAATTAGATCTTCTAATATTTTTACTTTTCATATTCGAATAGAAATAATGGCCTGCAGGACATGTTGGTGAAAGCTGCACTTTACAAATATAACATGGCGAAGTTTGTCTTCATAAATATGATTTTTGGGATAGTTTATTTTTTTCTGTCAATATTTCAATATTTTTTATGTAAATAAAACAATGACTTTAAACGCAAATTCATGACCAAAATATTGTTTTGCTGCAATATAACTTAATCAGAAAAATGTATTTTCTTTTTCATGTGTTGCTTGTTAAACAATCTTTCATGTATTAAATTGTTCTCTCTGATATTGTTGCATTTCGCGATGTTGTTGATTTGGTACAGATTTATTCCAGAGGTGGTTTTTGTAGAAATTTCGAAACCAAGCTATTTGATAAACAAAAACCAAACTTGTTGTGTTGCATTTTATTCAACAGCATTTACAAATAAAAAGCTATGCATGTTCATCACCAAAATCTAAAATAACATAAGGATTCAACACTTGTTCTATCTTACACAAACACACACAAAAATTGCAAACCGAAAAGGAAGTGCTCAAAGGATAACATATAGGTTTTAATATGTGAGTAGTACTTTCATAAATCTATTAAATTCTGAAAACTATTGTGTAACTTTACAGCTACTTAATACTTCAGACCTGTGTGTGTCGGCATTCAAAGTCTTAATCAATTCATTAATTAGTTAGTTAGTTAATAATTAGTTTGAGAGATTTAAGAGGTTCTTCAAAAGAATTATTTAAGTTGACCAGGCTATTGGGTGTTATATGAAAGCCTTTTTTTTTTGATATGTGATGGGACGTCCCTTGTAATAATACCCTGTCATTCAATATTATTGCACATGTTGAAACATGTTGCTTTTGCCATTGGTTATTTTTCTATGTCATGAAAAGTTATGGCAAAACACCAATGTACTACAAGTTATCATTTACTCAAAACGAAGAGAAGAAAGTGATTGGTTATGAAACTCTCTGTGTAAACAATCTGTATAATGACATGATAAGGTGTTATTGGTCGCTCAATGGTTTCATTGATAGCAAATGTTTTATATTGTTTCTATAAATACATGTTAAGCCACTCGTGATTTGCATTCAACAAGATCAACAACAATTATCATAGCGGATACCCTGCCAAAACAATGCTATCAGACAAGTACTGTCAAAATTCCGTCTGCCATTTTGGTTTATGGCATAATATGAATGAAAAAAAACCCATTTTTTTAATCAGTAAAAATTACACGCATAGACATGCATTGATGAACTATCAACAAATTTTCATATGATTAATGATTGAACAATTAACGTTGTTTTGTAACTGGACTGCGACTGGAATATCCTTTGTTGTAGTAGTTTGTAATCAGTTCTTCCTGAACATCAAACACAAGGTCCATCAGATCTCGAGTAATTCAAACATAAAATATCCAAGCATTGTTTCATGTCAGGGTAACCATAATAGCAGTCTGTATATGTCATGGCACCTGGTTTTTCATTTCAATTCCTTCCTTTAACATTTATCAAGAAAATTGCAAACTAGCCATGCAGCTAATCTGTGAAATTGTTGAAATTGGAGAAGCTTGATATTCATCTTTACTTCTTAATGAAATGTGATTATTGAAAGTCAAACCGATACGGAACTAATCGCGGACGAAGTTGGCATTGTTTCCTTGAAGAGAGTACACCGAAAATCTGTGACTTTTTTTACAGGGAAATCATTTTGTTGAACTTATGTTGTGCTTAAATGTTTTTGATTATTTAAATATTAGTCCTTTGTGAACATGAAACGCAACCAAGGGAAGTTGACACATGAGGGATGATGACACCACTGGGCTTGGTACAAGGCTCGTAAAAGAACAGTTGATGCCCACACTTTTTGACATAAAAGACTCATTTTCATCCGCCAGGATATTAACGTAGCATATCACAGATTTAAACAAGAAGACCTTGTAATTCGCAATTGTATAACTTAAACTGCAATTGAAAAAACTACTTCCAAAGTGTTTGAGAATGCTTACGCTACCATATTGTCAAAATTATAGCAGCACTAATTTTCTACCACAAACCATTTGAAAATTTCAGCTGATGAAAAAACCTCTGGCATGGAAAGGATGTCTTTCGTCAGAATGCCTTTGTCGTGATATAGTAGCCAATTGTGGTGATGTTTGAACTGCGTCGCTGCTTTCACTTTTTTTAATTTTCACTTACTCTGATTACACCCAAAAGGGCTTCTCCCTTTAAAGCTCACAAACTCAACTACTTCGAACAGAGGCTAGATTAACATTTGGACTTGATTCATCACTTATCAATCACAGTATGTTGTGGTCATTTAAAAAGATTAATGTAAGAATAAGGATAATATTTCGAATAATATCTGAAATTTCAATTATATCCATATTGATCTTGCTGACATTGTAGTAATATTTGCAATATTGATACCAACGCCGGAAAGTTTTCTTACATTTAGAAAATTTCGATTCTGAAGTGTTTTTCACAAAACTTTATACATGAAGTGAACATGCCATAGGGAAACATAAGTTCTTTAAAACAATCTGTATTCATTGTAAAAAGGATTGATACTGAACTTTATATCATTTATCACCTAAAAATACCAATATTAATTCAAATGCTATCGCTTATAGCCTCAAATTTGATATTACAACATAAAAGGTCAGTATGGAAATCAAATAAAGAAGTATATTAAAGAAAAACACCACCAATGAACAATTATGAAAATTCATATAAAATATAATCCTTTGAGTCAGTGCTCCTAAATAGTACACTTTCATATATAATACAATCCTTACAGATATGTAAATGAAAGAGTAGCCGATTTGACAAAACAATGTAAACTAGAAACTTTACCTAGTGGGAAATAACTGCATGTGTTATGCTACTTAGTCTAAATTTGTAGATTCTCAATTGATGAAATGATTATGTTCACAGTGTTCTGTTTCTTGTTTCTTGTCTGGATCCTGTGAACTATATTATCTATTATGTATTGTCATATACAAACCAGAATCGCTCTCGATTAAAAATATGTTTAATAAAAACAGACGGTGAACAAAGGGTGCCCTTAAAATTTTATTGCTTGTGCAATGGGACGATAAATTGATGAAATATAGCAATGATATCAGAGTACATATTGTTGTTTTCAACACTAGAAAACACTAGAAAACAAGATTACGTATAGTTTTGATTGTAATATCAGATTTGATCTTACAATATGGAATCCAATTAAAGAAGTACATTAAAGAAAAACACCATGTTGTTTAACAAGGTCAAAACGAAAACCATCCAGAACGCTGCAGTGTTACAGATACCAGTAGTGACAAATGCCTTTGCCTTGAAATCCGAAATTTCTTCATCACTGTTCGCACATGTCTGACTTTTTCTTTGAAACTTATCTTTACATACTACTCCAATAAAACATGGTACATCTCCCCCTTTAAGAACTCGACTGTGTAGAGCCATGATCAGAATTGCTACCAGACAAATAAGAGTACTGATAAATACCTGTGAGACCAGGTAAACACTGAAGAAACACACGTTGTCCGAGTTTGCAGGTAGGTAGGATGTTATAAGTGTCACAAACACAGCATAGGACAAGAGAAGGGAAAAGCATAAGCTGAGTTTTTCTCCACTTTCTTCGGGTATCAGAAACACAAAGATTCTGTTGACTTTATAAACTTTTCTAAACCACACATTCGTTCAGTAATATTATAGGAATTCTAGATTTAAAATCTGTATAAATGCCTCCCAAGTTCACATCCAAACAGGTATAGTTCCCAGCAATAATACTGATGATGTAGCTGTCAATTGTTCCAGTGTCATTGATCGTTATTAGATAAAGTCCAGCCTGTTGATGTGGAATACATACAACAAGCAAACATTGTGACAATCTGACGAGTTACTATTCTACTACACAATATATCCATTGGTAGCTTTAACAAAATGCTGTTATTGCTACTAATCCCATTTATCCAAATCAGCTTAAGGAATAATACCTTAAGCTGTTGTCACGATACCTGTTGTTGGCAACTGGGCTTGTCAAGCTCTTTAAGGCCAGGACTGCAGCTGAAGAGAGCAAGGAAAAAATCGCCAATTTATGCAAACAATTCTCACAAGCAAGCTCAACCAATAATTACAAAACTGCTTTTCAAGATAAAGTAAAAAATACACAACCTTGTCCGAAGGACACAACAAGCCAAAGTTATGGTACAATAAGCCTTTTATATTATCAGAACTTAACAATATTGTAAATAATAAAAAAGGAACAGCATCAGTAATAATCAAACCAGTTACATAATGCTTAAACATCTTCCTTATAAATGTAAACAGGTGTTATTAGATTTCTACTATAAGTTATGGAAGGACGGTAAATTACCAACCAAAGAATGTCTTATTATACCCTTACACAAACAGGGAAAAGACCCTACCAAATCAGATTCACATAGACCAGTCTCCTTAACATCTAATCTTTGTAAAACACACGAAGCTATGGCAACGAAAAGATTACAACATTATCTAGTAACCAACGAATTGACAACACAAAATCAATCAGGATATAGAAAATCATATAGCACCACTGACCATACTGTTAAATTACAACACTCCATCAGACAAGCTCAACAAAAGAATAAATTCACTACAGCAGTCTTCCTAGACTTGATTTAAGCATTTGACATGGTCTGGAAAACAGGCTTGATTAAAAAAGTCCAGAAAAAAGGCATACAAGGGGAAATGTTAAATTTTATAAACGACTTTATGCCCAACAGAACTTTTCGCCTTAAAGCCGATGACCAAATATCAGATAACTATAACCTAGAAAATGGAACCCCGCAAGGAAGTATTATATCACCAACCTTGTTCAATATTATGATTGATGATTTATTTCACAAACTATCTAAACAAGTGGACACCCCGCAGTTCGCTGACGACGGGGCCCTCCGGGTCAGTCATAAACATCAGCATGTAGCTGCAGAAATATTACAAAAAGCCTTAATCAAAGTAAATGATTGGACCCAAAATTGGGGATTTCAATTATCCACAAGCAAAACTGTATCAATTCTCTTTCGGCCAACACCTAAAGTCGACTGCAGACCACTGAGATTATACATTAATGGAGAACTTTTAGATCAAGTTAAATATGTCAAGTTCTTAGGCGTAACCTTTGATGAATATCTAACATGGAATCAACATATTAATGAATTAACACAAAGATGCAAAAAGATCTTAACATATTACGAATGCTGTCTCACACTAGGTGGGGCAGCAGCAAGGAAATGTTACTCGTCCTATATAAATCTCTGATCAAGTCCAAACTACACTATGGAGCAGAAGCTTGGTGCGCCACCAGTCAAACCAACATACAAAAACTAAAAACCATACAAAATCAAGCCTACAGATACATATCAGGTTGCCTAAGCGGAACACCAATGGAACTAGTCAGACATGAACTAGGGGAACTACCGCTAGAAAAAGAATGGGAAGATAATATTACAAACTATATTGTTAGATCACAACATGAACCATGTATACAAAATATTATCAGACGATGGAAAACAAATAATGACAAAAAGAGTGAAAAGAATACTAACACCATTTGGTGTTACCATTAATAACATATAGACAAGTATAAACTTGATACATTAGATATTAACTCTGACCCATATACCAATAATATTTTAAAAACCTCCAGACCTCCCTGATATCCAAGTTAATATCAAACTAAAAGACCATATAGATAAAACCAATCCAAAACCTAACGACCTCAGTAACACTCAAGCCTACATTGAGGAAAACTACAATCAAACTAATCACATTCAAATCTTCACTGATGGTTCTAAAGACGAAAAAGGAAGAGTAGGCTCACTTAGATATCACTTAAACTACCAGGCAAAACATCTATCTTCACAGCCGAACGTGTAGCTATTCGACAAGCACTCAATATTAGCAAAGGTTACAAAAACAGGAATATAGCTATATTTACAGATTCACTTAGCTCACTGCAAGCTTTACAAAGCAAAACGGAAAACAATAGTCATGAACTTCTACATCAAATTTATCAAGGGTACAATTATTTAATTAAGAATAACAATAATGTTAAATGTATATGGGTACCATCCCATATTGGCCTTATTGGCAATGAAAGAGCCGACCGAGCAGCAAAAGCAGGTCTAACCCATAGTAATAAGGTTAAAATGCCATTTACTAACAAGGAAATTAAAAGCATGGTTAAATCAGTAACCACGGACGAATACAACAATAAGGGGACATACCCAGTACTATCAAGTACAACCCACAAAAATTAAAAATTTAAACACTTCCATAACTTTAGAAGGGTTGATGTAGCCATAACTAGACTCAGGCTTATTAATGTTTGTAACGGGGTTTATCTCCGCAAAATAGCCAAAGCACCAAATAATCTACATGTATGTACACAATGTAATGTTGAAGACACCATACATCACATTGTGTTTCACTGTGATAAATACCAAAAACACAGGAGACAACTCCTAGAAAATGTAAGCGCCACACAAGAACTGTTACCCAATACCAAAAATTACCATATATTCTAAATATACTCAAATTAAAGGTAATTTAATTGTCCATCCAGTGAGGTATCTTACGCCATATTACATATAGGCGGTCATACCTTATTTTCCTATAAAACCTCAGTATGCACACCAAATTTCAGGTTCATGTTTAAGTTTCATCAAACTACAACTTCTAAGATGCTAAGGAACATTTGTAGAGCTTGTTAAGTACAACTTTAAGATATACAATGTATGCCGTGACCGACGTCATTATAGGTGTCTTCTTATGTTTGCTTGGGTCAGTTTTGAGATGGTCTACCAAATCAAAACAAAGGGCTTTGTAAAACTGTAATTAAATGCATGAACATGAGTTGGATTCGAACCCGAGACCTCTATATATTTAAAGTAATTCGGTAATGCCATGCCTGTACTGCTAGTTCATCTGTATATAACTATATATCTACAGCAAAATTAAATATTCTATGACTATTTAAGGAATCAAGTTAATACTTTTGAAAGCTAACTCAGATTTATAAAATAAATATATATTTCTTCCTTCAGTAAAGACATATAAGACCCGCAAAGAGTATCAGAGCAAAGAGTATGCATAAGAATTAATGTTTATAGGTAACTTAGGTAACAGGATTTTCGCTGGGAGTGTAACCCAAATAAATACCCAGATCGCCTAGAAATTATGGATAGGAACTATATTCGGGCTACGCCTTTTGTGTATATTTGCCATAACCTCTCGTCATCGGCCTGTTTTTGTACTATATAACCTTCTCTGTGCCATAACTTTACTTAACCCGCGTTTCAATACCGTCCTTTAACTGTAATCCCCGATCTAAGTAACTCTTGGTTCCCTTACCTCGCCTGATGATATACCTAGTAAATGATTACACCGTACAGAGGGGTTATGGTAGACTAAAATTTAGTTAATGAATGAAATATTTTAAATAATAACTGTATCTTCATTTATGTTATTTTATTTCTTGGGGCTGTGTATTCAGTCAATCTGGTCAGTGTATTCAGTCAATCTAGACTTGCAGAAACAGGATCTAGACTATATAAAAGGCTCCTATTTAATACACAATCATGAAGCAGGACTAGGGTTATCGAAAATAGACTCGTGAAGGCGTAACCCGAGCTAAGTTATTGCCTATACCCGAGACAATCAGGTTCTGTGTACACTGACGAGGAACACTCCGGCAAAGATTTCATAGGGAAAAGGTGGTTAAGAGATAACGATACAAAACGTGGTCACTGCATATAAACTTAAGTTTAAACAAGGTATAACTTCACAAGGTATGACTTTAAACTTATTGAAAAAAGAAGAGTTAGAACCACCCAATGGTTGTGACCAAATGTAAAAATTACTTTCACTTACCCTCTATATAAACTAGTTTAACATACCCTCACATAGTCTAAATTTTTTTTAACCCTTGCCGTTCCATATCCCTCTTGGTATTACTTGATTTCATAACCCTCATTTTACCGTGGACCTTACTGCGACCCTCTTATTGCCCTATCCCTCCATGTACCCTCGTTTCCATAATTCTCACATTACCGTCTGCCTAATTATAACTCTTGTTGTAACCTAATTCCGTGCATATCCCTTGTTTCTATGGCCCACACTTGACCGTTGACATTTAGGTCTCTCACAAATGAAGAGCATTGACATTTAGTTTTCAAATAATAGATAAAAATCACTCAGAAATACAAACATTACTAAAGGAATTCTATATAAGAAAGCACAACACGCATATCATTTATATGATTAGATATCGGTTTTAGATCATTGTAATTGTAATAATTGTTTCCTTTTGTAAACAATGGACATTCTATATAAGAAACCAACTTTTTTTTTATAAATTGCATAATGCTGAATTTGTTTTTAAGTTAATAATGTTGATACCTGTCATGTATTCACGTTATGAAGGTCAGATGGCACTTGATTGATAACTCACAGAGAAGTAAACCCGCCATATTTTTTACGGCATTTTGTACAAGCACACGATATATGATGACGTCATGACATATCACGTCACTGATATGTGGGGATGCTATTTATAGAAAGATGTTGACGTTAAGGATATCACAATGTACACAGGGAAAATTCAAAAGGGTTATTTTACATTATCATTAAAGGTTTATCAAACCATGCATCAGGCTTTCCATAAGCAATTAACACGAACACATCTAACTCAATTAGCAGTCATTAAGGCTATTATTTCGATTGATTGTCAAAAACAACAACGCATCATAGAACACTCTTGCAAAGATTTTTGTGTATTATTACCTTTCGATATGAGAGAAAGGTTGGCATAGTCTATTTGCCATTGTAATTGGATGATGAATTGCTGATTTTGTGTATTGTTACTCGGATTTGTTTACTGTTAATTTCCGTTCTCTGTATTCAATCGAATTCGTTGTTACAGAAAAGAGGTTTCATGCAAACTGTATTCAGTGGCAATATTAGTGCCAGAATAGTGGTCTGTTCGCTTGGATTCAGTAGACATAGAAGTGCATTTGTTGTATGTTATGATGATCCATTTTTACCTGTTTGAACCTTCTATGACCTATCGGTCAGCCAGGATTAAAGAGTTTGTCAGCAACCTTACAGTCAACTATGATCCTTCAGTTCGACCTGTAATGAATGACTCTGAAGAGCTCGTAATTGAGCTGAAGTTTGGTCTCCAGACGCTGATAGATTTGGATGAAAAGAAAGAAATGTTCAGCTGCAGGGGATGGTTTCAGATGAGTTTGTTCGATCAATATCTCGAATGGGATGTTACTGAAAGCATCCCAAGTCTGATTGCCCTTACAGCTAAAGATGTGTGGACACCAAAACTATTCCTACCAATGACGATGAATCAATTGCGTTTTCTCAATCATGAAGAAGATAATGTCTTTGTGTATAACAATGGACGTGTTATGACGGTTCACTTTGACATGTTTACGACTCATTGCAAGATGAATGTAAAGAAATTTCTGTTTGATAAACAGATATGTGAAATAGCAGTCTCCTCCTCCACAAGAGACCTCAACGGCGAGGTTTTATCTGTGGAGAAAACATCTATAGATATGGAAACATTTTTCAGTGAGAATGGAGAATGGCACATACTTTCTGCAAAATCATACCGCCATCAAGATGAATACATTATTGTATCCTTCTTCCTACAAAGACGAACAACCTTCTATGTCCTCAACACAATCCTGCCAGTGGTATTTTTATCGTTTCTCAACATGTTTGCTTTCATATTGCCAGAAGAAAGTGGAGAGAGGATAAGTTTTTGCGTTTCACTGCTTCTGTCCTATGCTGTGTTCCTGACCCTCATCAACTCCTACCTTCCTGCCAACTCTGACAACGTATGTTTCTTCAGTCTCTATCTGACCTCTCAGGTGTTTGTCAGTTCCATGATTTGTCTGGTTGCTATCCTGATCCAGGCACTGCACAATCGACTTCTGAAAGGACGTGATGTCCCTGTTCTTCTGCAATCATGTTTCAGGGACATATCAAACCTTGTGTCCCATGTTAAAGTCAAGGATGAAGAGGTAGACAGTTCTAATAAACGTAAAAGTAAAGTTGATGATGTCATTCAGCATTGTAACAAGGTAGCATTCTGGATATTTATGTTACTAACATTGGCAGTCAACTTGACATTTTTTCTCAATGTACTTGTATGAAGATTTTCATATGAGTCTATTATACCTGCTCATTTAAGGCACATGCACTTCAATAGTGTTTTCCTGATTTTCTGTTATCATAAATGTTTAAATCTATAATATGTCGAATATAATATATACTAAACGCCAAAAAAAAAACGTTTCCCACCTTCACTCGTGATTTAACTTATAGCTGTTGTGGTGCAACTTTTTGCTGCAACTTATAGCCAAGTGTTACTGAATAACATTGGCATTTAACTATTTGATACCAATGTTAGCTATAGTCGTCAAATGCAAAATGCAGTACGAAGTAGGAGAACAACATTGTCCAGTTTTCAGTAATTATGAAACATTTACTACATTTGGTCCTTTTCAACTACATATCTTATATTGATTTACAAAATGCAAACAACAACAATGAAACATAAAAACTTATCAGCACAGTAACAAGTTAAAAATTGACATTGATTTTACTACACATTGATCACACTAACCTTGGTCACTATACACATTAACTTGTTAATAACACACTATCGATTGCCTCAAAACATACAAGAAAATGCAAATACATTTGTTTCATTTACATTACATTATTTTATTCTTTGCCCATCAACATTAGTTCTTGTAACGCAGGGCAAATTTGGCCTGTGCATGGTTTCTTTATTTGCACAATTCTGGTTAAATAACTTCAAAGTGATTGACAAAACTTTTAGTTATGTAAATTTGATTATCATTAACTGCACTCTGTTTTATTTGTGCTCTTGTTTTTTTATCTGAATGCAAATTTTTTGTTTCAATTAATATTTTAAATTATTTTGAAAACCTTTAAGTGAAACCCCTCAGCTTACATTGAAATATAATTTATTAGATATGTATCATCACTACCGGGGGCGTAGCTCAGTGGTAGAGTGTCCGCTCGTCACCCGGAAGATCGGGGTTCGATTCCAGGTCGCGTCATACCAAAAGACGTTAAAAGTTGGGAGTTGTTGCTGTCTTGCTTGACACTCAGCATTGTAAAGGCAGAACAACGCATTAACTGGCGCTGCACCGTGGCTGCCGGGTGCCATGGGCACAAATCGAATTTCCAATATGTACATGTACTGAGGATAATAAAGTGTTATTATTATTATTATTATTATTATTACATTGGCCAATACACAACATACGTGTAAATATCTCACTTGGTATTCTTCGATAATAAATATTGTAAATGACCAACTCTATTAAATATTTACACTGCTTAGTTATTGCTTGTGAACAAATTCTGGCTATAAACGTTTAAGGGTTGCTGTAGTGCGTAGGATGTCTGTACAACATTAGTAAGACTACCTTGCTGTGTAGGGGACAGTTGTCGCGATTAGTGTATAGATGGAGGATTATTCAACACTGGAAATGGGGAGAACAGCAATCTATGCTATACTACTGACACTGTCAATGTTGCGATCATACAAGGTCAAAGAACTAATTGAAAACTTGACTGTCAACTATGATCCAGCAGTTCTTCCAGTGAAGAATCACTCAGATATAGTAAACATCAAACTGGAATTTGGATTACAGATTATTCTTGGTTTGAACGAACTGAAAGAAGTATTCATTTGTCGTGGATGGTTCAGAATACATTGGATTGACCAATATCTCCAGTGGAACAAAACGGATGACTTGCCTGAAGAAATAACTCTGCCAATACAAGATGTGTGGACACCAAGACTTTTGCTGATAAATACAGTGAATAACCAAAAGATCATGACCCATCAGGACGATCTAGTAATTGCTGACAACACTGGGAAGTCCGAATATGGATACTACAACATATTTGAAACACACTGTAAGGTGAAAGTGAGAAGGTTCCCATTTGACACACAAACATGCTACATAGAAGTGATTCTTTGGCCTGGGGCAAAAGATGGAGAATATCTGTACATTGAACGTTCATCCATTGATAGGTCTGCATTATCTCCAAACGGTGAATGAGACCTCACAGAGTCAGTTGTGATTGAAACCAGCAATAAAATCTCCATGTTTGTGGTAAAGTTAACATTGCAAAGAAGGTCAGTGTTCTATGTCCCCAACATTGTTCTTCCTGTTGTTTTTCTTTCGTCATTGAACGTGTTTGTGTTCCTCATTCCAAAGGACAACGGAGAGAAATTAAGTTTCTCTGTATCACTCCTCTTGTCCTATGCAGTGTTCCTGACCCTCATCAGTTCCTACCTACCTGCCAACTCTGACAATGTCTGTTTCTTCAGTGTCTATCTCACATCACAGGTGTTCGTTAGCGCACTTATTTGTCTTGTGACAATCTTGCTTCTGGCCCTTCAGAGTCGACTGCTTAAAGGAGGGGATGTGTTCATCTGTCTCAAATTTGTGCTAAGATTTTATAATTCCAGAGAGACAATCGGCAACCTAAATGGTGAAAAAGAAGATGGATCTTATAATGGAAAGAAGAAGTCAGATGCAATCATCGATTTATGTAACAGGGGAGCTTTCTGGATGTTTTTCGTTCTGACATTGTCAACTAACATGACTTTCTTCTTCAATGTCTTGGTTTGAACTCACATATAATATTTGACATTGTTCAAATTGATTATAGATATACACTTTATGAACTTGTATTTTCCTCAGATTCAGGTGTTAATTCAAGTACAAATTCAACCATCATATACATGTATATATCAGATAGTATTCATGTCATGTTGATTTAATGAAATGTAAATTTTTTGTTGGGGAGATTTAAATGATATGATCAGATAACCCCAATGAGTTTTGCAGAAGCTGCCCAACGATGAATATGGAATAAATACTACACTTAACAATATTAACATATCCTAACAATCATAAGTTCGTACCATTTGGCTAAAATTATAACCTAATATTTGAGACTTGTGTGGGTTTTTTTCAAGCTTATTGTTGTTTGATTAAGTTTTCATAATATGGACATTCTCACTTCACGTTGTTTTTGTCTACGTCTTCACTATTGTAACGGCAAGTTAGTAATCATGCTATTTTTATAGAAAAATAGAGAAAATTTAAAAGCACGATTTAGGATCAATACTGACAGTATATTGCTTCATGAAGATTTCCCTGGCAAAATGATACTGTGTTCAGTCATGACAATAGTATGTAATGAAATCCATTAAACATACTGCTTTCAAAACCTATTTCAACAAAAGATAATTTAACCATGTATAATATTCAAGATTTGTGTAAATATTGGTACAACATTTTCATTCCACTTTTGTATGCAAACGAGATATATTTCTATAATGTTTATGAGCTAAATGGAACTCTTTGTATTTATGATCCTCTTAAATCTCAGTGGTAAATTTGAATAGTGATGGCTTTGTATTTGCACTGCTTCAGTGTGTAACATTTGAGTAAATATATCTCACAGCCTACAACAAAGTAGTCTGGTATTGCCCACAGGCTTGGAGCTACTGATGAAGATCACTGTAAATAAAGCTACACACGAAGACTCAACAACAGAATTGTAACAGGATATTAGGCGTATATCTGCTGGGATTTATTACAGCAAGCGTTGATTGTAAATCTGTATTGTACATTAGTTGCATTTACCTTTTTGACAACATGGGAAAACAATTACTTTATATTTTTATGTTGATAATTTCACACTGGAATTTGTTCGATGCCTTCCGATCATTTGAGGTGAAGGAACTGATGAGGAATCTTACAACCAATTATGACCCTGCAGTTCGTCCAGTGAGGAACAATTCAGATCTACTTAACATCAAACTCGAATTTGGACTACAGATTATCCTTGGTTTGGATGAAATGAAAGAAACCTTCACTTGCCGAGGATGGTTCAACATGGTTTGGTTCGACCAATATCTACAATGGAATCAAACAGATATTTTTCCTAAGCAGTTATTTCTACCAATACAAGATATCTGGATACCTCGACTATTACTATTGAATACTGTCAGTGACCAGCAACTTTTGTACCGTGAAAACGATATTGTGTATATTACCAACACTGGGGAAACCTTATTGTCCTTCTATGGTATATTTGAAACACATTGTAAAGTGAATTTGAGGAGGTTTCCATTTGATCACCAAACGTGCTTTATAACTGTGTCACGTCGAACTCATACCGATATTGGAGTCTATTTGTCTCTAAGATATGAGTCAATTAATACAGAATATTTCAATGAAAATGGAGAGTGGGAACTAGTTGGTTCATATTTAGTTGAAACTGCTTTTAACTCTTACTCAGCCAAACTAATGTTGAAGAGGAGGACGATGTTCTACATCATCAACACCATTCTCCCGGTTGTCTTTCTTTCTTCACTCAACATTTTTGTGTTTTGGATACCCCAAGAAAGTGGAGAAAAACTCAGTTTATGCTTTTCCCTTCTCTTGTCTTATGCCGTGTTCCTGACCCTCATCACATCCTACTTACCTGCCAACTCTGACAACGTGTGTTTCTTCAGTGTTTATCTCGACTCACAGTTGTTTGTAAGTTCTCTTATTTGCCTGGTAGCAATCCTGATCATGGCTCTGCACAGTCGAGTTCTTAAAGGGGAGGATGTACCATGTTGTATTAGAAATGTAAAGATAAGTTTCAAAGAAAAGGGAAGAGCTTTATGGACAGTTATGAAGATCGAAAGATTGATGATTTCAAAGAAAAGGCAATTGTCATCACAAGTGTCTGTAACACAGCAGCGTTCTGGGTGTTTTTCTTTCTGACATTGCTCACCAACATGGTGTTTTTCCTAAATGTACTTATTCAATAAATGTCCATACCTAATATCAAAAGTTGGTCACCAAACATGCATTATATTGCATTAATTGACAGATGTGTCATCACAAATGCTTGTGACAAAGCAGCAGTCTGGGTATTTTTTTCTGACGTTGTTTACCAACAAGATGTTTTTTAAAATGTTTGGTTTTACTTGATATCCAAACCTGATATCATATTTTGGTCACATGAACATTATATTGCATATTTTGACATATGTGTCATCACAGATGCTTATGACAAAGCAGCATTCTGGGTGTTTTTCTGTCTTACATTGTTTACCAACATGATGTTTTCTTAAATGTATGGTTTTACTTGATATCCAAACCTGATATCATAATTTGGTCACATAAACATTTTAATGCACTTATTGACAGATGTTTCATCACAAACGCTTGTGACAAAGCAGCAGTCTTTGTATTTTTCTCCCTGACGTTGTTTACCAACATGATGTTTTTCTTAAATGTACTGTTTTGATTGATATCCGAACTTGATATCATAATTTGGTCACATTAACATTTTAATGCACTTATTGACATATGAAGTTATCAAAATCATTTACATATAATAATTTTAAAAGATACTTACATGTATAGGTTACAATTTCTATTGGTTCCTTAATGTAGCTATTTAGATTCAATTAATGTCAATCTTGTTGCAAAATAATTATATTTTAATTCGCCATTCATTGACAAAAGTAATGGGACATATTTCTAAAATTCTGAAAATTTCACAGCTTATATATAAGGATACATGTAAGGATTTTTGCAGTCTTAAAACTATTGCATAAAAAACAATGCTGTTTTTAGCATCATATTTTCGGAAATTGTCATGTACACATGAACTACACAGATAGTAAATATATAATAGGATTTTTAATATAATTTAATATAATTAAAATAAAATACAAACCCTATTTTTGTAGAGAAGGTTACAAAGCTTTGAATTCGATTTTCATGAATTCCATGTTTGTTATGCTTTTGTGGACATATCTTAGATATTAAAATTTGAATGATATATAAAATGGGGCCTCATCATAAAACTTTTTTTGCAAAATACTTCTTCTAGTCTCTAGCTATTAATATATAGTTTTAGCTAGCAAACTTGATGTAATAAATTTTAAAAAAAGATGTGTACAAATACATTACTCCATTTGGTGCCCTTATGAAAAAATCGTTTACAATGTTTATCTTTTAAGAATTGAATTTTGAGTGGGTTCTCCAATTAGATCTTCTAATATTTTTACTTTTCATATTCGAATAGAAATAATTGCCTGCAGGACATGTTGGTGAAAGTTGCACTATACAAATATAACATGGCGAAATTTGTCTTCATAAATATGATTTTTGGGATACTTGATCACTTTTTCTTACAATATTTCAATTTTGTATGATATGTTAATAGAATAAATACTTTAAAAGCAAATTTATTACCATTTTATTGTTTCGCTGCAATAAACGTTTATCGAAAAAACGTTTTTCTTCTTCATTTGGTCCTTGTTATAAATCATTCATGTATTTAATTGTTCTCTCTGAAATTGTTGCATTTCTTGATAATGTTGATTTGGTACAGATTTATTCCAGAGGTGGTTTTTGTAGAAATTTTCAAAACCAAGCTATTTGATAAACAAAAACCAAACTTGTTGTGTTGCATTCATGTTGCATTTATTCAACAGCATTTACAAATAAAAAGCTATGCATGTTCATCACCCAAATCTAAAATAACATAAGGATTCAACACTTGTTCTATCTTACACAAACACACAAAACAATTGCAAACCGAAAAGGAAGTGCTCAAAGGATAACATATTGGTTTTAATATGTGAGTAGTATTTTCATAAATCTATTAAATTCTGAAAACTATGGTGTTACTTTACAGCTACTTAATACTTCAGACCTGTGTGTGTCGGCATTCAAAGTCTTAATCAATTCATTAATTAGTTAGTTAGTTAATAATTAGTTTGAGGGATTTAAGAGGTTCTTCAAAAGAATTATTTAAGTTGACCAGGATATTGGGTGTTATATGAAAGCCTTTTTTTGGGATATGTGATGGGACGTCCCTTGTAATAATACCCTGTCATTCATTATTATTGCACATGTTTAAACATGTTACATTTGCCATTGGTCATTTTTCTATGTCATGAAAAGTTATGGCAAAAAACCAATGTACTACAAGTAATCATTTACTTAAAAAGAAGAGAAGAAAGTGATTGGTTATGAAACTCTCTGTGTAAACAATCTGTATAATGACATAAGGTGTTATTGGTCGCTCAATGGTTTCATTGATTGCAAATGTTTTAGATTGTTTCTATAAATACATGTTAAGCCACTCGTGATTTGCATTCAACAAGATCAACAACAATTATCATAGCGGATACCCTGCCAAAACAATGCTATCAGACAAGTACTGTCAAAATTCCGTCTGCCATTTTAGTTTATGGCATAGAATGAATGAAAAATCAGTAAAAATTACACACGTACACATGCATTAATGAACTATCAACAAATGTTCATATGATTAATGATTGAACAATTAACGTTGTTTTGTAACTGGACTGTGACTGGAATGTCCTTTGTTGTAGTAGTTTGTAATCAGTTCTTCCTGAACATCAAACACAAGGTCCATCAGATTTCGAGTAATTCAAACATAAAATATCCAAGCATTGTTTCAAGTCAAGGTTACCATAATAGCCGTCTGTATCTGTCATGGCACCTGATTTTTCATTTCCATCCCTTACTTTAACATTTAGCAAGAAAATTGCAAACTAGCCATGCAGCTAATCTCAAATCTGTGAAATTGTTTAAATTGGAGAAGCTTGATATTCATCTTTACTTCTTGATGAAATGTGCCTATTGAAAGTCAAATCAATACGGAACTATTCGCCAAGGAAGTTGGCATTGTTTCCTTAAGGAATGTACACCGAAAATCTGTGACCTGTTTTTACAGGGAAATCATTTTGTTGTGCTTAAATGTTTTTGATTATTTAAATATCAGTCCTTTGTGAACATGAAACACAACCAAGGCAAGTTGACACATGAGGAATGATGACAGCACTGGGCTTGGTACAAGGCTCGTAAAAGAACAGTTGATGCCCACACCTTTTGACATAAAAGACTCATTTTCATCCGCCAGGATATTAACGTAGCATATCACAGATTTAAACAAGAAGACCTTGTAATTCGAAATTGTATAACTTAAACTGCAATTGAAAAAACTACTTACAAAGTCTTTGAGAATACTTACACTACCATATTGTCAAAATTGTATAGCAGCAAAACATTTAACCACAAACCATTTGAAAATTTCAGTTGATGAACACCTCTGGCATGGAAAGGATGTTTTTCGTCAGAGGGACTTTGTCATGATATAGTAGCAAATGTGGTGATGTTTGAACTGCGTCGCTGATTTCACTTTTTTTATCCCACTGGTATGTAATACCGTGGGATATAGTCATCACCCTGTCCGTCTGTATGTCCGTCCGTCTGTCCGTTCGTCCGTCCGTAATCATTTCATTTCCGGAGCAGAACTCAAAAACCGGTCCACAGATGTTTCTGAAACTTTACATGTGTATTTCCCACCTACTGAAGTGGTGCCTTTTGATATTTTAACATTTCTGAAAATTTAATTTTTTATTATTTCCATGGAAACGGCTCTTATTTGGACTCTGTTCATGAAAGGTTTTGTTTCCGGAGCAGAACTAAAAAAACCGGTCCACATATCTTTCTGAAACTTTACGTGTGTATTGACCACCTGATGAAGTGGTGCCTTTTGATATTTTCACATTTCTGAAAATTTTATTTTTGTATTATTTCCATGGAAACGGCTCTTATTTAAACTCTGTTCATGAAAGGTTTATCTTTCAAAGGTTTACATCTTACGATCATGTGGAACTGGTGGGATATGTCATCTTCTGATGACTCTTGTTTAATTTTCACTTACTCTGATTACACCCAAAAGGGCTTCTCACTTTAAAGCTCACAAACTCAGCTACTTCGAACAGAGACTAGATTAACATTTGAGAACAGTATGTTGTGGTCATTTAAAAAGATTAATATAAAGAATAACGATAATATTTCGAATAATATCTGAAATTTAAATTATATCCATATTGATCTTGCTGACATTGTAGTAATATTTGCAGTATTGATACCAATGCCACACAGAAAGTTTTCTTACATTTCGAACAATCTCTATTCTGAAGTGTTTTTCACAAAACTTCATACATTAAGTGAACATGACATAGGGAAGCATTAGTTCTTTAAAACAATCTGTATTCATTGTAAAAAGGATAGATACTGAACTTTATATCATTTATCACCTTAAAATACCAATATTAATTCAAATGCTATCGCTTATAGCCTCAAATTTGATATTACAACATAAAAGTTCAGTATGGAAATCAAATAAAGAAGTACATTAAAGAAAAACATCACCAATGAACAATAATGAAAATTCACATAAAATATAATAGTCAGTGCTCCTAATTAGTACACTTTCAAATAAAATAAAATCTTACACAAATGTAAATGTAAGAGTAGCCGATTTGACAAAACAATGTAAGCTAGAAACATAACCTAGTGGGATATAACTGCATGTGTTATGTTACTTAGTAAAAATGTGTAGTTTCTCAATTGATGAAATGGTTATGTTCACAGTGTTCTGTTTCTTGTTTCTTGTCTGGATCTTTTGAACTATATTATCAACTTTGTACTGGTGCGGTATTCATATACAAAACCAGATTCGTTCTCGTTTAAAAATATATTAATCCAAAAAGGACGGTAAACAAAAGGATGCCCTTTAACTTTATTGCTTGGGCAAATTGGACTATACATAAATTTGAAATATAGCTTTGATATTAAAGTACATACATATTCCTGATTTTCAACATTAGATTATGTATAGTATTGTTTGTGATATCCAATTTGATCTTACAAATACGGAATTCAATTAAAGTAGTACATTAAAGAAAAACACCATGTTGCTCAACAATGTCAACACGAAAAACATCCAAAACGCTGCTGTGTTACAGACTCCTGTAGTGACAAATGCCTTTGCCTTGAAATCCGAAATTTCTTCATCACTGTTCGCACATGTCTGACGTTTACTTTGAAACTTATCTTTACATACTACTCCAATAAAACAAGGTACATCTCCCCCTTTAAGAACTCGACTGTGTACAGTCATGATCAGAATTGCTACCAGAGAAATAAGAGTACTGATAAATACCTGTGAGACCAGGTAAACACTGAAGAAACACACGTTGTCCGAGTTGGCAGGTAGGTAGGATGTTATGAGTGTCACAAACACAGCATAGGACAAGAGAAGCGAAAAGCATAAGCTGAGTTTTTCTCCACTATCTTCAGGTATCAGAAACACAAAGATGTTGAGTGAAGAAAGAAAAACAACCGGTAGAATGGTGTTTATGATGTAAAATGTTGTCCTCCTCTTCAATATGATTTTGGCTGAGAATGTGCTATATGCAGTTTCAACTAACGTTGAACCCTTGAGTTCCCACTCTCCATTTTCACTGAAATATAACATATCAACTGACTTCTTACCAATAGATACATTCAGGCCAATAAGATCCCCAGGGAAAGCAGTCACGTCTATAAAGCATGTTTGAAGATCAAAAGGAAATTTCCTCACATTCACTTTACAATGAGTTTCAAATATGCTGTAGAAAGAAAATACGCATTGTCCCGTGTTTTGTAGAAAAACAACATCATTCTCGTGACGCATGATCTGCATGTGACTTACTGTATTCAGAAGTAACAATCGAGGTGACCAGATATCTTGTATTGGTAGAACAAACTGCTTAGGAAAAATATCAGTATGATTCCATCGTAGATATTGGTCGAACCAAACCATGTTGAACCATCCTCGGCAAGTGAAGGTTTCTTTCTTTTCATCCAAACCAAGAATACTCTGTAGTCCAAAATCGAGTTTGATGTTAAGTACTTCTGAGTTGTTCCTCACTGGATGAACTGCAGGGTCGTAATGGGTTGTAAGATTCCTCATCAGTTCCTTCACCTCATACGACCGGAAGGCATCCAACAAATTCCATTGTGAAACTATCAACATCAAAATGCAAAGTAATCCCATCTTCATGTTAACAGAGTTCACCAGATTCTGTTGACTTTATAAACTTTTCTAAACCACACATTCGTTCAGTAATATTATAGGAGTTCTAGATTTGAAATCTGTATAAATGCCTCTCCAGTTCACATCCAAACAGGTATACTTGCAAACAAGAATACTGATGTTGTAGCTGTCAATTGTTCCAGTGTCATTGATCGTTATAAGATAAAGTCCAGTCTGTTGATGTGGAATACATACCACAAGCAAACATTATGACAATCTGACGAGATACTATTCTACTACACAATATATCCATTAGAAGCTCCATTACATTGACTATGGACAATGAAGTCAGATTACGCGTTCAGATGTTAATGCTCAGTCATGTACAGCGAGGTTTTTGTTGTTGTAACTTGATACCTTGAATATGGAGTTGATTATTATTGGCATGATTATTATCTTTGAAACACAATAACAAAGATAGATATAATTCCTGAACAGTTAGTTCAATTTGTAAGAATTAAAAATGACGTAAGTGATTTGATAAACTTAACAAACACACAAACTAAAATCTTGTATATTTTCCTGATACAAAATGGATTTCCTCATTGAATTTGTGCTATTGGATATGATAAAATGAAATTCGTTTAGACCTCTGAGACAAAATATTTCCAAAGATAATGCCCACGGGTCATGTTTTATCTAACTTATAAACCGACAGAAACAGTGGGAAAACAATTTTGTACTAAAATATAAGGTTGTGGACACAGTAATATAAATATATACCTGAGTAGATCCAATGTGTTTTCGGCTGTGAAACGCAGAGCGTTGGATTTAGTGTTGTTGAGCTATGTGGGTTCGAGATGGCATACCAAAAATATTTGCAATTGGGAAAAACTAGGATTGTGTTATTTTTCAAAAGTGTTAGTCAGTTGACACTTTGACTTTAAAAAGTTATCAGCCTAATTGTTGGAAAATAATTAAAGCGCAACTCCCGGGTGATTTTGCTTCAACTTCGTTCTTTTATCTTCACAATACTTAGCATGTACATTTCAAGGACGTAAAAATCGCATTGGTAAGTTATAAGCGATCAATTCAATACACCTCTTTGCCATCGCAATCAAGTATATTTCACAAAATCGTAAAAGAAGGCGAAAAACTATACTGTTTACGTCGCTTTCTGGCGTGTCGGCCATTTTGTTTTACGGAAAAGACCGGAAAAATCTCGATTGTTGCCGATGGAATGTGTGACGTCAACTGTGGAATATACGGCCTGCAAAATGGCGTCTGTCGCTATTAATAGCACTGACACACAAATAAACACCGAGAGTTGTAGCGACCAAATGACTTGACAAATCCATGTCAAAACTTGCAAGATGTCTGTACACAACTTTCTGAAGCAATAGTAAAAAGGAATAACCCCAACACTGACGATTTAATTTGATAACTATCTAATAACCAACCCGGAAGTGAATCCATTCGTACAGTGAAACAATGCGATTTTCTGTTCAAATAAATCTAGGAAAACATCGGATTTTTTTACATAAACAATTTCTAATGTATGTGGGTTTGTTTATCATTGAAATTGCGTGTTTTGCTTTTTTTTTTTTTTTAAATATTTTTATTTGTAGTTCGATTTTGCAAAATACAGCACGATACCAAAGTCCGGGTTAGAAAGTCTACTTCCACAGAACACCGACAGGAAATACAAAAATTATATGAAATGTTTAAGTAATACATTATAATTATAAATAAAGGAAAATTATCAAAATAGTATGTTATGAATTGTATTGTCACAAGAGGTGGACGTGAAATCGTCCAGAATATCCTTCAATAATTTTACAATTTCACTAAAAATCTATAAATATAATATTACTTACCGATCATTTTACGACATGCGGAGTCTTTATCTAATTTATATTTTAAAATACAATTTCAATTGATTATATCTGCATTTGAAAAGTGTTTTATCAATAATTGATATTTAATATCAACGTTTCTGTCAATAATACTGTAGTTCAGAGTTTTGAAATTAAAAATTATTTCTTCAATTTTTGACTATGTTAATAAGATGCTATTCGCTGTAAGCTTGAACATATAAAACAATAGTTATTCAAATGTGTTTATTGAATAAATATCATAGTTAATACTATTATAAAAATATTAGAATGATATATCAATATCAACATTTTTGCAAAAATTAAATTCGAAAATTCCTCCGCAAAAAGTTTTGAATATGATATTTTTCCCTCAAGTCCCGTCCATGAAACAAAATGTTTATGCATGCAGAGAAATAACTATCAATAAATAGTTTCAGATGTTGGCGCCTTCTTATAGCTGATCTTCTGGGGATATGCACAAAGTATTCACATTTTTTATTTCAATTTGATTTTATTCCTGTTTTTTTTCTTTCTAATTGTGGACGCCATTGAGCATTGCCTGTACAAAAAATAATATTAAAATCGTTCTGAATTTTGAATCAATACATGCACATACACTTGATATTAATGGAATTGAATATTCCTTATTTTCAATAAATATTTTGATGATTGTTTCAGACCTCTTGGTAAAAACATATAATTGTTAATAAATAAAATATTTTTGAATTTCACATAAACAAGATAATTGATTGATGAAATGAAGTTATGTTATTTTGTATATGAACTTAATACTTTTAATATTAAATTATTTTTTTGATATCAGAGTACAAAAATAATGTTTTCCAGAAAAGCCACTCCAAATATTAATACCTGTCTGTATTACTTTGAGTGAATGTTCAAGAAAATATAACATATTTTAGTTTGAAATAAAGAAAATAAATGCATTGTTCATTAAAATAACAAGCAATTTTCAATATGGAACATGAAACCCTTTTTTTAATGTTATTTCAATTTTTTTTAAATAGTTGATTTAGTTGCCTTGATTTCTTTTTAATTTCAATTAAATTTAACAAATGCCTCATATTTTATTTATCATGGAAATATTCATATTAAAATAAATAAAACATAAATCATCATTGTACGAAAATCACTGGATTAATCTAAATTTTGTTCAGTCACATTTACATGTATTTCCAAATGAATATTTCCTTTTTATGTTTCACAAAGACTATTCTTGAAGGATGGAACATTCTCTTCCAATAAACAATAATATATGTATTTATGAAAATTGAAACGAAAACAATATTACTTCATTCATTGTTTGCATTGGCTTCAAAGTAAGTAAATAGTAAAATAAATTTTTAGTGAGTGATGCCAGATCACGATTTTGAAATTGGACAACAAAATCTAAATTCGATAAATCATATTGTCGTACACTGATGTAAATGGGGCTATTGTCTATATGCCGTTTATCAAGAAAAACAAACCAAAGGCAACATATTCTGCAAATACAGAGAGCCACAATTCGAAAGACGGGCAGATAAAACAATTTCAAGGCTAAATATTGAAACATTTTCACACATGCAAAAAGAAGTTAAATACGAAGAAGGTAAATGGAAGATTCCATACACAAACAGAGGATAACATATAAGGAAAAAAGACACAACGACTAACTCACCAGGGTCAAGCAGTGAAGACCGCAGGTTTTCAGCATGACATAACATTGACAATAATCGGATAATAGTTTCCATAAAATTTGCCAAAAAAATCATGTAGCTTTTCTTCCACTTAGGATATCCTTTCATACAGCAGAGATTAAAATATAGTCACTTAACTTTGTTTGATGCGACCTATATCGACAAGTACATGATCACTGAAATATAAAACGTGGTGTTGTTTACGTTAGTAATGGCGGTCACGTCACTCTTGTTTTCCACAGTTGACGTAACTTCCGGTAAAATCTACGGAACAACATGATCGAGGCAGGAAGCTGATTATCATTTTTAAAATCGCAGTTAATTACTCTTTTGATTAGTTTAAAATTATGATGACCTCACGTAAATTCATAATATGAACTATATATTATGAAAACATGATCTTAAATATACAGTTTGGCCTGGATAAATTAGTCTAAATTATCCGGGAGCTACGCTTTAAGATAATTGCCTGGGGCAGAGGGCATTAATAATATGATTGCCCGAGGCACAGGGAATTATCAAGGTAATTGCCCAGGCAGAGGGACATAATCTAGATAACTGCCTTTGGAAGCAACATTGTAACAGACTGGAGAGAAATTACGAAAAATAGTGTCTATGAATGATCACAACTAAGGATAAAAATGCATATTTACCCATATGCATTACGATAGTACTGTACTGTTGAACAACACCGCATGTATGCTTTGTTAGTAACTGATGCAATATGTTGGTCATAAGGTTTATATTATTACTAAATTGAAATGAAAAAAAAAACATGCAAAGATTTATGGTTGAATGTTACAAGTTACAATACAACCATTCTGTTTTAGAATAAATATCACTTCCAAAAACAAAAATTCAAACCAATAAATTAACTTACAAGGTGCAGACATACAAAATCATAGTGAACATAACAGTCATATATTGAATATAACAGCTCATGACATGAATATCATCCCGTATTAACAAATGTTACTAGTCTAAATGAGGGAAAGCTATAATTCTTTTCTACAAATATCCAGGTCCTGAATTGTAATATATAGATAGTATTATATGGGTATTTTCATATCACATTCTGTATCAGCCCGAGACCCCAATATCAGCCCGAGAGATTTAGCTCGAGGGCTGATTTTGGTCAAGGGCTGATACCGAATGTAATATGAAAATACCCATATCATACTATGTTTATTGTATATACTTAACTAACAAAAAAAATAAAATAATTGTAACATTTAAAAAAAATGAATAACATTAACATGTGGCTGATTTTATCCGTTTGGCTTATTAAACCTTAAAGAACACATACTAATAACCATTAAGCTCCCGAGCCTACGCCTTTTGAGTTCATTTCTCTTTGGTTGAATTTCCAAACTTGAGAGTTAGATTGTATGTGACAAACCCTATCTGCAAGTTACTGCAGCATTTTCTTCGCAATGTTGACCACGTTCAAACGTCAGCTGAACAAAGGGAGACAACTCTAAATACCGTGCGCCTTAGATCTAATTTTTGCGTTCGTTGCCTAGGGTTCCAAGTTATCTGCCTGCGGGCTGATACAGGGTGCTTGACGAAGGGTGTATCCTACATTCAAAATCTCTGTATATTTAAGCAAGTATATGATAAACAGTATTAAAGTATGATAAAGTCCAACACATAATACAAATGTCCTCAATTATACTTACTGGTAGTAAAACACAGGTATCCCACTTGATGAAAATGTTCTGTGGGGAAACTCTCTGACCAATACAAGTTTACTTCCGTGTCATGTTCTTCTTAAATTAAGATCTTTTAGTTAGTGTAGACTCTGTGTACTGTTTAAGGTGCCACTGAGGTCCTAAGGAGCTACAAGGCTTGAATTTCATAGGGTCTTTATGATTGCATTCATTTTTTAACTGTGCAGTTATTGTTTTTAAAAAGCTATAATACAATCAACATAATAAAAAAAAGCTAAACCAATTAAGATAATCACTACAGGATAAACTCATCCACAACATAATTTTCCGATTCAGACTCACTACATTATGACCACACAATAACAGCAAAATAGAAACACTTAAACTACTTTAATTGAAGTATGTTATGCTTTTGCTCAGTAATATTTCAAATTTTATGCAGTGGAAATGTGGGGTGTGAAGGCTAAAACAATCTAATTTAAATACAATTCATGCATCATAAATTCTATAGCAGACACATGTGGCAATAATCATGATAGAAGAAAGGAATCGTGTTGAAACATTGCTATATTTTATAATGAACATAAGTAAGGTAAAAACTATAGCCTCAGTATTTTACAATCTTTGTCAGATTAAAACAATGAGAAAGAATGCAATGTTGCTAACCATAGTGAGAATGAAGAAGAACCAAACTGCTAATTTATTGCAGAATCTAATGCCAGCATAGTATTTTGTTTTTGCACCCAACGAAGTATGTGCATCACTGTTGAGGGAACTTGAATTAAATGGCTTGATTGAGGCCCCATCATTCTTCTGAGATGACTTGTGTTCACTTTTCCTGCAAAATGGTTTCAAACATCCCGGAAGGTCCTCCCCTCTGCAAAGTCGACTGTACAGTGTCAGGATCAAGACTGTAACTACACATATAAGGGAACTGACAAATACGAGCGTGATGAGATAAACACTGAAAAAACACACGTTGTCAGAGTTGGCAGGTAAGTAGGAGCTGATGAGGGTCAGGAACACAGCATAGGACAAGAGGATAGACACAGAGAAATTCATCTTCTCTCCACTTTCTTCTGGCAGGAGAAACACAAAGATGTTAAGAAATGACAGACACACCACTGGCAGGATTATGTTTAAGATGTAAAATAGTGACCGTCTCCTCAGAGTTATCGAGACAACAGTAGTGTATCTGTTTTTGAGTGATATGCTCACGTTCATAACCTGCCATTCCCCATTTTCATGACTTTTTCCATCTTGACTGAATGCAGAGTCAGCAAAAGGACTTCCATCGTTTCCTATGTAGGGTGAAACCTCTAGTTCACATACTTGTTCATCAAAGGGAAACCTCTTCACATTTACCTTGCAATGAGTCTCATGTCTGCCATAGTCGAAAATATAAGCTTGTCCATTGAACATAATCAACACTACATCAGATTGCAAGACACGTTTTTCATTCATCGTATTTGATAGAATAAACGTTGGTGTCCACACATCTTTATTTGGAAACACCTGTGTATTTGGAAATTCTTCGGTGGTATTCCATGTCTAATATTGATCAATCCACCCAATGATGAAAAATCCACGACAACTTAAAACTTCTCTCTTTTCATCCAAATCCAGGAGTGTCTGAAGAACAAAACTTACAGTTATGTTTAACTCTTCTGATTCATTTTTAACAGGCCTGACTAAAGGGTGATAGTTAACAGTCAGGTTTTCCATAAACTCCTTTATCCTTTGTGATCTGTAGGAGGTAAATGCGTTCCCTGCAGATAAAAGAAGTGCTAGAAGAAAGATTCCAGTTCCCATCATAGTTGACCTTGTGATAACCAGTTGAGCTGAGTGATGTCTCGCGTATCTCTGGTACCTGAGAGGATTGCTTCTCTGTTTTGTTCACTGATCATTCTTATGAAATATTTGGTTTGACAAAGGTTAACAATGTATGTTAAATCATGATAGACTACATAAGCATAAGACAAATATCATCTGAAGGAATCACATAGAACAGTGTTGGTAAATGCCTATTTAATTATAATTTCTATCCAAAAATCAAATATTATAACGTATTACACACGTTTTATATGCACTTAAACCAGAAGTAATACTACAACAGAGTTTTCTCAGTATATTGGTTTTGAAATCAATCAGAGATAAGTACACGTATACATAGTTAAGGGAAGACAATTCTCATAGAATAAAATTCCAGCAATCTATTCAACATCTAAAACATAAAGTATTGTAAACAGTAAACTAGTGCTAATTCAATAAAGGAGATTTGCAAATAAACCACACCCAACGTCATCACTCAGGTACATGTCAATTAAAGTCGAACATAATGTAATGTTTGATGTCTAACATGCATGAAACGAAAGTTGGCATTATAAAGATGACCATTTTTTATCAGATTTTTTATGGATTTATAATCCCTCAAACATGTTGTAGTAAAATATACATATAAATGTCTGTGGAAATAAACATGACAATCTATCAAATATATTGACACCCCTCCCCTTGAGATGCAATGCATGTTAACTATATTTAGCTTAGCTGAGTGATTTTAATTGGTAAAATATTTGAGAATGTTGGATTTGAAGACAGGGATAATTCTTATTTGTTAGTTTGAAAAGGCCTCATCCAATGAATCATTAATCTTTAATTAATTGATTAGAAGCTTAAAACAATGTTGAACGTAATTGTCTAACTGTTTTAACAACATTGCTTCATACAAAAAAATATGACTATATGAAGTTCATTATTTGTAGTAAAAGTAATGGGTCTGACCCATTCAATGTGAGGGATGTATGAAGTCTCGTGCGAAAATTGAATTTGAAGCCTCAAAAATCGAATTTTTTTAAATGCATGTGCAAACACAAAATCATGAGGACAATCAAGGCATGTTTTCATAAACTAAACTAGTGTCAGAAAGAAACGATTCCAAGTTTTCAACGTCCTCCAAATCAAAATTCTATAACCTGACAGAATCGACTTTAAGTGTGTCTAACAGGCATATGTCTTGTAAAGAAGTATGCACATTTTCATTCTTTAGGAAAATATACTTTTGATTGTGTGTCTCTTCAAACGCACATGGAGTGCATAAATCGAAATTTCAAATTGTTTTATGCACAGAACGTTTATCATTTCACTTAAAAATTATTAAAGTATTGAATTAAGGTAAGGAAACAATGTTGTCGATATAATGCACTTTATTTGACAAACATGTGTTGAAGCGTCATTGCACTAGAACGTTTTAAAACAACGTAAGTGTCCAATTTCTCCCTGCTATCTCGCCTAGTTAAGGAGAATCCAGATCGATCATTTTTAAAAATGCATGTTTCTCGCAAACATGAATAGAAAATGTGTCTACATTTTGCATAGAAGTAAGTTGAATACTGAAGAAATGATATAACTATGTTTTAGTCTTATCAATCTGCAGTTGATTTAGTTATTTTTCGATTTGTATTTCTTTTAAGTAAGCAGATTGATGCTCATCATCGTTGACTGTGAGGTTGCTAACAAACTCTTTTATCTTTGCACACCAAAGGTGATATAAGGTTCAAGCAAAATTCAAAAGGAACATCATAACATACATCTTGTGCACTTCCATTTCTACTAACTCCAAGTGTACAGACTACTATCATTTAGTATTCTGGTTGTACTGTCGCCACTGAATACATCAAGCTGGAACTTCTTTTCGGTGACAATGACCTGTATTGGTTACACTGAATGGAAATTATAAGTCAACAAATCAAAATATACCATATCAATAATTCTTCAATAAAAATTGATTAAGGCAATCCTTTTCCCATATCGGAAAGTATCGTATAAAAAACCCCAACAACTTAGGTAAAGTACACAGTGTTTTTAAAAAAATTAATTGGAAATTTAGCCACAGAAACTGTCGAATGAATTAGGTGTTTTTGTGTTAATTACGTCTGATCCATGGCTTGATATGGCTATTTATATTATGAATGAAATAGATCAACACCCTTTGTATTGTATTGCATTGTATTGTATTACCCTTTGTATACATTAATCTTATTAAATCTAGAAATTCAGTCTAATACAATTTATTAAGCTATTTAGCAAATATATATTTATATATATTTATATTTACCGTTCTTGGTGTACAAAATAAAAACAATAGTTTAGATTTTACGTTTGTCTTTATTTAATTGTAAACATCTTTATCTATTACGTTTCCTTACTGTATTTCTTTCAATGATATGTTTGTTGGATTCAAGATGAAATTGATAGAGACATTCTTAAGGAATGTTAAATTTGTCTGTGTGACTTTAATCAAGAAATAATTATTTCCGTCATATCAAACTGTCTTGCTTCTAACTTCTTCTATCCTTGCTACAGCATTGTTCTCTGAACATAATACTTTCTTCTTGCCTCGACACTTGAACCAAATACATCATGTTTTCATTATCAAAAAGGAGAAATTGGAATCATAATCAAAACAACCATTTTCATAAATCTTTCAATGGCATACATGCATACTTGGTATTTCATTTGGTCCGTCTACGAGGTCGAGTTCTTAAAGGGGCAGTAGCACGTTTTAGAATTTTCTTTCAGACATTTTATACTTACATGATGCTTATCTCAAATATACTGTTTTAATTGATATCCCAACCATACGATGTTCACAGAGACACTTTAAAGGAACTTATTGAACATGCTGATGTCGTTTTCACTTTTAAATCAATTTATGGAGGTACACCTTATGATGATAAAAATTATTCTTGTGATCGTCTTTTATTAGTAAATTTGCTCACAGACCGATATATCTATCTAGACTAATCATATTTTTGGGTAACATGATATACACTTTTCTTTCTGTAAGTATGTTTGATTTACTACATTTGGCCCTTTTTTGACTACATATCTTGTATTGAATTGCAAAATTTAAAAAAGATTGATCACACTAACCTTGGTCACTGCACACATTACCTTGTTAATGACATACTATCGATTGACTCAAAGTTATTTAAGAAAATGCTTATAATTATTTTATTAATCGCTTAAAAACAGTGGTTCTTGTAACGTAGGACATGCTTGGTTACTTTATTTACTAAATTCTCGTTAAATAACTACAAAATTATTGATAAAACTTTAAATTATGTTAATTGATTATCATTCACTTCACTCTGTTTATTTTTTCACTTGTTTTTCATCTGAATGCAATATTTGTGTTTCAATACATATTTTGTAATGACTTAAACAACCTTTGGTGAAATGTAAATATTGAAATAGAAATTATAAAATATGTCCCATCACTACATTGGCTAATACACAATATAGACCTATATAATTAAGAAATAGAAGACGAGTTGGTGTGCATCTATCGTTGAATAAAACATAGCAGGGAGCATAAAACATGTATATGTATCTCATATAAGAAATAGAAAACTCTTTGTTGTGCATCCAGCTCTCTGCTATGTTTTATTCAACGATAGATGCACAACAACGAGTGTTCTATTTCTTATATGAGATACCCATAACAATTACTCGCTTTTTATATAAAATCAGTTGAAAATTATAGTAATTTTTAAAGATACATTTTGAAAATAATGATGCCTCACTTCATAGAACATTTTCAGTAGCATTGGACGAGTCCATCATTTTGTATAAGGGTGGGCGCCCAAATGATAACAAAATCAAATGAATGGAACAATCTATGTGAATTTTATTTATTGAACATGTATAATTAAATTTTTGCACAAAATATCTATTCTCAATTGAGATTTGGTTTCGAATCGACAGACGCCGAGTCAGCCATGATGGACAATAGACGGCCCCTCAAGTTCGATCAATGGACAATTATGACGTCATAACGTTCTAATAACTGAAATGACGTCATTCATCTCGCGCATGGTTGTATCGTCAAATAAAGCACATCGTCGGTCCCATTGTCCGCCATTGTTTTAATGCCGTGGCTATCTTATATTACACAATATAGACCTGTGTTAATATCTGTCAGAATATTCTTCGATAATTATAATTGTATATGACCCACTCTATTGATTTTTACACTGCTTTGGTAATTGCTTATGAACATTATAATTGCTTATAACGATGTTACCTCAAAGCTTAAACAAGCCAAATTGTCCCATATTCAGAAGAAAGTGATTGATAGTAAGGGTAACCCAAAACAACTATTCTCAATTGTGAAATCCCTAACAGAAACCCCTCTAAATCAACCCACCGACAAGTCTAAGGAGGAGTCAAAAGACCAGGCTGAGTCTCTAGCAGACTTCTTCATCGAGAAGATTAACAAGATCATACAGCACATAGACTCTATCCACCTAGCAGATGATCCTTTGAAATATGACATGCAATTTCATGGAGAACAATTGTCTGCTTATATACCCGTAAAGGAAAATGATGTCTTCACATTGATTCAGGCGGCTGCTAACAAAACATGCACCTTGGATGCTGTTCCAACCTGGCTTCTAAAAGATTGTTCAAATGTCATCAAATCTGTTGTTACCTCTCTGTTCAACCTCTCACTGAAGCATGGTGTTGTTCCAGAGTGTTTTAAACACGCCCTGATTACCCCTGTGCTTAAGAAACAATCATTTGATAACTCTGTATTTAGCAATATTCGACCAGTGTCAAATCTACCTTTTCTATCTAAAGTTATGGAAAAGCTAGAGCTGCAACGATACATTCGTATATTCGGTGAATCGAACCGTGGCAGTGTGTGAATCGTATTTGTTATTCGTTACAATGAAAACCGAATATTTTCGATTTTTTACTTTTCACAATAACATAATTATTGTGCATGAATTTTGTATCTAATCTGAATAAAAACAAGTTTTTATTTACGTTCACAAAGTGTTTTATATGCGTGTGTTATATTTCACATCGTCTCAACCTGTCAACAGGAAGTAATGCGAGATCTATGTTCCATCTCGTTGTTATAAAAATCGATATTGCTGGTCAAAGTAAACATCACGAGAGTCAATAATAATGCAAACATTATTCAATACGGCATATGTTTAATTTATTTGTTGATTAACTGTTGTAATTTGTCTCTCAACGCCAACGAGTTAAAATAAAAATCTTCGCTCCCGGAACGAGCATAAATAAAAACTCCCATCGTAATTTCTTGACGACAAATAACATTATTAATATTCTTTCGTGCTCATTACCATAAATTTTGCAAGTTTTTCTTCGATTTTCATTTAAGTAAATATTTCAATTAACTGCATGTTGTTTTGAAAAATGTAATATATCGAAAATGTTTAACAAATATTTGAATATTTAGACATTTAATATTGTATCAACAATATGTTGTCATGAATTTATTACAACCGCGTTTCAGTTTCATACATCGTTTTCAAATCGACTTGCTCATTGGTTGACCTATATTTCTTGGCCAATGAAAAGGCTTGTAACAAATATCTCTCTCCCTGTAAACATATGCAGCAAAAGCTGTCGACTGATATTCACGTTCGTTTTCCATAAGAATAATATTATGTAATCTGATTAAAACAGACAACAAACAATGTAAGTTAGCATTTGCAATTTCTTTTATCATTCTGTGGTAATGGCGGCCTCGTGTTTCAGGCAAATCTTTGTCGACACTACACTGAAAAGTAACTCAGACTACCTGATTTTTATTGTTTTCAATTGTTTTTATTTTGCAATTATATTCGTGAATAATTATTCGTATTCGCTACCCCATATTCGTGATACGTATCGTAATCGCCTGGTAGTGTATTCGTTGCAGCTCTAGGAAAAGCTAATTCTGTCACAACTGCAGGCCCATGTCAGTGAACATGGATTGTGTGAGACATACCAGTCTGCCTACAAGAAGGGTCACTCCACTGAGACGGCTCTCGTCCGTGTCCAAAATGACATTTTGAGATCAATGGATAGAAGGGAGGTGGTGTTTCTAGTCATGCTCGATCTCTCTGCTGCATTTGACTCCATCAGCCATGACATCCTTCTGTCACGACTATATTACACCTTTGGCATCAGCGACTCAGCACTGTTGTGGATTGAATCCTACTTAAGGAACAGGTCTATGTGTGTACAGGTTGACAAAGTAACATCTTCCAGCAGAGTCATTAAACATGGAGTGCCTCAGGGTTCAGTGCTGGGTCCGGTGCTGTTTTCATTATATATTCAACCACTAGGCAGTGTCATACGGAACCACTCAAAATTATTCCATGGATATGCTGACGATCAGCAGTTGTATATCTCTGTAAGACCAAATGATGTCTCAACACAAGTGAGATCAATGGAAGATTGCATCTCAGATGTTCACCAGTGGATGACTTCAAACTTCCTGAAGGTCAATGGCGATAAGACTGACTTCATAGTGTTTGGGACACAGCACCAACTCTCAAAGGTTCCCGACATCAACATCTCTGTCGACTCAACATGTGTAAAGCCTTCATCCCAAGTCAAGAATCTTGGTGTTATCATTGACAAATTCATGTCATGTAAATGTCAGGTACTTAATACCTCCAGGTCTGCAAACTTTCATCTTTCCAAGATTGGTAAAATACGGAAATACAATGACTCTGAAATCTGCAAAACTATGATTAACTGCTATGTAACATCTAGACTAGATTACTGTAACTCTCTAATCCATGGTAAAAATGTTATCCAACAACTCCAGCGCATACAAAATAAATCTGCCCGCATGACAACCCGCACAAGACCTTCTGAACAAATCACCTCTCAGATCATCATCCCAGTCCCAGCTCACTGTGCCATCCACGAACTCAAAACTAGCCGAAAATGCCTTTTCAGTTGCTGCACCATAACTCTGGAACTCTCTTCCACTACAAATCCGATCTTCTGACTCTGTTTCATCCTTCAAGAGACATTTGAAAACACACCTTTTTGCCTCTATCTCTCACTATTAAAGCGCCGTTGGAAACAAGGCGCTATATAAATCAATTATTATTATTATTATTATTATAATGATTTTCATCATGAAAGGCTAATTGTAATTGAAGTGTATAGTAAATGAACACGTTAATTGGTGGTGTTTCCAATACTTGATTCTGGCTATAAACGTTTAAGGACTGCTGCATTGGTAGGATATCTGTACAACATTAGTAAGAATACCTTGCTGCGTAGGGGACAGTTGTCATGATTAGTGTATAGAAAGAGAATTATTCAACACTGGAAATGGGGAGAATATCAATCTATGCTATACTACTGACACTGTCAATGTTTCACTTCTCATATGGCTTGCGATCATACAAGGTCAAAGAACTCATTGAAAACTTGACTGTCAACTATGATCCAGCAGTTCTTCCAGTGAAGAATCACTCAGATATAGTAAACATCAAACTGGAGTTTGGATTACAGATTATTCTTGGTTTGGATGAACTGAAAGAAGTAGTCACTTGCCGTGGGTGGTTCAGAATACTTTGGATTGACCAATATCTCCAGTGGAACAAAACGGATGACTTGCCTCAAGAAATAACTCTGCCAATACAAGATGTGTGGACACCAAGACTTTTGCTAATCAATACATTGAATAACCAAAAGATCATGACCCATCAGGACGATCTAGTAATTACTGACAACACTGGGAAGTCCGAATATGGATACTACAACATATTTGAAACACACTGTAAGGTAAATGTGAGAAGGTTCCCATTTGACACACAAACATGCCACTTAGAAGTAATTGTCTGGCCTGGGGCAAGAAATGGAGAATACCTGTACATTGAACGTTCATCCATTGATAGGTCTGCATTCTCTCCAAACGGTGAATGGGACCTCACAGAGTCAGCTGTGATTGAAACCAACAATAAAAACTCCATGTTTGTGGTAAAGTTAACATTGCAAAGAAGGTCAGTGTTCTATGTCCTCAACATTGTCCTCCCTGTTGTTTTTCTTTCGTCATTGAACGCGTTTGTGTTCCTGATTCCAAAGGACAACGGAGAGAAATTAAGTTTCTCTGTATCACTCCTCTTGTCCTATGCAGTGTTCCTGACCCTCATCAGTTCCTACCTACCTGCCAACTCTGACAATGTCTGTTTCTTGAGTGTCTATCTCACATCACAGGTGTTCGTTAGTGCTCTTATATGTCTTGTGACAATCTTGCTCCTGGCCCTTCACAGTCGACTGCTTAAAGGAGGGGATGTGTTCATCTGTCTCAAACCTGTGCTAAGATTGTTTACTTCCAGAGACACAATGGGCAACCTAAATGGTGTAAAAAAAGATGGATCTTATAATTGAAAGGTAAAGTTAGAAGCAATCATCGATTTATGTAACAAGGGAGCGTTTTGGATGATTTTCGTTCTGACATTGTCAACTGACATGACTTTCTTCTTCAATGTTTTGGTTTTAACTTACATAATATATTTGAAATAGTTAAAATTGGATATACATGTAGATATACATTTGTATGCCCCCGAATCGGAGATTCCGGGGTATATTGTTTTTCACCTGTCCGTCTGTCCGTTTGTCCACAAAAACTTTAACCTTGGTCATAACTTTTGATTGGTCAGAGCTAGGTCTTTGATACTTGACATATGGATCCCTTGTGATGAGACCTTTCAGATGACACCATGACATTTGACCTTGTGACCTTGAACATGACACAGCGAGCAGGATGCATCCTGGGGCATTCGTGTTTCACAAACACATCTTGTTTAAATAAGTTTTTTCCCCTCAAATTCAGGTGTTAATTCAAGTACAAATTCAACCATAATATATATCAGATAGTATTCATGCCATATTGATTCAAGGAAATGTAAATGCTTATTGTCGAGATTCAAATGATATGATCAGATAACCCCAAATGCGTCTTGCAGAAGCTGACCAACGATAAATATAGAATAAATACTACACTTAACAATATTAACTAATCTTAGCAATCATAAGTTCGTACCATTTGGCTAAAATTATAACCTAATATTTGAGACTTGTGTATTTCTTTCAAGCTTATTGTTAGGGGTGTCACGATACACTAACCTCACGATACGATACGTATCACGATACTAGGGTGACGATACGATACGTATCGCGATACACATATTTCGTTAAAATTGCGGAACAGGCCTTTGTGTTGACAGATTTAATTGTTATAACTATGTCTTACAATTAAGAAGTTAAGATTAATTTCTTAAGAACACCTTTATTTTTGATAAATAAATAAAATGAACAAAACACCATTTGTTAATTAAAAAATTGAGTTACTGTCCACACATCCAGTTGTCTACAAGAAGACAAAAGGGAACAGTTGTTTCACAAATGATAAATTCAAAATGATAATACTGCAATGATAATATCACATATGACACATAACCTGATAACATTATAACAAAAATAATGAGATTTTGTCACATGTCTACATCAAAGAAGACCAGTCTCAATGGAACAACTGTATCACAGTATCACAATACTCAAATGATATATGCATGATAATTATGCAAAATTAACTCATAATATGACATTAAATTGAAAACGTTTTTCACTTGCTGACTCGTTTTCCCTAACACCATTCTTTACATATAACCACATCGTAGAATACGGGAAATGCGAAACAATACCAAACATTAAATTTAAATTTGGTTCCAGACGGCTTTTCAAAGTCTGTCGTAGGAAATTCCATTTCCCCCGCAATGCCGACATTGTTTTAGCTTTACTTGGTTTCATAATCGTCCACGTAAGCCGTTTAATTTTTTACATATAAAACGTGATAAAAAAATAAAATATAAAAATCAAATCGTCTCAACATAGGCGAGTATTGAATGATTTAATTATATAAAAATGTGTGTCCACTATTTAATTCAGTTTATTTAAATATAATCTTAATTTTAATCAGGTGGCACGTGTGTCAATGTAGCGTATGCCTTGTAACTTTTGAATCAAGCAGAGCACTCTATAAAGCTAATAGATACGTGATCGCTGATTGGTCGCTTTAAATAGACTAGCCAATCACCACAGCTGTTATTGTTTCGACCTTATTTGTGTTCACAAAGTAAAGATCGTTTTCTTATCGGCACAATCTGCTATAAACAGACGTTTATAAATTTATTATGAGATTGATATAGCAAAATAAAAGTATCGATAAGGTTCAGGTAAGTGGAATCGATACATTCAGATCCGTATCGTGTATCGTATCGGCAGTAAAAAAGTACCGATGCATCGATACTTTCGTGTATCGCGACACCCTTACTTATTGTTGTTTGATTAAGTTTTCATAATATGGACATTCTCACTTCATGTTGTTTTTGTTTACGTCTTCACTATTGTAACGGCAAGTTAGTAATCATGCTATTTTTATAGAAAATGGAGAAAATTTAAAAGCACGGTTTAGGATCAATACTGACAGTATATTGCTTCATGAAGATTTCCCTGGCAGAATGATACTGTTTTCAGTCATGACAATAGTATGTAATGAAATCCATTAAACATACTGCTTTCAAAACCTATTTCAACAAAAGATAATTTAACCATGTATAATATTCAAGATTTGTGTAAATATTGGTACAACATTTTCATTCCACTTTTGTATGCAAACGAGATATCTTTCTATAATGTTTATGAGCTAAATTGAACTCTTTGTATTTATGATTCTCTTAAATCTCAGTGGTAAATTTGAATAGTGATGGCTTTGTATTTGCACTGCTTCAGTGTGTAACATTTGAGTAAATATATCCTACAGCCTACAACAAAGGAGTCTGGTATTGCCCACAGGCTTGGAGCTACTGATGAAGATCACTGTAAATAAAGCTACACACGTAGACTCAACCACTGAATTGTAACAAGATATTAGGCGTATATCTGCTGGGATTTATTACAGCAAGCGTTGATTGTAAATCTGTATTGTACATAAGTTGCATTTACCTTTTTGACAACATGGCGAAACAATTACTTTATATTTTTATGTTGATAATTTCACAATGGAATTGGTTCGATGCCTTCCGATCATATGAAGTGAAGGAACTGATGAGGAATCTTACAACCAATTATGACCCTGCAGTTCGTCCAGTGAGGAACAATTCAGATCTACTTAACATCAAACTCGAATTTGGACTACAGATTATTCTTGGTTTGGATGAAATGAAAGAAACCTTCACTTGCCGAGGATGGTTCAACATGGTTTGGTTCGACCAATATCTACAATGGAATCAAACAGATATTTTTCCTAAGCAGTTATTTCTACCAATACAAGATATCTGGACACCTCGACTATGGCTATTGAATACTGTCAGTGACCAGCAACTTTTGTTCCGTGAAAACGATATTGTGTATATTACCAACACTGGAGAAGCCTTAATGAACTTCTATGGTATATTTGAAACACATTGTAAAGTGAATGTGAGGAGGTTTCCATTTGATCACCAAACATGCTTTATAAATGTGTCACGTCGAGCTCATACCGATATTGGAGTCTATTTGTCTCTAAGATATGAGTCAATTAATACAGAATATTTCAATGAAAATGGAGAGTGGGAACTAGTTGGTTCACGTTTAGTTGAATCTGCTCACAACTCTTACTCAGCCACGCTGATGTTGAAGAGGAGGACACTGTTCTACCTCATCACCACCATTCTTCCGGTTGTCTTTATTTCTTCACTCAACATTTTTGTGTTTTGGATACCCCAAGAAAGTGGAGAAAAACTCAGTTTATGCTTTTCCCTTCTTTTGTCTTATGCCGTATTCCTGACCCTCATCACATCCTACTTACCTGCCAACTCTGACAACGTGTGTTTCTTCAGTGTTTATCTCGTCTCACAGTTGTTTGTAAGTTCTCTTATTTGCCTGGTAGCAATCCTGATCATGGCTCTACACAGTCGAGTTCTTAAAGGGGAGGATGTACCATGTTGTATTAGAAATGTATGCAGATTTCAAAGAAAAGGGAGGAGCTTTATGGACAGTTATGAAGATCGAAAGATTGATGATTTCAAAGAAAAGGCAGTTGTCATCACAAGTGTCTGTAACACAGCAGCGTTCTGGGTGTTTTTCTTTCTGACATTGCTCACCAACATGGTGTTCTTCTTAAATGTACTTATTTGATAAATGTCCATACCTGATATCAAAAGTTGGTCACATAAACATTGCATTATATTGCATTTATTGACAGATGTGTCATAACGAATGCTTGTGACAAAGCAGCAGTCTGGGTATTTTTTTCTGACGTTGTTTACCAAAATGATGTTTTTTTAAATGTATGGTTTTACTTGATATCCAAACCTGATATCATATTTTGGTCACATAAACATTATATTGCATATTTTGACTTATGTGTCATCACAGACGCTTGTGACAAAGCAGCAGTCTGGGTATTTTTCTCCCTGACGTTGTTTACCAACATGATGTTTTTCTTAAAGCTACTGTTACTGGATATCATAATTTGGTCACATTAACATTTTAATGCATATATTGACATATGAAGTTATCAAAATCATATACATATAATAATTTTAAAAGATACTTATAGGCTACAATTTCTTTCGGTTCCTTAATGTAGCTATTTAGATTCACAATTAATGTCAATCTTGTTGCAAAATAATTATATTTTAATTCGCCATACATTGACAAAAGTAATGGGACATATTTCTAAAATTCTGAAAATGTCACAGCTTATTTATAAGGATACATGTAAGTATATTTGCAGTCTTAAAACTATTGCATAAAAAACAATGCTCTTTTTAGCATAATTTTTTCGGAAATTGTCCTGTACACAAGAATTAAACAGATAGTAAAGATATAATATGATTTTTAATAAAATTTAATATAATTGAAATAAAAAACAAACCCTCTTTTTGTAGAGAAGGTTACAAAGCTTTGAATTCGATTTTCATGAATTCCATGTTTGTTATGCTTTTGTGGACATAACTTAGATATTTAAATTTGAATGATATATAAAATGGGGCCTCATCATAAAACTTTTTTTGCAAAATACTTGTTCTAGTCTCTAGTTATTAATATATAGTTTTAGCTTGCAAACATGATGTAATCAATTAAAGAAAAGATGTGTACAAATATGATAATCCATTTGGTGCACTTACGAAAAAACCGTTCACAATGTTTATCTTTTAAGAATTAAATTTGGAGTGGGTTCTCCAATTAGATCTAATATTTTTACTTTTCATATTCGAAAAGAAATAATGGCCTACAGGACATGTTGGTGAAAGCTGCACTTTACAAATATAACATGGCGAAGTTTGTCTTCGTAAATATGATTTTTGGGATAGTTTATCGCTTTTTTTTTCAATATTTCAATATTTTTTATGATATGTAAATTAAACAATTACTTTAAAAGCAAATTTATTACCATATTATTGTTATGCTGCAATAAACGTTAACCAGAAAAATGTTTTTCTCCTTCATTTGGTCCTTGTTATAAATCTTTCATGTATTAAATTTTTCTCTCTGATATTGTTCCATTTCTTGATATTGATAATTTTGTAACTTTTTTACAGATCTATTCATTCGTTTTTGTAGAAATTTCTAAACCAAGCTATTTGATAGACAAAAATCAAACTTGTTGTGTTGCATTTTATTCAACAGCTTTTACACATAAAAAGCTATGCATGTTCATCACACAAATCTAAAATAAAACTAACCTTAAGATGAAAGGTCAACCATAAAGAAACAACGACTTGTTCTATCTTACACAAAAAAAATAAATTGTAAACCGAAAAGGAAGTGTTCAAAGGACAACATTTAGGTTTTGATATGTGACTAGTACTTGCATAAATCTATTAAATTCTGAAAAGTATGTTGTTTAACTTTACAGCTACTTAATACTTCAGACCTGTGTATGTCGGCATTCAAACTCTTAATCAACTTAATCATTACATAATTAATTTGAGGTATTAAAGAAGTTCTTCAATAGAGTTATTGAAGTTGATCAGGCCATTGGGTGTTTATGAAAGTTTTCTTGGGCGGATTTGTGATGGGACGACCCTTGTTACATTACCCTGTCATTCATTATCATTGCACTTGTTGAAACATGTTACTTTTGCCATTAGTTATTTTGTTTAAGTACTGAAAAACAATGCACTACAAATTACTTTTTACTTTTAAAGAAAGTGATTGGTTATGAAACTCTCAATGGGTGTAAACAACCTGCATAATGGTATGACAAGGCGTTATTGTTTGATGGACGGTTTTAATTTTGGCAAATGTTCGATATCGTTTCAATAATTCTTTCAAGCCACTCGTGATTTGCAAACAACAATATATTAAAGTCTTATTTTCCAAAACCCTGAAGTCAAGGTAACCATCAGTCTAAGTAAACCTAGCCTCAATATTACCCATTTCACTCCGATATTGAGTCAAGAGAGGTCTAGTAGATGGTCGCGTCAGCCCATGTATCGAATTGACCAATGAGAACTCGTCTTACAAAGCCACAATAGTCTTCCTTCATGCTTATAACGTTGGAGGGTCATCTTACCCGACCCTCTACTAGACCTTCCTAGAATCAATATCTGAGTGCAATGGGTAATGTTACCATTGGTAAGTGACTTACTAAGTGTAGTACAATTAAGTACTGGTTTCCAAGTGAATACATAGTGATAAATAGCCATAAAACACCGTAATTTGGTAGCTCTGCTTAACCATCGGGGGAAAAGAGAATTTAAAATGGAATGATGTATGTGTTGATGCTGGGTATATAATGTTGCGCTTTGAGTAAGCAATGAAATCTTAATCATTATTCGTATCCTCATATTATTGTTATCAATGCAATACAGTGAACGCAGACTAATAACTTTCCAAAATATACAGTGTTGTTTAATACGCGTGTTTCCACAAATGCTCTGATGCTAGTAAAAAGTTTATACCAAATAAAGATTTAGTACGTCTCCATTGGACTCATAGAATGATAAAAAACAGCCAGTCAAGACTGAAGGGTAGTCAATTTTATCACAACACCTATAGGTTCACGGTCTTTGATAAATCTTCGAGTCAAATAATAACAAAGAACTGATAAATGTAGGAGATATAATGAAAAGCAAAGGGTCTTCTAGATAGTATGTATTCAAACTCTAGTGTTTAATTGGGGTGAAAAGGTCAAGTTAATAACAGACATGGTTTTGTCACCAAGCACATAGTAAACACTTTACGAGTTTTAATTCTATTAAGGAAGCTCAATCAAACTGCACTGGCAGTGACATAAGTGGTGTTGTTAGTTGAACAGAAAGTGATCTTCTCATAAAGGACAAGTTGTATATCCAAATTGTTTGACAAATTGATGAATCAATCTTAATGAATAACAATAGACTAAGTGCATGTCTTATTCTCTCTCTTATTCTTTATCATCATTTTTAATGAAATGAAACAATAAAACTAATTAGCACAGTAGCAAGTTAAAAATTGACATTGATTTTACTACACATTAATCACTGTTACCTTGGTCGCTATACACATTACCTTGTTAATGACACACTATCGATTGCCTCAAAGTCATACAAGAAAATGCAAATACATTTGCTTAATTTACATAACATTATTTTATTCATTTCTTATAAACATTGATTCTTGTAACGCAGGGCAAATTTAGTCTGTGCATGATTCCAATATTTGAACAATTCTGATTAAATAACTTCAAAGTGATTGACAAAACTTTTAGTTATGTAAATTTGATTATCATTAACTGCACTCTGTTTTATTTGTGCTCTTGTTTTTTTTATTTATATTTTGTGTTTCAATTCCAATATTTAATTATTTTTAAAACCTTTAAGTGAAACTCCTTAACTAACATTAAAATAGATTTTTTTAGATATGCATCATCACTACATTGGCCAATACACAACATACATGTAGGTGTAAATATCTCGCTCAGTATTCTTCGATAATTATAGATAATTGTAAATGACCATCTCTATTGAATATTTACACTGCTTAGTAATTGCTTGTGAACAAATTCTGGCTATAAACGTTTAAGGGTTGCTGTAGTGCGTAGGATGTCTGTACAACATTAGTAAGACTACCTTGCTGTGTAGGGAACAGTTGTCGCAATTAGCGTACAGATAGAAGATTATTCAACACTGGAAATGGGCAGAACAGCAATCTGTGCTATACTACTGACACTGTCAATGTTTCACTTCTCATATGGCTTGCGATCATACAAGGTCAAAGAACTAATTGAAAACTTGACTGTCAACTATGATCCAGCAGTTCTTCCAGTGAAGAATCACTCAGACATAGTCAACATCAAACTGGAGTTTGGATTACAGATTATTCTTGGTTTGGATGAACTGAAAGAAGTATTCACTTGCCGTGGATGGTTCAGAATAAATTGGATTGACCAATATCTCCAGTGGAACAAAACAGATGACTTGCCTGAAGAAATAACTCTGCCAATACAAGATGTGTGGACACCAAGACTTTTGCTGATAAATACAGTGAATAACCAAAGGATCATGACCCATCAGGACGATCTAGTAATTACTGACAACACTGGGAAGTCCGAATATGGATACTACAACATATTTGAAACACACTGTAAGGTGAATTTGAGAAGGTTCCCATTTGACACACAAACATGCCACTTAGAAGTTATTGTCTGGCCTGGGGCAAGATATGGAGAATATCTGTACATTGAACGTTCATCCATTGATAGGTCTGCATTCTCTCCAAACGGTGAATGGGACCTCACAGAGTCAGCTGTGATTGAAACCAACAATAAAATCTCCATGAATGTGGTAAAGTTAACATTGCAAAGAAGGTCAGTGTTCTATGTCCTCAACATTGTCCTCCCTGTTGTTTTTCTTTCGTCATTGAACATTTTTGTGTTCCTGATTCCAAAGGACAACGGAGAGAAATTAAGTTTCTCTGTATCACTCCTCTTGTCCTATGCAGTGTTCCTGACCCTCATCAGTTCCTACCTACCTGCCAACTCTGACAATGTCTGTTTCTTCAGTGTCTATCTCACATCACAGGTGTTCGTTAGCGAGATTCAAATGACATGATCAGATAACCCCAATGCGTCTTGCAGAAGCTGACCAACGATAACAATAGAATAAATCACTTAACAATATTAACATATCTTAGCAATCATCAGTTCGTACCAGTTGGCTAAAATTATAACCTATATTTTAGACCTGTGTATTTCTTTCAACTTGTTCTACCGGATAAGCTTATTGTTGTTTGATTAAGTTTTCATAATATGGACATTCTCACTTCACGTTGTTTTTGTGTACGTCTTCACTATTGTAGGAGCAACATAGAAATCATGCTATTTTTATTAAAAAAATAGAGAAAATTTAAATGCACGATTTAGGATCAATACTGACAGTACATTGCTTCATGAAGATTTCCCTGGCACAATTGCACTATTTTCAGTCATGACAATAGTATGTATTGAAATCCATTAATTATACTGTTTTCAAAAACCTATTTCAACAAAAGATAATTTTACCATGAATAATATACAAGATTTGTGTAAATAAAGGTACCACATTTTCATACCACGTGATATCTTTCTATTATGTTCATGAGCTAAATGGAACTCTTGTATTTATGATCCTCTTAAATCTCAGTGGTAAATTTAAATAATAATGGCTTTGTATTTGCACTGCTTCAGCGTGTAACATTTGAGTAAATATATCTCACAGCCTACAACAAAGGAGTCTGGTATTGCCAACAGGCTTAGAGCTACTGATGAAGATCACTGTAAATAAAGCTACACACGAAGACTCAACCACTGAATTGTAACAAGATATTAGGCGTATATCTGCTGGGATTCATCACTGCCAGCATTGATTGTAAATCTGTATTGTACATTAGTTGCATTTAGCTTTTTGACAACAAGGCGAAACAATTACTTTATATTTTGATGTTGATACTTTCACAATGGCATTTGTTGGATGCCTTCCGATCAAATGAGGTAAAGGAACTGATGAGGAATCTTACAACCAATTATGACCCTGCAGTTCGTCCAGTGAGGAACAACTCTGAACTACTTAACATCAAACTCGAATTTGGACTACAGATTATTCTTGGTTTGGATGAAATGAAAGAAACCTTCACTTGCCGAGGATGGTTCAACATGGTTTGGTTCGACCAATATCTACAATGGAATCAAACAGATATTTTTCCCAAGCAGTTATTTCTACCAATAAGAGATATCTGGACACCTCAACTATGACTATTGAATACCGTCAGTGACCAGCAACTTTTGTTCCATGAAAACGATATTGTGCATATAACCAACACTGGGAGAGCCTTAATGAACTTCTATGGTATATTTGAAACACATTGTAAAGTGAATTTGAGGAGGTTTCCATTTGATCACCAAACGTGCTTTATAACTGTGTCACGTCGAACTCATACCGATATTGGAGTCTATTTGTCTCTAAGATATGAGTCAATTAATACAGAATATTTCAATGAAAATGGAGAGTGGGAACTAGTTGGTTCATATTTAGTTGAAACTGCTTTTAACTCTTACTCAGCAAAACTAATGTTGAAGAGGAGGACGATGTTCTACATCATCAACACCATTCTCCCGGTTTTCTTTCTTTCTTCACTCAACATTTTTGTGTTTTGGATACCCCTAGAAAGATGAGAAAAACTCAGTTTATGCTTTTCCCTTCTCTTGTCTTATGCTGTGTTCCTGAATCTCATCACATCCTACTTACCTGCCAACTCTGACAACGTGTGTTTCTTCAGTGTCTATCTCGTCTCACAGTTGTTTGTAAGTTCTCTTATTTGCCTGGTAGCAATCCTGATCATGGCTCTACACAGTCGAGTTCTTAAAGGGGAAGATGTACCATGTTGTATTAGAAATGTATGCAGATTTCAAAGAAAAGGGAAGAGCTTTATGGACAGTAATGAAGATCGAAAGATTGATGATTTCAAAGAAAAGGCAATTGTCACCACAAGTGTCTGTAACACAGCAGCGTTCTGGTTGTTTTTCTTTCTGACATTGCTCAACAACATGGTGTTTTTCCTAAATGTACTTATTTAACAAATGTCCATACCTGATATCAAAAGTTGGTCACATAAACATTGCATTATATTGCATTTATTGACAGATGTGTCATACCAAATGCTTGTGACAAAGCAGCAGTCTGGGTATTTTTTTCTGACGTTGTTTACCAACAAGATGTTTTTTTAAATGTTTGGTTTTACTTGATATCCAAACCTGATATCATATTTTGGTCACATGAACATTATATTGCATATTTTGACATATGTGTCATCACAGATGCTTATGACAAAGCAGCATTCTGGGTGTTTTTCTGTCTTACGTTGTTTACCAACATGATGTTGTCTTAAATGTATGGTTTTACTTGATATCCAAACCTGATATCATAATTTGGTCACAAAAACATTTTAATGCACTAATTGACAGATGTTTCATCACAAACGCTTGTGACAAACAGCAGTCTGGGTATTTTTCTCCCTGACGTTGTTTACCAACATGTTGTTTTTCTTAAATGTACTGCTTTGATTGATATCCAAACTTGATATCATAATTTGGTCACATTAACATTTTAATGCACTTATTGACATATGAAGTTATCAAAATCATTTACATATAATAATTTTAAAAGATACTTATAGGTTACAATTTCTATTGGTTCCTTAATGTAGCTATTTAGATTCAATTAATGTCAATCTTGTTGCAAAATAATTATATTTTAATTCGCCATTCATTGACAAAAGTAATGGGACATATTTCTAAAATTCTGAAAATGTAACAGCTTATATATAAGGATACATGTAAGGATTTTTGCAGTCTTAAAACTATTGCATAAAAACAATGCTGTTTTTAGCATCATATTTTCGGAAATTGTCATGTACACATGAATTAAACAGATAGTAAAGATATAATATGCTTTTTAATATAATTTAATATAATTGAAATAAAAAACAAACCCTCTTTTTGTAGAGAATGTTACAAAGCTTTGAATTCGATTTTTATGAATTCCATGTTTGTTATGCTTTTTTGGACATATCTTAGATATTAAAATTTGAATGATATTTAAAATGGGGCCTCATCATAAAACTTTTTTTGCAAAATACTTCTTCTAGTCTCTAGCTATTAATATATAGTTTTAGCTAGCAAACTTGATGTAATCAATTTAAAAAAAAGATGTGTACAAATATAATACTCCATTTGGTGCCCTTATGAAAAAATCATTTACAATGTTTATCTTTTAAGAATTGAATTTTGAGTGGGTTCTCCAATTAGATCTAATATTTTTACTTTTCATACTCGAATAGAAATAATTGCCTGCAGGACATGTTGGTGAAAGCTGCACTTTACAAATATAACATGGCGAAGTTTGTCTTCATAAGTATGATTTTTGGGATACTTTATCACTTTTTCTTACAATATTTCAATTTTGTTTATGATATGTTAATAGAATAAATACTTTAAAAGCAAATTTATTACCATATTATTGTTTCGCTGCAATAAACGTTAATCGAAAAAACGTTTTTCTTCTTCATTTGGTCCTTGTTATAAATCATTCATTTATTTAATTGTTCTCTCTGAAATTGTTGCATTTCTTGATAATGTTGATTTGGTACAGATTTATTCCAGAGGTAGTTTTTGTAGAAATTTCAAAACCAAGCTATTTGATAAACAAAAACCAAACTTGTTGTGTTGCATTTTATTCAACAGCATTTACAAATAAAAAGCTATGCATATTCATCACCCAAATCTAAAATAATACTAACCTTAATATGAAAGGTCAAACATAAAGAATCAACGACTTGTTCTATCTTACACAAACACACACAAAAATTGCAAACCGAAAAGGAAGTGCTCAAAGGATAACATATAGGTTTTAATATGTGAGTAGTATTTTCATAAATCTATTAAAGTCTGAAAACTATGGTGTAACTTTACAGCTACTTAATACTTCAGACCTGTGTGTGTCGGCATTCAAAATCTTAATCAATTCATTAATTAGTTGTAAACAATCTGTATAATGACATGATAAGGTGTTATTGGCCGCTCAATGGTTTCATTGATAGCAAATGTTTTATATTGTTTTATATAAATACATGTTAAGCCACTCGTGATTTGCATTCAACAAGATCAACAACAATTATCATAGCGGATACCCTGCCAAAACAATGCTATCAAACAAGTACTGTCAAAATTCCGTCTGCCATTTTAGTTTATGGCATAGAATGAATGAAAAATCAGTAAAAATTACACACGTACACATGCATGAATGAACTATCAACAAATGTTCATATGATTAATGATTGAACAATTAACGTTGTTTTGTAACTGTAAATGTCCTTTGTTGTAGTAGTTTGTAATCAGTTCTTCCTGAACATCAAACACAAGGTCCATCAGATCTCGAATAATTCAAACATAAAATATCCAAGCATTGTTTCAAGTCAGGGTTACCATAATAGCCGTCTGTATCTGTCATGGTACCTGATTTTTCATTTCCATCCCTTCCTTTAACATTTAGCAAGAAAATTGCAAACTAGCCATGCAGCTAATCTGTGAAATTGTTTAAATTGGAGAAGCTTGATATTCATCTTTACTTCTTGATGAAATGTGCCTATTGAAAGTCAAACCGATACGGAACTATTCGCCAAGGAAGTTGGCGTTGTTTCCTTAAGGAATGTACACCGAAAATCTGTGACCTGTTTTTACAGGGAAATCATTTTGTTGAACTTATGTTGTGCTTAAATCTTTTTGATTAAATAAATATCAGTCCTTTGTGAACATGAAGAGCAACCAAGGCAAGTTGACACATGAGGGATGATGACAGCACTGGGCTTGGTACAAGGCTTGTAAAACAACAGTTGATGCCCACAGTTTTTGACATAAAAGACTCAATTTCATCCGCCAGGATATTAACGTAGCTTAGCACAGATTTAAACAAGAAGACCTTGTAATTCGAAATTGTATAACTTAAACTGCAATTGAAAAAACTACTTCCAAAGTCTTTGAGAATACTTACACTACCATATTGTCAAAATTGTATAGCAGCAAAACATTTAACCACAAACCATTTGAAAATTTCAGTTGATGAAAACACCTCTGGCATGGAAGGATGTTTTTCGTCAGAATGCCTTTGTCGTGATATAGTAGCAAATGTGGTGATGTTTGAACTGCGTCGCTGATTTCACTTTTTTTATCCCACTGGTATGTAATACCGTGGGATATAGTCATCACCCTGTCCGTCTGTATATCCGTCCGTCTGTCCGTCCGTCCGTAATCATTTCGTTTCCGGAGCAGAACTCAAAAACCGGTCCACAGATGTTTCTGAAACTTAACATGTGTATTTCCCACCTACTGAAGTGGTGCCTTTTGATATTTTCACATTTCTGAAAATTTTATTTTTTATTATTTCCATGGAAACGGCTCTTATTTGGACTCTGTTCATGAAAGGTTTCGTTTCCGGAGCAGAACTAAAAAACTGGTCCACATATCTTTCTGAAACTTTATGTGTGTATTGCCCACCTGATGAAGTGGTGCCTTTTGATATTTTCACATTTCTGAAATTTTTATTTCTAATTATTTCCATGGAAACGGCTCTTATTTTGACTCTGTTCATGAAAGGTTTATCTTTCAAAGGTTTACATCTTACGATCATGTGGTACCGGTGGGATATGTCATCTTCTGATGACTCTTGTTTAATTATCACTTACTCTGAGTACACCCAAAATGGCTTCTCACTTTAAAGCTCACAAATTCAGCTACTTCGAACAGAGGCTAGATTAACAGAGAGAACAGTATGTTGTGGTCATTTAAAAAGATAAATATAAAGAATAAGGATAATGTTTCGAATAATATCTGAAATTTAAATTATATCCATATTGATCTTGCTGACATTGTAGTAATATTTGCAGTATTGATTCCAATGCCACACGGAAAGTTTTCTTACATTTCGAAAAATCTCTATTCTGAAGTGTTTTTCACAAAACTTTATACATTAAGTGAACATGACATAGGGAAGCATTAGTTCTTTAAAACAATCTGTATTAATTGTAAAAAGGATAGATACTGAACTTTATATCATTTATCACCAAAAAATAACAATATTACTTCAAATGCTATCGCTTATAGCCTCAAATTTGATATTACAACATAAAAGTTCAGTATGGAAATCAAATAAAGAAGTACATTAAAGAAAAACACCACCAATGAACAATAATGAAAATTCACATAAAATATAATAGTCAGTGCTCCTAATTAGTACACTTTCAAATATAATAAAATACTTACACAAATGTAAATGTAAGAGTAGCCGATTTGACAAAACAATGTAAACTAGAAATATAACTTAGTGGGATATAACTGCATGTGTTATGTTACTTAGTAAAAATTTGTAGTTTCTCAATTGATGAAATGGTTCTTTATCAACTTTGTACTGGTGCGGTATTCATATACAAAACCAGATTCGTTCTTGATTAAAACTATATTAATCCAAAAAGGACGGTAAACAAAAGGATGCCCTTAATCTTTATTGCTTTGGCAAATTGGACTATACATTAATTTGAAATATAGCTTTGATATTAAAGTACATACATATTCCTGATTTTCAACATTAGATTATGTATAGTATTGTTTGTAATATCAAATTTGATCTTACAAATATGTAATTCAATTAAAGTAGTACATTAAAGAAAAACACCATGTTGTTCAACAATGTCAACACGAAAAACATCCAAAACGCTGCAGTGTTACAGATACCAGTAGTGACAAATGCCTTTGCCTTGAAATCCGAAATTTCTTCATCACTGTTCGCACATGTCTGACGTTTTCTTTGAAACTTATCTTTACATACTACTCCAATAAAACAAGGTACATCTCCCCATTTAAGAACTCGACTGTGTACAGTCATGATCAGAATTGCTATCAGAGAAATAAGAGTACTGATAAATACCTGTGAGACCAGGTAAACACTGAAGAAACACACGTTGTCCGAGTTGGCAGGTAGGTAGGATGTTATGAGTGTCACAAACACAGCATAGGACAAGAGAAGCGAAAAGCATAAGCTGAGTTTTTCTCCACTTTCTTCGGGTATCAGAAACACAAAGATGTTGAGAGAAGAAAGAAAGACAACCGGTAGAATGGTGTTTATGATGTAGAATGTTGTCCTCCTCTTCAATATGATTTTGGCTGAGAATGTGCTATATGCAGTTTCTACTAACGTTGAACCCATGAGTTCCCACTCTCCATTTTCACTGAAATATAACATATCAACTGACTTCTTACCAATAGATACATTCAGGCCAATAAGAACCCCAGGGAAAGCAGTAACGTCTATAAAGCATGTTTGAAGATCAAAAGGAAATTTTCTCACATTCACTTTACATTGAGTTTCAAATATGCTGTAGAAAGAAAATACGCATTGTCCCGTGTTTTTTAGAAAGACAACATCATTCTCGTGACGCATGATGTGCATGTGACTTACTGTATTCAGAAGTAAGAATCGAGGTGTCCAGATATCTTGTATTGGTAGAACGAACTGCTGAAAAATATCTGTATGATTCCATTGTAGATATTGATCGAACCAAACCATGTTGAACCATCCTCGGCAAGTGAAGGTTTCTTTCATTTCATCCAAACCAAGGATACTCTGTAATCCAAAATCGAGTTTGATGTTAAGTAAATCTGAATTGTTCCTCACTGGACGAACTGCAGGGTCATAATTGGTTGTAAGCTTCCTCATCTCTTCCTTCACCTCATATGATCTGAAGGCATCAAACAACTTCCATTGTAAAACTGTCAACATCAAAAGACAAATTAATCTCAGCTTCATGTTGTCAGAGTTCACCAGACGACTGTACACAACTTCTCACAACCACACGTTCGTTCAGTAATTCTAGGAATTCTAGATTTGAAATCTTTATAAATGCCTCTCAAGTTCAAATCCAAACAGGTATACTTCCAAACAAGAATACTGATGATATAGCTGTCAATTGTTTCAGTGTCATTGATCGTTTTACATAAAGTCCAGTCTGTTGATGTGGAATACATACCACAAACAAACATTGTGACAATCTGACGAGATACTATTCTACTGCACAATATATCCATTAGTAGCACCATTACATTGATTATGGACAATGAAGTCAGATTACGCGTTCTGATGTTAATGCTCAGTCATGTACAGCGAGGATTTTGTTGTTGTAACTTGATACCTTGAATATGGAGTTGATTATTATTGGCATGATTATTATCTTTGAAACAAAACAAAAGTATAAATATTTCCTGACCAATTAGTTCTATTAGTAAGAATTAAAACTAACGTAAGTGATTTGATAAACTTAACAGACACACAAACTAAGTTGTTAGAACATTAACGAAGGTTTTGTTATTAACTGTCAAACACACCTGATACAAAATGGATTTCCTCATTGAATTTGTACTGATGGATATGATAAAATGACTTACTTTAAACAAGTCATCAACCTAATTGTTGGAAAATGATTAAGATAATATTTCTTTGAGAGGCATTTTAGAATTTGGAAATACAATAAGGAAGAGGATTATATAACTTCTTTATTCACGTTAGGCGACGTTTCGACACAGCTCTTTGTGTTGTTGTCAAGCAATGTAGGTTTACAGACAGTTAGCTGCATATATAGTAATACACGAAAGAATTAACAAAACCAATTAACAAAGTAAACAATATGTGATTGAGAAGCTGTGTCGAAACGTTGCCTAACATGAATAAAGAAGTTGTCATCCATATAATCCTCTTCCTTAATTAAGATAATAGCCTGGGGCAGAGAGCATTTAAATATAATTGCCCGGGCACAGGGAATTATCAAGATAATTGTTCGGGCAGAGGGACGTAATCTAGATAACTGACTTTGGAAACAATATTGTATCAGACTGAAGAAAGAATAGCGTCCCGTCAGAACAATAGAGTGACGTCACTGAAGGTTTACACGACCTCTTAACCTGCCACAGGGAATACTCCATCTTCACAACGTCACGGGCGAAACGAAAAAGTTTCTAAACTTTCCTATTCCTCCCTTGACATCATTGGCCGTAATTTCTGTGCTAGCATTTCAACCCGCTGCATGGAAGTAGAATAGTCCAATCAGAAGACAGCATGTTAAATGAACCGATTTGAAATGCTAGTGCGTTTTACAAGGGAGAGAAACACTTTATTTGAGTGATACATTTATGTTTGTCTTCTCTGCGTTCTCGGTGCTCATCAAAAACATGAAAACAACGAAAACAACCATGCGGACTGAAGTTTAAAATTAAAATTCACTCGGATAGTTCTCAAAAAGATTGTCTGTTAGTATTTTGAATTTGTTCCGAATGTTAACGGCAATTTCATTGGCTATTGTTGAAGGAGCTGATAAGGGGCGTAACTCGTGATCACGATAGGTGTCGCTGCTCCGGATCACCAGTTTTCTACCTTGTGAAGGCAAGGTCTAAACGAGGAGTTGCTCGATACGTTTTCACCTTGCCGTGGGAGGATGGGAATACTCTTGTTGTATAAATGACTCAGATTTCTGTTGGGTATGTATCATTTATTCTTTAAATGATTACATATAAGAATAAAAATGCATATTTACCTATATGAACACCGCATGTATTCATAAGGTTTATATTATAACTGAATCGAAATAAAAAAAAAAACCAACATAATTTATGGTTGCAATATTATACAGCCTTTCTGTTTTAGAATATCACTTCCAAAAACAAAAATTCAAACCAATAATTACCTTGAACATATCTTTATTAAATTACAAGTTGCAGACATAAAAAATAATATTGAACATAACAGTCAATCATTTAACAAATATAACAGCACTTGGAATGAATCATCCGGTGTTAGTAGGCAGAATGAACAAATGTTACTAGACTGAATCAGGGAAAGCTATAGCGATCTTCTGCAAATATCCAGGCTCTGAATTGTAATATACAGTATTAAGTATGATATAATCCAACACATAATACAAATGTCTTCAATGATACTTACAGGAAGTAAGACACAGGTGATGAAAATGGTCTGGGCGAAACATTGAAAGTTATAATAATAAAAACAATCACTACAGGATCAAATCATCCACAACATAAATTTTCCGAATCAGTGTTTAGAGATATGAACACATTGTGATGAGCATACAAACAGGTCAGACTCACTCATTATGACCACACATAAACAGCAAAATAGGAGCTCTTAAACTACTTAAATTGAAATGTTATGCTTTTGTTCAGCAATATTTCAAATTTCATGCAGTGGGAATTGGGTTTATGATGTGAAGACTAAAACAATTTCATTTAAATACAATTCATGCAACATAAATACAGATACATGTGGTTATAATCATGATAGAAGAAAAGGGTCGTGTTGAAGCATTGTTATTTTTTATAATGAACATAAGATAGGAAAAAAACATTAGCCTGAGTATGTTACATTCTCTGTTATTCTCTGTCAGAATAAAACGACGAGAAAGAATGCTATGTTGCTAACCATAGTGAGAATGAAGAAGAACCAAAATGCTAATTTATTGCAGAATCTAATGACAGCATAGCATTTTGTTTTGGTACTCAAAGAAGTATCTGCATCACTGTTGCGGGAACTTGAATTAAATGGCTTGATTGAGGCCTCATCCTTCCTATGAGACGACTTGTGTTCACTTTTCCTGCAAAATGGTTTCAAACAGCCCGGAAGGTCCTCCCCTCTGTAGAGTCGACTGTACAGTGTGAGGATCAAGACTGTAACTACACATATAAGGGAACTGATGAAGACAAGCGAGATGAGATAAACACTGAAGAAACACACGTTGTCAGAGTTGGCAGGTAGGTAGGAGCTAATGAGGGTCAGGAACACTGCATAGGATAAGAGAATAGACACAGAGAAACTCATCTTCTCTCCGCTTTCTTCTGACAGGAGAAACACAAAGATATTAAGAAATGACAGACACACCACTGGCAGGATAATGTTTAAGATGTAAAATAGTGAACGTCTCCTCAGAGTTATCGAGACCGCAGTAATGGAACTATCATCGAGTGATATGTTCATATTTGTTATCTCCCATTCCCCATGTTCATAAATGTTTTCCTCTTCAGCAGAGTCAGCAGAAATTCTTGCACCACTTAGTATGAAGGGATTAATCTCAAGTTCACATACTTGTTCATCAAAGGGAAAGCTCTTTATATTTACCTTGCAATGTGTCTCAAATATGCCATTGTCGTAAATAGTAGCTAGTCCATTGAACAGAATCAACACCACATCAGGTTCCAAGAACCGTCTTTGATTCATCGTATTTGTTAACAAAAAAGTTGGTTTCCACACATCTTCAACTGGAAACGCATGTAGAAGTGGAAACCCTTCAGTTACATTCCATGTCAAATATTGGTCGATCCATTGTATGATGAAATATCCACGGCAACTGAAAACTCCTCTCTTTTCATCCAAATCCAGGATTGTCTGAAGACGAAATTTAAGAGTTATATTTAACTCTTCTGATTCATTTTTAACAGGTCTGACTAAAGGGTGATAGTTAACAGTCAGGTTTTCCATAAACTCCTTTATTCTTTGTGATCTGTAGGAGGTAAATGCGTTCCCTGCAGATAAAAGAAGTGCTAGAAGAAAGATTCCAGTTCCCATCATAGTGACCTTGTGATAACCAGTTGAGCTGAGTGATGTCTCTCGTATCTCTGGTAGTTGTGAGCAATGTCTGCTGCCACAGTCGATTATATGATAATCCTGTTACTCCTGGGTTTTACTGATCAATCTTGTGCAATTTGGTTTGTTGATAAATGTTAAACATTGGTTAATGTGTATATCGATTTCCTCCACAAATGAAATTCTGTATACATATAGAATAACAAATATTGTATGTTGACTAAAATAAGAAATGATGCTTTAATGGAGTTTTTGTTTGGAAGAAAATAGAAAAGTGTTGAAAGATGCATGATTAATGATTAAGGAGAGAACATTCCCATGAAACAGTAGTAGGAATAAATTCCAAAACCAATTGTCAAGGTATGTAATACAATATGCTGTGTTAATTTGAAATGGAAATAGATTTTCATGTTATGTACATGTACACATGACTAAAAGCTCAAACTTAATGTAATGTTGGATGACTTTGATACACAGTAAAAAAAAAGAAGTCAAATGTTTCATATGAAATTTGAATTCATATATGACTCTTACTCTTGGCATTTTGTGTACTTGTACTTGTATTTGTTTATAGATGCATAATGAATTTGAACAATTCTTTGAGTGAAGGTTTTGCTTAACCATTTTGATTGACGGATGGTGAAGATCAGGCATCTTTTTAACCGAATTGCAATTGCCTGTTTACAATCAGATTCAGATTGGAATTAGTAAATAACTGGTTTAGGTATCAAAGAGAAATAAAAACGGGTTTCTTCTTTGAGAAATGATATACTGGTAAAAAGCATTAAATTTTAACAGCTTAACCAACTGGGAATATGTTACAGAGTATGTTACAGTGAGAACACTTACATAAATAAAATTATTCTAATAACAGAAATTGTCTCTGTATTTGCATGAGTAAAATTACCTTAGTATGTAGTATGCATGATAAGACACACAAGTTTGAAACCATGCTCCGATTGACAGCCATACAAAGAGAAAGAGCTATGATGGTTTTGGGCGGAATAAGGGACGACGTTACCATTGTCGTCACAAGACTACATTGACCAGGTTGTCTGTGTTAATGTTTGAGGGAAGAATGGCGTTTGTATCGAGTTGTTTTCAATATACAATTGACACATTCTGTGAGAAGACGTGTACTTGCGTGTTTGGATGTCTATTGGGGTCACACTAGATATTAAAAAAGAGGATTACAATTTAATTATGAACTTCACAAGTGTTTTTTGGGGGTTCTCGTTATATAGTATATCTATAGATATACACGTGATGGTTATTTTGTTATGGTGATAGAAAACTGGACAGTGTTGTTTTCCTACTTCGTACTGCATTTTGCATTTGATGACTATAGCTAACATTGGTATTAAATAATTAAATGCCAATGTTATTCAGTAACACTTGGCTATAAATTGCAGCAAAAAGATGCACCATAACTTAAACAGTTATCAATTAAATCATGAGTGAAGGTGGGTAACGTTTTTTTTGGCGGTTAGATATATCAAATTCGACAAATTGTAGATTTAAAACATTTATGATAACAGAAAATCAGGAACACACTATTGAAGTGCATGTGCTTAAAATGAGCACGTATAATAGACTCATATGAAAATCTTCATACAAGTACATTGAGAAAAAAGGTCAAGTTGACTGCCAATGTTAGTAACATAAATATCCAGAATGCTACCTTGTTACAATGCTGAATGACAGCATCAACTTTGCTTTTACGTTTCTTAGAACTGTCTACCTCTTCATCCTTGACTTTAACATTGGACACAAGGTTTGATATATCCCTGAAACATGATTGCAGAATAACAGGGATATCACGTCCTTTCAGAAGTCGATTGTGCAGAGCCTGGATTAAGATAGCAACCAGACAAATCATGGAACTGACAAACACCTGAGAGGTCAGATAGAGACTGAAGAAACACACGTTGTCAGAGTTTGCAGGAAGGTAGGAGTTGATGAGGGTCAGGAATACAGCATAGGACAGAAGCAGTGACACGCAAAAACTTATCCTCTCTCCACTTTCTTCTGGCAATATGAAAGCAAACATGTTGAGAAACGACAAAAATACCACTGGCAGGATTGTGTTGAGGACATAGAAGGTTGTTCTTCTTTGTAGGAAGAAGGATACAATAATGTATTCATCTGGATGGAGATATGATTTTGCAGAAAGTATGTGCCATTCTCCATTCTCACTGAAAAATGTTTCCATATCTATAGATGTTTTCTCCACAGATAAAACCTCGCCGTTGAGGTCTTTTGTGGAGGAGGAGACTGTTATTTCACATATCTGTTTATCAAACGGAAATTTCTTTACATTCATCTTGCAATGAGTCGTAAACATGTCAAAGTGAAACGTCATAACACGTCCATTGTTAAACACCAGGACCTCATCTTCTTCGTGAGTGAGAAACCGCAATTGATTCATCGTCATTGGTAGGAATAGTTTTGGTGTCCACACATCTTTAGCTGTAAGGGCAATCAGACTTGGGATGCTTTCAGTAACATCCCATTCGAGATATTGATCGAACCAACTCATCTGAAACCATCCCCTGCAGCTGAACATTTCTTTCTTTTCATCCAAATCTATCAGCGTCTGGAGACCAAACTTCAGCTCAATTACGAGCTCTTGAGAGTCATTCATTACAGGTCGAACTGAAGGATCATAGTTGACTGTAAGGTTGCTGACAAACTCTTTAATCCTGGCTGACCGATAGGTCATAGAAGGTTCAAACAGGTACAAATGGAACATCATAACATACAACAAGTGCACTTTCATGTCTACTGAATCCAAGCGAACAGACCACTATTCTGGCAGTAATGTTGCCACTGAATACAGTTTGCATGAAACCTCTTTTCTGTAACAATGAATTCGATTGAATAAACAGAACGGAAATTAACAGTAAACAAATCCGAGTAACAATACACAAAATCAGCAATTCATCATCCAATTACAATGGCAAATAGACTATGCCAACCTTTCTCTCATGTTGAAAGGTAATCATACACAAAAATTTGTGCAAGAGTGTTTTTGATGCGTTGTTGTGTTTGACCATCAATTGAAATAATAGCCATAGTGACTGCTAATTGTGTTAGATGTGTTCGTGTTAATTGCTTGTGGAAAGCCCGATGCATGGTTTGATAAATTTTTAATGATAATGTAAAAATAACCTTTTGAATTTTCCATTTCAACAATTTTTTCAAGATTATTAAACTTAAAAACTAATTGAGCCTTATGCAATTTATAAACTAAATTGGTTTCATATATATAATTTTAAAGAATTATTCTTTCACTCATCTAAAACCGTTATCTAATGATCTAATCTTTGACGAAGTAAGGCAGAATTGGCGTCTGAAGTTTAGATTTTAGTTTAATATACTACCTTTTGGCATAGGATTCAATCGAATTGACAACACCATGAAATTCAAGAAAGTGTGTTGTAATACCGTATTTGATTGAAGGGAAGAAAGGTTTAGATATTTTCCATTATCATCAAATAAATCATTGATACAGCAGATTCCTTTATCAAAGTAATGTTATAATGAATAGTACGTCCTCCAATCTTTATGTTCTACTAGTTCAATTCTATCTAGTTATATTAAGGAAGCTCAATCAAAATGCCATGGCAGTGACGTTAGTGAATGATATTACATGAACAGAATGTGAATTATATCTTATTTCAAGGACAAGATGTATATCAAAATTGTTTGACAGATTGGTGAAACATTTACTATATTTGGCCCTTTTTGACTACATATCTTGTATGATTTGCAAAATTAAAAAAAACAACATTAAACATTGACATTGATTTTACCTACCTTGTTAATTGCACACTATCGATTGGGTCAAAGCCATACAAGAAAATGCTACATTTGTTTGATTTAAATAACATTATTTTATTCATTGCTTATAAACATTGGTTCTTGTAACATAGGGCAAATTTAGCCTGTGAATGGTTTCTTTATTTGCACAATTCTGGTTAAATAACTTCAAAGTGATTGACAAAACTTGTAATTGTTTAAATTTGATTATCATTCCCTTTATTTGTGCACTTGTTTTTTTTATCTGAATGCAAAGTTTGTGTTTTAATTTATATTTTGTAATAACTCCTCAAGAATTTACATTAAAATATCCTTTATTAGATATGTAACATCACTACATTGGCCAATACACAACATAAGTGTAGATATCAGTATTCTTCGATAATTATAAATAATTGTAAATGACCAACTCTATTGAATATTTACACTGCTTTGTAATTGCTTGTGAACAATGATGTTCATAATGAAAGGCAAATTATAATTAAAGTGTATGGTAAATGAATGCGTTAATTGGGGGTGTTTCCAACACTGGATTTTGGCTATAAACGTTTAAGGGTTGCTGTATTGCAAAGGTCTGTACAACATTTACAGGACTACCTTGCTGTGTAGGGAACAGTTGTCACGATTAGTGTATAGAAAAAGAATTATTCAACTATGGAAATGGGGAGAATAGCAATCTATGCTATACTACTGACACTGTCACAGGTTTACTTATCATATGGCTTGCGGTCATACAAGGTCAAGGAACTCATTGAAAACATCACTGTCGACTATGATCCTGCAGTTCTTCCAGTGAAGAACCACTCAGATATAGTAAACATCAAACTGGAGTTTGGATTACAGATTATTCTTGGTTTGGATGAACTGAAAGAAGTATTCACTTGTCGTGGATGGTTCAGAATACATTGGATTGACCAATATCTCCAGTGGAACAAAACAGATGACTTGCCTGAAGAAATAACTCTGCCAATACAAGATGTGTGGACACCAAGACTTTTGCTGATAAATACAGTGAATAACCAAAAGACCATGACCCATCAGGACGATCTAGTTGTTGTTGACAACACTGGGAAGTCCGAATATGGATACTACAACATATTTGAAACACACTGTAAGGTGAATGTGAGAAGGTTCCCATTTGACACACAAACATGCTTCATAGAAGTGATTATTTGGCCTGGGGCAAGAAATGGAGAATATCTGTACATTGAACGTTCATCCATTGATAGGTCTGCATTCTCTCCAAACGGCGAATGGGACCTCACAGAGTCAGCTGTGATTGAAACCAACAATAAAATCTCCATGTTTGTGGTAAAGTTAACATTGCAAAGAAGGTCAGTGTTCTATGTCCTCAACATTGTCCTCCCTGTTGTTTTTCTTTCGTCATTGAACATTTTTGTGTTCCTGATTCCAAAGGACAACGGAGAGAAATTAAGTTTCTCTGTATCACTCCTCTTGTCCTATGCAGTGTTCCTGACCCTCATCAGTTCCTACCTACCTGCCAACTCTGACAATGTCTGTTTCTTCAGTGTCTATCTCACATCACAGGTGTTCGTTAGCGCACTTATTTGTCTTGTGACAATCTTGCTCCTGGCCCTTCAGAGTCGACTGCTTAAAGGAGGGGATGTGTTCATCTGTCTCAAACTTGTGCTAAGATTTTATAATTCCAGAGAGACAATGGGCAACCTAAATGGTGGAAAAGAAGATGGATCTTATAATGGAAAGAAGAAGTCAGATGCAATCATCGATTTATGTAACAAGGGAGCGTTTTGGATGTTTTTCGTTCTGACATTGTCAACTAACATGACTTTCTTCTTCAATGTCTTGGTTTGAACTCACATATAATATTTGACATAGTTCAAATTGATTATAGATATACACTTTATGAACTTGTATTTTCCTCATATTCAGGTGTTAATTCAAGTACAAATTCAACCATAATATATATCAGATAGTATTCATGCCATATTGATTCAAGGAAATGTAAATGCTTATTGTCGTGTTAGGGAGATTCAAATGATATGATCAGATAACCCCAAATGCGTCTTGCAGAAGCTGACCAACGATAAATGTAGAATAAATACTACACTTAACAATATAAACTTATCTTAGCAATCATAAGTTTGTACCATTTGGCTAAAATTATAACCTAATATTTGAGACTTGTGTATTTCTTTCAAGCTTATTGTTGTTTGATTAAGTTTTCATAATATGGACATTCTCACTTCACGTTGTTTTTGTCTACGTCTTCACTATTGTAACAGCAACATAGAAATCATGTTATTGTTTTATAAAAAAGAGAAATTTGAATGCTCCATTAAGGATCAATGCTGACAGTATATTGCTTCATGAAGATTTCCCTGACACAATGATACTGTTTTCAGTCATGACAATAATATGTTGTCCCTGAAATCCATTAAACATACTGCTTTCAAAACCTATTTCAACAAAAGATAATTTTACCATGTATTATAAATAAGATTTTTGTAAATATAGGTACAACATTTTCATTCCACTTTTGTTTGCAAACGAGATATCTTTCTATTATGTTCATGAGCTAAATGGTACTTTTTGTATTTATGATCCTCTTAAATCTCAGTGGTAAATTTGAATAGTTATGGCTTTGTATTTGCACTGCTTTAGTGTGTAACATTTGAGTAAATATATCTCACAGCCTACAACAAAGTAGTCTGGTATTGCCCACAGGCTTAGAGCGACTGATGAAGATCCCTGTAAATAAAGCTTCAAACGAAGACTAAACCACTGAATTATGACAGGATATTAGGCGTGTATCTGCTTGGATTTATCACTGCAAGCGTTGATTGTAAATCTGTATTGTACATTAGTTGCATTTAGCTTTTTGACAACATGGCGAAACAATTACTATATATTTTTATGTTGATAATTTCACAATGGAATTTGTTCGATGCTTTCCGATCATATGAGGTGAAGGAACTGATGAGGAATCTTACAACCAATTATGACCCTGCAGTTCGTCCAGTGAGGAACAATTCAGATCTACTTAACATCAAACTCGAATTTGGACTACAGATTATTCTTGGTTTGGATGAAATGAAAGAAACCTTCACTTGCCGAGGATGGTTCAACATGGTTTGGTTCGACCAATATCTTCAATGGAATCAAACAGATATTTTTCCTAAGCAGTTATTTCTACCAATACAAGATATCTGGACACCTCGACTATGGCTATTGAATACTGTCAGTGACCAGCAACTTTTGTTCCGTGAAAACGATATTGTGTATATTACCAACACTGGAGAAGCCTTAATGAACTTCTATGGTATATTTGAAACACATTGTAAAGTGAATGTGAGGAGGTTTCCATTTGATCACCAAACATGCTTTATAAATGTGTCACGTCGAGCTCATACCGATATTGGAGTCTATTTGTCTCTAAGATATGAGTCAATTAATACAGAATATTTCAATGAAAATGGAGAGTGGGAACTAGTTGGTTCACATTTAGTTGAATCTGCTCACAACTCTTACTCAGCCACACTGATGTTGAAGAGGAGGACAATGTTCTACCTCATCACCACCATTCTTCCGGTTGTCTTTATTTCTTCACTCAACATTTTTGTGTTTTTGATACCCCAAGAAAGTGGAGAAAAACTCAGTTTATGCTTTTCCCTTCTTTTGTCTTATGCCGTATTCCTGACCCTCATCACATCCTACTTACCTGCCAACTCTGACAACGTGTGTTTCTTCAGTGTTTATCTCGTCTCACAGTTGTTTGTAAGTTCTCTTATTTGCCTGGTAGCAATTCTGTTCATGGCTCTACACAGTCGAGTTCTTAAAGGGGAGGATGTACCATGTTGTATTAGAAATGTATGCAGATTTCAAAGAAAAGGGAGGAGCTTTATGGACAGTTATGAAGATCGAAAGATTGATGATTTCAAAGAAAAGGCAATTGTCACCACAAGTGTCTGTAACACAGCAGCGTTCTGGGTGTTTTTCTTTCTGACATTGCTCACCAACATGGTGTTCTTCTTAAACGTACTTATTTGATAAATGTCCATACCTGATATCAAAAGTTGGTCACATAAACATTGCATTATATTGCATTTATTGACAGATTTGTCATAACGAATGCTTGTGACAAAGCAGCAGTCTGGGTATTTTTTTCAGACGTTGTTTACCAACATGATGTTTTTCTTAAATCAACTGTTTCTGGATATCATAATTTGGTCACATTAACATTTTAATGCATATATTGACATATGAAGTTATCAAAATCATATACATATAATAATTTTAAAAGATACTTATAGGCTACAATTTCTTTCGGTTCCTTAATGTAGCTATTTAGATTCACAATTAATGTCAATCTTGTTGCAAAATAATTATATTTTAATTCGCCATACATTGACAAAAGTAATGGGACATATTTCTAAAATTCTGAAAATGTCACAGCTTATTTATAAGGATACATGTAAGCATATTTGCAGTCTTAAAACTATTGCATAAAAAACAATGCTCTTTTTAGCATATTTTTTTCGGAAATTGTCCTGTACACAAGAATTAAACAGATAGTAAAGATATAATATGATTTTTAATATAATTTAATATAATTGAAATAAAAAACAAACCCTCTTTTTGTAGAGAAGGTTACAAAGCTTTGAATTCGATTTTCATGAATTCCATGTTTGTTATGCTTTTGTGGACATATCTTAGATATTAAAATTTGAATGATATATAAAATGGGGCCTCATCATAAAACTTTTTTTGCAAAATACTTGTTCTAGTCTCTAGTTATTTATATATAGTTTTAGCTAGCAAACATGATGTAATCAATTAATGAAAAGATGTGTACAAATATGATAATCCATTTGGTGCACTTACGAAAAAAACGTTCACAATGTTTATTTTTTAAGAATTAAATTTGGAGTGGGTTCTCCAATTAGATCTAATATTTTTACTTTTCATATTCGAAAAGAAATAATGGCCTACAGGACATGTTGGTGAAAGCTGCACTTTACAAATATAACATGGCGAAGTTTGTCTTCGTAAATATGATTTTTGGGATAGTTTATCGCTTTTTTTTTCAATATTTCAATATTTTTTATGATATGTAAATTAAACAATTACTTTAAAAGCAAATTTATTACCATATTATTGTTATGCTGCAATAAACGTTAATCAGAAAAAAAATTTCTCCTTCATTTGGTCCTTGTTATAAATCTTTCATGTATTAAATTTTTCTCTCTGATATTGTTCCATTTCTTGATATTGATAATTTTGTAACTTTTTTACAGATCTATTCATTCGTTTTTGTAGAAATTTCTAAACCAAGCTATTTGATAGACAAAAATCAAACTTGTTGTGTTGCATTTTATTCAACAGCATTTACACATAAAAAGCTATGCATGTTCATCACCCAAATCTAAAATAAAACTAACCTTAAGATGAAAGGTCAAACATAAAGAAACAACGACTATCTTACACAAAAAAAAAAATAATTGTAAACCGAAAAGGAAGTGTTCAAAGGACAACATTTAGGTTTTGATATGTGACTAGTACTTGCATAAATCTATTAAATTCTGAAAAGTATGTTGTTTAACTTTACAGCTACTTAATACTTCAGACCTGTGTATGTCGGCATTCAAACTCTTAATCAACTTAATCATTACATAATTAATTTGAGGGATTAAAGAAGTTCTTCAATAGAGTTATTGGGATTGGTTATGAAACTCTCAATGGGTGTAAACAACCTGCATTATGGTATGACAAGGCCTTATTGTTTGATCAACGGTTTTATAGCAAATTTTCATTATTTCAATAAATACACGTTCAGCTAATCATGATTTGCAAACAACAATATATTAAAGTCCTAATTTCCAAAGTGGTCTTCCTCCATGCTTATAACGTTGGAGGGTCATCTTACCCGACCCTCTACTAGACCTTCCTAGACTCAATATCTGAGTGCAACGGGTAATGTTACCATTGGTAAGTGACTTACTAAGTGTAGTACAATTAGTACTGGTTTCCAAGTAAATACATACTGATAAATAGCCATAAACACCGTAATTTGGTAGCTCTGCTTAACCATCTGGGGAAAAGAGAATTTAAAATGGAATGATGTATGTGTTGCTGGGTATATTATAATGTTGCGCTTTGAGTAAGCAATGAAATGTTAATCATTATTCATATCCTCATATTATTGTTATCAATGCAATCCAGTGAACACAGATTAATAACTTTCCAAAATTATACAGTGTTGTTTAAAACGGGTGCTTTCACAAAAACTCAGATGCTAGTAAAAAGTTTATGCCGAATCAAGGTTAAGTACGTTTTCATTAGACTCATAGAATGATAAAAAACAGCCAGTCAAGACTGAAGGGTAGTCAATTTTACCACAACACCTGTAGGTTCACGGTCTTTGATAAATCTTCGTGTCAAATAATAACAAAGAACTGATAAATGTAGGAGATATAATGAAAAGCAAAGGGTCTTCTAGATAGTATGTATTCAAACTCTAGTGTTTATTTGGGGTGAAAAGGTCAAGTTAATAACAGACATCGTTTTGTCACCAAGCACATAGTAAACAGAAAGTGATCTTTTCATAAAGGACAAGTTGTACATCCAAATTGTTTGACAAATTGATAAATCAATCTTAATGAATAATAATAGACTAAGTGCATGTCTTATTCTCTCTCTTATTCTTTATTCTCATTTTTATGAAATGAAACAATAAAACTAATTAGCACAGTGGCAAGTTAAAAATTGACATTGATTTTACTACACATTGATCACAGTTACCTTGGTCGCTATACACATTACCTTGTTAATGACACACTATCGATTGCCTCAAAGTCATACAAGAAAATACAAATACATTTGGTTCATTTACATAACATTATTTTATGCATTGCTTATAAACATTGATTCTTGTAACGCAGGGCAAATTTAGTCTGTGCATGATTCCAATATTTGCACAATTCTGGTTAAATAACTTCAAAATGATTGACAAAACTTTTAGTGAAACTCCTTAATTAACATTAAAATATAATTTATTAGATATGTATCATCACTACATTGGCCAATACACACCATAGGTGTAACTATCTCACTTGGTATTCTTCGATAATTATAATTGTAAATGACCGACTCTATTGAATATTTACACTGCTTAGTAATTGCTGTTGAACAAATTCTGGCTAAAAGGTTTAAGGGTTGCTGTAGTGCGTAGGATGTCTGTACAACATTAGTAAAACTACCTTGCTGTGTAGGGGACAGTTGTCGCAATAAGCGTATAGATAGAGGATTATTCAACACTGGAAATGGGGAGAACAGCAATCTATGCTATACTACTGACACTGTCAATGTTTCACTTCTCATATGGCTTGCGATCATACAAGGTCAAAGAACTAATTGAAAACTTGACTGTCAACTATGATCCAGCAGTTCTTCCAGTGAAGAATCACTCAGATATAGTAAACATCAAACTGGAGTTTGGATTACAGATTATTCTTGGTTTGGATGAACTGAAAGAAGTACTCACATGCCGTGGATGGTTCAGAATACATTGGATTGACCAATATCTCCAGTGGAACCAAACGGATGACTTGCCTGAAGAAATAACTCTGCCAATACAAGATGTGTGGACTCCAAGACTTTTGCTGATAAATACAGTGAATAGCCAAAAGACCATGACCCATCAGGACGATCTAGTTGTTGTTGACAACACTGGGAAGTCCGAATATGGATACTACAACATATTTCAAACACACTGTAAGGTGAATGTGAGAAGGTTCCCATTTGACACACAAACATGCCACTTAGAAGTGATTCTTTGGCCTGGGGCAAAAGATGGAGAATATCTGTACATTGAACGTTCATCCATTGATAGGTCTGCATTCTCTCCAAACGGTGAATGGGACCTCACAGAGTCAGCTGTGATTGAAACCAACAATAAAATCTCCATGTTTGTGGTAAAGTTAACATTGCAAAGAAGGTCAGTGTTCCATGTCCTCAACATTGTCCTCCCTGTTGTTTTTCTTTCGTCATTGAACGTGTTTGTGTTCCTCATTCCAAAGGACAACGGAGAGAAATTAAGTTTCTCTGTATCACTCCTCTTGTCCTATGCAGTGTTCCTGACCCTCATCAGTTCCTACTTACCTGCCAACTCTGACAATGTCTGTTTCTTCAGTGTCTATCTCACATCACAGGTGTTCGTTAGTGCACTTATTTGTCTTGTGACAATCTTGCTCCTGGCCCTTCAGAGTCGACTGCTTAAAGGAGGGGATGTGTTCATCTGTCTCAAACTTGTGCTAAGATTTTATACATCCAGAGAGACAATGGGCAACCTAAATGGTGAAAAAGAAGATGGATCTTATAATGGAAAGAAGAAGTCAGATGCAATCATCGATTTATGTAACAGGGGAGCTTTCTGGATGTTTTTCGTTCTGACATTGTCAACTAACATGACTTTCTTCTTCAATGTCTTGGTTTGAACTCACATATAATATTTGACAGAGTTCAAATTGATTATAGATATACACTTTATGAACTTGTATTTTCCTCAGATTCAGGTGTCAATTCAAGTGCAAATTCAACCATAATATACAGGTATACACCAGATAGTATTCATGCCATGTTGATTTAATGAAATGTAAATTTTGAGATTTAAATGATATGATCAGATAACTCCAATGAGTTTTGCAGAAGCTGACCAACGATGAATATGGAATAAATACTACACTTAACAATATTAACATATCCTAACAATCATAAGTTCGTACCATTTGGCTAAACTTATAACCTATATTTGAGACCATTGTATTTCTTTCAACTTGTCCTACCGGATTATTGTTGTTTGATTTAGTTTTCGTAATATGGACATTCTCACTTTTTTTGTCTATTCACTATTGTAACAGCAACATATCAACAATCAACAATCATGTTATTTTTTTATAAAAAAGAGAAATTTGAATGCTCCATTAAGGATCAACACTGACAGTATATTGCTTCATGAAGATTTCCCTGACACAATGATACTGTTTTCAGTCATGACAATAATATGTAGTCTTTGAAATCCATTAAATATACTGTTTTAAAAACCTATTTCAAAGAAAGATAATTTAACCATGTATAATATTCAAGATTTTTGTAAATATAGGTACAACATTTTCATTCCACTTTTGTTTGCAAACGAGATATCTTTCTATTATGTTCATGAGCTAAATGGAACTCTTGTATTTATGATCCTCTTAAATCTCAGTGGTAAATTTGAATAGTAATGGCTTTATATTTGCACTGCTTTAGTGTGTAACATTTGAGTAAATATATCCTACAGCCTACATCAAAGGAGTCTGGTATTGCCAACAGGCTTGGAGCTACTGATGAAGATCACTGTAAATAAAGCTACACACGTATACTCAACCACTGAATTGTAACAAGATATTAGGCGTATATCTGCTGGGATTTATTACAGCAAGCGTTGATTGTAAATCTGTATTGTACATTAGTTGCATTTAGCTTTTTGACAACATGGCGAAACAATTACTTTATATTTTGATGTTGATAATTTCACAATGGAATTTCATGGATGCCTTCAGATCATATGAGGTAAAGGAACTGATGAGGAATCTTACAACCAATTATGACCCTGCAGTTTGTCCAGTGAGGAACAATTCAGAACTACTTAACATCAAACTCGAATTTGGACTACAGATTATTCTTGGTTTAGATGAAATGAAAGAAACCTTCACTTGCCGAGGATGGTTCAACATGTTTTGGTTCGACCAATATCTACAATGGAATCATACAGATATTTTTCCTAAGCAGTTAGTTCTACCAATAAGAGATATCTGGACACCTCGACTATGACTATTGAATACTGTCAGTGACCAGCAACTTTTGTTCCATGAAAACGATATTGTGCATATTACCAACACTGGGGGAGTCTTAATGAACTTCTATGGTATATTTGAAATACATTGTAAAGTGAATGTGAGGAGGTTTCCATTTGATCACCAAACATGCTTTATAACTGTGTCACGTCGAGCTCATAACGATATTGGAATCTATTTGTCTCTTAGAAATAAGTCAATTAATGCAGAATATTTCAATGAAAATGGAGAGTGGGAACTAGTTGGTTAACATTTAGTTGAATCTGCTTTTAACTCTTATTCAGCCACACTATTGTTGAAGAGGAGGACGATGTTCTACATCATCAACACCATTCTACCGGTTGTCTTTCTTTCTCCACTCAAAATTTTTGTGTTTTGGATACCCCAAGAAAGTGGAGAAAAACTCAGTTTATGCTTTTCCCTTCTTTTGTCCTATGCTGTGTTCCTGAATCTCATCACATCCTACTTACCTGCCAACTCTGACAACTTGTGTTTCTTCAGTGTTTATCTGGTCTCACAGTTGTTTGTAAGTTCTCTTATTTGGTTGGTAGCAATCCTGATCATGGCTCTACACAGTCGAGTTCTTAAAGGGGAAGATGTACCATGTTGTATTAGAAATGTATGCAGATTTCAAAGAAAAGGGAAGAGCTTTATGGACAGTTATGAAGATCGAAAGATTGATGATTTCAAAGAAAAGGCAATTGTCATCACACGTGTCTGTAACACAGCAGCGTTCTGGGTGTTTTTCTTTCTGACATTGCTCACCAACTTGGTGTTTTTCCTAAATGTACTTATTTGATAAATATCCATACCTAATATCAAACGTTGGTCACCAAACATGCATTATATTGCATTAATTGACAGACGTGTCATCACAAATGCTTGTGACAAAGCAGCAGTCTGGATATTTTTTTCTGATGTTGTTTACCAACAAGATGTTTTTTAAAATGTTTGGTTTTACTTGATATCCAAACCTGATATCATATTTTGGTCACATGAACATTATATTGCATAATTTGACATATGTGTCATCACAGTTGCTTATGACAAAGCAGCATTCTGGGTGTTTTTCTGTCTTACGTTGTTTACCAACATAATGTTTTCTTAAATGTATGGTTTTACTTGATATCCAAACCTGATATCATAATTTGGTCAAAAAACATTTTAATGCACTAATTGACAGATGTTCCATCACAAACGCTTGTGACAAAGCAGCAGTCTGGGTATTTTTCTCCCTGACGTTGTTTACCAACATGTTGTTTTTCTTAAATGTACTGTTTTGATTGATATCCAAACTTGATATCATAATTTGGTCACATTAACATTTTAATGCACTTATTGACATATGAAGTTATCAAAATCATTTACATATAATAATTTTAAAAGATACTTATAGGTTACAATTTCTTTCGGTTCCTTAATGTAGCTATTAAGATTCAATTAATGTCAATCTTGTTGCAAAATAATTATATTTTAATTCGCCATACATTGACAAAAGTAATGGGACATGTTTCTAAAATTCTGAAAATGTCACAGCTTATATATAAGGATACATGTAAGGATCTTTGCAGTCTTATAACTATGGCATAAAAAACAATGCTCTTTTAAGCATCATATTTTCGGAAATTGTCATATACACATGAATTAAACAGATAGTAAAGATTTAATAAGATTTTAAAATAATTTAATATAATTGAAATAAAAAACAAAACCTCTTTTTGTAGAGAAGGTTACAAAGCTTTGAATTCGATTTTCATATATTCCATGTTTGTTATGCTTTTGTGGACATATCTTAGATATTAACATTTGAATGATATATAAAATGGGGCCTCATCATAATCTGTTTTTGCAAAATACTTGTTCTAGTCTGTAGCTATTAATATATAGTTTTAGCTAACAAACTTGATGTAATCAATTAAACAAAAGATGTGTACAAATATAGTAATCCATTTGGTGCACTTAAGTACATTTTTTTACAATGTTTATCTTTTAAGAATTGAATTTGGAGTGGGTTCTCCAATTAGATCTTCTAATATTTTTACTTTTCATATTCAAATAGAAATAATGGCCTGCAGGACATGTTGGCGAAAGCTGCACTTTACAAATGTAACATGGCGAAGTTTGTCTTCATAAATATGATTTTTGGGATAGTTTATCGTTTTTTTCTTTCAATATTTCAATATTTTTTATATGTAAATAAAACAATTACTTTAAAAGTAAATTCATGACCAAAATATTGTTTTGCTGCAATTAAAGGTAATCAGAAAAATGTATTTTCTTTTTCATGTGTTGCTTGTTAAACAATCTTTCATGTATTAAATTGTTCTCTCTGATATTGTTGCATTTCGTGATGTTGTTGATTTGGTACAGATTTATTCCAGAGGTGGTTTTTGTAGAAATTTCGAAACCAAGCTTTTTGATAAACAAAAACCAAACTTGTTGTGTTGCATTTTATTCAACAGCATTTACAAATAAAAAGCTATGCATGTTCATCACCCAAATCTAAAATAACATAAGGATTCAACACTTGTTCTATCTTACACAAACACACACAAAAATTGCAAACCGAAAAGGAAGTGCTCAAAGGATAACATATAGGTTTTAATATGTGAGTAGTACTTTCCTAAATCTATTAAATTCTGAAAACTATTGTGTAACTTTACAGCTACTTAATACTTCAGACTTGTGTGTGTCGGCATTCAAAGTCTTAATCAATTCATTAATTAGTTAGTTAGTTAATAATTAGTTTGAGGGATTTAAGAGGTTCTTCAAAAGAATTATTTAAGTTGACCAGGCTATTGGGTGTTATATGAAAGCCTTTTTTTTGGATATGTGATGGGACGTCCCTTGTAATAATACCCTGTCATTCAATATTATTGCACATGTTGAAACATGTTGCTTTTGCCATTGGTTATTTTTCTATGTCATGAAAAGTTATGGCAAAACACCAATGTACTACAAGTTATCATTTACTTAAAAGGAAGAGAAGAAAGTGATTGGTTATGAAACTCTTTGTGTCAACAATCTGTATAATGACATGATAAGGTGTTATTGGTCGCTCAATGGTTTCATTGATAGCAAATGTTTTATATTGTTTCTATAAATAATAATAATAATAATGAACATTTTTAAGCCCATAATATCCAGTGCAAGCACTGCTCATTGGCTGTACATTATTACCCTGAAGGAATTGTACTTTCAAAGCCGCTACTAAGCGCTTCGCGCGACCACACAGGTCCGTACTTCCCGTATTCAGGTACCCAATTGTACAGCTGGGTAGACTGAGTGCAATGTGGATGAAGTGCCTTGCCCAAGGACACAACACGGTGTAAAGCCCAGGTCATAAATCTTTGGTGTCTCCACCTGGATTCGAACCCGAGTCTTTGGCGTGATAGGCCAGCACGCTAACCACTACACCACCGCGCTCCGTACTAATACGATCAAATACACGTTAAGCCACTCGTGATTTGCATTCAACAAGATCAACAACAATTATCATAGCGGATACCCTGCCAAAACAATGCTATCAGACACGTACTGTCAAAATTCCGTCTGCCATTTTGGTTTATGGCATAGAATGAATGAAAAAAGCCAATTTTTTTAATCAGTAAAAATTACACACATAGACATGCATTGATGAACTATGAACAAATTTTCATATGATTAATGATTGAACAATTAACGTTGTTTTGTAACTGGACTGCGACTGGAATATCCTTTGTTGTAGTAGTTTGTAATCAGTTCTTCCTGAACATCAAACACAAGGTCCATCAGATCTCGAGTAATTCAAACATAAAATATCCAAGCATTGTTTCATGTCAGGGTTACCATAATAGCAGTCTATATCTGTTATGGCACCTGGTTTTTCATTTCCATTCCTTCCTTTAACATTTAGCAAGAAAATTGCAAACTAGCCATGCAGCTAATCTGTGAAATTGTTTAAATTGGAGAAGCTTGATATTCATCTTTACTTCTTAATGAAATGTGATTATTGAAAGTCAAACCGATATGGAACTAATCGCGGACGAAGTTGGCATTGTCTCCTTGAGGAAAGTACACCGAAAATATGTGACCTGTTTTTATAGGGAAATCATTTTGTTGAACTTATGTTGTGCTTAAATGTTTTTGATTATTTAAATATCAGAACTTTGTGAACATGAAACGCAACCAAGGGAAGTTGACACATGAGGGATGATGACACCACTGGGCTCGTAAAAGAATTCGAAATTGTATAACTTAAACTGCAATTGAAAAAAGTCTTTGAGAATACTTACGCAACCATATTGTCAAAATTGTATAGCAGCAAAAATTTGAACCACAAACCATTTGAAAATTTCAGTTGATGAAAACACCTCTGGCATGGAAAGAATGTTTTTCTTTAGAAGGCCTTTGTCGTGATATAGTAGCCAATGTGGTGATGTTTGAACTGCGTCGCTGATTTCAAAAGTTTTCTTACATTTCGAAAAAGCTCTATTCTGAAGTGTTTTTCACAAAACTTTATACATGAAGTGAACAATCTGTATTCATTGTAAAAAGGATAGATACTGAACTTGATATCATTTATCACCTAAAAATACCAATATTAATTCAAATGCTATCGCTTATAGCCTCAAATTTGATATTACAACATAAAAGGTCAGTATGGAAATCAAATAAAGAAATACGTTAAAGAAAAACACCACCAATGAACAATAATGAAAATTCACATAAAATATAATCCTTAGAGTCAGTGCTCCTAATTGAAACACTTTCAAATATAATAAAATACTTACACAAATGTAAATGTAAGAGTAGCCGATTTACAAAACAATGTAAACTAGAAACATAACCTAGTGGGATATAACTGCATGTGTTATGTTACTTAGTAAAAATGTGTAGATTCTCAATTGATGAAATGGTTATGTTCACAGTGTTCTGTTCCTTGTTTCTTGTCTGGATCTTTTGAACTATATTATCAACTTTAAATTTGTACTGGTGCGCTATTCATATAAAAAACCAGATTCATTCTCGATTAAAAATATATTAATCCAAAAAGGACGGTAAACAAAAGGATTCCCTTAAACTTTATTGCTTGGGCAAATTGGACTATACATTAATTTGAAATATAGCTTTGATATTAAAGTACATACCTATTCCTGCTTTTCAACATTAGATTATGTATAGTATTGTTTGTGATATCAAATTTGATCTAACAAATATGGAATTCAATTAAAGTAGTACATTAAAGAAAAACACCATGTTGTTCAACAATGTCAACACGAAAAACATACAAAACGCTGCAGTGTTACAGACACCTGTAGTGACAAATGCCTTTGCCTTGAAATCCGAAATTTCTTCATCACTGTTCGCACATGTCTGACGTTTTCTTTGAAACTTATCTTTACATACTACTCTACTAAAACAAGGTACATCTCCCCCTTTAAGAACTCGACTTTGTACAGTCATGATCAGAATTTCTACCAGAGAAATAAGAGTACTGATAAATACCTGTGAGACCAGGTAAACACTGAAGAAACACACGTTGTCCGAGTTGGCAGGTAAGTAGGATGTGATGAGTGTCACAAACACAGCATAGCACAAGAGAAGCGAAAAGCATAAGCTTAGTTCTTCTCCACTTTCTTCGGGTATCAGAAACACAAAGATGTTGAGAGAAGAAAGAAAGACAACCGGTAGAATGGTGTTTATGATGTAGAATGTTGTCCTCCTCTTCAATATGATTTTGGCTGAGAATGTGCTATATGCAGTTTCAACTAACGATGAACCCATGAGTTCCCACTCTCCATTTTCACTGAAATATAACATATCAACTGACTTCTTACCAATAGATACATTCAGGCCAATAAGAACCCCAGGGAAAGCAGTCACGTCTATGAAGCATGTTTGAAGATCAAAATTTCCTCACATTCACTTTACAATGAGTTTCAAATATGCTGTAGAAAGAAAATACGCATTGTCCCGTGTTTTGTAGAAAAACAACATCATTCTCGTGACGCATGATCTGCATGTGACTTACTGTATTCAGAAGTAAAAGTCGCGGTGTCCAGATATCTTGTATTGGTAGAACAAACTGCTTAGGAAAAATATCTGTATGATTCCATTGTAGATATTGGTCGAACCAAACCATGTTGAACCATCCTCGACAAGTGAAGGTTTCTTTCTTTTCATCCAAACCAAGGATACTCTGTAGTCCAAAATCGAGTTTGATGTTAAGTACTTCTGAATTGTTCCTCACTGGACGAACTGCAGGGTCGTAATTGGTTGTAAGATTCCTCATCAGTTCCTTCACCTCATACGACCGAAAGGCATCCAACAAATTCCATTGTAAAACTGTCAACATCAAAATACAAAGAAATCCCATCTTCATGTTAACAGAGTTCACAAGATTCTGTTGACTTTATAAACTTTTCTAAACCACACATTCGTTCAGTAATTTTATAGGAGTTCTAGATTTGAAATCTGTATAAATGCCTCTCAAGTTCACATCCAAACAGGTATACTTCCGAACAAGAATACTGATGATGTAGCTGTCAATTGTTCCAGTGTCATTGATCGTTATAAGATAAAGTCCAGTCTGTTGATGTGGAATACATACCACAAACAAACATTGTGACAATCTGACGAGATACTATTCTACTACACAATATATCCATTAGTACCACCATTACATTGACTATGGACAATGAAGTCAAATTACGCGTTTAGATGTTAATGATCAGGCATGTACAGCAAGGGATTTGTTGTTGTAACTTGATACCTAGAATATGGAGTTGATTATTATTGGCATGATTATTATATTTGAAACACAATGACAAAGGTAGATATATTTCCTGACCAATTAGTTCTATTTGTATAGATTAAAACTTACGTAAGTGATTTGATAAACTTAACAGACACACAAACTAAAATCTTGTATATTTTCAATTACAGTTGTTAGAACATTACCGAAGGTTTTGTTATTTACTGACAATCACCTGATACAAAATGGATTTCCTCATTGAATTTGTGCTATTGGATATGATAAAATGAAATTCCCTTAGACCTCTGAGACAAATCATTTCCAAAGATAATGCCCACGGGTCATGTTTTTTCTAACTTATAAACCGACAGAAACAGTGGGAAAACAATTTTTACTAAAATATAAGGTTGTGGACACAGTAATAAAAATATATACCTGAGTAGATCCAATGTGTTTTCGGCTGTGAAACGCAGAGCGTTGGATTTAGTGTTGTGGAGCTATGTGGGTTCGAGATGGCATACCAAAAATATTTGCAATTGGGAAAAACTAGAATTGTGTTATTTTTCAAAAGTGTTAGTCAGTTGACACTTTGACTTTAAAAAGTTATCAGCCTAATTGTTGGAAAATAATGAAGATAATTGACTGGGGCAGAGGGCATTATTAATATGATTGCCCGAGGCACAGGGAATTATCAAGGTAATTGCCCAGGCAGAGGGACATAATCTAGATAACTGCCTTTAGAAGCAACATTGTATCAGATTGGAGGGAAATTACGAAAAATAGTGTCTATGAATGATTACAACTAAGGATAAAAATGCATATTTACCCATATGCATTACGATAGTACTGTACTGTTGAACAACACCGCATGTATGCTTTGTTAGTAACTGATGCAATATGTTGGTCATGATCATCAGGTTTATATTATTACTAAATCGAAATGAAAAAAAAAAACATGCAAAGATTTATGGTTGAATGTTACAAGTTACAATACAACCATTCTGTTTTAGAATAAATATCACTTCCAAAAACAAAAAATTCAAACCAATAATTAACTTTAAAATATTTTTATTAAATTACAAGGTGCAGACATACAAAATCATAGTGAACATAACAGTCATATATTGAATATAACAGCTCCTGACATGAATATCATCCCGTATTAACAAATGTTACTAGTCTAAATGAGGGAAAGCTATAATTCCTTTCTACAAATATCCAGACTCTGAATTGTAATATATAGATAGTATTATATGGGTATTTTCATATCACATTCTGTATCAGCCCGAGACCCCAATATCAGCCCGAGAGATTTAGCTCGAGGGCTGATATGGTCAAGGGCTGATACCGAATGTAATATGAAAATACCCATATCATACTATGTTTATTGTATATACTTAATTAACAAACAACAAAAATAATTGTAACATTTAAAAAAAATGAATAACATTAAAATGTGGCTGATTTTATCCGTTTGGCTTATTAAACCTTAACGAACACATACCAATAATCATTAAGCTCCCGAGCCTACACCTTTTGAGTTCATTTCTCTTTGGTTGAATTTCCAAACTTGAGAGTTAGATTGTATGTGACAAACCCTATCTGCAAGTTACTGCAGCGTTTTCTTCAATGTTGACCACGTTCAAACGTCAGCTGAACAAAGGGAGACAACTCTAAATACTGTGCGCCTTAGATCTAATTTTTGCGTTCGTTGCCTAGGGTTCCAAGTTCAAGCCCCTTGACGACGGGCCGATACAAGTTATCTGCCTGCGGGCTGATACAGGGTGCTTGACGAAGGGTGTATCCTACATTCAAAATCTCTGTATATTTAAGCAAGTATATGATAAACAGTATGATAAAGTCCAACACATAATACGAATGTCCTCAATCGTACTTACTGGTAGTAAGACACAGGTATCCCACATGATGAAAATGTTCTGTGGGGAAACTCTCTGACCATACAAGTTTACTTCCATGTCATGTTCTTCTTAAATTAAGATCTTTTAGTTAGTGTAGACTCTGTGTACTGTTTGAGGTGCCACTGAGGTCCGAAGGAGCTACAAGGCTTGATTTCATAGGGTCTTTATGATTGCTAGTAAAAAAATCATTCATTTTTTAACTGTGCAGTTATTGTTTTTAAAAAGCTATAATGCAATCAACATAATAAAAGAAAGCTAAACCAATTAAGATAATCACTACAGGATAAACTCATCCACAACATAATTTTCCGATTCAGTGTTTTGAGATATGAACAAATTGTGGGTCTGTGAAGTTAGCTGCCAGTTCCCAGTTCCCAGTTCCCTATTCAAATTGTGAAGTTAGCTGCCAGTTCCCAGTTCCCAGTTCCCAGTTCAATATTCGAATTTCTGCTGACTCAATATACAGGTTTAGACATCCCTCACCCCTAATTCTGTACCTAATCAAAGTGTAATATACGCACGTACATGTATACACAGAGCTATTACAGATCTGCAACGTGCTAACTGCCAGTTCCCTATTAAAAGTGTGAAGTTGGCTGCCAGTTCACTATTCAGCTTTAACCTCGCTCACATCCGTTTTAAGACAAATATGTTTATAATTGAATTAGCATATATTAGGTATAGATCAAGTCTACTTCTGTACATAATCAAAGTGTAATATACGCAAGTACATTTTTGTACAGACCTATTACATATCTGCAACGTGCTAGCTGCCAGTTCCCTATTCAAAGTGTGAAGTTGGCTGCCAGTTCATTATTCAGCTTTAACCTCGCTCACACCCGTTTCAAGAAAGATATGTTCATCTTTCAATTAGCATATATAAGGTATAGGTCAAGTCGACTTCTGTACCTAATCAAAGTGTAATAAACGCACGTACATTTTTGTACAAAGGTATTATATATATGCAACGTGCTAGCTGCCAGTTCCCTATTCAAAGTGTGAAGTTGGCTGCCAGTTCACTATTCAGCTTTAACCTCGCTCACACCCGTTTCAAGATACATATGTTCATCATTCAATTAGCATATATAAGGTATTGGTCATGTCTACTTCTGTACCAAATCAAAGTGTAATATATATACGCACGCACATGTTTGTACAGAGCCATAACATATCTGCAACGTGCTAGCTGCCAGTTCCCTATTCAGTGTGTGAAGTTGGCTGCCAGTTCACTATTCAGCTTTAACCTCGATCACACCCGTTTCAAGATAGATATGTTCATCATTCAATTAGCATATATTAGGTATACATCCAGTCTACTTCTGTACATAATCAAAGTGTAATATACGCACGTACATTTTTGTACAAAGGTATTACATATATGCAACGTGCTAGCTGCCAGTTCCATATTCAAAGTGTGAAGTTGGCTGCCTGTTCACTATTCAGCTTTAACCTCGCTCACACCCGTTTTAAGAAAAATATGTTTATAATTGAATTAGCATATATTAGGTATAGATCAAGTCTACTTCTGTACCTAATCAAAGTGTAATATACGCACGCACATTTTTGTACAGAGCTATTATATATATGCAACGTGCTAGCTGCCAGTTCCCTGTTCAAAGTGTGAAGTTGGCTGCCAGTTCATTATTCAGCTTTAACCTCGCTCACACCCGTTTCAAGATAGATATGTTCATCATTCAATTAGCATATATTAGGTATAGATCAAGTCGACTTCTGTACCTAATCAAAGTGTAATATACGCACGCACATTTTTGCACAAACGTATTACATATATGCAACGTGCTAGCTGCCAGTTCCCTATTCAAAGTGTGAAGTTGGCTGCCAGTTCACTATTCAGCTTTAACCTCGCTCACACCCATTTCAAGATAGATATGTTCATCATTCAATTAGCATATATTAGGTATACATCCAGTCTACTTCTGTACATAATCAAAGTGTAATATACGCACGTACATTTTTGTACAAAGGTATTACATATATCCAACGTGCTAGCTGCCAGTTCCCTATTCAAAGGATGAAGTTGGCTGCCAGTTCACTATTCAGCTTTAACCTCCCTAACATCCGTTTTAAGAAAGATATGTTCATCATTCAATTAGCATATATTAGGTATAGATCAAGTCTACTTCTGTTCCTAATCAAAGTGTAATATACGCACGTACATTTTTGGACAGAGCTATTACATATCTGCAACGTGCTAGCTGCCAGTTCCATATTCAAAGTGTGAAGTTGGCTGCCAGTTCACTATTCAGCTTTAACCTCGCTCACACCCGTTTCAAGATAGATATGTTCATCATTCAATTAGCATATATTAGGTATAGATCAAGTCTACTTCTGTACCTAATCAAAGTGTAATATACGCACGCACATGTTTGTACAGAGCCATAACATATCTGCAACGTGCTAGCTGCCAGTTCCCTATTCAGTGTGTGAAGTTGGCTGCCAGTTCACTATTCAGCTTTAACCTCGCTCACACCCGTTTCAAGATAGATATGTTCATCATTCAATTAGCATATATTAGGTATAGATCAAGTTTACTTCTGTACATAATCAAAGTGTAATATACGCACGTTCATTTTTGTACAGAGCTATTACATATCGGCAACGTGCTAGCTGCCAGTTCCCTATTCAAAGTGTGAAGTTGGCTGCCAGTTCACTATTCAGCTTTAACCTCGATCACACCCGTTTCAAGATAGATATGTTCATCATTCAATTAGCATATATTAGGTATACATCCAGTCTACTTCTGTACATAATCAAAGTGTAATATACGCACGTACATTTTTGTACAAAGGTATTACATATATGCAACGTGCTAGCTGCCAGTTCCCTATTCAAAGTGTGAAGTTGGCTGCCAGTTCACTATTCAGCTTTAACCTCCCTAACATCCGTTTTAAGAAAGATATGTTCATCATTCAATTAGCATATATTAGGTATAGATCAAGTCTACTTCTGTACCTAATCTAAGTGTAATATACGCACGTACATTTTTGGACAGAGCTATTACATATCTGCAACGTGCTAGCTGCCAGTTCCATATTCAAAGTGTGAAGTTGGCTGCCAGTTCACTATTCAGCTTTAACCTCGCTCACACCCGTTTTAAGAAAAATATGTTTATAATTAAATTAGCATATATTAGGTATATATCAAGTCTACTTCTGTACCTAATCAAAGTGTAATATACGCACGCACATTTTTGTACAGAGCTATTATATATATGCAACGTGCTAGCTGCCAGTTCCCTATTCAAAGTGTGAAGTTGGCTGCCAGTTCATTATTCAGCTTTAACCTCGCTCACACCCGTTTCAAGATAGATATGTTCATCATTCAATTAGCATATATTAGGTATAGATCAAGTCGACTTCTGTACCTAATCAAAGTGTAATATACGCACGCACATTTTTGCACAAACGTATTACATATATGCAACGTGCTAGCTGCCAGTTCCCTATTCAAAGGGTGAAGTTGGCTGCCAGTTCACTATTCAGCTTTAACCTCGCTCACACCCGTTTTAAGAAAGATATGTTCATCATTCAATTAGCATATATTAGGTATAGATCAAGTCTACTTCTGTACATAATCAAAGTGTAATAAACGCACGCACATTTATAAACAGAGCTATAACACATCTGCAACGTGTTAGCTGCCAGTTCCCTATTCAAAGTGTGAAGTTGGCTGCAAGTTCTCTATTCAGCTTTAACCTCCCTCACATCCGTTTTAAGAAAGATATGTTCATCATTCAATTAGCATATATTAGGTATAGATCAAGTCTACTTCTGTACATAATCAAAGTGTAATATACGCACGCACATGTTTGTACAGAGCCATAACATATCGGCAACGTGCTAGCTGCCAGTTCCCTTTTCAAAGTGTGAAGTTGGCTGCCAGTTCACTATTCAGCTTTAACCTCGCTCACACCCGTTTCAAGATAGATATGTTCATCATTCAATTAGCATATATTAGGTATAGATCAAGTTTACTTCTGTACATAATCAAAGTGTAATATACGCACGTACATTTTTGTACAGAGCTATTACATATATGCAACGTGCTAGCTGCCAGTTCCCTATTCAAAGTGTGAAGTTGGCTGCCAGTTCATTATTCAGCTTTAACCTCGATCACACCCGTTTCAAGATAGATATGTTCATCATTCAATTAGCATATATTAGGTATACATCCAGTCTACTTCTGTACATAATCAAAGTGTAATATACGCACGCACATTTTTGCACAAACATATTACATATATGCAACGTGCTAGCTGCCAGTTCCCTATTCAAAGTGTGAAGTTGGCTGCCAGTTCACTATTCAGCTTTAACCTCCCTCACATCCGTTTTAAGATAGATATGTTCATCTTTCAATTAGCATATATTAGGTATATATCAAGTCTACTTCTGTACATAATCAAAGTGTAATATACGCACGTACATTTTTGTACAAAGGTATTACATATATGCAACGTGCTAGCCGCCAGTTCCCTATTCAAAGTGTGAAGTTGGCTGCCAGTTCACTATTCAGCATTAACCTCGCTCACACCCGTTTCAAGATAGATATGTTCATCATTCAATTAGCATATATTAGGTATAGATCAAGTGTACTTCTGTACATAATCAAAGTGTAATATACACATGTTCATTTTTGTACAGGGCTATTACATATCTGCAACGTGATAGCTGCCAGTTCCCTATTCTTGTGTGAAGCTGACTGCCAGTTCTCGATGCAATTTAAACTTTGCCAACACCCGTTTGAAAGATTTGTTTTTAATTGCGGAAGCATATATTAGGTTGAGGTCAGGTCTACTTCTTTACCTAATCAAAGTGCACATTTATGCACAGAGCTCTTACATTGCTGAATCTTTTGCTAGATGCCAGTTCCTATTCAGCTAAAGAACTCGCTACCATCTGTGTTAAGAAAGGTATTTAGATCATGTAATATGTATATTTTAGGTCTTAGGTCGAGTCTACTGTAGTACGTACAAAGTGCAATATACGTAATTTACGTACATTTGTGCACAGGACTATTTTAAGCGTTTTGAATCTTATACTGGACCCCTGTTTCAGCTTCCTATTAGGTGTGTCAGTTCGATAATCAACCTTGGTAATCATTGCCATACTAGACTTATTTTCAGTTCCTTAAAACATTTCTGTTGGATGATTCTAAAATTATTCTCATGTTAATGAAAAGGAGTCTCTGACGAATCATTTTTCAAAATTTCAATGCAGATCTGGACATGCTTCTCAAGAGGTTATGTTTTGGACAAATATTTTGAATTACAGTATGAATGTTATTAAACTGATACTTGTTTGCACAGCGTGAATTTGAAACTGTAGAAGTTGGCAGAGATCACATACCCCTGTACCTATTTTGTTAAAACAATGATAAATGCTTGGTAATGTTGTATATAAGTTGTATAATAATGGAGTATACAATCTTAAAGATAAGTCATATATCCACTTAAACCACAAAACTAAGATCTTACCATTGAAAAGCTACATCTTGGGATAATTGTTGAACTTTGTTTTAAGATTGATTGTTTTAATCATGAACATTCTAGATGTGAAAAGAACAAATTACATTTGGTGAGTGACCTACATGTAGGGATCATGAATGACATGTGTAGAAAGTTGGCGAAGCTAAGATGTATATTTAAGAATTTATCCTGAACAGGTAATTCATTATAATTCATATAAAATTCATTCTTTAGTCTAACCCTCAAAGACACATCTAGATATCATGATTGATAAGTAAATGAAAGTAGACGAATGAAACAAAGGAATTTGTCATTGAGTCATTGATTTATTTCAGGTTTCCATGGAAATGACATTAAATAAATCCGTTCTCTGCAATGGAATTTGTCATTCAGGTATTGTTTAAGTCATTTTTTCATGAAAACCGCGAAAAAGAGAGAACCACTGGATCTGTAGCTCATCGGGCTTCATATTCAATTTTGCTTTAGGCTGTGGCCAATGTGTTCAACCTTAGTATGACCACAGGATCATCCTGCACTTTAGATCATTCCTCAATTGAGTAGGAAGACTACCAAATCTTTAGAGAAGCCACTTTCCTGTAAGCCACTTAAACACAACAATAAACAAGAACTTATTTAACCATTCTGTAAACATTTCAGTAGCAATGTTTTTGTTTACAGTACAACTCAAGGTTATTCAGGACATATCAAACTTGATTGGAATAATAAAAAGCAATATTCATTTTCTTGCAATTGTGTTATTTATTCATGCCTAATACTAAAGATGTAAAATCCCATATACATTATAAGAAAATAACACATTATCATTTGCATCATGAATATTATTACCAGCTTTTAAACACTTTCATGGACATGCATATGTTAAAGGGACTATTCCACTTGATATAATTTATTAAGTTTCCTTCTGATACTTTAATTGACCACCTTGTGACCTCAGCCACTGATATATATGGTTACAAAATCACTGAGGCAAACCTTTTTACAATACTATGCTTACGTTGTGATCTAGAGCTTTAGTAAACTGCAATCTTTTCTTGGTACTTTAACATAGTTCATTAACACCAAATAAGGGCTACATACTTTTTTACCCAAATGTAAAGAACCCAAATGACTCGTACGTTCAGACCTAAGCTCAATGGCAAACTGTATATCAGTGTCAATGGCCAGGGGAATGTAACTCGTGTGTACTATTCATTATTCCTTGACATCGCTTTCCACTTTAAAAAACAAGACAACATGAGTGGTCCTCCAATTACTAGGTTTTACCATACATACGATGCAACTGACTGCTTTCAAAACTTTCAGATCAAAGTCAACAAGAATATTTCATAATGTTGCTTACAATGTTGTGTAAACTCAAAATAAATCATAACGGATAAACCAATGTTGATAGTTTCATCACAAGGAAAATATTATTACCTATCAAATAATGCATCTTGTAACTTAAAACTGGAGCAGCAGTCAAGTTGTTCATACAAAGTCATCATAAAATGCATCTTGTAACTTAAACAACCGCTAACCTCGACTTTATCACTTTTCGATTTACTTTCAAATATAGTTCAACTAAATAAGAACTGGGTCTGCTTTTTGCCAATTCGTCCAACAAACACCTTTAATTAGCCTTTTATTAAGACCGCGTAATTACCAGCTGTAAAAAACCTACCTGGAATAGAGGCCATAAAACTCGCGCGGGTGTGACGGAATAAACAGACTACACAGAGTCGCGCATCATTATATCAACTGAAATACCGCCTTAAATAATTGTTTATTTACCAGTGATGTGGATACTTATGCAACTGAGCAGTTAACATTTTCTGAAAATCGTCTATTATTGGGTTTTATTTGGTGATCTCGTTCTGATAAATTCATATAGCTCGTTGCAATCATTCTGTATATGACGTCACAAAATGGGCGTGTGACCAGTCATGCATTCAATGGTCTGTCGTGAGACAGATCTAGCTGCCCATCAAAAGTGCCATTCAAAAACGGCTTTAATTACTCAACTGAACGTAATTGAGTAGCGACCTTTGACGCACTATAAAATATTTAATCAGACATTCATATATTCAAAAGAAAATAGTAACATATGTTTGTGGTTATATGATGTTTAAAACTGCAGCTGCAGTCAAGTTGTTCATACAAAGTCATTATCAAAATGCATCATGTAACATAAACCTGCAGCAGCAGTCAAGTGGATCATACAAAGTCATTATCAAAATGAATCTTGTAACTTAAAATTGCAGCAGCAGTCAAGTGGATCATACACAGTCATCAAAACTACATTGTAGAGCCATTGGCTCTGTAGCTCATCAGGCTTCACCGTCAATTCTGCTGTAGAGTGTGGGACTGGCCAATGTGATCCCCCTTTGTAGAGGTCACAGGGTCTGTTACGACGTAAGATGTAATAAACGCGGTAAGATGTAATAACTGCGGTAAATTGTAATAAAACCCGGTAAAATGTAATACTGCGGTAAATTGTAACAAAATTGCGGTAAAATGTAATAAAAATAGGTGCGGTAAAATGTAATAACAATCTTAAAATTAAGTATAAAGGCGACAAGTTTGAGTTTTCTAGGCCTTATACTTCAGGAAAAGAAGATGAAAATTGCTTTGAAAGATCCTGTTGCCTATATTAGGGGCAACAGGGTCTGTTACGACGTAAGATGTAATAAACGCGGTAAGATGTAATAACTGCGGTAAATTGTAATAAAAACGCGGTAAAATGTAATACTGCGGTAAATTGTAACAAAATTGCGGTAAAATGTAATAAAAATAGGTGCGGTAAAATGTAATAAGGGGGTGCGGTAAGATGTTACTAAAAGGTGCGGTAAATTGTAATACAATATGCGGTAAAATGTAATAACCTTTCCACAGTCTTTGATAACTTTTTTTCAACAATATTTGTCCATTTTTGGTCTATGCTGGTACATGTGATATGTTTAATTGTTTTTTGATTGATGATGACACAACGAAATATGTTTAAATTTGAATTACACTTGAATTTTATGTCACTTTCATGAATGATTGTATTTTATTATCAGTAATGTTATAAAGATATATCACATCTCTGATTGGTCCACGTGACCCTGGTTAAATACTGATATCACCCTGTTGAGCGGGAGAGTAAATTATTTATACCCCGGCACAAAAAAGTTTACAATGTATGTTACCTCGAACACATGATCAAGCTAGTTTCTTTTGATCAACCGATATGTAACTTTAAGCAAACTAAAGTCAAAGTGTTTACGCAGTTAACGTTTTCATTTATCTTCATATTAAATGCGCTATGTTTAAACATTCGGTAAGATAAATTCCTTATACCATTCAAAGGCGGGGTATGTGGGCTCGTCGCATAACACAAAGTGAGAGGTTGATATCTCCCTAAACACCCCGCCTCTGAATTGCATAACTTATAATTGATTTTGACGACTTATATTTCATGGTTTATATCTATGAATGGATGGCTTTTAGTTTTATTTAGTTTGCTTAAGAACGGTGTTCTAGTTTCATAAATGTTTTATTTTTATTTTGGAAAATCAAGATTTGTTTTTTGTTCATGAATAATTATCAGGGGTAATCATTAATTTTTGAGAAAACAAATGAGCATTCTTTAATTTTCAAGAATGGTTATATCTATTATGATTACCAAGAGGGTTTGTGATACATTTCAAAATGCACACTTATAATAATCAATATATAATTAATAAATGATAATTTAAAATAACTGGTAATAATTGATCTATGCCCGTGTCAAGATATACTTCTAATGCTGAGTTACTTGTCAATATTTTCTACCCCTTAAGTGAAAAGGATGCGTTTATTTATGCGTTTGTTGGTCGATGAAGATGTGTGTAGGAAGTATGAAATCGTCCTAATGCAAGTTGCATGTTCTTTGTTATACATGGTGTGGAAAATACCCTTACTGTGACGCTATCGGATAAAGTACAATTTCTTTATTTTTTTTCTAAAATAACCCACTGCCTTATAGTCAGGAACATATCACTCCATTGGCTGTAAAAAAAACTTTATCCATCAATCAACTGAGACTTCGACAAAATCGAGTTCCAATAAGGTAGTAAGGTGTTTGCTACCAGGAACGCCTTCTTGTGACAACCAAAGATAGTTGTGTGATTCTAATCGGTTCTTTGGTCGAGTCTTTTAACGAATTTGTTCAAGTTAATCATTTGTACTAGTACCTATGCTATAAACCCAACCAACTCTATGCCTCATTTTTTATCATGTTCTTTATAAAAAATAAGATACACTGTTTTGAAACATAAAATGGAAGATATCATTAAACAAGAACAATGTTTACTTATAAATCACAGACGTTTTGATTTTTAATTGCTTTAAACAGTATACAGTATAAAGGTTATTTCCCCAAAGATTGCTGATAATTCTTTTTAGTCTTTTTTTAATTCTGATTTAGTTATTGTTGTCCAACCCAATGTTTTCTTCACAATAAGGTTAAATAATGAAAATACAACAATCATCATTTTCATAACGTTCATGCAATGAGTTATTTGATAAATACAGTTGCCCAAACAATCATGAGCTTTGCATTATATTATTTACCTACACTACAATAGTTAAAGCTCGAAATCGGAGACCAGAACCCTTTCAAGTAACGTCATAGTATAGTTTTATATTGACGTCATGAACCATTACTTTATGACGTCATTCAAAAATTACAACGGAATAAATGGTAGCAGTGCCTTTGATCTTTATAAAACGCTACTAAATATGGTTAAAATGTGTGTTGGTTACATGCCTACTAACATATCTAGAAAAAATACGCCTTAACTTTAACTCTTTACTGCCAATAAATATTGAAATAGAACCAATGGCTCTGCAGCTTATCAGGCTTTACATTTAACTTTGCTTAAGGGTGCGGAAAATGTTGTTCTCCAATTAGTTGTGGCCAAAGAGTTACCGAATGTGCAATTTCGTAAATTTCTAATTATCTTATGAGTCTATAGACAATATTGTATCATTCTATACCTTGTGGTGTTAGATAAGAGGAGGACAAAAAGGCTTTAGTAGGGGCCACAAGATCAGAAATGCTAAAGTTTAGTATGTATCAATTCAAAAATAGATTTGTTCAAACATTCAAGGAAATGGAGTGACCTTCAATTGAGTAGGACTTAAAATGCTTTAAAATAATTTAAGGCGTAAGTTCCAAAGGTTCACCGATGCCTATTACAGGCCACAGGATATTAAAAAGAGATACATTAGTCCCCATTGCATAAAGATTGTGTCTACAAGGTTTCAGCTTTCTGGACCTCATGTTTGTTTAAGTAAAAGTCGTAAATAGGTTTTAAAGGGACAGTAGCACGTTTTTTAATAATTTTATATTTTAAAATTTCACTGATAAGTGTAAGTTAATGCTAAATGTATTATTTTGGCAGTGTCAAAACATTCATAACACAAGCCAATCATCTATAGTCAGAGGACAAAGCATAAAGATTCACATAAATCCATTGGCGGCCATTTTATGTGAACACCTTTAATTCATTTTTTGTAAGAATTTGGAATTGCATGGCTAAACTTTACGTTATCTATTTTAATTATTGCTGATTCATTTAGTTTAATACATTGTCTTTCGATTGGAACCATTAATTTTCATTTTCCTGACATCATATTATATTCCCCCTAAAACGTGCTACTGCCCCTTTAATGGCATGGTCCCTATGACCCTTATTAGGGGACTCAGGGTCACCAAAGCTATAAATAATAATCCTCATTAGTCAAGGAGTTTGTACAGCAAGTTTCAGTCTTCAATGCTTCTTTTTTAAAATAAAAATATGTCCAAAATGGACAACAATTAACAGATGGACTGACTGACTGACGGATGGATGGACAGACGCCGGACACCAAACCAAGCCATAAGCCCATCGGCTGTCGGCTAATAGGACATATATTACACACAAGGTCGTATTAATTGAATTTAAAAACGTACTGCATACCTGACAAGCGTCGTGATGTATTTTTAAAATTCAATTCTTCTTAGTTTATAGCGTGCGGTTTATATCAGTTTTGAATGTATTATTTGAAGAATTGACTAGCAGTTCAAGAGAGTAAATAGTTGCAGTGTACACAAACGAAAGTAACAAAAGAAGATTTATACCAAACGTCTTTATTCCTATTGCACAGTTTGTCAATTTTTTAGATTTAAATGTATATCGAAAATACACACTTCGTCTCTTCATCAGAAGTTTAAGTCTATCCATTGGACTGTCCGAGTAACTTAATAAGTAGTCTTGAAGTAAACCCACAGATAAATCAGAGATAAATCATAAAACAATTTCTTTGTCTTTGTTCGTCTTAAAGTCACTTTTTTTTTAAATACCTCGGCCTTATACCAGCTTAACATGGCTTATTGCCAGGGTTAGGTCTGATTGTTTTGTCAAACAAGTACAACGTTTTTCGTACAAAGCGGTACTCATAGGTATTCATTTATCGCTGTGAAGAATGTTGAGCTTTCATAATATGTATGCAGGAGAAATATCAAACTGAATGAAATGCAATCGTAGTTCATCCTAATATTGAATAATAAGAAGTGCCGTATTTTCAATATGAAAACATCATGCACAAATCACCTTTGTCGAGCAGAAATTGTTGTTGTAAAAATGTAATAGATTCGGTAATAAAGCGGATTATTGAACTCGTTTCCTTATGTGTCATGTTATACTCATTCATATAAATATGAAAGATATGTGAAAATAGGATTACTATGTGATAGAGAATAGTCGTGTACTTTATGAACAAGACGTAAAGGAGTACACCAATTTGCAGTGACCACAGACATATATATGCAATATCTTACGAACTAATCTGCATACAAACGTTATATTTCAAATAGGTACATACCAAAGGAAGAGATTGAGAAAGGGTCTTGAATAAAGCTGGAATCACAACCAAGGCAGTATGTACATACGTTGCAGGATCAGAAAATCATATTCGTGCGAAACAAGAGGAGTATATGCAGTCAAAAGTAGATAGTAGTAAGAGAAATATATGGAATTAGAAGATATTTATGATAATGCGCATGTATATATACAAAAGAAATGACGATAACAAAATGAAAACGCATAATCATTGCTCGTTCGTACAGTGATATGCAATATAAAATCATCATTGTTCATTAGTAAAAAACTACTCTGGTAGTTTCGTTTTTAGATTATGCATCAAACGTCAACCGAGAGACATGTCAAGCATGCACGATGTCTGTTTAAAGTTTAAGTTTTGTATGCGTGTGCAAGAAGCAAACAAATGCTGCTGAACATGCAAGAAGCAAACAAATGCTGCTGAACATTAGAAGGTTGAGAATATACACATGTGACCAGTGGGATTTTATCAGTTGATATAGGGTAGACCCGGGCAAAGCGCGCCCTAGGGGCAAAATGACCAAGCATTATTTCTTCTTAATGATCGACAAATTGCGTAATTTGTTATGGCCAACCAATGAAAGTAAACGGCATGAAGCACTGTGACACATGCTTGAATCGTTTGCGGGGGTTGGGGACGTAAGATATCAATTATTCTAAAAAACATGGTTTTGCTATAAGGAATGGATGTGACTAGATATACCATAAAAAAACACAAAAGGGAAGTTTGAATCTAATGCACCTATGATGCACATTGGTATCATGTTATCAATGACTTAAGAAATTCGTAACTATTTGCCTTAAGTTCCTATTATTTACATATCGAATACTACCCTCAATGGGGCAAAATAAGCCGGGGGAGCGCTTTGTCCTGTGTGATCTAAAATATATCCTTGTTGCTTACTAATCGGTGTCTTTTTGTATTTCTAAAACATACATGTATGACGAACAAGAGTGCTTTTATTTATTTTGTGTCCCTTGGCAAGGCACTTTATCCACAATGCACTGAGTGAAGCCTGAACTAACGGGTGTATGTTGATTCCTTGCTCCTTCGGCATAGTACAATTACCGTCAGGGTATTAATATGTAACGCTTTGTGCAACTGCGAAGCAGATGATAAATGCGCATCATAAGCGGCCTATCATTGTCAAAATTATTGTATACATACCTTAGCATTATGATTCTAACATGTTTGGCGAATCATACTCATAATCATTTTCTATGATTTATATGAACCAATGTTATTACAATTTACCGCGCATCACATTACAATTTACCGCACACTGAGTGCTAACATTTTACCGCACCCCCTATTACAATTTACCGCACCTGTGTTTATTACATTTTACCGCATTTTTATTACAATTTACCGCAGTATTACATCTTACCGCGTTTTTATTACAATTTACCGCAGTTATTACATCTTACCGCGTTTATTACATCTTACGTCGTAACATCACCAAAGCTACAATTTATAAACTTCACTAGTCAAGGAGTCTGTACACAAAGTTTCAGCTTTCTAGGCCTCATGGTTCTAAAGAAGAAGATGAACATAGATTTTAGGATTTGGCACCTGTGGCCCTTATTAGGGGCAACAGGGCCACCAAAGCTACAATTTATAATCCTCACTAGTCAAGGAGTCTGTACACAAAGTTTCAGGCATTATGGTTCTGGAGAAGAAGATGAAAATAGGTTTTAAGGGTGTGGCCCTGTGGTCCTTATATTTTGTTGAGGATACACATAAAAGAAAAGTATTGTTTTTATAAAAAAAGGTCATTTGCTTGGTAGCTCATTGGGTAGTTCTTATTTGTTATCTTTATGGTTGAAGAACTAACAAAACAAGTTATGTTTTTATAAAGGTTACCATTAGATCCCCCATCGCAAATTGAAGTTTAAAAGGACATTCCTGATATAGATTATAATTACATATTTGTGAGGTAAACAGTTTAGTTGTTTAAGAATTAACAATTATATTAACAGAGCACACAACTCGTAAAGAAAAACATTATAAAATGTGTCTGATAATGCTAGTAAAGCAAGATGGCAGATGTAGGTGATACTAAGGGATCTTTTGACAAAAATAGGTTTAATATCCTTTTTACAGCTTTGAGCTATTGTATGTCAGCATGTTAACTTAAAAAACAAGTTCAATAATATAAGATAAGATAAGATAGGCATAAACCAACTTTATTACTCAACCGTGTTGAGATCACGCATAAGATAACAATGAGTTTGTAACACACATGTGTGTTACCATCTCGTGCAAAGAAACTGAACTACTTTCGAACGTCACATGACATTGTCCAATCATGTGACTTAGTTGCGACAGATTTTACATTCTCAACAAAATGTTAATTTTTGTGAAAGAATATTATCTAAGCGGAATTTTCTTTTACATTTTAAATGCATTATCGTTTTGCTAACCATCACAAATCCATCCTTCGCTTTATCACTTGTCCACCTTCTGTGCCGTTGCAAGTGGTGTTGCCTCCTCTGTCAACCGTAACATAAACATTGCGCTTCGACTGTTTACTTGCTTCATTGCCACCCAAACATCGCTTTCCCCTCCATAAGCACACAATCCAAACATGTTATCGTGTAACTACCTTTCCCCAAGTTGTATCTCCCGATTCCTATCACTAATTCAGCAAGTCGTGTCAATGCAATCAATCCTCTGCCGTTGACACTGTTCGCCAAGTTTGCAAAACAAAAGAACGTGACCTAGAAACAGGACAAATTATGATGACGTCACTTGTCGATCTGATGACGTCAAAATGCGAGAGCATGATGTGTTGACAGTTTTCGTTGCTTCTTAGTGTTTATTATATCAATGCATGTTTTGATAATGAATTTTTTTCACCACTATAATTTGCATCATGTTTATAGGTGTATGACATGTGTAAATATAAAAAAATGGCAAACTATTTTATTTGGATTGATGGAAATTCATACGCTGGTTTCGCAATTGTTCCAAGTCAGCTGATTCTTGTTTTGACGATTTATTTACATACATATTGATATCGAGGGTTGAGTAATAAATAAAATACTAAACTCATGGTATGTGATAACATTTTTAAGCAACTTGTGAATAGAATGTAGTATCAGACTCACTTTCGTTCGTCTGATACCAATTCTATACACTCGTTGCTTAAAAATGTTATCACATTACCATTCGTTTAGTATTCTCTATTGAACATAACACTCAATGTTTTTAAATGATTATTAACAACTGAACAAAACAAGGAAAAAGTGAGCGGGGCTCGCTAATACACCCGACCGTGCATCCCTGACTAACACAGCAAGCATTTGACCCCAAAAGAGGAATCGAGAAGAATGAATGAATTTCTGCAATTGTTCGAACAAAGTCTTTCCATATAATAATGACCATTACTATGTAACTTGGCATCTTATATTTTCATCTCTCCTAATAAGTTAAAAGAAATATTTAAAATATGAAAAGAATAGGATAAATAGTTTACTGCAATCAGGCAATCTTTTGAATAGTAGTCCACTGTAAAAACAATGAGTACAACATTCACAATCAATTGACTGTAAGGATTTTAACAATGTGTTTTTAAAGCACAGTCGCTAATCAGAAAATACTGTTTGATGGCATTACAATCAAAATTGCATCTATATTATTTTTTTAGAAAATTAATATTCCACATAGCCAAATGTACATGTTTTGTAAATAGATAATAATTGTAAATAGATAATAATTGTAAATAGATGATAATTGTAAATAGATAATAATTGTAAATAGATAATAATTGCAAATATGAACAAAAGTGAAGAGAGGGTAAAGGTTGGTAAATAGCAAAATTTCAAAAGCCTACAGCCTTACATAGCAATCAATATACTTTAGCATAGATATCAAGTATCCAAACACAATAGGTGAGATAAAAAAAGGTTATATAATATTGTGACATTATGTTAAAAATAACACATTAGACTTAATTCCATAGTGAAATTAATTCATCATAATTTGAAAATACTTTGCTTCACAATGGAATTGGAGTTTAGTTATCATCAGTGAACAATTATGGGGTGCCAAATGGGACTTTAATCGCAATTTAGTAAGCTTACTAAGTGGAATTAGTAAGCTTACTAATTCGATTTAGTGAGCTTACTAATTCGGGAAAATGTTTAGTAAGCTTACTAATTCGATTTAGTAAGCTTACTAATTTGATTTAGTAAGCTTACTAATTCGAATTAGTAAGCTTACTAAATCGATTTGAATTAGTAAGCTTACTAAATCGATTTAGTAAGCTTACTAATTCATTTAATAAGCTTACTAAATGAATTAGTAAGCTTACTAATTCAAAACGATTTAGTAAGCTTACTAATTCATTTAGTAAGCTTACTAATTCATTTAGTAAGCTTACTAATTCGGGCGATTTAGTAAGCTTATTAATTCATTTAGTAAGCTTACTAATTCATTTAGTAAGCTTACTAAATCGGCCGAATTAGTAAGCTAACTAAATGCTTTTGAAAATATGTATCCAAGCTTAAAATAATGAGTTCTCCCCACCACGTGGTAAAATAGCGGGAATATTTTGACAAAAACAAACGGCACGTACAGTAACTTTTGACAAATTAACATTCAAATCTTTTGTGCGTATATGATACTTAATCTATTTTTATATATCTCATCATGGATCGCCTCTCTCATCATATAAGAAAGTTTCAGTTACACATTGCATTTGCCGATGTCCGTGTCACTAGGTTAAAGTTGTAGTTATCTCCCTTTGATAAAAAAAACCCAATATTGTCTCTATCGGAGTTTGTCAATGTTTTCGCAAAGGGATTTGATTTGAGAGTTAATGTGTATGATATTTAGTTCAAAGATGACATGTGAAAATCGTGGGGGTATGATTTTTCATCGAAACAGTTATTTGAGCTTACTAAATGAATTAGTAAGCTTACTAAATCAATCGATTTAGTAAGCTTACCAATTCATTTAGTAAGCTTACTAAATAGCGATTAAAGTCCCGTTTGGCACCCCATAAACAATTACAATTAGATTCCAATAAGTCAACAGGTGCTATAAAAATTATAAAGTATTTAGGGGTAGGGGGGATTAAGATTGGGATCGGAGATAAGGGAACCCCCTCCCCCAACGTTTTAGAATTGTCTATGGGAGAGGCTTGAGATTTTTTTACCTCGAAAATGCGAGGATATTTAGATGTTACCAGGGGGTGGGGCATAAAAGCTCAGGGGACAGGGAAGGTATGAAACGGACATAATGGCAGGAATGTTCCTTAAATACTTTAAACACTTTTTCTAAAAAAATATTATTTAAACATCATTGAAATATGTTAATTATACATTCACCACTAACCACAATCAATCATAAATCAATCATAAATCAATCATAAATCAATCATAAATCAATCATAAATCAATCATAAATCAATCATAAATCAATCATTGTGAATAATTCAACATTAAATCATCAATCACTACACTTAAAATCATCAATCATTCAACACTAAACCATCAGCCATTCAACACTAAACCAACAATAATTCAACATAACAATCATAAACCCCCGCTCTCACTATAAAACGTCCCCCCCCCCCACTCAATCCATATATATTATTGTTGTTTTGTTTGAAAGGCAACCCCCGCTCTCACGAAAAAGAAAATTTGCCCCCCCCCCCCCCCCCCCCCCCCCCAACTCAGCAATCCATATATTTCATTGTTTCTTTTTTTGAGAGGCAACCCCCCGCTCTCACAAAAAAAATTGACCCCCCCCCCCCCCCCCCCGCCCCCCTCCCCACACACACACCCCTCAGATCGTATCTACGTTACTGTCATCTAAAGATCTATTACCATACATCATGTATATAAATATGTAATGTTCACCTTTCAAATTTCCCTAATTTATGCAAAATTCCCGTAGCACAATTTTTTTTAGAGAATACAGGTTATAGTTACATTTGGCGAATGCAAGAATTTCCAAGTAGCCACTGACTTTTAAATAATGTTAAAATTGTACTTATTGATCAATTTATGCAAAAATGGAGAGGCAATGAAATTTACTAAATTACAATCACCATTACTATTATAACAGTTTTAAGGATAGTTATAATTATTGAACCTTAGTTATTGCAACTTGCAAAACTTAGAACACGTAACCATATATTATACTTCCAATTGAAACTTGTAGATGGAATATAATTGATAAAGAACATATAGATTGTGTACATCATGTAAGTGTACGATTGATGATGACTTTCTGCTAAATGAAGTACGAACTCTTCTTGCATATAAATCAATAAACATTTTTCACTTATATCCATCACATTTAAACCAATACTTGTTACAACTGCTCTGTATATGAGAGTAAACATAACTTGACTTGACAAAATAGAGATAAAATTTTAGACATAGAGTCCAGCCAATTAGGAGATAAACATACTGTGTTTTGAAATCAGCGGCATATAACGGAATTGTTATAGCTTTCGACTTTAAGTTAAATTTAGAGCTATAATAATTCCCTTATATGCCACTGATTTCAAAACACAGTAAGTTTCCTAATTATCGTTATTATGGTAGAATGGGGACAAACATACTGTGTTTGGCATATATCAGCGGCATATATCGGAATTATTATGGCTCTAAAACCATCACGCTCCGCGTTCGACTTTAAATTAAATCGGTAACAATGAAAAGATAATACACATGGCATTGCACAGATCAGTACACCTATAATATCCGAAGAGAGTATTGAAACAATTAATGGTTTTTGAAAATATACAACATGGCAGTTAAAGGTTCAGGCTTATATTTTAATAGATGGTTTAAACGAAAGGATATTTTATCAATGCAAATTCTCAATATTCAATAGTGTCATGTGAAATCTAAAAATATCTTATATATTATGATATGATTTTAGTAGTTATACGTGTACATGTTTGGATGAGCCTGCGTTGTCAAGTCCTTTAAATTAATAAATGTTTTAAAGACCTTGTTAATAATCCCTGAAGCGATTCTATAAATGATGTTCGAAATGAGGTTCGAAATCTTCACAATGCGAAATATTCGGAAACAGAGAGTCATTGAGGCATCATGTGATGTAATTGTAGCCGGTTCCCCTGTTCGCAACCTACTTTGTTTACGATCTGGGGATTAAAGACACTTTCTTTGGTAACCAGATTTTAAGCTTTTGATATCAAGAGCAAAGCTACTGTCAAGAGAGCAAGTAGCAGCAGCCATAATATGATAACACCACAGGACACTGCACCCAGAACTACCAATGTTCAGTTACCCTCTCTTCAGTTAGTGCAACAGTTGAACAATGCAGAGCAAGCAGTATGAGAATAGCCACCGACAGCGATAACTAGTTTAGTGTTTGCGGGACGCCGCTAGACTTATATTTAGTCTCTCAAATTGTTTTAGTAAAAATCTTATTTTATTAAATTTTTAAAAGGAGCCTCAGACAAATGGAGATTTCAGAGCAATCCAGATCTAGACTTGTTTCATGGGGTGAATTATATGCTCAAGGGTCTGTGCATAAGACTAGGACACCGCAAAAACAGAGCAGCCCCGAAACTTGGGGTTTCGCCTTACCCTGTTCCGCCTTTTACAGGCCTGACCAAATTGGGCATTTTCTCGTAGCCTTGACCTTTGACACTCAATGTCACACAATCAATGAACACATTTCATTGAGTATAACATTAATGTAATGAAATAAACTGTTAAAAGTTAACTTAATCCATTTTCTCCATATATGTTGACCTTGCCATGACCTTGACAGTCCGTACCCAAAACTGTTAAAAAAATTACTTCTCAAGAGATGATATATACAAAATCTAAGCTTCATAGCACAAAAACTTTTCAAGTTATCGTGTTTACAATGAATAACTCAAATCTCATGACCTTGACCTTTGACCTTTTTTTTATTGAATATGACAATCACATTTTGATTAAAAGTGTTCATTAAATTAATCATTTTCGCTAAATCATGATTAAGTCATGACCTTTCTGTGACCTTGACCTTGGACGGATTGTAGCCAAAACCTTTTCATATTTTTTTACTTTTCCAAGGATGATGTATACCAAGTTAGAGCTTCATAGCACAAAAACTTTTTTCAAGTTATCGCGTTTACAAGGAAATCTTAGAGTGATTAACTAGCTCGTGACCTTGACCTTTGACCTTGAAAGTGAACATGTCAAAATGGTTCCTCCAGGCTATGAGTAGTAACATGAATAAAAGTTCTGGAAAGCTTAGTGAAAAAAAAGTTATAGCATGTAATACGAGTGCGGCGGCGGCGGCGGCAATGGAAACTGCACAGAAACTGATAGCAGCTAATTACTTAATTAATAACTGCTAATTAAACAACTCTAAGGCAAGCCCTATGCAAGGGAAAGTCTATACACACCTCCACTGTAGAACCTCTGCTACTTGCCACGTTCCGGTTAATCAAAACAGCGGACTTTTAATTAAAAGTCATTCACTAATCGTAAAGTGTTAAGTCCGTAATGAGAATATTGACGATGATCTCATGTGTCATTGATCAAAACTATTGGTATGATCATAATTATCTCTTGCTTCAGTCCATGAAGATTTTGAGGGCAAATATTGAAAGGGTACCAATTTCAACCGCGTGTCGACTCCAGCTCTCTTCCAGCAAAATAACCAACCAATGAACAACGCCGGTATATTTATAATGCTAAAGGGCGGGCGCGGGGTGGCGGCACGGGGGTGGCTGGGTTTTATCATCGATTATGTAATTCATGTTGCATTTTATAGGTAAGGTGCCAGATGTCCAGGTGTCAAGTTTCAAGTCATGAAAATGTGTATTGGCGGATCAATCGTGATGTGTTCCGTTTGTAGCATCCCACAGTCGTCACAGTAACGGGATTTGGGGAGGGGAAGGGGGGAGGAGGGGCAGGGGGTTTCCTGGGGTACAATTTAAGAAGTGCAACTGCTATAGTACACGACCAATGAAATAATTGTGTCCCATTGAAATATTTTGTCTAATACCTGGGATAATTCGGAACACCGTCAGTCTATTTAATCCATCTCATGTGACATTATGTTTAAAAGGATCATATTATGTACAGAGTCATTGTGGATATAAATATAATGTACTTTGATTAGGTACAGAAATAGACTCAACCTATACCTAATATATGCTTATTCAATGATGAACATATATATGTTAAAACGGGTGTGAGCGAGGTAAAAGTTGAATCGGGAACTGGTAGCAAGCTTCACACTTTGAATGAGGAACTGGCAGATAGCAGTTACAGATATGTAATAGCTCTGAACAAAAATGTACGTGCGTATGCTACACTTTGATTATGTACAGAGGTAGACTTGATCTATACCTAATATATGCTAATTTAATAATGAACATATCTATCTTGAAACGGGTATGAGCGAGGTTAAAGCTGAATAGTGAACTGGCAGCCAACTTCACACTTTCAATAGGGAACTGGCAGCTAGAACGTTGCCGATATGTAATAGCTCTGTCCAAAAATGTGCGTGCGTATATTACACTTTGATTAGGTACAGAAGTAGACTTGATCTATACCTAATATATGCTAATTCAATTATAAACATATTTTTCTTAAAACGGGTGTGAGCGAGGTTAAAGCTGAATAGTGAACTGGCAGCCAACTTCACAATTTGAATAGGGAACTGGCAGTTAGCACGTTGCAGATATGTAATAGCTCTGTCCAAAAATGTGCGTGCGTATATTACACTTTGATTAGGTACAGAAGTAGACTTGATCTATACCTAATATATGCTAATTGAATGATGAACATATCTTTCTTAAAACGGGTGTGAGCGAGGTTAAAGCTGAATAGTGAACTGGCAGCCAACTTCACCCTTTGAATAGGGAACTGGCAGCTAGCACGTTGCATATATGTAATACCTTTGTACAAAAATGTACGTGCGTATATTACACTTTGATTATGTACAGAAGTAGACTGGATGTATACCTAATATATGCTAATTGAATGATGAACATATCTATCTTGAAACGGGTGTGATCGAGGTTAAAGCTGAATAGTGAACTGGCAGCCAACTTCACACTTTGAATAGGGAACTGGCAGCTAGCACGTTGCATATATGTAATACGTTTGTGCAAAAATGTGCGTGCGTATATTACACTTTGATTAGGTACAGAAGTCGACTTGATCTATACCTAATATATGCTAATTGAATGATGAACATGTCTATCTTTAAACGGGTGTGAGCGAGGTTAAAGCTGAATAATCAACTGGCAGCCAACTTCACACTTTGAATAGGGAACTGGCAGCTAGCACGTTGCCGATATGTAATAGCTCTGTACAAAAATGTGCGTGCGTATATTACACTTTGATTATGTACAGAAGTAAACTTGATCTATACCTAATATATGCTAATTGAATGATGAACATATCTATCTTGAAACGGGTGTGAGCGAGGTTAAAGCTGAATAGTGAACTGGCAGCCAACTTCACACTTTGAATAGGGAACTGGCAGCTAGCACGTTGCCGATATGTTATGGCTCTGTACAAACATGTGCGTGCGTATATTACACTTTGATTATGTACAGAAGTAAACTTGATCTATACCTAATATATGCTAATTCAATTATAAACATATTTTTCTTAAAACGGGTGTGAGCGAGGTTAAAGCTGAATAGTTCACTTCACACTTTGAATAGGGAACTGGCAGCTAGCACGTTGCATATATGTAATACGTTTGTGCAAAAATGTGCGTGCGTATATTACACTTTTATTAGGTACAGAAGTAGACTTGAAATATACCTAATATATGCTAATTCAATTATAAACATATTTTTCTTGAAACGGGTGTGAGCGAGGTTAAAGCTGAATAGTGATATGGCAGCCAACTTCACACTTTGAATAGGGAACTGGCAGCTAGCACGTTGCATATATGTAATACCTTTGTACAAAAATGTACGTGCGTATATTACACTTTGATTATGTACAGAAGTAGACTGGATGTATACCTAATATATGCTAATTGAATGATGAACATATCTATCTTGAAACGGGTGTGAGCGAGGTTAAAGCTGAATAGTGAACTGGCAGCCAACTTCACACTTTGAATAGGGAACTGGCAGCTAGCACGTTGCACATATGTAATACGTTTGTGCAAAAATGTGCGTGCGTATATTACACTTTGATTAGGTACAGAAGTCGACTTGATCTATACCTAATATATGCTAATTGAATGATGAACATGTCTATCTTGAAACGGGTGTGAGCGAGGTTAAAGCTGAATAATGAACTGGCAGCCAACTTCACACTTTGAATAGGGAACTGGCAGCTAGCACGTTGCATATATATAATAGCTCTGTACAAAAATGTGCGTGCGTATATTACACTTTGATTAGGTACAGAAGTAGACTTGATATATACCTAAGATATGCTAATTCAATTATAAACATATTTTTCTTAAAACGGGTGTGAGCGAGGTTAAAGCTGAATAGTGAAATGGCAGCCAACTTCACACTTTGAATAGGGAACTGGCAGCTAGCACGTTGCAGATATGTAATAGCTCTGTCCAAAAATGTGCGTGCGTATAATTACACTTTGATTAGGTACAGAAGTAGACTTGATCTATACCTAATATATGCTAATTGAATGATGAACATATCTTTCTTAAAACGGGTGTGAGCGAGGTTAAAGCTGAATAGTGAACTGGCAGCCAACTTCACCCTTTGAATAGGGAACTGGCAGCTAGCACTTTGCATATATGTAATACCTTTGTACAAAAATGTACGTGCGTATATTACACTTTGATTATGTACAGAAGTAGACTGGATGTATACCTAATATATGCTAATTGAATGATGAACATATCTATCTTGAAACGGGTGTGAGCGAGGTTAAAGCTGAATAGTGAACTGGCAGCCAACTTCACACTTTGAATAGGGAACTGGCAGCTAGCACGTTGCATATATGTAATACGTTTGTGCAAAAATGTGCGTGCGTATATTACACTTTGATTAGGTACAGAAGTCGACTTGATCTATACCTAATATATGCTAATTGAATGATGAACATGTCTATCTTGAAACGGGTGTGAGCGAGGTTAAAGCTGAATAATGAACTGGCAGCCAACTTCACACTTTGAATAAGGAACTGGCAGCTAGCACGTTGCATATATATAATAGCTCTGTACAAAAATGTGCGTGCGTATATTACACTTTTATTAGGTACAGAAGTAGACTTGATACATACCTAATATATGCTAATTCAATTATAAACATATTTTTCTTAAAACGGGTGTGAGCGAGGTTAAAGCTGAATAGTGAAATGGCAGCCAACTTCACACTTTGAATAGGGAACTGGCAGCTAGCACGTTGCATATATGTAATACCTTTGTACAAAAATGTACGTGCGTATATTACACTTTGATTATGTACAGAAGTAGATTGGATGTATACCTAATATATGCTAATTGAATGATGAACATATCTATCTTGAAACGGGTGTGAGCGAGGTTAAAGCTGAATAGTGAACTGGCAGCCAACTTCACACTTTGAATAGGGAACTGGCAGCTAGCACGTTGCATATATGTAATACGTTTGTGCAAAAATGTGCGTGCGTATATTACACTTTGATTAGGTACAGAAGTCGACTTGATCTATACCTAATATATGCTAATTGAATGATGAACACATCTATCTTGAAACGGGTGTGAGCGAGGTTAAAGCTGAATAATGAACTGGCAGCCAACTTCACACTTTGAATAGGGAACTGGCAGCTAGCACGTTGCATATATATAATAGCTCTGTACAAAAATGTGCGTGCGTATATTACACTTTGATTAGGTACAGAAGTAGACTTGATATATACCTAATATATGCTAATTCAATTATAAACATATTTTTCTTAAAACGGGTGTGAGCGAGGTTAAAGCTGAATAGTGAACTGGCAGCCAACTTCACACTTTGAATAGGGAACTGGCAGCTAGCACGTTGCAGATATGTAATAGCTCTGTCCAAAAATGTGCGTGCGTATATTACACTTTGATTAGGTACAGAAGTAGACTTGATCTATACCTAATATATGCTAATTCAATTATAAACATATTTTTCGTAAAACGGGTGTGAGCGAGGTTAAAGCTGAATAGTGAACTGGCAGCCAACTTCACAATTTGAATAGGGAACTGGCAGTTAGCACGTTGCAGATATGTAATAGCTCTGTCCAAAAATGTGCGTGCGTATATTACACTTTGATTAGGTACAGAAGTAGACTTGATCTATACCTAATATATGCTAATTGAATGATGAACATATCTTTCTTAAAACGGATGTGAGGGAGGTTAAAGCTGAATAGTGAACTGGCAGCCAACTTCACACTTTGAATAGGGAACTGGCAGCTAGCACGTTGCATATATGTAATACCTTTGTACAAAAATGTACGTGCGTATATTACACTTTGATTATGTACAGAAGTAGACTGGATGTATACCTAATATATGCTAATTGAATGATGAACATATCTATCTTGAAACGGGTGTGATCGAGGTTAAAGCTGAATAGTGAACTGGCAGCCAACTTCACACTTTGAATAGGGAACTGGCAGCTAGCACGTTGCCGATATGTAATAGCTCTGTACAAAAATTAACGTGCGTATATTACACTTTGATTATGTACAAAAGTAAACTTGATCTATACCTAATATATGCTAATTGAATGATGAACATATCTATCTTGAAACGGGTGTGAGCGAGGTTAAAGCTGAATAGTGAACTGGCAGCCAACTTCACACTTTGAATAGGGAACTGGCAGCTAGCACGTTGCCGATATGTTATGGCTCTGTACAAACATATGCGTGCGTATATTACACTTTGATTATGTACAGAAGTAAACTTGATCTATACCTAATATATGCTATTTGAATGATGAACATATCTATCTTGAAACGGGTGTGAGCGAGGTTAAAGCTGAATAGTGAACTGGCAGCCAACTTCACACTTTGAATAGGGAACTGGCAGCTAGCACGTTGCATATATGTAATACGTTTGTGCAAAAATGTGCGTGCGTATATTACACTTTGATTAGGTACAGAAGTCGACTTGATCTATACCTAATATATGCTAATTGAATGATGAACATGTCTATCTTGAAACGGGTGTGAGCGAGGTTAAAGCTGAATAATGAACTGGCAGCCAACTTCACACTTTGAATAGGGAACTGGCAGCTAGCACGCTGCATATATATAATAGCTCTGTACAAAAATGTGCGTGCGTATATTACACTTTGATTAGGTACAGAAGTAGACTTGATATATACCTAATATATGCTAATTCAATTATAAACATATTTTTCTTAAAACGGGTGTGAGCGCGGTTAAAGCTGAATAGTGAAATGGCAGCCAACTTCACACTTTGAATAGGGAACTGGCAGCTAGCACGTTGCATATATGTAATACCTTTGTACAAAAATGTACGTGCGTATATTACACTTTGATTATGTACAGAAGTAGACTGGATGTATACCTAATATATGCTAATTGAATGATGAACATATCTATCTTGAAACGGGTGTGAGCGAGGTTAAAGCTGAATAGTGAACTGGCAGCCAACTTCACACTTTGAATAGGGAACTGGCAGCTAGCACGTTGCATATATGTAATACGTTTGTACAAAAATGTGCGTGCGTATATTACACTTTGATTAGGTACAGAAGTCGACTTGATCTATACCTAATATATGCTAATTGAATGATGAACACATCTATCTTGAAACGGGTGTGAGCGAGGTTAAAGCTGAATAATGAACTGGCAGCCAACTTCACACTTTGAATAGGGAACTGGCAGCTAGCACGTTGCATATATATAATAGCTCTGTACAAAAATGTGCGTGCGTATATTACACTTTGATTAGGTACAGAAGTAGACTTGATATATACCTAATATATGCTAATTCAATTATAAACATATTTTTCTTAAAACGGGTGTGAGCGAGGTTAAAGCTGAATAGTGAAATGGCAGCCAACTTCACACTTTGAATAGGGAACTGGCAGCTAGCACGTTGCCGATATGTAATAGCTCTGTACAAAAATTAACGTGCGTATATTACACTTTGATTATGTACAAAAGTAAACTTGATCTATACCTAATATATGCTAATTGAATGATGAACATATCTATCTTGAAACGGGTGTGAGCGAGGTTAAAGCTGAATAGTGAACTGGCAGCCAACTTCACACTTTGAATAGGGAACTGGCAGCTAGCACGTTGCCGATATGTTATGGCTCTGTACAAACATGTGCGTGCGTATATTACACTTTGATTAGGTAAAGAAGTAAACTTGATCTATACCTAATATATGCTATTTGAATGATGAACATATCTATCTTGAAACGGGTGTGAGCGAGGTTAAAGCTGAATAGTGAACTGGCAGCCAACTTCACACTTTGAATAGGGAATTGGCAGCTAGCACGTTGCATATATGTAATACGTTTGTGCAAAAATGTGCGTGCGTATATTACACTTTGATTAGGTACAGAAGTCGACTTGATCTATACCTAATATATGCTAATTGAATGATGAACATGTCTATCTTGAAACGGGTGTGAGCGAGGTTAAAGCTGAATAATGAACTGGCAGCCAACTTCACACTTTGAATAGGGAACTGGCAGCTAGCACGCTGCATATATATAATAGCTCTGTACAAAAATGTGCGTGCGTATATTACACTTTGATTAGGTACAGAAGTAGACTTGATATATACCTAATATATGCTAATTCAATTATAAACATATTTTTCTTAAAACGGGTGTGAGCGCGGTTAAAGCTGAATAGTGAAATGGCAGCCAACTTCACACTTTGAATAGGGAACTGGCAGCTAGCACGTTGCATATATGTAATACCTTTGTACAAAAATGTACGTGCGTATATTACACTTTGATTATGTACAGAAGTAGACTGGATGTATACCTAATATATGCTAATTGAATGATGAACATATCTATCTTGAAACGGGTGTGAGCGAGGTTAAAGCTGAATAGTGAACTGGCAGCCAACTTCACACTTTGAATAGGGAACTGGCAGCTAGCACGTTGCATATATGTAATACGTTTGTGCAAAAATGTGCGTGCGTATATTACACTTTGATTAGGTACAGAAGTCGACTTGATCTATACCTAATATATGCTAATTGAATGATGAACATGTCTATCTTGAAACGGGTGTGAGCGAGGTTAAAGCTGAATAATGAACTGGCAGCCAACTTCACACTTTGAATAGGGAACTGGCAGCTAGCACGTTGCATATATATAATAGCTCTGTACAAAAATGTGCGTGCGTATATTACACTTTGATTAGGTACAGAAGTAGACTTGATATATACCTAATATATGCTAATTCAATTATAAACATATTTTTCTTAAAACGGGTGTGAGCGAGGTTAAAGCTGAATAGTGAAATGGCAGCCAACTTCACACTTTGAATAGGGAACTGGCAGCTAGCACGTTGCATATATGTAATACCTTTGTACAAAAATGTACGTGCGTATATTACACTTTGATTATGTACAGAAGTAGACTGGATGTATACCTAATATATTGTAATAGAATGATGAACATATCTTTCTTGAAACGGGTGTGAGCGAGGTTAAAGCTGAATAGTGAACTGGCAGCCAACTTCACACTTTGAATAGGGAACTGGCAGCTAGCACGTTGCATATATGTAATACGTTTGTGCAAAAATGTGCGTGCGTATATTACACTTTGATTAGGTACAGAAGTCGACTTGATCTATACCTAATATATGCTAATTGAATGATGAACATGTCTATCTTGAAACGGGTGTGAGCGAGGTTAAAGCTGAATAATGAACTGGCAGCCAACTTCACACTTTGAATAGGGAACTGGCAGCTAGCACGTTGCATATATATAATAGCTCTGTACAAAAATGTGCGTGCGTATATTACACTTTGATTAGGTACAGAAGTAGACTTGATATATACCTAATATATGCTAATTCAATTGTAAACATATTTTTCTTAAAACGGGTGTGAGCGAGGTTAAAGCTGATTAGTGAAATGGCAGCCAACTTCACACTTTGAATAGGGAACTGGCAGCTAGCACGTTGCAGATATGTAATAGCTCTGTCCAAAAATGTGCGTGCGTATATTACACTTTGATTAGGTACAGAAGTAGACTTGATCTATACCTAATACATGCTAATTCAATTATAAACATATTTTTCTTAAAACGGGTGTGAGCGAGGTTAAAGCTGAATAGTGAACTGGCAGCCAACTCCACAATTTGAATAGGGAACTGGCAGTTAGCACGTTGCAGATATGTAATAGCTCTGTCCAAAAATGTGCGTGCGTATATTACACTTTGATTAGGTACAGAAGTAGACTTGATCTATACCTAATATATGCTAATTGAATGATGAACATATCTTTCTTAAAACGGATGTGAGGGAGGTTAAAGCTGAATAGTGAACTGGCAGCCAACTTCACACTTTTAATAGGGAACTGGCAGCTAGCACGTTGCATATATGTAATACCTTAGTTTGTACAAAAATGTACGTGCGTATATTACACTTTGATTAGGTACAGAAGTAGACTTGATCTATACCTAATATATGCTAATTGAATGATGAACATATCTATCCTGAAACGGGTGTGAGGGAGGTTAAAGCTGAATAGTGAACTGGCAGCCAACTTCACACTTTGAATAGGGAACTGGCAGCTAGCACGTTGCCGATATGTAATACGTTTGTACAAAAATGTACGTGCGTATATTACACTTTGATTAGGTACAGAAGTCGACTTGACCAATACCTTATATATGCTAATTGAAAGATGAACATATCTATCTTGAAACGGGTGTGAGCGAGGTTAAAGCTGAATAATGAACTGGCAGCCAACTTCACACTTTGAATAGGGAACTGGCAGCTAGCACGTTGCATATATATAATAGCTCTGTACAAAAATGTGCGTGCGTATATTACACTTTGATTAGGTACAGAAGTAGACTTGATATATACCTAATATATGCTAATTCAATTATAAACATATTTTTCTTAAAACGGGTGTGAGCGAGGTTAAAGCTGAATAGTGAAATGGCAGCCAACTTCACACTTTGAATAGGGAACTGGCAGCTAGCACGTTGCCGATATGTAATAGCTCTGTACAAAAATTAACGTGCGTATATTACACTTTGATTATGTACAAAAGTAAACTTGATCTATACCTAATATATGCTAATTGAATGATGAACATATCTATCTTGAAACGGGTGTGAGCGAGGTTAAAGCTGAATAGTGAACTGGCAGCCAACTTCACACTTTGAATAGGGAACTGGCAGCTAGCACGTTGCCGATATGTTATGGCTCTGTACAAACATGTGCGTGCGTATATTACACTTTGATTATGTACAGAAGTAAACTTGATCTATACCTAATATATGCTATTTGAATGATGAACATATCTATCTTGAAACGGGTGTGAGCGAGGTTAAAGCTGAAAAGTGAACTGGCAGCCAACTTCACACTTTGAATAGGGAATTGGCAGCTAGCACGTTGCATATATGTAATACGTTTGTGCAAAAATGTGCGTGCGTATATTACACTTTGATTAGGTACAGAAGTCGACTTGATCTATACCTAATATATGCTAATTGAATGATGAACATGTCTATCTTGAAACGGGTGTGAGCGAGGTTAAAGCTGAATAATGAACTGGCAGCCAACTTCACACTTTGAATAGGGAACTGGCAGCTAGCACGCTGCATATATATAATAGCTCTGTACAAAAATGTGCGTGCGTATATTACACTTTGATTAGGTACAGAAGTCGACTTGACCAATACCTTATATATGCTAATTGAAAGATGAACATATCTATCTTGAAACGGGTGTGAGCGAGGTTAAAGCTGAATAATGAACTGGCAGCCAACTTCACACTTTGAATAGGGAACTGGCAGCTAGCACGTTGCATATATGTAATACCTTTGTACAAAAATGTACGTGCGTATATTACACTTTGATTATGTACAGAAGTAGACTGGATGTATACCTAATATATGCTAATTGAATAATGAACATATCTATCTTGAAACGGGTGTGAGCGAGGTTAAAGCTGAATAGTGAACTGGCAGCCAACTTCACACTTTGAATAGTGAACTGGCAGCTAGCACCTTGCAGATCTGTAATAGCTCTGTGTATACATGTACGTGCGTATATTACACTTTGATTAGGTACAGAATTAGGGGTGACCTAAACCTGTATATTGAGTCAGCAAAAATTCGAATAGTGAACTGGGAACTGGGAACTGGCAGCTAACTTCACAATTTGAATAGTGAACTGGGAACTGGGAACTGGCAGCTAACTTCACAATTTGAATAGTGAACTGGGAACTGGGAACTGGCAGCTAACTTCACAATTTGAATAGTGAACTGGGAACTGGGAACTGGCAGCCAACTTCACATTTTGAATAAGGAACTGGGAACTGGGAACTGGCAGCTAACTTCACAGACCCACAAATTGTGATGAGCATAAAAACAGATCCGACTCACTACATTATGACCACACAATAACAGCAAAATAGCAACACTTAAACTACTTTAATTGAAGTATGTTATGCTTTTGCTCAGTAATATTTCAAATTTTATGCAGTGGAAATTTGGGATGTGAAGGCTAAAACAATTTAATTTAAATACAATTCATGCATCATAAATTCTATAGCAGATACATGTGGCAATAATCATGATAGAAGAAAGGGATCGTGTTGAAACATTGCTATATTTTATAATGAACATAAGTAAGGTAAAAACTATAGCCTCATTATTTTACAATATTTGTCAGATTAATACAATGAGAAAGTATGCAATGTTGCTAACCATAGTGAGAATGAAGAAGAACCAAAATGCTAATTTATTGCAGAATCTAATGCCAGCATAGTATTTTGTTTTTGCACCCAACGAAGTATGTGCATCACTGTTGAGGGAACTTGAATTAAATGGCTTGATTGAGGCCTCATCATTCTTCTGAGACGTTTTGTGTTCACTTTTCCTGCAAAATGGTTTCAAACAGCCCGGAAGGTCCTCCCCTCTGCACAGTCGACCGTACAGTGTGAGGATCAAGACTGTAACTACACATATAAGGGAACTGACAAATACGAGCGAGATGAGATAGACACTGAAGAAACACACGTTGTCAGAGTTGGCAGGTAAGTAGGAGCTGATGAGGATCAGGAACACAGCATAGGATAAGAGAATAGACAGAGAAACTCATCTTCTCTCCACTTTCTTCTGGCAGGAGAAACACAAAGATGTTAAGAAATGACAGACACACCACTGGCAGGATAATGTTTAAGATGTAAAATAGTGACCGTCTCCTCAGAGTTATTGAGACCGCAGTAATGGAACTATCATCGAGTGATATGTTCATATTAATAACCTGCCATTCCCCATGTTCATGAATGTTTTCCTCTTCAGCAGAGTCAGCAAAAATTCTTGCACCGCTTTGTATGAAGGGATTAATCTCAAGTTCACATACTTGTTCATCAAAGGGAAACCTCTTCAAATTTACCTTGCAATGTGTCTCAAATATGCCATTGTCGAAAATAGAAGCTAGTCCAGTGAACCCAATCAACACCACATAAGGTTCCAAGAACCGTCTTTGATTCATCGTATTTGTTAACAAAAAAATTGGTTTCCACACGTCTTCAACTGGAAACGCATGTAGAATTGGAAACCCTTCAGTTACATTCCATGTCAAATATTGGTCGATCCATTGTATGGTGAAAATTCCACGGCAACTGAAAACTCCTCTCTTTTCATCCAAATCCAGGATTGTCTGAAGACGAAATTTAAGAGTTATATCTAACTCTTCTGATTCATTCTTAACAGGTCGGACTAAAGGGTGATAGTCAACAGTCAGGTTTTCCATAAACTCTTTTATTCTTTGTGATCTGTAGGAGGTAAATGCGTTCCCTGCAGATAAAAATAGTGCTAGTAGAAAGAATACAGTTCTCATCATAGTCATTTTTTTATAACCAGTTGAGCTGAGTGATGTATCTCGAATCTGTGGTAGCTGTGAGTAATGTCTGCTCCCACAGTGCATTATATGATGATCCTGTTACTCCTGTTTTTTACTGATCAATCTTGTGCAATTTGGTTTGTTGATAAAGGTTAAACATTGGTTAATGTGTTTATCGATTTCCTCCACAAATGAAATTCTGTATACATATAGCATAACAAATATTGTATAATTACTAAAATAAGAAATGATGCTTTAATGGAGTTTTTGGTTGGAAGAAAATAGAAAAGTGTTGAAAGATACAGACAGACAGACAGACAGACAGATTTTATTTCGTAATGTTGGCCTAATGGCCCATAATACAGTTACATAATAAAAGTTACAAATGAACAGTGGTCTTTACAATTAGTTAGCGTTGTATCTGAAAGAAAATATTTGGTGTATGAATACAGCTGTGATATATATAATACGGGGATGTTTGGAGCTAAGAATATTTTGGAGTACAAGTGGGCCCTTGTACACCTTGCTTAATTGGAGAAAGTAACGATCACGAAAGTGTTGGTACTGCTTACAGGAGAAGAATACATGTTTTTCGTCTTCAATTTGCTGAGGGTTGCAGAATGAACAGTAGAGGTTCTCAATGGGCATATCCTTCTGGTGAATGTTAACTTTAATGTTGTTGTGAGCAATACGGAATTTGCAAAGAGCACGGATAAGATGTTTACTTTTTAGTTCTGTAATGTAGGGTTCCAGCTGTAGATCGTATTTGATTTGTGAATATTGGTTCAGGTAGTTTGATGTAGATATATCGCTGTGCCAGGTCTGGTGTCCAATGTCGTTAAGTCGTTGCTGGAAGATAATCAAGAATACTTTTACATCTTCTACTCCTTGGTTGAACCATGCGTGGGAGAATCCATTCTGGAACAGGATTGTTCTAACGTTTGATACCCAGTTGTTCTTGCTCACATCGTCGAGCGTTTTAAGCATCTTGTAGGACTGGAAAGGGTAGCGATCACTGTCCATGTGTAAGAGCCTGAACCATAATTTTATTACTTTAGTTTGTGAAAGCACGAATAGTGGCAGACGTCCGAGTTCGCCGAGGATAGCCTTGTTTGATGCATATTTTCCTATTTTTAGGAATCTTTTGAAATACATTGTTTGGATTTTTTCAATGCAATCTCTATACTTGAAGCCCCATATTTCTGCTCCATATAAAAGTATCGGAGCTATTTTTCTATCAAATATAGTTGAAGCGGTGGAGAAGGTAAGTTCATTATTTTTACTGAATAGTCGGAATACAGAAAGACAGGCTTTGTTCGCTTGCTGAGCCAGAGTGTCACAAGCTTTTGTCCAGACAAGTCGTGAGGAGAACACTATTCCCAGATATTTGTAGTATGTTACAACATCAATTGGCTGTTTGCAATATGTCCATCTCTCAAACCTGTTTAAGATTCCTCCGTTACGAAATACGATTATTTTTGACTTTTTCAAATTCACTTCAAGTCCCCATTTGGCACAGAAATGTTCTAACACACTAAATTGGCGTTGAAGCCCTATAACACTGCTTGAAAATAGAACGACGTCGTCTGCAAACATCAGGAGAAGAAGATCGTGAATGTCAGGCGTGATGAATATCCCAGTGTTACATGACCTATATATTTCCGTTGCAAGTTCATTGATGAACAGAAGAAATAACAGCGGGCTAAGTATACACCCTTGTCTTACCCCGCGAGAGGTGTCAAATGCTTCTGACCTCTGGTTGTCCACTCTAACACAAGCCTGTACTGATGTATACATGCTTTTCAGTAGAACAAGTAGCTTTCCATGGCATCCACTTTGAACTAACTTGTACAATAACTTGTTTCTATCCACAAAGTCGAAGGCTTTAGTGAAATCAACAAACCCACAGTAGAATCGTCCTTTTTTCTTATTTAGATATTTTGAGCACATTGCCTGTAACGTGAAAATGTGATCTATGGTAGAATGCTGTGGACGGAAACCAGCTTGGCTTTCAGATAGCATATTATTCAAATCAATCCATATTCTGAGTCGGTGTTCGATTATTGATGTAAATGTTTTCCCCATAACATTTAATAAAGAGATTCCTCTATAATTGCTTGGCTCCTTCTTGGCACCTGATTTATAAAGGGGTAAGATTATTCCAATATTCCATTGTTTTGGAAAGATACCTTCATCAAGTATTTTGTTGAATAAGAGCTTTAGATACGGAGTTAGGAAGCCTGCTGATAGTTTGTACAGTTCTGGCGGGATCCCATCGACGCCTGGGGCTTTTCCGTTTTTCAAATCTTTTAATGCCTTCGTAATCTCCTCCTCAGTGATTTCATTATTTAGGTATATATCACAATCAGCAATACCTTCACAGTCGTCACACGTATGGTGCTCCATGAAGTCTTTGACATGTTCATCAAAATCAGAATCATAGGTATTCAGTACAGGATTCAGTAATTTTCTAAAATAGTCTTGCCAATCACATGCTGAAATAGGAGAGACGTGGTTTGTGCGGAATTGGTTCTTAACTTTTTTCCAAAATTCTTTGCAATCTCCAGTTGCAGCTGCAGCATTTATGTCATCAGCCATTTTCCTGTTGTATTGAGTTTTTTTAAATTTGCAGCATTCTTTAAAAGATTTCTTTGCATCCATATAGAGATTAAGATTAGTATTACATTTGAAATTCCTGAACTTATGAAGATATTTGTATTTCTCACACTTTAAATGTTCGCACTCTTTGTCGAACCAGGGGGGTTGTCGTAGTTTATTTGGAAATTTCAACGAGCCTGTTATAAGTTGTCCAGTCGCAGCAGCAACATCAGAAAGTTTACCAACAGCACGATCTACATCTTTGTCCAAATATCCCAGAAATTCCCCTATAATACTCTTCACTTTGTCGCTATGGTACACCGTATGTAAATGTTGTGTATCTTCCTGAGTGTAGCTGTATCTAGGTACTTTAAACAACGGTATACAGGGGGGAGCCTCAGGAGGTTCTGGAAGAATGACATCATTGACATTACACACTATTGGCATATGGTCCGATTCAGCTCTCGGCAATACACTCATGTCACTTACACTGTTAAACAGTGCACTGGAAACTATGATGTAATCAATAACACTGGCTCCTGCTGTTGAAATGAAGGTGCAATTACCATGTATATCTCCCGGTTTCCTCCCGTTTACAATATGAAGATTGAAAACTTTACAAAGTGTTAGAAGACTCCTTCCGTAATTGTTGGTTTGCTTATCACACGAAATTCTCGGCATATCAAAATTATCAGTATTGTAGTCGTCGTTGAGAGGCAAGTAGTCTGTATCATCGTTTATTATACAGTCTGATTCTTCAGCAGTTCTGGCGTTAAAATCCCCTATGAGTATAAATTTTATATCATTACCAAAGTCAGACATTATATGGAGTAGTTTCTTCTCTAGAAGGGAAATACCATCATCATCTGAGCCTCTGTATACTGTTGCATTTTCCGGGTGTATATACAGGAATAGAAGAAATATCTGCCCATAGTTTGAATTTGAATGCATTTTGAAAACAAATATATTTGACCAGTGGTCATATAGTCTCTTGAGCGATGAAAGTATAGAACTCCTTATGCACACACTCATGCCTCCCGAATATCTACCACGGTTACCTGCACGTTTAGCATCTGAAATGAAATTTTTATGGTTTGGAAATACATTGTCTAATATATTCGATACATTGTAAGAATGTGGACACATTGTTTCCATGAAACAAAATATATCGAATTCATCACACAAATTAAATAAGTCATTACTTTCAAGATTTGATTTAAGACCATTTATATTCCATGCCAATACGGAAAGTTTTTCATTCAGAGAGTTTACAGAGATATTGGGTTGTACGTTGTATGTAGGTCTGGGGCCACGGCCGATGTCCTATTTCTCTGTGAGCTGGGGGTCTGACTGGGTCGCTGTCCCACCTCCTGGAGGTGGGCGTGTCTCCCAGTTCCGTCTCTGTCCAACTTGCTTCATGTCACCGGTTATGTCATCGTAAGCGTAGACTACACCTTCAATGATAAGTTTATCATAACTCAGGAAAGCGAATTTTCCCTCTTGGCGAGCCGACTCCATCATGGGAAAGAGTTGAGATCTCACCCATCGTACTCGTTCTGTCAAGTCTTCAGTCACCCGGTACTGCTTGTCGCCCTTTAACTTATGGCGCGATGATTTTACGACTCTTTGTTTGTCCTTAAAGGCAGCAAATCTAACGATGATGGGACGATTGACACCTTTGGAGTTAAGTCTATGTGCCCTTTCTATTGCGATAGTTTCACTATCTTCAATTATCTCCTTTTCTTGACAGAAATTCCTGACTTTGGATTCTGTCTCCTCCCATTTCTCGCCTTTGGTTTCTGCTATGCCGTAAAATATGACATTATTTCGCCGTGAATGAGCCTCCAAAGAATCTATCTTTTTCTCTAGAAACACAACTCTTTCACACAGATTTTCATTGTCACTCTTCATCATATCGTGTCGTTCGTTGAACTGGTTAGAAAACTCATCGAACTTACTATCCAGTGAATCAATTTTATTTTGTATACCTTTCAGCACTATAGCAAGGTCCGCCATTGACGTGGGAGTTTCTAACTCACGGGACACATTTTGACAAGAGAGTCTAGTCTGAATCGATGACTGAGCAGGAACAGGAAAACGTTTAGGTGGTCCAGGGTTTGTCTCCACATCCCCGGATAACATCAGTAGCGACGTGACGAGGTACAACAAGAAACACCTGACTACTGTACGTCGCCCACCCGGCAGCGTTATAGCGGGGACTCGCCACCCCGTTCGCTTGACTCGTTGAGAAAATTGTCCGATTCTCATTCTCCATGCGTCTATGGTCACCCCCATGCTTTAATATGTGATTCACGATACCTTATATGACCAGTGTAACTGTCCGTTAGTTCAAAAAAAGTTCTTGTTGACTATATACACCAAAAAGACTGACCACAGGAGAGACAGGTAAACAACACGTCCTCACGGCTCACATCCGGGCTCCGACTGCTGTGTTGAAAGATACATGATTAATGATTGAGGAGAGAACATTCCCATGAAACAGTAGTAGGAATAAATTCCAAAACCAATTGTCAAGGTATGTAATACAATATGCTGTGTTAATTTGAAATGGAAATAGATTTTCATGTTATGTAAATGTACACATGACTAAAAGCTCAAACTTAATGTAATGTTGGATGACTTTGATACACAGTAAGAAAAAAAGAAGTCAAATGGCATTTTGTGTACTTGTACTTGTATTTGTTTATAGATGCATAATGAATTTGAACAATTCTTTGAGTGAAGGTTTTGCTTAACCATTTTGATTTACCGAATTGCAATTGCCTGTTTACAATCCAATCAGATTCAGATTGGAATTAGTAAATAACTGGTTTAGGTATCAAAGAAAAGTAAAAAACGGGTTTCTTCTTTGAGAAATGATATACTGTATACATTTTAACCGCTTAACCAACTGGGAATATGTTACAGAGTATGTTACAGTGAGAACACTTACATAAAATTATTCTAATAACAGAAATTGTCTCTGTATTTGCATGAGTAAAATTACCTTAGTATGTAGTATGCATGATAAGACACACAAGTTTGAAACCAGGCTCCGATTGACAGCCATAAAAAGAGAAAGAGCTATGATGGTTTTGGGCGGAATAAGGGACGACGTTACCATTGTCGTCACAAGCCTACAATGACCAGGTTGTCTGTGTTAATGTTTGATGGAAGAATGGCGTTTGTATCGAGTTGTTTTCAATATACAATTGACACATTCTGTGAGAAGACGTGTACTTGCGTGTTTGGATGTCTATTGGGGTCATACTCGATATTAAAAAAGAGGGTTACAATTGAATTATGAACTACACACATGTTTGTTTGATTTTTTGTTCTCGTTATATACTATATCTATAGATATACACGTTTTTGTTATTTTGTTATGGTGATAGAAAACTGGACAATGTTGTTTTCCTTATTCATACTGCATTTTGCATTTGACGAATAAAGCTTTCATTGGTATCAGATAATTAAGTGCCAATGTTATTCAGTAACACTTTTTTATAAACTGCAGCAAATAGTTGCACCATAACTTAAACATTTATAAATTTAATCACGAATGAAGGTTGGAAACGTTTTTTTTTGGCGTTAAGTTTATCTAATTCGACATGTTATAGATTTAAAACATCTATGATAACAGAAAATTAGGAAAACACAATTGAAGTGCATGTGCCTTGAATGAGCATGTATAATAGACTCATATGAAAATCTTCATACAAGTACATTGAGAAAAAATGTCAAGTTGACTGCCAATGTTAGTAACATAAATATCCAGAATGCTACATTGTTACAATGCTGAATGACAGCATCAACTTTGCTTTTACGTTTATTAGAACTGTCTACCTCTTCATCCTTGACTTTAACATTGGACACAAGGTTTGATATGTCCCTGAAACATGATTGCAGAAGAACGGGCGACAACACGTCCTTTGAGAAGTCGACTGTGCAGTGCCTGGATCAGGATAGCAACCAGACAAATCATGGAACTGACAAACACCTGAGAGGTAAGATAGAGACTGAAGAAACACACGTTGTCAGAGTTGGCAGGAAGGTAGGAGTTGATGAGGGTCAGGAACACAGCATAGGACAGAAGCAGTGACACGCAAAAACTTATCCTCTCTCCACTTTCTTCTGGCAATATGAAAGCAAACATGTTGAGAAACGACAAAAATACCACTGGCAGGATTGTGTTGAGGACATAGAAGGTTGTTCGTCTTTGTAGGAAGAAGGATACATTAATGTATTCATCTGGATGGAGATATGATTTTGCAGAAAGTATATGCCATTCTCCATTCTCACTGAAAAATGTTTCCATATCTATAGATGTTTTCTCCACAGATAAAACCTCGCCATTGAGGTCTTTTGTGGAGGAGGAGACTGTTATTTCACATATCTGTTTATCAAACGGAAATTTCTTTACATTCATCTTGCAATGAGTCGTAAACATGTCAAAGTGAAACGTCATAACACGTCCATTGTTAGACACCAGGACCTCATCTTCTTCGTGAGTGAGAAATCGCAATTGATTCATTGTCATTGGTAGGAATAGTTTTGGTGTCCACACATCTTTAGCTGTAAGGGCAATCAGACTTGGAATGCTTTCAGTAACATCCCATTCGAGATATTGATCGAACCAAATCATCTGAAACCATCCCCTGCAGCTGAACATTTCTTTCTTTTCATCCAAATCTATCAGCGTCTGGAGACCAAACTTCAGTTCAATTACGAGCTCTTCAGAGTCATTCATTACAGGTCGAACTGAAGGATCATAGTTGACTGTAAGGTTGCTGACAAACTCTTTAATCCTGGCTGACCGATAGGTCATAGAAGGTTCAAACAGGTAAAAATGGAACATCATAACATACAACAAGTGCACTTCCATGTCTACTGAATCCAAGCGAACAGACCACTAATCTGGCAGTAATGTTGCCACTGAATACAGTTTGCATGAAACCTCTTTTCTGTAACAATGAATTCGATTGAATACACAGAACAGAAATTTACAGTAAACAAATCCGAGTAACAATACACAAAATCAGCAATCCACATCCAATTACAATGGCAAATAGACTGTGCCAACCTTTCTCTCTTATCGAAAGGTAATAAAACACAAAAATCTTTGCAAGAGTGTTCTATGATGCGTTGTTGTGTTTGACCATCAATTGAAATAATAGCCATAATGACTGCTAATTGAGTTAGATGTGTTCGTGTTAATTGCTTGTGGAAAGCCTGATGCATGGTTTGATAAACCTTTAATGATAATGTAAAATAACCCTTTTGAATTTTCCCTGTGTACATTGTGATATCCTTAACGTCAACATCTATCTATAAATAGCATCCCCACATATCAGTGACGTGATATGTCATGACGTCATCATATATCGTGTGCTTGTACAAAATGCCGTAATAAATATTGTGGGTTTACTTCTCTGTGAGTTATCAATCAAGTGCCATCTGACCTTCATAACGTGAATACATGACAATTATGGCGACGAGCATGGGATTCCCAAGTGTGGGAATGTTTTGTGTCATAAACTTTTTGCGCTTTTGCATCTATGTAAATGATAGATTGTTGTGTGAAACGTTATTGATGTAAGACACTTATATTATTATTGTGTTGAAAGTCAACAGTAAAGTTGAAGTGAACTTTAAAGAATATTCATAAATGAAAGTGATCATGAAGAGTTTGTGAAGTGTCAGGAAAATTAAAATTTCAATGTAACGTATGAAGTTTTGACAGACGAACTTTCAAAATACGACAAGCCCTTGAGAAACATAATTTGGGAACGTCAAATGTTTACAGAACGCAATGTAGGGGAGTCTGTTATGGATTTTATCCTTGAACTGAAGCGACTTAGTAAACACTGTGAATTTGGAATGACTTTACAAGATCGTTTACAGGACAGTTTTGTAGGTTGTGTAATGGTAGTGGCCTTGCAAAGAAAGTAATTGTCTGAGAAAAACTTGACATTTGAGAAAGCTTGTGAAATAGCAATCGCAATGGAAGTTGCAGAGAAAGATGTTTAAGCATTTAAGTCTGATTCATGTGAAAATTCTGGCAAAGTCAATCAAGTTAAAAGACAGGAAAAGCATAAAACTTTCAGACCATGTTATAGATGTACTAAAACAAATCATCACCCTGACGACTGTTATATCAGAACGAAGACATGCCTCAACTGTGGAAAATTAGATCACATTGTAAAAACCTGTACAAACAGAGTAAATACAGAACAAAAATCAAGGTTACAGTAAACACTTTGGAAATAAGGGTAGAGGAAGAGCCCATTATAGCTGAAAAAAGTGGTGAAGAAAGGGACGAAGAAGAAGAACATGACAGATTTATTCAACACAAGGTGGAAAGGAAAATGGATACAAGATACAATTACAGATAGAGGGAAAGAGTGTTGAATTCTTTTTGGATACCGCTGCAAGTCACTCGGTGAAAGGTGAGAAAATGTTCAACAGACATTTCAAAATTGAAACTGAAACCAACTAAAGTTTCTTTGTTGGATTATCTGACAGTATCATTCCTTTATTGGGTGAAGTTATTGTCAATATCATGTTAGAGGATAGCGAGTACAGTCTAGCTCTTGTTGTGGCAGAAGGGAGAAGGGTGCCATTGTTTGGAAGAAACTGGATGTCACAAGTACAGTTGAATGGGGGTAAACTATGTGCCATTTCAGAGAAGTCACTCAGTGATGAATTGAAGAAATCATATCCGTCAGTGCTCGAAGGTAAAGGAGTCATAAAGACATTCAAAGTTGACGTCAAAGTTCAACCAAATGTCTACCCAAAATTCTGCAAGTCACGTCCAGTACCATATGCATTGAGGGAAGCTGTCGAAACACAGCTTGATCGATTGGAGAAAAAAGGTATCATACAGAGAGTGGAGAAAGCTGACTGGGCAACACCGATTGTCGTCGTGCCGAAAGCCAACAAACGTGTACGGCTGTGTGGAGATTTCAAGGTGACTGTTAATCCGGTCCTACCTACAGCAGAAGATCTATTTGCAAAGATGGGAGGAGTAAAATTGGATTTGTCAAGAGCATACCTTCCAACTGGAATCGACAGACAGATCAAAGCCGCTGCTGATGATCAACACTCACAAGGGACTTTATGAATTCCAGAGACTATGTTTTGGTATATCCACAGCACCATCCATTTTTCAGTCAGTCATGGACAAAGTTCTCCAAGGAATCCCTCACGTGGTATGTCTACTCGACGACATACTGTTATTATTTGCTTTTGGACAGGAAAAATACACTAGAATTGTTTGATATTTTACGATGTCCAATTTCCATTTAAAAGGCGCCTTCACCACTGCAAATTATTATGATAAACAGTATATCTATAACATTACACTTCAAATCGTATTTTTGTTTGTTTGTGTATTTAACGATGAAATCATATTATAATATCTATAATAATCTGTTTATAAGATTTCTTTCTGCATACTTAAAATAGCATAATAGCATAGGCTTAAGCCATAAATATATTGTTTTAAAGAATTCTAAAATCTGTCTGCAAAATTCATTATTAGGTTTTACCATTATACGGGTACATCTAGGGGTAATTATTGATCTTTGTGTCAAACTTGAGGTTGTTATCTTGAATAATTTATGAGATGTGCTGAGGACAAAATTATATATGCTATGTCACTTTGCAAGTTATGTTTCCAACAGAAACCACAGGAAATAATCCATATATTGACATAACCCTCAAAAGGCATATCCAGCGATCATAATTGACATGTGTAAAAAATTTGGTGAAGCTGAGATGTGTATTTCTGGAAATATGTTCCGGACAAAGCAATTAATCATAGAATCAGTTTAATTCATATATACATGGAAACCCCAAACAAATACAAATATATCTTGTTCTAGCCCTCCAAAGGCCCATCTGGGGATCATAGATGATAAGTGCAGGAAGTTTGGTGGAGCTAGCATGTATAGTTTAAGAGATATGCTCCGGACAAAGGACTTGCCATAGAGTCACTGTTTTAATCATGTTTCCATGGAAACCACCAAAAAAATACAAATCATTTGTTGGTCTAATCATCAAAAGGCACATCTAAGGATCATAGTTGATAAGTGATAAGAATAAAACCAACGAGATATTGAACGTTATCTGTGCATATAATTGAAGACCTTTCATCAATATTTTACAAATAATATCAACACATAAGATCATCAAACTGAGTTAACAATCACCTTCATGTAATAAAATTTCATGAAAAAGATAAACTTATAGTAATATGTCCCTGGGGGTAGAGAAGGGCTCTTATACAAGTTATAAATATTGCTATATCGTATTTCAGTGTTTCAAATATTTGTCTTTCGAGAAGATAAGAATATACATTATGTATTGAAAAAATAATTAAACTGATTAAACGAAAGGATAACATTATATGTATATTTGAGTTACCAAGAAGCTTGGATTTGGCAACAATTTTTTTAAAGAAAAGGACAGTAATGAAATAAAATAAAACACATTGCTTGTGGTACTTTCCAATTAGTGTCCCTAATGCCTTTAAAAGTTTCAATATCTTCGAGGTAAGCAAACTTTTATTTTACGTTCCTCCCACCTAGAAACAGCAAATGTGAAGCAAAAATGTAGCCTAAAGATACACTGGTGATAACAACTACATGAAGTAGTAAATCAATTTTAGCTTTTCTTACTTAAACTCAATACCTGTGGATTGGACGATGTGTCTCTAGATTTATTATATTGATACATCATTTTGGATACAAATGTATATCAAACATGATAAAAAAAAAACGTTGGTTAGCTTCCACATGATTTAGTTATTGGTGCATGTAAATATCTCTGGATGTCTTTGAGTATACAAACAAGAGTCTGAATTATATATGATGTTTATACCAATACCAATTCAAAGATACTCGGGGACACCTCATGCTCTAAGAATACTAATATGAAAGTTATGACGGCAAAATTAAATCCCTGTGACTGAGTTCACAAAGACAAAGTGCTTTCTTAAATTTCTAAATTTACTTATGCTGCTGTCACATTTAACTCTTTTAAACATGATAATATGTCTATAAAAGAGAAAGGGATATGATGCTTCCAAGTAAGCACCTGTAACCACAGCTAATCATTTCACATTGAAAAACATGTGACATCAACCTGTAGAAGTTGTTGCTGATATTGTCTTATGAAGTGGCATTAAGATGGTATTGAACACTATTTGGTTAACAAAAAGTTGTTCTGATAATCTTGCAGTGGTAAATGTGCCTAAGAGACTATACGGATCTGTTGTCAGCAGAATTCGCCCTGAATACAATGTCAAAACAGGATTCTAAATTGAATATATGGATTTTATAACAATATGTTGTATAGTAGACTTTCAAAAGTAACATATTTGAAAAGGAAAAACAATTAGCATTCATTTGATATGCAACATGATACATTTACTAGGGAAATATAAAACAAACTGATATGAAATCTGTTCCCGTGACCCCTGTGACCTTAAAAGCCACATTTGACCTTGATCCACCACTTAGATTTTCCTTGATTTTCTATATGTCATAAAATGATAGTCATAGAGTGTAAATCAGTTGAAATCATTTCTATTGCAATTTGTGGTGGGTACTCTGATAAAATTACTGGACTACGAGACAAAATATCATTAAGTTTAATGTTGATGTAAGACCAAATTGTGCCATCACGTAGTGGTGCATTGTCAGGTTTTCGGTCAAAAGGTTGAACTTACAGTTTTATATTGTGACTATACTTAAGCAAAGAATCTAGCTCAACATCAAATTTAAATATTACAGTTATGAATTATCATCTCCGTGTACGTGATAATTCTATGAAATAATTGAAATAAATCACACCTGAGGTCATGATTTAAATGGTAAAGCTGAAATGAACGCCGTTACTGATATTTTCATAAAATTAACTTGGTCATCTTTCAACGCATGTGACAAGAAGTTATATACAGTCTGTAATCTAGTATATTGATCAATATCTAATTATCAATAGCCTTATCGATTCATTGAAACACTAGTGACACCAAGAAGTAGAGGAATAGTCTAAAAACACATGTCATGTGAATAAAAGAACACCAGACAAGATGCCGAGTTTTATTGAAAGACACCTGACATAAGGGTTACATTTTACTGGGATTGAATCCAAGAATTGAAGAAGGACACACGAGTGTAGACACTTGGGTAGGATCCAGAGCAGGAACTGATGCCCCAGGAGGTGATTCCAGTCAGAGTCTCTCCAACAACCATTGGGCCACCGCTGTCACCCTGCAAAAAGCAATATTCAAATTAAATCGTCATATTGTAAATGAAATGTCAATTATCATTAGCTTTTACATGGGTTAAACAAATTGTTACTCATTTCATCATGTGTCCACTCTATTAGGACAAAGAAAACTTACACTGCATGCAGACTTGCCGCTAGCAAAGATACAGATGTGTCCGCTGTTGACGGTGGCGCCACTGATACCAGACCATCTGCTGCTACAGTCACTGTTGGTGAGGACAGTCATGTCGACCTTCTGCAGGTTATTGGGAGTAGATCCTCCACCTGGTGAATAGGAAATCATTTAGTTATATTTATTACATGCTATCACAAAGATCATGCATAATGCACAACTGTGTTTCAGTACATTTGTGTAAGTAAAATCATCAGGTACATATAAATCAATGACATTGTTGAATTAAACAAATTTCAGTACATAACATAGCATATATTTTATAACATATGCTCCATATGTAGAGATGTGAATAATATTTTACATCCAGATTTTAAGAAATATCTGTAGTATTGAAAACACTTCACCTGAGAGTCTTCCCCATCCTGAGATGGTAGCGGTTTGACCAGCGTAGTCATTACTTCCTGAAGCCAGACTGACAACACCGACAGCTGAGCTTGAAGTGTCCATGTTGCTGGTCAATCTGAGCACTGCGATGTCATTGGGGTAACCGGCAGCATTACCGTTGTAGCTAGGGTGCTGTGGGTCATCATAACAAACAGGTGTCAGCTTTGTTTTTGTGTTTGTTTATTTATTTAATTGTTATCATATCATTTCTGTTTTCAGTTGTATATCAGTCGAGGCTATCACCTTGATTCAATTATTTGAGATTTCATGTTGCAAACTCAAAGAGTACAAATCCTAAATTTTTATATTCACAATCAATAATTGTTCTTATTTGATTTCAATCTTCTGGAATATCCCTTAAAGGAGATACAAATCTTTATAATATATTGAATATGTATTGGAATATATATTTAACTTACGTTGGTGTATGAAGTGACATCTGAATACTGTTCAGTTCCGTCAACGTTGTTCATTCTCAACATACCAAAGGCCAGACGGTAACTGCTTGCACTGCAAAACGTATTTATGATTGGAGCATGAAAGCATGAAAAAGTATAAAGAGATAAGAGTTAACACTCCAATATGTTAGCATAAAAAACATTCTTTTTTTTTTAAATCACCAACCTTTAAACTTATTAGTGTATATCAACTTGAAAAGGCGGAAAGGGGGAGAGGTCACCTGTTAGAGAGACAGTGGGCAGCAGAAAGAGCCTTGTCGTTGGTGTAGAGGACACAGCCACAGATGTGGAACCAGCTGCTTCCACTCCTCACCTGAAGACTGCCCTGCCAGGGAAACTCATTAGAAGCAGCATTGCTGCCTCCAACGATGTGAGAACTGATCTCAGCTGAGACACAGGCTATTGGTAGAAAAGTACAAATATATGATTAATGGGTTTGAAGTAGTTTATGATGCTGATTTATCGTATGTCTGTTATTAACCATCCTATTGATAACAGATATGTACCATAGCGTTTACCATGATATGTTTTTGTACAGCATCGTATCAAATTATACTGTATAGAATTGAAATGAGATTTAATATCATCTATAGATGAATTGGTGAATGATTATCTTTATCAACGAGGAATGTATTGATGACGACTTCTTTATTCATGATATGCGACGTTTGTCGCAGGTTCATGTGTAGCTTAATAGGGAACAAAACAACACAACACAAAGATACGATTTGGATAATTCAATGTTCATATATCAATGAAGAATCCTATAGTGTAGTTATATATTCATATATAAATTCGATCTTTACTATAATATTAAATAAATCACTGTTGACGTCATTCAAAGATATAGCTAGTTTCTGATAAGGGACGTTGTGATAAACATACTTCCAGGGAATAACGATCATTATAAACCGGCAGAATTTGTCTCAATAAATAAACAACACATACGGCGCTCACCTGTCAGGGGAAAATATGGCAAGAAAATTGGTAAGAAGGGATATGATGAACAACAACGTAAATATTAAATTTTTTTCAAATTATTGCTGTTCAATGGAATTGTTAGATTTATCATTTTTATTTTATTATACATGTACCTTAGTTAGTTTTATGCATTATTTTAAAATACAAATATCTCAATTTCAAGTACAGGATATTTATCAGTACAGGATATTACGGGATAACTCAGTCTGCAAGAGCGCCGGTCTCACGTTGCTGAGGTCCGGAGTTCGAATCCCATCCAGGCCAAGGTGTATAAACCTAGAGTTCACCTCTGTTAATGGTCCCTAACATAGGTGGATGCCGGTTGAATACTCCCCAGGGAGTTGAATTGGAAAAATGATCGGACGGTGTGCCATAGACCAGAGGAAAACAATGTAAGCGCCTTGCGCAACCAAGGGTCGATGGATATGCGCTATATAAATATTCATTTTCATATTCATTCATAATCATTATTCAAATTCTACTTTTATACACACGACACCTCTTAAGAGAAACGTTTTGTGCAACAAAACGTTCAATACATACCATATCTTATTGTATTACCTTCCAAGTATCCAGTAATAGATGGAAATGATTCTTTATGAACCAAAGGAGACAGTAAACATTAATACCCAAGTTAGGTATATTGCTTTATGCTACAATCATATTCAACTTAACCACTTACATTGTAGATCCGAAACTGACAATTATAAATATAATTATACCTGATAAACAGAATCCTTTCTACAATACAATCGTTAATATATTTGGTTAGCAAATGGCAATATAAATTATACTTACCAGCAAGGACACAGAGGAGGGACACTGTAAGACAGTTCATCTTGATCTTCTGGAGAGTCGAGACGTGGTACTGAGCTAGTTACTTACCGTCATTTATATAAGTTAACTCAAACCAACATACGGTTTATTCACACACCCATTTAACAGACTAACTGCCATATACCTACTTAATTTGGAAATTACAATATAGGTAAGTAGTCACGATGTTCATAACAAGGTCATAAAAGGAAGTTTAACCACTTGAACCTATTTCACGTTGAAGGTGATAATTACTCATTCATCGATATATGTTTCACTTCAAGGATTCATTTTAAAAGTATTTCTACATAAATTCAATTTTAAATTTCAAAACATTCGTTCAGAAATATTTGAATTTGTAATCAAGAAAACCCTGTCGACTACTATTATAAACTAGTGTCCAAAAGAAACGCTACAAACATTTTTTCCAAATATTTTTTTACTTTGTTATCATTTCGTTTGGAAACATGATTTTGTATATCAGGTATACCAAATACTGTGTACTTGATCGAAAATACCGGGAAGATGTCATCACTTGCGGGTAAATCGGGAACTTTGTGAAAAGGAAATTTTTGACTGTAGCAAGTTTTGCATGTGCAGATAAATTGTATAAAACGGCTCGACCTACACGTTATTGTCATAGCAACAAAAAGAACACCAAAGTATGCCATGTTTGACAGTAAATGAAAGAGAGAGAGCCCTTGGAAAGGTCCTACAAGGGGCCTCACAGGCCAACGTCGCCAGACAGTTTGGTTGTCCGCGCATAACAGGCCGCAGAGGACAAAGTATGAAGATTCACATAAAATCCATTGGCGGCCATTTTGTGTGAACACCCTTAATTCGTTTTATGGAAGAAAAAGGAATCGCATGGCTAAACTTTACGTTAATATTTGAATTATTACTGCTCCATTTAGTTTAAATACATTGTCTTTCAACTGGAACCATTAATTTTAATTTTCCTGACATCACCTTATATTCCCACTAAAACGTGCTACTGCCCCTTTAAAGCATTAAGTGCTTTACATGAACGACAGAATGTTTTAAATGAGATTCATACGTACAGCTTTTCTTCATATTCATATTGAAACGTAACAAATAATAAAGGAAAATGTTTTTGCACGTCTACACTGACTTCCAAAAGAAACTTTGCACCATTTTGTAATGATTCTGATTGAAGAATGAAAAACGATAGAAATTTAAAACAAAGTATCTCTTATTAATCAATCATTTGTGTAAACAACCAGCGAATCAAAATTAAAGGTGGGAAACCCAGTTTTGCACTTATTTGATCTGAAGTGGGCAGGGGTCAAAATTTTGGTTGTTCAGACGTTCGTTGAAATGATGTTTTCGCAATAATTTCGTTAAAGTAATAAAATGTGCTACTTTAGTACCAGGTTTGAGCAGCCCGAATGTTATAACTTCCAAATCTGCAATGAGTAACAAAAAAGTTCAAACGTTAAATTACGTCTTCTGTCAGCAGGTTCAATTTCACATTTCGTCTGCATCGAAGTTTTCCATTAATGGGGATGTGTGGACACAGGTCTTACTTGTCATATTGACACATCTTTGAGTCGTACAAATGGTAACCAGCCTTAAGAGCTCAACAATCGCAATTAAATCTTGCTATTGCATGCCAATTTTGACGTTATAACTATATTAGATCTGCCCAAGTTCATAAAGTGCACGAGAACATAACAACATGCCGACCTTTGATTTTTTTTTTTTTTTATTATTTTATTTCTTTTTAGGTACATGTACATTTAGATTCAAACTACAAGAAAGTGACATTTTACATAGCAACATTTAAATATAGGCGAATTTTGCATACATGCAAGTATGCACAGTTTATATCAAATTTCCAATTACAATGGTAACAAAGGCATATAAAAAGAAGTGATTAGTTTTTGAATAGTAAATGGCAGGATGACCAAAATTTCATATATTTTGAGTAGTTGCAATTCGAATAACAGTTGTATTTATCAATGTTATATATTTTTTTCAGATCATTTTGAATGTATGTGAAGTTTGGTTTCAAACCAAATTGTTTTGCTTTGAAAATGGTGTATTTCACATTTGTAATTATCATGTTTAATACCCTGTTTCTGTATTCGGGGTATCCAAGACAAATGTTTCGTTTGGAAAACTTTATGTTCGCTTCAGTGTACGTCTCTATCCATTCCTTAACTTTGTTCCATAAGTGTTTAACAATTGGACAATCGAAAAATAGATGACTAATGGTCTCTTTCTCTTTATCACAAAAACTGCATTTATTTTCATCTTTCAATTTCATCTTTTGCAAAAGATCATTTGTCGGAAGAATTCTATGAAGTATGGAATATTGAAACCACTTTGTTTTGGAATTTAGATTAGACATGAAGGGTATTTCATTTATGTTATTCCATTCGCTTTCATTAATTGAACATTCAAGATCTAATTCCCACTTTTTTCGATACTTGTATTCTGTCATAGTGTTTTCTGTCTTTTGTAATACATCATAAAAGCTCCGACATCCCCTTTTCTTAGTAGCTATATTTTCAATAAAGTATGGAATAATGGGCATTTCTAGTTTTTTTTCTATTTTGATTTTGTATTTAAAAAAGTATGTTTTAATTGCCTGGATAATGCCAGCATATTCTAGGAAATTTGTCTTGCATTTGTATATTTCAGTTATTTCTAGGTAATTTAGAAATTTACCGTCACTTTTGATTATATCATTTATCAGGTAAATACCAGACCTTTGATTTTTGCTATCTCTGACGTCACTAAGAGACGACGTTGGCGGTCGTCTAACGTCACAGATATCGGCTGTCATGCAGTGAAAAAACAAGTGTTTTTTTGTGTTTCAATGGTGTCAGCAATCCTCACAACCTCTTTGTATAGCCGGATCAAGTTACCATTAGAAATGAAGGAATACTACCGAATCTTGTAAAAAGGCCTGTTTTTGAAAATTTTTGTCGATTTTTAGATGGGATTCGCGATATTTTTGCTATACCGTTTACTTGTTTTAAGGTGTTTTTTTTCGCTATTGGAGTGACAAACATTCATTATGGACAGTTATTAAACTTTTTCGTCACGTGACTAAGTTCCAGCGGAAACGTCACGTGATTATGACATTTTTGAAATTTCTGCAAAAATGCATGAATATTGCTCAATTAAAATTTTTAAACTTGAAAGTGTGGGTTTCAACTATGTTATTGCCAACTTAAATGAAAATGTAAATATGAGATCGTTTTCGAAATTTCAGTTTTAAAATTACAAAGTTTCTTTTGGAATTCAGTGTAGTTTGAATTAAGATTATTTTTACATCATAGAAATACGCACTGAAATCTAGAGTTCGGGAAGAAATTATAAA